>CM061134.1:220149591-222549591 GCA_030789695.1 Scilla litardierei | reverse complement strand
GCGACCGCGGGTCGGGCGCCCCACGCGCCCGACCTGCAATCCACTCCCCTTGTTATATTGCGGTTTTGGGTGCGGGTTTGGGCATTTTTCGACCCAGTTCGCCCAATTGCAGACCCGATAAGCTGGAAATGGGTTTTTACCCGAATTTGGGGCTATTTTTCAGCCCCATCTTCTTTCTAATCTAATTTTTTAGGGCATGGAGGCCATGTGGGGATGTGGAAAGCTTGGAGGAGGAGCAAATGGGTGGAAGCATGGGTTCATTTGGGAGAGTTCTTGGGTAAAATCCTTCCTCCCCCTATTGTAATTTTGATATCTCTCATTTGTAATGAACTAGTGATGTTATTTTTGTATGAAGATTTCATCTTTCCTTTTCATGATGATTGAGTAGTGTTAATTGATTGGGTTATGATTCATGAATGTTGGATGTTAATTTTAGTTCTATTTGCCTCTTGCCTATTTTCATGTTGATGTATCATTAGGGCTAATTTTATTGGTTAAGAACCAAGAGGGCACATTTTGAGAAAAGTCCATGATCCTATTTTGATTAGTGCCATGATGAGGCATCCATCCTTTTAGCAAACTATTGTGTTCTTGAATGGTAAATTTACCGATTGAACTTGCCATAGCCGGAGGCCCAATTGAGTTATATGTGGGTAATTTGAGCTTGATTAACACCAACACTAGTGAACCTACAACCCATGCTCCTCTCCTAGCTATTCTAACTCCTCATTTGGCTCTCTAACCCTGCTTACTTAGGTTAGGACTATAGATTCACCACACATTTTTCCCACTTCCATTCACGTAGCGAGGTGGTTGTAACACGCTTTATCTTTCTTTACCGATCAAACTTGCGAGGGTAGAACGACTTGTCCCTGTGATCCGACCCAGTACTCACCGGTGACGCTCCTACACTTGGGAGTGGAAGGCGTGCTCCCTTGCACGTTTTCCGGTTCAATCAATTGGCGTCGTTGCCGGGGACAACGGTTTCTATTATTTGCATTTTTTGATTGATTTTGAAATTTTTAGTGTGATACTTCCATTTTATTTATTTTCCACTTATTGAGTCTCTTGCTTATTTATTTTCATTTTCTTGAGAAATTTTTTATAAACAAAATGGCTTCATCTTCAGATTTTTCCGACATTGATTTGGAGGATATCCCACTCCCGTCATACTTTCATGGCTCGAAGTGGGAGAACCCTCATTTACATATAAAAAAATTTGAAGAATGGATGTATTCATGTCTTGGTGGGAATATCTGTGATGATTGCATATATTTTAGATTCTTCCCATATTCCTTGCAAGATAATGCTAGATTGTGGTTTGATTCATTGTTTCTTGACTCACATTTTACTTGGTTGTCATTTCAGGCTGAATTTCTCCGAGTATTTTTTGCCTTCTTTCTTGGAGCATGTAACGACTCGAAAATTTTCAAAACATTTAATTACAAATTTAATATATTTTAATGACTTTTCAGGAGTTTTAAATGATTTCAAAAAAATTCTATAAAAATATTTTACAGCACTAGACTTATTATATTGTATTTCAGTATTTTCGGATTTCCTCAAATACCCAAAACATTTCTGTTAAAAATTCATCTCCCAAAATTACCGTTTTGATTCGACGAATTTATTTTCTATTCAAACACTTTCAAAACATTTTCAAACTCCTGCAGTAGCATCCTATGATCATTTAGGGCCTCCCACATTAATTTCATAATTTTCGGATATCATTTCAGTAGAGAACCCGCAAACCCGCTTTACAAACGTGTTGGCCTAAAACTATTATTTCCGTAGCTCAAAACCTAGAACGGATCTTGTATTCGTCATCCTCGCGACGAAACGATCCTGTGGGTATGTTTTCGTAATTTTTCGGACACGTTTGCTAGTAGGGGCAAAACCGTAGTTTCGTTTTTGTATTTTACTAATTACTTTTGCTAATAGGGTTTTACCTAATTACTAATTACCATTTACTTTAACCCCACATGATAAACACGTTTAAACACTTTACAATTTTTTCCAAAATTAGTCAAAAAGCTAACCTACCGTATTAAAAGTGTTGGGTTTAGTCAACAACCCCTAACCCCCTTATTAATTACAAATAGTAGGTATTAAGCCTATAAATACCCCACTAAACCCATATTAATCCCAAAATTAACAAAACTTTTAAAACCCCCAGGCCGCTCACTTTCTCTCCCGTACGCTCTCCTCTCTCTCGTACTCTCTCTCTCACTCACGCTCTCCCTCCGACCGCCGCCGCGCCCTACGCCCGTGCTGCCGCCGCCGTCGCCGCCGACTGCCGCCTCCGCCGCCGCCCTCTCTCCGACTCCGGCGCCCGCACGAAGCCCCCACAACGCCCGCCTCGCCTGCAACGTCGTCCTCCTCCGCTGCCGCCGCCGTCCCCCGCCGTCGCCGCCCCGCCTCTGCCCCCCGCCGTCGCCGCCACCGTCAGCCCCCGCCTCCGCTCGCCGTAAGCCCCCCCCCCCCCCCCCCCCCGCCGGCGTCGTTAATTGCTGCGTAAGTTTGCAATGGCAAACTTGTAAATATCGAATATTTCGTAATTTTCGTAATTTAATTAATTAATAATGTGGTTTAATGGTTTTAATTGCATAACTAATTATACAGGGGCCAGAAAAATGAGTGGATAGTCCCAAAAAATCAGAAACGACATTTCGGAGCCATTGGCGCTGGTCTTACCTCGACCAGGAGTCTACTTTTTCCAAAATGATTTTTCGAACCTAAAGATTAAATGGGTTTAATTCATTCTAAAAATCGTAACTCGCTGGTTTTACCTACACTAATATTTGATAAATTTATATGTGACAATAGACTTCGAGACGGTCATTTTGACTGTTCACTCAAGTCATTCCGACTTGTATTGCTCCCGTAAGAAATTACGGAAGATACACGTTCCTTAAGTTTCTCGGATTTTTAAGCTATTTCTAAGTTTTTAAAAAATTATAAAAAATTACAGAATCTCCTGAAAATTCTTCCCTCTTGCAGTAAAATCTAAATAATTATTTTAGGTTTATATAAAATTTTTAAATATTTTCCGACACCGTTTTAACGAGTTTAAAAATCAAACTAATCTAATTGTTTAAATAGAAAAGGTCGTGTTTTTACTAATTAAGTATTTTGTGTTGCAGGTACGGACTCTGGTGTACTAGCCTCAGAGGAAGCACTAGATCCTCTTCCGGCTTACTACGACGGTATTAATTTCGGTAAGTCACGATAGGTTCTAACCTTAGAAATCTAGCCACTGTGCTCGTACGAACTTGTAGCACCGCACTACTACGTGCTCGAAGCACGGAAACATACGCCACTTACTTGTGTTGGACTTGACTTGGAACATTTCGTGGAACGATCATGTAAAGAACTTGTACTTGACACATCACTGGGTTTTGGGGTAACTCATAGTTTGCGAGAGTACGGGAGTGACTAGAGTTTGGTCTACCTGTCCTGTCGCCTGTGTTTCGGCGCCCTGTCCTGTTGCCTGCGTTTCGGCAAACCATACTGCTGCCTGGGTACCGGCATTCGTCTGGGTAGCACCCAGGCAAGAGACGAACTGAATGGTCACATATTGTACTCTCCGACTTGAGTCACGTAGTTCTAGCAGAGCTTGCACAGTTACTTCTTTACAGTCATGCACTTTACTTTCTGCACTTGTAGCACTTTACTTTCTGCACTTGTACAGACACTACACCGTACTTTACTTCTGCTTGTCATACTTGTACAGTACTCCTTTTCTTTGTTTAGAATCTTTGTGACTTACCTTCGGTTCCACTTGTGGCACCGACAGACGAAGATCAGATTGAGGAGATTGCTCCAGAGTATGAGGAGCCTGTGTACGATCCAGAAGCCGCGGAGTTTTAGTTACTTTTCTGTTGGAGTGTGTATTGTACTATGTATTTCCGTTTCTGCATTTCCTTTCAGTATTTCCTTTCATGTATTGGTGTGAGAGAGTGATGGTTGTTGTTGTACTTTAATTTGGACTGTAATAATGTCTGTAAGCTGGTTTGAGTGTTGTTGGTACATCTCTGCGTTGTGGCTATGCTGAATTCACTGGTAAACTGCGGAACCTGCAAATAAACCGAATAAGTAACGGGCCCCCGAGAGCGGGTCGTTACAAGTTTGGTGGCCCATGCAGGTCCGTGCAAAATACCTCGTGAACAGTGTAGCAAAACCAGGGTGTATCGTATACGATACTCAACTAAGCTGACATTTCTATGGATGCAGGTTTGACACTCGGAAGACGGACGGGAACATCTCGGAGAGCCTCAATGGAGTTGACCTATCATGCCTTAATAAAAGTTATTAACAAAACTTTGATAGGATTAAATAATAATAATAATCCTTCTGTGTCGGTGACACTCATATGAATGATGATCTTCCTTCAATGGACCATGATACCGGTCAATGTGCTTGGCTAAAGTCTGTTGGATCAACCTAGCTAGACTGGGTACAAGTGATCCTAGCTTAGTCACTTCCCTGGCCGTGTCCGCTGGACCGTAAGGATGTGAATCATGATTATGTGACGTCATCGATCTTATTCACTATCAACCTCTCTTCAAGCTTGATGACCTTTTCATTTGACATTCTTGGAATCTTTCTATATTAAATAGATTTCCTTAAACATATACACGTTCTTACTAAACATTATGAACAGGTCTTTCGTATTTGGCGCTCGAGAAATGGACGGAAACACCTCAAAGACCCCCAATGGAGCCTATCAGTCTGAAGCCAACAACCCGACCGACAACGGGCCAACTCCCACAGTGCATCAGATCTCGGATCTGGCATTGCGAGAAATGGTCGAAGCTATCAAAGGCGAACATCACCCTACGGGAGGCATCCGACAATTTCGCTCCCTCTACCCGAAGACCTGGAACGGAGAAGATGGCCCGATGAAGGCCGATGAATGGCTAGAAAGTACTGAAGAGAACTTGAGAGCCGCCCAGATCGGGAGGCATGCCTGGGTGGATACTGCCAGGTCCCAACTAACGGATGGGGCCAGAGTTTGGTGGGGCTCTGCAGAAAAGCGTCTCCAGCGACCAATCGAATGGGAGACATTCACGGAACTTTTCCGCACCCAATATTTCTCTCCGGAGGCCCAGATGGAGCTTGAGGCGCAATTTGTTGGGTTGAAGCAATGTTCCATGACGGTGGAACAATACGACGCCCGGTTCACCATGTTGAGCCGCTTTGCTCCTGAGTTGGTTGCCACTCCAATAGCTCAGGCTCGACGCTTTAAGCAGGGTCTCAACATAGAGATCCGTCGGAATTTAGTTGGACGTACATTATCTACCCACACCGAAGTTCTAGCTGCTGCTCGTGAACATGAGTTTGTGGAGAGGGAAGAAAGGCGTGGGTTGGCTGCCCCTCACAGAAGACAACCACCTCCAACCCCTGTTGCTGGACCTAGCCGACGACCCCTGCCTAATCAGATATATCGGCCCATTCAACAGACGCAGTTCAAGAGGCAGGGCCCACCACCACCACCGCGCCTAATATGTCATCATTGCGGGAAACCAGGGCATCTCCGCTCAGAATGCCGATCTTTTCTAAACCTCTGTCTGGTCTGTGGATCAAAGGACCATGTTGCAAGGGACTGTCCTGAGAGGAAGTCTCAGCTACCTAACCCTGCTCCGGCCCACGTCCCTGCCAGGAATGTGCCACCACGTCCACCACCACCTGCTCAGCAACGTCAGCCACTTCCGCCCCAGCAGCAAGTATTCCAGCAAGCTCGCCCACAGGTGCCACCTCCAAGGCGTCAAGCTTATACCATGACTGTGGAAGAGGCCGAAGCTACGGACCAGGTGATCACAGGTATGAGATTTCCGTTCACTAAGCTACCCACTATTCTGTTTAGGGATCGTGAGCTTAGATGTGACTCTCATTACCGTAGGTATCGTCTTAGTAGCCGGTAAGCCTGCCCTCACACTGTTCGACTCAGGAGCTACACATTGCTTCATGGCAAGTCGATTCGTCCAAACACACGACGTCTCTGTAGAACCTCTGACTTCCCGTTGGAAGGTCGAGACCGGTGGTGGGTCTCTACCAGTAACCAGCAGATGCCTCCAATGCTCTGTTGTGATCTGTGGACGAGATCTCTACGCCGACTTCATGGTGATAGAGTTGCCAACTTTCGATGCTGTTCTTGGGATGGACTGGTTAGGAACATTTCACGCCACCATTGACTGTCGTCAAAGGAGGGTAGAATTCGAGATACCTAACCATCCAAAGTTTGAGTTCCTCAGCGGAAGTCGATCAGAAGGACCCGTGAAGTACCGAGCCAGACTTTCGGAAGCGATGGCGACTACAACAGAAGATGAGCAAGAGAAGCCTGAGATAGTGCGAGAATTCTTGGACGTATTCCCGGACGACCTCTCAGGTTTGCCTCCGGATCGCGGCCTTGAATTTACCATTGATCTTATCCCAGGTGCACAACCAATGTCCAAGGGACCCTACCGCATGGCACCACCCGAGCTTGAAGAGATTCGAGCTCAACTAGATGATCTTATACAGAAAGGATGGATACGACCTAGTGTATCCGCATGGGGTGCCCCAGTGCTGCTCGTGAAGAAGAAGGACGGATCCCAGCGCATGTGCGTTGACTACCGCGAGCTAAACAAGATGACGGTGAAGAACAAGTACCCACTGCCCCGCATCGACGACCTGTTCGACCAGCTTGGAGGATCGAGCGTGTATTCAAAGCTGGACCTGAAGACCGGATATCACCAAGTAAAGGTGAAGAAGGAGGATGTCCACAAGACTGCATTTCGGACAAGATATGGACACTACGAATTCCTGGTGATGCCATTTGGTGTGACTAATGCACCTGCTGTATTCATGAGTCTCATGAACCAGGTTCTTTACAACCATCTGGACAAGTTCGTAGTCGTCTACATCGACGATATCCTCATCTACTCAAAGGACGCCGAAGAGCATAGAGTTCACCTGAGGAAGGTCTTGGAGACGCTAAGACAACATAAACTGTATGCCAAATACAGTAAGTGTGAGTTTTGGCTCGACAAGGTGGCTTTCCTGGGTCACATCATATCTGGAGAAGGGATATCCGTCGACCCCGAGAAGGTAGCCGCTGTTCAGAACTGGCCAGCCACGAAGACTGTCGCTGAGATTCGAAGTTTCCTAGGACTGGCTGGTTACTACCGACGATTCATCCAGGACTTCTCGAAGATCGCAGGAGCCATGACGCGATTGACGAGGAAGGACGTGATGTTCGTTTGGTCGAAAGCTTGCGAGGATGCATTCCAGGAGCTGAAGAAGAGGCTGACTTCTGCCCCGATTCTGGTCATCCCAGACAGAACCGGAGGATTCGAAGTATTTTGTGATGCATCTGGCAAAGGACTTGGATGTGTGCTGCATCAGCACGGTCGAGTCGTTGCCTATGCATCCAGACAACTGAAGATCCATGAAAAGAACTATCCCACTCATGACCTTGAGTTGGCGGCAGTTATCTTTGCCCTGAAGATATGGAGGCACTTTTTACTGGGTGAACACGTAAAGATCTTCTCTGATCACAAGAGTCTTAAATACCTGTTCACCCAGAAGGAGCTCAACATGCGCCAACGCCGATGGATCGAGCTGATGGCGGACTATTATATTGACCTTCAGTACCATCCTGGGAAGGTCAATGTCGTACCGGATGCTTTAAGTCGCCTTCCTGCAGTGATGACTCTCACATCACAATGGCGGCTTCGACACGAGATCCGAACCATGGAGATGGATGTCATACTACCTGGAGTAACGTCTTCGTTGCTCAGCCTTCAGATCAAGTCCGACCTGGTGGACAAGATCAAAGCTGCCCAAGCCGGAGACGCAAAGCTGCAGAAGATCAGAGACATGGTGATAGCAGGTCAGCGGCCTGAATTCAAGATCCATGAGGATGGATCTTTGAGATTCGGTAACCGAATCTGCGTACCATCTGGAGACGTCAGAGAAGCTCTATTGGAGGAAGCTCACAGTTCTCCATATTCCATTCATCCAGGAGGAACGAAGATGTATCAAGACTTGCGACAACACTACTGGTGGCATGGGATGAAGAGAAGCGTCGCACGCAGTGTGGCGAAGTGTATAGTGTGCCAACAGGTGAAGGCTGAACATCACCGGTCTGCCGGATTGTTGCAGCCTTTGCCCATCCCAGAGTGGAAATGGCAACACATCACGATGGACTTCGTGACGGGACTGCCCAAGAGCACGAAGCACAATGATGCTGTCTGGGTGATCGTTGATCGATTGACCAAGTCAGCACACTTCATTCCTTTCAGAGTGGGCCAGTCGACCGAGGTGCTTGCCAAGAAGTACATGGAGGAGATAGTGAAGTTGCATGGTGTCCCTGTCAGCATTGTTTCAGACAGAGACACTCGATTCACGTCTCATTTTTGGACGAGCTTGCAGGAGTGTTTGGGGACCCGATTAAGCTTCAGTACATCTTATCATCCTCAGACTGATGGCCAATCAGAACGCACCATTCAGATCCTGGAGGACATGTTGCGTGCGTGTATGCTGGATTTCAAGGGATCGTGGGAAGACCATCTTCATCTCGTGGAGTTTGCATACAACAATAGTTATCAGGCCAGCATTGGTATGGCGCCTTTTGCAGCGCTATATGGCCGGAAGTGTCGTTCCCCCTTGAGTTGGGACGACGTTGGTGATCGAGAGCTCATTGGTCCAGACTTGATTGTTGAAGCAGTGGAAGTAGTCCGGACCATCAGAGAGAAGCTACAGTTGGCTCAAGATCGATACAAGCATTGGGCAGATGCAAAGCGCCGACATTTAGAGTTCCAGCCTGGCGATCATGTATTTTTGAAGATCTCGCCGAATCGTGGGATGATTCGTTTTGGACGAAGAGGGAAGCTCAGTCCTCGATATATTGGTCCATTTGATGTCTTGGAGCGAGTAGGCGAGGTGGCCTATCGCCTTGCCTTGCCACCTGCATTGGAAGGAGTACATGAAGTTTTTCATGTCTCACAGCTTCGACGCTACGTGAGTGATCCTAGTCATGTTGTGGATTACTCCGAGATTGCTGTTCGTCCGGATCCATCTTACGAACAACAACCAGTCAAAATCCTGGACCGGCGGCAAAAGATCCTCAAGAATCGAGTAATCAACCTTGTCAGGATAATGTGGCGTCACGACTCACCTGGAGAATCTACTTGGGAACGAGAAGACGAGATGCAAGAACGCTACCCGTACCTATTTACCGAATCAAGTAACCTTACTAGTTACAAGACTAGTTACGGAAGCTATGGTAATGTTAATAGTAAGTATTCATAAACATTATCTCTTGCTTTCTTGATGCTATGATGTCACATTATATTATTTACAACCTGATTTAGTAGACCATTATTATCATTTATTTGCTTGAGCTTCTTCATAACAAAGTTATTTAAGAAATTCCGAGGACGGAATTATTTTAAGGAGGGTAGGATGTAACGACTCGAAAATTTTCAAAACATTTAATTACAAATTTAATATATTTTAATGACTTTTCAGGAGTTTTAAATGATTTCAAAAAAATTCTATAAAAATATTTTACAGCACTAGACTTATTATATTGTATTTCAGTATTTTCGGATTTCCTCAAATACCCAAAACATTTCTGTTAAAAATTCATCTCCCAAAATTACCGTTTTGATTCGACGAATTTATTTTCTATTCAAACACTTTCAAAACATTTTCAAACTCCTGCAGTAGCATCCTATGATCATTTAGGGCCTCCCACATTAATTTCATAATTTTCGGATATCATTTCAGTAGAGAACCCGCAAACCCGCTTTACAAACGTTTTGGCCTAAAACTAGTATTTCCGTAGCTCAAAACCTAGAACGGATCTTGTATTCGTCATCCTCGCGACGAAACGATCCTGTGGGTATGTTTTCGTAATTTTTCGGACACGTTTGCTAGTAGGGGCAAAACCGTAGTTTCGTTTTTGTATTTTACTAATTACTTTTGCTAATAGGGTTTTACCTAATTACTAATTACCATTTACTTTAACCCCACATGATAAACACGTTTAAACACTTTACAATTTTTTCCAAAATTAGTCAAAAAGCTAACCTACCGTATTAAAAGTGTTGGGTTTAGTCAACAACCCCTAACCCCCTTATTAATTACAAATAGT
Source organism: Scilla litardierei (assembly GCA_030789695.1). NCBI lineage: Eukaryota > Viridiplantae > Streptophyta > Magnoliopsida > Asparagales > Asparagaceae > Scilla > Scilla litardierei. The sequence goes on along the minus strand of CM061134.1, from coordinate 222,539,450 downwards.
AGGTATTAAGCCTATAAATACCCCACTAAACCCATATTAATCCCAAAATTAACAAAACTTTTAAAACCCCCAGGCCGCTCACTTTCTCTCCCGTACGCTCTCCTCTCTCTCGTACTCTCTCTCTCACTCACGCTCTCCCTCCGACCGCCGCGGCGCCCTCCGCCCGTGCTGCCGCCGCCGTCGCCGCCGACTGCCGCCTCCGCCGCCGCCCTCTCTCCGACTCCGGCGCCCGCACGAAGCCCCCACAGCGCCCCGCCTCGCCTGCAACGTCGTCCTCCTCCGCCGCCGCCGCCGTCCCCGCCGTCGCCGTCGCCGCCCCGCCTCTGCCCCCCGCCGTCGCCGCCACCGTCAGCCCCCGCCCCCGCTCGCCGTAAGCCCCCCCCCCCCCCCCCCCCCCGCCGGCGTCGTTAATTGCTGCGTAAGTTTGCAATGGCAAACTTGTAAATATCGAATATTTCGTAATTTTCGTAATTTAATTAATTAATAATGTGGTTTAATGGTTTTAATTGCATAACTAATTATACAGGGGCCAGAAAAATGAGTGGATAGTCCCAGAAAATCAGAAACGACATTTCAGAGCCATTGGCGCTGGTCTTACCTCGACCAGGAGTCTACTTTTTCCAAAATGATTTTTCGAACCTAAAGATTAAATGGGTTTAATTCATTCTAAAAATCGTAACTCGCTGGTTTTACCTACACTAATATTTGATAAATTTATATGTGACAATAGACTTCGAGACGGTCATTTTGACTATTCACTCAAGTCATTCCGACTTGTATTGCTCCCGTAAGAAATTACGGAAGATACACGTTCCTTAAGTTTCTCGGATTTTTAAGCTATTTCTAAGTTTTTAAAAAATTATAAAAAATTACAGAAGCTCCTGAAAATTCTTCCCTCTTGCAGTAAAATCTAAATAATTATTTTAGGTTTATATAAAATTTTTAAATATTTTCCGACACCGTTTTAACGAGTTTAAAAATCAAACTAATCTAATTGTTTAAATAGAAAAGGTCGTGTTTTTACAAATTAAGTATTTTGTGTTGCAGGTACGGACTCTGGTGTACTAGCCTCAGAGGAAGCACTAGATCCTCTTCCGGCTTACTATGACGGTATTAATTTCGGTAAGTCACGATAGGTTCTAACCTTAGAAATCTAGCCACTGTGCTCGTACGAACTTGTAGCACCGCACTACTACGTGCTCGAAGCACGGAAACATACGCCACTTACTTGTGCTGGACTTGACTTGGAACATTTCGTGGAACGATCATGTAAAGAACTTGTACTTAACACATCACTGGGTTTTGGGGTAACTCATAGTTTGCGAGAGTACGGGAGTGACTAGAGTTTGGTCTACCTGTCCTGTCGCCTGTGTTTCGGCGCCCTGTCCTGCTGCCTGCGTTTCGGCGCCCTGTCCTGCTGCCTGCGTTTCGGCAAACCATACTGCTGCCTGGGTACCGGCATTCGTCTGGGTAGCACCCAGGCAAGAGACGAACTGAATGGTCACATATTGTACTCTCCGACTTGAGTCACGTAGTTCTAGCAGAGCTTGCACAGTTACTTCTTTACAGTCATGCACTTTACTTTCTGCACTTGTAGCACTTTACTTTCTGCACTTGTACAGACACTACACCGTACTTTACTTCTGCTTGTCATACTTGTACAGTACTCCTTTTCTTTGTTTAGAATCTTTGTGACTTACCTTCGGTTCCACTTGTGGCACCGACAGACGAAGATCAGATTGAGGAGATTGCTCCAGAGTATGAGGAGCCTGTGTACGATCCAGAAGCCGCGGAGTTTTAGTTACTTTTCTGTTGGAGTGTGTATTGTACTATGTATTTCCGTTTCTGCATTTCCTTTCAGTATTTCCTTTCATGTATTGGTGTGAGAGAGTGATGGTTGTTGTTGTACTTTAATTTGGACTGTAATAATGTCTGTAAGCTGGTTTGAGTGTTGTTGGTACATCTCTGCGTTGTGGCTATGCTGAATTCACTGGTAAACTGCGGAACCTGCAAATAAACCGAATAAGTAACGGGCCCCGAGAGCGGGTCGTTACAGAGCAGGTACAGTGGGCGACAGGGCATGGAGCAGCATATAGCGAGCTTTACCCAAGCTGATGGAGAGGCCTACTATCAGGCTTGGTAGAGGTTCAGTGATTTGATGTTTGTGTGCCCACACCACCACGAGGATCATCTCCTGCAGATATTTTATACAGGATTATCGCCATCTGGGCGAGACTTCGTGCAGATGAGCTGCGGTGGAGAATTCTTTGATTATTCGACCGATGATTCATGATGTTACCTGAGGGACTTGGCAGAGTATGAGGACGCGGTCCAACAGGTTCAGGCCAGCCTGAGGAGCCAGATGTGGGCTGATTCCAATGTGACCCTATGGAAGAACGAAAAGTACAGGATGAAGGGGTGCATTGAAGCCAAGTGGAAGGAGCTGAATATCCATATCTTGGTGAGCATGAGGAGATGGATGAGTGTGGGTATTGTCTTGGAGTTTTGGTTTTTTAAATGGGGTGTTTTTTGGGTGTTTTGGTTTTGGATGTTATTTTATTTTTATTTTTATTTTTTTTTGGGGGGGGGACCAGTGGCGAAGCCAAATAGGGTCGGGGAGGGCAGCTACCCCCTTCAACTGGCCCCCCCCCCCCCCCCCCCCCCACAATTCAAAAATATTTATCTGCCTCCCCCCCCACACAAAAAATTTTATCCACCAATCTCCTCAATCCGTCTCTCAGCACTTTGCACGGGATGGGGCAGCCGCATAGAGCATTCAATTGGGTTACTTGCCTGGCAAAAAAACCAAAAGTTTGTGCCTGCATTGAATAATGATCTTCATATAGCATTCATGAAGTAATATTCGCGTAAAACAACAAATTCGACGCGGGTGCCTTCGACGCGGAACAACAAATCAGCGTAAAAAAATTAGCGGACGCCTTCGATGCAAACAATAAACGTAAAAAGATTTAGCGGCCGCCTTCGGCGCACAAACTACAAACACATATATTATTTCATGAAGATCATTATTCAATGAAATTTCTATAAATCCTTTTTAAATTATATATTTTATTATTTATTTGTGTGAGGTTAAATACTTTGCCCCCTTCACTGAATTCGTGGCTCCGCCACTGGTGGGGGCGGTTGGGTGTTTTGGTAATGAGTGTGTTTTGTGGGTGATGTTACATTTTAGTACAAGGACATATGGGATGCCATATGGAACAAACATGTCACATGGGGACAAAATACTCAAATATATAGTAGATATTTTGTCATCGTCTCAAAATAATAATAGTCATAAACATAATATTTAATGAAAACATTCCAAAAGACATTTCGTAATGTTGCTAGTTATCTTAACTCTTTTCTTCCTAAAAAGGGTTATCTTCACTAAAATAACTTTAAGCAAAAGCGCATAAGGACCATGCTAAAACAGAACTATGAATCTTTACCGATACTGAAATTTCAGACATTGCAACATAGACATTAGATTAACATTGCTTATTACCTGTCTCATCTAGAAACTGGCGTTCAACTTGCAAATTTTTTTTTTTTTGTATGTTTTTGATAAGTTCGAAATACAAAAGCTAAAATAAGAGAGAATAGAATAGCACATAACGGTTAAAAAGGAAGTAAGCCAGGAACATCTGAGACCGAGATGATACCGAGCCCGTCGGGCCCGAACCCCTCCTCAATCTTCGCCGACAAGTAGGGATGAGAATGGGCATGCCCAAAGCCCGATTGGGCTTTCGTTTGGGCATGCCACATCATCATTCCTACTCACCCCTTCACTAATTCTAGAAAGAATTAGTGAAGGGGTGAGTAGGAATGATGATGTGGCATGCCCAAACGAAAGCCCAATCGGGCTTTGGGCATGCCCATTCTCATCCCTACCGACAAGTCTTTACTCCTATTCTGATAAACGAAAAATGGTTAAAGTATCAAAACTCATCATCCAATTTCGAAAAAAACAAGCAAACCCCATGAAGCCTTTCAGGCGTTCGATAAACTTACGCAGCGAGAAAAAATGAAGACCTTGAGGTCCGAATGATGAATGGTCACCGTCCTGACTGTGCGATAAGCTGAGTAGATTCTGAGAGAAGAGGCGTCTCTCTCTCTCTCTCTCTCTCTGTGTGTGTTTGTGTGTTTGAGTTCCTCTCGCAAAATTTGTTCCTTTTTGGGCGGTCTTGCTCTTCAATTGCGTGACGGGACAGGCGAATAAAAATAACGAAATAATGGGCCGTTCGATTGCGTGACGTCTGTGTATATTGTTTGGGAATTGATTTGCGAACCCACCGTTTTACTCTGTGCTCATAGCCTCATACAACTAATTTACAAGTTTACCATTTTTCCCATACACATGCCGTTTATTTACAAGTTTTCCATTAAAACTTCTTAACGCGCATAACTATTGGGTAAATTTACCAAAAAGGACATACGTACGTCTGCACGCTGGAAATAAAATGGCCGCTTGAAGAGCGAATAGCGGGGGATGTCGTCGTCGATGGTGAACCCAGAGCCGAAGATCTCGGATCCACAAGTGACCCTAACGTAGTTCACGATGATGAGGTCGGACCCGGCGGTGGATGCGTCTAAGAGAGGGGACCGATCTTGTGAAGATCACATTATAGTCTCACATTGGTAGTGAAAAAGAAAAAGAAATAGTTTAAGTATTGTTACGACACTTTCGGCTGCCTAGCTTGTGTATCGATGAAGGTCGGTCTCACGTGAAGATCGTCCACAGGCCGGCCTGCCTTAAATGTCTCCTGACGAAGGTCGTCCTCAGCGGCCTACCTTAAATGTCTCCTGACGAAGGTCTCCCACAGGCGGCCTACCTTAAATGTCTCCTTACGAAGGTCTCTTGCGGGCGGTCTACCTTAAATGTCTCCTGACGAAGGTCTCCCGCAGGCGGCCTACCTAAAATGTCTCTTGATGAAGGTCTCCCGCAGGCGGCCACCTAAAATGTCTCCTGACGAAGGTCTCCCGCAGGCGGCCTACCTTAAATGTCTCCTGACGAAGGTCATCCTCGGCGGCCTACCTAAAATTTCTTCGGACGAATGTCTCCCGCAGGCGGCCTACCTTAGATGTCTCCTGACGAAGGTCTCCCACAGGCGGCCTACCTTAGATGTCTCCTGACGAAGGTCTCCCACAGGCGGCCTACATTAAATGTCTCCTGACGAAGGTCGTCCTCGACGGCCTACCTTAAATGTCTCCTGACGAAGGTCTCTCGCGGGCGGCCTACCTTAAATGTCTCCTGACGAAGGTCTCCGGCGGGACCTACCTTAAATGTCTCATGATAAAGGTCGTCACTCGGTGTCCTAGCCCATAAATATCTCTGACAGAGCCTAGCCTATAAATATCTCTGACAGCCATTAATGCTCGAGATTAAACGACGAACTGACAGGCACCCATCACGTCCCCCATTAATGATCCAGCTAAGCTCTAGTTGGCTTCAGCTAAGCAAAAGTGACAAATGATTGGACGGCGACCAACCGACATTCTCCTCTATAAATACTCCCCTCCATCCCTGGAGAGAAGGGGCCGGTAGGTCTACGGTTAAATTCCTTCCACCTTAACTCTAGCTAGCCGAATGTTGGCCCGGTCTCCTTGTAGATCGGCCTCGTCCCTTTAAGCCATTTTCGAAGTCCCCACGCTGATTTGAGCATCGGATGGGATTAGGTCGGACCCCAGTTCGACCCTCCCTAACGAGCTGTTCGTAGCGCATAGAGCTAAAGACATGTCTCCTGTAGCCCTTCTGAAGGTTGCTCGAAGATCGATAGCTCGGCTTGCCCACCGCCTACTCAAGGACCGAAGGTCGCCCGGCTCCCGTAGCTCGTACCTCAAGGTCGTCGCCTCAAGGCCCGAAGCCCGGCCGGCCCAGCGAGAGCTTCTAGCCCGGCCAAAGCGGCGACCTAGGCATCTTCATCACAAAATCCCTCTCTGTGACAGGTAAACCCCCTCTAATCATTGTACCCTTGATTCCCTAATATACAAATTCATTGTTAGGCGGATTTGACCCGGAATAATTGGCGCCGTCTATGGGAACGAAGGGTTACACCCATGTCAGTCTCCACATCGGTGAAGGTCGTCCTCGATGAAGGTCGTCCCTCAGACGGCCTACCTTAACTATCTTCGGTGAAGGTCGTCCACGGTGAAGGTCATTCCTCAGGCGGCCTACCTTAAATATCTCCACACATGTCAAGATCGGCTATACGTTTGAGAGCTCAAGCTCTCATGGGACGACCTAGAAGATGAAGTCACATGTCTTTGCTATATCTTTGATATATGTCATTATGTTTCGACTTACACACTTTTCGCGTTTTCTTGCGTGTGAGAAATTATAGGTCAAGGTCGGCTTGATCATTGGTAGCAAGCTACCTCGCTGCAAGCAAAGATCCGGGGCAGGCTTCCGAGCCACGCCCCCGATAGGTTACCAAAAGACCTGGGACAGGCTTCCGAGCTTCGCCCCCATCCTTCCAAAGATCATGGGCAGGCTTCCGGGCCTTGCGCCCCCGAAAGGTCACCAAATGACTTGGGGCAGGCTTCCGAGCTGCGCACCTATCCTTCCAAAGATACGGGACAGGCTTTCGAGCTGCACCCCTGAAAGGTCACAAAAGGACCTGGGGCAGGCTTCCGAGCTGCGCCCCAATTCTTCCAAAGATCCGGGGCAGGCTTCTGAGCCGCGCCCTGCTCAGCCCAAAAATGTGCTTCTCTCAAGCGAAAGAGTCTGTACAAGTAATATAATCTGGGAGTCTAGATGTCGAATCCTCGGGAGAAAATCTGTTGCAACCACAAAGATTAAATCAAATAGAAAGTCAACGTAGAGAAACTAACCACTTTAGATGATGGTGGTGTGGATTGAGTTTGATCGTGGGTTTGAATTCGTGAACAATACGAGCAAAAGAAACTTTCGTTTATAAAAATATCTATGAAAAGTATGCATATGGTATGGGTTCATTAGGATCCATGATTCGTATTAACTTGGTTGATTAAATATAACTCAATGAATTCTCTTTGTGAGAGCAATTCATCGGAGGATACCCTTATGGGGATTAAAGCGAAATATCGAATACGATCGTTGCTAAAGTTATAATCTTTTAAATATAGATATGAAACTCCCTTTTGGAGAGTCAAAACTCGCCCTTGTGGGGTGATCATCAACTTAATCATGTTCTTTTGGAAGATGAAAAGATGATTTTAAATCAAAGAATACAACTTTATCAACGTTAACGATTATAGCACAAAGATTCAACCAAACAAATACACATCATATCTCCTAACTACACCATACCATGCACAATGAAAATTTAGCTACTCATACTGAAAATAAACACCAATTTCATCATATAAAGCATGGTTCCAAACAATACAAGTAAATAGAGTTCAAAATACGCATTAGAGTTCAAGAATATCACTAAATACGCTAACTATTTGCCTAAGAACACCCTTTTTCTTCCTCCTAAAAGCCTCTGAAAAATAGCCCAGGTTGCTCTCTGTATTCTCAGGAAATCTCTGCAAAAATCGGCTCCAAAATCGCCCAAATATGCCCAGAATACGCTCAAAAACCCTAGAAATACGTTATATAGAGGCATTGCGTGTTTTAGTCGCTTATCGGGTACAAAACACGCACCAAGAATGCACCCAAACCCGATCCAAAACCGCTGGATGCTCTCATCCGTAAGATCAATGCGGGATTAAACTAGGTTATGCCACGTGTCTTTGGGTCGGATCCACGCTTCGCCTGCACCCGCATCCGCATCTGAGTCTCTTTCGGATTCATTTGTGACCGTTGGATCGGGGGCTCAACGACGTGGATGAGGCCACGTCGCTCACGGATGCTCGCTCTTTCGTTCTTCATTCGCTCAGCCGCTCGAATCCGAGCCGTCCGTTCAATAGGTGGGATTGAGCCTCGGAGCGCCACGCGTCCCTTTCGAATCGCGCCCGCTTCGCGATTACGAGTTCAAATTTGCGCGATCGCAGCCGTTGGATATCGATCTGACGATCACGAGTCGGCCGCGTCGTCGCTACTTTGGGGGCGTCCGATTAGGCGGGAAGCCGGTCGATGTGTGCCGCGTGGTCGCTCCGAATGCTGCAGTCGACTCCGAGCGCTGATGATCAGATCCGTTGGATCGTGATCCAACGATAAATAAAGCGCCGTGTCGCCCCAAATGTTGTGGCCGTAGGATGAAGCGCGAACCGCTGCGATCTTGCCACGTGGACGTCACGATTGGTGCTGGGCGCATACGGTCGCCGTATTTGCGTAATTTCAATCGTATTTCGGCCGTATTTCTCCAATTAAATGGTATTCTGTATTCAATAAATCACAGTAATTAGCACAGATCTCAGAAAAATACAAATAAATAGTCGTTGGAATCGTGAGATCGAGACCAAGGTAGGAAAAATATAAAAAGTGCAGAAATACTCAGTTATTTACTGTTTTGTACTCAAATAAGTGATTTCTCTAATAATTGATGGTGTACAATATATGAACGTATTAGAGACCAATTAAACATCATTTACACACAAAATATGGCTAAATGGGGGGCTAAATATGCAATATTCACTCCGAATCACACCCCCAACTAGCGTTTTGCTAGTCTCTAGCGAAAAAAAGCGATGAATATGGATGATTAATTAAAAAATAAATTCTATCAATCGCGTATGGCATGGCCCAATAATATGCTTTCCAACATGATTTAGACCATCAATATTCTCAATCCATGAACAAGATCAATCACAAGATATTTTCTCTAATTTAATCTGAATAAATAACATGCAAGCATCGTTTTACGCAAGCGAAAGTATAACACGTCGTTATATTCTAGTTTTCTTGTTTCCCAAGGAATTGGCATCTCCAAAAGTAACCGTTCAAATCATAGGTATTGAGGTTGCTTTAGTATATTCACCATTTCTTTTCTTTTATTAGTTCCGCGTAACGCGCATAAAGCAACATTTGCGGAAAAAAGTATAACTTGGATCGCTCCATCAAATGAGTGAGTTTCTGATCAATGGCTCCCAAATCAGACGATAATAGGGCATTAGGCCAAAAAGGACCCCTCGGACTGTACTACTCGAGCCAACCAAGTTATTTATTTAGTGATACACTTATTTGTTTCAATTTTTTTTCATTTTTTTCTCCTTTTTCTGTTTTTTTTCGTAAGCAACTCAACACCCATTCTTCGAACGTAAACATTAATAACAATGGCCAAATTCCTCTTCAACTTGAAGACTATTCTAATAAATCATGTATACTTAAGCTTTTTCATCACATTGCATGCATGAATTAAATTCAAACTATTTCGAGATATTAATCATGGCAATTGAAAATTTTCATGAATAGCATATTAACGTTAATTCTATGAAGGAAAAATAATTAACTCAAGCCACAAACAATTTTTAGAACTCAATCAATGTATAATCATCCGTATTTGGAGTGTGAAGGAGTTTTAAATGATGATATTTGGTGATTAAATCTTTTCTTTGCCCTTTTTTAAAAAAATCCTAAGATCTCATACACACCCCCAACTAAAGATGGACATTGTTCTCAATGTCAAAAGGGGTACGAGTTTATTCAAAGCAAGCAACCTAGAAAGCTTATAAAAACTACACTAATGGAAAGAACACACCGTGGTCAAATGGCGGATCCCGAATCTTTAATTGTGGAGGAAGTTGTTCAATTTGCTCCTTACGCTCCTCGGCAAGTAATCTTTCTCCAACGACTAAACTGGATCCCAGCAACGTAACTCCCAGCATCTCTATAAGATGTTCACCTGTATCCTGCAAGAGATGAGTCACGTCAATCCATTTTAGTCTAAGATTCTTCTTAATAAAAATATTCCAAATGTAGTCATCAAAATAGTTGAAATAAATTAAAGCAAGTTGACGACTACTCCCTGAAAGATATGCACTACTCTCGGTATGATGCTCAGTCATTGGGGAGAGTGTTAAATGATTTTGGGAAAAAACTGGAGGAGGGAATGGTTCTGGATCCATGGCGATAATCTCAAAACCCTTGTCACTAGTTGTGTCCTCCTCATGTTCATCCAAAATTGCTAGCTCGTCCTCTCTTTTGCACACACTTCCTGCCATGTAGATATTTTTATTCGTGTCCTCAACGTGAGATGGTTCGCTCGATATACCTTGATCAAGGCATGAAGGCTTCGTTGAATAGCACTCTGAAGTCTCTTTTATGGTTTCTTCATTCTCTTGTAGAGACTCCATGTATTTCCACGCCTCTGTCGGCGTCATGACTCCCAAAAATACCTGCAGCTGTGGTCGTAGTCCATTTAGGAAGGACTCCATAAGCTCTTCCTTTGTGTACCCATGATGCGGATAGCTCGATATTATGTCTGTGAACCTCCTCCAGGCCTGAAAGAAAGTTTCACAATCAGTCTGACTAAAATTAACGATCTTGAGCTTCTCCATCCTATGTTTGTGTGCATTAGCATACTCGGCATCATACAGATTGTTTGTGCAATAGAAATTCATATACTCCATTTTAACCAAATAAAAAAATAAAAGTTTATGTACAGAAAAGTGGAAAGATCTCACCGAAGGTTCTCTAAATAAAATAAACTGTGGTAACAAACCATTCTCCCCGGCAACGGCGCCAAAAACTTGCTCAGCCCAAAAATGTGCTTCTCTCAAGCGAAAGAGGCCGTACAAATATAATCTGGGAGTCCAGATGTCGAATCCTCGGGAGAAAATCTGTTGCAACCACAAAGATTAAATCAAATAGAAAGTCAACGTAGAGAAACTAACCACTTTAGATGATGGTGGTGTGGATTGAGTTTGATCGTGGGTTTGAATTCGTGAACAATACGAGCAAAAGAAACTTTCGTTTATAAAGATATCTATGAAAAGTATGCACATGGTATGGGTTCATTAGGATCCATGATTCATATTAACTTGGTTGATTAAATATAACTCAATGAATTCTCTTTTTGAGAGCAATTCATCGGAGGATACCCTTGTGGGGATTAAAGCGAAATATCGAATACGATCGTTGCTAAAATTATAATCTTTTAAATATAGATATGAAACTCCCTTTTGGAGAGATCAAAACTCACCCTTGTGGGGTGATCATCAACTTAATCACGTTCTTTTGGAAGATGAAAAGATGATTTTAAATCAAAGAATACAACTTTATCAACGTTAACGATTATAGCACAAAGATTCAACCAAACAAATACACATCATATCTCCTAACTACACCATACCATGCACAATGAAAATTTAGCTACTCATACTGAAAATAAACACCAATTTCATCATATAAAGCATGGTTCCAAACAATACAAGTAAATAGAGTTCAAAATACGCAATAGAGTTCAAGAATATCACCAAATACGCTAACTATTTGCGTAAGAACACCCTTCTTCTTCCTCCTAAAAGCCTCTGAAAAATAGCCCAGGTTGCTCTCTGTATTCTCAGGAAATCTCTGCAAAAATCGGCTCCAAAATCGCCCAAATACGCCCAGAATACGCTCAAAAACCCTAGAAATACGTTATATAGAGGCATTGCGGGTTTTAGTCGCTTATCGGGTACAAAACACGCACCAAGATTGCACCCAAACCCGATCCAAAACCGCTGGATGCTCTCATCCATAGGATCAATGCGGGATTAAACTAGGTTATGCCACGTGTCTTTGGGTCGGATCCACGCTTCGCCTGCACCCGCATCCACATCCGATTCTCTTTCGGATTCATTTGTGACAGTTGGATTGGGGGCTCAACGACGTGGATGAGGCCACGTCGCTCACGGATGCTCGCTCTTTCGTTCTTCATTCGCTCAGCAGCTCGAATCCGAGCCGTCCGTTCAATAGGCGGGATTGAGCCTCGGAGCGCCACGCGTCCCTTTCGAATCGCGCCCGCTTCGCGATTACGAGTTCAAATTTGCGCGATCGCAGCCGTTGGATATCGATCCGACGATCACGAGTCGGCCGCGTCGTCGCTACTTTGGGGGCGTCCGATTAGGCGGGAAGTCGATCGATGTGTGTCGCGTGGCCGCTCCGAATGCTGCAGTCGACTCCGAGCGCTGATGATCAGATCCATTGGATCGTAATCCAACGATAAATAAAGCACCGTGTCGCCCCAAATGCTGTGGCCGTAGGATGAAGCGCGAACCGCTGCGATCTTGCCACGTGGACGTCACGATTGGTGTTGGGCGCATACGGTCGCCGTATTTGCGTATTTTCAATCGTATTTCGGCCGTATTTCTCTAATTAAATGGTATTCTGCATTCAATAAATCACAGTAATTAGCACAGATCTCAGAAAAATACAAATAAATAGTCGTTGGAATCGTGAGATCGAGACCAAGATAGGAAAAATATAAAAAGTGCAGAAATACTCAGTTAATTGCTGTTTTGTACTCAAATAAGTGATTTCTCTAATAATTGATGGTGTACAATATACGAACGTATTAGAGACCAATTAAACATCATTTACACACAAAATATGGCTAAATGGGGGGCTAAATATGCAATATTCACTCCGAATCACGCCCCCGATAGGTCACCGAAGGACCTGGGGCAGGCTTCCGAGCTGCGCCCCTATCCTTCCAAAGATCCGAGGCAGGTTTCCGGGTCACACCCCCGAAAGGTCACCGGATGACCTGGGGTAGGCTTCCGAGATGCGCCCCTATCCTGTAAGGGACCATGCGGGGCTACACACACACTAGAGTGGGTGAATAGTGTAATGGCAAGCAAAGTGCTTAATTAAAAGTTACTGAAATTAAAGCACAAAAAGCAGCGGAAATTAAACAGAGTGCCAACAACAAGAATCGCAAACACAAGGATTTTACCCTGGTTCCCCAAAACTTGGGTATGTCCAGCCACACCAATATTCACTATGATTCCCACAAAGAGAAGTGAATACAATCTCTCACAAAGATACCTCTCACAGAGGATTTTGTCCTACACAAGAACCAAACCAACCCTACACAAGGGTCTAATTCCCACACAAAGAATTACTAACTCCCACAGAGAGAATTAGGGTTAGCCCTACAATAGAAAACCAAACTCCCACTGTAACGACCTGTATTTTTTCAACACTTCAATTTACGTGCTTAACATATTTTTAACAATTCAAAATTACTTTATAAATGTAGTCAAGAGTTTTATAACAAAACTGATTTCAAAAATTTCTTATAAAAATATTTTGAAGTACCAGACTAGCTATGGAGTATTTTAGTAAGATCGGATTTCATCAAGTACCTCAAAAAGATCTGATAAAAATTCATTTTTCAGATATTACTGTTTTGGCTTAACGAATTAATTTTCTATACAAACATCTTCAAAATATTTTCAAACTTTTACAGTAGCATCATATGATCATTTAGGGCTCCCCACATTAATTTCATAATTTTCTGATATCATTTCAACCTAGAACCCGCAAACCCGCTTTCTAAATGTTTTGGCCCAAAACTAGTATCTTCATAGCTCAAACCCTGTAACGGACTTCGTATTCGCGATCCTCGTGACGATACGGTCCAGTGGGTATGTTTTCGTAATTTTCCGGCCACATTTACTAGTCGGGGCAAAATCGTAATTTCATTTTTTAACCAATTACCTAACTAACCCTAATTACCCTTTACCTACCCTACTTAATTACATTACCCTACCTAACCCCCAACCTGCTTGTGGTACCTCAGATCCATGTGACATGGGTAGAGGATCCATTTAATATTATTATTATTATTTTTAACCAACGTTTAATTTTTCTACCCTATATAACTCTCCCTTCCCTCCTCATTTCACAGGCAACCCACGGTCTCCCTCTCTTCCTCTTTTCGTTCGAAACCAACGAAACCCAGCCCCCCCTCACTTTCGTTGTCTCTACCGCCCTCTCGTTCGAAGTCCGACGAGCCGCCGAAGCTCCGACCACCCACAACACCGCCGCCAGCTCACGCTCCGAGCACCGCCAGGCCTCTGCCCTCTCGAAGTCGCCGCCGTGAAGCCCGGAGCGCCCTCACTCGCTCGACCTCCACCGTCAGCAGCTCCACCCCGAGCTCCACGTCACCCAACGTCGCTTCCGCCCTCCGACGAGCGCCCTCCACCGTCAGGCCCCAGCTCCGCCTCCGCCGCTGCCTCCGCGAACACTCCTCGCCACCACATCATCGTCGTGGGCCCCCGAGTAACACAGTCGCAGCCATTTGCTCCAGGGAATGCCCGCCGCCGCCGAGATCACACAGTCACCGCCTCTTGCGCCTCCGCCTCCCGACGCTCGCCCTCCGCCTCCACACCCCCGCTGCTCCGACGAGCACACGAGGCCCCCCTCGCTGCATGCGAACGCAAGGGAGAACGCGAGGGAAGAGAAAGGGTAGCGTATATTAATACAAAAATACGCGTATTTCCGTAATTAAATAATATGTGTTTATTGGTGTTAAATTCGTTATTAATAATATAAGCCCCAGAAAAATGTGAGGCTAGCTTCAAAAAATCGAAAATAATATTCTGGATCCAATGTCACTAGTTTTATCCCAATCGGAAGCTTAGTTTTTCCAGAATAAATTTTTAACCCTAAAACTTAAATACGTCTTTTTCATTCAAAAATACGTAACGTGTTAATTTCACGTAAACTGATATGTGAGAAAAATATATGTAATAGTACTCATCGAGACGGTCATTTTGACAGCTTAATTGCAACATTCCGATGTAGATTGCTTCCAGAATAAATTGTTGAATAAATACGTTACTAATTGAAAAATAGTTTTAAAATTGTTTTTGATCTTTTAAAAATTCTAAAAATAACTATAAGCTTTAGAAAAATATTCCCTCTTGCAGTAAAACTATTTTTAGCATATATAGCCTATATAAAAATTTAGAATGCTTTTCATCACCGTTTTAATCAGTTTAAAAATCAAAACGATCAGGTTAATAAATAGAAAGGGTGTATTCTTTAACCAATTGTTTCTTGTGTTTGCAGGTACCAATTTTCGTGCACCAGCATCTTTATAACGTCGATCTCGATCATAAAACGTGCCTCACGTTATCACCACCTGGACACCCACACCCACGTCAAGGTAAGTATTTTTAGTAAATGAATTGCAAATCTGGTTGTTCAAACTTAGTGCTAAATCTAATGGGCTTGTCAATTTCTGATATCCAATTGACGTGTTTTCATTTTTGTTGCCTGCTAAATTAAATGCACTAGTCATATTAATGTCGATCGTTTGAAACAATTTGTCACATGCTTGTAACTTAATTGGACTGCATGTTAACAAGCTAAATTAATTTGGAAAAACGAGTATGTTGCAAACACATATATGATAACCATCGAATACAGATGGAGTGATAACCATCGAATACAGATGGGGTGAAACCATCGAATACAGATGGGGTGAAACCATCGAATACAGATGGGGTGAACTTGGTTGATGACTAGACAGTACACTTTGGGTGGGGTTGGTCCATTGCAGTAGGGTTTGTGAGTGTGTCTCGAACACGATTACGGCCCCTCCGGTGGAGGCAGCCATTGTGTGAAGCGTCACGTGTAAAACCACCGGTGATAAGGTGTATCGAGAACATTTCACCTACCCAGGCATGGACTATCACGTGCACAAACAATCAAATACTCAACATACAACTGTTTTACTTTACTTTTAACTGCGAAAATATCCATGCATGCTCATACTTTACTTTTCTGCACTTATTATTCATAACTGTGTACTAACGCTCTTTTGTCTTTTATAGTCGTTCCTCATTTTCATTACTTTAAATATCTTGTCGAGCTTATTGCTGACATATATTTCAATGTTTTATGAAATATATGTTAGGTTTAGAGACAGAGTACCTAGAGGACCCTACTTTTGAGGATCCCATCTTAGAGGTGGACACCGCTGATCAGGCTTACGAGGACACTGAGATCCTCCCTGCGGGAGGCTAGAGCAAGACATTTATATTTCAGTTTATTATTTGTATTGTTATTTTTCAGGTGTGTTTGCTTTCAGCAGATTGTATGGCCATGCCATGCCTTAACTGTTTGTGTGTTTTCTTTGGACGCTGGTATTGTAATGTAATGAATATTTATGTTGCTTCTGAGAAATTCGCGTGCAGGGACCTGCCTTCGCTAATTAAACGCTTAGTGTGCTTAAGTCAAAGAACAAGAAAGGAAAAAATAAGCACCCCTTCTTTGCTTTAAGCACATGCGGACCCGCTCGCGTCCTCGCCCCCAAGTGTACTGGGAAGCGGGGCGTGACATGTTTTAGTGGTGTGGCCCACGCAGGTCCTCTTGCACTCTGCGAGACACTTCAGGAATAGTATAAATATTATTATTAACCAGATCGTTTAGGTAAACTAGTACACAAATATTTACTTTGTTTGATTGCAACATGGCAGATCATCCCAACACTCGTAATGGAAATGGTGACGCCTACAACGAGATCGTGGGACTCGCAAGAGAAATGATGGAACACCAAACTCAATTACTCTCTGCACTCAATCGTTTCGATCCTCATCTGGCCGGAGATCCTGAAGACCAAGCGTTCCAGTCCAGTCAAGGTTTAATCTACAACGCCAAGCGCAAGGACATATGTCGATCTAACACTTGATGAGGAAATACTGGGAGCAGCACGTGACTACGAGGATGCAGATAAACTTCGAGAGACAGCCCAAGTTGGAGGGAGTAAGCATCCTGAGGAACTAACAAGAGACGCTCTTAGACCAATACAAACTGCCATGTTTAAAAGACCCGCACCTCCAGTCAACAACCGATATCATATGAAGTGCCACCATTGTAACCGACAAAGGCATGTCAAGAAAGACTGTCGGGTATTGCTGAGGCAATGCCTGATATGCGAAGCATCTGAACACGCTACCAGGGACTGCACTCGCTGCACCAGCAAGCCAACAACTACTCAGTATGGACCACCTCTGGCTCCACAACAGAAGGCTTTCCATTGGTGAGGCAGAACCAGCCGAGACGTCAGATCTCCACCATGATAGCCGCGGAGACTGAGTCGGATGGACAAGTGATTTCAGGTATTACTTAAACCCTTCTTTTATTATGCTTATATTATATGCATGGGTTACTTGTTTATCTTTTGCTAAGATATTTCCTATGTACTAGGTGTTGTATTGATAGCCTCTCATCCAGCCCTATCCCTTTTGATTCGGGAGCCACTCACTGCTTCATATCCCGAGGATTTGTAGAGAAACATTCTATTCATGTTGACTCTCTACCAAATCGCTTGAGCATCACTACTGCGAGTGGAGTAGTGAGGACTTCTACTGGATGTCGATCTTGCCCCATAGTGATTTATAGACACGAGTTGTTCGCAGATTTTATGGTAGTCGACATGTCACGACCCGCTTCCCTAAAATGGAGGCGAGACGTGAGAAGGTCCGCTCAAGCGTGGGCCTGTGAAGCCTCACGCCTGATAAGCGTAAACTTAGTATAAGCAGGTCCATGTAATTGCAATCGAAACAACAACAATAATAATAACATGAGACGGATATGAAATACCAATCCCAAAGTTTGTCCACAAAATATTCAACATCACAGAAAAGCCACCAGGCTAATGATCACTCCTTATTTTACACCCTTTTCCCGCATGTTTGCATGCCATTTTGATCGCCCAAATCATGTTTTTCACGATATATCGACGATATTGCGATGCTTTTCACGATTTGTTGTTTTTGTCGCATTTCAGGTGATTTGGCGCGATTAGGAGTGATCTCGAGATGCGTGTAATCTAGACGGCCACCGACGACCTCCCCGAGGGGTATTTTGCTGTTGGAGAGGAGCGGAAGAAGAATGGACGTCGCCGGAGCGACGAGGAGGCCAAAACGACCAGTTTGGGCATTTTTTGTGTCCTACTCGGCCGAGTGGAGGAGCCACTCGGCCGACCAGCGAGACACTGCTCGGCCGACCCGTTCAGACACGACTTCCATGTGTACTCGGCCGAGCGACGGAGACCACATCGGCCGAGTGACGATACCACGTCCGCCCGAGTGGCGCCCAGACGAAGGCCCTCAAAAAGACCGAAGTTACTATTTTTCGGCCATCTGA
Source organism: Scilla litardierei (assembly GCA_030789695.1). Lineage (NCBI taxonomy): Eukaryota > Viridiplantae > Streptophyta > Magnoliopsida > Asparagales > Asparagaceae > Scilla > Scilla litardierei. Next base: position 222,521,440 of record CM061134.1, on the reverse strand, counting down.
GCTTCAGAAGACCCACTCGGCCGAGTGGCAAATCCCGTCCGCCCGAGTGAAGTGAAGCCATCGGCCGAGTGACGACAACTCACTCGGCCGAGCCGCCCCCGAACTGAAGACCCCTGAAGCCCCCGACTTACTGGAAAATTGACAGGGTTTTCACTCGGCCGAGCGACTTTTGTCACTCGGCCGAGTGCGATGCGCTTCCTGTAGCGAAATTTGCGGAAAACAGGCTGTGTAGGGGCGTTTTGGTCAGGATTTTTAGACGATTTTTGGGGCTATTTAAGCTCTGTTTTTACCCTAGTTTGGAGAGCCACCTCTTAGATTTTTTGCAGCTTTTTGAGTCTACTTTTTAGTTTTATTAATTGTGATTGGTGAAGAGAAAAGCTTGGATTTTTGTTGGGTTGATTGAAGATCTACATTGGTTTGCACTTCTCTTCCACAAAAACTCTATTTTTATTGTTTATATCATTGTTGTGATGAATTCCATTGTCTATTTCTTTGCCAATTATTGTGCTATTGCTATGATTAGTGAGTAGTCTCCACGTCTTGGGGCGTGGGGATGAACCATATGAGCCCAATTTCGTATTTGTGTTGAATTGGTAGGAATTGAGCCAGGATTGTTATTAGGGATTAGATTGGGATCGAATTACTACGGATAGCTAGGTATTCACGTCAATAGGGATTTGCAAGAGATTGGATCCCAATTCGATAGGAAGCCCTAGAAATCCGAATTGGGTTGGAGTCGGATTTTCGAAGTATCGGTTTGCAAGAAATTGGACCGATGCTAGGATCTCCGGTTGCAATTCCGTGCCGATACCCGTTTGCAAGAGATTGGACGGGTAGGAACTATCCTAATCTAGATTGTGGACCGAGTTTGCAAGAGATTGGGCTCGGTGCGCAATTGGACGATGATGTTGATCCTAATGCTAGCTTCCCTAGGCTAGGGTTTGCAAGAGATTGGACCCAAACCCAGGATAGCTATAGACCGGCAACAGCGCGAGAGCGTGAGCCTGGTTCTACATTTAGTTGCAACTAGTTCATCCGAATTTTCATCCTAGCGATTTCGATACCGGCGAACCACAATTGTGAAATACGGTGAGTAGTGGGGATTCCCCATTCCCTAGGCGTTCTCTATTTGATTTGATATTTTGCACTTTTGTCTGACGATTGTGACAGGATCGCCCAAGGCAATTATCCATCTGAATAGCCAGGTTGATTAGGAGCAAGCACGGTCATTCGTCCTCCCTGTGTTCGATACCCGCTCGCCGCTATACCGTGCGCTTGCGGTAAAACTACAACCGTCGCCTCGGGACGTGTACGCCGGGGCGCGATCAAGTTTTTGGCGCCGTTGCCGGGGAGGCGATTGCGTTTGATTCTTTCTCACCTAGCTATTTCTTTCTTTTATTTTCTTTTTATTTTATTTCTTTTACCACTATTATTTCCTTTGTTATTTCTTACCTAACCCTTCCACGGTACTAATCATCTCTTTGAAACTCTGTTTTCACTGTGCATGTACACGAGATCTACGGCGGACCCAGAAGACTTATTATTTGATCCCGAGATCGAACGTACCGCGCGGAGACTTAGAGCGGAAAAGAGACAAGATCCGGAAGGGAGGTATATGACCAACCCGGAAACTCCTGAAGAATTGGCGGCAAGGATGGCAAGGATAATCTCGATTCGAGATAGGCTTCGGCCTAAGACTTCTTCTACCACCTCGTCCATTGCCATGCCGGGGTTGGCGGCCGACAAGAACTTCGAGCTAAAGACTGGATTGGTGGTGTTGATGCAACAAGACCCGTTTCATGGGAACGCACATGAGAACCCCCACTACCACATCCAACTATTCTTGTCAAAGTGCGCCACATTCCAGATGCCGGGGGTCTCCAACGACGCTATCAGACTGCGCCTCTTCCCCTTCACGCTTAAGGACAAGGCACTCTATTGGTTGAGGACGCAGGCTGACGGAGTCTTCACTACTTGGGACGAGTTGGCGAGCGCATTTATTGACAAATTCTATCCGCCATCCAAGACGGTGAAGATCCGGAGCGCTCTCATGTCCTTCAAGCAAGGACCACAGGAGACGCTCTATGAAGCTTGGGAGCGATTTAAGGATTTGCAGCACCAATGCCCGCACCACAGTATAGAGGACTGGGAGCTAGTTCATAGCTTCTACAACGGTCTCCAACCGGGGACCAAACAAATTATTGATGCCGCGGCGAATGGTGCAATCTTGTCAAAGACTCCCGAGGAAGCTACGGCCCTAATTGAGGAGATGGCCTCAAATAACCAACAGTGGGGCGATGAGCGAGGACACTCCACATCCTCCTTAAAGCCGACTAGCATCTACGAGGCAAAGGCCGTAGCGGAGCTCACGAGCAAATTTGATTCTCTCCACAAGGTGGTGGAGAGATTGGAGAAATATATCACGGAGCCCCAAGGAAGCCCATCCACCTCCGGACCGACCGACCAAATGTGTGATTGGCAAGACCAATCTCAAGTCATGTACTCGGGAGGAGAGCAAGGAGAAGGATCCTTGGAGCAAATACAATATGTTGCGGGGAACCAAGGGTATTGGTCCAATCCGGCCGCAAGAAATCATTCGGGATTCTCCTACGCCAACAATGAAGGAGCCTTGAACCCGCCACAACCACCGCCTCAACAAGCTCGACCACCACCACCCCAACAACAAAACTATCCACCGAGGGGGCCTCCGCAACAAAACTTTCCACCGAAGCAACAAGTCCCACCGTATAGGCCTCCCGGATACAACCAAGGGTGGAGGAATCAAAATCAAAACCCTCCACAAGCTCCTCAACGAACCGACTTCGAATCTAGAGTGGAGGCGTTCATGGTCGAGCAAAATAAGGTGAATGCTACTTTGAAGGCGGGGCAAGAATCTCTCAATACCGTAGTGGCTCAAATATCGGAGCAATTAGCGTTGCTCAACCGGAACACTCAAAGATTGCCGGCGCAACCGGAGCAAAACCCACGGGGCAATACGGGCCACATCAACGCCGTAGTTGCCGTCACTACTAGAGGCGGAAAGGACACCACCCCCGCCATGATTCCTATTGAGGAGGCCGTGGAGGAAAGCTTGGAGCCGGTTGAGCCGGTAGTTGAGGTTGATAAGGAGAAGGAGCCACAAGACAAGGAGAAATCTAGGGCGGAGCGATTAGTTGAGGAAAGGCGCTTCATGCCACCGGTCCCATTCCCCCAAAGACTAGCGAAAGCAAAAATGGAGAAAAGGCTAGCGAAATTCCTCGAGTATCTAAGGGGAGTTAGCCTCAATATTCCCTTCCTCGACGCCATCGTCGAGATCCCCACGTATGCTAAATTTTTGAAGGACTTGATTTCGGGGAGGAAAAGGAAGGAGAAGATAATGCTAGCCGAGGAGGGCTCTTGGTTCACCAAGAGAGAGAAGGAGCCGGCAAAATTTAAAGATCCGGGGAGTTTTCGGATTCCTTGCACTTTGGGTGGCGTGCCTCTTCAAAAGGCGTTGGTCGACCTTGGGGCTAGTGTGAGTCTCATGCCCCTCTCCATGTTCTTAAAGCTTAACACCGGGACAAAGTTGAAACCCACCGACATGCGCATTCAATTAGCCGATGGACGGATAACAAGGCCGGTGGGGATTGCCGAAGACATCCCACTTCAAGTCCCGGGTGGAATATGCTTGCCATGTGACTTCGTCATCATGGACATTAAGGAGGAGGGAGACACCTCATTGATACTTGGGCGCCCATTCCTCGCCACCGCCGGAGTCATCGTCGACGTGCGCGAAGGTACCTTAACCTTAAACGTCGGAAACATCGAGGTGGAGCTCCACATTCCCAAGGCAATGAAGCACATGCCTTACCATGAGGAGCTCGATTATATGGACCTCCTTGATGAGGTGATAGAGGAGGCGATTCCTCACTCAATTGGTGCCCTTTTTGATGAAGAATTGGATGAAGGCCCGGATTTAGGCCATGAGGACAATAATGATGATTCCCCCGACTTCTCCGCTGATGAAGATGAAGGCGACGCTGATGTCGCAAGGATTCGAGAGCTCTGCAAGCTCTCGAAATCAAAGTCTCCAAAGAAAGCTCCGCCGGTACGGAAATCGGCATCGCCGGCTAAGCCGTTGACCGGGGCAAATGCTAGCTTGGGGGAGCCTCCCCCCAACACTATTCGAGATAGGAGACCACCGCGGGAGAACGCTTCACCGCCACGTCCGAATCCAAGCGCGCTCCCCGGAAAGTTTGACGGGTGCATCTCATATGCACCAAACATCCCGCATTGATTGAAAATTATAGGGGGTCGAGCTCACGACCTAAAACGAGCGCTTGTCGGGAGGCAACCCGACGGTTTTTGCTTTATTTTCGTTTTTTCTTTATTTTCGTTTTAGAAATTTTTAGTGTTTTGAGTCATCCGACCAAAATTTTGTGATAACGGGTCCTATTTTTCTTGACAGGAGAGAAGATAGGTAGATCATCATGAGGAGGATGAACGAGACGATGAGGAGCGCCCCAAGAAGGCGTTCGACGCTTAGGAGGAGCATGAAATCGACTGGAGGAAGAAAGACGGAGTTTAGAGCCTAAACGAAGACAAACAGCAGAATGCAAGGCTCACTCGGCCGAGTATACTAGTCACTCGGCCGAGTCCAGAAGTTCGTTCGGCCGAGCCGCTCACGAACGAGGGAAGTCTGCTGTACCCAACTCTCTGTTTATTTTCTTGATTTCGATATAACTGCTACTCGGCCGAGTACATATATCCACTCGGCCGAGTGAAACGGATACCCTCCTTGGGCGAGTCATGCCGAGTAGCTTGAGTCACTCGGCCGAATGGACTTACTCCACTCGGCCGAGCCTGGCAAGGCCACTCGGCCGAAGCGATATCGGGGAGAAATTTTTATTTGCCTCGCTCGGCCGAGTGATCACGTCACTCGGCCGAGTCGTAACTTTTTAATATAAAGCCAAAGGGGGAGGCGCAGTTTTCGAAAACGAAAAAAATCCGATCGCCCGCGCCCCCTCAGCTTCCCCTCGCCCGACCCACCCTCGCCCAACACCCACTCGCCCGCGCGCGCCGCCGCTCGGCCTGCCACCGCCGGCCGACCGCCGCCGCCGCCCGCCCGAGTCGCCGCCGGCAACCCCCGTCTCCGATCACCTCCGGTTCGCTTATTTTCACCATTTTCTTCTCTTTTTGCGTAGTTTTTGAGGATCCGTGTGTCAATCGAACCCCTAACCCGAATCAAGTCACATATCTATTTGTTATACCCCTATTGCTCCATACATTTTGATTATTACTCGCTGATATCGCTTTTCTATGCGCAGGTTGCTTTTTGGAGCTTAGGGGAGCTCAGGGGAGCTTATACGGGCTGCTCAGGACTTCGTGGAGGCGCGGACTTCGCACGCTTCCACTACTTAGCACTCGCGGCGTGTTTGGGTAAACTCTTTCCACTCTTTGTGCACACGCCACACTTTTCACTTTTTCGGCGCGCGCTCGGGGCAGATATGCCGCCCCGGACACAGCCGCGGTCGAAGAGAGCTTCCGCCAAGCGGAAGCGGTCGGATGATGCCGGCCCCTCCCACGAGTTGGAGGACTCTCCTCCACCGTCCCCCGCACACCCCGCACAGCCTGCAGGCTCCGCACACCCCGCACAGCCTGCAGCGCACCCACAGCCCGCACAGCCTCTCCCCGCCGATCCACAGCCACCACCACCGGCTCCACTGGTCGGGCCGCTCGGGATTACGTTCCGAGACGACGCACACCGTGCCGTCTTCGAGCGTATCTCCCAGCGCTCGATCGTACCCTCCAGGTTCGCACACCTCGCTGACCTAGGACGCCTGGGGGTACTTGAGGGGATGCTCACGTTGTACGACAACGTGGGCTGGCGAGATTTTTTCCAGGTGTCGGCGGATACTTTTACCCGTCCGACACTTGAGGTTTTGAGTTCGATCGCCCAGACCGATGAGGGATGCTCATTCCGGTTCATGGATCGAGAGTGCCAGGTCACTCTCGATATGATGAGAGCATTTTTCTCTTGGCCCGCAGTCCCCGGAGACGATCGCGGTTATGGCCCCACACATATCCCTCCACCCTCTTTCGACGCCGGTGCCTTCTGGGCACGTATCACGGGTCTCCACGCCGCCTTTGACCCTAGTAGGGCCAAGGCCTCGGCCATCGTACATCCCTGCCTACGCATTGCCCAGCGCCTCATGGCGACTACCTTTTTGGCCAGATATGATCCGGGCACGATGTCTACGCCAGAGCTTTACATGCTCTATGCGATGACACGTCCCAGAGCTCTGTCTAGGGATGGAGATGAGCTTGTCCCCGCCGTCGTGATCGATATCGTGGCATGGTACTTAGACCGCATCATTGTATCGGTGGGCGCTCGCTCACCGATATGCTGCGGCGGCCTGATTACCCTGCTGGCTCTTATGACCGGCGAGGATTTCCCCGACGACCTGCGACGCGTTCCGGGCCCCACTTCCTTGTCGATAGACGTTATGGCCCGGATGAAGATGCTGCGTCCGCACGGTGAACGTCACTGGGTCTGGTTGCACGGCCCCTATGGGGCCGATTACATGATTCTCCCGAGCCCTGCTCGGACTCTGATTGCACCAGCCCACGTTGACTGGCTTCCGGCGATGGATGTCCTCATCCCCGCCGCCTACGTGCTCGAGGCCGAGGAGGCCGAGCAGGGCCCCGCTGCCCACGCTGCCCAGGCTGCTCCCGCAGACCCTGCTGCGCACCCTGCCGAGCCTGCTGCCCACCCCGTCGACCCTGTGGCCTCTCAGCCTGTTCCAGACGTTTCCACTGCTCTTGACACTTCTGTCCCTACCTCTGCCTGTGTCGAGAGTACTTTTGCTGAGCCCACTTCCACCACTGTCACCACTTCCGAGGCTGTCCCCACCACTCCCGCTGCCACCTCCGGCCCTCTGTCCGTGGAGCCTCTTTGCTCCGCTCTCCCCCAGCGCCCGCAGACCTTTGTTGAGAGTGGAGAGCCCTCGTTCGCCGCGGTCGTGGAGACCATGGCTAGCATGATCTCCGCTGGGATCGCGCCTTTTGGTCCACACACTTCCGCCCCAGCGGGAGATTCCTCTGTCTCCACAGCTGCCGTATTCTCCGAGAGCGTCGTGGCGTCTGTCCACACTTCTGTGCCACCGACCTCACTAGCCGCCTCGCAGCCGCTTTTGTACACTTCTTCCGCTGCCGCTGCCTCCACTTCTCACCGCCCGCCCCGGCCTCACACTGAGGCCCGGCCCACATTTCCTGGCACGGCACCTTTTGTCCCATTCCCTGCTGAGCCCGTTACATACTCCACACGCGTACGCCAGCCTCGCCCTGCGCAGCCTAGACCGGTGCGTCCCTCTGCACCACCCCCGCCCGACACTGTACTGCAGAGCATACGTGCTCTTGAGGTGGCGGTGAGTGGTCTTAGAGGAGACCTTCGGACCCTGTCCTCCACCGTCTCTACGATGGCTGGACGCTTTGACCTGATCCCTCAGATCCACTACTGCCTAACACAGATCTTAGAGCGTCTCCCGCGCGTACCCCCACCCACCCAGCAGGTTCCCACACACACTCCCACACACGCTCGACCTGCTTCCACTCCCACGCCCACCCCAGCTCAGCAGCCTACACCACCACCACCACCCCCTCCGCCTCAGGACGGAGACGGCGCGGCACCGCCTTCTTAGGCACTCTTGATGCCTTTATCCATTCCTGCCATTGTGCTGCCCGTCTCTGCTGGGTCCTGATGCACTTTTGTCCACCCCCCCTCCCCCTCCCTTCATTTCTGATATCATATGCTATGACCCGCTTGCATTTAGAAATAGGAGCCCACACTTTTTCCTCATGAAAATGGATGAAATTTTATTATTAGCTGAGCCTGAATATTCATATGTATGCTATCACAGAAAACACACCAAGATTCACGCATTGAATGCCTATATCTGGAGTACTGACTTCTTTTCCTTTATCACTTCTATATGCATGAATTGTACACTTCACTTCCGGATGATTGAATGATGGTTAGCTATGATATATCTGGATTAGTTAGCTTTTTTGTGATCGAAACTGAGTAGATTAGATTACCCTGCTGAAGTTGTCGTGCATGTCTTATAGAGTGAGCCGAGAGTTATATTTATTTCTTTCTCCACAAATCTTGAACATCATTTCTCTACTTTTAAAATCATTGGTGAATCTCCCCTTAGTGATTCTATTTTATGGCATTTCCCCCGCTATTAATTCCTAGCTCCAAACCTCTTATTCCAAAAAAAATATATATAATAAAAGAGAGAAGAACATTCTCGTATATCATTATCTCTCTTTGAGTTGGGATCATTGTATAGATGAAAAAAAAAGAAAAAAAAAGAAAAAAAAAGAAAAAAAAAGAAAAAAAAAGAGAAAAGAGAGAAAAGAGGAAAAATCCTCAATAAAAGATCCCATCTCGCTTATTTTCTTTCTTCTTTCTCTTCTTTGCCTTTGGAGCTATATAAAAATGGGGATGTAAATATTTTTGTGCCACCACGCTTATAGATAAGCTTGGGGGAGGAGATCCATTGATGTGTGAGAGAGCGACTACTTGACATTGCACGACAACCTAGGCTAAGTAATATTCTATACTCGGTGAGATTGTTTCTAGCTTTACGAAATCCAGAAATCTAAGCCAAGCATTCATTTCATGAAACCCATACTTTTCTATTCTCTCTATTCTATGATGTGATACTCTTATACTCCAGATAGAAAGCGTTCAATTGAAAAGTGTGTGATCTGAGACTTGTATACCGCTTTAGATGATTCAGGCGATGTTAATTTTAAAATCATTCCGTTTTTCATGATTATACCGTTGTTCGTGGGTTTTCTATTTTCTACTTGCACTATTCTACTATGATATCAAAATGAGATTCTTTGACGTGTATTTCTCACTCGGTGCATGCTATAAGAGTAGGTGAAACCCACGTCCTGAGAAAATGATCTAGCATCCTACCTCTTCTTTCTTTCTTTCTTTATTTTCGTTTGGTTTTCATTCTTCTTCGTTTTTCATTTTTTCTTCGTTTTTCGCCGTTTTCGTTTTCCGAATCCACCGGGTTCGCTTTTTACTTATCTTCCTCGAGGACGAGTAAGAGGCAAGCTTGGGGGATTTTGATCACTCCTTATTTTACACCCTTTTCCCGCATGTTTGCATGCCATTTTGATCGCCCAAATCATGTTTTTCACGATATATCGACGATATTGCGATGCTTTTCACGATTTGTTGTTTTTGTCGCATTTCAGGTGATTTGGCGCGATTAGGAGTGATCTCGAGATGCGTGTAATCTAGACGGCCACCGACGACCTCCCCGAGGGGTATTTTGCTGTTGGAGAGGAGCGGAAGAAGAATGGACGTCGCCGGAGCGACGAGGAGGCCAAAACGACCAGTTTGGGCATTTTTTGTGTCCTACTCGGCCGAGTGGAGGAGCCACTCGGCCGACCAGCGAGACACTGCTCGGCCGACCCGTTCAGACACGACTTCCATGTGTACTCGGCCGAGCGACGGAGACCACATCGGCCGAGTGACGATACCACGTCCGCCCGAGTGGCGCCCAGACGAAGGCCCTCAAAAAGACCGAAGTTACTGTTTTTCGGCCATCTGAGCTTCAGAAGACCCACTCGGCCGAGTGGCAAATCCCGTCCGCCCGAGTGAAGTGAAGCCATCGGCCGAGTGACGACAACTCACTCGGCCGAGCCGCCCCCGAACTGAAGACCCCTGAAGCCCCCGACTTACTGGAAAATTGACAGGGTTTTCACTCGGCCGAGCGACTTTTGTCACTCGGCCGAGTGCGATGCGCTGCCTGTAGCGAAATTTGCGGAAAACAGGCTGTGCAGGGGCGTTTTGGTCAGGATTTTTAGACGATTTTTGGGGCTATTTAAGCTCTGTTTTTACCCTAGTTTGGAGAGCCACCTCTTAGATTTTTTGCAGCTTTTTGAGTCTACTTTTTAGTTTTATTAATTGTGATTGGTGAAGAGAAAAGCTTGGATTTTTGTTGGGTTGATTGAAGATCTACATTGGTTTGCACTTCTCTTCCACAAAAACTCTATTTTTATTGTTTATATCATTGTTGTGATGAATTCCATTGTCTATTTCTTTGCCAATTATTGTGCTATTGCTATGATTAGTGAGTAGTCTCCACGTCTTGGGGCGTGGGGATGAACCATATGAGCCCAATTTCGTATTTGTGTTGAATTGGTAGGAATTGAGCCAGGATTGTTATTAGGGATTAGATTGGGATCGAATTACTACGGATAGCTAGGTATTCACGTCAATAGGGATTTGCAAGAGATTGGATCCCAATTCGATAGGAAGCCCTAGAAATCCGAATTGGGTTGGAGTCGGATTTTCGAAGTATCGGTTTGCAAGAAATTGGACCGATGCTAGGATCTCCGGTTGCAATTCCGTGCCGATACCCGTTTGCAAGAGATTGGAAGGGTAGGAACTATCCTAATCTAGATTGTGGACCGAGTTTGCAAGAGATTGGGCTCGGTGCGCAATTGGACGATGATGTTGATCCTAATGCTAGCTTCCCTAGGCTAGGGTTTGCAAGAGATTGGACCCAAACCCAGGATAGCTATAGACCGGCAACAGCGCGAGAGCGTGAGCCTGGTTCTACATTTAGTTGCAACTAGTTCATCCGAATTTTCATCCTAGCGATTTCGATACCGGCGAACCACAATTGTGAAATACGGTGAGTAGTGGGGATTCCCCATTCCCTAGGCGTTCTCTATTTGATTTGATATTTTGCACTTTTGTCTGACGATTGTGACAGGATCGCCCAAGGCAATTATCCATCTGAATAGCCAGGTTGATTAGGAGCAAGCACGGTCATTCGTCCTCCCTGTGTTCGATACCCGCTCGCCGCTATACCGTGCGCTTGCGGTAAAACTACAACCGTCGCCTCGGGACGTGTACGCCGGGGCGCGATCAGCTAAAAAGAAAGAGTCTAAAGGCCCAGAACAAGGCCAAACAAAAGACAAATATAACAGAGTATCAAACTAGGTGCCACGCACCGACAACCCAAAAGATCTAACAAAACTAGACGTAGACACTAAGACTGATCTCCAGTGTCTACGAAGTCCTCGTCCAACACGGGCGCAAGCTCGGCGTCCGCAAACACCTCACCCTCAGCAAGTAACTCGGGCTCAAGGTCTAACATGCGTCACCCAAAAGAGAAAGGGGCACATGTCAGCAAGTCTAAAAGACTTGAGCAAGGAAACTGAAAGTAACTAGCAACCTAGCACTTATAATATTAAGCAATGACATGGCAGTTAAGTATGATGCAACAGTTTAAAAGAGGGGCAAGCACGCACTATGTAGCAAAAGCTACCAAATCACCAATTCACGAATCACTCATCACTATTTTCACTTATCACTGTTTATCACTTAGTGCATAGAGAGTCCACCTGCTGGCCAGCTCGTGGCTCAGGCCGCTTATCTCTATCACTATTAATCACTTGTGCACTAGAGAGTCCACCTGCTGGCCGGAGTGGCGGATCAGGCCAACTCGGGGCTCAGTCCGCTTATCTCTTACCCCACCCATATGTGTCGAGCGTTGGGATTTCCAACTCACTGAGCTCGCTTCTGGAACACGAGCCAGGAAGTGTATTTGGCATAGGGGTGCACCTAGCCGGTATCCGAGCGTTGGGGTTTCCAACTACAGGGCTCGCTTCTGGAACACGAGCCAGGAACACAAACATCGTAGCAAAGCTACGCAATCACAGCAACACTTAAAGAATGCAATGACATGACAATTAATTCGCGTACCGTTAATGGAAAGTAAACATGACATGGTAATTGTGCGGCATGCTAAATGTCGGAACTAGCTTCGTTGTCAAGCTAGTTCCCCAATTTGCGCCTAGGCGAGTATCATTTCGTCGCCTAGCCTCTTTTACGCCTACAACAAGCAAATGGCCTAAAACATGGCCTAAACCCTAAGTGGCAAGTTTCACTTGCCTAGCACCGGGGATGACGACCACTTCGTCACACGGATGCCACTCTACGGGGAAATCGCTGTTATGGGGGAACAAACATCAAACAACATGAAATTTATTAGGGTTTCATAAAAAAATACAACTAGGTTATAAAAACAACGGTAGATCGATTTCTTACCGAGAGGAAGCGGGAGAAACACTCCGGGGAACCCTAGGGTCAGATCTGGAAGCAAATGGAGAAGTTTGGGGAAACTAGGGTTTTGATGGATTTGGGGGTTTTGATGGATTTGGTGAGATTTTGGGGAAGATGAGAGGTAGATGGAGTGGATGGATGGTTTGGATGATGGATTTAAGGCTTGGAATGAAGGGATGAAGCTTGGAGGAAGATGGGGGCTCAAGGGGGAAGATTTTAGGGTTTTGGGTCGTGTTGAGGAAGAAGAAAACGTTTGGGATGGGTTTAAATAGGTTGGGCTGGCGGCTGCCCAGAAATTAGGGTTTTAACACAGATTAGTCGGTCAAAGAGCAACCACTGACCGACTAGTTTGGCAACTAGTTGGTCGGTAGACCAACGCAGACCGACTAAGTGCAAACAGTAACTTCTGAACGAAAATAGGATTTAAAATTAGTCGGTCCATGAACAAATACTGACCGACTAGTTTAGCATCTAGTCGGTCGATGAACGTTCTTAGACCGACTAAGAGTAAACAGTAACTCAACTAAAATTAAGATGATGTGTTAGTCGGTTAAAGAAGCATTGCTGACCGACTAGTTTGCAACCTAGTCGGTCAACCAACGTTCTTAGACCGACTAACGATAAACAGTAACTCCTGAATAATTTAGAAAGCTAACTAGTCGGTCCAAGAAGGATTGCCGACCGACTGGATCGTCATCGAGTCGGTCGGTGGCCCTTCTTACACCGGCTAATGAGCACCAAAAGTTCCGATACGGAGCACGGGGCCCCGGGATCGATTCCTAAGACTCCTAGGCTTGATCTAATAGTAAGATACGACCGTTATGAAGCCCGTCATGAAAGACATACTTCGAAATCGACAATCCTAAGGAAGAAACGAGAAAATACGACGAATCGATCGAAAATGAAAACTACGGAGCCGAAAACCACATATAAGGGGAAAATCCACCAAAACATATATTATATTATAATAAATCCAGATACATGAAAAGCAGTCGTTACATCCTCCCCAACTTAAGAAAAATTCCGTCCTCGGAATTTCCAAATACTCACGAGTCCGGAAACAAAAGGGGGAAACGCCCTCGCATCTCATCCTCATTCTCCCAAGTAGACTCTCCAGGGGAGCCGTGTCGCCACATCACCCTCACACGATTGACAATCTTGTTCCGAAGCGATTTCTGACGCCTGTCCAGAATCTGCACTGGATGCTGATCATACGTCATATCGGGGCGAACAGTAATCTCCGAAAAATCCACAGCATGAGATGGATCGCTAATGTATCGACGAAGCTGCGACACATGGAAAACATTGTGAACTCCTTCCAAAGATGGCGGCAAGGCCAAACGATACGCTACCTCGCCAACCCTCTCCAAAACGTCAAACGGTCCAATGTATCGCGGGCTCAACTTCCCACGCTTCCCAAAACGTATCACACCACGATTCGGGGAAATCTTCAAGAACACATGGTCGCCCGGCTGAAATTCCAAAGGACGCCGTTTAGCATCCGCCCAATGCTTAAAACGGTCCTGAGCAATTCTCAACCTCTCCCGAATGTTCCTGACGATCCCCACGGCCTCCACGATCATCTCAGGTCCCAACAACTCCCGATCACCAACGTCGTCCCAACTCAATGGCGATCGACATTTCCTCCCATAAAGAGCGGCGAAAGACACCATGCCAATACTCGCCTGGAAGCTGTTGTTCTAAGAAAACTCTACCAGATGTAGATGGTCCTCCCACGAACCCTTGAAATCCAACATGCACGCCCTCAGCATGTCTTCCAAAATCTGAATCGTCCTCTCGGACTGGCCATCCGTCTGCGGATGGTACGCCGTGCTGAAACTCAGACGCGTACCCAAGCTCTTCTGCAAACTCTGCCAGAACTGAGATGTGAACCTCGTGTCTCTGTCCGACACGATACTCACGGGGACTCCATGAAGTCGCACAACCTCCTGCACGATTCACGTTACATCACTATCCAAACTAGGAAAAGGAAATAAAACGGAGAGTAAAAGAATTTTACCTCCATGTATCTCCTCGCTAGCGCCTCAGTGGACTGTCCCACTCGGAACGGAATAAAGTGCGCAGATTTGGTCAATCGATCTACGATCACCCAAATCGTGTCATTCTGCTTCAGACTCCGAGGTAGTCCAGTCACGAAATCCATAGTGATGTGTTGCCATTTCCACTCCGGAATCGGAAGCGGTTGTAGCAACCCGGCCGTACGCTGATGCTCCGCCTTCACTTGCTGGCAAACCAAGCACTTGGCTACACTCCGAGCCACGCTCCTCTTTATACCATGCCACCAATAATTCAGACGAAGATCCTGGTACATCTTGATGCCACCAGGATAGGGGCAGTCATCAACCTCTCATTCAGAATACCAAAAGCATTCTCACAATCTCCCGACCAAGCAAAAGCAACATCCTTCCGCGTCAACCTGGTCATCGGCTCAGCAATACGAGAAAATTCCTTAATGAAATGCCGATAATAACCAGCAAGTCCAAGGAAACTCCGAATCTCAGACGCCGACGACGGAACAGGCCACTCCCTGATGGCCCTAATCTTCTCGGGATCCACTGAAATACCATCTCCAGTCACCACATGCCCGAGAAAAGCAACTCGATCCAGCCAAAACTCGCACTTCGAAAACTTAGCATACAACCGATGCTTCCTCAAAATCTCCAACACCGTCCTTAAGTGCGAGGCATGCTCTTTCTCCGACTTCGAATAGATCAGAATGTCGTCAATAAAGATAACGACAAACTTATCCAAAAAGTCGTAGAAAATCAGGTTCATCAGATTCATGAAAACTGCGGGCGCGTTAGTTACGCCGAAAGGCATAACCACAAACTCATAGTGTCCATACTTCGTCCTGAATGCTGTCTTCGGAACATCATCCTTCCTTACCTTCAACTGATGGTAACCACTCCTCAAATCCAATTTAGAAAACACCCTCGAACCTCCAAGCTGATCAAAAATATCATCGATGCGAGGCAACGGGTATTTATTCTTAATGGTCACCGCATTCAACTCCCGATAGTCCACGCACATGCGACGCGAACCGTCCTTCTTCTTTACTAACAGCACCGGTGCTCCCCACGGAGACACACTAGGATTAATATAACCCTTCTGCAACAGCTCATCCAACTGCTTCCGCAACTCTTCCAACTCTGCAGGTGCCATACGATATGGCGCCTTCGAAATCGGCTGCGCACCTGGAACGAGATCAATAGAAAATTCCAGAGCTCGATCAGGCGGCAAACCAGACATATCCAGGGGAAGACGTCACCAAAATCACGCACCACAGCTGGCCACTCCAGCTCCATCTGCATAGCCACAGCCTCCACCGGCCTGGCCCGAAATCTGACAGGACCAAGCGAACTGCTACCACGACTGAACTCAAACACTGGATGTCCGGGAATCTCGAACACCACCTTCTTCCTCCTGCAATCGATCGTAGCATAGAAGCTCGCAAGCCAATCCATCCCAAAGACCGCATCGTAGTTGGTGATATTGTGGACAATAAAATCAGCATAAAGCTCATGTCCACAAACCACCACAGAGCAAGGACTGCATCCACGATGCACCGTGACTACTCCATTCCCTGTAACGATGTTCCAACTCTTAGAGAGAGGGGACGTCGACAAGGAATGCTTCTCCACGAAGCTCTGGGCCAAAATGCACATCGATGCACCAGAGTCAAAGAGGACTCGGGCAGGGAACGTGCAAACCAAAACCACACCTAATAAACAGTTTAATCAATCAAATCTTATTCTAGCAACATTCATACACAAGCATCCAACAAAATTTTAACAATCAACTAATTAGGGAAGGAACAACTAGATTGGAAGTTACCTGCAATGACCTCATCCATGGCCAACACCTCCTCCTCGGTCATCAAAAATGCCTGCCTCCTTGGCGGAATCGCCTGCCGAAAGGCATGCCCTTGCGGAACAAGGGATACCCCACGACCAGCGGGCACCGGGGCTCTCTGCTGCAACGGCGGGGCAGCAATAGGTGCCTTCCAAGGCTGCCTCAACCTCGGGCACTCCCTGAGAACATGGGCGGGATCTCCACAGGCAATACATTGCCCCAAGAACTTTCTACATAATTCCTTGATATGGCCCTCCTTGACACAGAAATTGCAAGTCCTCCGAACGGGCCCTCCTGGCCTCTTAAACTGAGCAGGCTGGTTCGGCCTGAATCCAGGTCTAACCACAGCTCTCGCCTGTTCCACAGGCCTCCTCCCAGCACCAACGATAGACCCCTTCCTCTGGTTCACGAGCAGCTCCTGCCTCTTGGCAGCGACCAGAACCTTCTGATAAGATTCCCGGTCAGAAGAGGTCACAAAACTTTGGAGCTCCGAAGCAAGTCCCTGCAGGAACCTCTGAGCTCTCTCCTCAGCGTCCTGCACCATCTTTGGTGCAAACCGACTCAGCCTCATGAACTCTTGGTGATATAGGTCCACCGACGAGCTCCCTTGCTTCAAATCGATAAAACGCTGCAGCATCTCCTCCCTGGCAGCCTTCGGGAAGAACTCACCATCAAATCTGGCCTTGAAGGTAGCCCAGACGATCGGCTCCACCAACATCTTCTCTTCAGCATCCCACCAATTCCGAGCATTATCCTTCAGCTGGCGCTTCGCCAAGTCAACCCAACTAACTTCGTTGACCTTGGACATCTTCAGATTGTCCTCGATATTCCTCATCCATTCATCAGCAGCTAGTGGACCTTTGGTTCCATCAAAATACGCAGGACCCAGCTCTCTGAACTGCTTTGCCCCGGGCTCAGGGCGAGGGGCTTCCACCACCCGAGCAGCTCGAGCCACCGGAGCATTCTGTACCTGCAGAAGCACACCCTGCTGATCCTGCATCATCTGCAACATCATCCGCATCATCTCTCCGTTAGTGGGCTCCCGTTCAGGCTCCTCGTCATGAGGGGGCGCACCACTACCACCACCACGGGTGATTCGCCTTCCTGCCATCTAATGACACAGAGAACGAAACGATTAGACTCATAGCTTAGGGCTCAGATGTCGAACTTATTTGTTGGACAATCTTGTATTATTATCGTTATCCCGATAATTGCAATTACAGAAGGACCTGCATGGGCCACCAATAAAACCTATCATGACCCGCTTCCCTAAAATGGAGGCGAGACGTGAGAAGGTCCGCTCAAGCGTGGGGCTGTGAAGCCTCACGCCTGATAAGCGTAAACTTAGTATAAGCAGGTCCCTGTAATTGCAATCGAAACAACAACAATAATAATAACATGAGACGGATATGAAATACAAATCCCAAAGTTTGTCCACAAAATATTCAACATCACAGAAAAGCCACCAGGCTAAAAAGAAAGAGTCTAAAGGCCCAGAACAAGGCCAAACAAAAGACAAATATAACAGAGTATCAAACTAGGTGCCACGCACCGACAACCCAAAAGATCTAACAAAACTAGACGTAGACACTAAGACTGATCTCCAGTGTCTACGAAGTCCTCGTCCAACACAGGCGCAAGCTCGGCGTCCGCAAACACCTCACCCTCAGCAAGTAACTCGGGCTCAAGGTCTAACATGCGTCACCCAAAAGAGAAAGGGGCACATGTCAGCAAGTCTAAAAGACTTGAGCAAGGAAACTGAAAGTAACTAGCAACCTAGCACTTATAATATTAAGCAATGACATGGCAGTTAAGTATGATGCAACAGTTTAAAAGAGGGGCAAGCACGCACTATGTAGCAAAAGCTACCAAATCACCAATTCACGAATCACTCATCACTATTTTCACTTATCACTGTTTATCACTTAGTGCATAGAGAGTCCACCTGCTGGCCAGCTCGTGGCTCAGGCCGCTTATCTCTATCACTATTAATCACTTGTGCACTAGAGAGTCCACCTGCTGGCCGGAGTGGCGGATCAGGCCAACTCGGGGCTCAGTCCGCTTATCTCTTACCCCACCCATATGTGTCGAGCGTTGGGATTTCCAACTCACTGAGCTCTCTTCTGGAACACGAGCCAGGAAGTGTATTTGGCATAGGGGTGCACCTAGCCGGTATCCGAGCGTTGGGGTTTTCAACTACAGGGCTCGCTTCTGGAACACGAGCCAGGAACACAAACATCGTAGCAAAGCTACGCAATCACAGCAACACTTAAAGAATGCAATGACATGACAATTAATTCGAGTACCGTTAATGGAAAGTAAACATGACATGGTAATTGTGCAACATGCTAAATGTCGGAACTAGCTTCGTTGTCAAGCTAGTTCCCCAATTTGCGCCTAGGCGAGTATCATTTCGTCGCCTAGCCTCTTTTACGCCTACAACAAGCAAATGGCCTAAAACATGGCCTAAACCCTAAGTGGCAAGTTTCACTTGCCTAGCACCGGGGATGACGACCACTTCGTCACACGGATGCCACTCTACGGGGAAATCGCTGTTATGGGGGAACAAACATCAAACAACATGAAATTTATTAGGGTTTCATAAAAAATACAACTAGGTTATAAAAACAACGGTAGATCGATTTCTTACCGAGAGGAGGCGGGAGAAACACTCCGGGGAACCCTAGGGTCAGATCTGGAAGCAAATGGAGAAGTTTGGGGAAACTAGGGTTTTGGGGGATTTGGGGGTTTTGATGGATTTGGTGAGATTTTGGGGAAGATGAGAGGTAGATGGAGTGGATGGATGGTTTGGATGATGGATTTAAGGCTTGGAATGAAGGGATGAAGCTTGGATGAAGATGGGGGCTCAAGGGGGAAGATTTTAGGGTTTTGGGTCGTGTTGAGGAAGAAGAAAACGTTTGGGATGGGTTTAAATAGGTTGGGCCAAAAACTTGGTGGGCTCCGAAAAGGTGCTCTCTCTCAAGCGCAAGAGTCCGTACAAGTAGTAAAACCTGGGAGTCCAGGTGTCGAATCCACGGGAAGAAATCTGTTGCAACCACAATTCAAATCAAATAGAAATCCTACGAAAAGAAACTAACCACTTCACAAATGATGACGGTGATGGTGATGTGAACACGTGAACAATATAAACATAGAAATATGTGTACGAAAATACCTATAAAAAGTTTGCACATGGTATGGGTTCGTTAGGATCAACGATTCGTATTAATTTGGTTGATAGGTACAACACAGTGAATTCTCCTTTTGGGAGCAATTCACCGGAAAATACCTAATATAACTCAATGAATTCTCCTTTTGGGAGCAATTCATCGGAAGATGCCCTTTTGGGGGTTCAAACATAATATTCAAAAAGATCGTCGCTAAAGCTATAATACGATATGAAACTCTCTTTTGGAGAGATCAAAACTACGGTATGAAACTCCCTTTTGGGGAGATCAAAACTCGCCCTTTTGGGGCGATCATCAACTGAATTAATTCTTTTGGAATCTAAAAAAGTCGATTTTACGAACAACGATTACAATTTTAGCGACGTTAAACGATTTAGCATAAGGAATTTCAACCAAACTAACACGAATAATATCCCCTAACTACTCCATACCATGTACAACAGAGATCTAGCTACACATCATGCGAAAATAAACAAGTTTCATAGCAAAATACGTTAAGATTCTAGCAAAATACGGAAGAAAAAGCATCAAATAAGGAGTTTAAGTTAAGAATTCATCACCAAATATCCTTGAAAATACATCAAAACTCTCTGGAAATAAGAAAATGTCCTCTGGAATTTTACAGAATTTTTCAGGGGGAGAATACGGCTTCTAGAGCCTCCAATACGCCCAAAATACGCCCCAATCTGCTTGAATACGCCCAAAAAACACTAAATACGCTTATATAATAAGATTGCGGGTTTGGGGCTGCTAACGGGTTCAAAACCCGCTTCATTTACGCGCCCGAATCAATCCAGACCGCTCATCTCGAGCGGAGCAAATGTCAGCCGCTCATCAAAAGCGGGATTCGTTGTGGTGTCGCCACGTGTGCTTTAAACGTTGTGCGAAGCCCGCATCCGATATCGTCGTTGCTCCGAGCCGTTGGATCAAAATCCCACGACTACCGCTAAGCCACGTCGCCAGATGAATTCGCTTCAGGCGGGATTAATCTCGTCCGTAAGATCATCGATCAACAGCTAAGGGCGGGCCACGTCACCCCGTAGGCGATTCGAATTCGTGTTTGCTTAGGTCCGTCCGATCTCGATCGCACGGCTCGGTCGTCGCCACGTCGCCCGCTTCTGCTTTTTGTTTGCGGGGCTAACGATGCCCGTTGGATCGACGACGTGCGGTGCGGATGTCGCCACGTCGCCCCCGCTACGCTGCTTAACGAAATCGAACGCGATTTGTTGTCGACCGTTGGATTCCCGATTGACGCGCCGATTCGAGCCACGTCACTTAATGGATTTCGCCGCTCAGCTCTTGATCTCAGCCATCGGATGGAGACTGGACGGTCGAGATGCGCCCCACATTCGCTGCAAGCTGATCGCGTTCCTGACCGTTGGATCGACATCCAACGGCAGATAATTGGCCACGTCGTCGCCCTTCGAATACGCAGCAGCGGGAAAACGCGGGCCGTTGGATCAAGCGGGGGGGTGGCGGATGATCGACACGTGGCAGCATCTGATTGGTCGGCTGCGGTATAATCGTATTTCTTTGCGTATTTCTCCAATTAAATAGTATTCTGCATTCAAAAATACACAGTAATTAGCACAGATCTCAGAAAAATACAAATAAATAGTCGTTGGAATCGTGAGATCGAGACGGTGCTAGGAAAAATATAAAAAGTGCAGAAATACTTCGTTAAATGCTGTTTTGTGCTCAAATAGTGTGTTTTCTCTAATAAATAAATGTGTAGAAAATACGTATGAATTAGAGATAAATTTAGCATCATATGAGCACAAAATAGGGCTAAATGGGGGGTTAAATATGTTATATTGAACCCGAATCACACCCCCCAACTAGCGATTTGCTAGTCTCTAGCAAAAATAGCGATAAATACGGACGATCAATAAAACAATAAGTTCTTTCAAATTGCTCATGGCATGGCTCAAGAATACGCATTCCAACATGGTCTCGACCATCAATATACACATCCATGAACAAAATCAATCACATGAAATTTTCTCTAATTTAGTATGAGTAAATAACATGCTAGCATCGTTTTGCGCAAGCGAAAGTATAACACGTCGTTATATCCTAGTTTTCTTGTTTCCAAGGAATTGGCCTATCAAAATAATCTTTCATGTGTATTGAAGTTGCTTAGTATATTCACCATTTCTTTTCTTTTATTCATTCCGCGTAATGCGCATCAAGCAACATTCGCAGAAAAAGGTATAACTTGGATCGCTCCATCAAATGAGTGAGTTTCCTGTCAATGGCTCCCAAATCAGACGATAATAGGGCATTAGGCCAAAAAGGACCCCTCGGACTGTACTACTCGAGCCAACCAAGTTATTTATTAGTGACATAAATATTCATTCATTTTTCATCATTCATTTTCTTTTCTTTCATTCAAAATTTTTCTCTTTTCTTTTCTTTTCTCCATCTTTTTGTAAGCAACTCAAAACCCATCAACATGAATATAAACATTAATAACAAAGGCCAAGTTCCTCTTCAACTTGAAAACTATTCTTAAAAATCGTGTATACTTAAGCTTTTTCCATCACATTAGCATGCATGAAATCAATTCAAACTATTTCGAGATATTAATCATGGAAATTGAAAATTTTCAGGTATAGCATATTAACGGCAATTCCATGAAGGAAAAATAATTAATCAAGCCATAAACAATTTTTAGAACTCAATTAACGTATAATCATCCGCATTTGAGGCATATGAAGGAGTTTTAAAAGATGAGATTTGGTGATTTATTCTTCTCAAAAAAAAATCCTAAGGTCTCATACACACCCCCCAACTAAAGATGGACATTGTCCTCAATGTCGGAAGAGGTACGAGTTTATTCAATCAAGCAACCTAGAAAGCATATAAAATCTACACTACTGGAAAGAACACACCGTGATCAAATGGCGGATCCCGAATCTTTGATGGTGGAGGAAGTTGTTCAATTTGCTCTTTGCGCTCCTCGGCGATTATTCTTCCTCCAGAAACTAATTTGGACCCCAGCAACACAACTCCAAGCATCTCTATAAGCTGTTTGTCAATGTCCTGCGAGAGACGAGTTATGTCAGTCCAAATTAATTTAAGATTCTTCGCAATAAAAATATTCCAAATATAGTCATCAAAATAAGTGAAAGAAATTAAAGCAAGTTGACGACTACTCCCTGAAAGATTTGCACTACTCTCTGTACGATGCTCGATCACTGGGGAGAGGGATAAATGATTTTGGGACAAAACTGGAAGAGGGAATGGTTCTGGCTCCATGGCGATAATCTCAAAACTCTTTTCCCTAGCTGTCTCCTCCTCTCGTTCATCCAAAATTTCTAGTTCGTCCTCTCTTTCGCACACACTTTTTGCCATGTATATATTTTTATTCGTGTCCTCGCTCGGTATACCTGCAATAGAAGACGAACTCGTATTAGATTCTTGAAATCGAGTTTCAAAAGCATTACCTTCTTCTAAGCAAGCGGCAATCAAATTAAGATTTTCAATGGAATTTTGAATCTGCCGGCTCCGAGCAAGGAAATTCTCCTGGAATTGATGGGATGTGGCCTCCTGTGTCTGAATAGTCTGGTAAGCTTCCTCTTTCAAGGATTGCAAAGGTACGTCTACGCTTTGCTCTTCTTGATCGAGACACGAAGGCTCCGTTGAATCGCTCTCTGAAGCCTCTTCCACAGTTTCTTCGTTTTCTTGCAGAGACTCCATGTATTCCCACGCCACTGTCGGCGTCATGTCTCCCAATAATTCCTGCAGCTGTGGTTGTAGTCCATCTAGGAAGGACGCCATAAGCTCTTCATTTGTGAACTCATGCTGCGGATAGCTCGATACGATATTTGTGAACCTCCTCCAGGCCTGAAAGAAAGTTTCACAGTCAGTTTGATTAAAATTTACAATTTTGAGCTTTTCCATCCTATGTTTGTGTGCATTAGCATACCTTGCATCATACAGATTGTTCGTGCAATAAAAATTCATATATTCCATTTTTAAAAATTAAAATAAAATAATAAAAAAATTTATGTACAGTAAAGTGGAAGGATCTCACCGAAGGTCCTCTAAATGAAATAAACCGTAGTCACAAACCATTCCTCCCCGGCAACGGCGCCAAAAACTTGGTGGGCCCCGAAAAGGTGCTCTCTCTCAAGCGCAAGAGTCCGTACAAGTAGTAAAACCTGGGAGTCCAGGTGTCGAATCCACGGGAAGAAATCTGTTGCAACCACAATTCAAATCAAATAGAAATCCTACGAAAAGAAAAAACTAACCACTTCACAAATGATGACGGTGATGGTGATGTGAACACGTGAACAATATAAACATAGAAATACGTGTACGAAAATACCTATAAAAAGTTTGCACATGGTATGGGTTCGTTAGGATCAACGATTCGTATTAATTTGGTTGATAGGTACAACACAGTGAATTCTCCTTTTGGGAGCAATTCACCGGAAAATACCTAATATAACTCAATGAATTCTCCTTTTGGGAGCAATTCATCGGAAGATGCCCTTTTGGGGGTTCAAACATAATATTCAAAAAGATCGTCGCTAAAGCTATAATACGATATGAAACTCTCTTTTGGAGAGATCAAAACTACGGTATGAAACTCCCTTTTGGGGAGATCAAAACTCGCCCTTTTGGGGCGATCATCAACTGAATTAATTCTTTTGGAATCTAAAAAAGTCGATTTTACGAACAACGATTACAATTTTAGCGACGTTAAACGATTTAGCATAAGGAATTTCAACCAAACTAACACGAATAATATCCCCTAACTACTCCATACCATGCACAACAGAGATCTAGCTACACATCATGCGAAAATAAACAAGTTTCATAGCAAAATACGTTAAGATTCTAGCAAAATACGGAAGAAAAAGCATCAAATAAGGAGTTTAAGTTAAGAATTCATCACCAAATATCCTTGAAAATACATCAAAACTCTCTGGAAATAAGAAAATGGCCTCTGGAATTTTACAGAATTTTTCAGGGGGAGAATACGGCTTCTAGAGCCTCCAATACGCCCAAAATACGCCCCAATCTGCTTGAATACGCCCAAAAAACCCTAAATACGCTTATATAATAAGATTGCGGGTTTGGGGCTGCTAACGGGTTCAAAACCCGCTTCATTTACGCGCCCGAATCAATCCAGACCGCTCATCTCGAGCGGAGCAAATGTCAGCCGCTCATCAAAAGCGGGATTCGTTGTGGTGTCGCCACGTGTGCTTTAAACGTTGTGCGAAGCCCGCATCCGATATCGTCGTTGCTCCGAGCCGTTGGATCAAAATCCCACGACTACCGCTAAGCCACGTCGCCAGATGAATTCGCTTCAGGCGGGATTAATCTCGTCCGTAAGATCATCGATCAACAGCTAAGGGCGGGCCACGTCACCCCGTAGGCGATTCGAATTCGTGTTTGCTTAGGTCCGTCCGATCTCGATCGCACGGCTCGGTCGTCGCCACGTCGCCCGCTTCTGCTTTTTGTTTGCGGGGCTAACGATGCCCGTTGGATCGACGACGTGCGGTGCGGATGTCGCCACGTCGCCCCCGCTACGCTGCTTAACGAAATCGAACGCGATTTGTTGTCGACCGTTGGATTCCCGATTGACGCGCCGATTCGAGCCACGTCACTTAATGGATTTCGCCGCTCAGCTCTTGATCTCAGCCATCGGATGGAGACTGGACGGTCGAGATGCGCCCCACATTCGCTGCAAGCTGATCGCGTTCCTGACCGTTGGATCGACATCCAACGGCAGATAATTGGCCACGTCGTCGCCCTTCGAATACGCAGCAGCGGGAAAACGCGGGCCGTTGGATCAAGCGGGGGGGTGGCGGATGATCGACATGTGGCAGCGTCTGATTGGTCGGCTGCGGTATAATCGTATTTCTTTGCGTATTCCTCCAATTAAATAGTATTCTGCATTCAAAAATACACAGTAATTAGCACAGATCTCAGAAAAATACAAATAAATAGTCGTTGGAATCGTGAGATCGAGACGGTGCTAGGAAAAATATAAAAAGTGCAGAAATACTTCGTTAAATGCTGTTTTGTGCTCAAATAGTGTGTTTTCTCTAATAAATAAATGTGTAGAAAATACGTATGAATTAGAGATAAATTTAGCATCATATGAGCACAAAATAGGGCTAAATGGGGGGTTAAATATGTTATATTGAACCCGAATCACTGGCGGCTGCCCAGAAATTAGGGTTTTAACACAGATTAGTCGGTCAAAGAGCAACCACTGACCGACTAGTTTGGCAACTAGTCGGTCGGTAGACCAACGCAGACCGACTAAGTGCAAGCAGTAACTTCTGAACGAAAATAGGATTTAAAATTAGTCGGTCCATGAACAAATACTGACCGACTAGTTTAGCATCTAGTCGGTCGATGAACGTTCTTAGACCGACTAAGAGTAAACAGTAACTCAACTAAAATTAAGATGATGTGTTAGTCGGTTAAAGAAGCATTGCTGACCGACTAGTTTGCAACCTAGTTGGTCAACCAACGTTCTTAGACCGACTAACGATAAACAGTAACTCCTGAATAATTTAGAAAGCTAACTAGTCGGTCCAAGAAGGATTGCCGACCGACTGGATCGTCATCTAGTCGGTCGGTGGCCCTTCTTACACCGGCTAATGAGCACCAAAAGTTCCGATACGGAGCGCGGGGCCCCGGGATCGATTCCTAAGACTCCTAGGCTTGATCTAATAGTAAGATACGACCGTTATGAAGCCTGTCATGAAAGACATACTTCGAAATCGACAATCCTAAGGAAGAAACGAGAAAATACGACGAATCGATCGAAAATGAAAACTACGGAGACGAAAACCACACATGAGGGGAAAATCCACCAAAACATATATTATATTATAATAAATCCAGATACATGAAAAGCAGTCGTTACACGACATGTCGAACTTCGATGCGACATTTGGCATGGATTGGTTAGGAAATTTCTACTCTACTATCGATTTTCACAACAAGAAAGTAGTGTTTGAAATCCCTGATCATCCTGTGTTTGAATTCATGAGCGGAGACCGTTCACTTGGGCCTATCAAGTTTCGGGCCAAGCCGAACGAATTAATCATTGCATCGATGCAGGTTGAGCCATGATTATGTAAGTCATCGATCTTCATCACTAGCAACATTTCTTTAGCTAATGATGGCCTTTTGATCTTTCTACTAATTCTTATAATTCTTCCTAATCGCATTTAGGACGCTTGAACTCTAGCTACGTTTATTTTAAGGAGGGTAGCATTCGATTTTCGATCACCAGAAGTTCGAGTTTAACAACGGAAGCGAATCGAAGGACGCTCAGAAGTATTGGAAGATGGTGCTAGAGATTTTGAGACGAGCCAAAACTGACATGCAAGTGTAGGCGGTTTGCGTCCTTTCATCCTTCTTGAGCTCGTATTCTCTTCTGGCCCCTACTTCTATCTTGTATCCGATTTTTTTTCCCCAAGGGTTGATTTCATTTTCCACCGACCACCTCCCCCCTCTTTATTTCATTTGTCCGCTTCCCCCTCGAGACCCGTTCCCGCCAAACCCTACCCTACCTAACACTGACTTTCGGTGCCCCTCCCCCTTTTTTTAAAAACCCCTCTCCTTCCTCCCCAAGCCACCCCGTGGTTCCCCTTCGTCCCGGCATCACCCACTCCTCCTCCCGGCCTCTTCCTCAAGCGAGCTCGACCCATCTCACCCGAAACTCCGCCAGCTTTCGCTCCACCCCATCCCGGAGGCCCCCGCTATGGATTGACAGCCAGTCACAGCCCTCGTCACCACGGATCGACAGCCGCCGATGGCCCATCAACGACTTTGGGGATTGTTGGGCTTAGCGACAGCCCTCGCCGTCACCCTCGTTGTTGCCATGTGGTTGAGTTCTTGGGAATTCGCCGTTCTTGGTATTCTTTGGAGCTCCTTTTTCTGGTTCTTCCCCTTGAGCTGCCCCGCTTCGATTCCTTCTTAGGGCCGCTCCTTCGTGTTTGTGGGTTCGTGATGTCGACCAATGGTGTTGGCAAGGAGTATCTTTGGGGATGAGTATAGGCTTGCTTTTGGCCTTAGGTGTTGAAATTGGATGCCAGTCTTGTGCTAGGATTTGGGAGATAGCTATGTTGCCGGCTTATTATTGGATGTTGTGGAGATTGCTGGAAGTAGTGGTAGCAATGATCTTGATCCTTGAGAGCTGGCCTTATATCTGCCTTTTGGTGTCGATCTGGATATTGGCTTGTAATTGGGTAGCATGGCAGATAATGTCTTTTGTGCTCGGTTGATTAAGTTGTAACAGCACGGATGCATTTGGATTAGTCCTCACGCTTTTGTATGCTATGGCGATGATTTACATGATTAAGACCATGTAGTCATCATTGGAATGAGTGGAAAATTTTAAACTTTATGGTCTTCCGGTTTATGTGGTTTAAATAGCTTGCTACTGACTTTTCACCTCGGGTTCCAAGTTCGAACAGATGTCATCATCATAATAGCTCTCATTTTCATGTAATACTATTATCTTATATTTTGGCTACTTGATAAATCTGAAGTAACTATGGTGATGTCAATAGTATGTATTCATACATGACATCATCTCTTGTTTTCTTGATACTGTGATATCACATTATATTACATGATATTAACAACTTGTTTTCCTGCATCGTAGTCGTTCATCAAGCCTTCCTTTCGATCGTTTAAATCGCTTAGGCGATTATCGACCTTCTAAATTTCGAGGACGGAATTATTTTAAGGAGGATAAGAT
Source organism: Scilla litardierei (assembly GCA_030789695.1). Lineage (NCBI taxonomy): Eukaryota > Viridiplantae > Streptophyta > Magnoliopsida > Asparagales > Asparagaceae > Scilla > Scilla litardierei. The sequence continues at coordinate 222,493,497 of CM061134.1, read as the reverse complement.
GTAACGACCTGTATTTTTTCAACACTTCAATTTACGTACTTAACATATTTTTAATAATTCAAAATTACTTTATAAATGTAGTCAAGAGTTTTATAACAAAACTGATTTCAAAAATTTCTTACAAAAATATTTTGAAGTACCAGACTAGTTATGGAGTATTTTAGTAAGATCGGATTTCATCAAGTACCTCAAAAAGATCTGATAAAAATTCATTTTTCAGATATTGCTGTTTTGGCTTAACGAATTAATTTTCTATACAAACTTCTTCAAAACGTTTTCAAACTTTTATAGTAGCATCCTGAGATCATTTAGGGCTCCCCACATTAATTTCATAATTTTCTGATATCATTTCAACCTAGAACCCGCAAACCCACTTTCTAAATGTTTTGGCCCAAAACTAGTATCTTCGTAGCTCAAACCCTATAACGGACTTCGTATTCGCGATCCTCACGATGATACGGTCCCGTGGGTATGTTTTCATAATTTTCCGGACACATTTACTAGTAGGGGCAAAATCGTAAATTCGTTTTTTTCTAAATACCTAATTAACCCGAATTACCTTTTACCTACCCTACTTAATTACATTACCCTACCTAACCCCCAACCTGCTTGTGGTATCTCAGATCCATGTGACATGGGTAGAGGATCCATTTAATATTATTATTATTATTTTTAACCTACGTTTAATTTTTCTACCCTATATAACTCTCCCTTCCCTCCTCATTTCACAAGCAACCCACTATCTCCCTCTCTTCCTCTTTCGTTCAAACCCAACGAAACCCAGCCCCCCTCACTTTCGTTGTCTCTACCGCCCTCTCGTTCGAAGTCCGACGAGCCGCCGGAGCTCCGACCACCCACAGCACCGCCGCCAGCTAACGCTCCAAGCACCGCCGGGCCTTCGCCCTCTCGAAGTCGCCGCCGTGAAGCCCGGAGCGCCCTCACTCGCTCGACCTCCACCGTCAGCAGCTCCGCCCCGAGCTCCACGTCACCCAGCGTCGCTTCCGCCCTCCGATGAGCGCCCTCCACCGTCAGGCCCCAGCTCCGCCTCCGCCTCCGCCTCCGCGAGCGCTCCACGTCGCCACAGCAACGTCGTGGGCCCCCGAGTAACACAGTCACCGCCGTTTGCTCCCGGGAATGCCCGCCGCCGCCGAGATCACGCCGTCGCCGCCTCTTGCGCCTCCGCCTCTCGACGATCGCCCTCCGCCTCCACACCCCCGCTGCTCCGACGAGCACACGAGGCCCCCCTCGCTGCATGCGAACGCAAGGGAGAACGCGAGGGAAGAGAAAGGGTAACGTATATTAATACGAAAATACGCGTATTTTCGTATTTCCGTAATTAAATAATATGGGTTTATTGGTGTTAAATTCATTATTAATAATATAAGCTCCAGAAAAATGTGAGGTTAGCTTCAAAAAATCGAAAATAATATTCTGGATCCAATGGCACTAGTTTTATCTCAATCGGAAGCTTAGTTTTTCCAGAATAAATTTTTAACCCTAAAACTTAAATACGTCTTTTTCATTCAAAGATACGTACCTTGTTATTTTTACGTAAACTGATATGTGAGAAAAATATATGTAATAGTACTCTTCGAGACGGTCATTTTGACAGCTTAATTGCAACATTCCAATGTAGATTGCTTCCAGAATAAATTGTTGAATAAATACGTTTCTAATTGAAAAATAGTTTTAAAATTGTTTTTGATCTTTTAAAAATTCTAAAAATTACTATAAGCTTTAGAAAAATATTCACTCTTGCAGTAAAACTACTTTTAGCATATATAGCCTATATAAAAATTTAGAATGCTTTTCATCACCGTTTTAATCAGTTTAAAAATCAAAACGACCAGGTTAATAAATAGAAAGGGTGTATTCTTTAACCAATTGTTTCTTGTGTTTGCAGGTACCAATTTTCGTGCACCAGCATCTTTATAACGTCGATCTTGATCATAAAACGTGCCTCACGTTATCACCACCTGGACACTCACACCCACGTCAAGGCAAGTATTTTTAGTAAATGAATTGCAAATCTGGCCGTTCAAACTTAGTGCTAAATCTAATGGGCTTGTCAATTTCTGATAGCCAATTGACGTGTTTTCATTTTTGTTGCCTGCTAAATTAAATGCACTAGTCATATTAATGTCGATCGTTTGAAACAATTTGTCACATGCTTGTAACTTAACTGGACTACTTTTACTATCTGCATGTTAACAAGCTAAATTAATTTGGAAAAACGAGTATGTTGCAAACACATATGTGATAACCATCGAATACAGATGGAGTGATAACCATCGAATACAGATGGGGTGAAACCATCGAATACAGATGGGGTGAAACCATCGAATACAGATGGGGTGAACTTGGTTGATGACTAGAAAGTACACTTTGGGTGGGGTTGGTCCATTGCAGTAGGGTTTGTGAGTGTGTCTCGAACACGATTACGGCCCCTCCGGTGGAGGCAGCCATTGTGTGGAGCGTCACGGTAAAACCACCGGTGATAAGGTGTATCGAGAACATTTCACCTACCCATGCATGGACTTATCACGTGCACAAACAATCAAATACTCAACATACAACTGTTTTACTTTACTTTTAACTGCAAAAATATCCATGCATGCTCATACTTTACTTTTCTGCACTTATTATTCATAACTGTGTACTAACGCTCTTTTGTCTTTTATAGTCGTTCCTCATTTTCATTACTTTAAATATCTTGCCGAGCTTATTGCTGACATATATTTCATTGTTTTATGAAATATATGTTAGGTTTAGAGACAGAGTATCTTGAGGACCCTACTTTTGAGGATCACATCTTAGAGGTGGACACCGCTGATCAGGCTTACGAGGACACTGAGATCTTCCCTGCGGAAGGCTAGAGCGGGACATTTATATTTCAGTTTATTATTTGTATTGTTATTTTTCAGGTGTGTTTGCTTTCAGCAAATTGTACGGCCATGCTATGCCTTAACTGTTTGTGTGTTTGCTTTGGACGCTGGTATTGTAATGTAATGAATATTTATGCTGCTTCTGAGAAATTCACGTGCAGGAACCTGCCTTAGCTAATTAAACGCTTAGTGTGCTTAAGTCAAAGAAGAAGAAAGAAAAAAATAAGCACCCCTTCTTTGCTTTAAGCACATGCGGACCCGCTCGCGTCCTCGCCCCTAAGTATACTGGGAAGCGGGGCGTGACACCCACAGAGAGAGTAACTCCCACAAAGAGAGTATCTAATTTCGACAAAGAGAATTAGGGTTTCGAACATAAAACAAAACGAAACAACACTTACCTATGCCTTGATATGATCTTACCAATGTGAAGAAGAAGGCATGCAAGTGAAACTCAAGTGCTTGAGATGAGGCTTTGATTACACTGGATGATCTTTCTCTCTTCTAGAAATGAATCCTAACACTTCTCGCTTGAGTGTATGAAAATGAAGAGAAGAAAGATGATCTCCAAGAAAGGAATGAGAATTAGATCCCTTGGAGAATTTCCCTATGAGCTAGCTTCAATGCATGTAGAGGAATGTGCTCATGAGAGGGAAATGGAAGAGATTAGGAGTGATTATTGATACGCAAAGATATTCAATATTAACCAAGTGTTCTAAATGAACTAAGCTAACTCCTATATATAGGAAGCCAAGAAGACCCCATAAAACCAGTCAAAACCCCAAAGGAAAGAAATCTGCAAAGTCTAGATTTTGGCAATTTTGGGCACAGACGGTCGACTGATGAACAAATGACAGTCGACTGTTCAATGGCTAGTAAAATCCCAACGGCTATAATCTGAGCCAGGACAGTCGACTGTAGAAGACTACACAGGCGACTATAAAAAGACAGTTGACTGTATATCCTTCATCAGGCGAATGCTGCAGGGGATGGAGAAAACATAGAGATGAAATTTTCGTACTTACGCCTTTCAGACGACTGTTGACCATTTCACAGGCGACTATAAATATACATGCGACTGTAAATACTTCATCAGTCGACTGTCTTGCAAATTAGGATGAAGACCAGAAAATGCAAGTTGCGCACAGACGACTGTTGAGCAATTCACAGGCGACTATAAATTGAACATCAGTCGACTGAGGCAAAAAGCTCAAGTAGAGTCAATGAAAATGTTGAGTTGATCAGTGTACTACAATCGGCTGTAGAAGGCTCGACAGGCAACTGGAATCACCCAGTCGACTGTAAAACCTTCATCAGGCGACTTTTGGAGAGCCATAGACTCCAATTGAGTCTTTGGGCAAGATGAACCTATTGGGTTGGATTCTATGATAATCATAAGGCTCACTAAGATGGTAATTAAATGCATATGCATGAGAGTATGACCATCTATCAATGCATTACAATAATCCTAGACTCAAAAAGAGATATACAAGTAATTGAAATTACATGGATTACATATTGCATCTCGTAGAGTCTACGTCTTCAAGCTCATGAAACCTTGATGCTCTCCACCATCTCCAAGCTTTGGCACTCCTTGATGAGCTTCCCTTCATCAAGCTCCAAGCTTTGGCATTGCCCATCTAGATGTCCATCCATCATCATGCTCCAAGCTTTGGCTTCATTAGATGATCTTCATGACTTCATCCAAGCTTGAGCACTCCATCACTCTTGGAGGTCTTTAGGATAACCCTTGTAATATCCTCCAAGCATTATGCTTTGTCTCATTAACATATAATCATTAAGATAAACTGAGACTAAAACATAAGACTGATTAGCACACTAACATAATGTATTGATCATCATCAAAACAACGTTAGTCTTGAACCCAAGAACTAACATATCCTTTCAACGATCCGGGGCAGGCTTCCGCGCGGCGCCCCCGATAGGTCACCGTAGGACCTGGGGCAGGCTTCTGAGCTGTGCCTATATCCTTCCAAAGATCCGGGAAGGCTTCCGGGCCGTGCCCCCGAAAGGTCGCCAACGGGCCCGGGGTAGGCTTCCGAGCTGCGCCCCTATCCTTCCAAAGATCTGGGGCAGGCTTCCGAGCTACGCCCCCGATAGGTCGCCCACAAGCTCCTTCGCGCTCCGAAGCTCGCTGCCAAACAAAAGTTATGAAGAGATTCTCTAAGAATTTTCTAAGTGTCTACTCAACATTCTGTGTCTCCTCCGCCCAAAGATCGTCCACACCAAATTTTAGGGACAATTGTTACGACACTTTCGGCTGCCTAGCTTGTGTATCGATGAAGGTCGGCCTTAGGTGAAGATCGTCTTCATGCGGAGTACCGTAAATGTCTCCTGACGAAGGTCGTCCTCGGTGGCCTACCTTAAATGTCTCCTGACGAAGGTCTCCCGCAGGCGGCCTACCTTAATGTCTCCTGACGAAGGTCTCCCACAGGTGGCCTACCTTAAATGTCTCCTGACGAAGGTCTCCCGCGGGCGGCCTACCTTAAATGTCTCCTCACGAAGGTCGTCCTCGACGGCCTACCTTAAATGTCTCCTAATGAAGGTCGTCCTCGGTGGCTTACCTTAAATGTCTCCTGTCGAAGGTCTCCCACAGGCAGCCTACCTTAAATGTCTTCTGATGAACGTCTCCCGCAGGCGGCCCACCTTAGATGTCTCCTGACGAAGGTCTCCCGCAAGCATCCTGCCTTAGATGTCTCTTAACGAAGTTCTCCCGCAGGCGGCCTGCCTTAAATGTCTCTTGATGAAGGTCGTCCTCGGTGGCCTACCTTAAATGTCTCCTGACGAAGGTCGCCCTTGGTGGCCTAGCCCATAAATATCTCTAACAGGGCCTAGCCTATAAATATCTCTGACAGCCATTAATGCTTGAGGTTAAACGACGAACTGACAGCCACCCATCACGTGCCCCATTAATGCTCCATCCATGCTCCAGTTGTCTCCAGTTAAGCAGAAGTGACAACTGATTGGATGGCGACCAGTCGACATTCTCCACTATAAATACCCCCCTCCATCCCTGGAGAGAAGTGGCCGGTAGGTCTACAGGTAAATTTCCTTCCACCCAAACTCTAGCTGGCCGAACATTGGCCCAGTCTCCTTGTAGATTGGCCTCATCCCTTTGAGCCATTTTCGAAGTCCCCACGCTGATTTGAGCATCAGAGGGGATTAGGTCGGACCCCAGTTCGACCCTCCCTAACGAGCTGTTCGTATTGTAGGGAGCTAAAGACAGGTCTCCTGAAGCTCTTCTGAAGGTCACCGAAAGATCGATAGCTCGGCCTGCCCACTGCCTGCTCAAGGCCCGAAGGTCGTCCGGCTCCCGTAGCTCGTACCTCAAGGTCGTTGCCTCAAGGCCCGAAGCTCGTCCGGCCCTGTGAGAGCTCCTAACCCAGCCAAAGCGGCGACCTAGGCATCTTCATCATAAAATCCCTCTCCGCGACGAGTAAACCCCTTCTAATCATTGTACTTTTGATTTCCTAATATGCAAATTCATTGTTAGGTGAATTTGACCCGTAACAAGTATGAAGGGGCCTCTTCACCAAATACCAATTGGTTTTGGGTTGGGTGCTCAATAAGGTAGGGACCTTGCAGGGCTACACACACTACACACACCAGAGAGGGGTGAATAGTGTAATGGCAAGCAACGTACTTAATTAAAAGTTACTAAAAATTACAGCACAATAAGCAGCGGAAATTAAATAGTATGCTCAACAACAACAATCACAAACACAAGAATTTTACACTGGTTCCCCAACTTGGTTACATCCAGCCACACCAATATACACTATAATTACAACAAAGATAAGTGAATACAATCTCACACCGAGGATTTTGGATTCCAACAAAGAGATATCCTTTCTCTCACACAGAGAGACTCCAACCAACCCTCACACAGAAGGTTATACTCCCATATAAAGAGTAACTAGCTCTCACACAGAAAGCTAGGGTGACTAATTCACATAAAGAGAATTAGAGGGTTTCACAAATGATGAAACAAAATAACACTTACCTATGCCTTGAAATAATATTACCAATGTGATGAAGAAGGCATGCAAGTGTGGATAACCACGTGCATGAGATTAGCTTTGATTGCATTTGTCGATCTAGGAATGAACCCTAACACTTCTCACTTGAGTGTATGAATGACGAGAATAAAGATGTTCTCCAAAAAAAGGAATAAGATTGAAATCCATTAGAGAAATTCCCTAGAGCTTAGATGCTATAGCATAAGAATGAAGCTCTAAGATGGAATGAGGGACAAGTGGCTTAGAGAAGAGATTAAATGATCTTCTATGATTTCCTAAACCTTTCAAGAGTTCTAAATGAACTAAGCCATCTCCTATATATATGAAGCCAAGAAGAGCCCATAAAACCAACCAAAAACCCAAAGGGAAGAAATCTGCAACGGCTAGGTTTGGCAGTTTACAGCACAGACAGTCGACTGATGAACAACTGACAGTCGACTAGTCAACGGATATAAAAATCCCAACGGCTATAATCTGAGCTAGGACAGGCGACTGTAGAAGACTACACAGGTGTCTATAAATGAGCAGGTGCCTATATATCCTTCAGCAGGCGACTGTCAGTTGGGATGGAAAGGGGAGCTGGAAAAATGCAACTTTTGCACTAGCGCCTTTAGACGATATATGACCATTTCACATGCGCCTGTAATAAGACAGGCGATTGTAAATACCTCATGAGTCGACTGACTTGCAAAGTGGAATGAAACCAAAAAAAATGCAAGTAACGCACTTTGGCACACAGACGACTGGTGAACAATTTCCAGGTGCCTAATGGAAGACAGACGACTGTAAATTGAATGTCAGTCGTATGTCTCTAATAGCTCAAGACAGTGTCAATAAAAGTTGACTTGAGCTAGTGCACTACAACCGACTGTAGATGGCTGGCCAGTCGCCTGACATTCCTTCATCAGTCGACTATTGGGGAGCCAAAAACTCCAGTAAAAGTTTAAGGCATGGTGAACTTATTGGGATGGTTTCTATGATAATCCTAAGGCTCACTAATGATGGAAAATCCATTGGCATGAATGAGTTGACCATCTATCAAGGCATTACAATAATCCTAGACTCAAGAAGAGAAATGCAAGTAATAAAAGATTACATGGATTACATATTGCATCTCCTAGAGTTTAAGTCTTCAAGCACATGATACCTTGAAGCTTCCTAACATCTTCCAAGCATTAGCACCTCTTGGTGAGCTTCCCTTCATCAAGCTCCAAGCTTTGGCATTGCTCCTCTAGATGTCCATCCATCATCATGCTCCAAGCTTGGGCTCCATTAGATGATCTTCACGACTTCATCCAAGCTTGAGCACTCCATCACTCTTGGATGTCTTTAATATATCCATTGCATCATCCTCCAAGCATTATGCTTTGTCTCATTAATATATAATTATTAAGATAAACTGAGACTAAAACATAAGATTGATTAGCACACTAACATAATGTATTGATAATTATTAAAACAATGTTAGTCTTAAACCCAAGAACTAACAAAAAATGGGGTGTAAACCCAGTGTTATGGGTCTAGTATGTGATGGGCCCTTAGCAAGGCTATTGTTAGAAACATAATATGAGATGTGCTTCTAACAAATGGGCTAGTGTTGGAGGCCTTATATGGTACAGGACCCTTGCAAATGGTACCAAAGCTCGCCCCGTGCATATGACCCACCTTACGGAAGGGGCGACCTGGGGAAGGAGCGACCTTAGAGGATGCGACCTGGCAAAGGACCAGAGGTGGGCCACTTAGAGTGGGTACCCCAGTGTGGGCCTCCGTGAATGGAGGTTATCGGAAGCGTGGTGGTATGTGAAGATACCATTATAATCCCACATCGGAAGTGAAAAAGAAAAAGAAATAGTTTAAGTATGGAGGGGCCTCTCCACCTAGTACCAATTGGTTTTGGGTTGGATGCTCAATAATACTTAACAAATGGGGTTTGAACCCATTGTTATAGGTCTAGTATAGGATGTGCCCTTAGCAAGGCTATTGTTAGAAACATAGTATGTGATGTGCTTCTAACAAATGGGATAATGTTGGAGGCCTTATATGGTACTGGCCTCTTACATATCTCGAAGAGCTCGATTTAGGAGACGATGGGGGCGTCGTTGCCGATGGAGTACAAGCATACGTCGAGGGTGGGGCCCAGCGAGGTGGCCACGAGGTCGGAGTAGGAAAATTAGCAAGTTAACTTTCTCCGGCGGTCGGATTACCTATCTATTACTATGAGTTTATTTCCGATGTATGGCGTCAATGACCTCGGTGGTTTTCCGAGAGGCTGTGGATCTCCGACGTCGGATCACTGTCACAACTCACAAGTGAGTGAATCGGTAGGTTTGCAAATCAAGTCCCATTTTGTTTTAAGATAATGAATCTGCGCTCTGTCTATCCTCATATGGTTCAACTTCCCAGATTCTCGTCTTTCATTTGTTATTTTGATGTTTACATTCCAAAGCCCAGATACAACACAGACCTAGTGAACCCTTAAGCTTTTTGTTTCTCGACTTATGAATGTAGGAAAGTTATACTATTATGAAACCGTTAAATCTTATAACATGTGAAAACAATATAGGGTCCATGATTTCTTCATTGTATCTATATTTTAAGATATGTAGATTAATAGTAAGAGTGTTAATAGTAACAATGTTAATATGTAGATTACCTAGAAATAACCCGTGCACACAATTCACGACGCAAAAAAAACCACGAACAGGATGTGGTACACGTGCACAACCGAAAAGGAGCGAGAAGTGTGAGTAGGTGTGTCGGTATCGTCGGGAGTAAAAGGTGCAAAAGGCAAACACGTAAATAAGTGGCTTTGAGGGTGTTTTTTGGGTTTGGGGGGGGGCGGGCAATGGCAACCATGTAAATAAGTCGTTTGGGCGTTTTTAGGGGGGCTGCTGATTGGGCTGGGCTTGTCCCAGTCAGCTTGTGACTGGGTTTATGACTGAGACAAACACAATCAGCATCCCTCAAATGTAAAATAGATAGTAATAATGTTAATCATATATAGAAAATAACAATGTGTTGACTTTTTGGCTAATGCTACGGATGAATTTTCTTCGTGCCTTCACTTTGCCTAATCAATTAGAGATTTTGAAAGTACCCATTATGATGCAATGTAAAAGTACTAGAAATTAACCGTGCACATAATGCACGAGGATCAAAGTAAAAACCCACACGTCGGAGGTAGACACTGCACGCAGCCGAAAATGAGAGGGAAGTGTGTGGGAATCGTTGGGGGTGGGGGGGTAAAGGTGGAAAAGGAGGGGCATAAGTGCAAAAAAACGTGAGGGGCAAAGTGGAAAAAGGCAGATGGCAACCCCGTAAATAGTGGAAGAGTGATGGGTTTTTTGATTGTATGAAAAAGCAATAGCAAGCTTGTAATGCATGTGAAGAAGGGGTGCTTATATTTGGAAGCACCACAAAAACACCCCAAACCACACCCATCCAAAAGTGGTCCCCACCTTGATGTTGTGGCCAAACCATGGACACATCTCTACCAGCCCTTTTGTCCTACGAGGCCAACCTCCTCATACGGGGAACAAAAAAACCCCACACAGGATGCGGGGCCTGCGCAAAGTGTCAAAGGAGTGCGATGTGTGAGGGTGTGTGGAAGTATCGTCTAAGGGCTAACGGGGGAAAGACAGGGGCTAACGTGCAAAAAATGTTGGGGCCAAAATGGAAGAAAGACAATGACAATCATGTAAAATAAGGGGAAGAGAGGGCCTTACCGGTCAATGGCATGCATGCAAATAATTGAAATGTGTAATACCCTATGTATGAAATACTATAATTGCGTATGCTTCTATACTCGTATACTTGTATGTATGTCTACATTGTATGTATTTTATCTTTGTGTGTATAGAAGTATATATGGATATAAGGTGTGTTATACGTGAATGTATGTGTGTGTATGTGTCCATCGCTATATGTTTAATAATATATGTATTTAGCATGTTTACATATTTATGTAGTGATATATAAATTGGACTATGTTTGGGTATATATGGTTGTTAGTTATATTAAAAATATTGGTGTATGTAAGTATGTGTATTGGTAAGTATGTATATTGGTAGTATGTACATAGACTAGTGTATGTATGTGTATATGTATGAATTGTCTAGTGTATATGTGGATATATGGGTGTATAGTAGGTGTATATGAAGATAGATATATGTGCATATATCAATGTGTGTATTTTTGTATATACATGTAGTTGTATGTATGAATAGTGGCATGATTGTAATTATCTATCTAAGTTGAGGGGTAGTTTCATATGATGGCATTCTTGTTAATAGCTAGAAGAGGTGAGGTTAGAATAGTCATTTGGGCTTCTTGAGTTGGTAAAGGGCATTAGTGTCTTTTCCTATATGTCATGATGAATAATTATTTTCCAAAATGCTATTTTTCTAAATGTGACACATGTGGACAATGGACACTAAGCTAAGTTTTGGGCGAGCCATGAGACATGTGGCCTCTTCATGGTTTTTTGGAAAAAAGGAAATTTTGAAAAGGAAAGGAAAAAAAAATACAAAGATGAGAAGATGGAGTTTTCATTTCGTTTTTTCATTCATTTTCTCATTTCTATTCTATTTCTTTCCTTTTTCCTTCCCGGTTTTTCTCATTGCCTTGCCGTAAGCCCTCTCATTTGGCCGAATACATTTCTTTTTCACTCTCTCTGAATATGGCAACATCTTGAATTAAGAAGGACTTAAAAGGAAGGATGAATGACGAGGCATTAAGGATGACTTAAAAGGAAGGAAGTAATTAATAAGGAATTAAGAGGTGAAGGTTTTTAATGAAGGAAATGGTGGACTTTGAGAGGTAAGAATCCTCACTCTTAATGTCATGCAAATCCTTAATACACATATGTTATTCCCTTGTAACAAGTTAAATTTTCATGTCATATTACCTTAACTTGCTTTTGTTTACCATGTTGCCATATTCACTTGTTCAAGTGTGCTCTTCATTGTGTATGTTCTTATTCAAGTAACTTGTTCTATGTTCATATGTTGATATAGTGATGCTCTTGACTATAGATATATGTACTTACCATGACTACATGTTCTTGCTAATTGGATGCATTTGTTCATGTCACCTTTTATGCTTCCATGTGCATATGATTGTGCTTACCATTTGTTTATGAAATTGCCTAATTAAAGCAAGGAATGTAGCATGAAAATGCCCCATTTATAAGGTCAATACCATGATAAACTACTGTGAAAATTTTCTTTAAAGCAAGAGTACAAATTCTGATGAGATTTATCTGAACCATGTATAAGTGACAAATGCTGTCGAAAGAAATACATGGATTTAGAGATTGATATGTGAATTGGAATGTGATGGCATGAAGTGGATCCTATTGACATGGCTAAGTTGGCTAGGGTAGGAGGTTGGCATGGATTTCTATGTTTATGTGTGATGAAAAAAGGGGTGCACAAGGAGATGCATGACCCTGTGTGAATGAGTAATGGATTTTGAAAGAAAGAAAAAGAAAAACTAGGATGCCATGCCAAACAACTCTGTCACGCCCCATTTCCCTAAAAAGGAGGCGAGACGTGAGAAGGTCCGCACGAGAGTGGAGCTGTGAAGCCCCAAACCCGATAGGCGTCAATAAAACATAAGCAGGTCCCTGTAACCACAAACGGAACAACAATAATAACACCAGGAGAGACAGAAATAAAATCTCATATCTCATAATTTGTCCAACATGAAAATTAAGTTCAACATCCAGAAAAGCCACCAGGCTAAAAGAAAGAGTCTAAAGGCCCAGAACAAGGCCAACAAAAGAAACAATGTAACAAAGTATAGGTGCTATGCACCGACAATAAAATAGCAGTCTAAAACTAAAGGGAAAAGCTCAACGAAGACACTAGGACTGGTCCCCAGTGTCCACGTACTCCTCGCCAAACACAGGCTTGGGCTCGGCGTCAGCAAACACCTCGTCCTCAACAATGTACTCAGGCTCAGGATCTAACATGTGTCACCCAAAAGAGTAAAGGGGCACATGTCAGCAAGTCTAAAAGACTTGGGCAAGGAAACTGAAAAGGAAGGCAACTAGCAACCTAGCAGTTATAGTATGCATGACATGGCAGTTATGGTATGAGTGCACAAGCAAGACATGGTGAAACAATAAGTACAAGAGAACAATTATCGGGACAAGTCAAGAGTAGCCAAGCTACTAACAATCTCAATCTTTTCACTAGTCACGTTTCAAGTTGTTTGTAGATGTTTACGCCTTACAGCTGAACGGTTTGGCATTCACGCTGATTGGCCGCTTAACACTACCCCAGAACCCAGAGTTTACGCCTTACCACTGCAGTTGCTGATCGGGCAGACTCCCAGTTGATTGGCCGCTTAACTCTTACCCCAATACCCACATGTGAACGAGCCAGGGTCCCTGCACATGAGCTCAGTAAATGAGCCAGGGTTGCCCCGCACAAGAGCTCGTTTCCTGGATCACAACCAGGAGCGTAATTCATTTGGCATAGGGGTGCACCTAGCCTCAATCATTTCACAAGATGTAGCGAAGCTACGCAATCACGGAAACACTTAAAGAATGCAATGACATGACAATTAATTTGCGTACCGTTAATGGAAATTAAACATGACATGGTAGTTGTGCAACATGATGAATGTCGGATCTAGCTTCGTTGTCAAGCTAGTTCCTAAAATCGTGCCTAGGCGAGTATCATTTCGTCGCCTAGTCTCTTTTACGCCTACGACAAGCAAATGGCCTAAGACGTGGCCCAAAACCCTAAGTGGCAAGTTTTGATGGAAATTGAATTCCACCCCTAAGTAATTTTGATGATGAGCACACCAAATGAATGCTTAGTGTACTAACTACACTACACTTTAAGTATACAGATTTCGTGAAGCTCTACTAATACTCCAAGAAGCACGCATCAACGCTCCACGACAAAGACGAACATGGCTAAACTCAAGTGATGAAGGTCAAGCTCAAACAAAGCAAGAAGCTCAAAGAGAAGCTCATCCTCACTTCATCAAGTTGACTAAACTACCGAAGACATGTTCAGAGTCTAGTGTGAGTGTGTCGTGTCTTTTAGGATATTTGTCAAAGCCATATCAAATAGACAACACACACACACACAAAAGATTTCGAAATATATTTTTACTACAAAAATAATTTTCAAGAGCTTTTCTAGTCAATTCATAAATCTCGTAGTGAAACTCCACGCACCCTGGAGTTAACTACCCTTTTGACTAGAACAACAGGAAAAACTCCTCTGGGAGTCGACTACCAAAAGTAGGGAGTCGACTACTAGTCAGGGATGAAAATTTCCTAGACTCCTCTGGGAGTCGACTACCTATAGAGGGAGTCGACTACCTGCTGGATATTTTCAAACGTTTTGAATTTGAATTTTAAATTCTTTTGAGTGATTTACTCCGAAATTTTTGGGACAAAAGTCAAACGAAATTCAAATTTCAAATCCCAGTTTTTCCCTATAAATAGAGCTTAATTCTTTTGTGAAAAACACAAGATTATTGAAAATCAAAATTCGTAAAAGCTCTCGTGAATCAAAGCTCTCTCATTTCTTCTCTAGCCAATTTTAATTTCAGTTTTTGATCTTGCAATATTTTTCAATTCTTTTGAAGATCATATTATTATTTTGTTGGCTAAATTGTTTTTCAAAATCCTCTCTATTATTTCTCTTTAATTCTATTTGAAGGATTTTTGAAAAGCTCTAGATCACAAAGAACTTATCTCGTATCTTTGTGTGATCTAGACTATCATTCTATTAAGCCACTGCACAATTGTCTATCTTTTGATTGGCTATAGAATCGGGTGTATTTCCAATCTCTATCACTTGTTGTAGAGTATTGGACAAATTTCTCATTGTGCTATTTGTTGGAACACTAGACAAGTCTAGTTGTTGCCATTTGGAAAGTCCTCGGTTTGTGAGGCAAGGGTATAACCCTAGACAAGTCTAGGCGTTGTGTTCGGAAATCCTGGTCAAGGCTAGGTCGTTGGAAATCCTAACGAGTGAAGTTAGGTGCTTGTATTTGCCAAGGCAGATAGTGGAAATCTCGTACCGGATTGGTCGGGGACTGGACGTACCCGGGTTGCGGGGAACCAGGATAAAAATCCTTGTCTTTGCGCTTGCATTTTCTGTGTTTGATTATCTTTGCATTTATTCTATCTTCAGCAAATATCAATCCTATTTCTATACGCTGAGATTTGCATCTGTAATTTTATTTGCTCTAACTCATACTCTGGGAGTCGACTACTGCTCATAAGGAGTCGACTACCTGCTGTGAATTTTCGCTGTGCACTTTAAATTATATTGTTGATTAAGAACCAAGCGTAGATCGCTCTACTTGGTTTCTTAGGCAACATTAGAAGGATTTGTTTTTGTGTTGATTGATTAAAGAACGAAAAAGTTTTATCTTTATACAACACTATTCAACCCCCCCCCCCCTTCTAGTGTTGTTTGCCATCCACAGGATCCAACAAGTTTCACTTGCCTAGCACCGAAATGACGATCAACGAGGCCATCACACAAATGCTAACTACGGCGATGAGATCGCCGCCATGGCAAAACAATATTAGAACAACATCCAACCTAGTTTTATTAGGGTTTCACAAAAACACAACGGGTTATGAAAACATTAAGAGATCGATTTATTACCGTATAGGAGAGGAAGAATGATGCCGAGCAAGCACGACAACGGAAGAAACGCTCCGGGGAACCTACGGTTCAGATCTGGAATGGATGGGGAAAATTTGGAGAAATGGGGTTTTGGGGGGTTTTGTGGGTTGGAGATGACCTAGGGCATGGTGGTAGGCCAAAATGGAGAGGGAAACTCCAAGGGAGGAAGGAATGGCTTGGGGAAATGTTGGAGAGTGATTTGGGGAAGAAAGAGGCTCAGGAGAATGAAAGAGGGGTGAAAGAAATCGTGGGTGGGGTTTAAATAGGGAGTGCTGGCGGCTGCCCAGAAATTAGGGTTTCGACACTGATTAGTCGGTCAAAGAGCAACCACTGACCGACTAGTTTGGGAACTAGTCGGTCGGTTGACCAACGCAGACCGACTAAGTCCAAACAGTAACTCCTGTACAAAAATAAGATTTAGATTTAGTCGGTCAAAGAACAACTACTGACCAACTAGTTTCTCATCTAGTCGGTCGATGAACGTTCTTAGACCGACTAAGAATGAATAGTACTTGGAATCAAAAATGATCATAGAGCTAGTCGGTTAAAGAACGATTGCTGACCGACTAGTTTGCAACCTAGTCGGCCGACCAATGTTCTTAGACCGACTAACGATAAACAGTAACTCCTGAATAATTTACAAAGCCCACTAGTCGGTCCATGAAGGTTTGCCGACCGACTAAATCGTCATCTAGTCGGTCGGTTCCCCTTCTTACACCGGCTAACGTGCACAGAAAGTTCCGAAATGGAGCGCGAAGCTCCGGGATCGATTCCTAAGACTTCTAGGCTTGATCTAACAATAAGATATGACCGATATGAAGCCCGTCACGAATGACTTACTCCAAAATCGACGATTCTAAGGAAGAAGCTAGAAAATCACTACGAAACGATCGAAAACGAAAGCCACAGAGACGAAAACCACACACGAGGAGAAAATCCACCAAAACATATATATATAATATAATAATCCAGATACAAGAAAACCAGTCGTTACATCCTCCCCAACTTAAGAAAAATTCCGTCCTCGGAATTTCCCAACACTCACGTGTCCGGGAACAAAAGTGGGAAACGCTCTCGCATCTCATCCTCATTCTCCCAAGTAGACTCTCCAGGCGAGCCGTGTCGCCACATCACCCTCACAAGATTGACAACCTTGTTCCGAAGTGACTTCTGACGCCTGTCCAGAATCTGCACTGGCTGCTGGTCATACGTCATATCAGGGCGAACGGTAATCTCTGAGAAATCCACAGCATGAGATGGATCGCTAATGTATCGACGAAGCTGCGACACATGGAAAACATTGTGAACTCCCTCCAAAGATGGCGGCAAGGCTAAGCGGTAGGCTACCTCGCCAACTCTCTCCAGAATATCAAACGGTCCAATGTATCGCGGGCTCAACTTCCTTCGCTTCCCAAAGCGAATCACACCACGATTCGGGGAAATCTTCAAGAACACATGGTCACCCGGCTGAAACTCCAAAGGACGACGGTTAGCATCCGTCCAATGCTTAAAACGGTCCTGAGCAATCCTCAACCTCTCCTGAATGTTCCTGACAATATCCACGGCCTCCACAATCATCTCAGGTCCCAACAGCTCACGATCACCAACGTCATCCCAACTCAATGGCGATCGACATTTCCTTCCATAAAGAGCGGTGAAAGGCGCCATGCCAATACTCTACTGGAAGCTGTTGTTGTAAGAAAACTCTACCAGATGTAGATGGTCCTCCCACGAACCCTTGAAATCCAACATGCATGCCCTCAGCATGTCCTCCAAGATCTGAATCGTCCTCTCGGACTGGCCATCCATCTGCGGATGGTACGCCGTGCTGAAACTCAGACGCGTACCCAAACTCTTCTGCAAACTCTGCCAAAACTGAGATGTGAACATCGTGTCTCTGTCCGACACGATACTCACGGGGACTCCGTGAAGTCGTACGATCTCCTGCACGATTCACGTTACATCACTATCTAAACTAGGAAAAGGAAATAAAAACGGAGAGTAAAAGAATTTACCTCCATATATCTCCTCGCTAGCGCCTCAGTGGACTGTCCCACTCGGAACGGAATAAAGTGCGCGGATTTGGTCAATCGATCTACGATCACCCAAATCGCGTCATTCTGCTTCGAACTCCGAGGCAGTCCAGTCACGAAATCCATAGTGATGTGTTGCCACTTCCACTCCGGAATCGGAAGCGGTTGCAGCAACCCTGCCGTACGCTGATGCTCCGCCTTCACTTGCTGGCAAACCAAACACTTGGCTACACTCCGAGCCACACTCCTCTTCATGCCATGCCACCAATAGTTCAGACGAAGATCCTGGTACATCTTGGTCCCACCAGGATGCACAGAATACGGCGAACTGTGTGCCCCCACCATCAACTCCTCTCTAATATCCCCAGCTGGCACACACAACCTGGCTCCAAACCTCAGCGAGCCATCCTCATGAATCAAAAAGTCAGTCCACAGACCGGCTTCCACCTGCTCCCGAATCTTCACCAGCTTCGTATCCTCAGCCTGGCCAGCCTTGATCCGATCCACGATCGTCGACTGAATCTGCATACTCATCAACGAAGAAGCCTCCCCAGGAAGAACAATCTCCACACCAGACTCGCAAAAATCCTGGTGCAATCTCCACTGCGAGGTCAAAATCATCACCGCTGGAAGCCTACTCAGCGCATCAGGAACCACATTCACCTTGCCAGGGTGAAACTGCAAATCAATCTCATAATCCGCCATGAGCTCCAACCATCGACGCTGTCGCATGTTGAGCTCCTTCTGAGTAAAAATATACTTCAAGCTTTTGTGATCGGTGAAAATCTTCACTTTCTCACTCAGCAGGAAGTGCCTCCAAATCTTAAGAGCAAACACAACAACAGCCAACTCCAAATCATGCATCGGGTAATTCTTCTCATGAACCTTGAGCTGACGAGATGCATACGCCACAACATGCCCGTGCTGATGCAACACACAACCGAGACCCTTGCTAGAAGCATCGCAAAAGATCTCAAATCCACCGATGCGATCAGGCACAACAAGAATAGGGGCAGTCGTCAATCTCTCCCTCAGAACACCAAAAGCATTCTCACAATCACCCGACCAAACAAAAGGTACATCCTTCCGCGTCAGTCTGGTCATCGGCTCAGCAATACGGGAAAAGTCCTTAATGAAGCGCCGATAGTAACCAGCAAGTCCAAGGAAACTCCGGATCTCAGACGCTGACTGCGGAACATGCCACTCTCTGATGGCCCTAATCTTCTCGGGATCCACTGAAATACCATCTCCAGTCACCACATGCCCCAGAAAAGCAACTCTATCCAGCCAAAACTCGCACTTCGAAAACTTAGCATACAGCCGATGCTTCCTCAAAATCTCCAACACCGTCCTCAAGTGCGATGCATGCTCCTCCTCCGACTTTGAATAGATCAGAATGTCGTCAATAAAGATAACGACAAACTTATCTAAAAAGTCATAGAAGATCAGGTTCATTAGATTCATGAAAACTGCGGGTGCATTGGTTACACCGAAAGGCATAACCACAAACTCGTAGTGTCCATACTTCGTCATGAACGCTGTCTTCGAAACATCTCCCTTCTTCACCTTCAACTTATGGTAACCACTCCTCAGATCCAACTTCGAAAACACCCTCGAACCTCCAAGCTGATCAAAAATATCATCGATGCGAGGCAACGTGTATTTATTATTGATGGTCACCACATTCAACTCCCGATAGTCCACGCACATGCGACGCGAACCATCCTTCTTCTTCACCAGCATCACCGGTGCTCCCCACGGAGACACACTAGGATTGATATAACCCTTCTGCAAAAGCTCATCCAGCTGCTTCCGCAATTCCTCCAACTTAGCGGGTGCCATACGATATGGCGCCTTCGAAATCGACTGTGCTCCCGGAACAAGATCAATAGAAAATTCTAAAGCTCGATCAGGTGGCAAACCAGACATCTCCTCAGGGAAGACGTCATCAAAATCCCGCACCACAGCTGGCCTCTCCAACTCCATCTGTATAGCCACAACCTCCACCGGCCTGGCCCGAAACCTGACAGGACCAAGCGAGCGGCTACCACGGCTGAACTCAAATACTGGATGTCCGGGAATCTCGAAAACCACCTTCTTCCTCTGACAGTCGATCGTAGCATAGAAGCTCACGAGCCAGTCCATCCCAAGAACTGCATCGTAGTTGATGATGTCGTGGACAATGAAATCCGCGTAAAGCTCATGTCCACAAACCACCAACGAGCAAGAATTGCAACCACGATGCACCGTGACCACGCCATTCCCTGTAACGATATTCCAACTCTTGGAAAGAGGGGACGTCGACAAGGAATGCTTCTCCACGAAGCTCCGAGAAATAATGCACATCGATGCACCTGAGTCAAAGAGGACTCGTGCAGGAAATATGCACACCAAAACCACACCTAATAAGCAATTTAACAATCAAACCCTAGACTTGCAAACAATCATGTTCAAGAAAACAACATAATCTAACAATCAAAACTAGCTAGGAAAGTAACAGCTAGATTGAGGATTACCTGCGATAACCTCATCCATAGCCTCGCTCTCCACAGTGGTCATCAGAAAAGCCTGCCTCCTCAGCGGAATAGCCTACTGAAACCCCTGCCTCTGTGGAACAAGAGCTGCTCCACGTCCAGCAGGAACAGACGCTCGCTGCTGCAACGGCTGTGCTGCAACAGGTGCCCTCCGCAGCTGATTCACATGCCGACAATCCTTCGCGACATGAGAAGCATCACCACAAACCAAACACTGGCCCAGAAACTTCCTACACTGATCCTTGATGTGGCCAGGCTTGCTGCAGAAATGGCAAGTCTTCTGAATAGGCCCTCCTGGCCTCTTGAACTGAGCTGGCTGATTAAGCTTGAAACCAGGCCTAACCACCGCCCTGGCCTGCTCCATAGGCCTCTTCCAAGCACCATAAACATGTCCTCTCCTCTGACTCAGGTTCAGATACTGCCTCCTCGCAGCGACCAGAACCTTCTGATAAGAGTCCAGATCAGAGGAAGACACGAAACTCTGAAGCTCCAAAGCAAGTCCCTGCAGGAACTCTGAGCCCTCTCATCAGCATCCTGCACCATCTTCGGTGCGAACTGACTCAACCTAGTGAACTCTTGGTGGTACAGGTCCACCGTCAAGCTCCCTTGCTTCAGATCAATAAAGCGCTGCAGCATCTCCTTCCTAGCAGCCTTCGGAAAGAACTCCTCATCAAACCTGGACTTAAAGGTAGTCCAAGCCATCGGCTCCACCAGCACCTTCTCTTCCGCATTCCACCAGTTTCGAGCATTATCCTTGAGTTGCCTCTTGGCCCAATCAACCCATACAGCCGGGGTGATCTTGGCCATCTTCAAGTTATCCTCAATGTTCCGAATCCACTCATCGGCAGCCAGAGGACCCTCAGACCTATCAAAATATGCGGGACCCAGCTCCCGAAATTGCTTAGCTCCCAGCTCGGAGCGAGGGGCATCCGGAAGTGCCCGGGCAGCTCGAGCAAGTGGATCATTCTGGACTTGCAGGAGCACGCCCTGCTGCACCTGCATCATCTGAAGCATCATCCGCATCATCTATCCATTGGTGGGTTCCCGCTCAGGCTCCTCATCATGAGGGGGCGCACCACTACCTCCACCACGGGCGAATCGCCTTCCTGCCATCTAATGACACAGAAAACGAAGCAGATTAGACTCATAGCTCATAACTCGGATGTCGAACTTAGTTTATTGGACATTCTAATATTATTATCGTTATTTCGATAATCGCAGTTACAGAAGAGGACCTGCATGGGCCACCAACAAAACCTGTCACGCCCCGTTTCCCTAAAATGGAGGCGAGACGTGAGAAGGTCCGCACGAGAGTGGAGCTGTCAAGCCCCAAACCCGATAAGCGTCAATAAAACATAAGCAGGTCCCTGTAACCACAAACGGAACAACAATAATAACACCAGGAGAGACAGAAATAAAATCTCATATCTCATAATTTGTCCAACATGAAAATTAAGTTCAACATCCAGAAAAGCCACCAGGCTAAAAGAAAGAGTCTAAAGGCCCAGAACAAGGCCAACAAAAGGAACAACGTAACAAAGTATAGGTGCTACGCACCGAAAACAAAATAGCAGTCTAAAACTAAAGGGAAAAGCTCAACGAAGACACTAGGACTGGTCCCCAGTGTCCACGTACTCCTCGCCAAACACAGGCTCGGGCTCGGCGTCAGCAAACACCTCGTCCTCAACAATGTACTCAGGCTCAGGATCTAATATGTGTCACCCAAAAGAGTAAAGGGGCACATGTCAGCAAGTCTAAAAGACTTGGGCAAGGAAACTGAAAAGGAAGGCAACTAGCAACCTAGCAGTTATATTATGCATGACATGGCAGTTATGGTATGAGTGCACAAGCAAGACATGGTGAAACAATAAGTACAAGAGAACAATTATCGGGACAAGTCAAGAGTAGCCAAGCTACTAACAATCTCAATCTTTTCACTAGTCACGTTTCAAGTTGTTTGTAGATGTTTACGCCTTACAGCTGAACGGTTTGGCATTCACGCTGATTGGCCGCTTAACACTACCCCAGAACCCAGAGTTTACGCCTTACCACTGCAGTTGCTGATCGGGCAGACTCCCAGTTGATTGGCCGCTTAACTCTTACCCCAATACCCACATGTGAACGAGCCAGGGTCCCTGCACACGAGCTCAGTAAATGAGCCAGGGTTGCCCCGCACAAGAGCTCGTTTCCTAGATCACAACCAGGAGCGTAATTCATTTGGCATAGGGGTGCACCTAGCCTCAATCATTTCACAAGATGTAGCGAAGCTACGCAATCACGGAAACACTTAAAGAATGCAATGACATGACAATTAATTTGCGTACCGTTAATGGAAATTAAACATGACATGGTAGTTGTGCAACATGATGAATGTCGGATCTAGCTTCGTTGTCAAGCTAGTTCCTAAAATCGCGCCTAGGCGAGTATCATTTCGTCGCCTAGTCTCTTTTACGCCTACGACAAGCAAATGGCCTAAGATGTGGTCCAAAACCCTAAGTGGCAAGTTTCACTTGCCTAGCACCGAAGATGACGATCAACGAGGCCGTCACACAAATGCTAACTACGACGATGAGATCGCTGACATGGCAAAACAATATTAGAACAACATCCAACCTAGTTTTATTAGGGTTTCACAAAAACACAACGGGTTATGAAAACATTAAGAGATCGATTTATTACCGTATAGGAGAGGAAGAATGATGCCGAGCAAGCACGGCAACGGAAGAAACTCTCCGGGGAACCTACGGTTCAGATCTGGAATGGATGGGGAAAATCTGGAGAAATGGGGTTTTGGGGGATTTTGGGGGTTGGAGATGACCTAGGGCATGGTGGTAGGCCAGAATGGAGAGGGAAACTCCAAGGGAGGAAGGAATGGCTTGGGGAAATGTTGGAGAGTGATTTGGGGAAGAAAGAGGCTCAGCAGAATGAAAGAGGGGTGAAAGAAATCGTGGGTGGGGTTTAAATAGGGAGTGCTGGCGGCTGCCCAGAAATTAGGGTTTCGACACTGATTAGTCGGTCAAAGAGCAACCACTGACCGACTAGTTTGGGAACTAGTCAGTCGGTTGACCAACGCAGACCGACTAAGTCCAAACAGTAACTCCTGTACAAAAATAGGATTTAGATTTAGTCGGTCAAAGAACAACTACTGACCAACTAGTTTCTCATCTAGTCGGTCGATGAACGTTCTTAGACCGACTAAGAATGAATAGTACTTGGTATCAAAAATGATCATATAGCTAGTCGGTTAAAGAATGATTGCTGACCGACTAGTTTGCAACCTAGTCGGTCGACCAATGTTCTTAGACCGACTAACGATAAATAGTAACTCTTGAATAATTTACAAAGCCCACTAGTCGGTCCATGAAGGTTTGCCGACCGACTAAATCGTCATCTAGTCGGTCGGTTCCCCTTCTTACACCGGCTAACGTGCACAGAAAGTTCCGAAATGGAGCGCGAAGCTCTGGGATCGATTCCTAAGACTCCTAGGCTTGATATAACAATAAGATATGACCGATATGAAGCCCGTCACGAATGACTTACTCTAAAATCGACGATTCTAAGGAAGAAGCTAGAAAATCACTACGAAACGATCGAAAACGAAAGCCACGGAGACGAAAACCACACACGAGGAGAAAATCCACCAAAACATATATATATAATATAATAATCCAGATACAAGAAAACCAGTCGTTACAAACTCCTTATCACTTTGATCTGTAAGGACCCTGGCTAAGAGGAAAACACTAGAAGGTGGGTTGAATAGTGTTTATAAAATTTAAATGATAGTTATACCAATTTAAATTCATTACCAACAATAAACACGAAATTATAAATTAACCCAAAATGAATCAAGCTAACACAGATGATGTTTCAATGGTTCGGATTACCCAAGTGCAATCCGACTTATTCCCAGCAATCCTACGTCCCTTCCACCCAGATACATCCGGATACTCAAATTAGAAGCCTAACTTGAGATTTCCTTTAAACCCACTTGTAGCAACCCTACAAGTGTAATCGAAAACACAATCGCTGTCATTGATTTCCACATCTTGGGATCAAGCAAACCCCTCTCACAAACCGAGAGTAAAACTAATTACGAAAGTTATGAAATTCAAAATGAAATTGCAACACTTACAATCACATATGCTTTGAAGTAGAACTTAAAGGAGCAAGTTGTTAAGTATTGATGTTTCATACCAATGTTATTTTGATGATGATCACAACATTATATTGTTGCTAATGACTCTCTTGTTTTAGTCTCATGTTTATCAAATGGAGTATAGCATGATTTGGAGACTAATAGCTTGGTGAAAGGATGGACATCAAGAGGAGCAATGCCAAAGCTTGAACTCAAGGGGTGCCAAAGTTTGAAGATGATGGGGGAGAATCAAGGCATCTAGAATTGAAGTCATAGACTCTAAGGAAAGCAATGTAATCCATGTATTATTTCAGTTATTTCTTTTCTCCTTTTGAGTCTAGGTTTAATGTAATGCCTTGATAGATTGTCTACTCATTCATGCATATGCATATAACCATCTCAGTGAGCATTAGGATTATTATAGAATTCAACCCAATAGGTTCATCATGCCAAATGACTCAATTGGAGTCTCTGGCTCTCCAACAGGTGACTGATGAATGTCTTACAGGTGATTGGGTGACTCTAGGCGCCTGTCGAGCCTTCTACAGTCGACTGTTGTGCCCCAGCTCAAGTCAACCATTACTTGACTCTTACTCGAGCTGTTGGAACAGTCGACTGAAGTGAAATTTACAGTCGGCTGTCATCTAACAGACGACTGTGAATTGTTCTACAGTTGTTTGTGCGCAACTTGTATTTTCTAGGCTTCACCCAATTTGTAAGTCAGTCGACTGATGAAGTATTTACAGTCGCATGTCTATTTATAGTCGACTGTGAATTTTTCTACAGTCGTCTGTGCGCAAGTAGCATTTTCGCTGCTCCATTTCCATCCCTAGTGACAGTCGCCTACTGAAGGATATACATGCGCCTGTTTATTGTACACGCGCCTGTGTAGTCTTCTACAGTCGCCTGTCCGGGCTTAAATTATAGCCGTTAGGAATTTTATAGCCGTTGACCAGTCGACTGTCTGTTGTTCATCAATCGAATGTCGGTGCCGTAAATTGCCAAAATCTAGCCGTTGCAGATTTATTCTTTTTAGCCTTTTACTTGGGTTTGAGGGTTCCTTTGGGTTTCCTATATATATGAGATGACTGAGTTCATTAGAACTTCTTGGAACTATTGAAAATCATTGATTAAGCCACTCTCAAACTCTCTCATTTCCCTCTTAGAGCTCATCATCTCCTTCATGCATTGAAGTCAAGCTCAACAGAAATCATCCAAGTGCTTTCAAGCTAATATCATCACTTGAAAATCCTCTTCCATGCCTTGCAGTCATTAATGAGTAAGTTCATCATCAAGTCATAGGTAAGAGTATTTGTTTTACTTTGTTATTTCATTGAAACCCTAGTTTTCTGTGTGAGAGCTAGTTACTCTCTGTGTGAGAGTATAACCTTCTGTGTGAGGATTGGTTGTGATCTCTCAGTGTGAGAGTTTGAGTCTCTATGTGTGAGAGCATAAGTCTTTTTGTGTGAAAGCAAGAATTTTTCTGTGTGAGAATCCAAATCCTCTGTGTGAGATAGCTCTGTGTGAGATTGTATTCACTTCTCTGTGTGAGAAAAATGGATATTGGTGTGGCTGGATGTACCCAAATTTTGAGAACCAGGGTAACATCTAGTTTTTAAATTAGATTATATTCTGATTCTGATTTGATTATAAAGAAAATTTTGTTTTAAATATAATTTCATATTTTGAATTTTAGATATTAGATTTTGAAATTAAATTTTGAGATTTATTGAGGATTTAATTAAATGAGTTATAGCTAACAAGTTAATGAGTTTAACTTACTAAATAGAAATACATCCAGAAAAAATCAGTAAAGATCATAACAAACTTTTAAAAAATAATTTAGAATAATCTACACTATAAAATAAGTTATATTCTTACAAAAATAATGAAAACGAGTTGGTATCGTCGCAACAGCTAATAGTGTTAGCGAGTTGAATCCTAGCGTGCCACCAGCTTCGAACGCTCCCAATGAAGAATGCTAGAATATATAAAATGAGAGTGAGAGAGTTTGAGAATGAGAATAAGATCACCATTTTCCAAATTAGAGGACTGCATATAGGGTGTGTTTGGTTAGTGGGAAAAGGAAAGAAAAGGAAAGAAATTAAGAAGGAAAATGATTTTCCATTGTTTGGCATAAAAGAAAAGTGAAAAGAAAAAGAAAATGACGGAAAAGAGTGGAAAATAAATAGTAAAACTTTCTTGCTAGTTTTCCTCCTCTTGACACAAGGAAAATGAGAGAAAAGAAAGCAAAGCTAACTATTCTCACATTTATGCATTTGTGTTTATTAACAAATATGTTGTGAATGGGTATTTACTGGGTTGGATGAGTTATTGGGCCAACCTATGTGTTTGGGCCCATATCTGTATAAGCCCACTTGTATTCTCCCCTTTGGCTATAAATATAGACCTGATGGCTCTCCCCTCAGCAGTTGATTCATAACACGTTATCAGCACGACTCTAAAAATTTTCTTTTTCCACAAAATTTTCTTTCCGTTCGTTGCGAAGGCGAAGGCGAAGGCGAAGGCGAGACGGGAGATCCACGAGCGCGGTGCAAGGCTTCCTCCATCAAGGGTCGTCATCCGCGTAGGGCTTCGAGCAACCGTCGCTATATCCGGAGGACGGATATAGAGGTAAAAACACTAAAAACGATATTTTTAATCATACGTATGATTACCCCTCCCCTAGATCTCGCAAGATCGTTATGGGGATTCATCGTCGCCTTGAAAACGACGGATTTTTCATCCCAAAAACCCAATTTTTAGGGTAAAAACCCTAATTTTGAACCCTCCGGCGGCTAGTCGTCACCGGACCCCCCCAAACCCCTCGCCGGAAACACCCCCTCGCCGGAATCCGCCCTCCCCAAACCCCTCGCCTCCCCCCGCAGGGGGCGGCCCCCGCCGCCTCCCCCCGCCGCCTCCCCCTGCAGGGGGCGGCGGCCCCCGCCGCCTCCCCCTGCAGGGGGGCGGCCCCCTTGGCCGCCTCCCCCTGCGGGGGGGGGGGGGGCGGCCCCGGCGGCCGCGCCCCCCTGCAGGGGGCGCCGGCGGCGCCGGGGGCCCCCCACAGAAACCCTAACGTAAAAATAATAATAAATAAATAAATAAATGTGATAAAGCCTGTGGGCCTGAAGCCCATAGGCCGGCTGTGGGCTTCAGGCCCACAGGCCAATTATTTCTTCAAAAAAAAATCCAGATCTGTGGGCCTGAAGCCCACAGCAGATCTGTGGGCTTCAGGCCCACAGAAGTAAAAAAAAACAGAGTCTGTGGGCCTGAAGCCCACAGACCTGCTGTGGGCTTCAGGCCCACAGACCTGCTGTGGGCTTCAGGCCCACAGATTTAAAAAAAAAGCCTATGGGCCTGAAGCCCATAGGCCGACTGCGGGCTTCAGACCCGCAGTCTGTTTTATCTGAAAGAAAAAAAATTTGGGAGAGGCAAAGGCTATTAACAAGCCTTAAAAGGCAACTTGCTAGCCTAAAAATTTATTTAAAAGGGTGTTTTAAGGGTAAAATATTCGTGAAAAATCACGGTAAATTACGGGACAAATATCGGGCAGGCGAGGACTTTTGGGGATCCTTGGGGGGGCTTTTGGGATGATGAGGGAAACTTTTCCCTCTGACAAAGAAAATGTTTATTTTGGGCTCTTAATCAATTTAATTGATTAAACCCATTCAATTTACAACCTTTGCATTGTAATGATTTTTTTTCTGCAAAAATCGTATTTACATGCTTTGCATCTCTGGTATATTCTGTTGGATATTATATGCGTGGTTGTGCATTATATTTAAAACTTAATAATTAGGAAGATCCTGCGACCGCTCTGCCGTTAGTAACCTAACCTAACGGTGTATGACGTTGCCCAGTGGTCCAATAATTATTAAGTGTTTAAATTTTTATCCATTTCTGCGAATATTAAATGCATGTGATGCCTGTGATGAAAATGTCTGATGCAAATGTTGATGAGCACAATATTTCTGCATGAATTGCTAAATGTGGTTTTTGGATCGACCGTTTAGTCCCACAGTTTATTTCCCGCACTTTTCTTTTATTTTTTGAGAGAAATTATAGTGAGGAATTTATGTAAATGTCAAAGAAAAAAGACCAACTTCCATGGAGACGGAGGCCACGCTTGAAGATGGAGATACCATATGGGACCCACGGGGTTTCCAAAGTTGTATTTTCATTTTCCTTAAAGCTGCAAATTTGTATAATTTGGACTGTGGACCTTTTTGGACCTTTTCTTGTGGGACTGGCCGATCCACACATTTAGTTTTTCGTTAAATATTGCCTCCGCATGAAAATGTTTTCTCTGAATTAATTATTAATTCATGCATGTTTGTGCTCTGCTAGATAAATGGCTAATATTGCAAGCATTAATTTCGAAGTACTGGAAGCATCAGGTAGAAACTATCTAAGCTGGTAGCTAGATGTAAAGTTTCACCTGCGGGCAAAGTCCCTCATCGCTGCTGTGACTGAAAAAGAAAATGTTAGCGATATAGAGAAGGCGCAAGCCATCTATATTCGCCGCCATGTGGACAAGACCTTAAAGGCTGAATACCTTACGGTCACAGTTCCATTTGAGCTATGTACTGCCCTTGAGGACATGAATAAACATCAGAAAGATGTTATACTCCCAAGGGCACGATATGAGTGGGAGACCCTGAGACTACATGACTTTAAGTCCATGGCTGAGTACAACTCAGCACTTTTTAGCATCACCTCACGCCTGAAGTTGTGTGGTGAGAATGTCTCAGAAGATCGCATGCTGGAAAAGACGTATACGTCCTTCCACGAAAAAGATGCGATACTCATGCAGCAATACCGTGAACACAGGTTCACCAAGTATTCTGAGCTGCTGTCATGTTTACTCATGGCTGAGCAAAACAGAGAGCTTCTTCTCGCCACTCACAATATGCGCCCTCCCGGCACTGCCCCCTACCAGAAGCTCACCATTCCTCTTCCTTCAAAAAGAAGAGAGATAATAAAAGAAAAGAAAGACCACAAAAGGGGGGTCAACAGAAAAATGCCAAGGGCCATGCACAGCAGCAGCGAAATAATGAAAGTGAGCGGAAGTTCACGTGGCACAGAAATGACAAAAATGATTCACCCCCACCCAAGAGGGAATGGGAAGACCAGGGCCATAATTGTGGCATGAAAAGCCACTGGTCCAAAATGTGCCGAACTTCGCAGCACCTCCAGGATTTGTATAAAGAGAACAAGTAAAATAAAGCTGAAACAAACCTGATGACCTCTGATGCTCCAGTCAAGTTTTCAACTGACAACTTCGAAAATGATGACTTGCTTGATTAGCCTTCATTTTTATCTTAGCAATTTGTTTTGAGAATAATTTATGAGAGCATTTTAATTATGAAATTTGTTCTGAATGAAAATGTTTAGTAGACAATAAATGAATATGTTTATCTGAATATGCATGTGCCTAACGATTCATCTTTTAATAGATGAAACTGCTCTCATAAATAATTAGTAGACAATAAACACGTACGATCTCTTTCAATACAAAGCCCAATATCAGGGCTATATTGAAGATCTAGGGAATGCAACACAGTTGCCCCCAAACGACACAAAAATAATGGATGCACTAATCCCTCCGAATTCCAAAAGAAACTTTCTAAGTCTCAAGGACATCCGTTTCAACGGATCCCACTTAGAAACAACAAATGTAAATGAAAAATTACCGTATGCAACGTCTCAAGAAAAAGGAGTAAAATCCACACTTGAACGTTTTGAGAGCCTTATAGGCCTCTACCATACGAAGATTCGGAGAAAGGAAGCAGAATTAAACGGAGCACCTGAAGTGCCCGACATCAGCCGAGTTTTTACTCCGGCATGATGGACTTGGCCACCCTGGATTTGTGATGATGCATCACATCTTATCCTATGGGTATGACTTGAAGAACCAGAAGATTCTTCAGAAGGGAAAAAAATCCCTCGCATCCCTTACTATAAG
Organism: Scilla litardierei; assembly: GCA_030789695.1. Taxonomy (NCBI): domain Eukaryota; kingdom Viridiplantae; phylum Streptophyta; class Magnoliopsida; order Asparagales; family Asparagaceae; genus Scilla; species Scilla litardierei. The sequence continues at coordinate 222,463,239 of CM061134.1, read as the reverse complement.
GGAAAACTAATTGCAAGGCCATCTCCACGATAAGTTGAAAAAGAATCTCCACGCTTCCTCAAAAAGAATACAAGGAGATAGATGTGGATAAAATCCACCACCCCTAGTGGGCGATTTCAGTACTTCACTGTACTGATAAAAGCATCCTCAGAATATTCGTACGTGTGTCTACTACAGACCCACAACTTAGCTTTTCCAAAGCTATTGGCACAAAAATAAAAATGTTGCGGGCACATTTCCCAGACAATAAAATGTTGTAAATAAGTCTGGTTAATGTTGGGAAATATACCTCCCAGTCTTTTCAAGAGTAATGCCAATCAACGGGAATTGAAAATGAACATACAAGTGCCGCATGTTCATACCCAAAATGGGTCGGCAGAGTCACTGAAAAGTAGACTCCAATGGACTGAACGTCCATTAAATCCCGATTGCCTATGGATGCATGGGGACATGCAAACTCTGCATGCTGCATCGTAAATGAAAATAAGACCCTCTGGAGGTCAGAGTCTCCAATGCAACTTGCATATGGAATGCCACCGAACATTTCTCATCTGAGAATCTTCAGTCGTGCAGTCTTAAATCCCCATTGCACCACCAAAGAGGACCAAAACGGTACTCAACGTCGCCTAGGTATCCATGCAGGGTTTGACTCACCCTCACTTATAAGATACCTAAAACCCCAAACGGGGGACGCATTTAAGGCACATCTTGAAGACTGTGATTTCGATGAGACGAGTTTCCCAAAAATAGGCCCAGATACTAGAAAATCTGGCGCGAAGAAAATTATAACGTGGGATACAAAAAGTTTGACCCACTATGATCCGGTAACAATACAATGTGTAGATGAGATCCAGAAGATCTTCCACATACAGAACACTGTTTACCGGAATCATTTATCGACAACCAGAAGATTGTCAGATCACACATCCCTGCTGCAAAAACTCCAGCTAGGATTGACATCCCCGAGAATGGATGCAATCCACCAGCAGCAGAAGTGTCTGATACTCAACAGAAAAGAGGCAGACCACCAGGCTCCTAGGACAAGAAACTCCTGGAGACCTTAAGACAATACTACCACAGGACAATGAGCTCCTGTCCACACCATCACCCTTCCCGGAATCCACTGCAGAGGAATTGCCGGGAAAAAGTGAAATTAAATAAATGTTGTACGTACTGGGGAGGTGTTGGACAGATAGAACATAAATTGTCGACAATGTATTCACGTATCATATTGCCATATACATCGCAATGGCGATGATGTTTATAAATTATCGTTCCACACTCCGTTGCTAGAAGGCAAACGTAGAGATTGGCCAAACGTGGAACGTGGCAATAAAAGATGAGCTGAACTCACTTATGAAACGTGAAATGTTCGGACCTGAAGTCCAGACACCAAAAGGTGTCAAACATGTGGATAAAACAAAGTATTGCAAACATAAGAAAAATAAATACAAAATCGTATGCTATACGGTACAACCTATAGCCCAAGGAAAATTTCGCTGAAACTAGGGATCGAACAAATTCAAATGAGCATGTCTCATAAATGATGCATCAGTCCCCCTAAGTTATCAAAAGCGAATACCTTACGATTTGGCGAAGGAAAATTTTGGATATGTCGTTATTGGATGTTGTGACGGCATACCTTCGTGGATATCTTGTAAAGATAATTTCCACATTTCCTTAAAATGCCTGAATAGACTTCGGGACGCCTATTCAAATGAAGAAATATAAGTATAACAAATAAACGTACAACCAAGAGAATCACTTGACAAGTCAATGATTCCTACTGAAGGTTGTCTTTGCATCTGTGCAAAGAACATGATTAGAGATCATAGTTGGAGACAACTAAAATCTCATCGGATCTCCTGAAGAGAAAACCGAACTACATGTACAAGCCTGACATTTGAACATGAAAAGACCTAGGCAAATATAAAGTCATGGCTCATAGAATCCTGTTACAAACGCCCAGAAGTGTGTTGGAGAAATTAACAGGACCATAGTCATCCAAAGTACACCTACAGTGGTACACTTACTGGATGTATAAATAGAACCCTTCCGATCGCTGGAAGAGGGGGAGGATATAACTGGTCCTAAAAGTCCCTTATCTAAGTGCAATCATGCACTCCTGGCTAAACTGCACGCGTCCCGATATAGCAGTTGCAGTTATCTCATTAGCCAGAGATAGTTGGCACCTAAAAAGGGCCATTAGACCTGAGTTAAGCCTTCTGCGCTTCCTCCAAGGGTCTAAATATTTGGACTTACAAAATGTAGTAGCATCCTCCAATGTTTATGCGAATGCAGGTTACAGGTCCGGTCCCTATACTGAGAAATCACAGAACATGTACCAACAGTGGGATGACCACATACTGTAAATATGCAAAGCAACTTATGAAGGCAACATCATCCTATAATTCCGAGATCCTCACCATTCCAGAATCACACCAATGGTGTATTTAAGGGCGCCTGGTGGTACATCACATCCCAGTGACGACTGGGATAGAGGCTGGTTCTGTGGAGCTGACCATATAATCTGAAGACCACATCAGAGGCGACGAAACTTAGCACACCTCTCCAGAGTTTCTGGATTCAGCAGCTGCTTGATGGTGACAAAATTTGTAATCTGTGTATATTTTCGGAATATTGTAAACAGGAGTGATGAGATAAGCCTAAGAGATCTGAAAGCCTAAGAGCTTTTACAGATCAGGGGGAGTTGAGGGAATTTGTACTCTTTTCCCTTAGCTATGGTTTTTCCCACTGGGTTTTCCATAGCCAAAGGTTTTAACGAGGCAAATCAAATCAACTCTGGATCCCGAAGTATCCACCCCTCTGTGACGCTCAGAATCCAGAAGTATTCATGAGCAGAGTCACTTGTACAAATCAGGGGGAGTTAAAGAGCGTTTGCACTCTTTTTCCTTAACTATGGTTTTTCCCACTGGGTTTTCCATAGCAAAAGGTTTTAACGAGGCAAATCTCACCAACTCAGGATCCTGAAGTATCCACCCCATGTGAGACCCATACAGGCTCAAAATCCTGAAGTATTCATGAGCAGGGTCCACAACTATGGCTGGATAAGGGGGAGTGTTGTGAATGGGTATTTACTGGGTTGGATGAGTTATTGGGCCAACCTATGTGTTTGGGCCCATATCTGTATAAGCCCACTTGTATTCTCCCCTTTGGCTATAAATATAGACCTGAGGGCTCTCCCCTCAGCAGTTGATTCATAACAAAATATAATTAGTTGTTATTTTTAATGAATTCATGAATAATTCCTGAAGGTTTTCAAAAAATTATGAATGAATTTTTCAAAAAATCACAAATCATTATCAATATTTTACACATGAATTATTTAAAATTAGCAAATTATTCAAAATTCGCTAATTTTTTCCGAATTTTTCAAAATAGTATGTGAATAATTCGGGTTTTTTTTGAAAATCATGAATAATTAATATATTTTATTCATAAACTTGTTCAAAAAATCATTGAAAAATTCGTGAATTTTCGAAAAATTGGTGTAATTTTCTCGTTTTGCTTGAAAAAATCGCGCATTACGCGCGATTTTTTCTAATAGATTGCAAATTATTTCCAACGTTTTTCATATAATTTGTAAATTATTTATGTACTATTTAATATCAAATTATTTATGAATCATGATATTTGTAGGGTTAGAGAATTATTCGTTACAATTCGTAAATTATTTGCTAACTTTCTGAATTATTCAGAACAACTAAATTTTTTTTAATTTAGGGTTTTTAGCATATTTGTCCCTTAAATCTTGCGTATTTTGATATCCGTCCCTCAAATCTTCATATTTGTCCTCAAGTCCCTCAAAGGTTAATATTTAACCTTAATAGTCCCTCTCACTAACTGTCTGTTAAAAACTTAACGGAAATGGGAATATTCCGTTAGTTTAGGGTTTAACGACGTAGGGGGCGGGGCATTTGCGCTGGGGTGGAGCCGGTGGTGGCGCTGCCGCCGGACGAGGAGGGGGAGGGGGCGCCGCCCCCTCCCCAGCTGATCTCGGGGGGAGGGGGGCGGCGCCCCCTCCCCCTGCTGCTCTGGGGGAGGGGGGTGACGCCCCTCCCCCTCCCCCTCGTCAGACGAGGAGGAGGGGGAGGGTGCGGTGCCCCCCTCCCCAGCTGCTCTCGGGGGGGGAGGGGGCGGTGCCCCCTCCCCCTCCCCCTCCTCTGAGGAGGAGGGGGAGGGGGCGCCGCCCCCCTCCCCCCGCTGCTCTCGGGGGGAGGGGGGCGCCGCCCCCCTCCCCAGCTGCTCTCGGGGGGAGGGGGGCGCCGCCCCCCTCCCCAGCTGCTCTCGGAGGGGGGCGGCGCCCCCCTCCCCCTCCCCCTCGTCTGACGAGGAGGAGGGGGAGGGGGCGCCGCCCCCTCCCACTGTTTACTGGGTGGTGGGTTAATTAAGATTTAATTAAGGATTTAATGGTTAATTAAACGTAATTAATCGTTAATTAATATAACTTTTTAACAGAAAACCGGATTGAGGGACTATTAAGGTTAACGTTCAAAATTTAAGGGACGAATGAGCAAATATGAAGATTTGAGGGACGTATATCAAAATACGCAAGATTTAAGGGACTAATATGCTAAAAACCCTTTAATTTATTATGAGACTAAAGTCCCGCTTAAATTTTTTAAGCAAATTATTCATAAAGTTAGCAAATACATCTCTTAAATTATTTAACAAAAAAAAGTTATTTTTTTCATTTTGAATTAATAATATAATGGAAGAAATTTCCTTATTTTCATTTCAACTCTCTTCAAAAATTTTTTTGGTAACCAAACATGAGAAAGAATCTCATTTCATTTCTCATTTCATTTTCTTTTTTATTTCATTTTTCTTTCGTACATTTTCTTTCAATTCAAACACACCCTAAATTTTTGAATGTGCATTTTAATAATTTAACATTACAAACGAGGCCTACACCTTCTACCAAAGATCTTATTGGGCAGGTGGTGCCTCCTAAGTTTTTAGACCGTTATTGCTAATGGGCTTGTGGTCAATTAATTAGATGATAAATCGACATTAATCAAATCTGTGTAAAGGACAGGCGGGCACCGAGTGAGTTGACATTTAGATCAATTTTCTTATCGGATCAGGATACGAAGTTTCAGGATCCAAACCTGATCGCCATACCAAAAACCATCCATGTCAACCCGATCATTTTACTTGTCTCATTTCGCCTTTCATAGCTGTGCATTTCGTTTCAAGAAGATGCAAATTTTGTAAGTCTATATTCTATCTCATATATATATTTTTAATCATTTTTTGTTAGGTTTGATTTTCTGGCATACGGTTCAACTCTAAATGAGAAAACATTTTCTATAAAGCCTAAAAATTACCCTTTTAATACTCATTCTGAAACCTGATTCACATTTAGGTTTCGATTCATCATTGCCAGTGAAATTGGAGCCATCGACAGCAATTGAAACCTTTGATTAAATGTACGTACCAAAACTTTGCTGTTAATTTACCTATTACTGAAGATGAGTTGTTTGTGTTTATCATTGAATTATTTTAGAAGTGTTAATTCATGTCATTTATGGGTGTTCGTGTTTGCTGTTAATTCCGTTTTTATTGTTTTTATTTATTATGATTATTTTAAGGACTTTTTCATCTTATGTAGTGAAGTTGAATAGCTTAAAGTTAATTTGTGGATTACACAATATACCCTAATGAATTGCGGTTTATTTCTAGCAGCAGCAGGAACTAAAGTTAGTTTTGATTAAGATGTTAGATACAAAGTGGGCTTTTTAAAAACAAATCTCATTTTAAATTCTCTGAAAACAATCGGTTAAGAAATGTCTCTCTCTCTCTGGGTGGGTGGGTGGGGTTTTTTTTGTTTTGTTTTGTTTTGTTTTTTTTTGTTTGGGGGGGGGGGGGGGGGGTGTGTGTGTGTGTGTGTGTGTGTGTGTGTGTGTTCAAGAGAGTCTGTTTGAGGAATCAAAACTGTTCAGTGGAGAAAGTTGCTAATCACATGGAATATGATCCAGAATTTTCTGATGGTTCAGTTGCTGGGGCTAGGGTGAGTAACTAGAAGTTCGGCCATAAGTGCATTACCATCTGATGTCATGCAAACCATCATTTGTAGAATTGGAGCCATTTCAAAAGGTCGAAGACATTTTTTGGAATTGCAATAGGAGGGTTGACAAGCTAGCAAGTTATAATACAGGCAAGAGCCCTACAAATATTTTAATAGTCACAATACAATGTTTCATTGGGGATGATACATGGACGTTCGACATTCAGAGTAGAAACAAACATAATTTGCATGAAGACTAAACATGGCATGGAATGAAATAGCAGATATAAGTTCTAATACTTGAGGAATATGATGAAGATAAGCACAGTCCTCTCCACGTTGATCTGCAGCTATCATAGAGAAGAACCGAGACAGGAAGGTCCAAGATTACAGTAGAGACACACCAGATTCGTATTTCTGATCTTCAAGTCCTTCAAACAACGTGAGATGGATATATAATCATATACCAACTTACTGATTTGATAGAATCTATAACATAAGAAATCTCACAGACTTGGTTAACCCAAGCAAAATTGTCGGAGGAGAGTAGCATTCCTCTTACCTTTACCATGCATAGATGCTAAATCATTTGGTATTACACCTCACCTACATAAACACAAACATTAAGATGTTTGATAAACGAAGAAATTATAAAAATAAATCTGATCAACAGGTGGAATAGCTGACTAAGTCCTAAATAATTTGTAATTAAAAAAGTGCTTCAGGAATGTCGAAAATGTGGTTTCTAACTAGCATAAAGCAGTTGTCATATGTTTACACTATTTCAAGTTAAAACTTATTATATTATTGAGCAGAAAACCATTTTACCATCAAAACAATAAAAGGTTAAATTATAGTAAACCACATTTATCTTTACCTTGTTCTCAATTATCTAAAAAATGCAGAAAAAACAAACCTATAAAGATGTTTAAAAAACTAAAAAAATCCAATAAATTGTAAAAGCTTCCAATAATGTTTTAATATCCTAAAATTTTATTTTAATTTTCTAATCTTCAAAATTATATGAATACTCTTATAAATCCTCAAGTTTCAGCGTCTCCACTCATTAAAACATATAGTATTCTTGGGAACAAAATAAACTTAATTAAATATTTATATGCTCACAAATTTATAATATTTTTTTTGAAAGGTCCAAGTATTTAGAGAAAATTTCTATTAAAAAATCCTAAAATATGATAGTTCGTTTCCTCCTTTGAAGTTTGGAAAATTTGAAAATTCCCAGTTTTGATCTTCTTTTCATATAAAATTCTAAAAATGGATAAATTTCTTAACTTTGTTTTTCTTATTCCTTATTCAAAGCCATTAAATTTTCAAAATTTTTAAAAATTTACTATCTATTTCATTCTCTATTCAAAATCCAAAGAAATTATGAAAAGAATTCCATAGCCGGTCGTGCTCAATAGATTTTCCTTTTAAAACTCAAACACGGCATAATTTTTCTCCAAGACCCAAAATTCTTAGACTTCCAAAGCTCAACTCGAAATTTCTCAATTATCTATAGATCTAGACTTCATTAAATTTCAAAGACTTAAAAATCTAACATTTATTGGTGGTTTTTTGCTTTTGCTCCTCTATCTATTAGTAGTTTGATTTGAGGCTGCCAATGCAAATAAAATGAGAGGGTAGAGAGGATTTGGATGGAAAAGGGAGATTAGGAGGGAGAGGAAGAGGTTAACAATTCTAATTGAGAAGTGGAAGATTATATGAGAAAAAAAGAGGAAGATGATAGTGATAGAGAGCAGTTGCTGGAAGATGGAGAAGTATATAACGATAATGACATTTTGGATGAAGAAAAGAAAATGGGGAAGTAGACATGACTGGTTCTCCTCCACAAGTGGCAAACGTACACATCACGTGACCACTTTACTATCTGGAGGAGAATGTGCCATATATAACACGTCATAATTTTTCTCCAAGACCCAAAATTCTTAGATTTCCAAAGCTCAACTCGAAATTTCTCAATTATCTATAGATCTAGACTTTATTAAATTTCAAAGACTAAAAAATCTAACATTTATTGGTAGTTTTTTTGCTTTTGCTCTCATATCTATTAGTAGTTTGATTTGAGGCTGCCGATGCAAATAAAATGAGAGGGTAGAGAGGATTTGGATGGAAAAGGGAGATTAGGAGGGAGAGGAAGAGATTAACAATTCTAAATGAGAAGTGGAAGAATATAAGAGAAAAAGAGGAAGATGATAGTGATAGAGAGCAGTTGCTGGAAGATATCACGTGACCACTTTACTATCTGGAGGAGAATGTGCCATATTGACATATATGATACATATCTCTCATATATTATATGCTACCCATTTCTCTCATGTGTGTGTGTGTGTGTGTGAAACAGAAAATATGATATCATAGGATGAAACTCTCTCATGTGATGATCAAATTGTTCTATATATTTTCCTCTCTCCTGTGATGATCAAATAGTTTTATATATATATATATATATGAAAAAAGTGGATCTAAGGTGCCTCCTTAGATGAAATCTAAGGAGGCGCCCTCATTTCCCCCCATCTCCTACAAGTTTTTTGAATTTTTTTTCATGTGGTTGTTCACATCATGGATGATCTACATACCAAATTTCAAGGGATTCCAATACTTTTTGAGCCTCCATCTATCTCTTACAATTTCAACGGTCTGAAAACATGTTTAAAAATTCACGAAGTTGTAAGGGATAGATGAGGGCTCAAAAAGTATTAGAATCGCCGGAAATTTGGTATATTGATCATCCATAAGGTGAACAACAAACACATGAATTTTTTTAATAAAAAAGTGGAAGATGGGGAAAATGGGGGCGCCTCCTTAGATTTCATCTAAGGAGATCCCCCTTTCCCATATATATATAGATTTCATCTAAGGAGGCGCCCCCATTTTCCCCCATCTCCTACAATGGTTTTTGAATTTTTTTCATGGGATTGTTGTTCACATCATGTATGATCAACATACAAATTTCAAGGGATTCCAATACTTTTTGAGCCCCCATCTACCACTTGCAACTTCAACGGTCTAAAAATGTGCCGAAAACCCCATGAAGTTGTAAGAGGAAGATGAGGGCTCAAAAAGTATTGGAATCCCTTGAAATTTGGTATGTTGATCATCCATAAGGTGAACAACAAACTCATGAAAAAAATTTCCAAAAAATATGGGAGATGGGGGAAATGGGGGCGCCTCCTTAGATTGAATCTAAGGAGGCACCCTAGGATCCCTTTACCATATATATATTCTATAAAATAGGGATGTTATCAAGAGAAATTGGATAAGAGAAATTGGACAAGAGAAATTAGATAAGAGAATTTGGACAAGAGAAATTGGATAAGTGATGAGATTTTGAGAGATAAGAAAAGAGGTGGGGAATTTTGTGATGAGATTTTGAGAGATAAGAGAAGAGGTGTGGAATTTTGCACATACAACCCCGGGTTTTGCAATTTTGCCCCTGGACCCTCCCCACACACACCCACACCTTTTATTCTCCCTCCTTTCCGACCATTTTTTTCCAGTCCGCGTGCACGTGTGCACGTGTTATTTGCTAGTATATATATACATGACAATCGACACCGTCCAAGTTAATCTTCATATTCTAAACCATCAAAGATTTAATGAACCCTAATCTTTTTACTCCTTGAGTTAAGATGTGTAAAATTTTTGTTACTATAAAATCATTAAAATTTTAACAATCCAATATACATGAAAACAATATAAGAACACTATATGAACAATATAAGAACCATACGGGGTTTCATCTATATATAATTAAAAATATGTAGATCAACTTCAACTGATCATCAAAAAGTAATGTGAAGAGTGGATTTTTTGACTGTCACTAAAAAGAAACTCTTTCATGTGATACATTGTTTTCTAAATTTTCATATACATACATACATACCAATACATACATACACATACACATATGCATAGAGGTGCACGGCACAAATCTATAACAATGGGAGTACATCTCAATGATCACACCCTAAAAACAACAAAACATGCCACACCGAACAAAAAAGGCCAATCGTATACTTACAAAAGAAGAGAGAATCTTAAAAATAATAACATAATGATAAGTAGAGGATGTAGAAAATTCATGTCGGAAATGCACATCTTTTTGGTTTTTGCTTAATTAATATCTAATAAGTGCACCACATGAAGAAGAAATAGAGGGAGAAAATTAATTGTTAATATATGTAATGTATATAGTTTTATTTACAATTATCAATTTTTTTTTTTTTGGGGGGGGGAGGCAGAAGAAAAATAGGAAGAAAGTATTATCCACATGAAGGAAAAGACATCATCTTTTTAAATGTTCTTTTAAATAGCAAATTTAAGATCGTTTCCATCGAGAATCTGAATAAGGATTTTTTAAACAAAACTATTATCCTCAAAGATATATGAAAATAGTATAATATGAAATGCCTATTCTGAGAAAAGTGAAAAACTACATTCCTCAAATTAAATTATTGTAGATGTACATATTCAGTTTTCTATCATAACACAACTTATCCTAAAAACTGCATGTAGAGCAGGACTTATGATCAATATAATAGACCAAACAAACGGTAGCACATGCTTAATGGAAAATAAGTTAACAGCGATGTCACATACCTGATGAGGGATATTTATCCACGTAGATGGACTGGAGCTTGGACAAGATTCTGCCCTGATTTTCAGGCCATTCCAAGCTTTTCCACCACAATACCTCTCCATATATGCATTCTAGGTTCTCTGGATTCAATGGAAGTTTCCTCAGCTTGGGGCAATCTTGTACGCCGAGAACCTTCAGGGAAGGGAAAGCCAATGTTTTGTTTCCGCAGCTAAGGCTCTCCAGCTCCGGCAGCCCAGAGAGACTCAGGTGGTAAAGGTTGGGTAGAATGTTGATCTCTTCTGGAATTTCTTTCTTCTCCTTCTCTTCTTTAAGGGATTCATCTTCACAATGGATTAATTGTCTTACACTTTTGCAATTTACAATTCGTAAATGCCGGAGGCTCTGGAGACTCCCGCTTTTCAAGGTAATTTTAGCTTTGTGAAGCTCAGACAGGTTGAGTGCCGTCAGATTAGGAAGGGTGGACGCCTTCTCTTTAAAGGATTCATCTTTATATTGGATTAGTCCTGTTATGTCTTTGTAATTTGGAATTTGTAAACGCCGGAGGCTCTGGAGGCCCTCGCTTTTCAAGGCAACTCTAGCTTTGGAAAGCTTGAGGCTTTCGCTTTTCAAGGTTAGTTTACCTTTGGGAAGCTTGAACGCCATCAGATCCTGAAGGGGTGATGCCTGTCCATAGTTACCATCATCGATCACAAACTTGTCCAAGTCGCCGCATCGACGGAGTCCAAGTGAGCTCAAAGCCTGGAACTCACTTCCGAGGGTTGCAGTTGACAGTGATGTTAGACCTTTGGACTGACTTATTTCGAGATCATGGGTGGAACCAGCTAATCGGGGAGACCATGAAAGCCTCTGCAATGCAAGTGTTGTATTTATGCTAATGGCAAGTTTTTTAAGAAGCTTCAAGCAGTTGAGTTCTTCAAAATCAACCCCATCTCCCGTTGAGTCCACCTTCCAGTTGTTGTAACTTGCAAACATGGAAAGAGATTGCAATTCAGTGAGGTTTGCGATTAACCCTTCAGGAATTTGTTTGAGAAATTCAGTGTCTGACAGCCCTAGGAACCTCAACTTGATTAGGTTTCCCAATTCTTGAGGTAGGGAACTGATTGGACTACCAGATAAATTAAGATACAGGAGCTCCTTTAACTCCCCAATTTCTGCTGGAACATCCTGAATGCTGGTTTCAGATAGGTCCAAGACTCTCAAATATGTCATGGAATGGAAGAAACCATTGCATATTTTCTCTAGATGATTCTCTCTAAGTGAAAGAGTTAACAGAAAAGGGGACTCTGGCCTGACTGACAATGTTCTTATGCAGTTTCTCATGAGTGAAATTCTTTCCACTTCTATCCACACATCAACATATGGTGCCTCTGCCAACTCTTTTCCTGCTCGCACCAACAATTTCTGACCACCGATCCACAAGGCTAGAACACGGATCATGGGGTGCATTCTAACACAATCTGAATTGCTGCTGGTCTCTATCATGGATGCGTATGTCAAGGCATCAAGGCTGTCACAAGAATCACAACAATCGTCTGCTAGAAACCCTTCGCCTATACCATAATTTGTAACAGCCTTCTTAGGAATGTCACAATCATCCGGAAACATGGAACAGTACAGGAGGCATGTCCTCAACTTATCATCTGCAATGTTATCATAACTAAGCTTCAAGCGAGAGAGGACATCGTTCATACCTGGAACCTTTTGGGGCATGTTTTCCAGGGTTGTAATTGCTTCCTCCCACTTCTCTGGAGTCTTTTTCTTTGACATGGCACTTCCAACAGCCATAAGTGCTAGTGGTAGACCCCCACATTTTCTCACCATTCCCTCGGCATGCCACCGTATCAGCGAGTGAGACTCAATGAGCTTCTGGCCTACCTTCTCTTCAAACAAACTCCAAGCCGCCTCCCACTCCAAGCATTTTACCTTGACCTTGGCTGCTCCCATGCTGTCACATACATCTTCAAGTCGCGTTGCCACTATAACCTTAGACTTTGCATGACATGGAGCAGTGGGAATTCCTACACCAATGAGATCCACTACTTTCCATACATTGTCCAAGATCAGTATTGTGTCTTTCTCTTCAAGGAACTCGCCTATGCACTGAGCAAGCTCTTCTTGACTCTTGTTTCGATGTCCAGGAAGTCCTAACTTCTCTGCAACGGCTTTTCGAACTTCCTCCACAGTGTGAATGCCATTCATATCTATCCAGACAATCAGGTATTTGTGTCTAAGAGGGAATTGGCTAAAGAAGGTCTTCAAAAGTCTTGTCTTGCCGACGCCTCCCATCCCATGGATCCCGATGATGCTCACATTGTCATTAGGTACAAGTTGTTCAAGTTGCTCAAAAGGGGGATCCTTGTCCGCTGCTGCTAATCCAGATGCAACAACCTTTTCCCCCAGTCTTTGTGAAGTTACTCGAGGCATCCTGACATAACAATTGGAGAAGGTTTAATCAAATAATAAAATAATCTATGTCTACACATGCTCATAAGTGAGAGAAACGGATTTCGTATACCATATGAGCACAAACATCTATAACACTTGAAAAGTCCACTTTGCGCTATATTTTTAAGGACCGGATCCATTAATTTTGATGTCCATAATCTAAAACCCAAATACACTGATGAAACCCAAATACACCCATGAGTGAACCCAAAGTTTTATGCTTGTTATTTAGGGGCGACAAAAATCATTTTACTCAAAAACTGTTAATTCTCCAACGAGTAGATCGACGACGAGTAAATTTTTTTAGGTTCACTTGATACTTGGTGTGTAAGGGTTTTAGAGTATAAAGGTCAAAATGAATAGAGCCCTTTCAAAAAAAAAGGAATGCACCTTTCAAGGGAGTTATACGATGAAAGTGCTATTTGGCGTATTATGCCTGTTTTTCTCTATACATACTGACCTACATATACATACATACACATACTTTTTAGAACATTGAAATGCAGAAGGCGCCATTCTGGTTTGGACAATGCACCCACCAAATGAATAATCCAAACGGTTAGATATGATCTAATACTATTAATCTATAATTTAAATGTCAACGGGTTTCAACATGTTTTGCTAATGCATTGAAGTGGACAACGTTTCACTATGTTAGCTTTAGTGCCATTTTTGGTCACACATTATATTAGCAAAACATGTCGAGATTCATTAAAATTTTGTTTATAAATAGTTTTCGAGTAGTGCTTCATAGCTTATAGTTTCGATTTTCTATTTGGTATGAACATTTGACCAAATCAAAATGAAGTATTTGCATTTTGGATGCTTCCCTACGTAGCATAACCTGACTTTCTTTTGATATATAAATTGTTTCCGAAAGGAAATGGGCTCTATATATAGGGGTCAGCTGTATAAAGATGGGATTTCTTCCCATAATGTTCAAAAAGTTCCTTATCTATATCTTTTTAGATTACCGACACTATTTATTTTGATGTAAGTTTAGTAGAATGAGACATGATGATTATAGCAGGGTAAAGCTTGATAACAAAAGTATGTTGGTACGTACTCTAGGGATCTTGAGCCGGTTATTCAAGATGATGCATGTGTTTAGGAAGATTTTGATCATAGAATCAACGTAGGATGGTTGAGATGGAGAGCTGCAACTTGATTGTTGTGCAATTGAATTGTACTGTTGCGATTAAAGGATCAGACCAGTTTTGTTATATGGTATATAGTGTTGGGGTATTATCAAAAAAAGATGAATAGAGCATGAGCGTGGTAGAAATACAGTGGTTATCTGGAAACACCAGAAAAGATAGAATAAGAAACATAGAATAAGAAACAGGAATATGCACTAACACCAGAAAAGATAGAATAAGAAACGGGAATATATGAACTAATATAGGCATTGTCCCTATAGAGTACAAGATGAGAGTGAATATAGGCATTGTCCATATAGATTACAAGATGAGAGGATAACACATGAAATGGTTTGATAATATACGTTGAATATGTATTAATGTGATCGTTAAGAAGATAGAACATATGAATATTGAGATCAATGGAAAAAGAGGTAGGTTGAAGAAGACATGTATGAAAGTGATAAAAAGAATATGAAAAATCTTAATTTAATGGAATAGAATTTTACATAATAATGCGTGAAAATTGAGTATCCGACTTCATGATCCGTAGTGATCACGATTTGACATTTTTTCTATTATGTCCATGATGCTGATCCTAATTTTTGGTATGAAGGCAATGATGATGATGAAACTATTCAATTTGAGTTTCATATTTTAAAAACAAAACACTTACAGAACTAGTAAACCCTATTCTTTTTGTCATTGATGTACGAGGGGGAAAAGTACTGTTACCATGTAACCATTGTTGGATGAGCAAACAATATGGAAATCACAACATTTTTATGTAGGACAATTTTTGCAAATAGGCCAAAAAAATTTAATTAGGAAAACCGACCTAAAAAAATTATTTAGCAAAATCGACCTCTTTTGTCCCAAGCAGCAAAAGCGTTGCTGACTGGGCCCGTGGGGCGTGTGCCCCACGGACCACATGCCGTATCTTTAGAGTGCGGCACTCGGCCGCACTTTCAAAGTGTCGCCCTGGATCTTTACATCAACTCGGCTGTTCAATATGATTTAATCAAAAATACAAAGAGGGGAATCAACCAAAGATTTATGTGAGCTCTTACAGTCGTGTGCTGACCTTGACGCGTCATTGGAGCGTTTGTAAAGCTCCGTGCTCAACTTGGCTTCAAGAAATGGTGGAATAATTCCCAAAATAGGGAATAACGAAAAAGAAAGGAAAATGAAGAGAGAGAACTAAATAACAAAAGGAAAAAGTGGAACTCAAAAGTTGATTGATTTTATTCAATTTTCTGATGATCCACTCATTACAGCTAGGGTCTTTATATACAATTTCATCCGAAACAACTCAACCTCTTAACAACAAACTTCCAACGATACAACAACTCCAACGGTTTTAACAAACAATAACCGCGGTCAATTCCTTCAACATCAACGAACTTCAACCACCTAACTACTGCTAGCTCCTTCAACTACAAATGACTTTAGTTGGAGCAACAGACCTTCGCACCTTGGTCGTTGGAAGGGAGGGAAGAAGATGAGGAGAAGTTGGCTGGGTCGCACCATGTCCTGAACCTTAGCCGAGTTGATTAAACGTATTCCCCTTTGTATTATTGCGGCCGCACCTGTAGAATGTGGCCCAGGGCCGCACTTTGAAAGTGCGGCCGAGCGCCTCACTCTGAAGATGCGGCCCATGGGGCGTGTGCCCCACGGACCCAGTCAGCAGCTCTTTTGCTGCTTGGGACAAAAGATGTCGATTTTGCTGATTAATTTTTAGGTCGTTTTTCCTAATTAAATTTTTTGGTCTATTTGCAAAAATTGTCCTTTTATGTACTTGTAAAAAATTAAAATGAGCTGTGTTAGTCATTAAGAATGAAGTGGAGAGTTGTTTTTACCACCGAGGAGGATTTTTTCCTTGATCTAATCCTCATTTTTCTCATATACATATGTGTATGTATATGTGTATGTATGTATGCATGAGATTAATGATTATCAAGTAGTAACCGAGGAGTTTTCTCAGTTACAAATGACGTGTCATTTTTTCATTGGGCGGATAAAAAGAAAAGAAAAGTTCAACCCATATTGTGTTTTCTTTTCTTTTTACCCACCCAATGAAAAATCGTCCCGTCAGTTGCAATTGAGAAACTCAGTTGCCATCGATAACCATTAATAATATATGTACAACCAAAAAAAGGCGAGTGTATCCCTATAAGTCTGTCAATTCTTGGTGGGTCTATTTAGAGAAGATCTTAACCATCGATTTCGTTGGATAAGTCACAACTGTTTAAAAAAGCTATAGTTTGATATTTTTACATAAGATGTGGTATTTTGGATATATCTTTCACTACATAACTCCAATTAAATCTTTGGAAAATAAATTTAACGAAGAATCCAGTAAACAATTACATCTTTGTAAAATTCCAGTAACATGACTATTTGTTATAAATTTGTAATGCTTCAAAAATATTCATTTTTAGTTCATTAAATAGAAGTTAAGTCTAATTTTAAAATTAAAATTATAAATTGATTAGGATTTGATAACTCATTATATTGTATCTTATGAAAAACTTTTTAATAGAGATTCAGTTGTAATTTAATTAGAATTGCTAAAAATTATTTTAAATTATTGAATTATGAGTTTCCAATTGATTCAAACACATTTCCTATAAAATCTATTGTTAACTTTGAATATTTTCTTAAGATTAAGTAATTAGATTGAAAAAAGATAAAAATTTATAGCTGTGTAAAATGTCCTTTACATGATATAGAGTTATTATGTTTTAAAATACTTATTTAGTATTCATATATTTTTTAATTTTTTTCTTATTTGAAAAAAATGGTAAACATTAGATTTCAACCATAATTAAGAAGTCTTAACTGATTTGAATTCCCAAAATATTATATTTAGTCAAAATAGATTAACGAAAATAATATCAAGTAGAAATCCCATCACTATGAATCCTAAATCAAATATGAAACCTATTAGCTACAAGTTAAGTAAAAAAAGAACCATTTTGAAGTTTTTTAATAAATGAATTAATTATGAATTGTTTATTAATTAAAATGTCTATCTATTAAGTTTTTATAATTAGTTTTCTTAATGAAATGCACGTTTGTGATACCTTAGTCGGGATGCATATGGGAGTTGACCTACTAGCACGAAAGAAAATGTGTATCACCGCCCCTCTCTAAGTAAAGGTCAGATTATTACACTATAGAAAATAAAACATAGGGACAACCATTTCTGGCTGCTCTTTTCGTATCTTAAAAAAAGTAGGCAAGCGAAGTGAGGCGACCGAAGGGGAAGGCGGTTTTATTCACTCCAGCATATCGCATCCCTCCAGTCCCTATGCGCTACGATGATCCATATCCGAGGTCCTGGATTGGACGTCGCACTGTGTACAATAAAGAAGACCTGTAAGAAAATGTGTGGGCTATTGTTAGTGCCTCCACCAACCAGTCCATGTAACTCGGGTTTCATGGATTTTTACCATCACCCAGATGTCATCATACTACATCCTCTTAGAATTCTTAACTGGCTATTTACAAGGGATTACCTAGATCTACACTAGGGTATTGACAATGATTCTCGAATATCGTAGAATAGAATGTGGTATGGTGAGATAGACTATAATAGAAATAAAGACATGAGTTACCTATCCCTAATGGTTGAAGCGAGCTCTCTAATTCAATTCTTCATTCTTTAATTAAAGTAAGAGTCCATCAAATCTCTCAAAGTAGGATTCCAACCTAACCAATCAGCTAACAAATGATTGCTCTACCCCTAAGCTATAGAGGAATGACGGAAGATTCGACCTCGTAGACTTCAACTCATTTTCTCAACCCTTGAGTCCAAAGCTTCCTTCGTAACTCCCAGAAGATAACAAATCAAGTCGTTTCCTAAGATTTTGAATAGCTGTCCCGAATTTAAGTTGATTATGTTTCGCTTCTTCCTCGAAGAAAGACGATCAAACAATTTCCAATCGCGGTCCTTGCGGATCGGATCATCCATATATGATAAAAAAGAAACTTCAGATATTTACTATCTTTCTCTTTGAACGAGATATCCATTCATTAGCTATCTTACAACTAGAATCTATCCTTCCAACTACACCCCGTCCCCCGTCCCCCTCCCCCAGCGGTTCTCCCCGTTCTCCGCCTCCTGAGCCTTCGCCCCCCCCGAGTTCACTTCCCTCTCACTGAGCTCCCCTCCATCTCCCCGAGCTTCCCTATGCCCCAGTGCCCTTTGTGCTGAGCCCTTATGCTCTTCTCCTCAGCGCTCTGACCCTCGTCGTGCCCTTATGACCCATGTCCATGTGTCCACTTTCCTCGTGCTTCCTGTGCCCCGCACTCCTCTCACGGTGTGCTCAGCCCCATTGACGTGGTGCTTCCGTGTGCTCTTGCTGATCCTTGTGTGGTGCCCCTGTCGGCCCCTTTACCGTGGGTGCTCCCTGTACCCTCTGTGCTCTGCTCCCATATGCTCCGTCCCCAACCATAGACACTCATCGTCAAAGCGAGCTGCATAGATCGCCAAAGCGAGTTGCATAGATCGCCAATTCAACTCATATATCTGCGTGGGAAACTCTAAAACTCTTATGTTTGCAAATTCTCTCCTATTGCAAATGCATATCTATTCATCCTATTCAGTCATCCACTTGAGCATTCATGAATTTCGATGGGACACTACACAACTTGGGCAATGTGCTTCCTGTTATGAAAACTAATAACATAAGAATTTGTCATGGCAGCTTAAGCTATTACCTGTGGGGTATACATCTGGGTTGGAGCTAGCATATTCCCTCTCGGCTTTCCGCACACGCATGCCACCATCTCCGATGACCGTCGCCCCTTGTCGGAGCCGATACGGAACTGAGGCCCTCTTCTGCTATGCCATTGACCTGGGATACCACATCACAAGTGGTTCTTAAGATTAATTTTAATTTTGAACTCAATTTCATGATCGTTCGACACCGCAATGCCACTATCATGATTATTGTCTTCACTTAACACTTTTAATTCAGTTAATGTATATGACTTGTTTCATGACTAACCAATTGATTTAAGAATAAATTTTGATTAAGTAAGTTGATTATTTATTTACTGGGTAATTGATTTATTTAGGTATAGATCTTGATTAGAGCACAATATGTATCATACGGACCACCAGTGACACATGGACGCTCATCCGAACAGGTCCAAATAGATACATGAGTGGGACCCAGGAATTATACTTAATCTAGTAATTTTTGTTTGGTATGCCCTGTCTTGTTACAGGAGTAGCATACCAGTGGCGGTTGCTTGTGGTACAGAATCATCAACCTCTTTAATTAAGTAGTCTATCCTGGCCGATTGACTCGTCTATTTGGTACTGGGAGACGCCTGCTCGGGCCTGCTTGTGGTGTTATGGGTTATCGTCTGATGTCTGCTGGTGGTGCTGGGATCGTCGGGTGTCTGCTGGTGGTGCGGGTGTCATCCTTCTCGACACCCATTCCTCTAAACTGTGACAGAACAACGTCATGTGCGGTCAGGTCCACATAGAACAGATTTCTTCTGATTTCAATATCCAGCTATAAGCGCCTGACCCACGACCTAGGATTTGTTACCAACTCTGGAGCTAGAAAATAGTATCGTATTGCTCCACGGTCATGGAGCCCTGCACCAGATTTATAAATTTTTGTTGTAGTTCCATCCCAACTTCTGATGGGAAATATTTAGCGTTGAAATGCTTTCGAAAAGTATCCCACTTAATGGGTCAATGTAGTCGCTTGTCTTTCGACTGCCACCAAACTTTAGCATTGTCAATAAGCTGGAGATTGGGCGTGTCTACACAGGAGTCATCTAGAATTTGGGCAGCTCTTGAGGTCTCTGGCGCTATTTGACGGCAACCTCCATCTCTGGTGAACAGTAGATCTCCTTAACTACAATTTAAGGACTCGATAAACTCGGTTATCTTTAGGTTATAATGAAGTTTTAGAATCGTGATTATTATTTCTATTCATGCTATAATATTAATTGCTATAACTATTTTTTCTTTTTATCCTGAATATTTTCAGTTTATTTTCCCTAATTTTCTACCTTTATGCTCCTCAATTAGATTAATTATTAGGTGTAAAGAAAATAAATTTTAAATCAAAATATAAGTCTTGTTAAGAAAATTAGATTTTAGATTTATTACCATAAATTCTGGAAAATTGCAAAACTAATGAAAATAATGTTTGTCAAATTTCTCAGACCACATGATAGTCTGATCAGATATCTGATACGATCCGGTAGATCGTATAAGCAAATCAGTAATTTTAAAAGTGGAAAATGGAAAAGGTGGACTTTTTATAGGATAATGCGAAGAACTACAAATAAAGGGGGTTTCTGTCGAGACGAAACCATATCTCCTAGCTTTGAATGTCGGATCAAAGCCTAAGAACCTTCTCTAAGATGCCTAACAAGTTTCTTCACAAATCAAGCATAAGAACAAAAGAAGACGGCTAGCCCTAATTTATAGAAAAGAGGGGAATTACTAATCTAGTCTTGAAAAGACTAGAATACCCCTAGAGCCACTAAACCCACTACGCGATGACCCCGCGCCTCCTACGCCTCACGTAAGTCACGATAGATGGTCCTGTCTCCTCGGTAGATGGTGGGATGGGTGCGTCCGCATCAATACCCCCCTAAAAGAGCCACCTTATCCTCAAGGTGGAAATCTGGGAACTGCTCTCGGACCACGTCATTACCTCCCACGTGGCGTCACAGTCGAGTAGGCCCACCCAGTAGACCAGCACCTCCCTTCGCCGACCCGGTCCTTGACGAACTGTCCGCACCTCCAGAGGCTCCAACAATACCTCCATGTCCTCAGTAAGTGTAGGTGACAGAGTAGACGATGTCGACTGGTCCCCAATCGCCCTCCGAAGCTGCGACACATGGAACACCGGATGTATCATAGAAGACGGTGGCAGGCACAATGTGTACGCCACCTGCCTAATCTTGGCTGCAATCTGGTAGGGGCCGTAGTAGCGAGCTGCCAGCTTCTCATTCTGTCTCCGAGCCAACGTCTTCTGCCTGTAGGGTCGCAGCTTGAGATACACCATATCTCCCTCCTGAAAATGGACGCCCCGCCGATGGCCATCTGCCCGGGCCTTCATCACCTGCTGAGCCCTCAAAAGATGTCTCCGCAGCTCCTCCAACATAGCATCCCTATCTCCCATATAAGCCTCCACCTGTGACACCGGCGTCTGTCTGTCACTGAAGCGAAGCAAGGACGGTGGGTCTTGCCCGTAAAGGATCCTGAATGGGGTCGTCCCCGCTGCCGAGTGGTACGATGTGTTGTACCAATACTCCGTCCACGCCAACCACCTGTGCCACTGTCGAGGCGTCTCCGAGGCGAAGCACCGCAGATACGTCTCTATAGAGCGGTTCACCACCTCCGTCTGGCCGTCCGTCTGTGGGTGGTAGGCCGTACTCATCTTAAGGACCGTACCCTGTACTCTGAAGAGCTCCCGCCAAAACCCGCTCATGAAGACATGGTCCCTGTCGGACACTATGGACGCCAGTACCCCGTGCAAGCGTATCACCTCCCGAGTGAACGCTGTGGCCACCGAGACTGCGGTATAAGGATGTCTCAAGGGTATGAAATGGTCATACTTGCTCAATCGGTCTACTATGACGAAAATCCCCGTATATCCCTCTGAGCGGGACAACCCGTCAATGAAGTCCATCGTGACCTCCTCCCAAACCCTCTCTGGCAACTCTAATGGCTGTAACAGTCCTGCTGGTGCCATGGCCATATACTTGTGACGCTGGCAGACGTCACAAGCTGCTACTAACTGGGCAACACTCCTCCGCATCCCGGTCTAGTACACCTCTCTCGCCATCCTCTGGTACGTCTGCTGTACCCCCGAATGGCCTCCCGTCATTGAGCCATGGAACTCCTGAAACAGGGCCGATATAAATACTGAGGTCCGCGGTAGCACCAACCTCCCCTGGTAAAGTAGTCTGCGCCCCTGTAAGGAATACCCTGTCGGCCCCTCCTTTCCCTGCCGCAGCAACTCGCGGATCTGTCCTAGCTCATCGTCACTCTCCGCCTCCTGCAACATGGGCTCCCAGTCCAGCCACATCGGTCGCGACAGAGCCCTCAAGTCCACACTTTCCTCCCGGCGAGACAAGGCATCAGCAGCCTTGTTCTCCAACCCCGGCCTGTACTCGATGTCGATTCGGTACCCCACCAGCTTGGACAATCAATGCTGGTGCTCCTCAGTAACCAATCGCTGCTCTAAAAGGTACTTGAGGCTCCGCTGATCCGTCCTAACCACGAACTCCCTCCCCAACAAATAGGGCCGCCACTTCATCACCGCGAAGACAATGGCCATCAGCTCCTTCTCGTATACCGACTTCAGCCGTGCTCTAGCAGATAGCACCTGACTGAAGTAGGCTATGGGCTGTCCCTCCTGCATAAGCACCGTCCCCAATCCATATCCCGACGCGTCAGTCTCCACCACAAAGGATATGCTGAAGTCTGGTAAAGCTAGCACTGGCGCTGTCGTCATCGCCACCTTCAATGCCTCAAAAGCCTTGGTGGCCTCCTCCCCCCAATGGAATCCGTCCTTCTTGAGCTGTTCGGTAAGGGGCCAGGCTATGGTGCTGTACCCCTTAACGAACTTTCGATAGCAGCCCGTTAGACCCAAAAATCCACGAAGAGCTCGCAGTGTAGTAGGCACCAGCCAATCCAACATAGCCGCTATCTTTGACCTGTCGGCCTCCACCCCCTCCGTCGAAACAATATGCCCCAGGTACTCGATCCGTGCCTGGTCGAAGCTGCACTTCTTCCGGTTGGCGAACTGTTGCGCCATCAACTCCCGGAAGACCACCTCCAAGTGGTCCAAATGCTCCACCATGCTCCTGCTGTAGACGAGAATATCGTCAAAGAAAATGAGAATGAACCTCCGCAGGAAGGGCTGGAAGACCTTGTTCATCAAGGTCTGGAAAGTCGAAGGAGCGTTCGTCAAGCCGAACGGCATGACTCGGAACTCGTAGTGCCCCTCGTGGGTGCGGAAGGCAGTCTTCGGCACATCCTCTGGCCGCATCAGGATCTGGTGGTAACCTGCCCTCAAGTCGATCTTCGAAAATATCGCCGCCCCATGTAGCTCGTCCAGCTCGTCGATTACCGAAATGGGAAACTTGTCAGCGACAGTTTCCTTGTTCAGCGCTCGGTAATCGACGCAGAATCTTCAACTCCCGTCCTTTTTCTTAACCAGCAAAACTGGGCTCGAAAAAGGACTCACACTTGGCTGGATTACCCCAGCCTGCAGCATCTCCCGCACCATCCGCTCAATCTCGTCCTTCTGCACATGCGGGTACCGGTACGGTCGCACACTCACCGGTGCTGCTCCCTCACGCAATACAATTGCGTGCTCGTGCCCTCTGGACGGTGGTAGCCCCTGCGGGTCTTGAAAGACCTCCTGGTACTGCTCTAGCAGCTGCTCAACCTCCACTGCGGTCTCATCCCGCTGCTCCTCCCCCTCAGCTGTCATCCCCTGATACTTCACTAGGAACCTCTCTCCCTCGTCCCGCAACGCCTGAGTGATGGCCTTGAAAGCCACTAATGAGAAACAAAGGGTCGGGTCCCCCTGTCAACACAACGGTCCGCCCCCCATCCTGGAACTCCATTCTCAGAAGCTTCCAGTTCACCTTCATCTCCCCCAACTTCTTCAGCCACTGCACCCCCAGTATAATGTCCACGTTGCCCAACTCCAAAGGCAAGAAGTCCTCCACTACCTGTATGCCCTGCAATGTCAGGCACACCCCCTTGCTTTCCTCCATCTTTCATGTCCCCAGTAACACTGTAAACATCTCCATCGTACTCAGCTCTAACCCATGTCGCTCTACAATCTTCTCAGAGATGAAGTTGTGAGTCGCTCCGCTGTCAATGAGTACGGTCATTGCCTGCTCTGCCAACAGCCCTGACAACTTCATGGTATGATTCGGCGTGAATCCTACTACGGAGTTCAGGGACACCTCAGACACGTCCATGTGGGCATGCACCTCGCTCTCCTCAGCCAACTCGGGCTCCACCTCCTCAGCATACTCCTCATCGGCTACAATTACGACCTGCAGCAACTTGCTCGCACATCGGTGACCGGGGCTGAACTTCTCGTCGCACCTGAAACATAGGCCTGCAGCTCGCCTCGCTCTCATGTCGGTCTCAGTGAATCGTCGACCAGGCACCACTGGTCGGGCCTCCCCCCTCTTCTCCCCGGCGGTCTCTGGTGCTACGGTGGTCCCCCTGGGTGGTGCTGGTGTCGGCTGACTGCGTTGGCCCTGGCCTCCCAAAGTCCCTTGGATGCGCCTCTCCTCCGCATGCTTCTCCTCTGCCTTGTGGGCTAGGCGAAGGACGTCCTCCAAGGTCCCAGGGCTCTGCATCCGCAATTCAGCCCGTATAGATGGCTTTAGCCCCCTCATGAAGTTTCCGATCATCACTTCATCCGTCACCCCCTTCATCCTGCTGTTAAGCATCTCAAATCTCTCAGCGTAGTCCCTCACTGTCCACTCCTGTCTCAGGGAAGACAGCTGCTCATAGAAATCTCCTCCCGCTGTCTCCTGAAACCGATCCACGATCAGTGAAGACAGCTCCTCCCAACGGCGAAAAGGGGCCCGTTCTATCTTCCACCGGTACCATGCTAGTGCCTTCCCCTCAAAATAAATCCCGATGGCCTTCAGGACCTCCTGCTTCGTCAATCTCATCACCTGAAAATATCGCTCCGCCCGAAATATCCATCCGTCTGGGTCTGTGCCATCAAAGGAATATCCATCCGTCTGGGTCTGTGCCATCAAAGGTCGGCATCGTCAGTTTCATCAACCGCCTATCCACGTTGATGTCTCCTTGCTACCCCTATCTCCGACACGGTCACCACCCTAGCCCAAACCGCCACCACGGTTCTCCGTCGGTCCTCTCTCGTCAACCCCGTACAACTCCTCAGGCCAACCAGGCCTCTCCCACGCATCGGCCTGATAGTGGTGTCCTTGGAACTTAGGTGGTCGTGTAAAAACGGGCCTCGGCCCAAGATGGGCAGTCTCCGTTCTCCAAAATTGGCCCGCAGGGGCCCCAATCGCTGCTCCCTTGGCCCAACCGCCTCCGACCGTCCCCGAAGTTCCCCCAGAGTGGGGTACGAACCCCGCCACACCCCCAAAGGGCCGTGAAGGGGTCGCCGGGCCACCAGGAGGGGCGGCCCAGCCCGCCGGGCCCCCAGGAGGGCCGGCCCAGCCCGTCGGCCCCCCAGGATGGGCGGGCCGCCAATCCGCACCCCCGGCTGGGGGTGCCGCCTGCTCCGCGCCCCCGCAGGGGGTGCCGAGGCCTCCGGAAGGCCCAACGTCGCCGGGCCCCTGGCATGCCCTTACGGGCCTGCCGCAGCCTGAACAGACCCGCGGGGGTCTGTCTTTTGTGAAACAGCCCCGCGCGGGTCTAGGTCAAACCGCGCCGTCCCCCTTGGTTCTCCCGAGCCGTCGCCTTGAGGTGGAAGCTTTGCTGCCGTCCGTGCTTGCTCTAGGGAGGCTGATTCGAGGGTAGAATCTCCCCCCTCTTGGATTCCCTTGCCCCGATCTCCTTCTTTCGCCATCGTTAGGGCTTGCATCATTGTCATCATCGTCGATATCACCTCCTTCAGATCTGAATTCGATTCCTTCAATTCTTGGAGATCACGTCCTTGTTGCGCGGCGTCCTTCCTCATGCCCCGGAGTTCTATCTGGATGTCCTCTTGGGAATGGGCGTGATCCTTGATGGAATCCCCCACCGTTTTCTTCAATCCCTCGAACCGTTCTTTGATCTCTCGATTGAGATCCTCCCGAAGCCCTTGAATCTTCTCATCGATCAAATCCGCCTTCGATCTCGTACTAGTCGCCATCGGATCTCATCGCTCTGATACCAATTTGATACGATCCACTAGATCTTGTAAGCAAATCAGTAATTTTAAAAGTGGAAAATGGAAAAGGTGGACTTTTTATAGGATAGAAATGCGAAGAACTACAAATAAAGGGGGTTTCTTTCGAGACGAAACCCTATCTCCTAGCTTTGAATGTCAGATCAAAGCCTAAGAACCTTCTCTAAGATGCCTAACAAGTTTCTTCACAAATCAAGCATAAGAACAAAAGCAGACGGCTAGCCCTAATTTATAGAAAAGAGGAGAATTACTAATCTAGTTGAAAAGACTAGAATACCCCTAGAGCCACTAAACCCACTACGCGATGACCCCGCGCCTCCTACGCCTCACGTAAGTCACGATAGGTGGTCCCGTCTCCTCGGTAGATGGTGGGATGGGTGCGTCCGCATCAATATCCCATCCCGCCTTTAAAGCGATGCGATGACCTGCAACTTGCTTAGGTGAACCCCTTCGTTATTGTATTTCTAACGTTAAGGGAATGATCACAATCCCTAGTCCCAAGCTAAACAACATATTCATCTGCACCCGAAAGGGATTTGTGAGCAAGAGCTTTTATTTATGCTTCTTCAACAAGAGCAAGAAACCCAATCTTGTGTGAAAAATACAGCGACAATGAATCTCACTTTTTCAATAAAATCATCATGGAATATTGATTATAATTTTGTTTTTATGAAAAATCTATCATGCAAAATAGAGAAGATTTTAAATTAGTTTGTTGATTGGGATAAAATGGTTGTCAGAAAAATGGCTCACATTCAAACTTAAGGAATCAAATGTAGTGATTAAATGTTAAGAATTTTTTTGGAGAGAAAACCTAATTTGGGTCTTCTCATCTTCCGATGCTAAAAAACTTGGATTCTCATCTTTCGATGCACTAATTATGGGTGATGATATAAATTGAAAAGTACACAGAGAGAGATATAAATATATAAATAAATAAATATATATATCTATATAATATGAGAATAGTGGGTATCATATGACATGGAAGGCATCTCTTCATATACCAAGACACAAAGTGGGGTGGTACAACAAGTACACGCCATATGGGCTTGTACCACCCTACTTTTGTGTCTTTGTATGTGAGGAGATGCATCCCATGTCATATGATACCCATTATTCTCATATATATATATATATATATATATATATATATAGAATAATGAGTATCATATGGGATATGAGGGCAATGCCTCATATACCAAGACACAAAATGGTGGCAAGTACAGCAAGTACAAGCCCATGTGGGGCTTGTAGTTACCACCTTTTGTGTCTTGTATACGAGGCATTGTCTTATATGACATATTATATCCAATATTCTTATATATATAGAAATAACCCGTGCACGACGCAAAAAAACACCCCACGAGCAGGATGCGGTGCACGCATGCAACCGCAAAGGAGTAAGAAGTGTGGGTGTGCGTGTCGGTATCGTCAGGAGGTAAAAGTGGTAAAAATCCCTATGGCAATCATGTAAATAATAGGGGATCAAGGGGAAAATGGCAATGTCACACTTGTAAATAAAGGGAGGCTTTTGGGTGGTTTTTGTGTTTGGGGTGATATGGAGGGTGATGTGGAGGGCCCACCTTTGTCCTAGTCATATCTTAGCCTCCACCTAGGATAAATTCACCAATTGTACAAATGATATATATATATGAGAATAATGTAGAAAAGGTGTCACCTGATCTAATAGATCAAGTACAAAGACACAAAAAGGTGGAAAGTACAAGCCCCACATGTGCTTCTACTTTCTGTGGGGCCCACCTTTTTGTGTCTTGCACTTGATCTATCAGGTTTCCACCCGATCTACATTTTTTGAAAGGCAACTGAGTTTCTATATTAATCAAAAGATAAGACTATAAGGGAGAGGAGAAAGAAAGGTAGAGAGGGGAGATGGCACTCCACCTGATCTACATGATTATATATATATATATATATATATATATATATATATATATATATAAGCTAATGGGTATCATACGCCATATGAGAGATGGTCTCATATGCCCTCTCACATAAAGCAACCAAGTACAACCAAGCACATGTGGGCTTGTACTTGGTTGCTTTATGTGAGGGCATATGAGATCCTCTCTTATATGGCGTATGATATCCATTATTCTCATATATATATATATAAATATAAATAGAATAATGTGAAAAAGGTGACACCTGACCTGATCTAATAGATCAGGTGGCAAGACACATAAAGTTGGAAAGTGGCAAGACACATGGGCTTGTACTTTTCATGTGACCTGCCTTTTTGTGTCTTGTACCTGATCTATTAGATCATGTGCCACCTAATCTACATGATTCACACACACATATGTATGTATAGTGTCAACTAAATCAAACATGTAGGATTATGCAAGGCGAAACCATCCTAATGGAATATGCAATTTTCAGTGCACTTCCATCAATTTTTTGCCTTAATTAAACTCTGTAATCAAACTAGATTAAATAAATACCTTATAGACAACAACAATTAAAATTTATTAAAGAAAGAGACCAAGCCCTCAACATGCAGCTAGAACTTTTTAGTAACTCAGAAGTCAGAAGAGAAGAATTAAGCACGGTGACAAACAACTTAGATATCTTTCTTAGCTATAAGTTTGATTACCGAGTTTCCTCCAAAAATATGATTTGCTTACCAATGTCAATTAAGGTCTTGGTACATACACATGTTTAGGTTATTTGATTAATTGAGTTTATTTGATTATGTGTAATTTAGAGTTTTCAGTTATTTGATTAGTTGAGGTTATTCGCCGTCAAGGTAGGTTTTGGGATTAATTTGGATCAGTTGAGGTTAAGGTTATTTGATTAATTGGGTTTATTTGATCCTGTGCCACTTTGAGTTTTTCGATTATTTGATTAGTTAAGATTATCTGATATTGATTATTTGGTTAGGCATGCGTATGCTTATTGTGTTGAGCTTGTTGGAACTTGGTGATCATTACTAAGGACGTCGATACATGTCACCTCCTCTACTGAAAACTCCCGCACACATGGTGAGGTAGGTTTTGGTGATTATTTGGTGATAATATTAATTGAGTTTTAGGTGATATTAATAATGTTTTCATGTAGGTTTTTCCGTAGCCGATTCTAGCAACAATCTCTCTCACACTTATTCTCTCATGCACCTGAGCCAACAGCTGGAGCTGTTGTTTTGCCTTTGTCGAGTCCTGTCGCTGCCTCCACTGGAAACTTGAATCATTGAGGTAGGTTTCAATGATGATTTTATTAGATTGAGTTTTATGTTAATTGAGTTGAAATATGAGGAGTTAATATTTGATTATAAGCAATCAAATGTGCTATAGATAATGAACATAAGTTAATATGCACATGATATATATAGGTGTTCAAGTCTACACAAATGTGTACTAGATTATGCATAATAAGTTGTGTGTTCTATAGATCTTGCCCTTCGGGTTAAAAGGAGATTTAAAAAAAAGTTATGAACCAATATTGCATTTCATGTTGACCAATATTGCCAGAAATTAGTCATACCGTCTAAAAATTATATAAGAAATAAGTTCATTCGTTCCGTGATCAAGAATGCTCTTAATTCACACACAAGCGTTATACAACTTATTTTCTTAAAAAATGCATATTAATCAAATGCTTATTCTTTACATGCTGAATTTTATCCAATCGTAATAAGTTACTTTCTACGATGTGTAGATAACAAACCGACTAGATCAGAAGAAGCGGTTCTTTGTTAGCTCTGCATGTCCTCTGGCCAACTCACCCACACATACCCAGTTAAAGGTCGCAGTTCAAAAACACAGTTAGTCTTTAAAACCCCAATCTTCACAATTATTTTTATGCACATATCCATCATCAACATTCTGTAATCAATTAAGTCCGAATTTTTTTAAAGATAATCAAGGTTGTCGGGCATCAAGCTTGCTTAAGGTCAATCAACGTGTGTACAAACAAACAACATTTCTTATATTATTCATTATTCCATGCATTGTGGCCAAATACACAAACCCATTCTCACAAAAACAAAATAGTTAATAAAATCATGGGTAATACATGGATAATCTTGGGTTGCTGATGAAAAAATAAAACAAATAAGAAAAATAAAAGAAGCAACTTTTATTACAGTGCCCTTTTGTATTCTCTTCATTAGGGTTAATAATAATATTTTTTGGTGGAGGTAATTTTTGGGAAGAAATTTATAGGGGAAATTTTTTAGGGGAAAACAATTGGTTTTGGTTTAATAATTTTTATAATTTGAAAGGTGGAAAATTTTTTTTTCCTGGGGGGGGGGGGGAGAAAATCAATTGGTTGCAATTTTTATAGTTTTAAAATTTTAAATGATCCGTGCCCTAAGGGTACGGGTTATGATTATCAATTCTATAAAACATAGTTATTTTAATGAGTATGTTGTTTAGGACAAAATGGTTAGTAGAAGGATGATTGTGAGTTAATCTGGAATCATCAATTGCTATGATAGAAGGTGGAGAATTTTTTTGGGGGAAACCCCTTGGGGAACACATCGCTTTTGGGGGAAACCACTTAGGGTTTAATCTGTTATGGTTGAAATTTGGGGGGATTCTGAATGTAGTTGAAATTTTTTGGGAGAGATTTTGGATAGGATTGAACTTCTTATGAGAATTTTTTTGAATATGGTGGTTGAAATTTGGGGGAAGATTTTAACTAATGTTAAAATTTCTAAGGGGAAAGATTTCCAATGCCACGTGCACCAAGGGAATGGGTTATATGATTAGTTCTTATTTAATTTAGATTGATTAACAAATCTGAATCCTTTAATTAAAATTAAATTATCATCATTATTATTGATAGATCACTAATTTTAGTAGAGGACATAGTTAGTTACATGGCTTACATTTTTAAAAAAATGATATACAAGTTATGACCAAGATATATTATTAAAGTGTGAAGGCCCCATTTGCCCAACCCAGAATTCATCTTCTTTTCTCTTTTATTTTTTTGTTTTCTTTTAAAACCAAAGCCCAATCCCTGGTCCAACACCAAAACCCGCACCCATGCCCGCCCGCTTTCATTTAATCTCTCCCTATCTCCACTCACCCACTCACAGACCCTCTATCCCTCTATCTCTGTTCGCGGGCGAGTCCAAATGGCCCTGATCTCTCGATCTCCTCGACGCCAACCCTATCCACTCCTCTCGACAGAAATTTCGCTGCTTCACAGCTGCACACTCGACAGCCCCTTAGCAATTCCCTTTGCGGTTTGCTCGGGACGCTTTAACTCAACTAGACTAGCTTCGCTGCCCTAAATTTCCTCTTGGTGAAGTTGTCGCCGTCCCCAACCACCCGCCATCAAAGCTAAGTTATTTCTCTCTTCTCTTGCCTCATTCCAGAACTCTGCTTAACACCCTCTCCTCTTCGATGGGGTTTCATAGAAGAAAATTGATTCTTTTCTCTTAAAATGTATTTTTCCACTTCAAAATTCTCTCGATCTTGATTTTCGGTGGACATTGGGTTTTGATTTTGGCTCAGGGTTTCTCTTCTCAGTTTCTTACTCCATCAAAGCAGCCACATCTGCTCGACGGCGAGGCGGCAAGGCTCTGACGAGCATCGACATTCTCGGTTTTAGTAAATCACTTTAATTCTTGATTTGGCTATAAAATATTTGTTTTCCCTTGCAATGATGATTTCTGAGCATGTTGGGGATGTTAGGGCTTGGCGGTGACTTTTGCTGTCGTTCTCGTCGTCGCCGTGCGGCCATGCCGTGGGTTTTCTTATCTTTGGGTTCTGGATTTTACTTGGGTTCTCGTCATCATGAGTTTTGAGCGTTATGACTTGGCGGTGACCCTCGCCGCCGCCCTTGTCACCTGCCGTGGCCTTGTCCTTTGGGGATGCATTGCTGTCAGGTTTTTGGTGCCTTGCTCACTGTCACGAGTCACTCTTTTTGGGGGTTTGCTTTGGTGTTGGCCGTGAGTTTTGGTGATGGTGTTGGCCGTGTTGTTTGGGTGTTGGCCAGTTGGTATTTGGCTTGGTTGGTGTGGGTGCTTGGCTTGGTATGGCCGAGGGGTTCAGTTGGTGTTCCTATTGGTGTGGGCTTGCTGGTGTTGGGTTGGGTTGGCTTGGTGTTATGTTGGTGGATGGTGTATGGCTTGGCGTTGGACATGAGCTTTACCCTATTTTCGTTGGACATGGGCTTTGCCCTATTCGGTTGGACATGGGCTTTGTCCTATTTTGGTTGGACTTGGGCTTTGCCCCATGATGGTTGGAAATCAGATTTCTATTCATGCTTATATTATTGATATCTTCTTTGATGATCATGTTGACTGAACATGATCCTTAAAATGATTGATAATGAAACTGCTCTGAGATCAAATCGGTTATCTGTCCCTCTATTTTTAAATCCCTCCATTTTAAAATTATTTTGAGATTACTTCAAATGCATGCAAATGATTTAGTTATTAACTTTCTGACATCAATATTAGGGTATATGGATAGATGTGCTATGTTTGAATAAAATTTTGACATGTGTTCACGCGCATGACTTGTCCTGGACTTGATAAAATTATTAGAAACCGAATCACTTTATTGACATGTAAACATGACGACCCTTGAAACATGAACTTGGCATGATCCTCATAGCACCCTAGCCATATAGACTAAAATGATGTGACCATCTAGACATGTTGAGAGACTTTATTCTCCTTTCATGTTTTTACAAGTGGCATATTATTGGTATGATCTTGGCATTATCCACATATCACCCTTGAAACATGAACTTGGCATGATCCACATAGCACCATAGCCTTGTAGACTAAAATGATGTGACCATCTAGACTTGCCGAGAGACTTTATTCTCATTTCTTGTTTTTATGATGCATGCTAGAGTGATTTACCCACAACAAGAGAAATTAGTGGTATGACCACTTTATGCTATTGAATGTACTAGAAATATAATGACATCACAATCAGTAATATGATTGGTTGTGCTATGCTGAAAAACATGGTCTTGATAGACACTGTTTTCGTAATGACGACATGTCATTTATGTCACTTTATTATTGGTATTAGGCCTGATGGTATAATGACACCAGAAATTGCTAAAATCATGAAATATGATATGATTTTAACTCATGTAGCAGACTAAGCATATTTACTAGTTTTGATGTGAGCCGTGAATATTTTGTCTCATGTTGCATGTTTGACCGGGTAAATACCGACACACTAGAGAACATTTCTTGAACAACACCACTAAGACACTGAATTAAGACACTGAATTGTACTCTTAAAACAACACATGATACTAAAGACTTACTGGGGTTTTGTGGTTACTCATATTAGGGAGAGTGCGAGAGTGACCGGAGCCATGATTGTCATGACCGCATGTGTTCTGGTCGTGTCTCATCATGCATCCAATGTTCGTATTGTCAGACATTATTTTGAGTCCCTCTCGTTTTCGTTCCTGGTTTTGGACTCAGAGCCCCTCTCGTCCTGTTTAAGTTGTTGGGCTCGGCCCAGGTGAGCGCCCTCGTGGCACAAAAGGTAGACACGTGGTTGCTACTGTATTCTCCAATATGAGAAACAATCTAAGATTGATGCTAGAAAACTGTAAATTGTCTTTTGCATGCTTGTCTTTATAACTGCTCTATTTGCATTCTTGTCTTATTTTCTGCTCCATTTTAATGCTTGTCTTACTGCTTAATTCCAGTTCCTGCTTTATTTCCATGCCTCGAACACTGTTTTATTTTCAATTCTAGAATTACTATGATGTACGTTGTGATGTACTTTTGTCTTGCTGGCAGTTCTTCTTTGTGTGGCACTGTCAGGTGCCAACCAGGAAGACGAAGAGACCTCCAAGTTTGAGGAATCTGAGTTTGTTCCACAGGACGCAGATTTATGAGAATGAGTTGTAGAATGTATTTCTATGTAGTTTCTTTTATATATTTTTTGAGAGCTTGTATTCATATTTGTACAGTACCAGACTCTTGTATTTCTAGTACTCTTGTATTTCTCATGTAATAAATTTCTGTATGAGTATTTTGGTACATCTCTACTCGTGACCTATATTTCTTTTACTGATAACCAGCATGATCTACATCACATAAGAAAAATAGCCTCGATTCTAGGAAGCAGGGCGTGACATAAAGTTGCTAAACGATGACAATAAAACACAATTATTGTTTTATTGTTATTTCTTTAAATTTCACCACGTGCATTGCATGTACATAATGCTAGTAGGTTTATACATGTATGCACGTATATCTATTTATATACTATTATAAAAAGAGTGAGTTTGTCCCTAGTGGTCTGTTAGTTATTGGTGGGTCTGTCTAAAGAATATCTTGATTATTAATCTCTTTGGTTGAATCCTAACTGTCCAAAAAATTGTAATATAAAATTTTTATGTAAGCTATGTATTTTGGCTTTATCTCTCGCTACAAAATTTTTATTAGGATAAAACAAAAAGCTTTTGGGAAGTAGACTTAAAAGAAGAATCCATTAATATATAATTTGATAGGTGTTACTTCATATTAAATGATTGAAATATGGTGAAAAGTTTTAGCTTTGTAAAATTCCAATATGATAATTGGTTAACATCAATATATTATGTATCAAATGATTGTTCTTTTACCTCTTTGACCCCCACATATTTTTTGCACTTTAACCCCTGCTTTTCCTCCTTTTACTCCAGACGATACACACACCCATACTTTTCTTTCCTTTTCAGCTGTGTGAGGGTCCCGCATACTGTGAGGGTTTTTTCTTGGGTTCCGTGTACTATGTGCACATGTTATTTTTAGTTCAATTATAATTTAAGTAGGATTGGTAAAGTTAACTTTTCATATTAGATTAGATAAACAAATTATGAATTTCTAACTGGTTCAAACACCTATCAAATAAAATTTTAATATTAAATCTAAATATTTGCCTAAGATCGAGTAATAATATTAGATGACTAAAGCAGGATGCAAATCTTCAGCGTTGTAAAATTTCTATTTATATTAAACTATGGATTTATAATGTTTTAAAAATATTATTTTTTATTTATATATTTTTATTTTTAAAAGAAAATTTATCAAATTAAATGTCAATTTCAATGAAGAATTTTTATTTGATTTGAATTGTTAAAATGTCATATTTGATTGTAACTGATTAATAAATTGAAAATCTAATCAAATAGGATCCTAATTGTAAACAAGAGTACCCAATTAGGATCAAGTTACAATGAATTCTAACATTATTAGGAAACCTATTAATTGCTAGTTATCATTTTGAAGTAATTTTAAAAACATCTTAATTAATTAACATTTATAAATTAGGAAGTTAATCTAATTAATTTTTTATAATTTGTTTTAGTAATGAAATCCTTATTTGATTAGAATTTGGTGTTCTTATGAATTTTTTTAGTTAATTTGATCTGGTTAATCAAATTTGAGTCCTTTATTTAAAATATTTATTTATTACTATTATCAGTCGGGTACTAACTTATTGGTATGATATGTTATGAATTGCTCATAGCTTATGTTTGTTGAAAATATATGATTATTTTCTCTATTTTTATTTTATTTATGATAATAATAATTATTGTAATGTTTGTTAAGATTCCTAAAGGCTAATATATATGCATATACTAGTATTAAGGCACGTGCGATGCTCGTGTGAATCATAAGAAAAAAATTTATTTGATGATACTAATGATGACGTGAAGATACTAATGATTACGCTGGCAACAATTACCAAATTACATGAGTGCTCAAAAATCAACTTTATTTACCATTGTGTTAGTGGTATGATGTTTATATTTATGATAAGTTAGTCTATGTTGAGCACGTTCTTACTTTTGTAAATCTTTTTAAGCATTGAGCCATTATTCTTGAAATCCTTATTTGATCATGATGTCCTAGCTTTATCACAAGAAATCCTTATCTAAATAAGATTGCTAAATAAATAACTGTATTTTTTAATTAGAAGGATCATCGTTGCCATTTTGTTGTTGATTCGAATTGGCTTGGTTCCCAGATGTAGAATCTATGTTGAACTATGTTGAATCACTACTTAGTTGGATTACTAAGACTTTGGTATCTTTCTTGGGCGGGACACCAAATCCACTTATCCTTACTAATTAACCAAGTTCTTGACACGGGAGTTGATCCTAAAGAGATCCCACTTTCTTATGAATTTATTTTGAATCAGGATCTTTTGGCACAAGACCGACTTTTAGCCAATGTCAAAATAATATACAAATAATATATATCTAGCCATATATCCAATTTATATTATTGTTAGTGATAGACACATGCATCACATGTGCCTAAAGGCTTGTGTGTGTGCGCCCGCGCTGTTCACAATTGTTCATACATATACACAGTCAGAAAGAGAGAAAGGAAAGAGGAGCAACATACCCTGTGGATGGGTATTCCGCCTTGAAGATGGACTTGAACTTGGACTTGATGTCGTCATGCTTTTTTGGCCATGCTAGTCCGTTCCACCATGATAGTTGACCAGAGATGCATTGCAACCTCTCTGCATTCAGTGGGAGCTTCTTCAACTTTGGGCATTCATCCACGTCGAGAATTTCCAGGGAAGGGAAAGCCAATGGTCTGCTTCCGCAACTCAGGCTCTCCAGCTCTGGCAGATTCTTGAGTTCCAAACTGTAGAGATTAGGTAGCACATTGATCTCTCTTAACCTGCCTTCATGTTCATCCTCCTCTGCCCCATCCTCATCCTCTCCCCCCTCTTCGTCATCCTCCATCTCATCCTCATCCTCTTCCTCTTCCCCTCCCCCCTCTTCCCCCTCCTCTTTGCCTTCAATGGATTCATTAATGCAGTGAATTAGTTGTCTTATATTACTGCAATCCTCAATTATTAAATACTTGAGTTTTTGGAGGCAACCACTATTCCAACTAATCTTAGCTCTGGGAAGCTCGCCG
The DNA here is from genome assembly GCA_030789695.1 of Scilla litardierei. Lineage (NCBI taxonomy): Eukaryota > Viridiplantae > Streptophyta > Magnoliopsida > Asparagales > Asparagaceae > Scilla > Scilla litardierei. Next base: position 222,426,230 of record CM061134.1, on the reverse strand, counting down.
AGCCACAGGTTCGTTAGATGTGGAAGTGTGGATGACCATTCACCACGATCATCAATTAAGAACTCTTCCAAATCACTACATTCACCGAGAAACAGCATTTCCAAAGCCTTGAAGTTGCTGGCTAGGTTTGCGGTTGAAAGTGTACTATTCAGACCTGGACAGTCCCTTATTTCAAGCCGACGTGTGCACTGTGCCAATCGGTTGGATCCAGCAAGTTTTTTTAAGGCGGGGAGTGTATTTATACTGATGCCAAGCGCTTTCAATCTCTTTAAGAACTGAAGCTCTTCCATATTGGGGCCTTTACCAGCCGAGTCTACTTTCCATTCCTCAAAACTGCTCTCCATGTAAAGAACACGCAATTCGGTAAGTTTTGCAATCAACCCTTGTGGAATGCTCACGAGGTTTTCTGTGTCTGACAACAGAAAGTACCTCAATCTGACCAGATTTCCCACCTCCGGTGGTAGCGAAGCAATGCAAGTGTCACAGAAGTCAAGGTACTGAAGCTGGACCAGTTCCCCTATCTCAGCTGGAACCTCCTGAATAAGAGTATGTGAGAGATCAAGAACCCTGAGATTTTTCATTGACCAGAAGAACCCATCACATATTTCCACTAGAGGATTAAAGTTAAGGAAAAGGGTTAACAAACACGGGGAATATGGCTTTTCTGACAATTTTCTTACATTGTTATGCACGAGTGATACCCTTTCAACCCCTCTCCATTCATCAACCTCAGGCGCCTCTGCCAGTTCTTTTCCAGCTCTTATCAGACACTTCCCCACCTCAGTACCACTCTCTATCCATATTACTGAAACACGCATCATTGGATGCATCTTGATTTCACCTGGATCACGACCAGGCTCTAGCATGGAGGCAGACTTTAGGGTATCCAGAAGACTGTAGCCCTCATTATACACATCATTCCCTGCATAGAACTGATCAACTAGAACTCCCTCGCCAATACAGTAATCTACAATCCAGTCGCTACACATGTCATAGCCTTCCGGAAACAAGGTGCAATACAAGAGACAAATTTTTAGCCTATCATCCGCAAGATTGTCATAACTAAGCTTCAAACAATTAAGCACGTCTTTCATACCAGGAGCCTCCTGAGGTGTGTTCTCTAGTGCCGTGATTGCATGCTGCCACAACTCTGGAGTCTTTTTCCCTGCCACAGCATGCCCAATATTTATGAGTGCAAGTGGAAGACCCCCACACTTGTTCACCAATATCTCAGCATGATGTCGTATGATCGGGTTAGAATCAATGAGCTCCTTCCCTGCCTTCTCAGTAAACAGAATCCAGGCATCCTCTTCGTTCAAGCATTTGACCTGGATCTTGGTTTTTTTTGCATTCATACCGTCACATACACTTTCTATTCGTGTTGCTACTATGACCTTAGACTTCGTTTGGCGTGTGCCGATGGGAACTCCAACAACTTTGAGATCCACTGCTTTCCATACATTATCCAAAATCAGGATGAAACTTTTCTTGTTTAGGTACTCGGTTATGCGGCAAGCTCGTGCTTCCTCATTTTCTCTTTCAAAATCTACAAGTGCCAATTTCTCTAAAATTGCCTGCTGAGTATCTTCCACATTGTGCAGGCCATTCATATTAACCCGGATAATCAAATGAGTACCTTTGAGAGGTGTTTCGTTATGAAATTTATCCAGGAGTGCTGTCTTCCCGACCCCTCCCATCCCATAGATCCCGATGATGATCACTTCCTCATCAGCAGCAAGTTCTTGAAGTTTGTTCAATTCATATTCCCGGCCGACCATGGATCCAGAAGGCCTCTCCACATAGCGACCTGGTGCCAAGTCTATGGCAATGTCGTGGGGAATCTTGTTCCCCAAATCCTTTGCAGTGTTGATCATTCTTACTGCATTCTTGCTATATGTGTAGCTGGCCCAAACCTTTGGAGAAATGTCTCCCAAGCATCTAACCTTTAGCATTTCCGAGTAAGCATCATTCATTTTTACTGCTTCAACTGTTTCATGATTCCATGAATAAGTTTGACTCAAATACCATAAAAAGCAAACTAAAACACATTATTACACACTTAGAAAAATCAAGCTGTGTACTACTACTTGTCAGAGTTACAGACAGTTGGAAAATGTTGTGGTCTCTATTTGTGCACATGCCCTCTTGTATAGAAATTGATTTTTTTCTATATGGCTACATACTTGTCTACGTTATGCTTGTTTTCTAGGTAATGAAAATTGAACGATTGAAATTACATCCATTTTCTATTTTTTGTTGTATGTTGCAAGTAAGAATAAGATATGAATGAATATTTATTGGCACATCCATCTGACCTGCACATGCCAAATATACTCATATATATTTGAATTTTCCAAATTTACATAGTTAAATATAAATTTTTGCAAGATTATTCCTCCTTTTAATGTGAATTTTAATTTATATGGTTTTCCTTCTATTTGTGATTATATGTGCATTATACAAGTTACCCCATTCAGATAGTTACCATCACTTTTGTTGTCCCTTCCTCCAATTGGTGCAGTTGTTGGCCCTTGGCACCAACCAACGACCCTATATACCAGAAATAAGGGGCAGGGGTACCCATTGCCCATGCCATGATATTTCACAAAATCATGTATACAATAAGTAAATCTCCTAAGTTATTGCCTATAATAACTGCGTTTCATTGGAAATTCAAAGTGTTTTTATATTTCTCTACACGATAGAAGCAAAAAAAGAAAAAGAAAAGGAACAACAGTTAGCATAAAAAATTAAAAATTGTGGCAAAATAAGATAAATAAAAAAGGTTGAAATTGCAAAGAAAATTTTCAATGTTATGTTTTTAGTGGATACTGCCACTAGTCAATTGTGGTCTATTTTCCCAGAGTTCGATGGAAAAGAGATTGACCTAAGGATAGGGATCTCAACAGACCCTTCTAATTTGCTACTACCCGAAAAGCCTTCTGAGATTATGAAAAACTATTCATCCAGGAGTTTATTCATAGACAACACAAAGTGCTGGCCCCTTGAATCCACCTACAACAATGAAGTTTGTTGATGTGCTGCCTTCCATCAAGATGGAGGATACTGAGGTCATTCAAAAAAACAAGCATACATGTCATCTGCAGTTGTACGAGAAATCCATTAGATAGCCCCAACCACATTCCCTCTGAGTCAAATATGCTTATCCTTGGGTTCATTGCAAGCATATTTCCAGCCGTCCAATGCCACATCCGGTTCCGCCAAAGGAACAGAGCGGAGTATGTTTGGCTTTTTATCATTTGCCCCGACAATTATGAATACTAAAGCATGCACCCGGACACCATCTTTAATAGTAAGAGAGCCATCAAAATTGATCTTTACCTACCCCAATGTGGGATGACACCAAAACATATAAATCGAAGTCAAATGGTAGGGAAGGCCACTCGAGATTGTTCCCGTTCATTGATGGTGGTCGATGTCTTCCCCTAGGCAGTCAAAGATGTTGTTTTTGATTCAAATCTCATGTGTGAAGGTTTCCCAGGCGACTCGGTCCAGTAGCATGCTACTCGACCGAGCAACAGGAGCAGTTAGAAATAGTAAGTAGGGGGGAGTTTCTCGCCGACTCGGACGACCTCCTACTCGGTCGAGTAGGCGGTGCTACTCGGTTGAGTGGCATGCGATTCGATCGAGTAGCCTGCTACTCGAGTAGCCTGCGACTCGGTCGAGTAGCCTGCTACTCGGTCGAGCTACAATAGGATTCTGATGGTCTTAGAAATCTGAGAGCTCGCTGTTTGGGAGATCTCTGCAGGGAATATCTACTCGGCCCGAGTAGCTATGCTACTCGACCAAGTCGACTCGACTCCACCCATCGACAGCATCAGCACAGATCAGCTGGTCGAGCAGCTCGAGCTGCAGATCGACTCGGGCCGTGTCTACGCGGGGCCCGCCGAAAAGACCAACGGCCAGATCTTGTTTTCTCATGTTTTGGGGGTTCCTATTTAAAACTAACTACTGTTTTAGATTAGGTTAAGCCTCTATTTGAGATTTAGAGTTCTTGGAGAGCCTTGAAGCCACTCCTTTGGAGATTTTTGAGAGAGTTAGGGTTTAGGAGTTCTTGATTGAGAAAGTGTGTGCGATTCTTCTCTTGTTCCTCTTTTGATTTCTTCTTCCTTGAGTGAGATTACTGAGGCCTTGTGCAATTTGCCAAATTATTACTCACGTGAGTGGAAGCAAGATTGTAACCCTAGATTGGTGGATCTATCTGATAGTGGAATCGTCTCTAAATGCTTGATGTAGGTTGTTTAGAACCGAACCATGGTAAATTCTCTTGTGTCTGCGTTTGATTTGTTGTTGCTATTATTTGTTTGCTACTTTCTATTGCAAGGTCAATTGGGTTTATTGTTGGGAGAATTGAGGTCATTTGCTAGCCCTAGATTCCTGATCAATTTATTAGGGTTGGTATTCCGTGTGGGTCCCAAAGGCGTTGTCTTTCACCAGTGAGTTATTCCCAACAAGTGGTATCAGAGCTTGTGTTCGTTTGCAAAGGAAGTTAGTAGCGAAGGAAAGATGTTATCTTTAGCAACATTGAACTTTGAGAAGTTCACCTGTCGGAATGATTTTCAGATCTGGCAGACGAAGGTGAAGAATGTTCTTATGCAGACGGGATGTTATCAGATCGTATTCGATGTGTCGAATATCGATAAGGAGGTGAAAGAATCCGCTAAGGCAGAGATGGAGAGGAAAGCGTACAACACGACTCAGTTGTCGTTATCAGATAATGTTCTGAGGGAAGTTTTAGATGAGGCTACGACATCTGACATGTGGAAGAAGCTTGAGGGACTATATATGAAGAAATCCTTCACGAGTCTCCTATATTTGTTTCTGCAGCTGTATACTCTCAAGATGAAATCTGGATCAGTGGTGAAGGATCACATGGATGAGTTGAAGCGGATAATGCTGGAGTTGCGTGGTATGGATGTGAAAATTGAGGATGAACATTAAGCGGTTATCTTGTTGTGTTCGTTGCCTGAGGAGTATAATCAATTCATTCGGTCGATGATTTACATCCGAACAACGAGGTGAAGGCAGCGCTTTACACCGAGCAGCTATGTGGCAAGTTTTAATGTAGAGATCATGTGAGTAACCGCAAGGAGGCATTGCATGTGAGGGGTTGACAGGAAAGGAGAGGAGGCTACAAGGAGAACAATGACTGCTCCAAGTCAAGACATTCGCAGGATAGGTATGCGAACATCACATGTTTCAATTGCCAGAAAAAGGGTCATTATTCGAGTCGGTGCCCTAACAAGGTTAGGAAGAAAGGCAAGGAAGCCGAAAAGGAGTCCGGTTCGGCATCTTTGGGGTGGATGGTGAGCAGGTCCGTGATGAAGGTAGAGATACTGAGATGTTTGCCGCAAGGATTGCATGTGATGCAAATATTGCGTGGCTCATGGATAGCGGTTGCTTATATCATATGACTCCCCATAGGAGTTGGTTTGCTACATACAGTCCCAAGGAAGTGGAGGCTCAATGATCATGGGAAACATGCAGTGTGCAAGACTGCCGGAATTGGAACCGTCCGAATATGGATGCATGGTGGCATAGTGAGAACACTTACCGATGTGAGACATGTCCCAGATCTGAGGAAGAGCCTAATCTCTAAAGGCGTATTGGACAATGCCGGATGTTAGTCGGTCTTTGAAAAGGACCAACTGAAAGTCTTCAAAGGAGCCATGGTTGTGATGAAGGCAAGGAAAGTGTGAAACTTATATGCCCTTCAAGGTACCACAGTTGAAGGTAAAACAGACGTAAGCACTACGAGCTCAGTTTCCGGAGATTTAGCCAAGTTGTGGCATTATCGCTTGGGTCATCCATGTGACAAAACCCTCGATGTACTCCGAAGAAGAAAACTGATTGAAGCCACGAATGAGAGTGTAGAATTCTGCGAATCCTGTGTGTACGGCAATAAGACAAAGGTGAAGTTCAACACGGGGAAGCATACTAGCAGAGGACCGCTTGACTATGTATACACAGATGTGTGGGGTCCGTGCCTAGAGCCGTCAAGAGGGGGAGCTAATTATTTTGTTTTATTCGTTGATGACTACTCTCACAAAGTCTGGATGTACTTAATGAAGTCAAAGGACCAGACATTTGGCATGTTCAGAGAGTGGAAGACCATGGTGGAGAAACAAACCGGAAAGCACGTGAAGAAGCTGAGATCTGACAATGGAGGTGAGTATACCTTAAGGGAGTTTAGGAATTTCTGCAAATTCCATGGAATCCACCGTCATTTTAGCACACCTGGAGATCTGTAGTCTAATGGTATGGTGGAACGGATGAATCAGACATTGTTGGAGCGAGTGCAATGCTTGAGGCACTCAGCCGGTTTGGGGAATGAATTTTGGGGTGAAATCCTTACCACTACAGTTCACATAGTAAACAGAGTTCCATCAGTGGCTATAGGTTACAAGATCCATGAGGAATTGTGGAGTGGTGAAGCTGGAGATTATTCTTACTTGCGCATTGTGGGTTGTCCGGCGTATGTGCACGATGGGTGACAAATTGGATCCAAGAGCAAAGAAGTGTATCTTTCTTAGATAAGGTCACGGCGTCAAGAGTTATCGCTTGTGGGATTCAGAGGGTTAGAAAGCGATTGTGAGCCAACACGTCACTTTTGATGAGGATGCAATATTCAGGGCGGAGCACTCTCATTCAAAAGAGGACACGTCCGCAGAGAAGATTTTGACGGATAGAGTCAATCTTCCAGTCCAGCCCACTCAGCGACCAGGCAAAGAGTTGATGATCGACGTTCCGGTTGAGGGAGATGATGAGGTCCATGTTGAGGACTAAGTGCAGACACTCGGGTCATCTCAGGTAGTGTTGATACCTATGTAGGTGATGATGGAATGCGGAGATCGAAAAGGGTGAAAAAGGCGCCAGAGAGATTTGGAGCATGGGATTATGCGGTATATTCTTTCGATGATATGACGTCGTATGCACTCAACCTAGAGTACGAGGAGCCAATGACATATGGTGGAGCAATAGTATCAGGAGATGCCGCTCAGTGGCAAGGAGATATGGAGGAGGAGATGGAGTCCCTTCACCGGAATAACACATGGGAGTTGGTGCTGTTACCCAGCGAGAAGCGTGCCATTGGTTGTCGTTGGATATACAAGGTAAAGGAAAGCTCAACTCAAGATGGCAATGAAGTCAGGTATAAGGCAAGGTTGGTAGCCAAGGGGTTTGCACAACGGAAGGGAGAAGACTACAACGAGATATTCTTGCCGGTTGTGCGACACACATCCATTCGGGTGTTGTTGGCGTTAGTTGCTAGCATGGACATGGAGTTGGAACAACTCGATGTGAAGACCGCCTTTCTGCATGGAGATCTTGATGAAGAAATCTATATGCAACAGCCTGAGGGGTTCAGAGTTGAGGGCAAATAGACCTTGGTATGCAGGTTGAAGAAATCATTGTATGTGTTGAAGCAGTCATTCAGGCAGTGGTACAAACGATTTGACAGCTTCATGATGGAAGTAGGCTTTGAGAGGAGCATCAAGGATCAATATGTGTATGTGCGCACACTTGAGAATGGCTTGAAGATCTATTTGTTGCTCTACGTGGATGACATGCTTATTGCTTCTCATAGCATGTCTGAGGTGAATAAGCTAAAGGCGAAGCTTGGGCAAGAGTTCGACATGAAAGACTTGGGGCCCACAAAGAAGATTCTTGGAATGGAGATTTTCCGAGATATGAAGAAGCATGAGCTGAGATTGTCACAGAAGGGATACATTCAGAAAGTGCTAGTCCGTTTTGGGATGAAGAGCGCGAAGACCGTGGCAACACCTTTGGGAGCTCATTTTCAGCTGTCGGTGAATCAGTTGCCAAGCACAGATGAGGAGAAGACATACATGTCTCATGTGCCATATGCGAGTGCAGTGGGAAGCTTGAAGTACACGATGGTTTGCACGCGTCCAGATAGTGCACAGGCTGTGGGAGTGGTTAGCAGGTACATGTACATGCCTAATCCAGGTAAGGAGCATTGGCAGGCCGTTAAGTGGATTCTGAGATATCTGCAAGGCACTGCGAGCGTCAGGATTCTCTTTAGGAGAGGAGACGGAAAGGTGCTGACAGGATATTGCGATATCGATTATGTAGGAGATAGAGACATGCGGTGATCTACCATGGGGTATGTGTTCACCTAGGGCACTATCGCGGTATCGTGGAGGTCGGTCTTACAGTCTGTGGTTGCGCTATCGACCACAGAGGCCGAGTTGATTGCAGCGGTGGAAGCTGTGAAGGAGGCTAAGTACTTGAGGAGTCTGTTGAGAGATTTGGGGATGCCACAGGATTCATCACATGTGCATTGTGATAGCCAGAGTGCCATTCATCTGGCAAAGCACCAGGTATAAAGTTCGAGTACGAATGATATTGATGTGTGTGATTCCTTCCTTGAGTTGGAGAAGAAGAAAATCGATCTTCAGAACATCCCGACTGAGAAGAACCCGCAGACATGTTTACTAAGCCAGTTCTTGCCGTCAAGCTCCAGGTATGCCTGGAGCTGATTTTCTTGTTGGCTTAGGTAGCGTCGGAGGGTGCGTGTTTCGAGACGATGGTGATAATCAGAGAGAGGGTCATGGCGTGCAGCATGGAGGTGCAGGAGTATTGATGATGAGATTTGAATCAAGGTAGAGTGCTGTTTTTTTGATTCAAATCTCATGTGTGAAGGTTTCCCAGGCGACTCGGTCGAGTAGCATGCTACTCGACCGAGCGATATGAGCAGTTAGAAACAGTAAGTAGTGGAGAGTTTCTCGCCGACTCGGGTGACCTCTTACTCGGTTGAGTAGGGGGATACTCGGTCGAGTAGCCTGGTCGAGCTACAATAGGATTCTGATGGTCTCAGAAATTCGAGAGCTCGCTGTTTGGGAGAGCTCTACAGTGAATACCTACTCAGGACGAGTAGCTATGCTACTCGACCGAGTCGACTCGACTCCACCCAGCGGCATCAGCAGCACAGATCAGCTCGGTCGAGCAGCTCGAGCTGCAGATCAACTCGGGCCGAGTCTGCACGGGGCCAGCCGAAAAGACAAACGGCCAGATGTTTTCTCAGGTTTTGTGGGTTCCTACTTAAACCTAACTATTATTTTAGATTAGGTTAATCATCTATTTGAGGTCTAGAGTTCTTGGAGAGCCTTGGAGCCACCCTTTTGGAGATTTTTGAGAGAGTTAGGGTTTAGGAGTTCTTGATTGAGAAGGTGTCTGTGATTCTTCTCTTGTTCCTCTTTTGATTACTTCTTCCTTGAGTGAGATTACTGCAGGCTTGTGCGATTTGTCAAGTTATTACTCACATGAGTGGAAGCAAGATTGTAACCCTAGAATGGTGGATCTCTCTGATAGTGGAATCGTCTCGAAATGTTGGATGTAGGTTATTTACAACCGAATCAGGGTAAATTCTCTTGTGTCTACGTTTGATTTGTTGTTGCTATTATTTGTTTGCTACTTTCTATTGCAAGGTCAATTGAGTTTATTGTTGGGTGAATTGGGGTCATTTGCTAGCTCTAGATTCCTGATCAATTTATTAGGGTTGGTATTCCGCGTGGATCCCAAAGGCGTTGTCTTTCGCCGGTGAGTTATTCCCAACAAAAGATTCAATAGTGTGACAAAAAGCACACCACAGGATCTTGTTACGTCCCCAAATATTGCTTCATCTTGAGCCTTCCATATTTCCAATTGGATGTAAGAGATAACTGTTTGTCGGAATTGAGTTCACGACTTCTGTGAGTGCTTTTGCAGCCTTGACAGTAAATCATCATATTAAGCAACAACCTGCTTTCTTTTAGAGAAGAAGTCAACAAATTTCAAACGTGCCATGCCTTAACTAACCGTAACTTTTGTGATTTTGCTCACATTAGACAAATTGATGAATCATCTTTGATCTGCATCCCCCAACTGATAAGATTCACCCTGCAAGATAGGATCTTCATTAAACTTTTCCAGGACATTGATCAAACCCTACTTGTGGCCGTGATATGCTATACCTAAGCACAACTTGATAATGGCAAATTAAAATTCGGGTAGAACTTTGTGTACAAACCACTAGCCTGCAATCCTTCATTATGGCCAAGGCCATGTCTATTGCTACCTCCCTATTGTATACACAACATCGACATAATGCTGGCTGCCAAGTGCCTGCCAAATCATATGACAACCTAAGATATGTCCCACCCATCGTTTGCATCTAGCAATTTACACGCCTTGCTCCCCTTTTTGATTGCGTTGACATTTACATATGTTAGCCACCGTGATAAACCCCACGCATGTCATTTAGTAAATCTATACTTTTTTCGACGGCAATAGCCAGCACCTACTCCTTTACACTACATACCTATTGCAATAAGCAGAAGACATCTTGATGCCTCAACAAAGTTGATACCCAGCCTCACTAACCCACTTAGTAGACTATACAGCCCATACAATAAAGAGCACAAGGGTAACATACTCATTGCCTGCTTAGAGAACGATGCTAATTTCCATGATTGTAATTTTTGGAAGCCAAATTTTTAGGCTTATTTCGACAACATTTGTCCTATGACAATGCATTTGATTGTGGATGCCAAATCACCCCACAGAAGTTTTGACACCCATGCTCAATGGTCTCAATGACCACATTTCAGATATGTCACTAGTACTCATTTCAGATATGTCACTAGTACAATGCAATTCGATAATTACCAACTTGATTAGAACCATCCTTTTAACCAGTTTGATAATATGTGTCATAATTGTGAATCTTATCATGAACAAGTTCCAACAATATGGTCAAATTTTCTCTTGTGAAACTTTCTATATGGTCGAACAATTCCAAGTATCCATGATGATTGAGAAATTCTGAATTTCAACCAAACTTCAAGCTTGTCTTTTGCCCTCACTCGATGAAAGCAAATGAAGATTTATCGAGTCTCTAGTCATGCCAGTTTGTCTCATTAATGCACCTGCGATATTTTGAACATTGATGAATAAACTGTTGAAGCCCTTCTTAGATTGCTTTGTCGTAATATACTTCGTTAACATAGTGATCTACAGCCGGTCCATCATTGAGCATGTGGTACATATTAGGCTAGTGTTTCAGGCTCTTAGACAAAACGGACTACATGTGAAGAACGAAAAATGCTCGTTCGTACAGGAGGAAGTCATGTTCTTGAGGCACGATGTCGGAAGGGGCCGAATCAAGATGGACCAATGGAAGGTTCAGATTATTCAAGAGTGGAAACCGAAATTAACACTGACCATAAAGGTAACAAATCATTTGTCATTTGCATCAATTCCGTGCATTTCTCTAATGTTGCCTTTGTGAAGATCAAAAAATCGGTAAAAAGAAGATGATAGAATGGTCAGGCACGTGGTCCTCCTTTAAAATAAAAAATTTGACCATGATTCAGGCTATTATTTAGTATACAAAGAGTGCCTCTGAAACACAGGATATAAAGATAAGGGAGACTGGACATTAGTTATGCAATACCTTAGTGGAATTAAACAATGGAGTAGGGAACTTGTTTATAATGTCGGAAAATATTGGGTCACATATGCAACATCTTATCCACCCAATCCATTTCGCACCGAACCCCATGATATCCAAAACTCTGTCAATGGAACGACCAGTCCATCTTATCGGATGCATGCTCCATGTCTAGGGTTGCCCTCATTAACGCACCACTCATGTTGCCTACCTCTAAAGACCATGCCAACTCTTATTTGATAAAGATATTATCCAAAATAGCATGGACTTAAGTGTTTCTTATTCCTCTGAAGCTAGCTTATCAATTATGCCGTACTGTCTTATTATGAAGAGCCTTGCCACCACCTTATAAAGAGTGTATCAAAGGCTAAGGAGTCTAAATTGAGATACCTTTCTTGGATGTGTTGGTTCAGGAATAAGCATCACATTTATCTCTTTCCACTCTGTAGACATCCTTTCATTTCTATAGACATCCAATACTACATCCATCATTGTTTGCTGCACACTATCATAATTTACTGTATAGAATTTTGTTGAAAGACCATTGGAGTATTGTGACTTGTGTTCTAGGAGGGTCTTCAATGTAGAGACAATACGTGTCACTGCCCGAGAAAAGTTTGCTAGCTCATCATAACAAAGCCTCTGCTCAAGATCTGGGAGAAGTTCCTGCGGTATAACCACATTAGGAGTCCATCTAGCATTAAAGTAGTCAAAGAAATCATGTTTTACACACTTCACATCCTCAACAGAACTACCACCATGGACCATCCAAGTTATCTGGCTTGTTTATTTTCGAATATCTATGAAAGAACTTAGATTAAGGTCCCCATTTTCAACCAATCAAATCTTAACTTTTGCTTTCAAAAAGTCTCTTGTAACTTCAGTGTGTTGTGAAAATTCGGATCACCTTCATTTCATTCAATGACGATCTACCTTGGACACTTTCCCTAGCTTGTAGCTCACTATTCCCATTCTCCAACAGTTTTGACTTCTAAAACTGTTGTAGATTGAGTTCCTGTTCTAATGTTGTAAGGCCTTTCGAGTTTTTTTTTTAATTTCCTGGAAAACTATATGAAGATGAATTCCTATCAGGAACTCTCCATACTCTCCTGACCAACTGACCAGCTGCTACGGCTTAGAATGGCCAGTTAAAACTTTTCAAATTGGCATGGCTTATGACTAGTTAAGGTCTTACCGTCCAAGTCAATGAGCGAAGGGTGTGGTCCAAGGCAATCCTAGAAAAAATTGAGACTTGTATTTGACAAAAGCTGCATCCACTCCTCCATAGCAAGTTCCTAGTGTCTCTTAACAATTCTCCTTGGTGGGTTTTGGTTATTGCACCAAGTCACGTGGTGTCCCTGCCCCATAAAATCAAGATAAAAGGGTGTGGTACAAGTCAATGAGCAAAGGGTGTGGTCCCAGGCAAGATCAAGACTAGACCTTCGTATTTCACAAAAGCTTCATCCGCTCTTCCATAGTAAGTTCTTGGTCAAGTCTCTTTCAGATTGTTCTCAGTGTATTCTGGTAATCACACCAAGTCATACGTGGCTCATATAACCAAGATCACATAGGCTGATTTGGAAAAGAGCAATTGAAACTCCTTGGCATCTTGATTGGATTTCAAATTATCACAACCAGTCTTCTTTTTGGTGTTCATAATACTATTAAAATCCCCTATCAATCTGCCTGAGAAGATGGAATGCCTTTATCGTTGAACATCCCAACATAAAACCAAATTAATTTTTATGATATAATGACATTCTTTCTTAACCTGAACTCGATCGTCCTATACTATAACTTCAAGGTATGATATTTTAACTTGATTACATGATAATTAGAGCAACTTTGTATGTCACTTTCATTTTTATAAAGATATCACCATGCTATTCTGCTCCTTTAGTATTTTATTTGATTCTTAAATTTTGTTGAACATCTTTGTTAGCCATATAACAGCCATATCTCCTATGCCTTTCCACCACTCAATCGAAATCTCATACGGCTCACATGCTTTTCTTGATTTCATTCTTTTTAAGCTTCGCTTACCTCTTATACTCTTACCTCTTATACTCTGATTCTTCACATAAAATTATCATTCAGCTCTTCTGAGAGAACTTTATTATCTCATATATTCTGAGTATGATTTTTATAAAAGAGTTTGTCAAAGTACTTTGCCCACGTACTTTGTCCTTCTCATCTTTTACCAAAATGTTTTAGTTTTTAGCTTTAATGCACTTAATTGTACAAAATATTCTCACTTTTTCTATCTCATCCGCGTTAGTCGATAGGTATTCTTCTTCCCCTCATCTGTATCTTACTTTTTATAAGCATCGGTATACACTCTGGATCCAACCTCTTGAACAACTCTTTTAGTTACCTTTTAGTTTATTTATATCTCTTCAAAGCATCATCATCTCTACATCTTCTGAGTTTTTTATAGCTGTGACGTTTAACCCTTACAGCAACATTCACTTCATCGTTAATGTTGAATGTAATAATCAATGATGCCATGTTTGATAATAACAACCATATATATATATATATATATATATATATATATATATATATATATATATATATATATATATATATGGGTTTAATGGGTATCATACGCCATATGAGACCTTATCTCATATTCCCTCTCACATAAAGCAATCAAGTACAAGCCCACATGGGCTTGTACTTGGTTGTACTTGTGTGTTTTATGTGAGAGGGCGTATGAGTGAGGCTCTCATATGGCATATGATAGCCATTATTCTATATATATATATATATGGATTAATGGGTATCATACGCCATATGAGAGGGTGTCTCATATGCCCTCTCACATGAAGGGGGTCAAGTACAACAAGTACAAGCCCATGTGGGCTTGTACTTGCCCCTTTTATGTGAGAGGGCATATGAGACACCCTCTCATATGGCGTATGATACCCATTATTCTCATATATATATATATATATATATATATATGGATATTTCTGATATGTTTGGTGAAGTGCGTGCATGTGAAAATTGATCAAATGATGATTGCCATAAATTCATATTTAGCCAAGTCAACAAAATTAATCAAATTTACAAATTATATGTCAAGGCATTCACACTTTCACCTTTGTGAGAGTGAAAAACTCATTTTTTTCCAAAGTTATTTTGAATTTTCAAAGATTTTTGATATTTTTTCTTGGAAATACGAATTTAAAATAAATAAATAATCAAAATCAGGGTACAGTTTATTTTGAGAAAAATGTGAGAAAATTTATTTATTTTGGACCAAAAAGATTGGAAAAATATTTTTCTAATTATTACACATTTTTTCAGAATTATTTGAATTTTATGTGTATTTATTTTTAATATTTGAAGAAAATATATCAACTCTTAAAAAGAAAAGAAAAACCGTAAAACGGAATTTTTAAGTGATGTTTACTTCACGTGGAGAGATGGAGACAGGTCGAAAATTAAAAAGAGAAGGAATTAAAGGTTGTGGGCTCTTTATCATAAAGAGTTCATGAAGCACTCAATACTCCAATAAATGCATAGAGCCAAAAAATTAGAAAGTGTCATGTGTTAGTGCTGGAACGAATTCTTGAGGTGATTCTTTATTTCTTGAAGTTCCAACATCTAATTAAATCTCGGCCAATTAAATCAAAGAAGAGTTTCAAAGCATTAAAAGAAAATACCAAATCGTATTCAGAATGTGTTTAAGTGGGGGACATGAACTAAGGTAGATGTGTTATTTAATCCTAAAAGTATAGAATTGAATCCTAAAAGTATGAACATTAAACAAATCCCTGCTGACAACTACAGCCATTTATTATCTGTCTTTTTTTCACTGAATTCAAATGCCCAAAGTTCCTCATGCAACTGTTGTTTTTAGTTGAAATTTTTTTCCGCAGTGTTCATATTGACCGTTGGAATTTTTCAACAAATTTAATGAAAATTTTCAAACGTTTTAAATGTCTTAAACATTATATCCTCTTCAATATCTGCTATAAATAAAGCTTTATAGCTGGTTTCAAAACTATCAAGGTCTGATAAGACACTAAGCAAAATTTCAAGGAGAGTTACTTTTATGAGAAAAGTGGTCCTAACTTAATAGAAGATATAAGATTAAACTTCAAGGCTATATACAGAATTTCAGTTATGACCTCAAGAGGTGTTAAGACCTCATCAACGTGGATATCACATTCAACAATTCAATACAATAGACGTCAACTCTGAGAATTCTAAAATTTGATACTTTTATTTTTTGTGTAGATTGTTCATGATTGTATAATTTTATTTTCTTTTTTAAACTATATTTTTAACTTCGGGTGATTTTACGAATTACTAGGGATAGTATTTCATGATTAGAATTTTTTATCTAATTAAGTTAGCATAGTGGTGGTAAACTATCATATTGTTAGGGGTTAAGCGATAATGGTGGGTAGCCAATCTTACACGGTTAAAATGGGGTTGCTTTTTTATTATAGGAATTTTGGTTGCATGAGTAGGCAATAAATTTGAACCTGTGTATATCTTTTGTTTTTTAGTTTCTGTATTTTAAATGTGTTTCCTATGGTCTGTGGTAAATTAAAAATAATTACAGTGGTTAAACTTGTTTACTGTTACGTACGGCAAATAGAAATAATTATCATAGTAAAAATTATTTATTGATTTGTGATAAATTAAAAATAAATTACTTTGAAAATATTAATTTATCAACTTTAAAATTTTGAATAAGCTTATTCACCTCAAGGTTATTTTGGTCCTACAATTGGTATCAGCGCTTGGAAAAGTAATATTTAGAAATAATGAATATTTATGACAATGCATTTACCGAGGGTCAATTAACAGTAAGACCACCCAAATTTAATAGGACTGTTATGCTTTTTGGAAAGATAGAATAAATATCTATTTAATGTTGATAGATTTCGATGTTTGGGATATTGTATTTGTTGTAAGGTTATTTTTCACATATAACTCATATAGAAAATATTGATATTTCTAAGCAGAAAGACAAATGTGATATTAATGATAAAAAATTGTGTAGTTTAAATGGTAAAGTTATGAATACTATTATATGTACATTAGATAAACAGAATTTAATCGTATCTCACACTATATTTCTGCGTAAAAAATTTGGCATGCTTTGGAGGTGACTCGCGAAGAAATGTCACAAGTCAAGGAATCCTAATTGGTTACGCTTAGCTATGCGTATGAAGCTTTTTGCATGTCGCCTACTAGAGCATCAAAGACATGTACGTAAGATTTGGTAATATAGTTACAACTCATGAGCGTCGGGAAAAATCTATTCTGAAGTTGAGCTGGTAAGAAAAATCCTTCGTTATTGCCACAAAGTTTCGAATCTAAAGTAACAGCTATACAAGAGCCAAAGAAAAGAAACAAAACATTAAAGAGCTCATTGGGAACCTGATGACCTCACGAAATGAAGTTGAAAACAAAAGAATCCAAAAATATGGTTGATACAAACATCTCTTGCTCTCAAGGTCGATGATAATAGTGATGCCAAACTTGACGAGGAGCAAGTAGTGATGGTTCGGGGTTTTAAGAATTTCATCAATACCTCGAAGGGAAAAATCAAAATGGCTAAACGCTTTAATCGTTTTAATAAATTTATTCATGCTAAAACTTTTACGTATAATAATACCGATGAGATTATTTGTTTTAACTGCAGGAAGACTGAACACATCAAGTCTAACTATGCTTTGCCTGAAAAGAAGAAAGGAAAGTTATTGCAGTGACTTGGGATGATGATGATGAGAATGACTCATAAATTGAAGAAGCTTCTGCTACCATATGTGGTAGGAAATACCGATGAAAATATCAAATTATTTAGGTGTGTTATGCGGTTAAGGAACGAAAGCATGAGTGGTATCTTGACTCTAGCTGCTCCAAACACATGACAGATAATAGAGAAAAGTTCCTTAGCCTGAGAAAATAAACATATGGTTGTGTCACTTTGGGAGATAATGTTAAGTGCAAAATAATTGGATAATGTATTATTAGAAATGATACCTTTTAACTTTATGATGTCATGTAGGTTGAAAATCTCAAACACAACATTATCTCTATTAGTTAGTTATGCCATAAAGGCGTGAAGATGCTTAATTTTGTGAAATTTTTGAAAACTTATTGGGTAATATATATTTAATGCTAATGAAAAAAAGACGTATATACACTCTCATTTGATGAATCTAAATATTTTGTTAAAGAAAAGGAGACAACACTATGACATAGAAGATTGGCACATATTAACATGTAGTTTCTACAAAAATTGAAGAAAAACATTTAGTAAGAGGACTCTCATATCAGAAATATAAGAATGGTAAGGTGCAATGCTTGCATAAAAGGTAAGCAAACTAAATCTTCATTCACTGATGTGCGACATGTAACTACGAAACGAGTCTTGGAGTTGGTACATATGAATTTATTTGTATCTAATGATGGAACGAGTTTAAGAGGAAAGAAGTATTGATATGTATTGGTTGATCATTACTCTAGATTTACATAGGTTTATTTTCTAGCCAAAAAGCTGAACTTTTTATTACTTCTGTAATTTTTGTAAGAAAGTATAAAATAAAAAGATCATTCAATAATAAATATTAGAAGTGATCACAGAGGTCAATTCGAAAATTTTTGTTTAGAAAATATAATTGAACATGAATTCTCTTCTCCTACAACACTTCAACAAAATATGGGATGTTGAGAGAAAGAATTGATCACTGAAAGAGATGGCTAGAAGTATGCTAAGTGAGTATATGTTGCATACGTACTTATGCGCAGAGATAGTAAATACAGCTTGCTATGTTTGTGTAATAGGATACTGATTAGACCAAATGTTAAAAAACGTCTTATGATTTTGATAGATCGGCAATTTTGGCCCATTAGGGGCGTTTTTGTAATTTTCGGATTTCTAGGGACATTTTCGTAATTTTCGGTTTTATGGATCTTTTTTGTAATTTTATATTTCAGTTCATTATATAAAGGGGCTAGGGGGTTAGAGATTGGTATGCTTGATTTGAAGAAGAAAAATTTGTTTGAGGTGAGATTAGTCCTCTTTCGTTGGAGAGCGCGGCCCACACTCGAATCGACGGCTTGGAAGAGCGAGATCCTCTCGAAAGGGCTCAACTTTATCCTTGTAATCCTTTATTTTCAGTTTTATTCTTAATAAAAATCCCACATTGCCAAATCTCTCTTACCAAAACCCTAAAATCATCATCCCCAAATCTCTCCTTTCCACCAAAAATCACCATTTTCAACATAAAACCCCTAGCAAATTCTATCAGGTGGTATCAGAGCGACGCTCTTGGCATCCATGAAGGCGGCTACGACCAAAAAGATTGTAGATTTGGAGGAAAGACTCGATAATGAAATTAAAGATCTAAAGAACTCTACGGATGATCTCAGATCTGAGGTCAAGGCTCTGATGGAAGGGCTTGAGGCACGGATGGATGCAAAATTTGAAATCTTCATGCAAATCATGATGCAACAATTCACGGATATAAATGCGTCAACTTTGACAAAAAATTCAGATCTTGACGAAAACTCATATCTAGGGCGACAACTTTGATGAATAAGAAATGGAAGGAAGAAGAGTTGAAAGAAGGCCTTCCAGCACGGTTGAAGGATCTGACTGAGAGGAAGAAGATCACACGGAGCGGGAAAATCCTAGCTGTATGGCCGCCAGTCCAGTGCAGTGGGCGTACACGGCCTGCAGGCCATTACAGGGCCATTGCATGCCTGCTAGGGACCTGACGAGCCCCATCAGGGCTGACGGAGACCCGTCGAGCCTGGAAGGATGACCCGGTGCCACTGGACTTTCAGTGAGCCCGTCGTGTCCTCGACGATGATTTTCGACTACTTCTAGAGCCTGAGGATGACGTGGATGAGCTCTTGGGACTTCGTGGGCCTCGGTATGTGGTAGAGAGGCGACGTCGCCGAGTATTTCCAGCTTGCAAGGAGTTTCAGGCCGATTGTGACGAGAATCCGGGCTTTGAGAAGAATGTTGATGACTATGTTTGGGATGCGCATGATTGGGGAGGTAATGATGACAGAGGCGACATCCCTTTGAGGGGCTATGGGCGACACAGAGTGGTACGTCATGAAAATTATTACCATCACCCATATTATCAAGATGCAGGAGAGCGAGTGGACCATGAATGGCTTGGAGCGGCTGGCAGAGTGAGAAAAGTGAAGATGCTGTTGTTCGGGGGAAATATCCTTATGGCTGGATCTCTCGAGCTGAGAGGTTCTTTGCGGTGTCACGTCTATCGAAGAGGCAGAAACTGGAGGCCTAAAGGACTAATGGAGACCTTAGACCTGGCACAGTTGAATGAGGATTGCCTTATTAAGGATAGGAGGTCTAGAGGGACTTGGAGTGGCTCCACTTTTCACGGCCTGCCAACGAAAGGACACTGGTGACCCAATTGGAGTAGCTTCGTCCATGGATTTCACGCACGACCTTGAGGACAAGGTGGGTTTTCGGGGGCGGAGTAATGCTATATTTGCAATTTTGGCCCATTAGGTGCATTTTGTAATTTTTAGATTTCTTGGGGCATTTTCGTAATTCAGTTTTTGGGGTATTTTTCAGTTTATTATATATATGGGGCTATGTGGGGATTATGGATCCTTATGCTTGATTTGGAGAAGAAACCTTGTTTGAGGTATTTTTCAGTTTATTATCCCTCTTTCGTTGGAGAGCGTTGCTCCCTCTCGAATCGGCGGTTTGGAAGAGTTGGATCCTTTCGGAAGGTTTCAACTTTATCCTTGTAATCCTTTATTTTCAGTTTTATTATTAATTAAAATCCCACTTTCCCAAATCCCACTTACCAAAATCTCAAAAATCTCATCCTTTCTCCAAAAGTCTCTACTTTCCCCCAAAAATCACCATTTTCTACATAAAAATTCTAGCAAATCCTATCATTTTTTGGAATAATAAAACTCTTAACATTCATTATTTTAGAGTTTTTAGGTGCATATGATTTGTATTGAACAATATTGACCAACTTGGAACATTTGATGCAAAATCAGATGAAAGCAATTTTTGTGGGATATTCAACAAGGAGTAAGGCATATTGATGAGTCTATAAATGTTAACTTTGACGAATCTAATAGTATGCATGCGGCTTATATGGATATAAAATAAATAATGAAGAAAATAATGAATGAATGGAAGAAACTTCGGTAATGCCTCTAGAAAATATTATCAATAAAGTCGGTATACAAAACATTTCAACGAGTATGTAGAATGTAGAAAACTTGAGTTACAATCCTAATCATTTATCAGAATTGGTTATAAGCGATTCAACAGAAGGTACAAGAACTCGCTTTTCATTTACAAATTTTTATGCACATTGTATTCATAGTGATTTCATTTTTGAAATTCAGCCTAAGAATATTGATATTGCACTTAGTGATAGCAATTGGATCATAATTATGCAAGTTAAATTAAACTAATTTGTAAGAAATGATGTTTTAACACTTGTTTCTAGATCTGATAATTATCCTATTGTTGATAGTAAATGCATGTTCAAAACAAGATGGATGATGATGGAAATGTAATCAGAAACAATGTCAATGTTGGTTGCAAAAGGTTATAATCAAATTGAAGGAATTGATGTTGATGGAACTTGTGCATCTGTTGGACTAGAAGCAATTAGAATTTTGCCTACTTTTGCGAATTTTAAAGGTTTTAAACTTAAGCAAATAGATGTTAAAAGTATATTTTTGAATGATTATTTGATAAAAGATGTTTCTGCCGAACAACTTCTTTGTTTTAAAAATTATGAATTTTCAAATCATGTTTACAAACTTGAAAAGTTCTGTACAGTCTTAAGCAATCTTCTCGAGCGTGGTATAATCGCTTAAGTACATATCTTTTAGAAAATTGAAGGAAAGTTTTGACACAACATTATTTCTTTTGCACAAGTATGATAAGTTTTTGATTGTTTAAATCTATATTGATGATGTCATTTATGATGCTACTAGTTATCTTTTATATTAAAAGTTTGAGAAAGTCATACATGATGAGTTTGAGATGAGTTTGGTGAGAAAATTAAAATTCTTTTAAGGGTTTCAAATAAAGCAAACTGAAAATGGTATCTGCATCTTACAAATAAAGTAGGGAATGAGCTTTTGAAAAGATTTGGGATAGATAATGCACAACCAATTGGGATGCTAATGCGTCTAACAACCAAGTTTAATAAAGATGAAAACAGAATTGTTGTTTATCAAAAAAGTATTGAGGTATGATTGGTTCTCTTCTTTGCCTCAATACTTCATGACCTGATATCATGTTTTCTGTTTGTTTATATGCACACTTTAAAGCAAGTTACAAAAAAATCATATTTGAAAGCAATTAAAAGAATTTTCAGATACTTGTTGCACACACCTACACTTTGTTTATGGTATTCAGCTTGTAATGTTTTTGACGTAACTGATTTTTCTGATGCTGATTACGTGGTTGTCATGTAGATAGGGAAAGTACTAGTGTGACATGTTTTATATTGGAACATTTTTTTATTTTAAGGCTAGTCATAAGCAAAATAGTGTGGCTTTATCCACTACTGAGGCATACTATATTGTCTCAAGCAGTTGTTGCGCTCAAGTGCTTTGAAGTGTGGTTTTATCCACCACTGAGGCACACTATATTGCCTCAAGCAGTTGTTGCGCTCAAGTTCTTTTAATGATGCAAACAGTTCTTGATTATGTGAGGCATTGTTTTGTTAAGTAACTCTATCCATCATTGTTGTACCAAATATATCGATGTACGTCATCATTTTCTTCATGATCATATAGCTAAGGAAAATGTTTGTGTTGAGTTTATTCATTGCGCTCAAGTCCTTAACCTGATTGTGACTGATCTTGGGCACCACACCCTAGGCCGTGACTGATCGCATCGGGTTTTTCCATGTCGTGACAGTTTTTGGGGATTTCTGATGCTGATTTCCTTGGATGGTGGCTGTAAATATTATTTTGATGATGTTTTGGATAGTATCGAGGTATGGTGGCCATGAGTTGTAAGGGAGCATCGAGGCTTTACCCTACATGCCGGAGTTAGGTTATCCTATGATTGTAAATGAGGGTTTGACCACTAAAGGCCGTTGGAATTATAGGATTTACTGACTGTTGGATCATATATAAGGCAATTGTCTGAGTGATCATGATATATTACACGTGGGATCATGAATTATTGCCTGAAAGATCATATAAACCATGAATACATGGTTAAGCCCCGTAAACAATCGATGATAAGAATTATCTGATATTACCATAATTGTCCCTTCCCCTATTGTCGACCCCCACACTTATAGTTCTGCACCGTTTGATACTCGACATTCAGGTAAGCTTAAAATTACTACTTGCGCCTAAGATTTAGATTTTCTAGCATGCTTAGAATCTTTTACATGTTATCTGCCATGCATGTGCTCTATGATACATGTTTAAATTAGTATAACTAGTATGCTCCATGCTATATGTTTAAATTAGTGAAACGTCTATGGCATGTTAAATGTTCAATTGTTTCCATCATTACATGCTATATGTTCACTGGTGGTGTTAGTTATCATAGTATAATCTTGTACAGTTTTCCATAACATTGGAAATAATTGACATGTTAAATGGCTATGAAAAAACAAATAAAATTGAAATGACATTGGAATATATTGTTACTATCCTGTTGTAACACACTTGATGAAATAGAATCTTGAAAACATGACATAGCACACCAACATATAAAATAGTTTTAATGCGACTCTAAATCTATTCAAAAGCTTTATTTTCTAAATCATGTTTTAAATAAGTAAATATTACCAATTTAAACCTACACCTGGACTGTATCACCGAGACACTGAGAGATGTACACTTAATATACACTTGGTACTTCAGACTCACTAGATTTTGAGGTAAATCATATTAGTAGAGTGCGGGAGCAACTGGAGTCATGCTCCTATTGACATGACCGCATCAGTTGTTTCTGCCGGGTAATATCATGAATTCGATAGACCCTTATTGGTATCGTCGAACTTAATTGTCGAGTCACACCCTGTTACTATTTTGGACTCATGGCCCATACTATTCCTACTTTCGGCTTGGCCCGTGTGAGCACCCTCGTGGTACGAGGTGGACTCAAAGTTGCTTATTATACTCTCCAATATGATTCACAGCATAAATTTGGTATAATTGATACGCCCATGTTAGTATCGCTTTAAATTATTAACTGAGTTGCATGTGTGTCTTAAATGTCAGTGCCTGCCTGTTAGTTAGTATTAATTAATCGTTTACCTGCTCTCAGTTCATGATTGTTAGTTAGTTTTACTCATGCTCACATTTTTAATTCCAAAATTCTAGAATTATTATGATTTACCTGGCGGTTCTTCATTTTTGTTGTAGGTATTGAGACAGAGTTAGAGGAGGCCCCGGTGTATGAGGATATAGATTTTGTGATAGAGACTGCTGACTTCTGATATATAGGTAGTAGATGTATCACTGTCATCTCTTGTAAATATATTTTGTTAGATTGTTGATAGTATGATATATACGATTTTGTAACCTCATAAATATATATAAATGAAATTTTCTTAAGCATTTGATGCATCTCTGCTCGTGTCTAGATTATTTTCACTGGTTAACTGCAGTATTTGCCATTCATTTGCAAAACATAATGCGACCTTGGGTTGCAGGGCGTGACATGTTTTTCTTGGTGGCCCATGCAGGTCCACTCAACCAACCTCGTGAATAGTCTAGAAAGAGTAGGATGTATCGTAAAAGAAGTGCTTAATTGAAAATGACCCTGCCATGTGAATGTAGGCACATGCGAGTTTACAATCACTGTAGGTACACCGCAAAGATAGCACAGAATGCTTCTGGATCCGGTCCGAGTAACTCGATTGTACATCAGATCTTAGACCAAGCTCTATGAGAACTTGATCAGGCTCTTGGGAATAGCCTTAAGTCTACTGGAGGTAGTTTCGGGCACTGCGTCCGGTTACATTTAATTGACAAGAGGACCCCTTAAAAGCAGATGGTGGTTATGTAGCATTATGGATAACTTGACCGCTATACGGATCCCACAGAATGCTGGGTAAAGGTAGCTAAGTTACAACTGGTGGAATGTGCCAGGATCTGGAGGGGAGCAATAGAGGATCGATTGGAGAAGTCTATCACATAGGATACCTTTAAGGAGCAGGTCAATGCCCAGTACTTCTTCCATGAGGCTCAAATGAAGTTGGAGTCACAGTTCACCAACCTGAAGTGAGAAATTGATGCTGAGTTCTCTATGCTCAGCAGATTGGCAAAAGAGATGGTGTCCACCCTTTGGCTCGAGCTCGGCATTTCCAGCATGATCTGAACATAAATCTTCCTGGAGAAGATGGTTCGGTTGAACCTAAAGACCCATGCAGGAGTACTTGCTATAGCATGCAAATACAAGTACATCAAGAGGGAAGCTAAGCAGGAGCATCTCATGTCTGTACCTTCGAGGCGACCACCACCATCCATAGTTGCCACCGAAGGGACAAGTTGACGACCTCTGCCCCCCAATTAGACAGGTGCACTGGTCAGTGCAGCAAATCCAGTTCAAGAGGTTGGCACCACAGCTGCAACCATGTCTAGAATGTCACTACTGTGGCAAAAGTGTGCATCATAGAGAAGAGAGGAGGCTTCAGTGGCTGCGCTTTCCTACTTGCCGAAGGAACGGAGGAGGGGGAGAGAGATCGTTCGTTCGTCGCCGCCTCACGCGGTCGAGAGAGGTTGAAAGAAAGAGAAAGAGAAAGGACAGAGAGGGACACGTCCAGGGATAAGTGGGGAGCGAGGTTGAGCTGCGTCGGCTGTCGGGCTGTGTGAAAAAAGAAAAGAAAAAGAAAGATAAAGATAAAGAGAACTGGGCTGGCCTTAAAAATTGGGCTTTTACACGTTTTAATGCAGATCTTCGTTCATACAGCACTCGTGTCCCCATTTACTCCCAATCAGCCTCTTTGAGAACACTTTTTTTGTAACCTTCGTATGTATCTTCCTTTAATTTACACCACTTAATATTATGATATATTTTAACTTTGTAGCTCTTTTACCAATTCATCAGATGTGCATATATGATCAAAATTCTATGTTAGGTAGTTACACACCCTCGTAGTGTTGCCTTACAATTTTAATGATATATCATAGAATTAACATGATTCCCAAACAAGATTTTTAGATTGTAATCCAAAGGATTTTTACCGTGAGGAACTTAGTGTTGGGAAAACACGAACAACCAATAGACAGCGAAAGCAGCCTCTTCGGCGGATAGCTACCCAACATTCGCTATGTCGTGATCTTTCAAAGATACACCACAAGAGCACAATATCTAACTATAACAAAGTAATACGAAAAGTAACAAAAGCAAGAAAGCACAAAATCAAGCGACACAAAGTTTACTCTTGTTCGGCCCGCTAACGGCGCATACGTCTAGCTTCCCGATGACGGTTTCCATTATATGATCCGAGAGAATTACACCGACTCATTCAACTTTTTCAACAATAAAGAGCACCAATAACTCTAAACACGGAGTTCAAACTCTTCTCACCAAAACCAATGGAGATCTCAAATCTCACCAAAAGAGAAGAAAACAAAAGCTGTCACCAAAATCCCTCAACCTGAGAAGAGAGATAACAAGAAGAAGATTATAATGAATTTCACAAAAAAATCACAAGAAGTCACTACCAAAACATGCCCCAAAGCTCCAAGACGCGCGAGGAAGAAGAAACTTGATGACGACATACACGCTCTTCAAAATAAACCATAGGAAGGGTTTAAATACCCACATAGATCGCAAGAAATCTCAGCCGTCCTATTAGATTAGGTTTTAGATCAAAACCCTAATCTAAATCACGTATCTGAGCCGGCTACAGGCGACACGACCGTGCTATAAAACGGCACGGCCGTGTTGGGCCTGCAGAAAAATACTACTGACTCTCTGTTTTTGGGGACACGGCCGTGCCGAGCTATGCACGTCCGTGTCACAGTCTGTTCAGAATTTCATAGTCTCTGTAAAACAAGCCACGGTCGTGTTGAATGTGACATGGTCGTGTAAAGCCCAAACTACAAATTTGAAGCACATATCAATAAACTCTACACTGCTTCACATTTCATCTAATGAACCTTGTCATCAAATGCTCTTCACGGCTCTACCCAGAATCCAGACCTCATCTGATCAAGAAAACACCAACCTGTCATCGAAAACCACGCCCTTCGGTGCATCAACGATGCAAGAGATTTTCTGAGCCCAAACTCCTCTTAAGCTCGAAAAACTAAACTATACTCGCCACCTTTCTTGTGGCGATCTCTCTTGGAGGTTGACACCGCGACCTCATGCTCCATCATCGACTAAACTGACACCAAATCTATGTCTCCCAAGGTACCCGAAGTCGATCCATGGCCGCACTCCTCAATAGTCACCTGAGTTGATCCATCTCTACCCTTTGAGGATGCACCGGGCACCGCCTTCCCCAAACATAGAGTGAGAGCAACATCTTCATCCGGCTTCAATGTCCTCAACCCACCGTCTTTGGATTTAACTCTCCAATAGGACTTCACTACAACACCACCACGATCTCTGTGAGATCCTCTGCTCTTGATCATCTCTGAGCCGTTGGGTCTATGCACTCCTGATGAGCCCTTGAACGAACCGCGTTTCGCCCATCTTGAGCCATGCCACCCACGTCTCATATGCGAGTGATCACCAATGTGGTGCAATTGCTCTACCCGAATAACCAACTCCTCCTTGCGCTCATTAACGCATCCTCCTGAGGACTGCAACTCTACCCTGAAGACATCTGCTTCTATGTAGACAATCTGAGCCGCACATGGAGCTAAACCACGATGGGATGTACTCTGGACTCCATCTCCTGACGATCACTCGCTACACACCGCAGATATCCCATCCTGCAACCGATCACGCTTCTCTGTCACGACGTCCCTATAAGTCCCTAACGCTCCTCCATTGGAGCTCTCTAGTGCACCAAACCTCTGACTCAACATCGTCTGATCCTGAAGACTATAAAAGTTGCCAATCTTCCTCGTCTCCATCACAAAACGACCTCCCCTGGACACTCATAGTCGCTCTCCATTGAGCACTGCGCAACACCCCACTCCTGTAAAGGCCCCAAGCGAAATCAAATTCCGCTGCAAATCTGGTACATGCTTAACACCAAAATTGTTCGAATGACTTCATCTTGCATCTTGAACCGAACTGTGCCGATCCCAACGACTCTAGACATATCTCCATTCCCCATGTATACGTCTGGTCCTTCTCTAAGAGTATATGTTACAAAATGACTCCGCAGTGGAGTCATATGGGAATTACACCCTAAATCAAGAATCCAAAAGCCCGACTGTCTTCCATGGAAGACAACCAATATTTCTCTATTATCAACATCTATGCATGCACCTCCAAAAGCTGCTACAGGCTGAGAAGACTCTTTACCCTTGACCTTCAACAGTAGGCACTTCTTCCAGTGCCTTGGCTTCTTGCAATGATAGCACGACTGGTCGTTACTAACTTGACCCTTGAACTTGAGTCTCACAAACTTGGAGCTAGATTTGGATCGTCCGCTTTGACGACCCCCGAAGAGAGCCACATCCTGATCATCAATGCTTATGTCGTCCCTCGACACCTTCTTCCTAAGCTCATGCAAGCATAGAGCTGCATCGAACTCCTCCAAAGAGATTTTATCCTTTCCTTGTGTCATGGTCTCGACGAAGTGAGAGTACTCCTCAGGAAGAGAACAAAGCAATACAATTGCTAGGTACTAAACACTTACATTCTCTTCCACCGCTTGCAAATCCAATACCAACTGATTCACTTGATCAAGATGATCCTATAACGATGTCCACTCTTTCATCTTGAGCATGAACAACTGTTATAATAGATACAGTCTCACTGCGAGTGACTTAGTCAGGTGCAAAAATTCAAGCCTGTTCCACAACGTCTCTGCAGTCTCCTCTATCACAACATTGCAATAGATCTTGTCTAATAGGACAATCTAAATAGCGCTGTGGACTTTCATCTCAAGCTCTAATCTCATATAAACCGTGACAGATTCTGGAAAGATTTCTTGTCAAAGACTATCCTGTAAAGCCATTCGTGCTTGAGCATAGCCTTCACCCTCATGCACCATAGTGTGAAGCTATTCTTTCATGTAAACTTTTCTATCTTGTATGCAGATATTGAATATGTCTCTGCCATTATGTAACCTTCGACAACCTGAAGTATCTGATACCACTTGTTGGGAAAACACGAACAGCCAATAGACAGCGGAAGCGTCCCCTTCGGCGGATAGCACCCAACAATCGCTACGCTGCGATCTTTCAGAGATACACCACACTAGCACAATATCCAACCACAACAAAGCAATACGAAAAGTAACGAAAACAAGAAAGCACAAATCAAGCGACACCGAGGTTACCCTGGCTCAACCCACTAACGTCGCCTACGTCCAGTTTCCAGATGACAGTTTTCATTATATGATCAGAGAGAATTACACCGACTTCTTCAATCTTCTTCAACAATAAAAAGCGCCAATAACTCCAAACGTGAAGTTCAAACTCTTCTCACCGAAACCAATGGAGATCTGAAATCTTACCAAAAGAGAAGAAAACAAAAGCTCTCACCAAAATCCCTTAACTCGAAAAGAGAGATACCAAGAAGAAGATTACCATGAATTTCACAAAGAAATCACAAGAAGTCACTCACCAAAACATGTCCCAAAGCTCCAATATGCGCGAGGAAGAAGAAACTTGATGACGGCACGTGCGCTCTTCAAAATAAACCCTAGGAAGGGGTTAAATACCCACATGGGTCGCAAGGAACTCAACCGTCCGATTAGATTAGGTTTAAGATCAAAACCCTAATCTAAATCACATATCTGGGCCAACTACAGGCGACACGGCCGTGCTAGAAAACGGCACGACCGTGTTGGACCTGCAGAAAAATACTAATGACTCTCTGTTTTTGGTGACAGTGTCCTACCGAGCTCTGCACGGCCATGTCACAGTCTGTCTAGAACTTTGTAGTCTCTGTAAAATAAGGCACGGCCATGCTGAATGTGGCACGGCCGTGTCAAGCCCAAACTACAAATTTGAAGCACATATCAACCCTTAGGTGTGTTCAAATGGATTCTCTTCTAATATGAAATCATTTGGAAGTTTTCACAACCATCCAAACATGCACTAAAGATTTTAATCACAATTGAAAGGGAACACATATGAACTTAAGAGGTTCTTGCCCTCATCTTATTGATGTTGTGATTTCTCTTTGTAAAGGAAAGAAAACACAACAGAAACCCTTCCCCCTCTGTACCCAGTCTTAAATTCTTTCATCTCAAAAATCTCTAATCTCAATTTATATTTTTTTTGGCAAATCCTAAGCATCTGTTCGAGCACATAGGAACAATCACTTGTCCGCCATTGGTTGTCGGTTACTCCAGGTTCATTTACTGCTAGAGAGCAGCTTGCCTTGGCTCCTATAAGAAGAAGACATCTGCCTTTCTAGGTCTTGTTCACACAACTGAATCCCAAGTCAGCTTTCTAACTTGTCATTTATTTGTTTGTTAAATTTATTAAAATTTATAGTTAAATGAAAATAAGAATAATATGATTTATGATTGATTTCTCTAACAACTTAAAAATCTCAAATAGGAAGATTTGTTTGTATATTTACATTGTAAGGGAAGGAGATCAAGTTAAATGGTTTGGATCGTGCAAATGTTGATTCATTTAATAAATAAAACTACCCTTTCATTTAATTTAAGTTAGGTGACTCGTAAGTCCCGTTTCCTCAAATATAAATCAGTCGATGTTAAATCTTATTCTGTATGCATATAATAGTCACAAAAATAAAATAAAATAAAATGGTGGAGAGCAACATGTTTGAATATGTCATTGAATGCTGAAACCACAACAAATATAGGGAAAATACTTAAAAGTATTTGCATCATAATCGAATATTTGGATTCATAATTTATATGCATCGAATCATAGATCTAAGCAACATGTTACTTTTGATTTTTTCATTCCTAATGCATAGATGAACAATTGGTTTTACTCTAGGATCAAATGCCTGAATACTAATCATCAGAGAATATGTGATCTGGATTTGATCGAAATCCACAAAGTCGAATTTTTTTTTGATGAAGCATGGGCGAGAGTGGCCACAATGGCCTAATCTGCTTCTCTTCTTACTCGATGTCCTGCTGACTACACTACTACTCAATCAGTAATGGTATGTGCAAAGATGTTTTAAATTTAAATTCCTCTTTCTTGTTTCTTGCAGTGGAAAGAAAGACAAATTAATCAAGAGGTTTTGGAAAGATCACCCTGGAGTTCATCCACCTTGCGCAGCCACAAGCTCACTTGTTCTGTTGGTATCTTCGACTCTCTTGCAGCATCGTCAATATTTCTCTGCAGGCTGCCCCTCTTGATCCTCAGCTCGACCATCTCATCCTTCAATGACTCCATGTTTGCTTCACAGGACATGACATGGCCGAATACGACCTTGAAGAAGCCGATGAAGGGTTCCGTCAAGCATTTGCCGGTGGACAAAATTACATCTACCATGTTGGAAATGATGGGAGTGCAAATCTTCGTTGGAGCAAGTAGGATAGAGAGGCAGCTTCATGTATCTTAAATACAGGTACTTGTTAACGTTCAATCTAAAAACTACTTCAAATCTTGCTTGACTTGTTTGTGAGAAGTCAATGATGGTTGGGCCCATATGATTTTAATTTTTAGGTGGTAAAAAAGAATTTTTCTCTCTCTTAAATATAAGTTACGAGTATGCAAAAACAGTAAGAATTTTGTTGTGTATATATTTTAGGACACGGACCAATTAGAACGGTGCCAGCGGAGGAAATTTCGTCATATACCACTTAATACCCATTCATTTATCAAACCAGTTTGAAGGGAGGACATGATCAATAAAAATTCCAGTTAGGCCACCTTCGCCCATGTGAATTGGACCCTATGTCAATTAGCTTTATCCAGTGGGTATTTAATGTTTGTGGGGCCAAATGCATAGCAGAGTCGGTGTGAAGTGTGAAGCGTTTAGCATAAACAGAGCTTTATCCATGACGCCAGTGGTGATTGATTAACGGTTGATTAATGTATTAATCTTCTCGGCTACCTGTCCAAGCATTTTTTTTTGCCGTCAAGCTTGCTATAGTGACAGTAATACTGAAGAGTAATGATAGATGATATGTGCCTCCTTGTAGGTTGCTTTGTAGGTACTGCTCACAGTGCACTGCTCATGGAGCGTGATTCACATGGTGGTTTTGAGTAGTATTTTGTAGCGATATTGGTCTAATTCTAAATTTATTCTGTCATCTATTATCATGTATAATTAATACATGAAGCTAAGATTCTTGACTTTTCATCCCTCAAAAGGATGAAGAGATCTTGAGGAAGTTATTGATGTGTCGATCTGAATGGATACACGCTCAAACAGTACGTAAATGAGCCTGACAATAAGAGTCATTTTCGGTCATTATTTTGAGCTTAGTTCAGCCGATATGATAGTGATGCGGCGCGGGTATCTAAGGGGGCGGCGCGCGAGGAGTGTCCGGTTCGAGTGTACCAAAGGAGGAGGCGACTCGGGTCCGCAACGGACCGGTCCCAAACTTGTAATTTCGCATCCACAGGGGAGGGTTGTTTAGTAATTCGACATTTAACTAATCCCTCTCCTAATCAAGGGCCGACCGGCCCTAGCATGGCTTTTATCGAAGAATTGACAAGATATTTTATTTTTCCTAGAACCGTAGAATAATTTCCTTGAGTAATTCTTATTGCTCGTTATTTTAGATCAATTGTTCTTGCTTTATTTAGTAATTTCAGATCAGTTCTTCGCATTAAAACCGTAGATTTAGTAGTCCAAAGCCATAAAAATCCAACCTTTTTCCACCACAAAAAGCCCTAGACGCATCAATTTGGTATTAGAGCGGTAGATCCATGGCGAGCACGCGATCTACGGAACGGATCGATGCGTTGGAAGAGAAGGTAGAAAGAATAGAAGCCCAGATCAGTGAAGGATTCCATGAGGCCTGACAAGAGGACACAGAGATGGCCGAAAAGATCAGAGGGGAAATAGCAGCGATAGCAGAGAATTCGGCTAAAACTGAAGCGCGATTGATGGAGGCAATAGCGGCGTTGTCCAAAAATCTCATCCCAAAGAAAGATCCGAGCAAAAAGGAACCGCCTTTGACAACAGACAAAGATAAAAATGTGGGTTTTAACTAAGAAATGCCGGAAAATGAAGGAGACAACGGATTTGACAACTACAACCAAGGATGGGAGGCGTCTCAGGACATCTATGCGCCGCGAAAAGGTGAGAGGAGCGTCGGAGGGGGGCGGCAGCCCCTCTGACAGGCCCTGGGGGGTCTACGAACCCGCAGGAGGGGCAACAAGGGCCACCCGCCCCTCCTGGGGGTGCACCACACCCTGGGGGTTTGGCGGAGCCCCGCCGAACCCCCCAGGGGCGGCGACAGGCCCCTAGGGCCTCGATGGTGCCCTGCCGGCCCAGATTTTGGGCCGGCCAGGGCCGTCGATCCCCTGGGGAGCTGCGGCAAGAAATTTCGGGGGTTTCCGACCCCCCGGATGCACCTATGGGGGCTGCGAGACAGGGGGACGCCAACAGCCACTGTTGAGCACTTTCGGGCCCCCGTGGGCCCAGCACGAGTCCCGATCGGCATAATTTCTAGGATTTCAGCTATCTATGGAACCCGGTGGAGGATCTCAGCAACCTGGAGGGCGCCACCAGTTTTCGAGAGGCCCGTCGACTCAGCCTCCACCTTTCGGGGGAGTGACAGGGGATTGGAGAGCATACCAGGCCCCTCCTAGGGGTCATCAGACAGAGTATGGCTACCCACAGGGGGATGTGAGAGGAGACTGGCAGTAAGATGGAGCGGATGGAGGTGCACGAGATCGTATCGAGACATATTTACCTGACAGACCACCGGGGTATCAATCGAGGGGAGGATTTCATCTACAGGAGAAGGGCATTCGCTGGGAAGAGACCACTGAAGAAGCTGGATGTGCCTATTTTTGGGGGGGAGATCATGATGACCGGTTGTACTGGGTGGAGAGGTATTTTGAGGTGTCGACTATACCCAGGGAGGACTGGCTCCGAGCGATCGGGGTCTGTTTGGAAGGAGAGGCTTTGGGATGGTTCAGGTGGACTGACCAGCAGTAGCCCTTTCAGACTTGGGGGGAGTTTACGTCGCTCTTGGTGGAGCGTTTTGGTGCAGGGCAGTTTGGTGGAGTGTTTGAGAGGCTTTATTCACTGAAGCAGGAGGGGAGTGTATGAGATTATATTAAGAAGTTCGAGTCGCTCTACCACCGAGTCCGAGGAGTGTCTGAGAAATCATTGGAGGGCTGCTTTATGAAGGGGCTGAAGCCCACTATTAGATCTGGACTGAGGCAGCTACAGCCAATAGGTCTGCGGGGGATGATGACGTCCGCTAGGAGGGTGGAGGACCATCAGGAGACAGATAGGAGAGCCCGCGGAGCGTGGGAAGGGACCACTTTTCGTGGACAAGCGCCTGCTACCAGACAGAGGATTGCTCCTACACCAGGGGCCGTCCCTGCCCAGGGGGTTACAGCTGTTGCTGGGGGCAACAGGGACAGGAGACAGGAGCCCTGGGCGGGAAGGCAGGTACGGAGGATGACTGATGCAGAGATGATGGAGAAGCGAGCGAAAGGACTATGCTTCCTGTATGATGAGAGATTCACCCTAGGACATCGATGTGCGGATCGGACTCTTCAGATACTGTTAGTAAACGATGAGGAGGTGGAAGGTGTCGTCATGCTAGAGGCAGGAGAGGATGAGGAGGAGACTAAGCACCGACACTTGGACTTGACAGAGGTATCCCTCAATTCGGTGGTGGGGTTTACGCCGAACCACACCATGAAATTGGTGGGACATGTGGGCGGTCAAGAGATGATCGTATTAGTAGACAGTGGGGCCACCCACAAATTCATCTCCAGCAGGTTGGTGGGGAAACAGGGATTACAGCTGAGCGGCACAGGGAGGTATGGAGTGATGCTGGGCACGGGGTAGGTGACACACAGTACCTGTGTCTGTCGCGGAGTGATCGTGACGACCCAGGGAGTACAGATTGTCACAGATTTCTTTTCTTGGAGTTAGGGAGCACCGATGTCATCCTGTAGATGAAGTGGTTGCAGACACTGGGGGAGACCAGGGCGAACTGAAAGATGCTGAGGATGGAGTACCATGATGAGGGGAGGACAGTAGTATTACAGGGGGGATTCCAGCCTCTGTCGTTCTTTAGTGTCCTATAAGGCCATGTCTTGAGCGATCCACACGGCAGTGGGAGGTTTTCTGGTCGAGCTACAGGCAGTGACCGCATCAGAACAGAGGGAGGACCAGGCGCAGGTGGTAGCACCAGAGATTGAGCAGTTGTTGGTTCAGTACGAGGAGGTGTTTTAGACACCACAGGGGCTACCACCGCATAGAGACCACGAGCACGACATCATCTTACAGGAGGGCGTGTCTCCCATTAGTGTCCGCCCTCCAGATATCCTCAGGTGCAGAAGGACGAGATAGAGAGGTTAGTAGAGGACTTGCTACAGGCAGGGGTGGTTCAGCCGAGTACTAGCCCGTTCTCCAGCCCAGTTTTATTGGTTAAAAAGAAGGATAGTAGCTGGAGATTCTGTGTGGACTACATGGCCTTAAATAAGAAAACGGTTGCAGATAAGTTTCCTATTCCGGTGATCGATGAGCTTCTGGACGAGCTTCACGGAGCTGCCTGCTTCTCTAAGATCGATCTCAAGTCTGGGTATCATCAGATAAGAATGAGGGCGGCTGACGTGCCAAAGACGGCTTTCAGGACTCATGAGGGGCACTATGAGTTCCTCGTCATGCCTTTTGGCTTGACGAATGCTCCTGCGACTTTTCAGGCACTGATGAACAAGGTGTTCCGGTCTTACCTTCGGAGATTTGTGTTGGTATTCTTCGATGACATCCTCGTGTACAATCGCAGTGTGGAGGAGCACGTTGAGCACTTGCAGGCGGTGCTGCATGAGATACAGGACCAGCAGCTGTGTGCTAATAAGAAGAAGTGTTTGTTTGGTCAGCTTCAGGTGGAATATTTGGGGTATATTGTCTCAGCTGAGGGGGGGTGGCAGCCGATCGGGCCAAGATCGCAGCGATGTTAGATTGGCCAATACCCACCACACTACGAGGCTTGCGTGGCTTCTTGGGCCTAACGGAGTATTACAGGAAGTTCGTTCAGGGGTACAGTTCAATTGCATGGCCACTCAAGAGCAGCGTAAGAAGGACAGCTTCCACTGGGACGAGGAGGCCACCAGGGCATTTGAGGCCTTAAAGCAGGCGATGCCGACAATACTCGTCTTAGCACTACTGGATTTCAGCAGGCCTTTTGTTATAGACATGGACGCATCTGGACATAGGTTGGGAGCAGTGCTGATGCAGGATCAGAGGCCTATTCATATTTTAGCCAGACTCTGCCAGCACGAGCAAGGCTGAAGTCGGTATACGAGCGGGAGTTGATAACGATCGTGCTATCTATACAGAAATGGCGAACTTATTTGTTGGGGAGGAGATTCATAGTGAGGACCGACCAACGGAGCCTGAAATATTTACTTGAGCAGCCATGGTCACAAAAGAGCATCAGAAGTGGCTCTCCAAGCTGGTCCACTACACATTTGAGATACAGTCCCGGTCAGGCTTGGAAAACAAGGCGGCGGATGCCTTGTCTCGCAAGAGAGAAGCTCGCAGGGGTGGTAGCCATTTCTGTACAGGTATTTCTAGACTGGGAGCCTTGGGCAGAGAGATTGAGGCCGACACAGACTTGGCACAGATACGGGAGGCACTACAGCAGGGATCAACAGATTTTCCGGGATACACCATGAGCGGGCAACGTCTTCTATATCAGGGGAGACTGGTGATTTCCAGGGGCTCCATCCATATTCCGTTGATTTTCCAGGAGTTCCACAGCAGCGCCATCGACGGGCATTCAGGTATACAGCAGACCTACAAGAGGATGTCTAGGGAGACATACTGGCCAGAGATGAAGAAGGACATTGCCCAGATGATAGCAGAGTGTGACGTTTGCCAGCATCACAAGTATATAGACATGGCACCTACAGGACTTCTACAGCCCTTGGCTCTATCGGAGAGAGTCTGAAGGATATCGCATGGACTTCATTGAGGGGCTTCCACGGTCAGATGGCTACAACTCCATATTGGTGGTGGTAGATCGGCTCAGTAAGTATGCCCATTTTATGTCACTCAGACATCCCTACACGGCAGTGACAGTGGCTACAACTTTCATGCGGGAGGTGGTTCGCTTGCATGGTTTCCCCGCTTCCATAGTGTCAGATCGCGATAAGGTCTTCATGAGCAGTTTTTGACAGGAGCTTTGCAAGGTGCAAGGAACCAAGCTGAGAAGGAACACAACCTATCACCCACAGGCAGATGGTCAGACTGAGGTGGTCAATAGGAGTGTAGAGACATATTTGAGGTGCTTTGCGTCAGATGCGCCAAGATAGTGGGCTAGGTGGTTAGCATGGGCAGAATATTGGTACAACACCTCGTATCACTCGACAGCACAGATCACACCGTTTCAAATTTTGTATGGTCGGGACCGGCCTTAATTGATACACTGCAGCAGAGGGACCACCCTCGTGTCACATGTAGAGGAGCATCTGGGAGAGCGGAAACGATATTTGGAGGAGTTGAAGAAACATCTGCTGCGAGCCCAGCAGATCATGAAGACTAAGGCAGATGAACACCGGAGGGATGTGCAGTTTGCTATAGGGGATCAGGTTTATCTAAAACTACGACCCTACAGACAGAAGACATAGGCCCGTCGGAGCAATAGGAAGCTAGCAGCCTGCTACTATGGACCATTCGAGGTGACATCTCAGATCGGGAAGGTGGCGTATCGTCTGCAATTACCTGCTACCTCCACCATCCATCATGTGTTTCACGTCTCATAGTTGAGGATAGCCATTGGGAATTACACGCTATAACCGACTTTGCCACCTATTTTGACAGAGGACATGGAGGTGCTTCTTGAGCCTCAGGAGCTGACGGGGGTTAGACAGGCCCCAGACGGGACGCATGAGGAGCTTATTAGATGGAGGGGCCTACCGGACTACGATGCTACTTGGGAACCATTCACAGTGATACGCAACCAATTTCCAGAATTCCACCTTGAGGACAAGGTGGCACTTTTGGGGGGAGTAGTGATGCGGCGCAGGTATCTAATGGGGCGTCGCGAGAGGAGTGTCCGGTTCGAGTGTACCAAAGGAGGAGGCGACTCGGGTCCGCCACGGACCCGGTCCCAAACTTGTAATTTCGCATCCACATGGGAGGGTCGTTTAGTAATTCGACATTTGACTAATCCCTCTCCTAATCAAGGGCCGGCGGGCCCTAGCATGGCTTTTATCGAAGAATTGACAATGTATTTTATTTTTCCTAGAACCCTAGAATAATTTCCTTGAGTAATTCTCTATTGCTCGTTATTTTAGATCAATTGTTCTAGCTTTATTTAGTAATTTCAGATCAATTCTTCGCATTAAAACCCTAGATTTAGTAGTCCAAAGCCATAAAAATCCAACTTTTTTTCCCACAAAAAGCTCTAGACGCATCAGATAGCTCCTTGTGTATTTGCAACTTCCCACCAGTGGAATTTTGTTGTGTATATATTTTAAGGCACCGGGACCAACTAGAACGGTGACAGCGGAGGGAATTTCGTCACATACCATTTAATACCCATTCATCTATCAAACCAATTTGAAGAGAGGACATGATCATTAAAAATTCCAGTTAAGCCACCTTCTCCCCCGTGAATTGGACCCTGCGTCAATTAGTTTTATCTGGTGGGTATTTATTGTTAGGGGGGGGCCAAATGCGAAGCAGAGTAAGTGTGAATTGTTTAGTATAAACAGAGCTTTTTCCATGACGCCACTGGTGAATCTTCTCGGCTACCTGTCCAAGCATTTTTTTTGCAGTCAAGCTTGCAATCGTGACATTAATACGGAATAGTAAGATAGATAACGTGTGTCTCCTTCTTGTAGGTCGCTATTATCATGTGGGTACTGCTCACAGTGCACCGCTCATGGAGCGTGATTCACATGGTGGTTTTTTAGTAGTATGTTATAGCGACATAAGTCTACATTTATTCAGTCATCTCTTATCATGTATAATTAATACATGTAGATGAGATTATTGACTTTTCAGCCCTCAAAAGGATGAAGAAAGGATGAAGAAAGCTGAAGGAGATCCTGAGGAAATTATAAAAGTCCCGATCTGAACGGATACAAATCACGCTCAAACAGTACGTAAATGAGCCTGACATTTAGAGTCATTTTCTGTCATTGTTTTGAGCTTAGTTCAACCGATATGATATATCTCCTTGTGTATTTGGATGTGATAGCTCCTTGCGTATTTGCAACTTCCCACCAGTGGAGTGCAAGGAGACTTTAAAATTAAAAATCATGGGGACTCAAATTCTTTGTAAAGCTATTTGGGTTCACGGCATAAATAGAGACGAGGCTAGTGCAGTCCGTAGGGTTTAGAAGTGAGTAGAGCGCGTAAAAAACTGTTGCTTCTCTTTCTCTTGTATGAGAGCTTCTTTTTCCCATAGCAGATGGTTCTTTTTTTTCCCTCTTCAATGAGAGTTATGATTTACATCAGCCTAGCACCAACAACATCCATGAGCTGTCTATGGGCCTGAGATTTCTATTTGAGTTGATTGTCCTAGTTTTTGTTCGTTTTATGAGAAATTGCTCGCACATAAATATGCTAATTAATGCTGTGAACTTAGGTCAATTTCATCACCCAGTTACTTCAAACATTTTTTTCCGATCTACAGTTGTCTTCATTTATTATATTGACATCCATTTCAATCCTTCGCGGTAATAAATGAATTAGTGTAGGACCTTATTGTGAAGGTTTTGAGTGAACACAATAATGCATATGCATGTTAACAGTACTGAGCCAGCTAGATATGAGTTGGAAGGGTACTCCAAGCGCTGTCTCCTTTTCCTCATTGGTTATTAGATATTAGGGGTGTGCGGATCCGGGTATCCTGTTTTTTTGATGTTACCTGGACCCTACCCGGTAAGGGACCGGTTCCTAAAATTTGGACCTGGAACCTACCCAGTTGGACCCTATACCCGGGCCCTATCTGGACCCTATGGTTTCAGGTAGGTTCTGGATACCCTGTAAAAAAAATCTAGTTTGTGATGCATTACGAACAATGATTTCCAAATAATCTGTGCATGACAATTACCTCAAATACACATGACTAAAGACCAATCTGGAAGTAAAATATTGTCTCTAGTCTCTTTCTTCAGTGATAAAGGTATACTGATCTGTCATTTCTACTAGATAAAGTTAGACATATGGAAGAATGATTCACGTTTACCTCTACTGCTGTTTTGAACGCATAAGAGAACAATATGATCTTTGATTCAAATGCATTGTTTGATGAACTTATGCGTTACTTAGAACTTCAGGATGCAAGTTGTACTCCCTAATATTATAAGTTCAAATTAGATACATCCAGGGTGGATCACTCTTATATATGTTGATAATTAATATTATAATATAAAAAAATTAAATATATAAAATATTAGGTCCGGTTCTGGGTACCCGTTCCCTATAAACGGAAACCGGAACCGGACCCGATACCCGTCGGTGCCTAATTTTCCTACCCGGAACCTACCCGAAACCGATAACTATCTACCCAGAATCTACCCGTTCGGGTAGGTTCCAATCGAGTATCTGGGTACCCTGTACCCATGCACACCCCTATTAGATATATAGGATTAGGGCTGTTGACGAACAGAACGTTCGACGAACTACTCGTAAACAAGTGTTAAACCCATGGGGCACCTGACGCATGCAAGGGGGGACGCGCGCACATGGGCAAGGGGAGCCGACCCAAATAAGGGCATTTTGTTTTTTTGTTATTTTCTATTGATTAGGAGGAGGGTTTGCCTATTTAAATGAGGGGTAGCCGTCATTGGTAGGCATGCTTGATTATTGATATTTTGAGAGAATTCTACGAGAGTTCTTAGGTAGATCTAGGAGAGTGCGGACGTCCTCGCTTACCGGCGCCTTGAGAGGGCGATTATCCCTTTATGTGTAATCAATCTATCTTATATTTCAGTTTTTATCTAATAGAAAATTGCATCTTTTGTTGGATCCTGTCAATTTGGTATCAGAGCGCGTGACTATCCATGGCGGCTTCGACAAGATCGCAAGACAAAATTGAGGCGTTGGAGGCGAAATTTACAAGCGAGATCGACGTAATCAAGAAATCATTGGCGGCAAATGATGAATCCATGGCAAAGTTGACGGCTTCCATCAACCAATTAACGACGAATCAAGCAAAGCACGACGAACAATTCACGCAATTGATGTAAACCCTAAATCAACTGGCGGCGAACAACAAAGGAGAGGAGAACCCTAAATCAGCAGGAACGGCACCACCTTTAGGCAAGGGGAAGGAGAAAGTTGAGATTTTTGACCCGGAAAATGACTTTTTGGTGGAGGAATTTGTCGAAGATGAAGAAGAGTAGCTGTGGAGGGTCGATTATCGAGAAGAAGTAAGGCGGAAGGCCGTGGAGACCCAAGAAGGAGCCGGCGGCACCCTTCCCCCCAACCACCAGGGGCGCACGCATGAGGGGGGCCGCGGCAACCTCCCTGGCCCTGCCGCCCCAAGAGGGCCGTCGAAGAGGCGGCGGCCTCCCCTGGGTGTGCCCAGGGGCCTCGAACCCCCAAGGGGGCCGGCGAGCCTCCCCTGGGTTCGCCCAGGCGCGGCGAACCCCCCGGGGGCCGGCGACCCTCCCCGACCCCAGGGGGCCGCTGGGGCCCCCAGGGCTACCGGGCGGGGCCGGCGGCCCTGCCCCAGGTAAGCCGCGCCCCGCTGACCTGTGCACGCCCACACGCGCAGTTTTTGAGGGCACATGCGGCGGTTTTTAGGCTTTTCGCGATGGGCAGCCGCGTCAGGAGGTACCGGCACGCGACTTCGAGGAGGAATTGGGGCCCGGGGGATTCCAGGAGCACGGGGACTACGGTGAAGGTTATTGGGATCCTCCCGATCCTCGATTTGACGATGGAAGGTGGCAGCCACCACGACGAAGGGGGTGCGTACAGAGACCGAGGAGCAGGACCCCATGGGGGTTATGAGCGGGTACCAGGAGAGGTATCAGTTCTACCACCAGCCTAGACAGGACGGAGACCGCGGGGACCAGGGGGGATTCAATATGGACCGACTGAGGAAGCTGAAGTGCCTATCTTCGATGGAACGGACCCGGTCTCGTGGGTCTACAGGGCGGAGAGATTCTTTAGAGTCTCTCGCATGACTGAGGAGCAGAAGTTGGAGGCCGCTGGTATATGTCTGGATGGAAAGGCCCTTACGTGGTTTCAGTGGAAGGACGCGAGGCGCCCTTTTTGCTCATGGGATGAGATCAGGGACCAGATGGTAGAAAGGTTCAGGGATCCTCGTCTGGGGAACGTACGGGAGCAGCTGCTATCACTCAGGCAGGAGGACACTGTGAGGAATTATCTAGAGAGGTTTGAGGCACTCTCAGGACATGTGCACGAGGTATCAGACGAGACGATGGAGAGCACCTTCATGAAGGGGCTGA
This sequence comes from Scilla litardierei, assembly GCA_030789695.1. NCBI lineage: Eukaryota > Viridiplantae > Streptophyta > Magnoliopsida > Asparagales > Asparagaceae > Scilla > Scilla litardierei. The sequence goes on along the minus strand of CM061134.1, from coordinate 222,384,091 downwards.
AGGCTACGGTTCGAGCAGCGGTTCGCATGCAGAAGCCTCAGAGCCTGATTGAGGCCATGGAGTACGCTCAGATGTCGGAGGACTAACAGATGGAGGAGAGAAAGGCCAGAGGTGGTTGGAGTGGACCGGTTTCACGGAGCATCCTGACCGCGACAGGAGAACAGAAGGCAGCTACGGGGCAGATCAAGCAAGTATTGAGAAGACGGGAGAGCAGAGCAGCGCGTCGCCAGCGGGGGGTCAGTTTAGGAGAATGACTGACGCCGAGATGAGGGAGAAGAGGCAGAAGGGGCTCTGTTTCAGATGCGATGAGAGGTTCACTCCAGGACACCACTGTGGGAGTCGTAAGCTGCAAGTGTTGATCGCAGAGGCAGACGACGATGATGATGTGGAGGAGGAGGGGATCAGAGATGATGACGACTCCCCCTCGGAGTAGCACCACCAGTGATGTCAAGCACCAACTTGAGAACAAGGTGGATTTTCAGGGGCGAAGTAGTGTTAGACCCATGGGGCACCCGACGCACGCAAGGGGGGACGCGTGCACATGGGCAAGGGGAGCCGACCCAAATAAGTGCATTTTGGTCTTTTTGTTATTTTCTATTGATTAGGAGGAGGGTTTGCCTATTTAAATGAGGGCTAGCCGTCATTGGTAGGCATGCTTGATTATTGATATTTTGAGAGAATTCTACGAGAGTTCTTAGGTAGATCTAGGAGAGTGCGGACGTCCTCGCTTACCGGCGTCTTGGGAGGGCGATTACCCCTTTTAAGTGTAATCAATCTATCTTATATTTCAGTTTTTATCTAATAAAAAATTGCATCTTTTGTTGGATCCTATCAACATGCTCGGTACATGTTCGTTTACGTTCGTTCGGAAAGCTTAATGAACAAACTTGAATAAATTTTTAGAGCCCAGTTAGTAAACGAAGATCGCTTGAACATAACCGTGTTCATTCATTTATCTTCGTGAACAAGTTCGTTAAATGTTCAAGTGTTCCATTAGATCTCGTTTACTAGGAGCTCGAATGTTCGTTTACCTTATATTATATATTATATATATATATAATTAATTAATAATAATAATAATACTAATAAGAAACAAAAAAAGAAAAGGTACGAGAATAGTTACTATGCGCCCAATGCACATGTTGCCAGTTCAAAACCTAAATCCCATTGTCACGTTATCCCATTATGCCGGACTCTTACCAAGTTACTACGCACCCAATACCCTAGTTCAGCTTTTTGGAAGTTGCAACTCAATTACTCAAACTGGAAATTGGAATTAAGATTGTTTGTGTGTTCACGAACATATTTCTGAACATGTTCACGAACAAGCTCGACAAGTCTTGTTAACGAACAAAACGTTTGATGAACTATTCGTGAACAAGCTTGGTAAATGTTTGTTTACGTTCGTTTACGTTTGTTCGGTAAGCTTAACGAACACGCTTGAACAGGTTTTTAGAGCTCGGTTAGTAAATGAACAGAGCTTGAACATGGATTTTGTTTATCAACGAAACCAAACTCTATGTTCAAGCTCGTTCTAGCTCGTTCGTCAACGGCCCTATATAGGATTGAAAATGGGTTATGCCGTGTTGTATGTCATGTTTGTGATGTCCAAATACGGCACATACAAAATACTTAGGTCAAAATACTGTCTTAAATCTGTATGAGTCTAGACGCATTGGTTCATGTACCAAGCCCATTCGAGCTTAAATTCGTACTTACATCTCTGCCCACATTTTAGCTTTCCACTTCATGTTCGAGTAAATTTTTCGTTTCTCCACCTATTGAATTAATACAGTTTGATTATGAATATTTACATAGTTTAAGCTAATAAGCTTTGACAACCTCTACACAATAAAAAGTAGAAGTAATAACTATAAAATTGATTATTTTTCTTCATGAACTTAATTGCTGTTAACTAAGACGCGATAGTGAGATGTCAATAAAAAATGAGGCGAGAGGATGGTAAGCTGGCGAAAGGACTGGTAGCCATCTGATACGAAACGAAATAGGAAATGTGGTGAGATTTAGTGGTGAGACTGCGTGATGACAAGAATTAGGTTGTCTCACCCTCGGTCCAACGAATTAGACTAAGTTTTTGTTCTCTGTATACTTCTGTATTTTGTTCTATTAAATCCAGTTACACTAATTCTGATTAAAAACCTAGCTTAATTCAGCATGAATACATGTTAATTCAGATTTTTAATATATACATTCAATTTTTGCAATCAATTGAGAATGTTCATAGGACTCTTGCTCTAGTTGCTTGTGAGAACCTGGAAATGACTGGAAATGAGTTACCTGTTGAATTGAAGAACCGAGGAGCAACAAATTCTACATGCTCAAGAGAGAGATATGTTGCTTGCTCCAAGTTAAGATGTATGATCTTAACGAAGGATGTTTCCCCACAAAAATTCCACATTGATAATGCTTTCTTCTTGAGGTGATTATCATAATATTGCAATTACTAAAAAAGGAAATTAAAAGAAAAAAAAGGAAAAGAGGTACCAAGCTGACAATTTGCTTGGAATTTAGTATCATTCTTAATCTTAACTACTACATAGCAATTAGTCTACATTGTAAATACCGGCATGCCATCAGTAATGGGTTTACAGAATACTTAAAAAATTCAAAGCATACTCCCCACAAAAAAAAATTCAAAGCATGGGGTTTGGTTTCCATGGTTCATGATGATGTGCATTGTGATGATAGTCCATTTGCATATTTATAGGTATATTTGCCAAGGGAGTGCTATTGTTTTGGATTCTTGTGTATTTCATCATTCGTATTTTTAAGTATTGCATACTTAACATTTCACAAAAATACATACGTATTTCGTCACTGCAGCCACAACCCGCAAGTAGCCAACCACATCCATAGGACAAATAGAGAGACCGTGTGTGTGTGTGTCTTATAAAGAGAGACGATAGAGAAGGAAGATGTCAGTCTCTCATTTCGTGTACAATGGGTGTGAGAAGAGAGAGAGAGAGAGGAGGAGGAGGAGGAGGAGGAGGAGGAGGAGGAGAGAGAGAGAGAGGAGGAGGAGGAGGAGGAGGAGGAGGAGGAGGAGGAGGAGGAGGAGAGAGAGAGAGAGGAGGAGGAGGAGGAGGAGGAGGAGGAGGAGGAGGAGGAGGAGGAGAGAGAGAGAGAGAGAGAGAGAGAGAGACTTGGGGCAATAAAATGGCTAGGTTGCCAATCCTAGTCATTTGATTTTTCTCTGTTTGTGCCAAATGGAGACAAATCAAAATTGTGGCCATTTTTATTGATCATTTGGCTTTATTTTGAACCAGATTGACAGCTCTGGTCAAATTAGCTTTCACAAATTTGGCCAGGATTCTCAACCTTTTTATTTTTGTGGTCATCTAATTTAACTTTAAATCGAGCGTAAAAGTTGATGTAAAGCTGATGTAGCCAGAATTGACGATTTAATGATTTCAAACTTTGTTGGCTTTTAAAATTATTTTAAATTTTTTGACTTAATTGAAAATTTGTCCAAAAACAAGATGCAACAGAGAATACAATTTATTTTGTACACATGTTTTTGGCACTGTTTTGGCTAACAAAATATTCGTGAATGGTCATACGGTTTAAACTTTACTCTCCATCCTTCAATTTTCTACATAAGCCATAGTGACTAAGAAAACGTTAAATTTTCCTATTAGAATGTAAGCTCACGGAATCTCACACGAGCCTCTCTGTAATTAAGCATGTCTAATGACTTTTTAATCGTGATATACAATAAGTAATCTTCTATTATATAATTTGAAGTAATTTGGATAGTGTTAGGATCCGAACACAAAAAGGCAGATATTACCCAAATTTTCTTTAGAGAAGATATAAAGTTCTCTTTTTTCTTGAGACAAACTTGCTTATTTATTATTTATTATTTATTTTTATTTTTATTCCTTTTAGCTTTTGGCATTGGAAATAGATTTTTAGGCTTTTTTCGTGATGTTGCCTTCTAAGATTTGTGTACTAAGGTTTCAATTTACTCTCATTTATACAATCATTTCTCATTCAAAATTTCAACATTGAACCCCATAGAAAGAAAGCATGAGGAAGAAGATGGTATATGTCTCATTTTCAATGTAAGCAGAGCGTAGTTACAACTTGGGTCACGGGACGTCCATTTAACAGAAAATTTAGCTGACTCAGATGATCCAGCAAGCATCACCAGATCAACTGATTTATAAGATGAAATGTATGATTGAAATGGAGGGTAACACGCTAGATAGATGAGTCAATTGTTTGTTTAGAGAGCATGATGCTTGGAATGGTGAATGGAGAATTAACAAAATAACAAAAATAGACGAGAAAATGTTGGACACAAACTTTTAACTTATTTTGGTAAATGTATCTTGTGACAGAAAAATAATAATGTTCACAATAAGAAAGGTAAAAACTAGCAGGGCTCACTTCGCATCTCTCATAAGTTAGTCAAAATAAGTTGTCTGCTGCTACACATTTTTTATAGTTTTATGATGCATGGTATACACTTGGAGAAAAAATAATTTTATAATATTGATACATAATTAGATGGAATTAGTATATTATTGATTAGTAAAAGCATGAGCTGATACAAACCTATGACAAAGAAGAAAAACAACTATCTTGGTTGTCAATTAATAATCATGTTCATTGTTGTTTAATCTAGACTTATCGGAAATTTCGTCCAAAATATAAAAGGGATAGATATAAGATCAAACTAGTTTTTGAAAAATGAAGTATGGAATAATTCTTTTTTTTGAGAGAAAGCAAGAAATAATTCTTTTTTAGAAAACTTTATTTACAACTTGTTTTACTATAGAAATCAAAGTAAGAAAGATGTAGAAAATAGTTTCCCAAGATTTCACAAACTGAAAAACAACATTAGATTGTAGTTAGTAATTATTTTATGAAAATAAACATGCTTTCTAAATAGGCTTATAAGGTTTTAATTTCCAAAAAAAAATTCCATTTGGGATTTTTGATAAACAAAATGTTAAAAGTGTTGTGCGCAGACGTAGAAGACTAGGACCGTTGGAGATTGAGAACGAGGACGAGCAACAACCAAAACAAGAGCGCAATGAAAGATAACCACTTTAGGCCGTTGGCCGGCCAAGGAAACACTAATGAGCTTATTACGAAAGGAGAGAACAAATACAAATCTTCTCTCTTCACAACGAAGAGAAAGCACGCAAGATCTCTCCAAAAGCTCTCTACAAATCTCTCAAAGTTGGCTCTCAACAAAGGCGGCTCAAAGTTCTCTCAATATGTTCCCATATGAAATCCTCGCCTAAACAACGTATTTATAGCCATATGATACAATATGTGTTCTAATAGAAAATGGATTCCTAAATGATAAGAACTTCTGACTTTAACGGAATTTCAATCCAATCGCAACTCTACTTCGGATAAGACATCACGTCCTTTGGGGGGGCACCCTCCATACTGTCGAGTTTCATGCTGAAGACCGATCCAACGATACAGAGCCAAGCTATCCGAGCTATTCGAAACTCGGATTGTAGAGTTGCGGACCAATGAGCCGCTGATCCTTCGAACTGAGAATTCATGTATTGTAGAAGTTCTAATAGTTCGGCATTCCCATATCTGACTTGTGCAGAGTTAGATAGGTCGAATTTGAGCGCAGACGAGCTAACTCTACACAAGATAGCTCGGCTGCAGATCCAATACTTCTTTAGCGGCTCAATCGAGCCAACTTTCACAAATATCCACCTTGGCGAGATTTAGGCATCCATCATACAGTCGACCATTCATGCATCACATTGGTAGATTCACATCTGGTGTTTCCTTCAAATTTGCTCCAAAGAGTCTAATGCCCCCTCTATGGCTCCCCTGGCTCCACCAAGCCTAAATGCCCCCAACTGGGGCTGCCATAGACATCATCTCGGAAGGACGTTGTGCAACAAGCAGTGGTTAAACTTAGCTCCAGCTACAACCTTAGTCAACATGTCTGTAGGGTTCGTCTGTTTCGATCTTCAACAGATTGATGTTATCGTCTTCTTCTCCCACATAGTCTCGGACAAAGTGGTACCTTCGTCGATATGCTTGGTGCGTGCATGGATGACCCGATTCTTAGCGAAGTGTGCCGCACTTTGACTATCACATTGGATGTCATACTTTTTCTGGTAGACCTCCAGATCGTCCATCAAGCCCATCATCCATATCGTCTCTTTCACAGCTTAAATCAACGTCATGTATTTTGCCTCTGTAGTAGACAAGGCCACAGTGGACTAAAGTATACTCTGCCAACAAATTGGAGCTCCTGACAGGGTGAAGACGTAGCTTGTTATGGATATCCTCCTATCTAAGTCGCCTACAAAGTCGGAATCAACATAGCCTACAACTTGCGGACCTTCATCACTTTAGCTATATGTTAATCCGACGTCAATGATGCCCTTGATGTATCTAAATATCTATTGAACCTCTCGTCAGTGTACTTTTTCCAGATTGTGCATGTAGCTACTCACCATGCTGACCGCATATAATATGTCGGGTCGGGTACATACCATATCATACATCAAGGCTCCTACCGCTTTGGCATACAGTATGCTTTCTATGGGCTTCTTCTCGTCTTCGATCTTTGGGCAATACTCGACACCGAGCTTGAAGTAATGTGCAAGCGGAGTAACTACAGACTTCATCATTTCACAGCTAAATCTCTGCATAACAGACTTCAAGTAGCGACTTTGTGAAAGATGAACTATACCCCACTTCGATCTCTTGTGAGCTCAATCCCAAGAATCCTTCGTGCTTCGCCCAGGTCCATCTCGAATGCATAACTTAGCTTAGATTTCAGTTTCCGAATCTCTACTTTATTTGATGAAGCAATGAGCATATCATCAACATAAAGGAAGAGATAGATGAAGGACCTATCATTTAGCCTCTGAAAGAACGCACAATGATCATATGGGCTGCAAACATACCCTCGATCATTCGTCATAAAGCATTCAGAACGCTTGTACCATCGTCTAGGTGATTGTTTCAGCCCATAGAGCGACTTCTTCAGCCTACATGCAAGACTATTGCCGTTCTCATAGCCATCGGGTTGAGTCATATAGATCTCCTCGAGCTTTCTATGCAAGAACGGTGTCTTGACATCTAGTTGCACTAGTTCGAGATCGAGCTGTGCAACTAATACATATATGATCCGAATTGAGCAATGCTTCAACACCGGAGAAAAGACCTCATTGTAGCTGATGCCCCTCTGTGCATAGCCCTCCACTACAAGGCAAGCTTTGTAGAAAACTTCTCTAGATTCAGCTCTTTCCTTCATGGTGTATACCCACTTACACCCTATTGCCTTCTTACCTTCTTGCCTTCTGGAAGCTCCATAAGATCACATGTCTCATTATTCATCAGTGATTTCATTTCTTCATCCATCCCTTTCCTCCACCTCTCTAGGTCTTCAGAATGTTCTATGTACATCTTTAAAAGAAATTAGTGTAGCAATACTTACAACTGGAAAAGCGAATGAGACCATCTTTGTATATCGTGCATGTCTTCGTATCTCACGCCTCGGTCTCGTAGCTGCAATATAATCCATCTGCTATGTCATTTGTGAAGACGAGCTATCTCCACTATCTGAGCTTGAACCACCATCACCAACATCCGTTTGGAGTACTTCGTCTGTAGTTTCTAGTGTAGGTCGGCTTGAGTCAGTAGCCGAGCTATTTGGAATATTATAAACCTCCATGTAGACCTGCTTCAACTGTCTCCTTGGGCTCCACCATCTGCTCAAGCTCATTCTTTAACAAAGACGACTCATCAAATGTCATGTCTATGCTAATAATCACCTTTCTTTGTCTTGGACACCACACCTGGTATCCTTTAACACTACGCTAAAGCCTAAGAAGATGAGTTTCTTGGCTCTAGCGTCGAGCTTGTCATCCTTCACAGCATAATAGCTCGGATAGCCCCATATACGCAGAGACTTGTAGTCGGGAACTGGCTTTTCCGATCAGACCTCCAAATGAGGTCGTCTACCCAGTGCAGCAGAAGGTAGCCGATTGACTAAGTAGGTCAGTACGCTACGACCTCCCCCCAGAACTCCTTCAATATGTCAGTAGTAGATAACATACATCGGACTTTCTCCAGCAAAGTCCGATTCATCCTTTCAGCTACTCCGTTCTGTTGCGGCGTACCACTAATAGTAAAGTGTCTCTGTATCCCTTCCGATCTACAGATCTCCTGGAAGAGGTCCGACATATAATCTTCATAGTTGTCGCTTCAGATCTGCCTGACCTTTTGACCTGTTTAAGTCTCGACCAGCTTCTTCCATTCCATAAATGTGCTCAGAACTTGGTCCTTCGATTTCAGAGGAAACACCCAAACCATGCGGAGTAATCATTAATAACTGATACAAAGTATTGTTTACCTCCTACTGAGGCTGACCTAGTCAGAATCCATACATCGATATGGATGTAGTCAAGCGATCCTTTCGTATTATGGATGGCCGTCCCAAATGAAGCTCGTGTTTGTTTACCGAAGACACAATGCTTGTAAAACTCAATCTTTCCGGTTTTGGCTCCTTTTAGACAATCTTCTTCGATAAGCTTCTGCAAAGTTTTTTTCTCTAATATGACCTAGACGCATGTGCCAATGAAGCAAGCCATCTTGGTCAGCCTCACGGGTCAGAGCTGCTATGCCAGCTACGACCGAACCAGCTAAATAATAGATGTTGCCTTTACGCTTTCCCTTCATAGCTCCTCGAGTCACACTTAGAACTCTATTCTCCATCGTCACTCGGCAGCATTTGGCTTCGAGTGAACCCAACGATATGAGGTTACACTTTAGGCCGGAAACATAGCGTACCTTGTCGATGTATCGTGTAATATCGTCACTCATTTTCATCCAATCTGTCATGATGCCTGCCGTGGAGCAAGCTCAGTCGTCGCCCAATAAGACTGTACACTTACCTCTTTCTCGAAAGGTTGTAAAGTATTCTCTGTATGGCGTCATACGAAAGGAGCATCCAGAATCGAGCACCCAATCATCTGACGTCACGCCCTCCGAACCACGGACCAGTACTCATTCGTCGACCTCAACACACTTGACATTGGCTGTAGCGTCTTGCTACTTCTTCGCCTTTGAACAATCTCTGACCCAATGTCCTTTCTCTTTAAAAAAGCACATTGGTCATTCGCCAAATTCTTGCAAGGAGGGCCTCTACCCTTGTCCCTGGACTTGTATCTGAAATATCCATTCTGAGCTCCACCACTCTCATTGCTCACTCTCATTGTTCCGACCTCTTACCATCGTAAGAACGTCGTTTGCTCTGCTTCTAGCGGCCTCATCGTTCCTTCTGAACTCATTGCTCGTCAGAATGTTGGACACTACTTCAAATGTGATCGAGTTCTTATCATACGTAAGAATCAACACCAAATACTCATAATCATTGGGCAGAGAATTGAGGAGAATCATAGCTTTGTTTTTGTCGTCGACCTTAACATTGACGTTGCTTAGGTCGATCAGAAGTTTGTTGTAATAGTCTAAATGTTCATTAATAGAAACACCTTTCTCAAGCTTCAGACCGAAAAGCTTCTTCAAATGCAATCGGTTTTGGATGTTCTTCTTTATGTACTTATTGCCAAGCTCCTTCCAAAACTTTCTGGCATTTGTCTCCTCCATATATGTGTATTTCTTCTCCTTCATCAAGTACAGTCGGATGGTTCCACATGCATTTCGATTCATAGTTCTCCACTCCGAATCCGATATGCTGGTCGGCGTCTCGTCCAATGCGATATCTTGACCAAGTTGGTTCAAGACATCTAAGACCTCACATCTCAACATACTAAAGTTGATCTTTCCATCGAACTTCTCAATTTTGAATTTCGTGTTGGACACGATAGTCAGAGCCGATGGAGCATGCTCTCTGGAAGTCTAGCAGATGGAGAATGCTATCTGGAAGTCAACGCCTTTGAAGAACTGGCATCGCCACCGTTGCTCATCTTCGCCTCCTGCGTTGATCTCCGAAACTGCTGAGCTTTAATACCAGTTTGTTGTACGCAAATGCTTAAATTAGAATTTGAGTGAGATTAGATAAGGAATATAAAATATAGAGAGAATTTAGATTAGAAAAAGTTACCTTAACTGACAGAAGAGAAAAACCGTGGCATGAATTTGGGGGAAGAAGAAATTTAGGGATTTGATATACTTTCGGGCCTCGCATCGGGTAATATAATGATTACCAACTCACGTGTTTCTATTGCAGAGATTTTTCTCATCTTTCACATAGGCAACCAAGCTCACTTTGCGCTCCAATATAAAAGATTTAATTTTTTAGAAAACTCAAATTTATTCCAAATTTATCAATTTCTATTCAACTCGCTTCATCAAAATAGATAAATACATAGCTATATTTATAGGCTAATACAAAGACTAATTCAAATCATACTCAAACTTCGAAATAAATTCAAATAATTTTTTTAAATTAAATTAAATGGTTCCTTAGAACAGAAAACTCAAAGCAGACTCAAACTCCTTTTAAAATGAAACTCTAACAGACTCAAATTCTTTTAAAGACTCTTTAAGACTCAAATTTCTTTTAAAGGAAACTCTAAAAGATTTAAATTTCTTTAGAAAAAGAAACTCTAAAAGCACTCATATTACTAAATCTAAAAAGGATTCAAGTAAACTTAAATACTAAAATTTTAAAAAATTTAAATACTAAAAATACTAATATGAATCCAATTTGAAATTGGATCTTCATCGTTCTACCTAGTTTTGAGAATTTCATTACCTCGTGAATGGTGACAGAAAGAGTATAACTAGGTAAACATTAGGCTTTTGTAGTTGGAAAAGACGTGTTTGCGAACCTTGAAGTAAATCAGTATGTAGATTTACAGACAAATATCTTCGTTAAAATATTTTAAAGATATATAGATATATAGAGTATGCTTGTTAGTATTATGTGAAGGATCAGGAATGACGAAGTCAATATGCTAAATGAGTTCCAGCGAGACCTTCAAGCTAACCTCATGCGTGAACTTATCGTGCAATTTAGGTTCCAACTCGTGCTCCATCACATGTTCGGACTCACGCTCAAGCTTGGACTCGATTACATGACTAATCTTGATCATAGGCATAGATGTAGAGCCAGGCTTCAATTTGATCTTGAACTCTGCATCTAGCTTAGGCTCGATGGCGGACTCGACATACGGCTTGGGCTCTTATTTGTGATTCAAAGACTTCCTCATGCTCGACTCATTGGAGTTTAACCTATTTTTTGATTAACTCGAGTCTTAGGTAAAGAAAGTATCAACAAAATTTTCTTCCTATTAAACATGAATGCATGTGTTGAGTTCGATCTTTCAGAACTCATCACATCTATAGATTTTATAATGAAGGTCTTCTAGCAAAATATGTGCAATATTAATGTGTATAAAATCACGCCAAATATGATCATGATGTCTCGCAACTAGATATGTACTAAATATCGTTGGGTAATCGTAGAGTATTCTTGTCAACACTTGAGTTATATGACTGTAGACGAGGTTCAGTTGTTAGATCTATTTCTTGAAGGCTGACATTAACACAACTTTATTCATCAATCATCAATTTATAAGACTTATCACATACTTTAAAGTATATATATGAGAAAAATGGGTATCATACGCCATATGAGAGGGTGTCCCATATGCCCTCTCACATAAAGGGGGTCAAGTACAAGCCCATGTGGGCTTGTACTTGACCCCCTTTATGTGAGAGGGCATATGGGACACCCTCTCATATGACGTATGATACCCATTAATCCATATATATATATATATGAAAAATGGTATCTTTCAAAAAAAATATGAAAAATGGAGTGCTGACAGCGCTGGAAATTTTTCCAGCGCTGTCAGCGATTTGGGGGGTAAAAACAATTTTTTCGCTGTAGTTAGATATACTAGTTAGATATACTCGTTACCTAGCTCTCCACAAATTTTCAGGTCAATCCAACATCATTTGAGCATTCGTTCATCGATTTCAAAAAAACCGCTTCAAAATCTGGACAGTTTTGCGCAACGTTTTTGAAATCGATGAACGGAGGCTCAAACGGTGTTGGATTGACCTGAAAATTTGTGAGGAGCTAGTTAACAATTATATCTAACTACTGCAAATTTTTTTAAATAAATTTTTTACTTCCCAAATCGCTGACAGCGTTGGAAAAATTTCTAGCGCTGTCAGCACTCCTCCATTAATATATATATATATATATATATATATATATATATATATATATATATATATATATATATATATATATATATATATATATAATGCTAGACATATACCAATATTCCGCACATTTAGGTGTTGTAAGAAAATACCTAACGATGTTTAGATGAGCACTAGATTCATGTAACCCTTCATCCGCATCAGTAGCACTTCCAATGCATAGATATCTTCGATCATTTCTTCAAAATATATACTAATTTGAACTAACATGCAACTAACTCAAAATTGGGCCTACACATTAGAGGCGAGCATACGAAGAGCGGGCATGTAAGAAGTGCTCACAAAAGCCATAGCTCATTATGACATTTCTTCGAACATATGGTACACATGTCGTTTGCAAGCGGACGAGGGCTTGCATGTGTTTGTGTGCATTCATTGCGTAATGGTAGGTCCTACACATGAGTCAAACATGCTCTATAAATGACAGTCACCACGTTATTGTTGCAGCCTTTGGCACATGCAGAGGAAATCATGGTATTTGGTTGCGATAATCCCTCGAGCACATTGCATATGTAGTGGGTGCTAGCAAATCTACTGCATATGCAGATTGATCCGGTCAGCACGAATTTGGTGCTTAGCGCCTTTTCATCCTTGACCATGGTCTGACGATTATCACTGTCTCTGTATCTAACCCTCATAGGTTATGATGAATTTAGCATTTAGTGACTCCCCTCTTTCCAACTATTTGGTTAAGATACATGCCTTCGTGTTTTATCTTACAATCTATCTATCACACTAGTAAGTCAGCAATTGACCCAATACAACAAAAGAATCATGTACACAACTTCAAGACGGGCCCTAACAGGATTAGCCCATCGAAGGAGTAGCATGTTAGCAATGTGCAATGACCAAAATGACCTTCGACCAAGTTTGTATGAGTTCATCCATTCAAGGAAGGATGTAACTCATTTTAACCTAAATTTTTCTCACCAGATTTTATATTTCTTATTTAATCTTCCTCATGTTGTAATTTGAGCATCGAACGAGCCGAAACCGGAGACTACTGTTCCGAGTTCGACTCACTAACATTCTTGTTAGCTGTGATATGTAGATTACGTAACCATCCAAGCACATGTCTTACACAGTCCAGACATGTCCATCTGCCTACTACGTCATTAGATGGGTTTCTCATCTTAACGTATTTATTTTTGTGTGCTATTTTAATGGAAAAAGCGGGGGTTTATAGATAAATGAGATGTTTATCCAAATTTGATAAAGATAAAGTGATAAGATTTTATTTGGATACACGAGATCACAAAGTTCATGACTTTTCAATTTTTCTCTCTTTTAAGCACCTTATTTTTTTGATAAAATACTCAACACAGCCAATGTCTTATAAGATAAATTTCTTAAGTTTTTAAAAATATTTGTAATAATATCAACATGGGCAAAACTTACAGTTAGAATCTTTTTAGCATCTTTTTAGAATACTAATAATGTTTCTTTTTAATAGGACTAGTGATAACCCGTGACCATATATCACAAAGAATTCGAAATATTCCCAAAATATGCCAATATTCCGCACATTTAGGTGTTGTAAGAAAATACCTAACGATGTTTAGATGAGCTCTAGATTCACATAACCCTTCATCCGCATCAGTAGCACTTCCAGTGCATAGATATCTTCGATCATTTCTTCAAAATATATACTAATTTGAACTAACTTACAGCTAACTCAAAATTGGGCCTGCACATTGGAGGCGAGCATACGAAGAGCGGGCATGTAAGAAGTGCTCACAAAATCCATAGCTCATTGTGACATTTCTTCGAACATATGGTACACATGTCGTTTGCAAGCGGACGAGGGCTTGCATGTGTTTGTGTGCCTTCATTGCGTAATGATAGGTCCTACACATGAGTCAAGCATGCTCTATAAATGAAAGTCACCACGTTATTGTTGCAGCCTTTGGCACATGCAGAGGAAATCATGGTATTTGGTTGCGATGATCCCTCGAGCACATTGCATATGTAGTGGATGCTAGCAAATCTACTGCATATGCAGATTGACTCGGTCAGCACGAATTTGGTGCTTAGCGTCTTTTCATCCTTGACCATGGTCTGACGATTATCACTGTCTCTGTATCTAAACCTGATAAGTTATGATGAATTTAGCATTTAGTGACTCCCATCTTTCCAACTATTTTGTTAAGATACATGCCTTCATGTTTTATCTTACAATTTATCTATCACACTAGTAAGTCAGCAATTGACCCAATACAACAAAAGGCTCATGGGCACAACTTCATGACGTGCCCTAATAGGCCTAGCCCATCCAAGGAGTTGCATGTTAGCAATGTGTGATGACCAAAATGACCTTCGATCAAGTCTGTATAAGTTCATCCATTCAAGGAAGGATGTAACTCATTCTAACCTAAATTTTTTCTCACCAGATTTTATATTTCTTATTTAATCTTCCTCATGTTGTAATTTGAGCATCGAACGAGCAGAAATCGGAGACTACTGTTCCGAGTTCGACTCACTTACATTCTTGTTAGCTGTGATATGTAGATTATGTAACCATCCAAGCACATGTCTTACACAGTCCGGACATGTCCATCTGCCTACTACGTCATTAGATGGGTTTCTCATCTTAACGTATTTATTTTTGTGTGCGATTTTAATGGAAAAAGCGGGGTTTATAGATAAATAGTGATGTTTATCCAAATTTGATAAAGATAAAGTGATAAGATTTTATTTGGTTACACGAGATCACAAAGTTCATGACTTTTCAATTTTTTTCTTTTTTAAGCCCCTTATTTTTTTTTGATAATATACTCAACACAGCCAATGTCTTAGAAGATAAATTTCTGAAGTTTTTTAAAATATTTGACATAATATCAACATGGGCAAAACTGACAGTTAGAATCTTTTTAGCATTTTTTAGAATACCTATAATGTTGATTTTTAATAGCACTAGTGATAACCAGTGATATATCACGATGAATTCAAAATATTTCCCTGAAAAATTCCAACCCATTCAAAATCTCCATCTCCCAAAAAATTACAGTCTGTTCAAAATTCCATTAAAAAAATTTGTAGCCACCTTGGAAATATCCCCTAACAAAAATTTTTAACCACATTGAAATTAAAAATTTAAGTCTCCCCGGAGAATTATGTTTCATCAAAATTTTTAATTCTCTTCAAAATTTAGTCCCCCCAGATTTAGTTTCTCCTAAAGTTTAAAATTTTAGTTTTCCTAAATTTAGTTTCCTCCCGATTAAGTTTTCCCAAACTTTTACGGTTCCCTCCAAAATTTGAGGGTATTCCTCCTAAAATTTTCACAAACTCTCATCATAACCATACTATTAATTCTTTAAGATTCAATCCCAACCGTCTTTCTACCAACACTTGTTCTAATCAGCAACCTCATTCAAAAACATACATCAATTGTATAATAGGTAAATACACCAAAATGGATCTCATAAACGCTATTAGGATTGCTAATAAAAAAGGATCTCAATTGTATAACAGAGTACTAGAGAGTAGTGAGTAACTGAAGGGATATTAACACCGAATTTCCTTATCAGATCAGAATACAAAGTTTCAGGATCCAAACCCAATAGCCCAACAATGTGGATCCAACCTCTATGTTCCCCTTTCGAAATAATT
Organism: Scilla litardierei; assembly: GCA_030789695.1. Classification (NCBI taxonomy): domain Eukaryota; kingdom Viridiplantae; phylum Streptophyta; class Magnoliopsida; order Asparagales; family Asparagaceae; genus Scilla; species Scilla litardierei. The sequence continues at coordinate 222,368,263 of CM061134.1, read as the reverse complement.
TCTTTTGAGGGAATTGCCCCTTTTCAAAATTATGCATTTCATTTCAAGAAGATGCAAATTCTGTAAGATTGCATTCTCTCTCGTTTAATTTTTTGACCAATTTTTTTAAAGGTTTGATATTTTTAAGCATGCGAATAAATTGAAATTGGGAAAAAAATTTCCCCCAAAAATTCCAACTTTATTTATTCTCTCCCATTTTGGCCTCGTTACTCATTGTGATTCAAATTTAGGGCCGCTGAAAATGGAGCTATCTACATCAATTGAAACCTTTGATTAAAGGTATGTACAAATTTTTGCTGTTAATTTTGCTATTACTGAAGATGGGCTGTTTCTGTTTGTGGTCATTCTGGTGTTTGCATTATTATAGTCATGCTAGTTTATCTACATTTATCTAAATTAGCATTCATTATCACATTTTGTGCTGACTTGCTTTTCCTTTTTTTTATTTAATAGTTTGATGTTAGTTTGAGAGTTTCAGACATTACATTACTGATTACTGATTTGAGGTTTCTTTCCAGCAACATCAGGGTCATAGACTTCTACTTTAGAAAACAGTTTGTATGTGGCAAGAAACTCGAATAAAAAATTAAATGATTTGGGCAAGAAACTTGAAGGGGAATCGTGCGCATGCACACACATTTGGGCATGATTATATATAAAACAATTGATACAATACTGAATGGAGAAAGTTGCAAATTGATCGCTTGTGCTAGGATATCTAACTTGAATTTTGTAATCGATGCATTTCCATATGCTAAGCACATTTGGAGACTTGGAGCCATTTTAAACAATTGAAGATGTTCCCTAGCATTGCATCAGAGGATTGTAAAACTAACAACCCATGGTGTATAAAATGAGCAAGTAAACATGCACCTTTAACCAACTGATGGGAACTAGCAGTCTGTGCAAGGTATGATACGGGGCATAGCCCCACATATATTTTAGTAAATCTCAGGCAAAGTTTTCATTGGGAGTACATAGAGAAAAGAAAGTAGAGATCCATCTTTGCGAATTCAGCGTTTAGAGATAAACATGTTATTAGTACAAACTAGAAAGGTATGTCCAACAGAATAGTAGATATGAGTTCTGATGCTTGAAAGAAAATAATGAGGTGTAACCCAGTCTTTGTTTATCTGAAATCATCATATAGAAAAACATTGGAGTGGACAGGTACACGACTGTTGTGGAGACCTGATATATCTCAAGTCATTCGGAACAGGTTGAGATGGAGATTGCATCGTACTTCAGCTTGGTGACATTTATCGTAAGATAAAGAAGGTTGGAGAAAATTTGCTTAATATAAAGCACCAAATCAGAGAAGAGTGCCATTTATCACACCTACATGAACATAAGCATTATGCTTATAAATTAGAGGGATAAATAATAGTTTTATCAGAACTAATAATAATCAAACAGAAAGGAAAGCTGACTAAACCTTATATGGATGCATGCTCAAAAACTGCCTCCAAGAATGTAGAGAATAATCTAACTAGATACGAGTTGTGGTACTTGATGACAAATGACGAAGATAAGCTCAATCATGTCCTTGCTGATGCAGTTATCATAGAGAAGAATACCGAAGATGAGTCTGTAAGATCCACATATTCTCGTAGCGACCACCAGATTCATGTTTATCATCTTTGATTCCTTCAAAACAGTGTAAGATAGATATGAGTCACATATCACTTTACTGATTTAAGAGAATTTGAAGCATGAAGAAAGGCGGAGAGAAATTGCTTAGCATAAACACAGTTGTCAAGTGAAATTTATTTTACCTTTCCTGTAAATAATTGCCAGCTAATCAGTTGATATCACATGTCACCTGCATGAACGCAAAACATTAAGCTGATACATAAAAGAACAAATGATAAATATATTATAATAACGTATAGAAATGATAGACCATGATGAACAACTAAGCTATGTACCATGATGATAGATATGCCTCCTCAAAGATTGATTGTAGCTTGGACCTGATTTTGACCTGATTGTCTGGCCATTCCAAGCTTTTCCACCATGATGCCTGTCCCTTTATCTGTCCTAACTTCTCTGCATTCAGTGGGAGTTTCTTCAATTTGGGGCAATCTCGCACAACGAGAAGCTTCAAGGAAGGGAAAGCCAATGGTTTGCTCCCACAGCTTAGACTCTCCAGATCTGGCAGCTCACTGAGAAACAATTTCTGAAGATTGGGAAGAATGTTGATCTCTTCTGCTATTTCTGTCTCCGGCTCTTTTCCTTTAAGGGATTCATTCTCGCAATGGATTAACTGTCTTACTCCTTTGCAACCAGCCATCCATAAAGTTTTGAGGTTCTGGAGGCTGCCGCTTTTCAAGGTGAGTTTAGCTTTGGGAAGCTCAAATAGGTAGAGTTCCGTTAGATTGAGAAGTGTAGACAACCGTCCAAACTTACCATCATCGATCACAAACTCCTCAAAGTCATCACATCGTCGGATTCCAAGTAAGTTCAATGCCTTCAACTCACTCCCAAGGGTTGCAAGTGAAAGTGTGGTTAGGCCCGTGAATTGACTTATTTGGAGCTGATGTGTGGAGTTAGCTAGCTGCGGAGATCCAGAAAGCTTCTGCAATTGGGATGGTGTATTTACGCTGATGCCAAGTACTTTCAGTAGCTTCAGGCGGTGAAGGTCTTCGAAATCCACCCCGTCTCCAGTTGAATCCACTTTCCAGTCCTTATAACTCCCGAACATGGAAAGAGATCGCAATTCGGTGAGGCTTGCAATTAAGCCTTCAGGAATTTGTTCGAGAAGTGGAATGTTTCTCAACCCTAAGTACCTCAGCTTATTTAGTTTTCCCAATTGTCGAGGTAGGGAACTGATTGGAGTGCCGGATAAATTAAGATACTGGAGCTCCTTCAGTTTCCCAATTTCTGGTGGAACGTCCATAATGCCAGTGTAGGATAGGTCCAAGACTCTCAAATTATTCATGGACCCAAAGAAACCTTTGCATATTTCCCCTGATAAAGGATTGTTGCATAATAAAAGGGTTAATAGAGAGGAGGAGTCCGGCCTAACAGACAATGTCTTTATGTAGTTGTTCACCAGTGAAATTCTTTCCACCCCTTTCCACTCATCAACATCAGGTGCATCTGTCAAATCTTTTCCTGCTCGCATCAACCATTTGTCACCACCAATCCACATGGCTAAAGCACGGATCATCGGGTGCATTCGGACACAATCTGTATCGCTACCGCTCTCCAGCATGGACGCAGCTTTTAATGCTTCAAGGCCATCGTAAGAAGCACCACAATGGTCTACTAAAAGTCCTTCGCCTATACAGTAATCTGTAATGCACTGCTTAGTAATGTAATAATCCTTCGGAGACATGGAACAATATAGGAAGCATGTTCTCAATTTGTCATTTTCAAGATTGTCGTAACTAAGCTTCAAACGGGCGAGCACATTTTTCATGCCTCGGATTTTCAGGGGGGTGTTTTGTAGAGTTGCCATTGCTTCCTCCCACTCCTCTGGTGTCTTTTTCTTTGCCATAGCACATCCAACAGCAATAAGTGCACGCGGTAGACCCCCACATTCTGTTACCATTCCCTCGGCATGCCGCCATATCAACGGGTGAGACTCAATGAGCTTCCTGCCTGCCTTCTCTACAAACAAACTCCAGGCCGCCTCCCACTGCAAGCATTTAACCTCGACCGTAGCTGCACACATGCTCTCACATACATCTTTTAGTCGTGTAGCCATTATGACCCTACACTTCGTATGATGTGAAGCAGTAGGAATTCCTACACCATTGAGATCCACGGCTTTCCATACGTCATCCAAAATGAGTATAAAGTTTCTCTCTTCGAGGTTCACACGGATACGTCGAGCAAGTTCTTCTCGGCTTTTGTTTAGATATCCTGTAAATCCCAACTTGTCTGCAACAGCCTTCTGCACTTCCTCTGCATCACGACTTCCCTTCATGTCTATCCAGACGATCAGGTATCTGTGTCTGAGAGGGGATTTGTCAAAGAAAGTCTTCAAGAGTCTAGTCTTGCCCACCCCTCCCATCCCATGGATCCCAATGACGCTTGCTTCGTCATTGTTTACAAGCTGTTCAAGCTGCTCGAACACTGGGTCCTTGTCCAATGCCACCAATCCAGATGCAGCAGGCGTTTCCCCATGGTATGTATGTGCAATCACTCGAGGCATCCTGACAAACCAAATGGAGAAGATCAAAATAATAAAAGAACGCACACACACTCTCTCTCAGATGCTTGCACCATGCGCACACAAGCAACCATAGATGGATATTCCACAGGGTATATATATTATAATTTAGGTTAAGACTTCTGCATATTCATAACTTAAATGGAGAGACAATCAATCATCTTTAGATGCTCCTTGATCTGTTAAGAAGAGTTATTTTTAATAAAGAAAACAACATTCTTTCGGGTGATTATGAACCGAATGTCGTTATAGGTATAGGTATTGGTTACAAAAAAATTGACATGTACATGAATGTCTTGTTAAATTTTGGTGATTCAAGTCTCAAATATCACATTCTCAGGTCACTCGATCGAGCTGTCCCATTCGCTCGACCGAGCTAGAGACGGAACAAACAGCGTAGCAGCGTTGGTATCATACTTGCTTGAGTACTCTACTGCTCGACCGAACTACCAGCTACTCGGTCGAGTGACGGACTACTCGATCGAGCTACAGTGTGTTCAAATTAACAATAAGTTGGCCTGTTTGAGAGCTCTGTGGGGATCGTCAGCACGATCGAGCACCATCCTCATCCACCCAGCGGCAGCAGCAACAAGAAGACTGCTCAGTCGAGCGTTGAGCTCGCTTGACTGAGCGGCGCATGGCCAGGTATTTTTCAGCCGATAGCCTGGATTTATTTCAGGCTCGTTTTGAGGGTCCTATTTAATCCTAATGGCTCATTAGATTAGGTTAATGCTGATTTCTAGATCTGGAGCTTTTAAGAGTTGGAGCCGCCGCCATTGGAGACGTTGTCGAGGGATTAGGGCTAGGAGTTTGATTATGAGGTTGAGTGATTCTCTTCATTACTACTTTTATTTCTTCTTCCATGAGTGAGGCTGTGAGGGCTTGTGCTTTCAGCCAAGTTATTACTCACATGAGCGAAAGATAGATTGTAACCCTATTGTGGATCTCTCTAATAGTGGAATCATCTCGAAATTGCTGGATGTAGGTTGTGCGCAACCAAACCAGGGATCTCTCTAATAATGGAATCGTTGGCAGATAATGTTCTGAGAGAAGTCTTGGATGAAGCTACGACGTCTGATATCTGGAAGAAGCTTGAGGGACTGTACATGAAGAAGTCGTTCACGAGTCGTCTCTATTTGCTTCAGCAACTGTATACTCTCAAGATGAAGTCTGGATCAGTGGTGAAGAATCACATGGATGAGTTGAACCAGATAATGCTAGAGTTGCAGGGTATGGATGTGAAGATTGAAGATGAACATCATGCTGTTATCTTGTTGTGTTCATTGCCTGAGGAGTTCAACCAATTTGTTTGGTCGATGATTTATAACCGAACGACTCACACCGTGGAAGAGTTGAAGGCAGCGCTTCACACTGAGCAGCTATGTGGCAAGGTTCAAGGTAGAGATCATGTAAGCAACCGCGAGGAGGCCCTACATGTGAGAGGTCGACAGGAAAGGAGAGGATGTCACAAGAAGAACAATGATTGTTCCAAGTCGAGACATTCGTTGGATAGATTTTGAAGGTCACATGTTACAATTGCCAGCAGAAGCGCCATTTTGTAAACCGGTGTCCTAGCAAGAATAGGAAGAATGCCAAGGAGGTCGATAAAGAGTTTGGTTCAGCATCATTGGGGATAGATGGTATGCATTTCCGTGATGAAGGTAGAGATCCAAAAATGTTTGCAGTAGGGATTGCAGGAGACGCAAACATTGCGTGGCTTATGGATGGCGGGTGCTCATACCATATGACTCCCCATAGGAGTTGGTTCGCTACATACCGTCCCAAAGAAGATGGAGGCTCAATTCTCATAATGCAGTGTTGTCATGCCCTATTTTGAACTATACGTGTATTCTACTATATACACGTGGTATGAAATAATTATGGGTATCGATGTATAAATCACAATGCATGGGGTTGTGTCGTAATATGTGGCCAAGAGAAGAGAATGCGAGATGTGAATGCGGAAGAAGTGTGAATGACGTCGTGTGTATAATAGAACAAGAATGTATTGGACGTGTGTGTGTAGTGCATGAATGCATGCATGGATGTGCATGGATGTGTGTAGGGAGAGCCATGCTAGTGTGAAACGGGGTTAGGAGTTAATGGCATCCCCGTAAATTTTTAGAAAAGTGAGGGGCAAAATGGTAATTTGGACCAAATGAGGGGGGTGTGTGTATAGTAAAGAAGTGTGTGCATAAAGTAATGGCAAACTTGTAAATACCTAGAAGTTGAGGGGTATTTTTGGGAGGGTATTTTAGTCATTTTGCTTTGTACATGGCTTATGGGACAAGCTAATGCATGGTGTAGAATTCTCTTTAGGATTCTTTTTCTTTCTTTAATCTTCTCTCATCCTCTCTCTCTCTCTCTCTCTCTCTCTGTCTCTCCCTCCCTCCCTAGCTTAGGCCGGCCACTCTCTCCCCCTTTCTCCATCTTCTTTAATTCAATACCCTATTTAGCCTCTAACATCAAGAAAGCCTAGGTAGCTTCAAGGAGAAAGAAGGTGGAAGGAAGAGAAAGAGAAGAGAAGAAGAAAAGGGTCATCTTAAGGTAGGATTATAATTTGGGTTTGGAATTCCATTAATTTGTTCTTGCTATCATGTTTTTATAGCATGATTTACATAATATGTAGTAGGGGTAGCCAAATTGATGTGACATGATTCAATTTCACAAATCACCCCTTGAAATTCTTAGCAAAAGCACCCCCTTGAAAATCTGAAAACCCTTCAGTAAGTTGTTACTTGAATTCTAGTCACTGTGGCTTGAATTAATTCCCGATATACTTTTAGATCTCGAAATTCTACCCCAGAAACATATAAAATTTGACATATGTTCAGTTCAATAATTAGGAGTAAAAATTCCATCTTTACAACATGTCTGATTGTCATTCAGTCTGGGCACAGTTTGGAAATATTGAGCTCAATCCCTGCACACTCCATAGAAATTTAGGTTCTTGGTCTCGTTATAAACTTTTTCTACAACTTTCTCCTCAGGTATGTTTTCGAGACTCTAACTGCAACATAACTTAAACTTAAAGTAGCAATTGTTACAGCCCTCAGAATCTGTCTGAAAAACAGTTTCGACAAGTCTCACCATACAATTTACCATAAATCATATAGTTCATATTTTTGCATGAAATTTTATATGTGAACTCAGAACTATCATATCTACAACTTTCATTTAGGAAATATTTCCAGATTCTTATTAGAATTGTAATTTCATTAGCTGTTATTGAGAAGTTATGCCATGCTGTTCTCATTTTGCATGTAATTGTATTACTCTTGGTAGGGTTGTTGCCATCACGCTTGTCATTGTTAGTTGTCATTGTTGCTACTTGAATGCATGTTTATTGTGATATTTGAGTTATTTTTCAATGAATTTATATTCATATTCCTTACGCTCACCACGTGTTCGTGAAAACGCCCAAATGAATGCAAAATCCAGAAAATTGAGAAATGTGCTCCATATATTTATGTCTTGAACCATGTTGTGAATTGATAATGTTTGGGACATGGATGGCATGGCTACACCATTATACGTGAATGTGTGATGTGATATGATGCCGGGCTTGTCACGTGAGTGCATGGCCCATGTTGATGAATGGAAGTTACTGAACATGTACCATGCCATCATGATTCCTATAATAGAACTTATAATGTTTGATTGATGTTTTGGAATGTCTAAATCCCCTCCGAAGGGGATGAGCTGCTAAGACTGGGGTTTGGGGAAAATTTGAGTAAATTGTGAATATAAGGCCTGGACAATGAAGGTGGGGTGGAGATGATGTGATACGTGATGTTTGTTCCCACTACCCTTTACCGGGAGTGGAGGGGACTTGGCGTTTGTGATGATATGGTTTGGGTTTGGAGAGGTATATGTGGAGATCCTCACTCTCGCTACAGTCCAGGGAGGCGGCGGAGAGGCCCGGTATATAGTGCCCGTGTCCACTGCCCTGTGTGCCATACCCCAATCTTGGGGCGGGGCCCGTGAGGCAGGTCCCCTGACGGGGCAGAGTGAGGCCCGGCGTACAGTGCCCGTGTTCACTGCGTCGAGTGCAGTTTTCCACCCTAACCCATGGGGTGAGGCCCAGGTTCTTATATCTTACAGTTTACCTAGATTTCCAATAAGTTAATAAAGTATCTGTTATTTTTTCTACTTGCAGTGTTCATATTCCCACTACTTGTATTGTTGTGACACTGTGTACTTGTTGTTTTGTCCTCCTGTATTTATTTCTCGTTGAAATCCTATAGTTATAGTTTCCTTTGTTGTTCCTTCCTTTATATATTACTTGTAGCACTAACTCTCTTTTGCAACAACCCACTCCCTAACGGCAGGTACGTCTCCATTTCATATGCTTTTACTTCAAACAGTAGTATGTCTTACTGTTATGCTATGTCTCATGGTCTCCATGATCTTGTCTTAACTTGTAACCACAATAATTAAGAAAATAATAACATGATTTTTTCATTAGTGTTGGGATTTCCTACTGGGGCACGCATTGACATGCTCCTCCCCATTTTTCAGGTAGCAGGGTAGCTTGATCCTGTTGACTTGGAGTTGGGTTCTAGGGGTAGCACTTGGAGTGAGCTGTAACTTGTATTATGTTATGGTTGTCTTGGGAGGTGGAGAGTTGAGTGTATATATAGTGATGTACCTGGACTATGTATATGGATGAATGTCGATATATATATTTATATGTTGTCGTTGTTCTTTGTTATTTATGAGGTAGACTTTGTTAATATAGTGGAGCAGCACTTGTATTATCCCAGCACATGCGCAGTGGACCTGCTATTTCTCTGTACTCTCTCTGTCTCTTTCACCTCAGGATTCCTGGGAAAAAGTTTAAAAATTCTGGGTATTCTGAGGGACGGGGCGTTACAAGTGTGCAAAACAGCCGGTATTGGAACTGTCCTGATCAAGATGCATGATGGCATAGTGCGTACACTAGCCGATGTGAGGCATGTCCCAGATCTGCAGAAGAGCCTAATCTCCATAGGCGATTTGGACAATGCCGGATGCAAGTCAGTCTTTGAGAAAGACCAATTGAGATTATCCAAAGGTGCTATGGTCGTCAAGAAGGGAATGAAAGTGGAAAACTTATGTGCCCTTCAAGAAACCACTGTGGAAGGAGAAGCAGATGTTGGCGCTGGCTCAAGTTCCTAGGATTCTGCCAAGCTGTGGCATTATCGTTTGGGTCATCCATGTGACAAGACCCTAGACATACTTCGGAGGAGCAGGTTAATTGATGCTACGAATGAGAGCGTCGAATTCTGTGAGTCTTGTGTATATGGAAAGAAGACAAAGGTGCAGTTCAACACGGGTAAGAACATTAGCAGAGGACCACTTGACTATGTACACATAGATGTGTGGGGACCGTGCCTAGAGCCGTCAAGAGGATGTGCTAGATATTTTGTTCTTTTCATCGATGACTACTCTTGCAAAGTCTGGATGTACTTGATGAAATCAAAAGACCAGACATTTGAGTTTTTCAGAGAATGGAAGACTATTGTAGAGAAGCAAACCAGAAAGCATGTGAAGATGCTAAGGCCCGACAATGGAGGTGAGTACACCTCAAGGAAATTTAGGAATTTCTACAAGTTCCATGGGATCTGCCGTCACTTTAGCACACCTGGAGATCCGCAGTCAAATGGTGTGGTAGAGCGAATGAATAGGACATTGTTGGAGCGAGTGTGATGCTTGAGGTACTCCGCCGGTTTGGGGAAGGAATTTTGGGGAGAGATTCTCACCACTGCTGTGCATATCATGAACAGAGTTTCACCAGTGGCTATTGGCTATAAGATTCTTGAAGAGATGTGGAGTGGTGAAGCTAGAGACTATTCTTACTTGCGCATTGTGGGCTGCCCGCCGTATTTGCACGAGAGGGGCGACAAGTTGGATCCAAGAGCAAAGAAGTGTATTTTTCTTGGATATGGCCACGACATCAAGGGATATGGCTTATGGGATCCAAAAGGTCAGAAAGCGATTGTGAGCCGACATGTTACTTTTGATGAGGATGCAATGCCCAAGGCGGAGCATTCTTATTCAAAAGGAGACACGCCAGCAGAGAAGACATTGACAGACATTGACAACTTTCCAGTTCAGCCCACTCAGCGACCAGGCAAGGAGTTGACGGTGGACGTCCATGTTGAAGGACGTGATGAGGTCTATGTTGAGGACCATGAGCAGACACCTGGTTCATCTCAGGTACGCGTTGACAAATTTGTAGGTGATGAAGGAACGCAGAGATCTAAGAGGGTGAAGAAGGCGTCGGAGAGATTTGGAGCATGGGATTATGCGGGATATTCTTTCGATGACATGGCGTCATATGCACTCAACCTGGAGCATGAGGAACCAGCGACATATGGTGGAGCCATAGACTCAGGTGATGCTGCTCAGTGGCAAGTATCTATGGAGGGGGAGATGGAGTCCCTTCATTACAATGACACTTGGGAGTTGGTGTTGTTACCTAGCGAGAAACGTGCCATTGGATGTCGTTGGATTTACAAGATAAAAGAAAGCTCAATCCAAGATGGCAATGATGTCAGGTACAAGGCGAGACTGGTAGCCAAGGGATTTGCACAACGGAAAGGAGAAGACTACAATGCGATATTCTCACCGGTTGTGCGGCACACATCCATTCGGGTGTTACTGGCACTAGTGGCTAGCATGGACATGGAGTTGGAGCAACTCGATGTCAAAACCGCCTTTCTGCATGGAGATCTTGATGAAGTAATTTACATGCAACAGCCAGAAGGGTTCAGATTTGATGGGAAAGAAAATATGGGCACTGCCGCGGTATCGTGGAGGTCGGTCTTATAATTTGTGGTTTTGTTATCGACCACAGAGGCCGAGTTGATTGCAGAGCTGGAAGCTGTGAAGGAGGCCAAGTATTTGAGGAGTCTGCTTAGGGATTTGGGGATGCCGCAGAGTTCGTCACAAGTGTATTGTGATAGCCATAGTGACATTCATCTGGCAAAGCACTTCTTCCTAGAGTTGGAGAAGAAGGAAGTAGAACTTCAGAAGATCCCGACTGAGAAGAACCCAGCGTACATGTTTACTAAGCCAGTTCCCACCGTCAAGCTCTAGGTGTGCTTGGGGTTGATTTCTTTGTTGGCTTAGGTGGCGCCGGAGGGTGCGTATTCTGAGATGATGATGAAACCCAGAGAGAGGGTCTTGGCGAGCAGCATGGATGTGCAAGAGCATGTGTGAAGAGATTTGAATCAAGGTAGAGTATTAAATTTTGGTGATTCAAGTCTCAAACATCACATTCCCAGGTCACTCGGTCGAGCTGTTCCAGTCGCTTGACCGAGTTAGAGACACGGAGCAAACATCCTAGCAGCGTTGGTATCATACTCGCTCGAGTACTCTACTGTTCGACTGAACTACCAGCTGCTCGACCGAGCACCCTCCTCATCCACCCAGCGGCAGCAGCATCGAGAAGACCGCTCGGTCGAGCGTTGAGCTCGCTCGACCGAGCGGCGCGAGGCCAGGTGTTTTTCAGCCGACGACCTGGATTTATTTCAGGCTCGTTTTGATGGTCCTATTTAATCCTAATGGCTCATTAGATTTGGTTAATGCTGATTTCTAGATATGGAGCTTTTGAGAGTTGGAGCCGCTGCCATTGGAGATCGTTGTTGAGAGATTACGTCTATGAGTTTGATTGTGAAGTTGTGTGATTCTCTTCATTACTCCTTTGATTTCTTTTTCCTTGAGTGAGACTGTGAGGGCTTGTGCTTTCAGCCAAGTTATTACTCACGTGAGCTGAAGATGGATTGTAAACCTATTATGGATCTCTCTGATAGTGGAATCATCTCGGAATTGCTAGACGTAGATTGTGCGCAACCGAACCAGTGTAAACTCTTGTGTGTCTGCGTCTGATTTAATTGTAGTTGCTATTATTCGTTTGATGCTTCTCTTTGCAAGGTCGTAAGGATTTTGTTGGGTTAGTTGAGTATCCAATTTTTGCTAGTTCTAGATTCCTGATTAGCTTCTAGGATTGGTGGTTGACTATCCAATTTTTGATAGTTCTAGATTCCTGATCAGCTTCTAGGATTGGTTATTTCCGCACGGATCTCAGGCTTGGTTAGCATCGATTCCCAACATGTCTACATTCTTTATTACAAAGAGAACTTGAAGGCTTGTAGAAATATCTGAAGCCGGGATTCTCAATTGAGAATTGCTCTTTGCACCTCAACCTTGAGGTGCAAGGATGGGAATTTAGCCCAAAGAAGCAAATAAAATGGGAGAGAGAGTGGATGTGACTTATCATTTGAAGTTATTTTTGCCATTTTTAGCTATATTTCCATTCTTGCACCTCAAGTTTGAGGTGCATATAGTCCGGTTCTTCTCAATTTACCAAATGGGTAACACAAGTGATGAGCACATGAAAAGGCAAATCTCTACAAAAATCCTTTTGTCATTTTTTGTTTTTGTTTGTCCGAGGCAACACAATGCTAATGTCTAAAGAGATTGAAAAGAATATTAGATTGCATTTAAATGAATGATTGTGATATAAAAAGTGGAAACATACCATGTGGGAGGGTATTCCGCCTTGAAGCTGGTCTCAAACTTGGACTTGACGTCATCATGGTTTTCAGGCCATTCCAGTCCGTTCCACCATGATAGCTGACCATAGATGCATCGTAACTTCTTTGCATTCAGCGGGAGCTTCTTCAGCTTGGGGCACTCATCCACATCGAGAATTTCCAAGGAAGGGAAAGCCAATGGTCTGCTCCCACAACTCAGGCTCTCTAGCTCTGGCAGGTTTCTGAGTACCAATTTGTAAAGACTAGGCAGCACGTCGATCTCTTTCCACCTGTCCTCTTCTTTCTCCTCTTCCTCCTCCTCCTCCTCCTCTCCCTCCATTTGCTCCTCCTCTTTGTCATCCTCTTCAATGGATTCATTGACACAGTGAATCAGTTGTCTTATTTCTTGGCAATGGGCAAGATACAAATACTTGAGTTTCTGGAGGCACCCACTTGTCCAAGCAATCTTAGCTCTGGGAAGCTCACCTAGGACTAAGGTCGTTAGGTTCGGATGCGTGGCTGACCATAAATCATCTATTAAGAATTTCTCCCAGTCCCTGCACTCCCTGATCCACAACACTTCCAAATCCTTGAAGCTGTTCGCAAGCGTTGCGGTTGAAAGCGTACCCTGCAGGCATTGCCGTATCTTAAGTTTACGTGTGCACTGTGCCAATCGGTTGGATCCAGCAAGCTTTTTCAAGGCGGCAACTGTATTTATACTGATGCTACATGCTTTCAATCTCTTCAACAAACTAAGCTCTTCAATATCAGCTCCTTTGCCAGTTGAATCTACTTTCCAGTCCTCAAACCCGTTGTACATGAAAAGAACACGCAATTCAGAAAGTTTTCCGATCAGCCCTTCTGGGATGCTCACTAGATATGGTGTGCGCGACAATAGAAAGCACCTCAATCTGACCAGATTTCCCAACACTTGCGGTAGGGAAGTGATGTTAGTGTTGCAGAAGTCAAGGTACTGGAGCTGAACTAGTTCCCCGATTTCAGGTGGAACCTCCTGAATTTGAGTATGTGAGAGATCAAGGACCCTAAGATTTTTCATTGACTGGAAGAAACCATCACATATTTCTACTAGAGGATTACCGCCAAGAAAAAGTGTTAACAGACAAGGGGAATCTGGCTTCTCTGACAATTTTCTTATTCTGTTATGCATGAGTGATATCCTTTCAACCCCTCTCCATTCATCAACCTCGGGCGCCTCTGCCAGTCCTTTTCCTGCTCTTATCAGGCATTTTTTCTCCGACATACCACTTTCTATCCACGCTATTGAAATTCTCATCATTGGATGCATCTTGACGTGATCTGAATCACGGCCAGGCTCTAGCATGGATGCAGACTTTAGGATATTTGGGAGATCGTATCCCTCGTTATATACATCATCCCCATCTATAATCCCCTCGCCTACACAACAGTACACAATCCACTCGTAATAGATGTCACGGCCTTCCGGATACAAGGCGCAATACAAGAGACAAGTTTTCAGCCTGTCATCTGTAAGATGGTCATAACTTCGCTTCAGACGGTTATGCACAGCTTCCAGAGGTGTGTTTTCTAGTTTGGTGATTGCATTTCTCCACAGCTCAGGAGAATCCTTCCCTGCCATCTCCTGCCCAACAGCTATGAGTGCACGTGGAAGACCCCCGCACTTCTTCACCAATATCTCAGCATGATGTCTTATCGCCCGGTCAGACTCAATAAGCTCCCTCCCCGCCTTCTCCGCAAACAGGCTCCGCGCCTCATTTGCACCCAAGCATTTGACCCGAATCTTGGTCTTCTCCGCATTCATCCCATTGCATACACTTTCTATTCTTGTTTCCACTATGACCTTTGAATTTTTTTGGCGTGTGCCAATGGGAACTCCGACAACCCTGAGATCAACTTCGTTCCATACATCCTCCAAAATCAGCACATAACTTCTCTTGTTTAGGTATTCAGCCATGCGACAGGCCCGTGCTTCTTCATTTTCTTTTTCAATAAGGGGAAGTCCCAATATCTCCAAAAATTTTATTTGAGTATCTTCCACTTTGTGCAGGCCGGTCATATTAATCCACTTCATCAAATGAGTGCCTTTGAGATGTGTTTCGTTATGAAATTTATCCAGAAGTGCCGTCTTCCCGACCCCTCCCATCCCATAGACCCCGATGATGCTCACTTCGTCGTCAGCAGCTAGTTCTTGAAGCTTGTTAAACTCGTCGTCCCGGCCGACCATGGATCCGCCTGGCCTCTCCACAAAGCGACCTGTCGCTAAGTCTTCGGCAATGACCTGTGGAATGGTGGCCTCCAAATCCCTGGCAGTGGCCATCATTTTCACAGCATTATTACTGTATGTGTAGCTGGCCCAAACATTCGGAGAAATGTCCACCAGACATTTAACCTTGCACCTTTCAGAGTAAGCGCCAATCATTTGTGCAGCTTCACCTGTTTTAAGAATAAGCATGCACATTACGGGCACTGACTTATATAGACTATAAAATGCAAATTAAACAGACTATACTCCAAGGGAAACCAAGTTCTGTGCACTGCTATCCGTTGTGCACACGGTTTTGTAGTAATTAATATTTCGTGTATATTACTGACCCATATATACTAACCTACAGCGTGCTTGTTTTCTAGGTAATGAAATTTGAACCTTTGGAATCACATCCCTATAAAATTTTATTTAGTATGTAGAACAATTACAAGTAAGAATACAATGTTATTATTGTTGGGAATAAATCACCGGCGAAAGACGTCGTCTTTAGTATCCACGCGGAATACCAACCCTAACAAACTGATCAGGAATGTAGGGCTAGCAAATGACCCCAATTCACCCAACAATAAACTCAATTGACATTGCAATAGAAAGTAGCAAATTAATAATATCAACAACAAATCAAACGCAGACACAAGAAAATTTACCCTGATTCGGTTGTAAACAACCTACATCCAGCATTCCGAGACGATTCGACTATCAGAGAGATCCACAAATCTAGGGTTACAATCTTGCATCCACTCACGTGAGTTATAACTTGACAACCCGCACAAGCCCTCAATATCTCACTCAAGGAAGAAGAAATCAAAAGGAGGAACAAGAGAAGAATCACACACACCTTTTCAAACAAGAACTCCTAAAACCTAACTCTCTCAATAATCTCCAAAGGGGTGGCTCAAGGCTCTCCAAGAACTCCAGATATCTAATGGAGGCTTAACCTAATCTAAAAAAATAGTTGGGTTTAAGTAGAAACCCCAAAAAAGTCAGAAAACAAGATCTGGCCGTTGGTCTTTTCGGCTGGTCCTACGCAGACTCGGCCCGAGTCGATCTGCTGCTCGAGCTGCTCGACCGAGCTGATCTGTGCTGCTTCAGCTGCTGGGTGGAGTCGAGTCGACTCGGTCGAATAGCATAGCTACTCGGCCCGAGTCGGTACTCCCTGCAGAGTTCTCTTCAAACAGCAAACTCTCGGATTTCTGAGACCTTCAAATTCTTCTGTAGCTCGACTGAGTAGCTTGCTTCTCGATCGAGTAGCCTCTTACTCGACCGAGTAGGAGGTCGCCCGAGTCGGAGAGAAAACTCCCCACAACTTACTGTTTCCTGCTGCTTCTGTAGCTCGGTCGAGTAGCCTGCTACTCGACCGAGTCGCCTGGGGAACCTTCACATATGAGATCTGAATCACAAAAACAACAATTATAAGCCTACAAATCTCTACATTGGTACGATATTGTTCAATGAGTCCACCGGCCCAATTGGTTTTGTTCTTGGGCTTTCCCCTGACAGGCCACATACCATTGGAGATTTCTATCCTATTATAAACCCAAGAGCCTCCCTATTCACAACCAATAAAATGGGTGCTTTTCAGTGGAGACTGCATCAGGCGTCTGGAGTTCATCCTCCAGACATCTGACCGGGGCCAGACGTCTGGAATGCAACTCACAGACGTCTGACAGCCGGATGACTCTGATTTCTACGTCCAATTTGTGACCATTGGATTGAGTGGTTTCTCGTTCCTATGGCCACGATGTTTGCTTCTTTTGGGGGCTATTTAAAGGGCTGCTTGAGAGATGTTAGGTCATGCTTTTAAGAACTTTAAGAGCAAGAGTTGAGAATTAAATTGAGAGCTTTGAAGAGTGATTAGAAGATATTAGAACCATAGAATAGAAAGCATGTCTTTTAGGATTTCTTGTGTTCTTGGGTCTTCTTATTTTCTCTTTACTTCTTCTGAGTGAGTTTGATTGTGAGGACTTGGTAAATTCATTCAAGTTATTACTCACTAGAGGGTGTAGAAAAAGTCGGTGTAAAGCTTGTACTCTTGATCAAAATAATGAAATGTCTCGAAATGCTAGAGTAGGTCAAAGTCTTGATCGAACCAGGGTAAAGTCACTGTCCCATTTGTTATGTTTATACTGCAAAATATCTCCATGTGTGCACAGTTGTAATGGGGCCCGATCTCTAGTGTTGGTTGTTAGGACTTCAATGTTTTTGTACCCCTTCACTTTGTGACCGACAGTTTGCAAGTATGAGAAAGCAAGAAGGCTGGCTGCTGTCTTTTTCCAGAGGGCCAAAAGCTGAAAACAGAGCTGAGAAACCAAGAGCCAAGGGCTGCTGCTGTTTTGATTTTCGTAAAGCGCTTCCATTTCCAGCGAGCTGAGAGCAAGAAAGTGTGTGAAGGGCTGCCGTTGTTCTCTTTACTTTTGGTAGAGAAAAGTGTGAGCTTTGAAGAGTTTAGAAGAGAGTATGTCTTCTAATATTTTTCTTTCACTTCTTCATTCTTTGTGAAATTTATGGGGGCTTGGAATTGTCAGGTCGTTACTCACAAGAGCGTGAAGAAGGTCTTGGTGTAAGCTCCAGTGTTCTCCTAGATTATAGTGGATCATCTCGGAATGTTGGAGTAGATTGTTCGCAACCAAAACAGGGTAAAATTCTCCGCCCCATTTACTTTCAGTTTGTTGAGTTTGTTGCAATTTTGTTTGCCAATTTGCTTTCACAAGATTCGAAGAGGGATTAGTTGTTTGGTTTGTTATGTGACCCGATTTTTCAAGCCTTAGCTCCCTACCTAGTTGTCAGGGCTTGTTGTTCCGTGGGGTTCCAACGGTTTTCATCAACAAATGGTATCAGTGCTCTCGGTTGTTTGTATAGAAATTGTGTGGCGAAGATGGAAATTGTGTAGCGAAGATGGTTAGTTTGGCGTCGCTCAACATTGAAAGGTTCACCGGTCGTAATGAATTTAGGTTATGGCAGTCGAGGGTCCAAAATTATTTGAAGCAGACGGGATGTTATCAGATTGTTTTCGATGAGGATAACATTGACAAGGAGGTCACAGCATCTCCGAGGGGCGAGATGGAGAGAATGGAGTATAGCGCCATTTAGTTGTCGTTAGTCGATAACGTCTTGAGAGAGTTTTTGGACAAGGCTACGGCCAAGGATATGTGGAAGAAGCTAGAGGGGTTGTATATGAAGAAATCCTTTACAAGCCGCCTCTACTTATTATAGCTGTTGTACACTTTGAAGATGAAGTCTGGATCTGCGGTAAACGACCACATAGATGAGTTGAATCGGATTGTGATGGAGTTGCAGGAAATGGAGGTCAAGATCGAAAATGAGCAACAAGCGATGATCTTGTTATGTTCGTTGACTGGGGATTTCTCTCAATTTGTTCTGTCTATGATCTATGGACGAACAATGCTCACTGTGGAAGAGGTGAAGGCGGCATTTCATACCGAGATGCTATATGAGAAGGTCCAAGGTAGAGACTTTCGAGGAAACCGTGATGAAGTTTTGCATGTGAGAGGTAGGTATGACTGGAGAGGAGGTCAAGATCACTTCAAGAAGACGGGCCGCTCGAAGTCCCAGCATTCTCATGATAGGAAGGACAGCTCATGTTTCATATGCAAGCAGAGAGGCCATTGGAGGAACCAATGCCCCAATAGATTTGGGAAGAAAGACAAGAAAGCTTCCGGTTCTGCTTCCTTAGGTTTGGAGGACATGCATATCCGTGAAGACAGAGGCCACAGTGAAAGGGGTAGAGATCCACAGATTTTCGCATCGGGGTGTCCGGTGAGGCATAAGTTGCATGGTTGATGGATAGCAGGTGTTTTTTTCATATGACTCCACATCGGAGTTTGTTTTCCACTTACCGTTCCCAAGAAGACGGAGGGTCTATTCTCATGGAGAACAATGTGGCGTGTATGACCGTGGGTATTGGAACTGATCGGATCAAAATGCACGATGGCATAGTGCGTACCCCAGCAAATGTGAGGCATGTCTCCGATCTTCGAAAGAGTTTGATATCCATTGGTGTGTTGGATAATGTTGGATGCAAGTCAATTGTAGAGAATGGCCAGCTGAGGGTATCCAAAGGAGCCACGGTTGTGATGAAGGGAAGAAAGCTAGGGAATCTATATACCGTACAAAGTACCACAGGAGAAGGCGAAGCTGATGTCACCTCTACTAGCTCGTGTGACGGAGATTCAGCGAAGTTATGGCATTATCGTTTGGGTCACCCGTGTGACAAAATCCTCGAGGTTCTCCATCGAAGAAAAGTGATTGGAGTTAGCGATGAGAGCGTGGAGTTTTGTGAAAGCTGTGTGTACGGAAAAAACAAAGGTGCAGTTCAACATGGGGGTGCACATTAGCCGAGGTTCTTTGGATTACATACATTCCGATGTGTTGGGGCTGTGACATTTAGCTTCAAGAGGTGGGGCTAGGTACTTTGTACTCTTCATCGATGACTATTCTCGGAAGGTTTGGATGTATTTGATGAAGACAAAGGATCAAACCTTTGGGATGTTCAAGAAATGGCTTGCGATGGTTGAAAAGAAAACTGGCAAGGCAGTGAAAGTCCTTAGGTTCGACAACGGAGGGGAGTACACCTCAAGGGAGGTCACAAGATCCTGCAGATCCTATGAGATTCGATGTCATTTTACTACACCAAGGGATCCTCAGTCGAACGGGGTTGTAGAGAGGATGAACATGACGTTGTTGGAGAGAGTGTGATGCTTGAGGCACTCGGCCAGTTTGGAGAAGGCATTTGGGGGTGAGATACTCACCACCACCGTGCACATAGTGAATCAAGTTCCGTCGGCAACTATCGATTACCAAATTCCTGAAGAGAAATGGAGTGGGAGAGTTGGTGATTACTCTTACCTAATCATCGTCGGTTGCTCAGCATATGCACGTGAGATGGGTGACAAGTTGGATCTGAGAGCCAAGAAGTACATTTTCTCGGATATGGCAATGTCATGAAAGGATATCGCTTGTGGAAACTGGTGGGCCGCAAGACGATCTTGAGTAGGCATGTCACCTTCGATGAGTCTGTGATGCTTAGGGCGAAGCATACTCATTCGCGGGGGGGGGGGGGGGGGGGGGGGGGCCCAAAGACACCTGTTGAGATCGTGCCAGAGATGGTTGATCTTCCGATCCTATTTCAGAGGCGACCTAGTAAGGAGCCGATGGTCGAGATCCCCGTTGCGGGACATAATGAGGACCATGTCGAGGACCATGTGCAAACGCACGTCCAAGCGCAGGTACGTGATGAATTTGTTACAGACGAGATGTGGATGTCCAAGCGGCCCAAGAAGGCACCCGAGAGACTTGGAGTTTGGGATTATACGACATTCTCCTTTGACGACATGGCGTCGTATGCCTTGAACAGTGAGCACGAGGAGCCAATGACCTATGGTGGAGCCATAAGCTCGAGTAATGTGACGAGTTGGCATGGAGCTATGGAGGAAGAGATGGAGTCTCTCTGCCATAATGTCATGTGGGAGTTAATGCCTCTACCACATGAGAAGCGTGCCATTTGAAGTAGGTGGATCTACAAGGTCCCAGAAAGCTCGACCGAATATGGTGGTGATGTACGGTACAAAGTAAGGCTAGTGGCAAAGGGTTTTGCACATAGGAAGGGAGAGGACTACAGTGAAACATTTTCTCTGGTGGTAAGACACTTCCATTCGTGTTTTATTGGCCCTAGTAGCATCCAATGACATAGAGTTGGAGCAACTCGATGTCAAGACCGCATTTCTACATGGTGATTTGGATGAGGAGATTTACATGCACCAACCAGATGGGTTCGTGGAAGAAGGCAAGGAGAGGATGGTTTGCAGGTTGAAGAAATCCTTGTACGGGTTGAGCAGTCACCCAGACAGTGGTACAAGCGATTTGATAGCTTCATGATGGGTGTAGGATTTGTGCGGAGTGTGAAGAATCGATGTGTATATGTGCGCACATTGGATGATGGCTTGCACATCTACCTCTACTTTTGATGACATGTTGATTGCTTCCTCAAACATGTCGGAGGTCAAGAAGCTAAAGGTGAAGTTGGGCAAGGAGTTTGATATGAAGGATTTGGGCCCGGCGAAGAAAATCATAGGGATGGAGATATCCCGGGATAGGAGAAGGGTGAGCTAAGGTTGTCACAGAAGGGGTATATTGAGAAGGCGCTCGTTCATTATGGAATGGAAAGCCCGAAGCCCGTGGGGACACCTCTTGGAGCTCACGTTCAGCTTTCACCGTTGCAGTCGTCGAGCATCAATGATGAGAAGAAAGCTATGTCTCAGGTGACATATGCTAGTGCGGTTGGGAGCTTGATGTATGTGATGGTTTGCACGCATCCCGATATCGCACAGGCCGTGGGAATAGTAAGTAGATATATGGCAAACCCCGGTAAGGAGAATTGGCAGGCCGTCGAGTGGATATTGCGATATCTACGAGGCACATTTGGTGTCTGTTTGAACTATGGCAGAGGTGACGGTGTGGTGCTGACAGGATAATGTGACTCTGATTATGCTGGCGACATGGACAAGTAGAGATCGACCACATGTTACGTGTTTACATTGGGCATCACAACAGTGTCGTGGCGATCTGTCCTACAGTCGATGGTTGCATTGTCAAACACGGAGGTCGAGTTGATTGCCGTGGTGGAAGCAGTGAAGGAGACCAAGTATCTCAGATGTCTGCTTGAGGATTTGGGGTTGCCGTAGAGATTATCGTTAGATTACAGCGATAGCCAGAGCGTTAATCTTGCGAAGCATCAAGCTTACAGTTTGAGGACGAAGCACATAGTGGTATGTGATTGCTTCCTAGAGGAGGAGAGCAAGTAGATAGTGCTTCAGAAGGTCCCAACTAAGAAGAACCCCGTAGACATGTGCACCAATCCCATTCCCGCCATCAAGCTCAAGACATGCTTGAGCTTGATTCTTTGGTGGCTTGAGTGTGGCGCCAGAGGGCGCGGGTTCCGATTCAATGTGGAGGTCCATGGAATAACCATGGAGTTTTGATCAAGGTAGAGCTCGGATGGAGTGCTGGAGATTTTGTAGTAAGGTAGAGTGTTATGTTTATACTGCAAAGTATCTCCATGTGTGCACAGTTCTAATGGGGCTCGATCTCTAGTGTTGGTTATTGGGACTTCAATGTTTTTGTGCCCCTTCTCTTTGTGACCGACAGTTTGCAAGTCTGGAGTTTTAGTCCAGTGTGAGAAAGCAAGAAGACTGGCCGCTGTTCTTTTCCAGAGGGCCAAAAGCTGAAAAAAGAGCTGAGAAACCAAGAGCCAAGGGATGCTGCCGTTTTGGTTTTTGTAGAGAGCTTCCATTTCCAGCGAGCTGAGAGCAAGAAAGTGTGTGAAGGGCTGCCGTTGTTCTCTTTGCTTTTGGGAGATAAAAGTGTGAGCTTTGAAGAGTTTAGAAGAGAGTATGTCTTCTAGTATTTTTCTTTCACTTCTTCATTCTTTGTTAGATTTGTGGGGGGCTTGGAATTGCCAAGTCGTTACTCACAAGAGTGTGAAGAAGAAGGTGTTGGTGTAAGCTCGAGTGTTCTCCTTGATTATAGTGGATCGTCTCGGACTATTGGAGTAGGTTGTTCGCAACCGAAACAGGGTAAAATCCTCAGCCTCATTTACTTTCAGTTTGTTGAGTTTGCTGCAATTTCGTTTGCCAATTTACTTTCACAAGATTCGAAGAGGGATTGGTTTTTTGGTTTGTTGTGTGACCCGATTTTTCAAGGCTTAGCTTCCTAGCTAGTTGTTAGGATTTGTTGTTCTGTGTGGTTCCAACGGTTTTTTATCAACGCCATTTACTTTCTTGCTTTTGTTGATTGAATGCATTTGTTTGCTCATGTTATTCCGGCAAGATCCGGATAGGAAAAGATTGGTTGGTGTAATTATAAGGAAAATAGACCAAATCCTCCCAAATCCGGGATCACATCAAAGGCATTCATTGCTGATTATGTCCCGATACAACGTACCACATGTTGTAAAGAATATAAGGAAAGTATACTAAATTCCCGAAAGACCGGGATCACATCAATAGCATTCATTGACGATTGTGTCTCAATACAACGAACCACATCTTGTAAAGATCCGCGTTTATTAGTTACCAAACAACCAAGATTCATATCGTCCTGTAAATTACTTTTATACCCTTGATGATTTGTATATTTAAACACATCAAGAGAAATGAAAAGATTACTGTTTTCTTTTCTATCTTTTCTCAATCATTTAATTTCTTCATGGTATCAGAGCCATTGCTTAACAGTATTCTATCCCACAGCTTCTGCTTCTTTAAAACTTCAATCGAACTCTAATGGAGCCGATCTCTCCAAATCTCAAATTTCTCATCTCAAAATTTCCTTTCCTAATCACCACTCGCCTCGAATCCACAAATTACATCCTATGGCGATCTCAAATTGTGGGTGTTTTCAACTTCCATGGCTTCCTCGGCCACATAGACGGCTCATCACCTTCTCCTCCTCCCACCATTCCAGATCCCGCCTCCACCGAATCAAAACCCCTACCACCCATCCAAAACCCCACCTTTCTGCACATCCACGCTGCTCGTTATGACTCTCTCTGGGTTTCATCATCATCTCGGAATGCGCACCCTCTGGCGCCGCCTAAGCCAACAAGGAGATCAACTCTAGGCACACCTGGAGCTTAATGGTGGGAGCTGGCTTAGTAAACATATCTGCAAGGTTCTTCTCAGTCGGGGTCATCTGAAGCTCCACTTACCTTTTCTCCAATTCTAGGAAGGAATCTCACACCTCAATATGCTTTGTTCTCGAACTGTATATTTGTTGCTTTGCCAGATGAATGGCACTCTGGCTGTCACAGTATACTTGTGACGAACTCTGCGACATCCCCAAATCTATAAGCAGACTCCTCAAATATTTGGCCTCCTTCACAGCTTCCACTGCTACGATCAACTCGGCCTATGTGGTCGACAACGCTACCACCGATTGTAGGACCGATCTCCACGATACAACGGTAGTGCCCAAAGTGAACACATACCCCGTGGTAGATCGCCGCATGTCCCTGTCTCCTTCATAGTCACTGTCGCAATATCCCGTCAGCACCTTTCTGCCTCCTCTCCCATAGAAGATCCTGACACTAGCTGTGCCTGTAGATATCTCAGAATCTACTTGACGGCATGCCAATGCTCCTTGCTTAGGTTGGTCATATACCTGCTAACCACTCCTACAGCCTGTGAAATATCTGGACGAATGCAAACTATCGCGTACATCAAACTCCTTAGTGCTAGATGACTATGTTGCAGACAGCTGAAAATGAGCTCCTAGCGATGTTGTCACAGGCTTTGAGCTCTCCATCCCAAAACAGATCAGCACCTTCTGAATGTACCCATGCTGTAACAACCTGAGCTCATGCTTCTGTCTATCTAGGAAAATCTCCATTCCAAGAATTTTCTTTGCGGGCCCTAAGTCCTTTATGTCGAACTATTGCCCCAGCTTGGCCTTCAGCTTTCTCATCTCAGACATGCTATTGAAAGCAATAAACAAGTCGTCCACGTAGGCAACAAGTAAATCTTCATGCCATTCTCTAGTGTGTGCACATACACACACTGATCCGTGATGCTCCTCTCAAAAGCTAGTCCCATCATAAAGCTGTCAAATCGCTTGTAGCATTGCATGGGTGACTGCTTCAACCTGTACAACGATTTCTTCAACATGCAGACTAAATTTTCTTTTCCCTCAACTTCGAACCCCTCTGGTTGTTGCATGTATATTTCTTCATCAAGATCGCCATGCAGAAAGAAGGTCTTGACATCGAGTTGCTCCAACTCCATGTCCATACTTGCTACTAGTGCCAACAACACCCGAATGGATGTGTATCGCACAACAGGTGAGAATATCTTGTTGTAGTCCTCTCCTTTACTTTGTGCGAATCCCTTGGCCACTAGTCTCGCCTTGTACCTGACATCATTGCCATCTTGGGTTGAGCTTTCTTTTACCTTGTAAATCCAACGACATTCAATGGCACGCTTCTTGCTGGGTAACGACACCAACTCCGAAGTGTCATTTCGGTGAAGGGAATCCATCTCCTCCTCCATAGCTCCTTGCCACTGAGCGGGATCTCCTGAGTCTATGGCTCCACCATATGTTGCCGGCTCCTCATGCTCCAGGTTGAGTGCAGATGACGACATGTCATCAAAATAATATCCCGCATAGTTCCATGCTCCAAATCTCTCGGGCGCCTTCTTCACCCTCTTAAATTTTCGCGTTTCTTCATCACCTGCATCCGTGTCAACGCGTACCTGAGATGGACCGGGTGTCTGCTCATGTTCCTCAACACAGACCTCAACACGCCCTTCAACTGGGACGTCGACCATCAACTCTTTGCCTGGTCGCTGAGTGGGCTGGACTGTATGGTTGATAATGTCTGTCAATGTCTTCTCTACTGACGTGTCCACTTTTGAATGAGAATGCTCCGTCCTGAGCATTGCATCCTCATCAAAAGTGACATGTCGGCTCACAATCACTTTCTGACTCTCTGGATCCCATAAGCGATATCCTTTTACACCGTGGCCATATCCAAGAAAGATACACTTCTTTGCTCTTGGATCCAATTTGTCGCTCCTCTCGTGCACATACGCCGGGCAACCCACTATGTGTAAGAATAGTCTCTAGCTTCACCACTCCACATTTCTTCCGGAATTTTGTAACCAATGCCACTGATGGAACTCTGTTCACGATGTGCACTGCAGTGTGAGAATCTCTCCCCAAAATTCCTTCCCCAAACCGACTGAGTGCCTCAAGCATCGCACTCGCTCTAACAACGTCCGATTCATCCGCTCCACCACACTATTTGACTGTGGATCTCCAGGTGTGCTAAAATGACGGTGGATTCCATGGAATTTGCAGAAATCCCTAAATTCCCTTAAGGTATACTCACATTCATTGTCGGACCTTAGTACCTTCACAAGCCTTCTGGTTTGCTTCTCTACCATGGTCTTCCACTCTCTGAAAAAATCAAATGTCTGGTCCTTCGACTTCATCAAGCACATCCAGACTTTGCGAGAGTAGTCATCTACGAAAACGACAAAGTATCTAGCTCCTCTTGACGGCTGTGGGCACGGTCCCCACACATCTGTGTGAACATAGTCAAGTGGTTACCTGCTAGTGTGCTTTCTCGTGTTGAATTGCACCTGTCTTCTTTTCGTACACACAAGATTAGCAGAACTCTACGCTCTCATTGGTAGCATCAATCAACTTTCTCCTCCGTAGTATGTCAAGGGTCTTGTTGCACGAATGACCCAAGCGATAGTGCCACAACTTGGCCGAATCTTCGGAACTTGAGCTAGTAGCGCCAACATCTGCATCTCCATCCACTGTGGTACCTTGAAAGGCATATAAGTTTCCCACTTTCCTTCCATTCATCACAACCATGGCTCCTTTACACTTTCAATTGGTCTTTCTCAAAGACCGATTTACATTCGACATTGTCCAAAATGCCTATGGAGATTAGGCTCTTCCGCAGATCTGGGACATGCCTCACATCGGCTAGTGTACGCACTATGCCATCATGCATCTTGATCCGGACTGTTCCAATACATGCAGTCTTGCACACTGCATTGTTTCTCATGAGGATTGAGCCTCCATCTTCCTTGCGACGGTATGTCGTGAACCAACTCCTATATGTAGTCATATGGTAAGAGCACACACTATCCATAAGCCACGTAATGTTTGCTTCACCTGCAATCCATGCTGCAAACATTTCCGGATCTCTACCTTCATCATGGATATGCATACCATCTATTCCCAATGATGTTGAACCGGACTCTTTATCGGCATCCTTGTCTTCCTATTCTTGTTAGGACATCGGTTAGCAAAATGGCCCTTCTGCTGACAATTGTAACATATGATCTTTGCAAATCTATCTTGCGAATGTCTCGACTTGGAGCAATCATTGTTCTTCTTGTGACCTCCTCTCCTTTCCTGTCAACCTCTCACATGTAGGGCATCCTCATAGTTACTCACATGATCTTACCTTGAACCTTGTCACATAGCTTCTCGGTGTGAAGCACTGCCTTCACCTCTTCCACAGTGAGAGTCATTCGGTTATAAATCATCGACCGAACAAACTAATTAAACTCCTCAGGCAATGAACACAACAAGATGACTGCATGTTGCTCAACTTCAATCCACCCTTTAGATTAAACAGGGCTCCCAAACAAGTCTGGAAAGCATCTGAGCCGTCGGCTAACACAGCCTGTCCCTGCGCCGCTCGGTCGAGCGAGTTCATCGCTCGGTCGAGCGAGTTCATCGCTCGACCGAGCGGTCTTTCCGCCGCTGCTACCGCTGGATGGATGAGCGAGGGCGCTGGTCGAGTGACTGATTCACTCCACCGAGCTAACAATCCATGTAGAGAGTAAGAAAACACCAAACTCTCTGTTTAATTAAACTCGGTCGAGCACTCAAACCGCTCGATCGAGCAGGCAGTAACTCGGTGCGGTAGATTACTCGGTCGAGTATGAACCTTAGATGTTGTCCCTTTGTTGAGTGCCTCCAGCACCGTCGAGCGATTGGCACAGCTTGCCCGAACGACCTGGGTGTGTGAAATGAGAGCTTTGAATTATCAAAATTCAACAATAAGTTAGAATTTTCACTTCGGTACTTCAAAATCCAAATTTACTCTTGAATTAGTTCTTGTTAATTAACATGGTATCAGCTATCTTTGGATGGATCTTAACGGCACGCTTGAAATCCTATATGATACAAGGGATACACTTTTGTATTGGCTGGTTTCTCAAATCATGTGAAGAGCTATAGAACATTTTTTAAAATCTAAATTGAAATCAGTGGATTGAGTGGTCGTTTGCGAACGTCTTAATCAATTTCTACAAAGAAAAAGGATTTTTGGCATATAGAACAAAATTGAGAATCAACTTGACATTTAGAAAAGAAAAGGTATGTTCTTGTGCTTTGCTGCAAAATGCGGGACTAAATTATTATCCTTTGTCTATGTTCATATCAGTCAGTTTGATTTGCCACTGTATGAACTTTTTTATGTTCATATCATGAACTGCTGATTATATAATAGATAAAAGATCTCTAAAATTAATCATATAAATAAAATTATGCAAGAGAATTCTTGTTGGACTTTTTTGAAATCTTATTTAGACTACCTAAATTTCTTTAATATTAATATAATGAAAATGGTGAAGTAACAATTTCTGGTCCACCAACTAATTATAAGTTCTATAAATATTAAACTTCTCCTAAATAAAGTATGAGTGTTGTGAGTTGAGGGAGGCCTGGCCTCCCTCCCCTCGTCATCTCACCATTACTCCCCACTAAGTTAGTGGGGAGTCCCTTGGACTCCTAAACCCTAGTTCAATGAATATATAGAGAACCATGGCTTATGCCATGGCTACTTGGGATTAGAGATTACTTTACTCTTCCTCTAATCTTCTTCAACACGTTATCAGCACATTTGCTCTAAATTCTTTGAGTTTTTCATCACGTCTCCCTCAAAAATTAAACCCCTATGCGCGAAGGAATCTATTATTGCGACGAAGCTTTGCGGGTATTTTTCTTTGAAGCGTATCGGGAGCGGAACTATCTACGAATTTTTATTATCACGATCTTCCCTAGATCTTTGATCTAGAGGTAATTTCTTTTCGATCACGTAGATACCTATAAAATATGGTAGGCTAATATTTTACAGATCCAATTCTATAGACTTGTATTAACCTACACCATTTTGATAATCATCAAAATTTAAAACAAACCCCGAAAAACCCTTCTGCTACCCAAACGAATGCACGGTATCCCCCTGGACTGATCTGCGCCCCCCGAAGATGGGCCTCCGTCGTCATCCCCCCCCGGCGGCGGGGGGGGGGGGGGGGGGGGGGGGGGGGGTTCAATGCTCTGCCCCCCTTCAAGGGGGGGCGTCCGAAAACATCCCCACCCCGGCCGGGGGGGTTAACAGCCCCCCCCCCCCCCCCCCCCCCCCCCCGGAAGGGGGGCTCGCCCGTCCCCCCCCCCCCCCCCCCCCCCGACGGCGAGGGGGGGTTTTCGCATCTCCCCCCCAAAGGGGGGTCATCCGAGCGCATGAGATCCGATGGATTTCCGATGGATTCGAGCTCCGAGATCCGAGCGCCTGAGATCCGAGCGCCTGGGATTTAACAATTCGTTCGACAGCCCTAAGATCCGAGCGTCGATAGCGGGGAGGGGGATTCCGAGCGCCGACAGAGGGGATGCTTCTGCGCCGGAGTGATCGCGCCCCCTCCTGTCGAGGGGGTTCGTCGGAATGCCTCCCTGAGATCCGCAGTGGCCCGCCTTGCGTCGGATCACCGGAGCGCCTGTGCATTGGAGCAACGGAGCGCAGCCCCCCTCCCAGTCGGAGGGGGGCCCGCCTCGCAACCTCCCCCCTTGTCGGGGAGGGGGGCTCTTCGCCCGCAATCGACAGATGATGGGGGGGCTGCTCCGGCCCCCAGGCCGCGCTGCTCGATCCGCCCACTCATGCCTCCCTGTCGGAGATGAGCCGCCGCTGAATCCGTCGGGGGCTCTATGATTCCACCCCCCCCGACGGGAGGGAGGTCTGTGCCTCCCCCACGGAGGGGATCTCAATAATTTTATTGGGCCGTTTATTGGGCCTGAAGCCCAGTACATAAACAATTACAATTAAAATGATTTTCATTTTACTTATGGGCCTCTGCCGCAACCGGGGGACTCTGTAATCGTGGCGAGGGGGAGGCTATTGCTTTTGGGATTTAGAGACTCTTCAGATCCCCTAACAAATAAACTAAAAATTTGATTTAGGGCTTATGTTAATATTCACTTAAATTAAATTTTTGATAATTACAGTAGATGGGCTGTTTATTGGGCCTGAAGCCCAGTTTATAAATGAAAATAAGTTTTATGGGCCAGCAGCCTCATTTAGATTAACAGTTAATTTTGGCTACCAAAATGGGGCCAGAAGCCCAGTTAATCCAATCGCAAACTTACAAAGTTAATTAAAATTTTGCAAATGGGCCTGAAGCCCAAATATTAATTTGGCTTATTGGACTTGAAGCCAGGTTAATAAAAATTGCTTATTAAAATGATTAATATTTTACTTATGGGCTTGCAGCCCCAATCAAAATATTAATTTATTTCAATTTCTTGTTATGGGCATGACGCCCAGTTTGTCATATTGCAAAAATTATGTTAAATATCACTCTTGCATTATTAATTATTTATGGAATGTTAGGATTTTTCAAAACATAATTATCTTAAGGATCCTGCGACCGCTCTGCCGTTAGTCAACTAACCTAACGGTGTATGACGTCTCCCCGTGGTCCGAGAGATTGTTATATTTTATAGTCTCTTTTTCCATATTATATATGCCTGAGTTATATGCGTGGTTGTTTCTTTTGTGCCTGTAGCATATTATAAACTGCGTGGATGTTTATATAAGTTAAAATGTGTTTTTGAGATCGGCCAATTTGATACCTTTTATATTCCTTGCACTTTTATTTTCTTTTGAGAGAATTTGTAAGTGAGCATTAAATGTATTAATGCCAAAGACCGGTGTACCGACAAATGAAGACGGAGATGAAATTTGCAAAATATAGGGACCCATTCTGGGTTTCCAACTTGTATTTTTCTTTTCTTTATGAACTGTAATCGGACTATGGACTTTGAACATTTTTTGGGTATCTGGCCGATCCCCACATTTTACTTATTTAATTATTTATGCATGAATTTACATCTTAATTAATTCATGCTTATTTTAAATTGCATAGATAAATGGCAAAATTGGCAAGCGTCGATTTCGAAGTTCTTGATGCTGCAGGAAAAAATTACCTGAGTTGGCGAGTGGACCTGAAGTTCCACTTGCGTTCGATGGCCCTCCTTGGCTCAATTTTGGCTCCTTCATCGGCCCCAGCAGCGGCCGATGCTTCTGCTACATCTAGCAGCACTCCTACCACGGTCTCCGATGTGGATAAGGCGAAAGCCATTATCTATATTAGGAGACATATAGATCGGACCTTAAAGGCCGAATACCTTACGGTAGAGGACCCAATTGAATTGTGCACAGCGCTGGAGGCACGGTATAAACATCAAATTGATGTAATATTACCACGTGCCAGTTATGAGTGGGAAAACCTCAGACTTCAGGACTATAAGTCCGTTGCTGAGTATAACTCTGCACTTCATAATATCATCTCATGCCTGAACTTGTGTGGTGAAGAAGTGACTGAGCAACACATATTGGAAAAGACAGTTACCTCGTTTCACGAGAAAGATGCAATCCTCATGCAGCAGTATCGTGAATACAACTTCACGAAGTTCTCTGATTTGATCTCTTGCCACCATATGGCAGAGCAAAATTGAGATTTACTGCTTGCCACTAATAATTTGCGTCCGGCTGGTACTGCTCCTATCCCTGAAGCCCACCATGTTTCTCTCCAGAAGTGGAAAAATAAGAAGAAGGCTAGAAAGAACAAAGGGAAGGCTGTAATGAATCCAGCACGAGGAGAAGCAACCCAGACCAACAACAACAACAACAACAGAGAACTGATAAACTTCACATGGAAGCGTAAGAACACTAACCAAGTATCAATTCCGAAGAAGAACTGGGAGGATAAATGCCATAGATATGGCATGAATGGACATTAGTCCAGAATCTCCAGCACTCCTCGCCACCTCCAGGAACTGTATCAGGCGAGCCAGAAGTCTCTGCCTGAAACAAACTTGGTAGTTATTTAGCCGCCAGCGAATTTCACTGCAAAAGACTTCGAGAATAAAGACCTTCTCGATTGGGCCTTATCTTTATGTCTATGCATTTAAAATTACATATAACTTCATCTGTAGTTTGCTTTTGTACGAACTTTTATTTGAATGTCATTTTACATTTACTTAAATAAAATTTCGATTTGCTTATAGATTAAGTATGTAATATTGTGGGCAGTGCCTTGTTGCACTGGTGTAGCATTAATATTGCTCCCACATACAACAAGACTATAAGATGCAAACTTCTCCCCTTAAACATATAGGAATTTTCCAAGTTTCAAGAATATTTCGTTTAAACGAAAATAACTTGAAAAATGTGGATAATAAATATTGAATATCAATATGTAACTCGTCAAGAGCATGGCCAGAAGACCATCTACTTACGATTTCATTGGACCCCCGTCGGGTCCCTACCATTACTGATATTCATCCTATATAAAGCCAACTTGACTGAGCACAAGAAGTGCCTTTCATTGCCAGAGCTTTCAACTCTGGCACAATAGACTTGGTCACCCTGGATCAGCGATGATGGACGCATCATCAAATGAATCCTTTGGAGAACCTGAAGATTCTTCAAAAGGTTGAGTTTCCTTGTCCCCTTTTGTCATAAGGGAAAACTAATAGGGAGACATTCCCTCCTGAAAGTGGGCTTAGAGTCTCCTGGCTTCATTGAGAGAATACATGGTGACCTTTGCGGGCCTATTCACCCCGCAAGTGGCCTATTTTTGGTACTTCATTGTACTGATAGATGCATCTACTAGATAGTCTTATGTGTGCCTTTATATTCACTCGCAACCTAGCTTTCTCAAAAGCGTATAATGTGGGTGAATTCACTACATATATCTTTGAAGACTTCTGCCAAGCAATTGGCATTGAAATTGAACATCATGTAGCATGTTCATACTCATAATGGGTTATTAGAGTCTCTGGTAAAGAGTCTACAATGGATTTCACGTTCATTGTTAAATCCCAGTTGCATGCTGATGTTTAGGGACCAACACACTGCATTCCGCATCGCTTATCACGATACGACCCTCTTGTGGCCATATCTTATTACTGATGCCGCTTGCTTACGGTTTACCACTAAGTCTTGATAACTGTGTATTTGATGAGCAAAATCTCATTGAAATAGTCACGCAGTATAAAGAAGCCTGAAGCTTCTGAGACCATATCATGATACACAAAAGTCCTAATCTCGTTATGATCCGCATACTTTTTCTGTGTGAAGATCAGATCCAGAAGATCCTTCACATTCAGACTAAAGTACATCAATTGCCGGATAAATTTACAGACAACCAGAAGATTGTTCGTTCACACGTCCATGCTGCCAACACGCCAGCTAGGATTGACATTCCCAAAGATGGATGCAACCCACCGGCAGCAGAATTGGATGTATCTCAATTGAAAAGAGGATGCCTGCCAGGTTCAAAATATAAAGTTCCTCAAAAGAGGAAGATTCCTGGATATATTAAAATGATCCATCCACAGGATGCTGAGCTCAGACCAGCAACCTCTCCCCTCCTAATTTCCCCTGCAGAGGAAACAACAGGAGAAAAATCATTATATTACGTACGTACTGGAGAAGTACTGGACATATATAGCACAGTCGTCGATGACGGTTTTGCTTTCGCTATTGCCGTTCACGTCACTGAATACGACGATGACGTCAACCCACTTTTCGATAGCGTAAATGCATAGATTAGCCAAAGTGGGACGATGCAATAAGAGTAGAGCTGGACTCACTCTTGAAAAGCAAAGTCTTTGGACCAGTAGTCCATACACCTGAATGTGTAAAACCTGTGGAATATAATTCGGATTTCATAAGAAATTGAAATGTAGGAAATGTGATCATTTTCCTACTAAGCCTAAACTTCTCTTAAAAAGCCAATAAATGCAGCTCATGGACGTTGTGACTGCATATATATATATATATATATATATATATATATATATATATATATATATATATATATATATATATATATATATATATATATATATATATATATATATATATATATATATATATATATATATATATATATATATATATATATATATATATATATGGCAATATAGATATAGAGATCTATATAAAACTTTCAGAAGGATGTACTCTACCCCCAGAGATGAAAGAGAGACGTAGAAACGTCTTCTCCATAAAGGCTACAAAGATCATTATTTGATCTTAAGCAATATTCTGTCCGTGTATCTTTTTCGAAAGATCGTTGACAGAATTTGTGATATTCACCGTGCATGTGGTCGACTTAAAGCTAGTAGGATCTCCTGCAGAGACCATCGAGATATCTGATAGCTTTAAGCATAACTTGGAAATGAAATACCTAGGCATAACAACGTATTATCTCGGCTTACATATTAAACACCTTCGTGGTGGAACCCTTTAATATTCTTCATACACAGGGAGTTTATGAAGAATGATGTCCATTTGCAACCTATTAAAAATAGATGCTTATTTATGACACCTTCTAGTAGCTGGAAGAGGGGGAGGACATCCTAGGTCCCGAAGAGCCTAGCTCTAGTGTACTTGTTACACTCCTTTATCTGGCCAACTGCACGTGTCATTGATAGAACGTCTGCAGTAAAGTTGTTAACAGATACAGTGTTGTCCTGGAGAGCACCACTAGACCAAGGATAATCTGCTTCTGCGCAACTTCCCAGGGTCAAGGAATATATATCGCATATGCAGGTTTAAAGATCATCGCGATGACTAAAACACAAAAGGCCGGCCACCTCCTAAATATCTACACATCCTCCTCCAATGTCTACATCTTCTGAGAAGCTCATCATCCAAGAAGCAAGTATTGAAAACGCTCAACCAGGTCCAGCAGTACCTTGCAGACACATTGAAGACTGATTCAAAGAATACTTTAGTAGAGTCATCTACCAACTTCGAAGAGCATTCCACTCCATAGTGCCATTGCTTTCCAATAGCCGCTAGATGAGTGAAACTTGTATAGATGAGTGATGATTGTATTTTCTTTCAGAACGTGATGGATGTATAGACGAATAGGAGAAGATTGTATAGATACATAGGAGATCTGCAAGCCTGAAGCTTGTACAGATCAGGGGGAGTCCCTCGATAGTTGTACTCTTTTCTCTTAAGCTGCTGGTTTTTCTCACTGGGTTTTCCACAGCTAAAGTTTTAACGAGGCAACCACAGTGGCTCTGGACCCAAAAGTATCCACCCCATTAGCATACTGAATCCTGAAGTATTCATATGCTTAACCCAAGGTAATGAAGAGATGAGGGGGAGTGTTGTGAGTTGAGGGAGGCATCCCTTCCTTCATCATCTCATCATTACTCTCCACTAAGTTAGTGTGGAGTCCCTTGGACTCCTAAACCCTATTTCAATGAATATATAGAGAGCCATGGCTTATGCCATGGCTACTGGGGATTAGAGATTACTTTACTCTTCCTCTAATCTTCTTCAACAATGAGGTTGTTGTATCACACATTATCCTTATCATCAGCACACCACCATCAATCGCAACTCAATTTTGTCATTATACTCACTGTCAGTCGTGTGTCAAAATTCAAAACCCACTCCATCCACTAGAATCGACCCAAATTGCATCTGGCCATCATCTTGAACACCAAAACACGGGTTACTAAACTCCTAGATCATCTAAGTTCATCTCCAATCTACTAGTCTCAATCCTGCTCAATCTCAATATTCCAATTTATCAGTTTATTTGGCCCCACCAAATCTCAATCCAACCAAATCTTGGTCAGCCAATTTATTACTTTAACTGTCATTTTTTTCATTCATGTAGTTGGTATTTAATGATCAAACCAATAACAAATCTTTGGCCTTTTTCTTTGATGAGTGTTTGGTTGGATGTAGCTGGAGGGTGGAGCCATGTGTGGCTTTAACAACATGGAACGATGAAGTTCGGTGTTTAGTTTGAGTTGTCATAGCATCAATTCTTGTTGCAAAAGCAAAAAAAGGCCTTCAACTCTTGTAATTGGAGCTGTTTTGAAATGAAAACAGCTACACAACAATGGGAAGATAGTAGAGGTAAATGAAGAATGCTATTTACAAAATTCCTCTCTTTTTTTGTGCATCATCATTTGCAAATGTTTGTTCTCTTTCCAACCACATCAAGTCAAACTCAAGCCCTGCGAAGCATGTGGTTGTTTAGGGGGAAAAATACCAAATAGTAGAATATAAGACATTACGGGTTATTTCAAGCAGCTGATGTTCCAATGTAGATCCAACTTCAAGTAACGCAATCCTCCTATTTGTCTTATAAACTTCATGTGCTTTCTTTTTTGCATTTGCATTTGGTATTTGGTGTTCAGTTACTAATGAAACCATCAACCCTTACCACACATGAACGACCCATTTAATAGCATAAAGCTACCACGCTATCTCTATGTTTTCAAGTTAAGCCCATGTGGCTTTGACTCTATTTATGCCCACTCTTTCACCCCTCTCTGATGTGGGAACCAACTCACATGTAAATCCATGACATGTCATATATTTGAGCATACATAAAGAAAGACATGCCTACTTTCTAAATGATTTAAACAATGTAGAGATAAATTATTTCAATTCAAGTTTAATCACAAGGCATGTAAATATAAAATCCACTTTGTTTAAGTTGGTAAACATATATGATGTCTAAAAAACAAAGAGGAAATGGGACCTAAAGTGCTACTCACCTAATCTGCATGACGGAATGGCTCTATCTAATTAAATGGATCAACTTTATGGTTGGATGTAGCTGAGCGTTATGGACGTGTTCTCGGGCTACAACCAGACCCCGATGGCGAAGGAGGATGAGAAGAAAACGTCCTTCATCACCGACAGGGGCTCCTTCTGTTACACGAAGATGCCCTTCGGACTGAAGAACGCCGGGGCAACCTACCAGCAGATGGTGGACAGGATATTCAGCTCGCAGGTCAGGCGGAATCTGGAGGTGTATATCGATGACATACTGGTTAAGAGCGAGAAGGCCCTAGACCACCTCGCCGACCTGCAGGAGACGTTCCAGAATGTGCGCCAATATGACCTGAGGCTGAACCCGGCAAAGTGCATCTTCAACGTGCAATCGGAGAAATTCCTAGGCTTCATGATAACGAAGCGAGGAATTGAAGCGAACTCCGACAAGGTGTCGGCCCTTGTCAATATGGCTGAGCCTCAGACCATCTGGGACTTGCAGCGGCTGAACGGCAGGATTGCAGCGTTGGGAAGGTTCCTGTCGAAGTCCACGGAGAAATCGCTCCCATTCTTCAGAGTCCTGCGGACTGCCCTCGGTGCGGCTAAAATTGATAGAAAAGTGATCCAAAGGGATGACGCCTGCGCACGAGCATTCGCGGAGCTGAGGGCTTACATGCAGAGCCCACCGCTGCTCGCTAAGCCCGAGCAGGGAGACCAGCTGGGGTTGTACCTGGCCACCAATGAAGAGGTCGTCAGCTCAGTCTTGATCAAGAAGGAGAAGGACGTGCAACGACCGGTCTACTATGCGAGCCGGATTCTTCGAGAGGCAGAGACTCGTTACAGTCCCATCGAGAAGGTCACCTATTGTCTGGTCACAACGGCGAGGAAGCTCCGACCATTCTTCCAGGCCCACCCCATCGCTATACACACCAACCTGCCCCCCGAGAAGAACCTGAAGAGGTTAGAGCGGTCGGGCAGAATGCCCAACTGGAGCGTCGAGCTCAGCGAGTTCGATATCATATACAAAGCCTGGACGTCAATCAAGGGCCAGGCACTGACGGACTTCGTCGTGGAATGCACTATGGAAGACCTTCCAGAGGAACCACCGGGCGCTCTGCCGACGGTTGCGTCTCAAAAAGCGATGGGAGTGGCCGGACCCTCGAGGCCCGTCCAAGAAAAGGTGGGCAGACTGTGGACCGTTCATGTCGACGGGTCGGCCATGGGATCCGGGACGGGGGCAGGCATCGTCATCCAAACACCCGACGGATGCCTGCTGGAGTACGCCTTGCACTTTGACTTCACGGAAACCAACAATGTCGCGGAGTACGAGGCCGCGATCAATGGGTTGAAGCTCTGCCGTGCTATGGGGGCCACGAACGTGATGTTGCTGAGTGACTCGCGGCTTGTCATCCAGCAGGTCCAGGGGAGCTTCGAGGCCCGGGAGAAGGTGATGAAGTGCTACCTTAGGCGCACCCAGGCAGAGCTCCAGAAATTCAAGAAAGCGGAGGTCCAGCACTCACCTCGCTCCAACAATCTCTGGGCCGACGCCTGTCAAAACTGGCCTCCTCCTCCCCGGCCGAAATTGGAAAGGCCATCTACGTCGAGAATCTGCTGACGCTTACCATTGAAGAAGAGGAGTTGATGTGTGTCGACCGGACGACGACGTGGATGAGCCCAATAATGAAATACTTGGAGACGGGGGCCCTGCCGGAATAGCGGCTAAAAGCCAAGAAGGTCGAGAGACGGGCCTTGTCGTTCGTACTCTTCGACGGAGTGCTGTGTTGAGGGATGGTGCCCTCAGATCATTTGTATACGATACAATAAATAAATGGGATATTATATGCTTAGGAATGTTGTGGACATTCTAAGAAGAGCATAGGAAGAAACCGCACCTGAATTGGAGATCAAATGAGCAAGTTATGCTCAAAAGAGTCTTTTTGTAATTAGTGGAATTACATGGATCCTTTTGTAAAAGGACGGAGAGAAAAACCCCTCCCCACCCATCAGCTGACGCGCTGACGCGGGCGCGCTGACGTCAGCGCGCGTCAGCGCACTGACGCGTGTCGCGGGCCCCACAGCGGGGCCCGCGCCATTGCTGCGCCCGCTTGCGGGCGCAGCGGCAAAAGAATGCCGCCCGCATTCGTGCGGGCGGCTTTGCTGAATTGGAGCGCGCCACGTGGCGCGCTCTGGGCGCGCCACGTGGCGCCTGGGGGGTTGTTTATCCCGAGAACGCGATTCAGATCGCGTTCTCCTATTATTTTTGGAATCTGATTTTAAAACTCTAGTTTGAAGGGTCAAACGAAGTCCAAATGAGGTGCCGTTTCTTCCTATGCGTTCGTCTCGTCGAGCACTCCGATTTACATATATGATGTGTACGTTTTGCTTGAGAAATGAATTAACTATGGCTCTTTATAGTTTTGAACTATAAGATTCCATTCCCAATTTTAGTCCCACATCGATTGTTTCAATTGAGGAGCTCCTCACTCCCCCTATAAATAGTAGGGTGGTCTCCTCATTGAAACTTGCACCAGCCGATGATCAAGGCAGTTCAAATTAAGAACAAGCATTGATCTGGAAGCTAAATTAAAAGTTCTCGTTCTCATTCTTTGTTCCGGTCGAGCCCTAGCAAGGCATCGGAGGAACTCAGATCGGATCTGAAGTCTAGGCGTTGGATCCATTCAAGTGAAACTTTCTGGAGCAAGTGGTTGGCTCGGCGACCAGAAGTTGCTGGGATCGGCGCAAGTAGTTGCTGAGATCGGAGCGGCTTATGCGGGAAGGGCAATTGATTGCCTTCGGTAACACTTTTGCTGCAAGGCAAGAGTTACGGGTATGTTGAGTTTCCTCAACCTTAGTTTTAATTTATGTGCATTATTTTAATTGCAGTAGCTAATGTAGTTAATTAGATAGTAGTATCCTTAGGGGTTGGTCTGGACCCAACCCCGGGATAGTAGCGTTTTCTTGGCTCGTGTTTTATGAAGATAGGGCTAGTTTATATAAAGTGTTTATATAAAGTTTTTCTCTTAATTTTTCCGCTTCCGCTGCGTTAAATTTTGTGCAAGGTTGTCCGGCCTTCGCTCTCCAGTAGGGCGAAGGACAAACAATGCACTAGTCGAAAGTTAGCCCCGGATCTAATAAAACCCATCATGCTGTACCGTCGGCGCCGCGCGGGCTTCGACGTCCTACCTTACCTGAAGTGTCTGGGGCCGGAGCAAGCTGAACAAGTCATCCGCGAGGTGCACGAGGGCTTCTGTAGAAACCACTACGGTGGGCACACTATCGCCCACAAGATAGTGCGCCAGGGATACTACTGGCCAACCATGATCCACGACACGGCCCGATACGTCAAGAAGTGCGAGGCATGCCAGAAGTTCGGCAGACACACGGCGGCGCCTCCGGCTAACCTGGTGCCTATCCTGAGCCCGATCACGTTCGCCAAGTGGGGGCTCGACATCCTCGGACCCTTTTCGAAGGCCTCAGGGAGGAGGAAATAACTGATCGTCGTCGTCGACTACTTCACTAAATGGGTCGAGGCCAAACCTTTGGCGCGCATCGCACAGACGGACATGAAGAGCTTCATTTGGAGGTCTGTGATTTGCCGCTTCGGGATACACTGTTCCATAGTGACGGATAACGGAAGGCAGTTCGACTGCGAGGGCTTCCGAGATTTCTGATCAGGCTGGAGGATCAAGCTTCATTTCGCATCCGTGGCCCACCCTCAGTGCAATGGGATGACAGAGGCAGCGAACAAATGCATATTGGGCCCCCTGAAGAACAAGGTCAATAACGCTCTCGAAACTTGGGTGGACGAACTGCCGGGTATTCTCTGGTCGTATCACACAACCCACAAAGCTGCGACCAAAGAAAGCCCATTCATGCTAGCGTTCGGGTCGGAAGAGGTCGTCCCTGTGGAAGTTGGAGAGGAAACTCTTCGACTTCGGTACTTTGACAAAGATATCAATGTGGAGGGCATCGACCTCAGCCTCGAGCTCGTCGACGAAGTAAGAGATCGAGCTCTAACGAACCTCGTCCGACACAGCCAAAGGATGGTCCGGCACTACAACTCCCGAGTGAAGAAACGGAGCTTCAGGATCGGCGACTTGGTCCTCAGAGACGCCGCCTTCAAAACGGAGACCGTCCGCCGAGGGAAGCTGGAGCAAAGTGGGAGGGGCCCTACGAAATCGTCGACATCGTCGGACCGGCCATATATATCTTGGTGACCCTGGATGGAGGCGAGCTAGCTCATCCGTAGAATGCAGAGCACCTACTGAAATACTATCAATAATTGTGAGCTTTTAATAAAATACTTTCTTTTCTGCACACTTTCAAATTTTGCCATCTCCACTTGAAAAATTTCAATTTAACGCACAAGACTCCGGGGCAAGCCTAAAAAGCTTCGCTACCCTAACTGGAGAAAAAGGGCACGGGCCAAGCTACGGCTCC
The DNA here is from genome assembly GCA_030789695.1 of Scilla litardierei. Taxonomy (NCBI): domain Eukaryota; kingdom Viridiplantae; phylum Streptophyta; class Magnoliopsida; order Asparagales; family Asparagaceae; genus Scilla; species Scilla litardierei. The sequence continues at coordinate 222,327,443 of CM061134.1, read as the reverse complement.
CTCCCCCATGAAGACTCCGGGGCAGGAACCGTCCTCGCCACCAAAACCGGAGAAGGGCACGGGCCGAGCTACGCGCTCGCTCCCCCCTCAAGTAAAGACTCCGGGGCAAGCCTAAAATGCTTCGCCATTCAAACTGAAGAAAAGGTGCACTGGCCGAGCTACGGCTCCCTCCTCCTACGAAGACTCCGGGGCAGGATCCATCTTCACCACCCAAACCGAAGAAGGGCACGGGCCGAGCTACGTGCTCGCTCCCCCCTCAAGTAAAGACTCCGGATAAAGCCTGAAAAGCTTCGCCACCCAAACTGGAGAAAAGAGGCACGGGCCGAGCTACGGCTCCCTCCTCCCTACGAAGACTCCGGGGCATGACCCGTCCTCGCCACCCAAACCAGAGAAGGGCATGGGCCGAGCTACGCACTCGCTCACCCCTCAAGTAAAGACTCCAGGGAAAGCCTAAAAAGCGTCGCCACCAAAACTTGAGAAAAATGGTACGGGCCGAGCTACGGGTCCCTCCCCCCCACGAAGACTTCGGGGTAGGATCTGTCCTCGCCACCCAAACCGGAGAAGGGCACGGGCCGAGCTACGCGCTCGCTCCCCCTCAAGTAAAGACTCCGGGACAAGCCTAAAAGGCTTCGCCACCCAAACTGGAGAAGAAGGGCACTGGCCGAGCTATGGCTCCCTCCCCCTACGAAGACTCCGGGACAGGACCCGTTCTCGCCACCCAAACCGGAGAAGGACACAGACCGAACTACACGTTCGCTCTCCCCCTCAAGTAAAGACTCCGGGGCAAGCCTAAAAAGCTTCACCACCCAAACTGGAGAAAAAGGGCACGAGCCGAGCCACGGTTCCCTCTCCCCTACGAAGACTCTGGGGCATGACCCGTCCTCGCCACCCAAACCGGAGAAGGGCACGGGCCGAGCTACGCGCTTGCCCCCCTCAACTAAAGACTCCGGGGCAAGCCTAAAAAGCTTCGCCACCCAAACTGGAGAAAAAGGGCACGGGCCGAGCCACGGCTCCCTCTCCCCTAGGAAGACTCCGGGGCAGGATCCGTTCTCGCCACCAAAACCGAAGAAGGGCACGGGCCGAGCTACGCGCTCGCTCCCCCCTCAAGTAAAGACTCCAGGGCAAGCCTAAAAAGCTTCGCCACCAAAACAGGAGAAAAAGGGCACAGGTCGAGCTACGGCTCCCTCCCCCCTACGAAGACTCCGGGGCAGGATCCGTCCTCGCCACCCAAACCGGAGAAGGGCACGGGCCGAGCTACGCGCTCGCTCCCCCCTCAAGTAAAGACTCCGGGCAAGCCTAAAAAGCTTCGCCACCCAAACTGGAGAAAAGGGCACGGGCCGAGCCACGGCTCCCTCCCCCTACGAAGACTCTGAGGCAGGACCCGTTCTCGCCACCCAAACCGGAGAAGGGCATGCGCCGAGCTACGCGCTTGCTCTCCCCTCAAGTAAAGACTCCGGGGCAAGCTAAAAAAGCTTCACCACCCAAACCAGAGAAGGACACGGGCCGAGCTACGTGCTTGCTCCCCCCTCAAGTAAAGACTCCGGGGCAAGCTAAAAAAGATTCGCCACCCAAACTGGAGAAAAAATCACTGGCCGGGCTACGTGGTCGCCCCCTAAAGTGTGCCCTTGATGTGACCTGTCATAAGAAGGAACACTCGGGACGCCCGCCATTAATGATAGCGTGCCCCCCGAGAAGCGCAGGCCTGACGCTTCACGTCTGACACCGCCTGGCAAAAGTGGGTTCGAATGACTTTACCCTGACAAGCCAGCTAATAGTGACAGCTCATCGCATCAGTCTATCAGAAGCTATCAGCTCTCGCCACCAATAAATACTCCCCTCATTCCCTTGAAGGAGAGAGGAAAGAATGGGAGAGCGAGTAAGCCTTAGTCCGCCTCCCATGAAGGCTGAAAAGGGGCGAGACACTCCCACAGTCAATCTCTCCTCACCCACCCGGGGCGTCAGGGTCCGATTTGGCTTTAGACACCCCCTTCTCAAAGGCATTCCAACGTCGGCCCGATCGTGGGAGAGGCCCCCGGTCGACAATGGACCGTGCCTCCCCGATAGGCTATTCCTCTTACATACAGATCGCCGATTGGCTATTCCTCTTACACGAGGGACGGAATGCCTTCCATTCTTCGACTTCCCTTAGACAACTTACGACAGGGAACTTAGGGGACCTACGGCAGACCGCTCCTCCCTTCCAGCGCCCGCTCCGCGATGACGCTCCAAATCACCGATGTCGGGGGGTGCCCTCCCAAATCACCCCATTGGGCATACCATCCTCCACCGGCCCACCCCCAACAGCATGTCTTCCACTCCTCGACCTCCCGGGGAGGCTACACCTCAATTGCCGCCTCGTGCTCCTCCTCTCCCAGCGTTTTCCTTCGAGTCGGGGATTCCCAGAAGAGATAAAGCAACCCATCATCATCGAGGAGGTGAAAGAGGACGCAACGAGCGCCGACGGGGAAGGAATCCCACGCCTAAGACAGGAGTTTGCTCATCCTGATGCAGTTTACAGTCAAGTAGAACTGCACGTTAGCACTATCAAGTGTCTTGTAAAAGTTAATGAGAAAGTCCTTCCTAGCAAGTGGTCAAATTCCATCTCTGCGCACGCTAACTTATGAACTATTTCTGTCAAACTCTGGGACGAGCTCACGGAGCTCCGCCACCTAAACCGGAGAGGAGTATGGGCCGAGCTACGTGCTCGCCCTCCCCTGGCGAGTGCGACTTGATACCACTTACTGTAACTATACTTTTACTTAAATTCTGCAAAGAAGACCCGGACACCGGATATCAAAAAAAATTCATCTATTTGAAGTCAAAGTTTTACAATTATGGTCGAGGCCGACCTTACAAAACGAGGCCTCCCTCGGGTCGACCCCACTGCTCGGCCAAGACAAAACAAAAAAAGGGGGTGAAACAAGACTATTCCGGTTGGCCACCGCCATTCGGTGCGCCGTCCCTCTCGTCGATTTCCGGGGAGTCGCCCTCAATGTCAACGGCCGCGTCCTCGTCGCCCCCGCCTCTTCCTCATCCTCGGAGGCCACCAGCTTTTCAAAATCGACCTCGATCGGAGGGCAGAGGCTGGCCGCTCTTTCATTTACCCGGCTAAGGCAGGCCACCCAGCCCTTAGCCCGGCCCTCCTCTAGGCCTTCTGCTCGGCCCTCCTCCAGGTCTTCTGCTCGACCTTGCACCATGCCGTCGCACATGATCCCCGCAAGGGCAGGAACGACAGTCAACTCCTGATACCCCCGAAATTCTTCGGTCTTTGAGGTCAGCTCGTCTTTTGCGGCCTTCACCTGCGTCGCCAGGTCGACCGCCTGCGCCTTCTTCCGCTCCAGTACGTCCTCCAGCTCCTTTATACGATCGGCCACGGAGGCGGCCTTCGTCTCGGGGTCCGCCAAGAGCGCCTTCATGTGCTGGACCTCCGACGCCAGCTGGCCGCACTTGTCCCTCTCCTGCGCCAGCTGCTCGTCGGTGCTCTTGCAGAGTGCGGCAAGCTCGGTCGCCATTTTGGCGACGGTGGCCTCGGCCTTGTTCAAGGCAGGCGTGTGGCGCCTAGCGGCGACCATCATAGTTACGGCCTGTACGACAAAGCGGAATGTGTCAGACTATTCCTTAGCAAAAAGCATCTAATATACCTGATCCAATCCGGACCACCGACCTGCATGTCGTGCCATACTGCGGAACCGCACAACCGTTCTTGACCGACGACGGTCAAGCTCTCCCTGTCGCGGGGGCAGCAAGCAGTTCTCCACCAATCTCGCTGTTACCCCGCCATCATCAAAGATCGACTCGCCGGTCCCTACCCGATAGGGCATCAGATGGAGGGCCTCCTGCGGGTAACCTTCGATCTCAGCCTTCTTGGCCTTGAAGGTGACAAGCGAGGCTTCACATCTGGGGTGGCCAGGCCTCTCCAACACGAATCGCGGACAGTCGTAGGGTAGCCATCCCAACCCGACGACTTGGAGCCGGGGCCCGACCTACTGGAGCCCTCGGGGCGACCTGGTGTTCTGGTCTGGTCGGCAGCAGCTGTTACCCTCGGGCTCGGCGGGCGGACTTCGGGGTCCCCTGCCCCGGGTCCAATCCCCCCTTCACCCCCACCCTCAAGATCGTAACCGTGGGGACAACGTCTTGTGCGGCCCTCTCTCCGGACCGACAGGAGTCCCTCTCCTTCCGAGGATCAGGAGCGGGCGACTTCACGGGTAGCTTCGCCCTCTTCGACCCCCCGGGCGCCCTCCCCTTCCTCGTGCTTCCTTTCCCATCGGTCTCTTCGCGCGGCCTCTTCGGGTCCGCCGTCCTCGCCTGCTGAACCGCCTGCTCCGCGGCCCGCCTCCTCAGCTCTTCGAATGGTACGCTCAACGTGCGACCTGCAGAAGGCGGAAAGCTTAGAGTGAGCGCTTTAGATGCAGCAACCACTACGCTCGCGTTACCTTCGGGCCAAATGTGCTGAATTATCAGGTCGTGGTCGGCAAGTGTCATGCCCTGTTTTGCACTATACGTGTATTCTACTGAACACACATGGTATTTCAATCTACGGTGCATACGTAGGCCTAAAATAAACGTGGATATCGATGTATGTAATGTAGTGGAAGAGAGATTGGGCCGTAATGCGTGGCTAAGAGACGAGAAAGCGAGATTAAGTGCGAGAGAAGTGTAAAAGACGTCGTGTGTGTGAAACAACAGGAATGTATTGGACGTGTGTGCGTGGTGCATGTATGCATGTGTAGGCATGCATGGGTGTGTGTGGGGGGAAGCCATGCAAGTGTGAAAGGGGTTATGTGTCAATGGCAACCCCCGTAAATTTTTAGAAAGGTTAGAGGTAAAACGGTCATTTGGGCTAAAGCTGATGTGCGTACATCTTAAGATGGTGTGTGCATAAAGTAATGGCATACTTGTAAATACTTGAATATGTGTGGGGTAGTTTGGTCATTTGATAATTAACATGGCTTATGGGATAAGCCATGAAACCCTATTCTAGAAATCTCTCCCTCTTTCTCTCCTTTTCTTTTCTTTTCTTCTCTTTTCTTCCCTTATCCTTATCTCCTCTCCTCCTACTCAATTCCCACTCCCCAATTTCGTGCTCCCCCCTCCTACCTCTCTATGTTATCCCAAAAGAAGAAGAAGAAGAAGAAGGAGAGGAAGAGGAAGAGAAAAAGAAGAGGAGAAAAAAGAACACTCTTGAGGTAGGATTCTAACTTGGATTTGGAATTTAATTAGGGTTTCAATTTATCATGTTTTTATACCATGTTTTATCAATATGAATTAGTGGTAATCAAATTAATATGCCATAATCCAATTTTCATGGATTTCCCTTGAAAATTCTTAGCAAAGTTATCCCCTTTGAAATTCTGAAATCTTGATGTCTGATTTTGCCTTGATTCTGGATACTGTAGCTCAAATTAGGGTTCGAAAAAAATATGAGCTTCTAGCTCTTGAAGTTCTACCCCAAAATCATATAAATTTTGACATATGTTCAATTCAGAAATTAGGAGCAATAAATCCATCTTTACAACATGTCTGTTTGATTTTCAGTGTTGACACGGTTTAGCAAAATTGGCCTAGACACCTGCACACACAATGAAATTTTGTGTTCTTAGTCTTGTTGGAAATTTAACAAGAGTTTCTAAAAATTCATCAGAGTGCTTATATGTTGAATTTCTGGCTGCAACATGCCCAAAATTGGATTTCAATACAGACCCAGAAATCTGTCTGAAAAACAGATTTGACACACTTCACCAAATAATTCACCATAGATCACCTACTTAATATTATTGCATGAAATTTTATCTGTGAATCCAGGACTAGTATATCTATAACTTTCATGTGGGACAATTTATCAAATTCTTAATGAAAACTGATGTTATATGGCCATGTATTGTCACTTCCTGTAATTTCAGCAAGCTGAATTCATTAAGCGATGTTCTTATTCATTAATTGTGGTTAATTGGCCATCATTATTCTTGATTATATTGGTTGTGTGGTGAATGAATGTTCATGCCCTTGGCACATGTAAATTATATTGTGTTTCCTTGATATGAATGACGCCTGTCATGTTCGATGAAATGCCTCAACAAAGGCAATATCCGATAATTTGAGTAACGTGCATGTGTTAGTATTGGCCTTGAGCCACATTGATAATTGGTGAAGTTAGAGTCTTGAATGGCATGAAGATATTGAAATTGTGAATGGATGATGTGTTGTGATAGAGGGCATGTCACGTGAGTGCATGACCCTATGTTTATTAATGGACGACTAAGGTGATATGTCAACCATGCCATCATGACCTAACGTGTTACGTATGGTGTTAAATTATAAAATTGAATATATCTCAGTCCTCTCTAATGATATTTAGTTAGCAGAACCCGGGTTTTAGGTGGGATTTGAGTAAATTGTGGATATGAGGCCTGGACTGTGAAGTTGGGAGATGATTATGTGATATGTGATACCCACTCGCCTTTACCAGGAGTGGATCGGATTTTTATACCCACTCGCCTTTACCGGGAGTGGAGGGGACATACGGAGGTTGTGTTATTATGTGGAGAGCCTCACTCCTGCCAGGGACGGGGGAGCTGAGAGGCCCGGCGTACAGTGCCCGTGTCCACTGCGCCGTGTGTCATATTCACCCCAAATTTGAGGTGATGTCCAGGTCCGGTATCACACAGTTTAACCAAGTTCCAATTAATTCAATTACAAAATAATAAAATAAGAAATTGCGTGTTACTCCTTCTGCTGTTATCACTTCCCCTTGTCGTTGCCAGTTTCTTTGTGACTTTGTGTCATGCCTCAGGCACTTGCACTTATCTTATTAGATAATGGTTGCTTGACCACTTGTGTTATTATTATTATTCGTGCTAACCTTTTTCTTGCAGTAACTCGACATTGGACTGCATTTATGATCCTCTTACTTGGCTATTTACTTTTCTCTATATACTTAGTTACATGTCTTATTTTCACTGCCTTGCTTTGTGGATTAATAAACTTAAAACGATGTTCCAAATCCAAGTTGGTTCCTACTGGGGCACGCATTGACGTGCTCCTCACCATTTTTCAGGTAGCAGGGTCAGTTTGGTTGGAGGTGACTTGAAGTTGGGCTTCAGGGGTAGTACTCGGTGAGAGCTGTAGCTTGTAGAGTGACTTGGTTGTCTTGGGAAGTGGAGAGCGTTGGCGTACGTGAAATGATGTAACTGGGTCATGTATATAAATGGAAGTTGTTATATAAAATGTGTTGTTGTTGTTCTATGTCATTATGAGTTGTTTGATATTATAATGGAGCTTCACTTGTACTATCTCAGCATGTGCGCAGTGGCCTGCTTATTCAGTTTCTTCTTTCTCTCTCCTTTCCTCTATCATCACCTTCACTCTTCAGGATACTTGGAAAAAAAATTAAATGCCGGGTATTCTGGAGAACGGGTCGTGACAGCAAGCATGCCATATTCCTGGCCCTCCTCTGAGATCGCCAACAGGATTCTGGCCCGCTCTTCCTCCTCATCACTCAGACGGACCCTCCTCTTCGCCTCGGGGTTCAAAGCGCCCCAGTTCGATCTCAGCACCACGTCGGCAGGCATCGAGACGAACACAAACTGCTCCTTCCACCCTTTGATCTTGTCCGGCAAGCCTCGGATAAGGGGATGACTCTTCTTTGCGGACAGGTAATAGTAGGACCTCAGTTTCTTTAGCGCGAAGATGTAACGGAAGAGAGACAGAAACGGGCAGACGTCGTTCCTCACGATCGCGCTGATGGAGTTCGGCATCAGCTGGAACAGCGACAACTCTAAGAAATTTAGAATCTCGAGCACCAAAGGAGGAAGGGGGAGCGCAACCCCTGCTGGAAGCATGCCATGTATACCCCGACCTCGTAATTCCCCGCGAAACACACCCTCTTCGACGCGGTGGGCAGACGGACTGAATAGGGCGGCCTAATATACCGCGCGCCGATGTGAGAGATGGACATCTCCGCCGACACCACACCCGAGATCTCGACGGGTACCTCCTCAGCTGCTGCCACTGTAACAGCGGCCCGGGGGGCGGGCTTCGACGCCCGAGCTACAGGCCCATTCCCCTTCCTCGGGTCCCTCTGAGCCTCCGGGGGCGAGCCCACAGATTGCTCACCGCCCGCGGTCCAACTCAGATTCTCCGACGAACTCTCCTCCGTGCTCTGCACCAAATCCATGACGGGGCTCTCTACCTCCGCCAGGCTCCGAACCCACTCCTCCACTTCCCCCGACGCCGGCAAGCAGATGGACGACGTCACCGAAGACATCGAGAAAGAAGAGATTCAATACATGTACGGTTGCGGCGGCTGCGACGACAGTGCTGCGACGACAATCAACCTCCGACAGCAACTGCAGCGGCGACAATACATCCTCCGGCAAACGCAAGTGTGGAATTTCGAAAGTGAGAAACCCTCACTCGTATCCACCCAGACCTATTTATAAGACGCCCTGAACGATCTCTTCCGCAGAAGTCCCGCCACGCGTCGATGATCGGCGCTTTCTGACGCTTCGATCCACGCCGTCTGACGCTTCGACTGATGGCTCCTGTCACATCCGCCACGTGTCACCCTCGGAGCGGTCGAGGCGCTTCGATTTCCTCCCGTCTCCGATCCGAAAAGAGTACGTCGGTTCGCGGAACGGACGTCGAGGCGCTTCGATTTCCTCCCTCTTTCGAGTCGACATGATTGCGCCAAATTGCGAAGCGGGCTTTTCGAAAAATAACACCTGCCTCTTTCCTTACTCAGGCCCAGGACGGGTCCCGCCACCATTAATGAGACCCGATAAACTGGACGACCGACGGGCGAGGTCGAACTACCGCACCGACCCTAGGTGAGCACATCTGGGCAAAAGACTGGGCAACATACCTTGGCTCACACCATCATGACGCCCTCCCTGGCCGCCCGAAGCTCGCCCTCATACCCGTGTCGAACATACCATGTCTCAACATCCTGCTCCCCACGGCTCAGCGCTCGTCGGTAGAAGAATGTTGGGGGCATTCATACCCTTGCAAGACAACTATCTGCACATCCAACAAGGAGTAAGGGAACCAAAAAATATTTATTTTATTTATTTAATCTTTCGCTATTACAGAGCCCGTCAAGAATACAGTGTGACATCAGGCTCGGCCAATCGCCAGCCATACAAAATTACAAACCTCCCCTACGCTAAGAGCACCTCAACTTTGTCGCCTCACCCTCGGCCGTCCCCTCTCGGTGCCGGCCTCTCCGCCGGCCGAGCCTTCATCTCCTCCATCCCTTGGAGAACGCCCGCCTCCATCGCCTCTTGCAGCATCGGAGAGAGCTGCTCGTCCTGGTAGCAACGGACGGCAGCGTCAATCATCCCCTGGTTGACCTTCCCCTTCTCCTCCAGCTGCTTCTTTAGGATATCCTTCTCCTTCTTCTCCGCCTCGATCGCTTGCTTCAGCCCCGTTATCTTCTCCTGCTACACGTTGATCACCCGCTTCTTGCTAGCCATCTGCTCGGCATGCCTCCCCACGATGTCCACCTGCTTAAGCTCTTCCTCCAGGAGTTGACGCTCGAGCGTAGCCTTCGCCGCATCGAAGTACGCAGCCCGCGCCTTCTCAACATCATAGGATGTCGCGACCCGCTCCAGCTCCGCCTCCTTGTCTTGCAGCTTTTATCGGGCTTCACTAAGATCGGTCCTTGCCTTCTCCAGGGCCGCCTTGGTTGCAGCCACCGGGGTTTGACACCGCAGGGCCACCATAGCTGCGACCGCCTACAGAAGGATCCAACTCAGTCAGACGTGAGCAAGAAGCCCTTGAGGGCGAGGCAAGGAATTCGACCAACCTGCATAGTGTGCCATACCGCGGAGTCGCATAACCGCTCTGCGCCCACATGGATCTGGGACTCACGATCCCGCGGTTGCATGCAGTACTCTGCCAGGCGGGCCGCCAACTTAGCATCCTCGAATATCGACTCATCCCTGCGTATCCGGTAGGTCGGCCGGTGGAGATCCTCACTTGGAAGCGCCTCGAGCTCAGCCTTTGTTAGCCCTAAACAGACAAGCGCTTTTTCGCAACTCGGGTGCGCCTCTCTTCCCATCTCGCACATAGGAATCCCGTAGGGCCACTTCTGGACAGGGATGCCTTGCGAGGCCTCTCCACGGTCGGGATCCGCGTAAGGGCCAGGGTATTCACTCCCCGGTCGGTCGACCCTTCCGACGCATCTCCGCTAGCTCGTCTGAGAGGAACATCCGACTCGGACGTCCGTCGTCTCCTGTTCGCCTCTTCCACAACCGGAACCTCGGCGCTTCGCTTTCGGGCCACCACCTTTGCTGGCCCTCTCTCGCCCATCACTCCCTTGCCCTTATCCAGAGGGTCGGTCTTCTTCGCAACTGGCACACCGGCAGCCCTCAGCACTTCCTTTCGTGAGAGCATCGCGTCTTCACCTGCGAAGGAGAGAAAGATCAGGGTAAGCTTACATAAGAGCTCGCCAGATTCTAAGTACCTTAGGGCCAAAAATCCTGGACGAACCGATCATCCTGCGTCAAGCTCGCCAATCGACAGTCCGCCTCGGGTATCTCCATCAAAATTCGGGCCATGTCAGTTTCACCTTCTCGTTCACCAGAGGATTCAAATTCCCCTAGTTCGACATCAGCACCGCGTCGACCGGCATCATGACGAAGACGAAATCCTCCATCCAGCTATCCACATCGACTGGCACCCCGACGATGAGCTCCCGTCCCCTCCTCGCACAAACGCAGTAGTACATCCCCCTCTTCTGAACTACGAAGAAGTGTTGGAACAGCGCCAGGGACAGACTCAGGGAGCTAGCGAGGCATATGACGACAAACCCCACTAGCAAGCCCCAGGAGCGGGGTGCCAACGCGAAGATCGGCAGCTCTAGGAAATTCAAAAGGTGGAGGAGATAAGGATGGACCGGGAAGCGGAGCCCCAACTCGAAGGACCGAGCGTAGACCCCAACTTCGTTATCCCCGGGCCAACATACCCTCTCCTCGGGCCCAGGGACCCGCACGTCACACGGCGGACGTGCGAACCGCATCCGAATCTCCTTAATATTAATCCTATCCGACCTACACCTGACGGCCTCAATCATCCTCGACACATCTGTTCGCCACGTCCTCCGCCTTTGAGGCCTTCGCATCCATTGCAACCTCTCTTCTTCCATTGACTCTTCCTCCACTGCCCCACTACCGCCTCCGAACTCAAAACGAGAAGCCATCGATCGAGAGGATCAAGCGATTACCTAGTAGAGAAGCCAAGCTAAAGAAGCCAACCGGAAGCGGATCTTCGACGAAGGCGGCAGCAGCGTCGGCGAGCGATGGACGGAAGCTGGAAAGTGCGAAGGGAAGTTGAAATCGGGAGAAACTTTCCATCGATCATTTCCTTTCCATACTTATAGCAAGCAACAGGCCATCCTGACCGTTGATGCGCCGCCACGCGGCTCCCATCGGAGCATCCCTGACGCCTCGACTGGCGGGACAGTCACTTCAGCCATGCGTCACAAGTTCAGTAGCAGAGACGCTTCGATTTCCCCATGCCCTTTCAAATCGCAATAATGGCCAGCCGGGAGGGAACTCCAAGACCACCGCCACCGCTTCCGAGCACGGAACAAGTCCAAATCGCCGTTTTCAGGTAGGGGAAGTGGTACGTCATCCGAGCCGAGCCGGGCTCCCACTTCGAACTCGAATGCTGAGGGCAATTGTTACGACCTAAAGATCGTATTAGTCTGACCTTCCATCGAAACCCGTCGGATACCTGGCCAGCTCGCCCCTCCTGCACGAAGCCTACTTAGACCAGCGGCATGACGCTCCTCGCCCCGACTTCGTAGGCCGTTCACTTATTCCCCCAGGTCCGCTAGGCGCCCGACGACCCTAAGGTTCACCACGACTGGTAGAAAGGGCGTACTCCGCCTCGACTGATGGGAAGGACGCACTCCGCCATGGTCCCAGCCGGTTGCGCGCCCGTTTCACTCTGAGCTCGTCGGGCATAGCGAGCAAGGCGTGCGACCGATCGCTCGTCATCAGTCAGGAGCGACCTAGTGACACACCTGCGGCCGCACTCCCTAAACGCACTCCGACGGCTCTTCGCCATGTCAGACACGACAAACAACCTAGTACAAGGACGTTACTGACACTAACGCCGCTCGACAACCTGACAAAGTGCCCCCTGGCCGCTGCGCCCCCTGACACAGTGCTTTCGGCTCTGACACCCTGACAAAGGCACCCCTGGCTGCTGCGCCGTCTGACAAAAGCGTGGCTAACACGCCGGATCCTGACATCCTCGTCCGAAGCTTGCGCTGACAGGAGAGCCAGCTCAGCACGACGAGCCAGCATGCTACGTCGGCCTCACATAACCGCCTCCATCAGGTACAAATACCCCTTCGCCTCCATCGGAGAAGGAGGTTGGCAAATTAAATCTGAATCTTACTACTCACACACAAGAGCAAAGGTCTTCCATATCTTTGTTCTTCCACAACTGATAGTTCGTCACGTACGGTCGACTCACTCTTAGTCCGACCTGCGTGCCTAGCCCCCGCTTTAAGTCCTATTACTAACTTAGGCATCGGAGAGGTTAAGGGTTGGACCTCAACCGGCCTTTCTGACGAGCTGCTCCTTGTGCAGGCAAGCCCGTTGTCATAGGCTTCGCTCCGCTCCCACCTCCGACAGTGGGGTCATTGGGCAAAGTCCTTGCGGAATCGATTCTGTGGTCAACCTTTGTAGTGTGCCCAGCCTCGTCACTACACTCATTCCCTGTTAAATAGCCTACCCTAATCACCTCCTAATCATAACCATCGTGCCCTTGGTTTCCCTTAATACAAATTCATTGTACGCGAGTTTTACCCCGCAACAATATGTATCATATCATAGATCCAAGCAACATGTTATTTTTGGTCTTTTTACTGGTTTCCTACCTACCTAATGTATAATTGAACATCTCCAAAGTTCCTTATGATGTGGTTTCATAGGCTTATGATCCAACGCCACAAAGCTTTTTAAGGATCTTTCATGGTGCCCAAATAATGATAATCATTGGGGGCGTCGACAACTAGAAAACTCACCACCAACTCTCATCTCCGGCATAGCCAATACCTGATCTTGACCTCATCAAAATCCATAGCTAACAAGTGTCATCATCAATCATCCAAGCCATAATCTTTTAACTATGTGTCCTGCTAATACGCTGCTGCTAGATCAGTACTATAACGTGCATGTAGAGAGAGAGAAAGCTCTAGATATTAATTCGTGGTTTTTGCATCAGTAAGAAAAAACATATTAATCAAAGGATTAATTTGCAGAGAAGAGATCACCTTGGAGTTTATCAGCCCTGTCCAGCCACAGATCCATTTCTGGCGTTGCTCCCTTCGACTCTCTTTCAGAATCGTCGAGGCTCCTCTGCAGGCTCTCCCTCCTGGTCTTCAGATTTCCCATCACATTCTCCAATGACTCCATGTTGTCTTCGCAAGACTTGACATGGCCAAAAGCGACCTTGAAGAAACCGATGAAGGGTTCCGCCAAGCATTTGCCGGTGGACAAAATTACATCTAACATGTTGGAAATGGTGTCAGTGCAAATCTTCTTTGGAGAAATTAGGATAGATTCGGCGTCCTGTGTCTTAAACACAGGTACGTGTTATACGTTCCATCTGAACACTGAAAACTTCTCCCAATCCTGCTTGGGCCCATACGATTTTAATTTTTAGGTGGTGAACAAGAATTTTTTTTCTTATGTATAATTTTAAAAGGTACGAGTACGCAAAAACATTAAGTGTTGTAAACTTGGCGGCTATGGAGACCATAGCCCTGTATTTATAGTGGTAGGGTTACATAATGGGTGGATACCCACTAACGGGTAGGCCCACCAAGAAGCCCGTTTATAACACTTCCCCTTATCCATCCATTGTTGTAAGCCATGGTGAACGCTTCAGGGTTCATGAAGCTTATTTGATCATGGGGTTGTAGATACTTCTGGATCTCTAAGTTTAAGAGTGCTTGCCTCATTAAAACCTTCGCCAAGGAAAACCCAGTGGGAAAAACCAGTGGCTAAGGGAAAAGAGTACAAGTCTCTGTAACTTCCCCTGATCGATGGATAACATCAGTGGTGGATACTTCTGGATCCTGAGTTAATGTGGCTGCCTCGTTAAAACCTTTGACTGTGGAAAATCCAGTGGGAAAAACCAACAGCCAAGGAAAAAGAGTACAGCACTACATTAACTCCCCCTGATAAGTACAAGCTTCAGGCTTGTACATCTCTCAGCTGTCTCATCCCAATTCCTAATACAAGTTTTCTAAAGGTACTGCGAGGCAATGCTTTAGTGAATAGGTCAGCCAGGTTGTTGCAGGACTGGATCTGCTGGATGTCGATCTGGTTGTCCACTTGCTGTTCATGCGTCCAGAAGAGCTTGGGGGAAATGTGCTTCGTCCTGTCACCTTTGATGTAGCCACCTCGTAGTTGAGCGATGCAGGCAGCATTGTCTTCGTACATGGTGGTAGGCCCAAGATCTCCCGTCTTCAGGCCGGTGGTCTTGAGGATGTGGTTGATGACTGATCGAAGCCAGAAGCATTCTCTGTTAGCTTCGTGGATTGCGATGAGCTCGGAGTGGTTGGATGAGGTCGCTGTGGATGTCTGCTTCACGGATCTCCATGAGATGGCCGTCCCACCGTATGTGAATACGAAACCGGTCTGGGACTTTGCGGTATGTGGGTCGGACCTGTATCCCGCATCTGCGTAACCGACCAGGTCGGTGGATACACCTTTCTTGAAGTATAGTCCCATATCTACAGACCCTTGGAGGTAGCGCAGAAGTTGTTTCACTCCGTTCCAGTGGCGCTTTGAGGGCGCTGAACTGTATCTGGCTAGTAGATTTACTGCGAACGCTATATCGGGACGCGTGCAGTTTGCCAGGTATAGGAGTGCTCCAATTGCACTTAAGTAGGGTACTTCAGGGCCCAGTGTTTCCTCCCCCTCTTCCAGCGGTCGGAAGGGGTCTGTTTCAACATCCAATGATCTGACGACCATTGGTGTGCTAAGCGGATGACATTTGTCCATAAGAAAGTTCTTCAGCACTTTCTTTGTATATGTCGATTGGTGCAACAGGATTCCTCCGCTTAAATGTTCAATCTGTAGTCCTAGGCAAAACTTTGTTTTGCCGAGGTCTTTCATCTCAAAAGTCTGTGTGAGACTTTTGGATATCTCATCTATCTCTGCGGGAGATCCGATGATGTTCAAGTCGTCTACGTAGACGGCTATAATTACGAATCCTGTTCCCTTTGCTCGTATGAAGATGCAAGGGCAGACTTCATTTGTTGTGAATCCTTGTTGCACTAGGAATTCACTCAGTCTGTTGTACCACATTCTACCTGACTGTTTGAGACCATACAGTGATCTCTGGAGTTTGACGGAATAGACGTCCCGAGGTCTTTCTGTCATTTTTGTCGGTAGTTTGTATCCGTCTGGGATTTTCATATAGATGTCCTTATCTATATTTCCGTATAGGTATGCAGTCACAACGTCCATGAGCTGCATATCCAGACCTTCCTTCGTGGATAGGCCGATAATGAAACGGAAAGTGATCGCGTCCATGACCGGGGAATAGGTATCGTCATAGTCTATTCCTGGGCGTTGGGAAAAACCTTGTGCAACAAGGCGCGCTTTATAGCGCACGATCTCATTGTTCTCGTTTCTTTTTCTCACGAATACCCATTTATATCCCACAGGTTTAACACCTTTTGGTGTTAGGACTACAGGTCCAAAACCTTTGCGCTTCGAGAGTGAGTCCAGCTCTACTCCTATTGCCTCGTTCCACTTTGGCCAATCCTCTCTGCGTTTACATTCTGCTAGAGAGCGTGGATCGGTCTCATCGTCGTATTCAGTGACGTGAGTGGCAATAATGAGCACGAAGTTATCATCGATGATTGTGCTTTTTCTGTCCAGTACCTCCCCGGTACGTACATAGTTTAATGAGATTTCTCCTATATTTTCCTCTTCAGGGGTTGGTAGGAGTGGAGAGGTAGCTGGGCTGAGCTCAGCATCCTGTGGTGGTATCGTTATTGTTGCTCCAGGATTTTTCCTCTTTCGAGGATTCTTATCTTTGGAGCCTGGGGGTCGTCCTCTTTTTTGTTGAGGTACGGCCGCTTCTGCTGCAGGTGGATTGCATCCCTCTTTGGGTATGTCAATCCTAGCTGGCGTATTTGCAGCAGGGACGTGTGATCTGACAATCTTCTGGTTGTCAGTGAATTTATCCGGTAAAATGTGAACTGTGTTCTGAATTTGAAGGATCTTCAGGATCTCTTCTTCACATTGATTTGTGCGCGGATCAAAATGGGATAAGGTCTTTGTGTCCCATGTAATGGTCTTTGAAGCTTCTGGCTTCTGTGTGTTAATGCCTAGTTTTGGAAAAATGCTTTCATCAAACTCACAATCTGCTAGACGTGCTTTAAAGGCATCCCCTGTAAGGGGTTCGAGGTATCTAATGATCGATGGTGAGTCGAAGCCAATATAGATACCAAGACGCCGTTGAGGACCCATCTTGGTTCTCTGCGGTGGTGCTATGGGGACATAGACAGCACATCCGAATATCCTCAAGTGAGAGATATCGGGCGGGTTCCCATATGCAAGTTGCATCGGAGAATAAGATTGACTACCTGACGGTCGTAATCTTATCAGCGATACAGCGTGCAGTATGGCATGTCCCCATGCACAAACCGGCAACTGGCATTGCATTAACAATGGTCTAGCGATCCATTGTAGTCTCTTTATGAGAGATTCGGCTAACCCGTTCTGGGTGTGAACATGAGCTACAGGATGTTCAACTTCTATGCCGGTTGCTTGGCAGTAGTCTAGGAAGACTTGTGAGGTGAATTCCCCAGCATTGTCCAGACGCAATTTCTTGATCTGGTTGTCTAGGAAATGTGCCCGCAATTTTATAATTTGTGCAAGTAGCTTTGCAAAGGCTACGTTGCGGGTGGACAAGAGGCACACATATGACCATTTTGAAGATGCGTCAATTAGTACCATGTAGTACCGAAATGGTCCACTTGCGGGGTGAATAGGCCCGCAAATGTCGCCATGTATTCTCTCTAGGAAGCTCGGAGACTCAGAGTCTACCTTCAGGGTGGATGGTCTCGTAATCAATTTCCCTTTGTAACAAGGGGGACAAGGATTTGCACCCTTCCGAAGTAGCGTCAGGCTTTTCGGATTAATTCCACGTGATTGGGATATGATGCGACGCATCATATTCCTTCCGGGGTGTCCAAGTCTATCGTGCCAGAGTTTGAATTCTGGTTGATTTTGGCACTTCTGGTGCTCCAATGTGTTTGCTTCCATTGCTCTGATCCTTGTGTGGTAGAGACCCGACGGGAGTCCCTCGAAACGTTCGACGGTGTTTTTAGCACCGTTTTTATGGAACGTTACATCAAGGTATTCACTGTTTCCTTTGCTCACCGTTTCTAGGTGGTATCCGTTTAAGCGGATATCTTTAAAGCTCAACAGGTTCATATGCGAGCTAGGGGAGAGAAGGGCATCTTTTATGAGTAGTTTTGTACTATTGGGGAGCATAAAATGTGCTTCCCCTGATCCTTCAATGATACTTGATGGACCGGAAATCGTATTTACGGTACCATCGTATTTATTAATGCTTTGAAAAAAGCAGATGTCTTGGAGGATCGTGTGCGTAGAGGCACTGTCCACTAGGCATTTAAAATCCATCTATTTTAAAGAAAAGTCGCAGTATAAGGTAAAAACACAAAGGTATATACTACGAAAATTAAATTGATGTCTGAAAAAGTACTTAAAACACGCCAGAGATAAGCTGATAAATTGTTTCTCAAAAGGAAAAACTACAATGCATATAAAGTAGATAAATGTCCTCAGTCGAGCAGGTCATCGTTGGAGAAGTCCTCGGCGATGAACCTGATTGGTGCCAGGTTTTCTTGAACCGCCAGGTTTGTCTCAGCTTGCTTCTGGCTTGCTTTGTACAACTCCTGAAGGTGGCGTGGAGTACGACAATTTCTGGACCAGTGTCCAGTCATGCCACACCTGTGGCATTTATCTTCCCAGTCCTTTCTGGGGGCAGAAGTCTGGCCGTCGTCTTTTCTCTTCCACACATTTTTCTTCTTCCCCTCTTGGTTGTTTCTTGGAGGGGGTCCTCGAGCCTGCTTCTTCATGGTTTTGCCCTTCTGGGGTTTGCCTTTGAAGTTGCCCCTTTTCTTCTGGAAGGAGCTGTGGTGCGCTTCAGGCGCAGGAGCAGTGCCGGTAGGGCGTGAGTTGTGGGTGGCCAGAAGGAGGTCACGATTCTGCTCTGCCATCAGAAGGCATGAGAGAAGCTCAGAGTATTTTGTGAACTTTCGTTCACGATACTGTTGCATCAGTATGACATCCTTCTCATGGAATGATGTATACGTCTTCTCTAACATGCGTTCCTCCGTCACCTTTTCACCACACAACTTCAGGCGTGAGGTGATGCTGAAAAGTGCCGAGTTGTACTCGGCAATAGACTTGAAGTCTTGGAGACGGAGGTTCTCCCATTCATATCGCGCTCGAGGTAGGATAACATCCCTTTGATGTTTATACCTGTCCTCGAGGGCGGTCCACAACTCATACGAGTCTTCCACCGTTAGGTACTCGGCCTTCAGGGTCCGATCGATATGGCGTCTGATATAGATAATTGCTTTCGCTTTATCTATATCAGAAACCTTATCGCCTAAGGCGATGGCGTGACTCAATCCCTGTGCTCGCAGATGGAATTTTATATCCAGCTGCCAGCTTAAGTAATTCTTTCCTGAAGCATCCAAAACGTCGAAATCGACGCTCGCAATTTTGGCCATTTATCACTCTAGCATGTAAAAAGATAGCATTAATTAGATATTTTGCGGAAAAATAAATAATCAAGCACATCAGACATAAATATTTGCTGCGTGGATCGGCTAATCACCATAAATAATTACAGTCTTTTACAGTCCCAAAAAGAAAGAAAGTACAACTCGGGAACCCCCGTGGGGCCCCTATTCTTCTGGAATAGTCCTTCATCTTCTTGAGGCGTCCGCCGGGCTTGTAATTTTACAAAATTATCCTCACTACATTTTTCTCTCAAAAAGAAAATAATGCATGAAAAATAAAAATGGTGATAAACTAGCCGATCCAAAACCACAGCAAATATTAACCATTCGTCACAGGCAGTTATAATGCAGCAGGCATCATCACAGGCAATTTATACATCGCAGGCAATTTATTTATTCATCACAGGCAGTTTATAATGGAAAATGAAATCTACCGTTTAAAAATTATTGGACCACTAGGCAACGTCATGCACCGTTAGGTTAGTTGACTAACGGCAGAGCGGTCGCAGGATCTTCTTAATTTTTAAACGTTTTTTTTAAAGAAAATCATAAATCCAAATATAATTTGCGATGACAAAAAATCACATGCATTTTTGGTCCAGATTATAACGAAAAAGAATCGCAATAAATCTGAAAAATAAAATTTTTGAAAATTCGAAAAAAATTTCTGGGTCAGAAACCCTAGTTAGGGTTTTGGGGTACGCACGCCGGGCCCGTACCCGCTACTGGCGGGCGGGCCCGTTTGCCGCAGCAGTCGACGGGGAGGGGGCCCCGCCGCTGCAGGCGGCGGGGGTTGCCCGCCGCTGCAGGCGGCGGGGAGCCCCCGCCTGCGGCGGCGGGGGTGCCCCGCCGCTGCAGGCGGCGGGGGTTGCCCCTGCCGCTGGCGGCGGGGGTGCCCCGCCGCTGCAGGCGGCGGGGTTTGCCCCCGCCGCTGGCGGCGGGGGTGCCCCGCCGCTGCAGGCGGCGGGGGTGCCCCGCCGCTGCAGGCGGGGTTTGCCCCCGCCGTTGGCGGCGGGGGTGCCCCGCCGCTGCAGGCGGCGGGGAGCCCCCGCCTGCCGCGGCGGGGGTTGCCCCCGCCGCTGGCGGCGGGGTTTGCCCCCGCCGCTGCAGGCGGCGGGGAGCCCCCGCCCGCAGTGGCGGGGGGGGGGGGGGGGGGTTCCCGCCGCCGCAGCGACGGCGGGAAGGCCCCCGCCGCTGCCGGCGACGGGGGGGGCGTGGGTGAACCCTATTTCGGGTTTGGGTGATTTTTGGGGAAAAACAACGGGTAAAAATCCGATTTTTAGTGGAAAAAACCCAATTTTTCTTCCAAAAATTCGTTTTTTAATTGAAAAAGGGTGATTTTTAGCGATAAAAAAACGGTGTTTTTGATCGATTGAGCCAAAAAGAATTAAATCACCACATATGCGCATATACAAAATTTTTAGATCTAGGGAGAAAGTTACCTCTAGATCCTACCCGCCGGATCTAGCGACGTTCGGTGAAGGAAGCCCGTTCGCGTCGCGTCCGTCCGTCGCGTCCGTCCGTCGGCAGGGGTTCGGCTTAGCTTTGAGCGTGCTGATAACGTGTTGTAAACTTGGCGGCTATGGAGACCATAGCCCTGTATTTATAGTGGTAGGGTTACATAATGGGTGGATACCCACTAACGAGTAGGCCCACCAAGAAGCCCGTTTATAACATTAAGAACTTTGTTGGGTATATTTTTTAAGACTCTTGGGACCAAATATATAGAACGGTGCCAGCGGAGGAAATTTCGTCATATACCACTTAATTGATACCCATTTCGTCATAGACCAGTTTGAAGAGATCGGACACGATCAGTAAATATTCCAGCTAGGCCAAGTGGACCATGCATCGATTAGTCTTATCAAGTGGGTATTTATTGTTAGTGGGGCCAAATGCAGAGCAGAGTAGGGGTGAAGTGTGAAGCGTTTAGTATAAACAGGGCTTTATACAGGTACGTGTTACCTTTCGCCCCATCTTCAATGAGGATTATGATTTACGTCAGCCAAGAATCAACATCCAAGAGCTGTCTTTGGGCGCCGGAGCTTTCTATTTGAGTTGATCATCTTATTTTGTTCAATTAAATTATGTGAGATTGCTCGCACATAACTATGCTAATTAATGCTGTCAGCTGGGTCAATTTCACCACCCAATAACTCCAAACTATTATTTTTCCAACCTACAGTGATGGTCTTCATTTATTATACTGACATCCATTTCAAATTTTCAATCCCTTGCTGTGATAAACGAATTGTTGTAGGACACAATAATGCAGATGCATGTTAGCAGTAATGAGAGCCAGCTAGATAAACATATATATATGTGTTTGAAGGGTGCTCCAAATGCCGTGTTGTATGTCATGTTTGTGACGTCCAAATACGGCACGTACAAAATTACTTGGGTCAACATACTGTCCTAGACATCCTTATGAGTCTAGAACCATTGGTTCATGTACCAAGCCCATTCATGCTTAATTTCGTACTTGTATCGAGCTTGCCTGTCCCCCCACACTTTAGGGCCTGTTGTTTTGCTTGAAAGTATATTTGGGAAAGTTGAGAAGTTAGGAATCTGATGAGAGAGAAAATGATGTGTAGTGTGTTTTTTTGTTGGAAAATGGGGTTGGATTGTGGAGTTGGAAAGTTGAGGTGGGGTCTACTCCGTATAGCGTGTTCTTTTGGTTTAGGGCCTGTTCTTTTGTAGGAATGTGAAATTGGGAAAGTTGAGGGAGTGAGGAATCTGATGAGAGAGAAAAGCTTGTGTAGTGTGTTCTTTTTGTAGGAAAGTGGTGTTGGATTGTGGAGATGGAAAGTTGAGGTGGGTCCTACTTTGTGTAGTGTGTTCTTTTGGTTAAGGGCCTATTCTTTTGCCAAGAATATGGATGAGAATGGGAATATGGACACTATTCCTGCACTATTCATCATATTCCAAGTTTGTATTCCAAGCGGTTGTTCTTTTGGGTGTGGAATAGAATCCTACGTGGCTATTCCAATTTGGTAATGATGAGCACTTTTGTATTCCAAGCTTTTTGCTTGGAATACAATGGAATCCATGGGAATGGTGGGCCCCACTCTCTCATCTCTCTCTATCTCTCCCCTCCAACTCATCCACTTTCCACTTTTTCATTCCAACTCTCCAATCCCAAAAGAACACAAGAATAGAATGTGGACCCCACTTTCTATTCCAAACCCCACTTTCCATACTCTATTCCACCCCAAAGAACACAAAACTCCATTTTCTCTCTCCTTGGAATACAAACTTTCCCTCATTCCATTCTTCTCTATTCCAGCAAAAGAACATGCCCTAAAGAAAGTTGGAGTTGGAAAGTTGGAATGTAGGATGGGGTGAACCTAGGTAAGGTTAACCTCCTAAATAAAAAGAGATCAGTTTGGGTTATTTTTTTACACTTGCAGGTCCAATGCAAAAACCAAATACAACAATACTCCGATGAAATACCGGAATGAACAAGCCCTAGTGGAATGCGGCCAGGCATGCGACAGAGTAAAAAATGTCACGTACATTCCAAAATATTGCCCTGCTATGACAATACAGTAAAAATGGCCTGGACGAAGCATCCGTATAGACAAGCAAACTGGCATGACACAATAATAAAAATTGGGCAGAACGACAAGCAAGAAAATACACGCAATCAGATCGATTGACAAGATACAAGGCAAGGAACAGATTCGTAAATTGGCATGTACATTCTTAAGTGGATCCAACGTAAGGTCCTGGCAAGAAAATATCGACGGCAACAAATACAAAAAATGAAATGTCCAAAACCTAACACGATATCAAAAATATTGTCATGCAACACGGCAAGCAAAAGATACAAACATGGAATGTATTAAAAGTTATAAATCCCAAGTACTCCCATAGCCAAATCTACATTATGAAATAAACCCAAAAAGAGCATCAGCAATAGACGTTCCAACCAACAACCAACATACAATCCTACGCATTAGTTATTGTTATACAACATAAGCAAAATAATAACACCTAGACCTAGGATAGAATACAGAACTAACTTCAGCGAGTTGAACTCGGATAGCATGCTATCCATCCTAGCGGTGTTAATCTCCAATTGACCTTCGACCCTAGCCAACCTCCTGTCAATCTCACCCCACCTCATATCATTAGGTAAGCTCGCAGGGATTTCACGTATTCCTCCTCTTTCATTCGCTTCCATTAAGTGCCGGATTATAAACGACGACCACTCACCGTGAGGTGGGTCCTTCCATTCGAAGTAATCACACTTGCCGATGCGAGACGGACAGCTCCAGAACCGTCTGCCAGGGTTCGTAAGAGTCCAAGAGGTCTTCCTTGGTCACCACTTACCACAGTGGCACCTCTTGGAGTCTCCATCATCCGTATCCAACTCAGGTACACTGTTCGCATTCCGAAGGCGGGAGCGAATAGAAGTGTTGGAGCCTGAACTCATTTGTATATGGAAAAACAAAAACAAAAGCTACATTAATGGTGTGTAATGTTAGTAGAAAAAGAATTTTATAAATAAATTGATATGGGGAAGTTGAAGGCATACCTTGGAAAATATAATAAACCATGATGTCAACGTATCCGCCAGTTTTCAGAAGCATCAAAGTATATTTGACATGTAAAACCCCATAAGCAAATAAAATTCGTGTGCGTATCAATTAGAATGAAAAGAAAAACGTATAGCCCTCAGGAATTTATATGTTTCAATTTCCCAATTAGAATGAAAAGAAAAACGTATAGACCTCAGAAATGATCCCAGATTCCTATCTATAGACATGAAACATGTACAAAACAGCCATAAAAAGCCCAATAAGCCAAAATATGGACATGGACATGAACAAGCACATTTAGCCAATATATCCCAGAATCCTTCAGCCATATGGACATGCACCAAGGCATGCAACATATACGCAATGCAAATAGAATGAAAACTAGGAATCTTTTATAGCCCTCAGGAAGTTATATTCCTCATTTGCCCAACTAGGTTGCTGGCGGTTGCTCCTTACTTAAGGAACCATCCTGCCTACCATCCATATAATTGGGAAATTAAGAGTTTCTTTCACCTATTTCATGTTTTGCACCATTGGGCTATTGAGATAAAAATTCATAGAGTTCACATATAGTGCACTGCTGTGAGGCAAAGAAACCTTGCATGCCACGGCTACTCAAATGGGAATGAAATTCTGAATTAACCCATGACAAATCAAAGCCAAAAATTCCAAGACATGCACATAACACTTCCAACTGCAGCTAAAACATAGAACTGCAGCTGAAACAGAGAAAATGAAGTTGAAACAATTTTGTCAGGACAAGCAAAGTGCATGGACAAGCCCAAAAACCTGCTCTTGACGTAATACACAAAATCCCCAATGATGATGAAACAAGGCTAAATCAGGAGGAAAAAAATTCCCAGGCCAAGCCACATGAATGGGCAATGGCAATAAACTTGCAAATTGCTAACATAAATTGCCAGGAAAAGCCCACAAAATATGTCAGGCCATGCACCAAACCCTCCCAGGTTCAGCTGAAACAAGAAAAAAGAAGAAGAAAATAATTTCCCAGGCTAAGCAACTTGCCATCACACGCAAAAACCAAATATATCAGCTGTATGACTCAAATTGCCATGAAATCCACAGACAAAACTGTCAGGCCAAGCCCCAAAAAAATCCAAGTGCAGCATTAACAAGCCAAATGGCCTTGACAAGCACACAAGAACCCCAAAATTTCACAATGCTAACTAAATTTGCCATGAAGATGGGGAAAAAATCACAGCCCAATCCAATGGCCTGGACAAGCCCAAAACAAGTCAACCTGCAGCTGAAACATACAAAAAGAAGGTGAAACATGTTTGACAGGAGAAGGAAATTGCAAGCACAAGCCCAAAATACTGCTAATGCCTAATACAGAAAATCCCCACTGATGCCGAAACAAGGCATATACAGGAGGAAAAAAATTCCCAGGCCAAGCCACATGAATGGGGAAGTCCAATAAAATTGCAACTTGCTAACATAAATTGCCAGGAAAAGCCCACAAACTCCTATGTCAGGCCATGCACATAAACCTCCCAGGTTCAACATAAACAAGAAAAAATAAGAAGAAAAAAATTCCCAGGACAAGCAACTTGGCTACACAAGCACAAAACAAATATATCAGATGTTTGACTCAAATTGCCATGAAATCCACATACAAAACTGTAAGGCCAAGCCCCAAAAATTTCCCAGTTCAGCAGACACAAGGCAAATGGCCTGGAAAAGCAAACAACAACCCCAAAACTTCACAATTCTTAATAAAATTGCCATGAAGATGGGGAAAAATTCACAGGCCAATCCAATGGCCTGGACAAGCCCAAAACAAGTCCACCTGCAGCTGAAACATACAAAAAGAAGCTGAAACAAGTTTGACAGGACAAGGAAATTGCAAGCACAAGCCCAAAATCCTGCTCATGCCGTAATACAAAAAAATCCCAACATCTGCTGAAACAAGGAAAAGTGAGGAGGAAAAAAATTCCCAGGCCAATCCACATGAATGGGCAAGGGCAATAAAAGTGCAAATTGCTAAAATAAATTGCCAGGTATTGCCCACAAAATATGTCAGGCCCTGCACATAAACCTCCCAGGTTCAGCTGAAACAAGAAAAATGAAGAAGAAAAAAAATTCCAAGGACAAGCAACTTGCCATCACAAGCAAAAACCAAATATATCAGCTGTATGACTCAAATTGCCATGAAATCCACATACAAAAATGTCAGGCCAAGACCCAAAAATTTCCAAGTGCAGCATACACAAGCCTAATGGCCTTGCCAAGCACACAACAACCCCAAAAATTCACTCATATTGCTCATCTGTCCTGGATTACTGATAATGCCCTCAGGAATTAGGTTGGATGACACAAATTCCTCCAATTCCACCTTCATATTATTCACAATTCCCAAATATGTTGCTGGCTTGTGCAAATATGTAATCCCCTCTTGTGAATACCACATAATTAATGTTGAAGGTGTGTGGAGATTGCAGGAAAAAGAAGCAAAAATATTGTGAGGACATGCAAGCAAAAATTGACAGGAAAAGCTTAAAAATGTCATTGATCATCTGAAACAAGGCAAATGAAGGAGCCAAAAAAATTCCCAGGACAAGCCAATTGCCCGGCCATGCACATATCACCTAGATTCAAGACTGCATGTCCACATTATCTGAGTATATAATTATGAGGAATTCAATCCCATAAGAGGAATACATATAACATCAAGCCTACCTTCCATTTATTTGGGAATATACATTTTAAATGGATTCTGTTTATACGCTTCATCATTGGGCAAGGGTCCTGACATATTGGGAAGAATCAAAGAGCAACAAAGTGGAACAAAGAGCAATCATAGAGTAACAAATCTGTGAACACATCTGTGCACATAGAATAACAAGAACAAAGGGCTATGTATATATTGGGATCTGTAACAAATCTGTGAACACATAATAATGCAGATGCAAATGAACAGGACATGAAAAAAATAAAATTCTGGCCCACTAACTTAAATAGCCAGGAGAAGAACAGACCAATTACAAGGACACGCCCAAAAAAAGTCATATGAAGGGGACACAAAAATTCCCAGATCAAGCTAAAAAATTCAAATTTCAGCTGAAACATGTCACCTGAAGGGGCAACAAAAATTCCCAGAACAAGCCAAATGCCATGACATACACAAAAATCCCCAGAAAACTTCATAATGAAGCATATCAGCCTAACATGGGTACAAAAAAAATGCAATAACAAAAAATTCCAACATCTTTTGCAACACTCCAAATGACACATCAAAAAAATTTCATGAAATACTAGAAATCTTCATATTTCAACCAAGATCAACACACAATTCATGAAATACTAGAAAGCTTCAAATTTCAAATAAGATCAACACAAAATTCAATAAAACCTAGAAAGCTTCAAATTTCCACCAAGATCAACACAAAATTCATGAAATAGTAGAACGCTTCAAATTTCACCCAAGATCAACATTACTCCTCCCATACACAAACACAAAGAGCTACTAAGAGCTCAGGATACCCATATCAATATTTTTCAGCCACTACTTGCACAGGAAACTCATTACCTACTCCAACACCACTCCTCATGTTCATTACACATAATTATACAAAACTTATGAGACCTAGCTCTAATGATAAAGTAAACAACCAACCTACTTGTCACATCCCCTCCACTTCTTCATTCCACCACCACCACACTCCCTTTACTCACCAACACCAACCACCCTCAATCCAAGTCCAAGGGTTCGTCATCCCCTTCTTCACCTACACCATCTTCCGACCTTGCCCTTTGTATCATATCAATTTTATTCTTCAACATTCGCCTTCGAGCCCCATCGGGCTTAGCCAAAAACTTTCTGCCTTCACGCTCGTTGTCAATAAGATAATTGTACACGACATCCAATATATTTTCTGGATGCTCGGTGTAATGATACAACGAATCGGCTAGCTTTTCGATCCAATGGGCATGAGATGTACTAATTGCCGTGGCAACCTTCTCTACTGTGTCTACAAGCCTATCCATCCTATCATGGACTTCGGTTGTACCCCGACGACGACTTTTCTTCCTCGTAACAGACGGAGGTGTAGCAAAGCTTGGGCCGGCATGCATATTCCCCGTCGATCCTGCCGGGGGGATGTCATGGGGGAAATCATCTTCAGGGGTCCGTGCATGAGGTGCATCTTCCCCATCCACAGAATCTGCTTGGGGTTCAAATGATTGGAATGTGGACCTCCGAAAAAGCCCCTTTGCCTCGTCATCTCCTATGACGATATACAACTCATCAAGCCACGACAACGGTTGATTAACATATTGTTTCAACCTAGGGTTAGCCTGCAAGTAAATAACCATATAAATTAGGCCTTTTATACTAACAACTGGGATCAGTAATTCTTGAGCCCTAAAGGTAAATGGTCATACCTTTACCCATGGGGCATACACCTCATCATCAAGCACTATCATCTTCTTGATAGGACACCATCCAGCCCCACTAATACTGAGGCACGTGGACACATCGGTCATGCGTCGGTGCAACCCTTTCATATGATTCCTGACATTTGTTCTTGTGTAGGATGTGCCAAAAAGAGCATTGATATGGGCAGCTGCTTGGTTAAATGTCGTAGGCTTGAATGTCTTGTCCGCCTTATTACCTTGCTTGGCCTGGTCAGCAAGGAACGGTGTCACGCCCCGCTTCCCTAAAATGGAGGCGAGACGTGAAAAGGTCCGCACGGGAGTGGAGCTGTGAAGCCATAAACCCGATAAGCGTCAATAAAACATAAGCAGGTCCCTGTAACCATAAACGGAACAACAATAATAGCACAAGGAGAGACAGAAATAAAATCTCAAATCTCAGAATTTGTCCAATATTAAAATTATGTTCCACATCCAGAAAAGCCACCAGGCTAAAAGAAAGAGTCTAAAGGCCCAGAACAAGGCCAACAAAAGGGACAACATAACAAAGTATAGGTGCCACACACCGACAACTAAACAGCAGTCTAAAACAAAAGGGAAAAGCTCAACGAAGACGCTAGGACTGGTCCCCAGTGTCCACGTACTCCTCGCCAAACACAGGCTCGGGCTCGGCGTCTGCAAACACCTCGTCCTCGACAATGTACTCAGGCTCATGATCTAACATGTGTCACCCAAAAGAGTAAATGGGCACATGTCAGCAAGCCTAAAAGACTTGGGCAAGGAAACTGAAAGTAAGGCAAACTAACAACCTAGCAGTTATAGTATGCATGACATGGCAGTTATGGTATGAGTGCACAAGTAAGACATGGTGAACCCACAAGTACAAGAGAACAATTTATCAAGGCATGTCAAGAGTAGCCAAGCTACTATCAATCTCAATCTTTTCACTAGTCACGTTTCAAGTTGTTTGTAGATGTTTACGCCTTACAGCTGAACTGTTGGACGTTCACACTGATTGGCCGCTTAACACTACCCCAGAACCCAGAGTTTACGCCTTACAATTGCAGTTGCTGATCGGGCAGACTCCCAGTTGAATGGCCGCTTAACTCTTACACCAAAAACCCACATGTAAACGAGCCAGGGTCCATGTACACGAGCTCAGTAAATGAGCCAGGGTTGTCCCGCACAAGAGCTCGTTTCCTGGATCACAACCAGGAGCGTATTTCATTTGGCATAGGGGTACACCTAGCCTCAATCATTTCACAAGGTGTAGCGGAGCTACGCAATCACGGGAACACTTAAAGAATGCAATGACATGACAATTTATTCGCGTACCGTTAATGGAAATTAAACATGACATGGTAGTTATGCAACATGGTAAATGCCGGATCTAGCTTCGTTGTCAAGCTAGTTCCTAAAATTGCGCCTAGGCGAGTATCATTTCGTCGCCTAGTCTCTTTTACGCCTACAACAAGCAAATGGCCTAAGACATGGCCCAAAACCCTAAGTGGCAAGTTTCACTTGCCTAGCACCGAGGATGACGATCAACGAGGCCGTCACACAAATGCTAACTACGGCGATGAGATCGCTGACATGGCAAAACAACATTAGAACAACATCCAACCTAGTTTTATTAGGGTTTCACAAAAACACAAATGGGTTATGAGGATATTAAGAGATCGAGTTATTACCGTATAGGAGAGGAAGAATGATGCCGAGCAAGCACAGCAACGGAAGAAAAGCTCCGGGGAACCTAGGGTTCAGATCTGGAATGGATGAGGAAAATCTGGAGAAATGGGGTTTTGTGGATTTTTGGGGGTTTTCCGGCGACCTAGAGGTGGTGGCCGGCCAAAATGGAGAGGGGGAGAGACTCTTGATGAAGGAGGAGGGCTAGGGTTAGATGGAGGATGATTTGGGGAAGAAGGAGGCTCAGGAGAAATGAAAGAAGAAAAGAAAACGTTTGAGGGGGTTTAAATAGGCACAGCCGGCGGCTGCCCAAAAATTAGGGTTTCTGGGGTCATTAGTCGGTCAAAGAAGAGTTGCTGACCAACTAGTTTAACAACTAGTCGGTCGGTCAATTAACTGTGACCGACTAACACCAAACAGCGAAAGTAGGGAAAAATCTGGGTAATGAATTAGTCGGTCTGTGAAGGCCAGTCGACCGACTAGTTTGCAACCTAGTCGGTCGGTGAGTGTTCATGGACCGACTAACGATAAACAGTAACTTAGGTGAAATCTACTAACAGAAACTAGTCGGTCTGAGAGCAAGTTCTGACCGACTAGTTTCACATCTAGTCGGTCGGTGATTGTTCTTAGACCGACTAAAAGTAAACAGTAACTCCTGAGAAATTAACAAAGCCACCTAGTCGGTCCATGAAGGTTTGTCGACCGACTAAATCGTCATCTAGTCGGTCAGTTCCCCTTCTTACACCGGCTAACGTGCACAGAAAGTTCCGAAATGGAGCGCGAAGCTCCGGGATCGATTCCTAAGACTCCTAGGCTTGATCTAACAATAAGATATGACCGATATGAAGCCCGTCACGAATGACTTACTCCGAAATCGACGATCAACGGAAGAAGCTAAGAAATCACGACGAAACGATCGAAAGTGAAAGCTACGGAGACGAAAACCACACATGAGGAGAAAATCCACCAAAACACATATATAATATAAATAATCCAGTTACATGAAAACCAGTCGTTACAAACGGAATGAGGGACAAGTCATGTTCCCACTGCCAAATTAGGTTTTAAGGCCCCCTGACAGGTTGCAGCTTAGTCCTTTTGCTAAGACTTGACACCGAACCTTCTCCCTCATCATCCCGTCGTCCCGACTTCCTCGACGACCCACTACCCCCAGTATGTTCATTCCCACTTTGTGACGATGGCTTATTGAAAGCACTTTGTGGGGAAGGACTAATACATGGATTGAAACCCCCCCTTGCAGCAGTTGCATATATCCTGGTGTTGGTTGCATCTGTATTGGCATGCCATATGGATGGAATTGTTGATATGGCATGCCAGGCCCTCCACCGTGGCAGGGCGGCGAATGATAAGGAGAATCAATGTTCCTACGCGGCATCGGCCTCCCAAGCATTGGATCAGTCCCATGGCCTTCAACACTCCACTGGTTCACATATGTCTGGTCATACAAGGGGGGCATTGGCTCACTAGCCTGTCCGGGCTGCGAAGATGACCCTGCCATGCCTACAAGATGTAAGAGTTAATAGGGCAAATTCAAATCTGAGAAATCCTATATAGATAACATATATTGCATGTATATCAAAAACCATTATAGCATAAGGGTTAAAAATCCAAACACAATCAACCATGATGGACTACATATTAAAATTCATAAGGTCTCCGCATGCACCCACACAACACAAAATTAAAAGCCTCCCTCACATGCCTTGTTCAACTGTGCTACCATTGTTATGTATGTTACAATAATCAACCCATATGTCCCAAGCGATTTGATCCCTTCGCATTTTCCATTGGTCCCTTTGCTGTGATTGTTCCCGTAAGGGCAACTATTGGGATAGATCCAAAATCTCTTCCTCATGATCATCGATAACATCCCCGTCCTCCTTATCCACACCCACCTCCTCGTTTAGTTGGGGGTCATGTGGATCAGCTACTTGGATATAATTATGCAGTATAGTGCACGCTAGGACGGTATCGACCTGACTTGGGAATGGATAGTGGGGCTTCGACGTCAATATCTTAAACTTGTTCTTAAGTATTCCGAAGGTCGACTCTATCTTTGTTCGCAATGATGAATGACTGCGGTTGAATAGCTCTTTGCGATTTCTAGGAACACGGTCAGTATAGTCCTTCAGGTGGTATCGCACGCCCCTGTAGGGCGATATAAACCCTGGCATTGTAGTATAACCAGCATCGCATAGATAATATTTTCCTACAAACAGAAACGTATTGTGAGTATAAAATCCTTAGAAACCATACCTATTAATGTGTATTATTTAGGTAACAGTGTGCATATTACCTTCATACACTCGAAGACCTTGCGGGGGGGGGGGGGGGGGGAAGACAACCTATCTTTAAGGACAGTAAAATCATTTGCCGATCCTTCCCACCCTGTCATTACGTATGTGAATCTTTTATTGGGCGTAACAGCTGCGAGGACATTTTGTGTCACCCCTTTACATCCTCTAAAGCGAGGAACAAGATTGAGTGGTAACATGGCATCGATATGGGTCCCATCAATCATTCCAATGCAATCCTGCAAGACCAATCAACGATGATCATACTGAATAAACCTTAACTCAATACATCTCATACGTTGTAACTACCCAAGAATAAGCCATTACCTTGAAATATGGGTACCAAATAGGATTATTGATAATCTCAGGGGCGTCTCATTAGGAGCTTGCTTCATAAATGTCTCTCGCAAGTTGCCAATTGCCTGCATTACTCGGTTAAAGTACCTGCTAACTGTAGAACCTGACCAAATAAAGTCAACTTGCATTACTCTGTTCTTTGACTTGTGACCAACGATATGAAGAAACATTGCAAGCTGCTCCTCTACTGAAACATGAACAGTGTCGTTGAGAAGACCCCTCCCTTTCAATATATTTGCCAGATTTATGAATGCATGTCTCCGCATTCTTAAGTAGTGTAAACAACTACTTTCACTCCCGTCCAGAATTCTATTCATGTGGGAGTTTCTATGATGCTCACGCAATTCAGATGGCTCTCTAGGTAATCGGTTTGTCCTGCCCTCGTTGTATAGTAACAGGTTTACCAAGACTAAAACGATCGTCAACGCGGCCGCTTCACATGTTTCACAACCAAACTGATCTCCATTGTGATCCATCTAAACCGCAATTATAACAAAGATAATACCATGCATAAGGCGATACATACTTATGAAATTATAAAAATAATAGAGCAATTAGGATAGATAACAAGCTACCATAAATTTTATATGGCACGCAGTAATCAAACATCTCCCACACCAATTCTATAAAATATTGAACCATAAAAAAACTTGATAACGTAAAACATAAAAACATGTGGTTCAATATATCGTAAAACATCATCAATATCAACAACAATTGAAAGTTGACAGTAAAATTTATTGAGCCCTCAGGTAATAATTTTTTTATTTTCCATCTTTGTGTCAATGCGGTTGCTCCTTCATCTAAACATATCACGAAAAAAGTTTAAATTTCATTCCTTCTCGTTCCTATACACCCATGTAATGAAGATGTCATGTGCTGCTTATACCCATAGCACCATATCATCCACCTTCTTTTATTTTTCCTCTATTCACATAAGGGCATGTTCGTCGCAATATGTTGAATGAAGGAACCATCCTGCCTGCTTGTACTCTAGAAATACGTAAATCAGACGTATTAAATTATTACTTGTCATCATTGGGCTTCATTTCATACTACATGATATCTGCAACACTCAACCCCATTACTTGCCATGCATGAATCCTCAACAAATTGCCCTCAGAATAAACCGACATCAATTACGCATTGCTGATTTCTTGAAAATAATCAAGCGTCCCAAAGCAATGCACCAACAAGGCATCATTATTTACAATACTCATTTTCATTGTGTATTTTCATCATTGGGCAATTTATGTAATGTAACCGACTTCAGTTAAGGGTTCAGCTTGCATGCAATGTGGTGTATTGCAAAAATCATGCGTTGTATGTTGTGTCTCGCTGATTTGTGGTGCACAAATGTCATTTTTTCGACATATTTTTACTGCCACTGCCTAAATACCCAACATTTCACACTCAACATCCCACGCATAACATCACAAATTGCTCTTTCGGCAGCATTCTCGTTGCATCATCAGAATCTAGCAAGCCACCACACAAACACAGTCAAAAATTATACCTTCCGTGACGATCACGGTCCAACCGATTCACGATGCTACTCCTGTCAAGGAGATGCTGCTGCCGTGGGGACTCCTTACGATCCTCGTCACCGTGGATCAATTTCGGCTACCCACAACAGCTCCATCCATCGTATGCAGCAAGGTAGAGAAAGACAGTTAGGGATTTCGGCATTCTTGCCCAAGAAATGCGAAAAATGTAAACTAATTTCAAGTAAAAACCCAATTTTTACCTGAATACCTCCTTGGAATCTCCGATCGAAGCTCTGATCTGCACGTGCACGCTGCCTTGGGCACACCCGTGGATCCAGCAAACGTGGATCTCTTCGGCAACCCAAAAAGGCGCTCGCTTTGAGCAGAAAGGGGCGACGAAGCAAATTTTTTAGGGTTAACAGTGCGAGAGGGGCGAAGGAGGCAGATGGAGGCAGATGGGGCTACGGCTTTTGGCAGCAGTGAAGGCGCACAGGCAGCGGACAGGGAGGCAGATGGAGCAAAACGACAAGGCATTGAAGGTGATCACACACAAGAGGGACCCACCTCCGCAAGGATTCTCACGAAATCGCAGCGAGTCGAGAGGAAAACCCAAAGCCCCCCAGATTCCACACTGCCCCCTCCACGTAGGCCTTTCCCATGCGCGATTCAAGGCGAGAAAAGAACAGAAATTGGAAAGTTGAGCTACGATTCCGCGAGAATGAGGGTGAACAGTGCTCTAGCAGGCGGGATTCTCGCGGATTCGGGCAAAAGAACTGGCCCTTAAGAAAGTTGGAGGTGGAAAGTGTTGTGGGGTCTACTATATATTATTAATCAATTACTTATTATTAATTAATCTTAATTAAATGAGTACAAAAAGAATTTAAAAAAATGTGATAATTGCATGGGCCCACCATTCTGTTTCGTTGCAACACAACGAAAATAAAAAAAAGGTAAATGCAAAAGCAGCGCGCGTTGGCGGGAAAGAAACGAAGAAGGCCGGGATTCTTTTGTAATCCACGGTTTTTACGGAGTGAACGAAACGAAGGCCGGGAATCCAAAAACAGGGGCCACGTCAGCTTTCCTCTCTGAGATTTTGAGTTGCGAAAGGACCACACAAAAGAAACCGAGCATCGGAATCCACTGAACAGTTGCGAAATAGTGTTGAGCTGAGGAATCCAAGCCAACAATATTGCAAAAGAACAGGCCATTAGCTTCCCACTCCATGTTCGAGTAAACTTTCTGTTTCTCCACCTATTGAATTAATACAGACTGATTACGAATATTTACATAATTTAATCTCATAAGCTTGATAACCTCTACACAATAAAAATTACAAGTAGTAACTATAAAATTGGTATATCAGGGACTATAACTATTATTGTATTGTTGTATCTGATACTGATGCTGTAATGATTTTCATTATAAAGTGTTTGAGATCAGATTCACATTCGGAACTCTAAAACAATTTTACAGTCTACCATCCGCCTAGATGAGGTTTTGCTATAGTTCTAGCACGTGTACAGTAGCAAGCCCACAGGCCCAATAGTCATGGCAAAACAACTTTCAGACTTACACACCCCAACATATGCTTCAGTAATAAACCAACTTCCCGCGAAACCTACATCAAGAGAACAAAGCCCGAGAGTCACAGCCTAGATGACAACCGTGGGCCAGCAAGGGTCCAAGGCACTGTGGAATTTCAGCATGGCAGGAAGCCTATAAACAACCGTAAGAGGCAAAGCCGCATATACGCCTCGAAAAACTCCATGACCCCCGGTTTTTTTGGACGATCTAAGCTGTTCATTTTGAGCTTCACAGACTAAAACACCGATCCACCAGGTCGACTCGTGGTTTTTTGACCGTTCATCCACCCTTCGCAAAAGTTCTTTTCCTGTGAAGCCGTTAAATTTGGAAGGATGGATGAATGGTCAAAACACTTCAGGTCGGCCAGATTTTTGGTGGGTCGGGGTTATAGAGTGTGAAGATTAAAATGAATGACTCGGATCGTCAAAAAATAGGGGGTCATGGAGTTTTTCGAGGTGTATATTCGGCTTTGCCGCATATGTCCTGTGTTTCCCATTATTCTCTTCAAAGTTATGCATTTCATTTTAAGAAGATGCATAGTCGGGAAGTTTGCATTCTGTCTACTTTAAATTTTCGACCAATTTTTTTGAAGGTTTGATATTTTCAAGCGTGCGAATTAATTGAAAAGGGAAAAAAATTAATTTTTACTTCAGAAATTCCACCTCTCTCCATTCAATCATATTTTGGCCTCATTACTCATTGTGATTCAAATTTAGGTCCTCTGAAAGTGGAGCTGCCTACATTGATTGAAACCTTTGATTAAAGGTATTCACAAATTTTTGCTGTTAATTTTGCTATTACTAAAGATGGGCTGTTTCTGTTTGTGGTCATTCTCATTGTGGTGGTTGCATGATTTTAGTCATGTTAGTCTATCTACATTCATCTAAATTAGCATACATTATCCCATTTTGTGCTTACTTCCTTTCCTTTTTTTGATTTATTATTATTATTATTTAATAGTTTGATGTTAGTTTGTGAGTTTCAGACATTACATTGATTTGAGGTTTATTTCCTGCAACATTAGGGTCTTAGAATTCTACTTTAGAAAACAGTTTGTATGTGGCAAGAAACTCGAATAAAAAATTATATGATTTGGGCAAGAAACTTGAAGGTGCACACATTTGGGCATGATTACATATAAAACAATTTGATACAGTATTGAATGGAGAAAGTTGCAAGTTGATCGCTTGTGCTAGGATATCTAACTTGAATTTTGTAATGGATGCATTTCCATATGCTAAGCACCTATGGAGACTTGGAGCCATTTTACACAATTGAAGACGTTCCCTAGCCTTGCAAGCAGAGGATTGTAAAACCAAACAACCCATGGTGTATAGAAAGAGCAAGTAAACATGTACGTTTAACCAACTGATGGAAACTAGCCGTATGTACAAGGTATGATGATACGGGGCAGAGCCCCACAAATATTTTAGTAATCTCAAGCAAAGTTTTCCGTGGGGGTACATAGAGAGAAGAAAGTAGAGATCATCTCTGCGAGTTCAGCATTTAGAGATAAACATGTTATTAGTACAAACTAGAAAGGTACGTCCAACAGAATAGTAGATATGAGTTCTGATGCTTGAAGGAAAATAATGAGGTGTAACCCAGTCTTTGTTTATCTGAAATCATCATATAGAAAAACATTGGAGTGGACACACTTACACAACTGGTGTGGAGACCTGATATCGCTCAAGTCCTTTAGAACAGGTTGAGATGGAAATTGCATCATACTTCAGCGTGGTGACATTTATCGCGAAAATTTGCTTAATATAACACACCAAATCAGAGAAGAGTGCCATTTATCGCACCTACATGAACATAAGCATTACACTTATAAATTAGAGGGATAAATAATGCAGTCTTATCAAAACTAATAATAATCAAACAGAAAGGAAAGGACTTAACCTTATATGGATGCGTACTCAAAAACTCCCTCCAAGAAAGTAGAGAAGTCGACCTCTAATTAGTATATGTAATAATATAACTAGATATGAGTTCGGGTACTTGAAGAAAAATGACGAAGATAAGCTCAATCATGTCCTTGATGGTGCAGTTGTCATAGAGAAGAATACCGAAGATGAGTCTGTAAGATCCACATATTCTCGTAGCGACCACCAGATTCATGTTTATCATCTTTGATTCCTTCAAAACAGTGTAAGATAGATATGAGTCACATATCACTTTACTGATTTAAGAGAATTTGAAGCATGAAGAAAGGCGGAGAGAAATTGCTTAGCATAAACACAGTTGTCAAGTGAAATTTATTTTACCTTCCCCGTAGACAAATGCGAGCTAATCAGTTGATATCACATGTCACCTGCATGAACGCAAAACATTAAGCTGATACATAAGAGAACAAATGATAAATATATTATAATAACGTATAGAAATGATGAACCAAAGATTAAGGGAACAACAACTAGGCTATGTACCATGATGACGGATATGCCTCCTCAAAGATGGATTGTAGCTTGGACCTGATTTTGCCCTGATTGTCTGGCCATTCCAAGCTTTTCCACCATGATGCCTGTCCCTTTATCCGTTCTAACTTCTCTGCATTCAGTGGGAGTTTCTTCAATTTGGGGCAATCTTGCACATCGAGAATCTCCAAGGAAGGGAAAGCCAATGGTTTGCTCCCACAGCTTAGACTCTCCAGCTCTGGCAGCTCACTGAGAATCAATGTCTGAAGATTGGGAAGAATGTTGATCTCTTCTGATATTTCTGTCTCCGGCTCTTTTCCATTACGGGATTCATCCTCGCAATGGATTAACTGTCTTCCTCCTTTGCAACTAGAAATTTCTAAAAGTATGAGGTTCTGGAGGCTGCCGCGTTTCAAGGTGAGCTTAGCTTTGGGAAGCTCAAAAAGGATGAGATCCGTTAGACTGTCAAGGGCGGACAAATGTCCAAACTTACCATCATCGATCACAACCTCCTCCAAGTCATCGCATCGTCGGATTAAAAGTGCGTTCAATGCCTCCAACCCATGCCCAAGGGTTGCAATTGAAAGTGTGGTTAGACCCGTGGAGTGAATTATTTCGAGCCGACGTGTGGAGTTAGCTAGCTGCGGAGATCCAGAAAGCTTCTGCAATTGGGATGCTGTTTTTACGCTGATGCCAAGTGCTATCAGTAGCTTCAGGCAGTGAAGTTCTTCGAAATCAACCCCGTCTCCCGTTGAATCCACTTTCCAGTCTTTATAGCTCGTGTACATGGAAAGAGATCGCAACTCGGTGAGGCTTGCAATTAAGCCTTTAGGAATTCGTTTGAGAAGTGGGGTGACTGACAGCCCTAGGAACCTCAGCTTATTTAGGTTTCGCAATTCTCGAGGTAGGGAACTGATTGGAGTCCAGGATAAATCAAGAAGCCGGAGCTCCTTCAGTTCCACAATTTCTGGTGGAACGTCCCGAATGCCAGTGTGGGATAGGTCCAAGACTCTCAGATTATTCATGGACCCAAAGAAACCGTCGCATATTTCCCCTGATAAAGGATTGCCGAATAATAGAAGGGTTAATAGAGAGGGGGAGTCTGGCCTAACCGGCAATGTCTTTATGGAGTTGTTCACCAGTGAAATTCTTTCCACCTCTTTCCACTCATTAACATCTGGTGCATCTTTCAAAGCTTTTCCTGCTCGCACCAACCATTTGTCACCACCAATCCACACGGCTAAAGCACGGATCATCGGGTGCATTCTGACGTAATCGCTACCGCTCTCCAGCAAGGATGCAGCTTTTAATACATCAACGACGTAATAAGAAGCACCACAATCGTCTGCTAAAATCCCTTCGCCTATACAGTAATTTGTAATGGCCGGCCCAGTAATGTTACAACAATCCGGAAACATGGAACAATATAGGAAGCATGTTCTCAATTTGTCGTCTTCAAGATTGTCGTAACTAAGCTTCAAACGGGCGAGCACATTTTTCATGCCTCGGATTTTCAGGGGGGTGTTTTGTAGAGTTGCCATTGCTTCCTCCCACTCCTCTGGTGTCTTTTTCTTTGCCATAGCACATCCAACAGCAATAAGTGCAAGTGGTAGACCCCCACATTCTGTTACCATTCCCTCAGCATGCCGCCTTATCAACGGGTGAGACTCAATAAGCTTCCAGCCTGCCTTCTCTACAAACAAACTCCGGGCCGCATCCAACTGCAAGCATTTAACCTCGACCGTAGCTGCTCCCATGCTCTCACATACATCTTTTAGTCGTGTCGCCAATATGACCTTACACTTCGTATGACGCGAAGCAGTAGGAATTCCTACACCATTGAGATCAACGGCTTTCCATACGTTATCCAAAATGAGTATAAAGTCTCTCTCTTCCAGGAGCTCATGGATACGTCGAGCAAGTTCTTCTCGGCTTTTGTTTCGATATCCTGTAAATCCCAACTTGTCTGCAACAGCCTTTTGAGCTTCCTCTGCATCATGACTTCCCTTCATGTCTATCCATACCATCAGATATCTGTGTCTGAGACGGAATTTGTCACGGAATGTCTTCAAGAGTCTAGTCTTGCCCACCCCTCCCATCCCATGGATCCCAATGACGCTTGCTTCGTCATTGTTTACAAGCTCTTCGAGCCTCTCGAACACTGGGTCCTTTTCCGATGCCACCAATCCAGACGCAGCAGGCGTTTCCCCATGGTATGTTCGAGGCGTCCTGACAAACCAAATGGACAAGGGCTTATCAAAATAATAAAAGAACGCGCACCTTGGCACACAAGCAATTATATATAGCGGGATAAAAGGGAAGGGGGGCACCTTGGCACACAAGCAATTATATATAGCGGGATGTTTTGTGTGTGTGTGTGTGTGTGTGTGTGGGGGGGGGGGGGGGGGGGGGGGGGGTGGGGGGGGGGGGGGGGGGGGAGGGGGGTGGGGGGGGGGGGTACCATGTGGAAGGGTATTCCGCTTTGAAGATGGGCTCAAACTTGGACTTCACTTCATCATGCGCTTCTGGCCATTCCAGTCCGTTCCACCATGATAGCTGACCATAGATGCACCGCAACTTCTCTGCGTTCAGCGGGAGCTTCTTCAGCATGGGGCATTCATTCACATGGATAATTTCCAAGGAAGGGAAAGCCAATGGTCTGCTCCCACAACTCAGGCTCTCTAGCTCTGGCAGGTTTACGAGTTGCAATTGGTAAAGACTAGGCAGCACGTCGATCTCTTTCCACCTGTCCTCCTCTATCTCCTCTTCCTCCTCCTCTCCCTCCATTTGCTCCTCCTCCTCATTGTCATCCTCTTCAATGGATTCTTTGACACAGTGAATCAGTTGTCTTATTTCTCGGCAATTGGCAAGCCCCAAATACTTGAGTTGCTGGAGGCTCCCACTTGCCCATGCAATCTTAGCTCTGGGAAGCTCGCTTAGGACTAAGCTCCTTAAGTTCTGAAGCGTGGATGACCATACGCCACGATCATCTATTAAGAATTTCTCCAAGTCCCTGCACTCCCTGATCCGCAACTCTTCCAAATCCTTGAAGCTGCTCGCAAGCGTTGCGGTTGAAAGCGTACCCTGCAGGCCTTGGCGGATCAGTATCTCAAGTCTACGAGTGCACTGCGCCAATCGGTTGGATCCAGCAAGCTTTTTCAAGGCGGCAACTGTATTTATACTGATGCTAAATGCTTTCAATCTCTTCAATAAACTGAGCTCTTCAATATCAGCTCCTTTGCCAGTTGAATCTACTTTCCAGTCCTTAAATCCACGGTACATAAAAAGAACACGCAATTCAGTGAGTTTTCCGATCAGCCCTTCTGGGATGCTCACAAGATTTGGTGTGAGCGACAATAGAAAGTACCTCAATCTGACCAGATTTCCTAACACTTGTGGTAGGGAAGTGATGTTAGTATTGCAGAAGTCAAGGTACTGGAGCTGAACTAGTTCCCCAATTTCAGGTGGAACCTCCTGAATTTGAGTATTTGAGAGATCAAGGACTCTGAGATTTTTCATTGACTGAAAGAAACCATCACATATTTCTTCTAGAGGATTACTGTCAAGAAGAAGCGTTAGCAGACAAGGGGAATGCGGCTTCTCCGACAATTTTCTAATGCTGTTACAAGTGAGTGATATCCTTTCAACCCCTCTCCATTCATCAACCTCGGGCGCCTCTGCCAGTCCTTTTCCTGCTCTTATCAGACATTTTTTCCCCGACATACCACTTTCTATCCACGTTATTGAAATTCTCATCATTGGATGCATCTTGATGTGATCTGAATCACTGCCCGGCTCTAGCATGGAGGCAGACTTTAGGATATTCAGAAGATTGTATCCCTCATTATACACATCATCCCCATCTATAATCCCCTCGCCTACACAGTAATCCACAATCCACTGGTTAGGGATGTCAAGGCCTTCCGGATGCAAGGCGCAATACAGGAGACAAGTTTTCAGCCTGTCATCTTCAAGATTGTCATAACTTCGCTTCAAACAGTTATGCACATCTTTCATAGGATTAATCTCCAGAGGTGTGTTTTCTAGTTTGGTGATTGCATATTTCCACAGCTCGGGAGTATCTTTCCCTGCCATTTCCTGCCCAACAGCTGTGAGTGCAGATGGAAGACCCCCGCACTTCTTCGCCAATGTCACAGCATGATGTAGTATCGTAGGGTCAGACTCAATAAGCTCCCTCCCTGCCTTCTCCGCAAACAGGCCCCATGCCTCCTTTGCCTCCAAGCATTTGACCTGAATCTTGGTTTTCTCCGCATTCATCCTATTGCATACGCTTTCTATTCTCGTTGCCACTATGACCTTTGACTTTGTTTGACGTGTGCCAATGGGAACCCCGACGACCTTGAGATCCACTTCTTTCCAGACATCATCCAAAATCAGCACATAACTTTTCTTGTTTAGGTATTCAGTTATGCGACAAGCTCGTGCTTCTTCCTTTTCTTGTTCAATAACTGCAAGTCCCAATTTCTCCATAATTTTTATTTGAGCATCTTTCACTGTGTGACAGTCGTCCATATCGACTCGGATCATCCAATGAGTAACCCTTAGAGGGGATTGGTTATGAAATTTATCCAGGAGTTCTGTCTTGCCGACCCCTCCCATCCCATAGACCCCGATGATGCTCACTTCGTCGTCGGCAGAAAGCTCTTGAAGCTTGTTAAACTCGTCGTCCCGGCTGACCATGCCGACCATGGATCCGCCAGGCCTCTCCACATAGCGCCCTGGCGCTAAGTCTATGGCAACTTCCTGTGGAATGTTGGTCTCCAATTCCTTGGCAGTGTCGATCATTTTCACGGCATCCTTACTGTATGTGTAGCTGGCCCAAACATTCG
The DNA here is from genome assembly GCA_030789695.1 of Scilla litardierei. Classification (NCBI taxonomy): domain Eukaryota; kingdom Viridiplantae; phylum Streptophyta; class Magnoliopsida; order Asparagales; family Asparagaceae; genus Scilla; species Scilla litardierei. The sequence continues at coordinate 222,284,994 of CM061134.1, read as the reverse complement.
GAGAAATGTCCACCAGACATTTAACCTTGAGCCTTTCAGAGTAAGCGCCAATCATTTGTGCAGCTTTACCTGTTTTAAGAATAAGCATGCACATTACGGGCACTATAAAAAGCAAATTAAAACAGACTATACACCAAGGGGAACCAAGTTATAGTCATGTTGTAACCATGGAATTTGCTAGGTAATGAAATTTGAACCTCTAGAATCACATCCCTATAAAATTTTATTTAGTATGAAGAAATTTACAAGTAAGAATACAATGTGAATGAAATCGTCCTGCACATCCCTTCTTCACGCTCATTACAATATACCATTGTATATTTGAAATTTTTAAATTTAATTTTTTTGCCAACACGTATTCCTCCTTTTTGAATCCACATACTCATTATGATTTTTCTTCCAAACTTCTGTACACTGGAATTGAAATTTCTATGAACCTCTCAATTCTTTTAGACACGATCACCCTCATCGTCCCTTTCCCCAATTCATGCAGTTTTCACCCCGAACACGTACCCATACTGCTTTTTTTTTTTTTAAAATTCATCGGAAAGCTTTTTAAAAAAAAAATTCATCAGAAAGCTGGTTAAAGGTAGCTGGTTAAAGGTGAACAAATTATACAAGCGGAAAATATACGACCGATAGAAGAAGATGAAAGAAACCAGCTTAACTTTTCATTTCTCATGATGTGTTTAAATATACAGAGTATCACGGGTATAATAGTAATTTACGCGATGAGAGAAATCTAGATTTATTGACAAACATTGATTGGGGATCTTGGCAATATTCGGTGCCATGCACCTGGTCACTATCTGATGGATGTGACAATGATGGCCGTCGGATATTGTGGAGATTTAGTTGACTTGCTTGATTTGCTTTATAATCCATTGATTGCGGATCTTGCCAAGATTCGGTGCAATGCACTTGGTCACTATCTGATGGATGTGATAATGATGGCCGTCAGATATTGTGGAGATTGGGTTGACTTGCTTGATAGTCCTTATACGCCCCCGCAAACTGATAGGCAGAAATGACGAACAGTTTGGCACGAAGAAACTCGAAACGATCCACAGGAAGACTTTTAGTAAAGATGTCAGCCGGGTTGTCTTCAGTGGAAATATGTTGTACATGAAGATTACCCGAAGTTACTTGTTCTCTGATGAAATGGTAGTCAACGGTGAAGTGCTTTATCCAAGAATGGAAGACCGGATTGGAAGAGAGTGAGATTGCCGACTAATTGTCGCACCAGACCAGAGGCCTATCATGAAGAGGGATGTGAAGGTCGGAGAAGAGGAGTTGCAGCCATATTAGTTCTTTGGCGGTGAGAGACAGAGATCGATACTCCGATTCTGTCGAGCTGTGGGCGATGGATGATTGTTTCTTAGCACTCCAGGTAATGGGACACTTGCCGAGGAAAACACAGAAGCCATTGATAGATCACCGATCTGTCGGGTCACCCGCCCAGTCGGCATCAGAAAAGGCGATGAGCGAAAGAGTGCCAGGGCGAAGAAGGATGCCATGAGTTGAAGTGCCTCGAAGGTAGCGAAGGATGCGCATTGCAGCAGTATGATGAGAAGCTCGAGGGGCATGGAGGAACTGACACACTTGGTTGACGGCAAACGAAATATATGGACGCGTTAAAGTAAGATATTGGAGGGCGCCGACAATGATGCGATAGAAGGATCCATCGGAGAGGAGAGGATCTGACTCGGGGGTGGGTTGCTTGGATGAGACGTGAGTGCGACTTGGCATACAGTCGGAGAGGCCAGCCTTCTGGATAAGTTTCTTAGTGTACTTGGTTTGATGCACAAAATAACTTGTCGAGTTGCGATGTATTTCTAAGCCCAAGAAATAAGAAAGCTCGCCAAGGCCTTTAGAGCAAATTCATCGGCCAATTTGGTGATGAATTGACGAATGAAGTCGGGAGAGGAGCCGAGATAAGAATATCATCGACGTAAATAAGGACGACTGTGTGATGATCACCGACATGGTGAATGAATAGAGAGGAGTCGGTAGTGCTTGGAAGGAACCCTTGTGCTTGAAGAAAATGAGAGAAGCGAGCGAACCACTGCCGAGGAGCTTGCTTCAGGTCGTACAAGGCTTTTCGAAGCTTACAGACGTGGCTTGGGAAAGAGCGATCCTCAAAGCCAGGTGGTTGTGTCATATAAAGATCTTCCTCTATGATCCCATGTAGGAAGGCATTGGAAACATCAAGCTGTCGGATAGGCCAGCCAAAGTAGAGAGCAAGTGAGATAAGAATACGAATGGTGCCATGCTTCGCCACCGAACCGAACGTCTCGGCATAATCAACTCCTTCTTTCTGGTGAAAGCCTTTGGCGACGAGACGAGCTTTGAAACGAGCAATGGAGCTGTCAGCATTGCGCTTGATGTGGTATACTCATTTGCAGCCAATAATGTTGGCAGAGGGCGGGCGAGGAACAAGCTCCCATGTGTCTTGCTGACGAAGGGCAGTGAACTCCTCCTGCATAGATGTGACCCATTCGGGTGATTTAGCAGCGGCTTTGTATGATAGTGGTTCCTCAGAGAAAAGCAGAGTATGTAGGTTGAGAGGTTGGCGAGGGTTGCTGATGCCTGCTTTCAATCAGGTGATCATAGGGTGAGTGGACTCAACATGGATAGCGGTGGGTGGCTCGTATGGAGGATTTACTGGGAGATAAAGAGGGTGGATGAGTCGTGGGATTATGGATAGCCGAGCGATAGGGAGTTTGGTTCGGTGTGTCGGCAACAATGGGTGGTTGATGTGGGGGGGGGGAGGCGAAAGCTGAGAGAGAGAGAGGTCGGAGACAGAGTAGAATAGTTTGGTTGTCGATTGGGATATGTCATAGGCTGAGAGGGAGAGTCTAATGGCCGTGGAAGATGGTCTGCTTGCTGAAGAGGTGATGGTCGGTGGGACGGAATAACTCGGAGATGAGTCGAAGGAATATGAGTTGGTGTAGGGAGTAACCCGAGGGAGAGGATAGATTGGAGGTGGGTGGATATGAGTCGGAGGAGGCGGATTATTGGTCGGGTGAGGGGGGTAATCGGTCGGAGGAGGACAATAATGAATCAGAGGTGGTGGATTAGAGGAATGGTTGAAGAATGGGAATGTTGCCTCTTCGAACTTTACATGGCGACTGTTGTAAATCCTCTAAGTAGAGAGTTCCATGCATTTATAGGCCTTCATATTTTTGGCATATCCGAGAAAGAGACAGGGACGCGATCGAGCATCAAGCTTGTTAGGTTCATACGAGCGAAGGCAGGGATATCACAGACAGCCAAAAGTGCATAACCAGTTGTAGTCGGGAAGCCTGTGATGGAGAATCTCAAACGAAAACCTGTTGTGGAGATTTATGGAAGGGAGGCGGTTGATGAGATACACTGTCGTCATTGCCGCATCAGGCCAATACTTGGTAGGCATGGACGCTGTTTAAAAAAGCATTAGTTGTGTCAAAGATATGCTTATGTTTTCTTTCGGCGATAACATTTTGCTCTGGTGTGTAAGAAGCCGAAATCTGATGTATGCTCTGGTGCGTAAGAAGGCGAAAGTGGGAAGAAAATTGATTATTGCAATATTCCCCCCGCTAACAGATCGAAAAATCTTTATTTTTGTGTTGAACTGCCATTCATCCAAAATTTGAAATTGTTGAAAGGCAGCAAACACGTCAGATTTGTGGATTAAAGGATATAGCCAAATATAACGAGAGTAGTCAGCAATGAAACTAACATAATAGCGATAACATTTATTAGATAGAACAGGGGCAGGGGCACATACATTAGAGTGAACTAAGGAGAGAGTAGAATCAATTGTAGAGGTAGCTAGAGGAAAGGGAAGTCTATGACTTTTGCTCATAGAGCATTGAGAACAAGGTGTTTGTGGAGAGAACTTGAGAGACATCATTGAAGCAACTTTAGACACGATGAGAGGAGCTCGATGACCAAGTCAGGAATGCCAAAGCGAGCCCAAAGAGGAAGCAGTGTGGAGTGCTTCGGGATTTGAAAGAAGCGGGTAGAGACCATTCTTACTTGGACCCTTGAGAATTTGGCGGCCAGCTATGGCATCCTGCACAATAAATCCAGAAGAAGAAAAGTGAATCGTGCAGTTATTATCACGAGTGAATTTATAAACAGAAAGGAGGTTCTTGGAGAATTGAGGAACATGAAGGATGCCTTTGAGATGTATGGAAGAATAAGGAGAAGAAATAGTGGCAGTGCCAATGTTGGCAATATGTGCACTGTAGCCAGTGCCAAATAGGATTCGTTTGTTACCATCATACTGTGTCACCGTTTCCGGTTGAGATGAGTCGAACATGACATGAGTTGTAGCACCAGTGTCGCGGTACCATTCACCACTTCCAGAGTGGTCGGGTTAGAGATATGTGCCACTGACTTGTTAAGATGTGGCTCCGTCTTTTTGTGGTGGTCAGCGAGCCGAAAGCAGTCAAGTGTGTGATGAGTCGTGCTGGAGCACACTTGACAAGGGATGTAGCGGCCAGAGGCATCAGTCGGCACCCGACGCTTAGACGCATCTGACCGATGAAATGACCCGCTCGGCCTGCCTACCGAGTGAAGGGGATGACTCGGTTCGCTTGTCGAGTTGAAAGGTCGGTGCGGCCTACCTCCCGAGTAAGAAGATCGGGTCGGACTGGGTGTCGAGCTATGATATTGATTTGGCGTCGTCAAGCTGGGGCGACCCCTATGATCTCGATTGTCACGCCGACCAGGGTTGGAGAAAAGGACAGAGGTGTTGGTTGAGGCAGGAGCAGAGGTCGGTTGACTCTGCAGTTGCATGTTGGCCTCCTTGGCGAGGAGACTATTCCACAGTTCTTCAACAGTATATGATTTTTCGCGGTTTCTGGCCATGATGCGAAAAGAGTTGTAGGAGAAGGGGAGGCCATGAAGAATTTGTCGGACAATATACCGAGTTGTGATAGCGTCTGGCCCCACAGCGAGCAATTGATCGTAGATCAATTTAGCTCGATCTAGATAGGTCGACATGGATTCGTCTTCCATAGTGAGAGAATTTAACTTTTCTTGAAGTAACTCAATGTGCGCTTCAGAGAGAGACATATCGCGTCTCCAATTTTGACCATATTAGATATGCAGAGGAAACACCGAGAATGATGCTGAAAGCAGAGGTGGACAGGGTTGCTTGGATGCAAATACATAGATGTTGATCAGTGATTAACCATTATTGGAACACAGAATTTTGAATTGGAGGAAGATGGATTGAATCAGTGGAGGCAGGATTTGGAATAGTGGGAGAGGGAGAAGGCTACGATCCATCAATGTAGTCGAGGAAGCCGTGAGCGTTGAGGACACCCACAACTTGCGATCGCCATAGAATGTAATTTGTGGAATCGAGGCGAGTGGTGATAAGAGTGGAAAATTTTGAAATAAGAAATTTTAGGTTGGGAGAGATCGGCTCCATCTGAGAAGGATAAATGTCTTGATAAGAGAAGTTGGTTTGGAATTTTAGGAAGAGGACAAAGGATCAGAATGCTGTGAAGCAGAAAAGCTCTGATACCATGAAGAAATTATACAAGCGGAAAATATACGACTGATAGAAGAAGATGAATAGAAACCAGCTTAACTTTTCATTTCTCAAGATGTGTTTAATATACAGAGTATCACGGGTATAATAGTAGTTTACATGATGAGAGAAATCTAGATTTATTGGCAAACATTGATTGCAGATCTTGGAAATATTCGGTGCAATGCACCTGACTATCTGATGGATGCGACAATGAAGGCCGCCGGATATTGTGGAGATTTGGTTGACTTGCTTGATTTGCTTAATATTCCATTGATTGCGGATCTTGGTAAGATTCGGTGCAATGCACCTGGTCACTATCTGATGGATGTGACAATGATGGCCACCGGATATTGTGGAGATTTGGTTGACTTGCTTGATTTGCTTGATATTCCATTGATTGCGGATCTTGGCAAGATTCGGTGCAATGCACCGGGTCACATCTGATGGACGTGACAATGATGGCCGCCGGATATTGTGGAGATTTGGTTGACTTGCTTGATATTCCTTATAAAATTCACGCTCACTCCGCATCCACCAGGGATCGATCCCTGGTGGCTTCACTGGGAAGCGGAGGTAATGCCGATAGACCACGGTCCGCTTGCAACCATACTGCTTTTTAAAGCACCATTTTTTATTTTTTAAAATAGGCCTATTTGAATAGCATATTATACCCTCAAACATAACTACCGTTGGATAAAAATCTACATGAATTCTACGTTTTGATAAAATCAGCATAATATGCGACATGGTATTATAAAGCTTATTGACATTTTGTTATTTGTGTGTGGAGTATGTGCCTGGGATAGAATATTGTTGCAACGCCTCCTACCACACTATAGCTCAAACCATGCCATTCAAGATTCTATATGGTTGAGACCATCCACATCTACTACACTATGACCATAGTTCTACCCTAGTTTCTCAGGCGAGTGAATACTTAGAGGAGAGGGCCTTGTTGTTGGAGGAGCTGAAGAGATATCTGACCAGAGCTTAGCAGATTATGAAGACAAATGCAGATCACAAAGGAGGTAGGTTTAGTTTGTTGTGGGAGACAAGGTGTTTTTGAAGTTGTGACCGTGCTGCTAGAGATCTTTGGCACATAGGGGGATTAAGAAGCTGTCACGTTGATACTTTGGACCATATGAGATTGACGTGATGATCATCCAGGTTCCCAATAAATTTAGGTTACCACTGGAGTTCATTGTGCATCTAGTTTTTCATGTCTCACAGCTTTGTCAGGCTATTTGGGACCACACACCTTCTCTATCGCTACCATCGACCTTGACTGATGACATGGAGGTCATCTTGGAGCCAGCAGAGCTGAGAGGAGTCCGTCGGGAGAAAATAGGGACTTGTGAGGTATTGATACAATGGAAGGGGCTTCCTGACCATGAAGCTACTTGGGAACCTTTTGTCATCATAGTACAGCGGTCTCCAGGCTTCCACCTAGAGGAAAAAGGTGATAATTTGGGGGAGTAATGATGGAATCATAACCTATCAACGGTGACACAAGAGAAGTGGGGCGGCAAATTAGCTTCAGTGGCATTTTTTGTAATTTTTGGGGTTCAAGGGTATTTTTGTAAATATTTACAAATTGGTCCTCTATATAAACTTGGGATCATGGTTATTGTTCTTCATGCTGAAACTAAGAGAGAAAACCCAAGAACTATGTAGAACCCTAGATAGAGGAGAGTAAAGCCATGTCTCTTGAATCAAAGGCTCGTAAAGTGGTTTCTTCTCGAAAGAAACCATCTTATCTTTTGTATTCTAATTTTTATCTATAAATATTAGACCTTTTCCACTCAAAACCCTAAAAGTTTCTATCATTGTACCTATGACTCAAAATTTCAGTGAAGCTTATCTTCCTAGATCTATAGTTTTTTATTTCTTTTGTTGCTATTCATGACATAGATACATTGTTAACAATCGTAATTACACGTCATTATCATTATTTTGTCAAGAGATTCATGTAAAATTGAATTGATTTTTTGCATATACCAATAAATTATTGGAAAGTTCCCGTAAATAAAAAAAGGACAATATTTTTTTAAGGAAAATCATAATGGGTTTAAAGACTCTTCAAGAAAACTTGCTACAAAATTTAAAAATCTCCTTAGTGAAAATTATTAATCTTTTTATGGCATCATGACATAGTAGTCCCTATTTCATAGTTGAAAATCAAAATAGTTTCTAGATTAGTCAATATACATAGCCCCTTTTTCCACTGAACAACTCTTTTATAGATCAATTAACAAGGCATAATGGTCCCTAATTTCACTTATATGCCAAAAGAATCACACGTTAGTTTATTAAAAATTTAGTGGTATTACTCAGTTTTATTACTAAAAGAAAATAGAAAATCATCATTACGCCCTAAAATATAATACTACAACCATTAAGACTAAGTATTGGTAATTTCGTTTGGAATCTTTAAAACTTGTTTGTATACACGTAATTGTTTTCTAATTCATTCCAAAGAGAAAATGCATCAAATTATTCCGAAACATGATATCAATAATACACAATGATCATCATATCACAACAAATTCACGCATATATGCCAAAATTCCAAAGTTTCGAATATATGATATATAGATGAAATTCAATAGAAAATTTCCAATCTCTTGGAGAATACATGAGAAAAGATAGCATCATGGAAGAAGTTTAAAAGAAAATACCAAAGTTTTCAAACCTTGGTTCTATCAGAGGTATCAAACTTTTGTTATTGTTTTAGTCCATGTGTTAATTGAAGTTTAATCTTTGTCTTCAATAAATGCTTTATCCATCCACATAATATCTCTATCTTCTAGGACATCATCATCTCTTTACCTAACCCACTCAATCAACATGTCATTTGTCTAACTCAACCTAGGAGTAGATAGGTAGTATATCATCGCTTCTCCGTGTTCGATACCCGCTTGCCACTATACCGTGCGCTTGCGGTAAACGACATCGTTTCAGAGTTGATTCCGGGTCGATCAGTAGTACAAGAAATTCGTATCGAAATCTAGCCAAAACATGTGTTTAAATACCTTTTAAAAAACTTTAATGGTTTGTGTTATGGTAGTGGATCAAGGTGGGATCACCTCTCGTTATGACGTGTTGTCAAATCTGTTGCTGCTCGTTGATGTGTGTGATCACACGAGAATGCATCGTGTGGAACACAAACTGCGCATAGCACGCGCTGCAGACATGCATTGCATGCACCCCCAAGCACCCGAGTCTTGGGCATGGGCCGCCGCACAATGCTGGACCACATTGTGCTACAGAAAATCACCAAAAGTAAATTTTTGCTGGCTTCAATGTTCATCCATCTGTGCTACAAAAAATCCAGCATCTGTGCTTTAAAAAATTAGTGTTTCGTGCTCTAAAAATCTCTGAAAATCCTTTCAAATACTATACTAACCTTGAGAAAATTTTGGTTTTTTGAATCATATGTTTCAACTCTCCACCACGATAGAAACATACCTCAAAGATTGGGACAAATCAAATCTCCAAATCATCCATCTTCAAAAATAAACCACCTCAACGTGAAGCCATGTCATTGGCATTAGCTTTGCACTAAGCATCATAACCGAATGTCCAATGAACCCCACTGTGAATGTGAATCTTCAAATTCACAGTATCTGCTGAAGCCATAACCTGATACAAATCTGTAATGTCTCTCTGTGCCACACCATGTCACTCTAGTACATCTTCAAGAAAAATAAATTTATGCCATGCTTAAACTTCACTTCTGACCTGTCCACAGTTAGACTCTCCTTCTCATGAATATTTTTTGGGATGCACTATCATATCGTTATCTTCTCTATCATATATTCATCCTGGTTTTGCGTACAAACTCAATACATCCACCGTAAACCTATCGGCTGTAGGATTTGTTGGATATTGGACACCCCAAGTAGAATTTTGATGATGATTAAACAATGATGATACTAATTATTATCAATGAGTGTGCATATATCAAAGTATATTTATATAAAGAGTCTTGGTTACTTCATCACCCCCTAAGTTAGTTTTAATGATCAGCAAACAAATTAGTGTTGCTAACGATGTTTTGTAAGATGATTTGTGAGTATATGAAACCTAGTCAACAAAGTCATGTAATTTATTTAAGCTTGCTAGGCTTGATGATTCGGAGCAAGAGCTTAATAATGAAGTGTCAAAGAACTTGGTACTCATATTGAAGATCAAAAGCTCAAGTCAAGGACTCATGAAGGTGCAAGACTTCAAGACAAGTTGGACAAGTAAAAGGAAGACACCAAGACTTAAAAAGTTTGTATGAGTAGTGTGTCATTTCATCCTTAGGATCTTTCAAGTATTCCATGTAATGTACTAGATCTGATGTTGCATATGCACTTGGCATAGTTAGTCGATCCCAATAAAATCCTGGAGATATATTAGACTGCCGTAAAGAACATACACAAGTACTTGAGAAGGACTAAAGATAAGTTCATTGTGTACGATGGGAGTAGTAATTTTTCGGTCGAATGATATACTAACTTAAGTTTTCAAAGTGACATAGATGATAGCAAATCATTGTCAGGATATATTTTCACTCTTAACGGATGTGCAATAAGTTAGAAAAGTTTCAAGCAAGACACTGTAGCTGATTCAATAATGTATGCTGAGTACATCACAGCCAATGATGCATCAAAGGATGCGATCTGGATGAACAAGTTCATTATAGAACTTGGTGTTGTTCCTTCGGTTATTGATCCAATACATTTGTATTGTGATAACAATGTGATAGTTTCACTAGCCAAAGAAGCTAGATCTTATAAGAAATCTAGACACATCCTGCAGAAGTTTCACTTGATACGTGAATTCCAAAGACATCGAGATATTGAGATAAAAAGAGTTAGTGCATATGATAATGTGACAGACCCGCTTACGAATGCCCTTCCACAAAACAGGCCAGAGTGTTTAGTAGATAAAATTAAAATGAGGTTCAGTAATAATTGGCTGTAAGTGCAAGTGAGAGATGTTGAGTAATGTATGCCCTTAAGACAATTATAGTAATTGTAATGAGACATTTCATTCGAAATAATAATAAGATATTTGCTAATCTTTATCTATGATATCCTCTACGTCACTTCTAAGGTTGTTAATTGCGATTATATGATGCATAGATAAAATCTCAGAACTTATGAGTGGAACATTGGGATCATGATGTAGATCATGTAATGAGGCCAATGTAAATGTCGATCATATATCCAAAACTTTTCTCGGTTGGATGAAAATTGAGACTGGACATCTAGTTCTGGTTAGACCAGTGTGCATTGATTTATACCAACAGATGGTAATGACTGGCCTCAAGAGTCACTCGGTGTAGAGACATCGTTAGATAATGCCCATGTGCTAATTGGGAGAAAAAGTTCACAGAGCGACTCGCCAGAGATACTTCGGTACAGTTACTATATCATGAGTGTCAACGAAAGATCTTTAGTGGCAATAGGGACAGGTTAGTCCTTTGACTGTGGATGTGCTAAAGGACCTTGCATGTGGAATGATGCGTGTTTATTTCATATCTTTTTCATATGTTTTTCTCTTACGATTCACTCCACTTTACCATGATTTTCACATCGCTTCTTCCACTTTTTAGTTTCTTTTACACTTGTGCTTCCTATGTGTATTTCAGGTCAAAACATGGTGGTAATGGAACCAATGGCGAGGACATAGGCTTCGGGAGCGATTGGGGGAGCGACGAGATTCGAATATACGAAGAAGTGATGAAGGAAATGGCTCACCACACGACCGCGTGTGTCACCACACACAGCCGTGTGGGATGATAAAGCCTAGAGACATTTGAAATGGTCGTATGACCATGTTGCTGAGGAGATAAAGCCAGAACGACATGGTCGTGTGGCCACACACACGAACGTGTCGCCCTAAAATGAACAAAAACGGAAGCTGCTGCTGATGGAGCATGGTAGTGGCGCAGTCGTGTATCTACCCCACACGACCGCGTCAGACAACGACTCCTGAAGAAGATTTCAACGGCCAATGCTGAGTTTGGCCGATACAACCGTGTGGATCCTCCACACGGTCGTTTCGAGTCGGGTTTATTGCGAACCCACTCGGGTTTTGGGAGATTATAAAAGGATTGGGAGCGTCGTTCTTTAGGGGAAGCCGACCATTAGACGCGATTTTGCTCCAGTTTTATGTTCTGTCTTAGTCATAGGAGTAAGAGTATGTTTTGATAGGTTTTGATCGCGTTTCCCTTCGCGAAGCATTTGCATTTTGGGAGTTTTGTACTGTAACTTCTTGAAAGCTAAGTATTGCTCTTTATTTTGTGTTTATATTTGTTACATGTGTTTCTTATCGATTCTCTGTGTTTATCTCAGTGATTCCTTGATGTTTTGTGAGTAGTTTTAATCTAGGGCATGGTTAATCCCTATTTGCGGAATTGAACATGGGTTGAGCCAATTACTTGGCTATTGCATGATGTTAGTGCTAGGGATTATTGTCAACTTCATGCACCCGTCGTGTGGCGATGCTACGGAAGTAGGCTTCGTCTCACGAGGGGTAGACCTATCATTGCATCACGGAAGTGGGCAGGTAGGTGATAATTGGGTAGACCTATCATTGCATCACAGAAGTGAGGGTAGGTGGCAACTCAACGAATGACATGTGCTAACACTAGGGACGAACCTATCATAGCATCACAGAAGTGTGGGATAAGTGACACCCTTAGGTTGCACATCCTTACCCTAGAATCCATTCGATAACCATGGAACAAGCTCATCCGCATGCTCAATCCATATTAGGGTGACACCTAGCCCTAGTGCCCTTTCATTCTATTTCATTCTACCTATTCTATAATACCATCCACGTAGCTAATCATAACCTAGGGTTAGCTAGTATTTAATTACACAACCTCTCTGCGGACGACCTGTTAAGCGCTACGACGATGACATGCGCTTGCAGTTAATAATATCGAGAGCTTAATTTACACAACAAGTTTTCTGGCGTCGTTGCCGAGGAGGTTGCACTTGATTGATATTAGTTTAATTCTAGGTTCGTTAGATTGCGTGCATATAAAAATTATAAATAAATAAGCAAAATTTTCCCCCACCACCGCATTTATATTTGTTATTCTCTTGTACTATTGACGCCTCTCTCTTTGTTTTCTTATTTGTTTCGCATGTGCAGTTTGGAACATAATGTGGACGCCGAATCTTAATGCCTCTATGACAAAGGATGCTCAGATCGGAGGCTGTGATGATTTTCTACAGGTTGTAGTAATTTGCTAAGTATATGGTATGCAGGCGTATGTTTACACCCAATGCCAATATTATGATCATCCCCATACCACACATCCATATGCCTACAACTTACACCATGAACCCTCCCATCCATATCCCGAGACCTATATGCCTTCACCCTCACCATAGTCTAGCCTTGAGCTATTCCTAGAAACTTTCCTTTCAAATCAAGGCTAAATCACTTCACCCTCCCCCCACTACATTGATCAAACCCCACCTCTAAGAAATCACCCAAAATTTAACCCAAATATCCATATCATGAGGGCAATCAGAAATACATGTTGGGGATCCGATCAATGAGGTCACACTGTTAGGGGGATAGGTCACATCCACTAATGGAGACCAGGCGGAGTGGCAACCAATGCCATGGAATCTCATTCTTAACTTCACCCACACTGACAGAGAGTTTCTGGTGGCATGGGCAAGGTTCTTTACATTGGCGCTTGGATTGCCATATCACACGCTCAACACCCACGGCCTCATTTGCTTTTTCTTTAGAGGATTGTCAGTGGCTCTGCAGAGATTCATGGTGCAGCTGAATGAAGGCCAATTCTTCGATATGCTGCCTGACATAGCTTGGTAGTATTTGAAGAAAGTTACTAAGTCCAACGCACCCATCGGCGATTCACACTACAGGAGGTAATCTATCTATGCTCATATTTGATTATTCTAAAATAATTTTCTCCCCTTTTGCATGTACCATTTAGAGACACATGTCGTCAAACGTCACATCCCAAATTATGCCACTTCTGACGATGCGAGAGATGATGAGCCTTGCGTAGGACAATGGATGGAAACGATCCTTCTTGGCGAGGTTGTTTGCAAGCGGGAACCGATCTCCAGATCTGAAAAGCCCAAGCCATTCTTCCAACTTGATTGCATCCTCCATTTTGTTCCATGTGAGCGCATCCAGGAGGCTGCGGAGCATGCACATATCAATGATGAGGATGCACGTGAGGCCACAGATACCATGACTTATTTCAGCGAGCCTGACGCATCCTTGCCTATTACCACCCCCTCTGCATGCCCTCCATATTCCACCAGAGGTATCACATCCACCTGAGCTTAATGCTCGTACTCAGGACACATGTTCACACTCCACGGAGGTATGATGGGTCATGTCAGCACCTAATGATCATATTAAAGGAAGTACGAGGAAGTGATTAGGGTGTAGCACATTATTCTCTGGGAGTCTTCATTACTCTATTTCACATTTTTCAACTTAGTTTGATGATTCTCTCTAGGATACCTTTATTGGAGGGATAAATTTTCTCATTTGGGCTGGTGATCCTCATCTGTTGCAAGATTTAGGTGGACATCCTCAAGAGATGCTTGGGGGAGCGTTGCTGGAGCCCAATGGAGTTCGTGGCACCTAGCTGTTAGCTGAGCCACGTAAGGAACATATAGAGCAGCTACCTGCTCCGCTTTAGATACGAGATCCACCTTTTTAAACAGGTGTACTCAATACAATAGTGTAAATATTTTATACTTGCTTTCTAAGGTAGCTTTTCTAATAAACTCGTCTCCTCTCAATTGCGAAAAGAGGATATTAGGTCTAAACTTTCTTTAGGATTAATAGATTTCTATTAAATAAAGTCGCTCACCCCTCACTCGGTACACACCAAGATCACGAAGACCTAAAATCCAAGGCTTGAATCCAAAACTATGATCTTATATTTTTGTTGGATTTTTGTGCTGCAGGGGCATCTAACACGACCGTCTGGGATAACCCAAACGATCATGTGGGAAAGGAGCCACGAAACCTGTAAATCAGCAGTTGGATGTGACTGTGGAGATGAGAACGACACGACCGTATGGGGACACCACATGGTTGTTTGCAAGCTTGAGGAGATGTCTGGACCCTTTGAACCAGATCTACACGGTCGTGTGGACTGACGCACCCACAATCTACACCTAGGATCCACCTGGCAGTGTCACGATTGCCATGCGTGATATGGCTCCTAGGCTACGACTACGGGTTCAATCCGCAAGCAGACGGTGTCGAGTTGTAGTATATAAGATAGTCGAATCCCACAGGGACGGTGATAGTGTCCGTGGTAGTCTCAGTCTATTTCTAAATCTAGAAGAAATGTAGCGGTCGGAGTGAAAGGTTAGGGTTGATGATTGTTGTTGTGTAATCTAATAAAAGGAACTAGGGCTTTAAAGATCGCCGCTAGGATCATTGGGGTTGATGTTGGATAGGTTCCTCACATCGCATTAGGGCTAGGGAATAAATCCTTCACTTCGTACCTCTCGTGGGTTAGAATTACGGGATATTTCGGTGGCTCTCGTCGATGCAATGGCGGTAGCTATCGACGTAGCGATATGGTTCCTCGATGGATCCCCTCAAGGCGCGAGCCGGGCATGGTCACATGCCTTGATTGGATCCACCGATTTCCCTATTTGAATCCTTAGATACCCCTTAAGAAAATCAATTCCACAGACCGTGGGCATGATCTTAGTACGGGTTATCTACGGATTCGGTAGGATCTACCAAAATACAACCCTAAATCCCCAATTCAATGTACGGATCCAGATCTACATTTTCCCCTAAAATCCTAGTGTTCACCCATCGGCCCTAGAGAGGATCTACTCACCCATGGTGATCGGAACGCACGAAAATATTGAATTTGCGTAGAAAAACATTTCTTGCAACAAAAGAGATTGGGGCTAAAAATTACTTACAGTGAGAGTGAACGAAGAACAAATCCAGAGAAAGCGGAAAGCAATAATCTTCAATTAACAATCCGAAGTTTGCTACAAAATTAATCCAAAAAATATTCCTAAAAAAATTCGTCCTAGAGCTCTCTCCAAAAATCTCCAATCAAAACTCAGAATAAGTCCCCTTCCGCTGAGCTCGCAGTCGCGAGCTTCAGCTCAGAAAATCGTGCACATCGCGTTCAAAAAATCTTCCAAAAATGCCTCAGGCAGTGCCGGCCGAGTATGT
The DNA here is from genome assembly GCA_030789695.1 of Scilla litardierei. Taxonomy (NCBI): domain Eukaryota; kingdom Viridiplantae; phylum Streptophyta; class Magnoliopsida; order Asparagales; family Asparagaceae; genus Scilla; species Scilla litardierei. The sequence goes on along the minus strand of CM061134.1, from coordinate 222,269,249 downwards.
GACTCGGCCCGAGTCGGATCTGCTCGGGCAGAGGTTCGGCCCGCGTCGCATCTTGCTCGGGCTCAGAATGGGTGACTCGGTCGGCTACTCGGGGTGTGCTCGGGGCGCCATCTGGCCGAGCAGATGACCTGCTCGGCCCGCGTCGGCCGTATTTGTAGCTCGTGTCATGGCTCGGCCCGAGCTGCAGCTGCTCGGGCCGAGCATTTTCCGGGAAAATGCCCTGATGCTGCTGCCTCTCTCTGTCTCCTTTCTCCATCTCCTTCGGCTCCAAGAACACAACGAACTCCTCCATAGCCCTGCCAACAAGCTCATGAGCATGTCGAATGTGTCCAAACCCAGGCGGGGGTCCAAATCGCTCCAAAATATCTGAAAACTCAAAATATACTACGAAACTCGAAATATCGTCAAAAATACCAAAATCGCAGTAAAAAGTGGGATTTGGAGGCGGGGATGACGTGCAATGCGATGGAAATATGATATGAAAATTATGTAAAATATGGACACATCATGGACTTCACACACGAACGCGTTGCCCAATCTCACAAAACGGACAACTAGATTATCTTTGAACCCCGAGCCACACGGTCGTGTGAATTAATCACACGACCACACGACCAAATCCTCAGCAAGCCCCAAATTGACCCATTTTTCACTTGTGGCGACACGACCGTGTCGCCCTGTGCCACACGGTCGCGCCACCGACCCATATAAGTAGCACTAACCCCAAAATGATCGACCCTTCACCGTTTCTCTCGATCATTCCTTTTCGCATCTCTAATTCTCGACTCCCCGTCACCTCGAAACCCGAATTCCTACAACCATCCCATCAAATCCCTTCTCCTTTCCATCCATACTAGCCTGAGTGCACCTCCACCGTCCTCCTTCACCGATGACCAACCCTACCCAAACCGTAGCTCGGGGTCGCAACAAAATTCTGGTGAAAAATTTGACAGTTCGGGAGCTTCTGCAACTGAATTCGGAGCTCGGTGAACTTCATAGCTCATAAGAGCTCTCATTCAAGTCCGACGGGACTGCCCCTGGATCGGTCGTGATCCGATCAAAGTCGACCACTCTCAGATCGACTGCAACTTGGGTCGATCGTGCTCCGATCGACACCGCCATCGTCCAATTCTCCAAATTCTCTTTTTCTCTCAGGAAGTAAAAGAAGGATTTTAATTGATGATCTTTATCTCTGTTTGTGAACGTAGAAGATGAAAGACCAAACCCATCTGGGTCTGATGAAGCCCAGATGCTAATTCGAGCTAGGCCACATGTTGTCGGCAACATAGGACACAGATTCTGAGCTCGCTGACCCATCGGCGATCGACAACCTAGCTCGTTGACCCAAGATCACGAGCCCCTCTTCCTCATCCTAGCCTCGATCAATCCCAAAGGGCGAACAAACTTTCAGCAGCACTCGAATAGGCTCGTCGAGCTTCATGATGAGGTAAAAATTTCACAGTGAAATTTTAACAAATGCTTCACCCTCTTCCTACAAGACCATCCTAAAAGCTCTTGGTGAGGGTGGGCATGTACTCGTCCATTTAAAAATCATCCAGCAAAGCTCCTCGACGAAGCTTGACCATCCGAGCTCGATCGGACCCACCACGCCACAATGAAGCAAATCTAAGTCTCAACTAAGCTCCAACCAACGGATGATCGAATGGCAACAGGGCTTGCCGTTCCAACTGAGCTCCGACCAACGGAAGCTCGAATACCAACTGAGCTCCGACCAATGGAAGCTGGAACACCAACTTCGCTCTGACCAACGGAAGTTCGAATGACGACAGAGCTCGTCGACCCAAAAAAGCATTGACTCAGTTTTGACGTTCAACCCAAAGAAGCGTCGACTCACTTCCTATGTTCAATCCAGAGGGGCGTCAACCCACCTCCGATGTTGGACCTAGAGGCTACTCATTGACTGTCCACTTTGATCGAACTCCAAGTCATCATCATATCGATCACAAAAGCATCCAAGCTTCCCTCTAGTGACTCCTAAGCTTGAGCTGACTGTGAAATTGATAGAAGCTCATGGCCTCTCAAAGGTCAAAGCTTCCCCATCAAGCGGATCGAAGAGTGAGAAACGAGAATCGAAGGTCGTACACAAGACAGCTCGGTTTAAGCTCTAGAGCATCGGCGATCTGAGTCTCCGAAATCGAGCTTCGAGCTAAGTCGATCAAACACCGCCTTCAACGAAGCTTGTTTGATCTGTCAAAACTCTAAGTTCGGCTGATCTAACACCAATGCCTGCAAAGCTCGATCGATCGATCAAGGCTCTGAGCTAGGTCGATCAAACGCCGCCTTCAACGAAGCTCAAGAGAGCTTGCCTTCAACAAAGCTCAAGCGAGCTTGACTTCATCCTTTGAGGTAAATCTCTCTCAGTTAAAATTCCATTTGCTAACAAAACAAATATTGCATGTTCACAGCATGTTTGAGGAAATCCCTCATCCAAAATCTGGACATGTTGGCACTCCCACATCGTTGCTCGAGCCCTCTACTGTGCAATGTTATGCCGAGCAAGAAGACAGATTTTCTTCATTGCCGAACTTACCGCTTGCCGAGCTCCAAGCTCGAAGGGGGCTAACTAATCTCTCCGAGAGAGCCTACCGAGCGAGTTCTGAGCAACCGAGCTCCCCGAGAGTTTAGGGCTTCAAATGAAACTTATCCAAACTTAGATCCCCGAGCAAGCTCTGAGGATAAAACAAACCGCGAAAATGAGGTGATTGATTTTCAATTTTGTTTTTCTTTTTGTCCCCGTCCTCAAACAATTATACTCATTGTCAATTTTAAAACATTGATAACATGTTAAGCTGCACATTTCCAAAAATGTGGGAACTCCTCCAACGTAAGAAGACATTAAAATTTGCTACCGACTTGCCTAGTATGATCTACGCAAGGCCATGCACAAGATGACTTTAATTGTCACAGGCAATCATTAGGTACACTTGGCAGGCCAAATGCGTCTCAACGTGGGCTTCACCACATATGTCTTCCTCACAGGTGTAAATTTCACATAACTTATATTGCCTGCATGGACGAGATATTGTTGGTAAAACAAAACCGATCTAGGTTTACTCTTCAATAAACTAACTTATTATTGATGAGTTGACATACTTTCGACAAGCGCACACTCAGAAGGCATTTGATCAACCATACTTTCCACTTTATTAAAGTGTACATGCTCACAAGTCAGCCTGAGATGCGTAGTGAGTCGTTCGGTTATACGACCGGGGGCCATTCCCTCGTGGACCAACCTTGCTATGCGCTTGAAGATAAACCTTAGTACCATTGCAGACGACTTGGCTATCTGACCGGCGAACATTCCTTCGTGGGCCAAGCAAGCAATAAAATTAGGGAAGTACCCCTATCATCGTCATCCGTAATTTGAGGGGATACCCCTCACCACTGAAGACTATCGTCGTCAGCAGTAAGCTGAGGGGCTACCCCCTCGCAACTGAACGACCCACTATCGTCGTCAGCTGTCAGCCGAGGGGCTACCCCTTGCCACTGAATGACTTTTGTCATCAGCCGTAAGCCGAGGGGCTACCCCTCGCCACTGAATGACTATCGTCATTAGCCGTAAGTCGAAGGAGCTACCCACTCGCTACTGAATGACCCATTTTCGTCGTCGTCCGTAAGTTGAAGGGACCTTGTCCCTCGCAACCGAACGACATCGAATACCGGCGTCATCCATAATACGATGGGGACATGCCCCTCGCAACCGAACAACCATTGTCGTCGGCCATAAGTCGACGAGGACACCCTTGCAACTGAACGATCCATCATCGTCGTCAGCCGTAAGCTGAGGGGCCATCCCGTCGCTACTAAACGACTACAGCCGTCAGCCGTGAGTCGAAGGGGACACCCTCGCAACTGAACGACCCATCATCGTCGTCAGCCGTCAGTCGAAGGGCTACCCCTCGCAACTGAACGGCCTACTATCGTCGTCAGCCGTAAGCTGAGGGGATACCCCTCGCCACTGATCGACTATCGTCTTCAGCAGTAAGCCAAGGGGCTACTCCTCGCAATTGAACAACCTACTATCGATGTCAGCCGTAAGCTGAGAGGCTACCCCTCGCCACTAATCGACTATCGTCGTCAGCAGTAAGCAGAGGGGTTACCTCTCGCCACTGAACGACTATCGTTGTCAGCCGAGGGGCTATCCCTTGCCACTGAATGACCATCCTTGTCGTCGGTTGTAAGCCGAGGGGCCACCCCTCGCCACTAATCGACTATCGTCGTCAACCATAAGTCGAATGGCTACCCCTGGCAACTGAACGACCTACTAACGTCGTCAGCCGTAAGCCAAGGGGCTACCCATTGCCACTGAACACTATCGTCGTCAGCCGAGGGGCTATCTCTCTCCACTGAATGACCATCCTTTTCGTCGGTTGTAATCCGAGGGGCCACTCCTCGCCACTGATCGATTATCGTCGTCAGCCGTAAGCCAAGGAGCTACCCCACGCAACTAAACGACCTACTATCGTCGTCAACTGTAAGCCGAGGGGCTACCCCTCGCCACTGATCAACTATCGTCATCATCCGTAAGCCGAGAGGCTACCCTCGCCACTGATCGACTATCGTCAGCAGCAATAAGCCGTGGGGCTACCCCTCGCAACTGAATGACCTACTATCGTCGTCAGCCGTAAGCCGAGGGGATACCCCTCGCTAATGATCGATTATCGTCGTCAGCAGTAAGCCGGGGGCTATCCCTCGCAACTGAATGACCTACTATCATCGTCAACAGTAAGCCGAGGAGCTACCCTTCGCTACTGATCGACTATTGTCGTCAGCAGTAAGCCGAGGGGCTACCGCTCGCCAATGAACGACTATCGTCGTCAGCTGATGGGCTACCGAACTATTGTCATCGGCCGTAAGTCGAAGGGTTTCATCCCTTCGCTACCGAACGATCATCCTTATCGTCGGCCAAGTCGAAAGGTTCCACCCATTCGCTATCGAACGACCATCCTTGTCGTCGGCCATAATTCGAAGGGTTCCACCCCTTCGCTACCGAACGACCATTGCCCGTCGACCTATAAAACGAGATGTCACTTTCCTTACATCCAACATGGGCTACTTCTTAATATTTACCACATCATCCAACCTCAACCATTACAGTTGTTAAGCTCAAACGATGAGGGGTTGTTAACGACTAATATGGCCTGACTCGTTTCACGGCCCACAACCCATTATTCTTGGGTTGAATGAGTCCCACCTCCACTTCCCTCATTATGAGCATGAATGGAGGGCAGTTACAATCTTATTAGAGCCTACTTGAATAGCCTTGAATACGACAATTGGTTGCTAGGTTAATGGTGACGGTTACGCTTCATGGTGACCATTACAAAGCCACTAATGGAGCAATTAGGGGCAACAATTATGGAGGAAGTTACAAGCTATTGGATGAGGAGATAAATATTCGAGAGACCAACAGGGAAATGAGATACCAAATCTCCAAGAAGGCTAAATACCAAACTACACTCAATAAGACTGGGAAATCTTCCTCTTTCATCTTCCTCTTTTATCTTGCTCTACATGGTTCATCCATGCGAAACTAACTTGGGCGTCTGATGGGGAATCGGTCGGGCCCCAACCCCGACCCCCTAACGATCTTCTTATGTGCATGATAAGGGAGATACCACAAAGCTAGCCAACATCCATCCGTGGAGTGCTTGAACGCGTCTCAAGTATGTGATGCTTGAGCGCTACTCCCAAGTGTAGGAGGACGTCAAGTAATAAATTTATAACCGGTGAGACCGGGTCGGATCACGGGGACAAGTCGTTTTATAATCACAAATTCAATTGATGTAGGAAGGGTAACGACGGTTAACAACCAACTACACTAACAGGGTGGAAGTGTGTGAAAATGTGTGTGAAACCATCTACCAAACCAACATCCTAGGGTTCGAGAATCGGAGAGGCAAATAGGCGAGGAAGCTTGTGTGGTGTGTGGGAATGAGGTTGCTAAGCATATGGGTTCAATCCGAGGATAACTCAATTGTCTTTCCGGCTAAGGAAAACGCAATCGGTGGATGTGGCATTTTATCGAACACTTGGTGTGCAATGAAAGTAGGGTATGAAAAATTGAGATAATAAACAACCAAGCATACAAGAATGGTACCACTAGGCAAACTCCACTCTAGGGACACCCACTAGGATCCCTAATTCAAATTATATCTCATCAATTCTACCACATAATCATTAAAACATGCAAGATTGAAAACCAAAGCCAAAGCAAACACAAATCACCATACAACCACACAAGAAGAAGATCTAGCTCATTATAACAAGAAAAGAGAGATTTTTACTTCTAAAAACATCATCCATTATCATTACAATTCACTAAATCAAAATACACAAGGAGAGGGAAAGAGTTCACCAATATCTCCAATGAAGAACAAAACCCAAACCAAATGATCCTCCTTGCTTCTTTGTTGCTCCACCAAAACCCTAACCCTAAGATGAAGAATGGGGAAGAAGGAATGAATGGAATAGAGGGGGAGAAGCCCTAGAAATAGGCTCAGAATTTCGGGTCTGAAAACAGCCCAAACGGGTCGGATCCGCGCCCAAACCCGCAACTAATGCCCAAATCTGCAGAAATTTTCAGCACCGTCACCCTGTCTTACAAAAATTCTAGAAAAATCATCCGACCTCGGATTGACGTGTTCCAGGTGGCGATGGAACCGTAACAAAGTGTACTCTAACAGAAAAATATCATTAGGCCGAAAAATACACTGGAATAATAGCAGATTTCTTCACAAGAGGGGCAAATCTGCAGAAATTTTCAGCACCGCCACCCTGTCTTACGAAAATTCTAGAAAAATCATCTGACCTCGGAATGACGTGTTCCAGGCGGTGATGGAACCGTAACAAAGTGTAGAATACCAGAAAAATATCATTATATCGGAATATATACTGTAATAATAGCAGAATTCTGCACAATAGGGGGAAAAGCAGACGTTCTAGCCCAGAAATTTTCAGCACCGTCACATTGTCTTCCAAAAAATGCAGTAAATTGCTCCGACCTCCAAAAATTCTGGAAAAATATGTGTTGGAATCGGGACTTCACGAAATTCGACTGAAAAATAATAGAAGACCAAGATGGAGATGCTAATAACCTGTAAAAATTATGTTTAAGCATATAAAAACGGTAAGCTCCAATATTAAGTGTTATCATCAAAATGCGCGTATCGGAGCCAAAATGAACACAAATTATGCACAAAATGCCATCTAATGAGGGGTAAAATATACAATATTGAACCTTAATCACACCCCCCAACTAGCTTTTTGCTAGTCCCTAGCAAAACAAGCGATATATTCGGATTCACAATATAGCACTCATCAAACTCCATAATATTTATGGCACATGAAATTTTTTCAATATAAACTCAATTCCAATATACCAACTCATAAAAGAGAGCAAATCCAAAACCAAAACTTCAATATGGCTCAAACCAACAAAGTACAAGCAAAGTTTGTATTCATTGAGATTAAAACATAAGCGTGTCATAGTATCACAATCTTCAAGAACTTGGCCAAAAATAACACTTAGCTTTCTTAATTCATGGAAGTTTGATATGTGGATCATGTTTATTCATGTTTTTTAATATGAAACTTAGAATGACCCATGTAACGAGGGTTCGGTCAATGACTCCCAAATCAGAAGATTTTGGGGCATTGGGCCAAAAAGGACCCCGCGGACCTAGTAACTCGAATCACCTAAGATTCACTTATTTTTCTCTCGTGCACTCCACTAAATCATATCGTTCGACACGAATCACCAATGTTTCATGAGGACCCGGCTACTTGACAAAACTAGAAGAACGATGCACTTATTCTTTTTTTCTTTTTCTTTTTCTTTTTTTTCTTTCTCTCTTTTTTCTTTTTTTTGATCCAACACACCAATCAACCACTCCTCAAGCATAAACCAAACGTATATCCAAGGCCAAATTCCATCAAATTGAACACCAAAGTACACTAATGACTTAATCCAACTCGTGCATCACAAAGTTTGCACAAAACTAATCCAAACCACATCGAAGACAAAATTCATCGAATTATGCACTATTTTTATGAATGGCATATTAAAATTGATCCCATGAAAAAAAGCAATAAAATGCATGATAATTTAGGAGTTTGAACATAAAATTTGAATCCAAATGTATGCATGAATATGAAGCATATAAGGGACTAAGCACAAAGCTAAAAAATGAGCAAGGAGTGTCAATTATATGCTCGCAAGATATTGGTGATGTCAAAATGGATGTCGCCAACAAAAACAAAAAAAAATTTAAAACGAAAACAACTCACTAAACATCCTAAAACCACCTACTACTCTCCCCCCAACTAAAGAAAACATTGTCCTCAATGTTGAAAAAGTAGAGGTTTATTGAAATAAAACTATCCTAAAAAGCATAGAAAGTGCATTAAATTAAAATTTCTATACTACTAGAAGGAGATCACCGGGGTCAAAAGGAGGATCTCGGATGTATAACGGTGATGAAAGTTGCTCAATTAGATCTTTACGCTCCTCCGCGAGCGTTTTCCCTCCACAAATCACTTTGGACCCTAGCAACACACCAACAAGTGCTCCCTCCATAAAATTTCCAATCGTGCCCTGCGAGAGAGAGGTTGTGTCAATCCAAAGCCGACACCATTGCCTTTCAACAAAAGTGATCCAAATATAGTCGTCAACATAAGATAAAGAATTTAAATCAAGTTGACGAAAACTCCCTAAAGTGATTGCGTCCATCTCCATATGATGCCTGCCCACGGGGGAGAGGAATGATGGATTTTGGGATAAGATTGGGGGAGAGCATGGTTCGGACTCCACCAAAATGATCGATGAGCTCGTGGCCCTACTAGTCTCCTCCTCCACTCCATCCAAAATTTTACGCTCGTCCTCTCCATCATCACACAAATCTCCTACAAGAGAAGATGAATCCAAATCAAATAATAAAAGTTTTTGAGTGGTTGGATTACCTTCTCCCAAGCAAGAGGCAAGCAATGCGAGACTGTAAATGATCTTCTGAATATACTGGCTCCGAGTCTCCATGCTCCGCAGAAAATATCGGGATTGAGCCTCCTGTGTCTGAATAAGCAATTGAAGTTCCTCGCCCAAGGGTTGCAAGGGTGCGTCCACGATTTGCTCTCCTTGGTCAAGGGATGCTCCAATGCTATCGTGATATGGCGCTAATGGATCACTCCCTGAAATCCCATCCAATGGTCGTGACATATCCTCCATGGACTCCAGGTACTCCCAAGCATCCACAGGTGACATGTCAAATAGAGCTCCATCGTCCAACATCGCCATGTAGTCCTGCATCTCCTCCTGCAACCCATCGTAGAAAAACTGGAAAAGATGGTCTATCGTGAATCCATGATGTGGACAGCCGCTTAATAAATTCATGAACCTCCTCCAAGCTTGGTAGAAGGATTCACCGTCAATTAGAGCAAAGCCGGCAATTTTGAGCTTCAAAGAAGTGGTCCTGTGCAAAGAAAATGAAAGTGCATCATACAAAGAATTTATGCCGTTAAAGTCCATAACTTTTTTTTTTGAATTTTTATAAAAGAAAATGAAAATAAAGATAGCAAAGGACTCAAAAAGTGAAAAATAAAGAAATCTCAAATCAAAAAGTGAAAAATAAAGAATCGGAAAAGACTCACACTAATAGTGGGAAGTATCTCGCCAAAATTTTCAAAATCAATCGAAAATGTAAATGCAAAAACCGTTGTCCCCGGCAACGGCGCCAATTGGTTGACTCAGAAAACGCGCAAGTGCACGCCTTCCGCTCCCAAGCGTAGGAGCGTCAATGCAATATATAAATAACCGGTGAGTACCGGGTCGGATCACAGGGACAAGTCGTTCTATGTTCACAAAATTGATCGATAACGAAAAAATAAAGTGTGTTACAACTACCTCACCTAACGGTCGATGAGTGTGAGAAAAAGTGGGGTGAAAATTAAAAATCTAACCTAAGTGGCTAAGGGTGGAGAGCCGAATCGGCAAGTAACAAGGAGAACTCATGTGATGTGTGTGTGAATGAGGCCGTGGGCGTGGAAATTCATCCCAAATATAACTCAATTGATCTCCCGGCTAAGGGAACTCAATCGGAAAATACGGCATTTCATCGAACGTGTGGGGTGCAATAAGTAATGAATGAAACTCACATGAGTAATAATCAATTAAGCACATTAGAGAGGGTCCGCTAGGATTATCCTCTTCTTGGATTCCCCCTTAGGGTTCCAATAAACAAAGTTCTAGGGTTTCATACACAAATTAGACAATGAAATTGTGCTAGAGATGAAAACCACAACCCAACAACAACAAGCACAACACAATCACACAAGATAGATTTCAGAAATTCATAATGAAAAGGAGAAGATTTTACTCAAATTCTATCATCCAATTACAATACAAAAATCTAAATCAAATACACAATAGGTTGGAGAAATTTCACCCAAGTGTCACTCCAAGATGAAAATCCCCCTCTCCCAAGTGCTCATCCAAGCTTCAAGCTTCCTCAAGCTCCTCCCATGGCCTCCAAGCTCTTCTTCCCCCTCCAAAATTTAGCAAAAATAAGAACTAGGGCTGAAAAACCCCCCCAAATTCGCAATATAACTCAAACACACCTTATCGGGTCTGTTTTTAAGTCAAACGGGTCGGATTCTGGCCCAAACCCGCAAGCAATGCCCAAAGCTGCAGAAATTTTCAGCACCGTCACCCTGTCTTGCGAAAATTCTAGAAAAATCATCCGACCTCGGAATGACATGCTCCAGGCGGCGATGGAATCGGGACTTCACGAACTTCGACTGAAAAATATCATTAGGCCGGAATATATATATTGGAATGATAGCAGAATTCTTCACAAGAGGGGCAAAGCTGCAGAAATTTTCAGCACCGTCACCCTATCTTGCGAAAATTCTAGAAAAATCATCCGACCTCGAAATGACGTGTTTCAGGCGGCGTTGGAATCGGGACTTCACGAACTTTGACTGAAAAATATCATGAGGCCGGAATATGCATTGGAATAACAGCAGATTTCTGCACAAGAGAAGGCATTGCAGAATTCTTCTTCTCTTCTTCTTGCTTCCGATAAATCTCCAAAAATTCCAGAAAATCCAGAAAAATCCCAGGAGTACCTGAAAAATACGAGAAGGAGAAATTAGTCCACAAAAACTACATTTTATGTATAAAATACGAATAGGCTTCAATAATACACAATATCTCGAATACGCACGTATCAAAGCCAAAATAGATACGATATACACATAAAATGCCCGAAAATAGGGGGGAAATAAGCAATTTATATCCCGAATCATGGAGTCCAATCTTAGCTTACCTTGACTCGGAGACGCTCGTTCATGGGTCCCGCTTCAACCACTATCGAGGCTCCATCTCGACGAAAGAGCTATCTTTAGCCCAAATTATTGGTAAGCCAAAAATGGATATAACAACCATGATATTGCATATTATGTGTTGATTTCCTCTAGAAATAATACCCTAAATCATATCTTGATTGGTAGAGAGAAGTTGATATGTTTGTAAATTTCAAAATCTGAATCCTGTACTCACCCATTTATATAATGCTCGATGTTTAGAAATTCTCGATATCATATTATGTGCTTGCTTGCATGTCTCTAATATCTACTCTCTCTTTGTATTTCTTAAGGACAATGAAGAGTTTAGCTTGAAGATTTTGATGAGTGTTTATTTCATATCTTTTTCCTATGTTTTTCTCTCACGTTTCACTCTACTCCGCCACGCTTTTCACATCGTTTCTTCCACTTTTTAGTTTCTTTTTACTCTTGGGCTTCCTATGTGTATTTCAGGTCAAAATGTGGGTGAGGACATAAGCTTTGAGAGCAATTGGGGGAGCGACGGGGTTCAAATCGATGAAGGAGTGATGAAGGAAATGGCCCACCACATGATCGTATGTCACCACACACGGCCGTATGTGATGATGTAGCCCAGAGCCAAACGAAAAACCCCAACACGACCATTTGAAACAGTCGTGTAGGCCATGTTGCTAAGGAGATAAAGCCAGAACAACACAGTCGTGTGGCCGTCCACATGACCATGTCGCCCCAAAAATGAACAAAAATAGAAGCTGCTGCTGCTGGAGGCATCAATTGCTGTGTTACACATGACTTTGCTTTTCGTACAGCTGCTCCACAAATTGGGATAGTTGAGAGGAAAAAATAACACTCCAAGAGTGCATGCACAATGTCGTGTGAAAAGCAACCTTTCAAAATATTTTTGGGTAGAAGCAGTTTCCACAGCATGATATGTTCAAAACAGAGTACTTATTAGAACACCATTTCATAAAACTCCTTAGGAGCTCTTGGACCAAAAAGTTCATATATTATCTTATTTTCGTGTCTTTGGTTGTAAATTTTATATTCTGAACACCAAGAATAACTTAGATAAAATTGACTCCAAAGCGGATGAAGATATCTTTATTAGCTATTCCTTGCATAGTAAATGCATATAGAATTTACAATAAAAGTACTCTTACTATTGATGAGACACATCATGTTTCTTTTAATGAATCCATTAGTAGTTCCACTCATAATATTATTGATGATGATGATGTGCATGGTGAACAACATGTAATCGATAATGCATCCACTTCACTACCTAGAGCTTTAATGAAACTACTCATTACCCACACGTACAAATAGTCGCAGGATAGAAGATGGTATTAGAACTAGGTTTCAAATTGAACAAACAATACATGTTGCTTTTGTCTCTAACATTGTGCCTAGAAAGATAGATAAAGCTTTTGCAGATAGCTCCTGGATAGAAGCCATGCATGAAGCGCTTCGAAAGAAATCAAGTTTGGGAGCTGATTCTAAGGCCTAAAGATTATCACATCATCGGTACAAAATAGGTATACAGAAACAAGCTTAATGAAAGCAGACATGTAGTGAGAAACAAAGCAAGGTTAGTTGCACAAGGATATTGACAAGAAAAAGTATTGATTTTGTTGAAGCCTTTGCTCATATAGCTAGATTAGATTCAATACGAACGTTACTTGCTTTAGCCTCCTTTATGAATTTTAAATTATATCAAATGGATGTAAAAAGTGCCATAAATTTGACTAAAATCATGTTTTAAACCCGAGGACAAAACGCATAAATATTCATCACAAATTTATTGATGATCCCTGTCACAAGAAGTTCATAGAGTTGAGATATATTTTCACTGAGCATCAAGTGGCACATATTCTTACCAAGGCACTTAAACTAGATACTTCCATTAAATTGCATAGATATTTTGGTATTGTTCTTAAAAAGGAAATCCAGTTATTTATGATGATTTAGGGTAATTTGACTCCTACCTTTTTGAGATGACAAGCGGGAGAAGTAGGAATGCATATATGAAATAATATTGATGATATTCATGTTATAATTTATGTGTATGATTAACATGTTGTTTAAACTCTTTTGTGTATGATTAACATGTTGTTTAACTCATGTGACTTTTGTTTAAAGCACGTGGTTTGAACTCAGATATTATAACACATGAATTGAACTCAAAACATATGGATTGAACTCAGATACATTCATAAGGTAATATGAAATACACTTATAAGATAATATGAAAACTATGCCCCATTAATGCTTATTCTAATGCTAAGATGCAGGGAAAATTATAAAGATTTTGGTAACACCATGCATCGATATTTTGGGAGTACGTATGTCTTTAATTTTTCAAATGATTTCTTATTTTTATCATGTATTTGTCATCATCAAAGGGGGGAAGAATGTTGGATATTAGACACTCTATGTAGAATTTTGATGATGATTAAACAACTGATGGTACTAATTTTTATCAATGAGTGTGTAGGTATCAAAGTATATTTTATATGAAGAGTTCAAAGTAAAAAGAAGAAATGTTGACCAATGAAGCTCAAAAAAGTGAATTCAAATCAATTGGGTCATATGATCAAAGGTAAAGTGTGGAGGAAGCTCACCCTAAGGCAACAATAGCTAAAGTTTCTTAGGCATGGAGATGGTAGACTTCAAGCAACATCAAGATAGTATTTTTGGTGTATTTTGCGTATTTTTAGTCCATGTCCTTAGATTTGTTAAAGCCTCTAATATTGAAGCACCACACACACTTCAGATAATGTTCTAAAGTGATAAAAATTATTCTGAAAATATTTTGAACATATTTAGAGTGTGTGTCACACTTCTCTATGATACATGTACATGTATTTGGAGGAAGTTGACTCCCTAATCAACATGAGTCTACTCCTTAAGTCTTGATAGACCCAGAGTGGTTTTGGCCACTGGCTAGGAGTCGACTCATGTATGCAGGATAGTTGACTCCTGGACCAGTAGTCAACTCTATGTTATACTATTGTATAGAAGTCGGCTCTAATACTCCCAAAGGGTGAAAATTAACTGCTTTCTTGATTGACACGATTTTACAGTTGGGAGATGACTTTCCACATCTGTTGTACGAAAATCAACTTTTTATATTGAAAGAATTTGCAAGAGTTGAACAACAAGGTCAAAAGAATTTTAAGAAATTTTCAAAGCAATTTCTAACGATTTTTCAAAGCTCTCATTTTCTCATTGCTCTCCCCTCTTCTAGGCCAATTTTGTTTCAGTTTTTATTCAAAGTTTTTAAACAATTTCTGACCTATCTTGTTCTCAATCATTAGAGCTTCATCTCTATCTTTCGAGATTGGATCAAGAGATTCTCTCAAGCGATTTTTCTTTCTATTTTCTTCTTGAGATCAAAACTTTTCTACAGACACTTAGACACTTGAGCTTCAAATCATTTGGCTATATGCGCACTGTAATCACTACAAAAAGTGTAAGTATAAATATAAGGGTGGTTGGTAAGTTGTATCAATTGTTACAATTGTGAAACCCCCTCATTTGTTCGAGGTCCTCTTGGTAAAGAGTTATTGGTTCTTGTGGAAGCCCTTTTGTTGGAGAAGATGCAAGGTTATAAGAAGCCTTCTAATTTGAGGCGAAGTAGCTCTCACTTGAGAGTTGGGTAGCATAAATCTAAGTTGTTGGCTTGGGATTGGACATAGCCCACGGGAGGATAAACTAGGATAAACTCCATTGTATTTGCATTTGCTCTTTGTCTCCCTTACTCATATCTCTCTATTACTTGCTTGATTGTTGATTTCCGATGTGCATATATATTTTATTGCAAGTAATCCATATAGTTGATTAAGTACTTAATAGCGAGCTGAGATCTACATAAGCATACAATATATAAGCCAAATTCACATAGTCCTCATAGCGAGCTGGGATCTTCACAGTGTGCCACCCCTCTACTAGCAATTAAGTCATCCATAGTAGTTATATGATCTCCACCTCGACTAAAACTCCCACTACCTCCTTCACCATCGCTACGTGTATCATCATATAGACTATGCCCATCAACCGCCATTCCTTTATCAACACATAGGTTAATCTTGAGATTTGGACTAATCAAATCATCATTCATTTGTCACTCCTTGCCTTCAATTGTTTCGATGCGTCATGAAGCGTTTCGTATATCATCGCCAACTCATCAAATGTCACGGGTCGACTAACCAAGATCTTCTTCACTCTGGACTCCAAAACTCTCTAACCTTTGTCACCATCCATGTATCATAACATTACATACATTTTTCCCTTGACGCTAAACCTGACATCTTCCTCGTGAACGTAAATTGGACATCCAAACACCGGAAGAAGATATAGCTCCACTTGCTTCCTTGTTCAAACCGTCTTTGGAATTTTCTATTGATAGCTGATAATGGAATTTTGTTCACCAGATAAGCTACGGTTGGTATAATTTCAGCCCAAAATCCATTCAATCATCATCATGTAAATCCAAGACACCTCGTATTCTCTCGAAGTGTCTATTCATCCTCTCCGCAACTCCATTCGACTAAGAATCTCTCAAAGTATTGAAATTCCTTTTTTACTCCATGCTCATCACAGAATTTATTAACCTCGGTAGAAGTAAACTTGTCACTATTATCGGATCTTGTCACCTTCGGGTTATTTCACATTTGACTCTCTACACTGGTTTTCTATGCCTTGAACTTCTGAAATGCCTCGAGCTTTTCCTTCATCACATACACACATAGTTTTCTGGAGAAATCATTGATAAACGATTTGAAGTAACGAGCTCCACAAGAGAGTGAACTGGTGTAGAACCCCAAATGCCGATGTGAACTCACCGAAACTAACCTTTGTTTGCTTATCATAGACACAATCTTCACAAACTCCAGCTCTTTAAAGTTCACCCCTTTAATCAGACCATGCTTACTCAAAGCGTCCATGCTCTTCTTTTCGACATGTCCAAATCGTAGATGCTACAGCCAGATGGAATCAATCTTCTACGAACTCTCAACTCTAATACTGAAATCTCTTATGATTTCCATCCCCTTCAGCAAATATAAATTCATGACTTTGTCACCTCTCATTACTACCATCGATTCATTCAATGTTTTCTGAGCTTCCTTCTCAATCATAACCTTGTAACCCATGAAATTCAGCGCCCCTAAAGAGACTAAAGGGTTCCGTAACTCTGTAACATGTCATATATTAGTGAGTGTGTGCACTATGCCATCGAACATCCTAATTCTCACTTAACCAACTCCAACAATCTTGCACAGACCACTGTTACACATAAAGACTGATGCTACTCCTTTCTCTGGTTAAATATAGAAGCACTCCCTATTTGGTATCATACAGAATAGGGGGGACAAACGGGTCGTGTAGGTAGGGGTCGGGTCGGGTCAAATTTGACCCGACCCAGAAAGGGGTAAACCTGAACCCGACCCGGATTAAATCCGGGTCAAGGTTCGGGAACACGTACCCGACCTGGGTGCAAACCGAGTCACTCGTACCCAACCCGGTTTGTCTTGCGGGTCGGGTTCGGGATGAAAAGAGTGAAATTTTATTATTTAAAATTTGAAAACCACACTTACCACCAGTTGCAACCAAAAGGGCTCGATCTCGGAACCTCAAGGCAACATGACAGCGCCCCAAACCAAGTGTGCTACGGTAGTTGTCGTAGTTATGTTTATCGTTTTTAATATATTTCTTATAAATATTATTATTTGAAATTGAAAAACTTAAAATGAAGGGATTGAGATTTTTAGGGTTTGAACCCACAACCTCTTGAGACACAACGAGAAGCGTAACCAAGTGCTCCACTGGTGCTACTGTGGAATCTTTGTAATACATTTAATATATATGTATAATATATAAACGGGTGGAATTCGGGTCAATCGGGTTGAGGTGTCAAACATGTATCCGACCTGGATTTTATCCGGGTTGATCGGTTGACCCGAATCCTACCCGACCCGATTGGCTCCTACCCATAACCGGCCTAATAGGCTGGGTTCGGTTCGGTTCGGGTCCATTCTGCCACCCCTAATATAGAATGACACCACTAAATTCATGATCCATGTATGATTCGTAAAACCTAATGAGCATATTGTGAGTACATCGTATGCTTCTTCGCTCATAACCTCCTCCGCATGTATACCATAACTGACGAAGATACTGTCACATCCTCCTTGTCTCTATTCTTCCTCTCAAGGCAGTCTATCTTCCATTGTTTAAGTTTCTTACAAATATATCATGATTTGCATCCAGTCCTTAATATTAATCTCCTCTTGTTACCTCCGCTCGCATTGCTTCAACCTGAAGCAAATAGTACATGGTTGTTTGAATCTCCCTGGCCCGCTCTAACCAACTCATATCATTCAATATCTTAACTCCTCACTGTAGAGTCTCGTCTTCGTATCCTCAAGATTGAGAGTATCCTGAATATAAATCATGTTGATGACAAACGTCATGTATCGCTCTGGTAACGATATGAGCAGAATCATCGCCTCGTACTCTATATTTATATGTAATCCAATGGACATCACCTTAGCCTTTAAATGTTTCCAAGTGATCTTTTAATGAGGCCCCAACTTGCATCTTGAATATAAAAAATTTCGACAAGATCAGCATGTTGGCAAATGAATTTTTCATATGCAGCTTCTCTAGATTTTGTCATTATACATTAGTCGTAGTCTCCTTAAACACATGATAAATAACCGCATTTTATAAGCTATGCTGGATGATTATTATAGTCAAATCATCCATCTGTAGGACCTGAAACTATGGGAAACACACTAGAGTGAGTGAATAATGTTTTATGATAATTAAAAGGAATTTACGCCTAATAAAAATCCCAATCAACCAAAAGTGCGGAATAATAATAAAAGAGAAAACAACACAGAAAATGCAGACGCAAACAGAGTATGTACACCAGTTCGGATTCTCCTAAGTCAATTCCCGACTCCCTGGAATCCTACTCTAGCAACCCTCTAGTAAATCTCACTAGACATTAGTATCCACTAATAAACACTCTTACCAAATCCCGGTAAGAGTAAATGCAATACAATAATCGCACCAATTCCCATAACCCAGGAATGGTCCACTCTCACAACCCGAGAGTAATTCTTACACAAGAAAGAAGGAAATTGAAATAATCAATTTGAAACAATTACACAATCATTTGCCTTGAATATGATCTTACTTAAAAGTGAAAGCTAGGTATTATGTAAGATGTGCTCTAATTAGAGAGATCGAGCACTTACTACTTGTCCAAAGATGAGAAGTAATCAATGCTTGAAGATGTGAGCTTTTGAGATTAAATTGAACAGGTGATGAATGAGATCTTGAGGAAGTTGGAAACTTTGAATGCTAGTGATCAATGAGAATTAATGTATCAAGAGTTCTGAAATGAGTGCCAACATTCCCTATAAATAGCTCTACCAAAATCTCACCAAATCCCCTAAGAAATACGCAGCAATAAATGCTGGAACATGCTGTAACGGGCAGTTTTCTGAATCACCAGACATCTGGAGAAGGAATGTCAGGCGTCTATGCACTGTACTGATAAAGCATTAAATGCAGTCTAACGACTAGTTAGTCAAGCATCTGATGAAGAGTTCTCAGACGTCTGGTTGACTCTTCAGACGTCTGTCATGTAGGCATCAGGCGATCGAACTGGCGGGGTCAAGAAAGTGCAACTCTCAGGAAATTCTGTGGATTTTCCAAACGTCTGGAGTTCAATATACAGGCATCTGTTTCACTACTAAGACGTCTGGCTAGAAGCCTATAGACGACACAAGATGCCAAATAAGGAGAAGTGTTCTCATTCAACCAAACGACTAGAGTACATCTCCCAGACGTCTAACAACCTTTTCAGTCGTCAGGGAAGACAACTCCATGCGTCTGTCATATTAGGGCTTTCTAGGCCTAAGTCAGACATGCATGCCAAACGTCTAATGGTCATACACCAGACGTTTGATCCTGGGTTGAAAGCTTAAATTTGTTCCGAATAAATTTACAGTCGTATGGGATCAATTAATGGATGTTCTAAGTTGTTGTGCATGACATGGATATGCTTCTAGTAAATAAATTCAAGGCTTAACATTCTAATATCAAAATGAAGTAAAGAATATGAAATTTTACATATTAATCATCTTCACTTCCTATTAGATTCCTTGAGTCTATCTCTTGATTTTTTCATATCATCGGTTCACTTCATCGTCACTTTTTGATGTATCTTTGATCTATATGCGACGATGCTTTAATTAACTACAAAAGGAGGAGTTAGTCACAATTAATTATGTTTGGTTATTATCACAACCAAATTAGAGGATTCAATACTCAACACTATCTCTATCTTCTTCCTTTTAAAGATATCCGCTGGTAAAGTATCTGGGTCAGACACTACCTTATGGACACAAATCTTACTTAAGGTTGCCTTCGTCTTGTACTGCCATATCTCAATGTTTTTCTTATCATCAAACTTCTTGATTTTGTATTGTGATTCTCCAACCATCGCATATGAACCACCCATATATGAACTCAAACCAATTGCTTTTCCGATGCCATCATCTTTCGTAGAAAAATTCTTTAACATTACATGGAACTTGTTTTATGAATCTTGATTTGATACCAATTGTTCAGGGATTTGGGCCCACCTATTGGACTACTATACCCACTTGTTATGCTTATTAGAAGACAATCATCCCGTGAAATTTCAAGAATCGTTAAACCAACTCATAAAACTAACGAATGTATTTGCAAAACCTACAACATAAACACTATATGAAAAGTAACATAAAATAAAAGAAAAACATGCACTTGACACCAAGATTTATACTGGTCACATCCAATACTCGATGTATGTCTAATTGGAGAGATCACTAATGCTTTAATAATTTTGGATTACAAAGTATGACGTTTGGTTCAAGGGAAAAAATCACATCCATTAAGAATTTGGGCAGAAAATAATGGGAAAACTCTCTTTTGGCTCTAACATTACCCACTCTTGACTCCTCATTTTTCCTCTGTATTTCTACAAGTAGTCATAAACTTGTACATAAAATTCACATTATAATCTATCCAAAATAATGGTTTAACCCCCTTTTAGAACCCCTAACGGGTATGTGCTACAATAATGGAACATGATCGGAATCGGAATCCGTCGTAGCCATCCGATCAAGGTAAGATCACCTCTCGTTGCACCAAATAGCCAAATCTATTGCCACTGGTGATGCACATGATCGCGTGAGGACCAGTCACGTGACAAGCGCACCATCCACTTCATGCCCCGAGCGTGTGCGTTCTCACGTCCGTGGGGCGCCCGTAGGGCATGAGCATAGGGTGCACAGTGCTAAAGCAGAAAAACCACAAAAAATAAACATAAGCCAGGCTATGAAAAATACAGTTTTTTGACTTTAGAAAATAAGTGTTTTGGGCTCCATAATATCTTTGAAAAATTCTCAAAACTTTTGATAAATCATATATTAATCTTTGGGATATTTTAAAATTTTTATATCATATTTTTCAATAATTATGGTTAAAAATCACATTTATGTTGGATATTGGTTTTCCATAATATATGTTTTGATGATAAACAAACACTATGCTTGGACTAATATGATTTGTGTGGCTATTTAGAAGCATTTGATAAGGTGTTAATGCTCAAGTTTTAGATGAGAACATTTTTGATACGAACATGGACGGTATCGTCATTATTGAGCTCATATTGTTATAATTGGTATGTATGATGTATCTTTTATTTTTTTGTTATAGATATGACGTTAAAACCTTGAAAATACACTCTATATACTCTCTCACACTTCAACTAATAAGTTAAGACTTAGAATATTCATTACCTTAAACATGGCCAATTAACGTTGGTTCTAAGTCAATCTATTCATTCAAGTGTAAGTTAATTGACCAATAAACCCTTTAATCGACTAGCGTACTACAGATATTTGAAGATTCACATGCAGCTTGAAATAATCGACTAACCCTTTTTAGTCGACTAATACAGAATAATATAGCTTTACCAAATTGTATTATTAGTTGACTAACCTATACATTTGTCGACCAAAACAGAAATGTATATTTCCATAAATGTACTGATTAGTTGACTATCCATTCCCTAGTTAATTAATGCTAAGTTTCATAAGTTTGAATTTTTTTACCATTAGTCGACTAATGCAATTAATAATTAACTAATGCAAAAACGCAAACTCTTCTTTGACTTAAACCATTAGTTGACTACTACCTATGCTAGTCGACTAATAGTCACATTGCTTATGCTTGGCTCTAGAATATGGCCATTTTTTGATCCATTGCAGCTAAATTTGTAAACATGAGTGTTGGATTTCAGCTCTATAAATAGGGTTTGAGACCTTAGATGTTTAACAAGATTTGTAAATTTTAAAAGCTTTGATTTCTTATCTCTTCTTGTTCCAAAAAAAGCTAAAATTTTGTCCAAATTTTGTTCTTTCAAATTCATATATCTTAAAACAGAATCACACTAATTAGCCATCATTAGGTTCACATGCACGTGAATTCAAATATTTACATCATTAAAAAATATTTGGATTTGTAATTTATTACCTGTGCGTAGCCGAATTAGATATATGATGATGTATCATAGATACAAGCATCAAGTGATTTTTGGTGTTTTGCAGGTTTCCTAATGTATGGGTGAACGTATCCAAATTTCCTTATCTGTTGGTTTCATAGGCCACAAAGCTTTTTAAGCATCTTTCATGGTGTCCAAATAATGATAATCATCAAAATACATAGCTAACAGCTGTCATCATCAATCATCCAAGCCATAATCTTTTAACTATGTGTCCTGATAATAAGCTACTACTAGATCAGTACTATAACGTGCGTGTAGAGAGAAAAGAAGCTTTATATATTTCGTGGTTCTTGCAGCAGTAAGAAAAAACAAATTAATCAGAAGGGTTTGCAGAGAGATCACCTTGGAGTTCATCAGCCCTGTGCATCCACAGTTTCACTTCTTCCGTTGCTGTCTTCGACTCTCTTGCAGCATCGTCGAGCCTTCTCTGCAGGCTGTCCCTCTTGGTCCTCAGCTCGAGCATCTCATCCTTCAACGACTCCATGTTGTCTTCGCAAGAGATGAGATGGCCAAAAGCGACCTTGAAGAAACCGATGAAGGGTTCCGTCAAGCATTTGCCGGTGGACACAATTGCATCTACCATGTTGGAAATGGTGGGAGTGCAAATCTTCTTTGGAGAAATTAGGATAGATTCGGCTTCTTGTATCTTAAATACAGGCACGTGTTATACGTTCAATCTGAAAACTGAAAACTTCTTCTAATCTTGCTTGGGCCCATATGATTTTAATTTTTAGGTGGTAAACAAGAATTTTTTTTCTTATGTATAATTTTAAAAGGTACGGGTAGGGGTGGCAATTCGGGCCGGCCCGGTCTTATCGGGCCGTGCCGGCCCGGTCCGGTTTTCTTAAAGGACTGGGCCGGCCCGGCCCGATAAGACTTCGGGCCATTTCGGAGAGGCCCGGGCACGGTCCGATAAAAATTCGGGCCGCCCGGCCCGGTCCGATAGGGTTGAATAAATTATGTCTTGTGACAATATTTTATCATATTTTTAAACACAAACTTGTCTCATATGCTTAAAGATGCATCGAAATGTAGCACAAAAGAAGAGGATTAAGTGGGTTGCATAAGGTGATGTGTCCTACATTGTTTTCATTTATTTGGCAAGATGAAGTAACATGTTTGGTGGTTCTTTGTCTCTTCTCGAAAACTGAGATCAACCCCAAAGATCCGAAGACATCAAAGTTGGCGCTGACAGGAAGTTGTTAAAATTTATGATATTTGGACTTTGATCTGATAAGATTCATGACATTGGACTCAACACCATAAATGAATGCACATTACTGAAATCTGCTTTAGAATGGTGTGTGGTCAAATTGAAGTGAGGCGATCAAATGCTTTTCGTGCCGTGCCGTGCCGCCCATGGGCTGAAAAGCTTGGCCCGGGTCCGGTCCGAAAATGAACCGGGCCGGGCCGGCCCGGTCCGATAAGGATTTCGGGCCAAAATTGTTGGCCCAAGCACGGTCTTATCGGGCCGGGCCCGTGCCGGGCTATCGTGCCGGGCCGAAAATTGCCACCCCTAGGTACGGGTATGCAAAAACATTAAGAACTTTGTTGTGTATATTTTTTAAGACGCTGGGACCAAATATATAGAACGGTGCCAGCGGAGGAAATTTCGTCATATACCACTTGATACCCATTCATTTATCAGACCGGTTTGAAGAGATCGGACATGATCATTAAATATTCCAGTTAGGCCACCTACTCCACTGTGAATTGGACCATGCATCAATTAGTCTTATCAAGTGGGTATTTATTGTTAGTGGGGCCAAATGCAGAGCAGAGTAGGTGTGAAGTGTGAAGCGTTTAGTATAAACAGAGCTTTATACAGGTACGTGTTACCTTTCGCCCCATCTTCAATGAGAATTATGATTTACGTCAGCCAAGAATCAACATCCAAGAGCTGTCTTTGGGCGCCGGAGCTTTCTATAAGTGAGTTGATCATCTTATTTTGTTCAATTAAATTATGTGAGATTGCTCGAACATAACTATGCTAATTAATGCTGTCAGCTGGGTCAATTTCACCACCCAATAACTCCAAACTATTATTTTTCCAACCTACAGTGATGGTCTTCATTTATTATATTGACATCCATTTCAAATTTTCAATCCCTTGCTGTGATAAATGAATTGTTGTAGGACACAATAATGCAGATGCATGTTAGCAGTAATGAGAGCCAGCTAGATAAACATATGTGTTTGAAGGGTACTCCAAATGCCGTGTTGTATGTCATGTTTGTGACGTCCAATTACGTCACGTACAAAATTACTTGGGTCAACATACTGTCTTAGACATCCTTATGAGTCTAGAACCATTGGTTCATGTACCAAGCCCATTCATGCTTAAATTCGTACTTGTATCGAGCTCGCCTGTCTCTGTCTCCCCACACTTTAGGGCCTGTTCTTTTGCTTGAAAGTATATTTGGGAAAGTTGAGAAGTTAGGAATCTGATGAGAGAGAAAATGATGTGTAGTGTGTTCTTTTGTTGGAAAATGGGGTTGGATTGTGGAGTTGGAAAGTTGAGGTGGGGTCTACTCCGTATATCGTGTTCTTTTGGTTTAGTGCCTGTTCTTTTGTAGGAATGTGAAATTGGGAAAGTTGAGGGAGTGAGGAATCTGATGAGAGAGAAAAGCTTGTGTAGTGTGTTCTTTTGTAGGAAAGTGGTGTTGGATTGTGGAGATGGAAAGTTGGGGCCTGTTCTTTTGCCAAGAATAGGGATGGGAATGGGAATATTGACATTATTCCTGCACTATTCATCATATTCCAAGTTTGTATTCCAAGCGGTTGTTCTTTTGGGTGTGGAATAGAATCCTACGTGGCTATTCCAATTTGGTAATGATGAGCACTTTTGTATTCCAAGCTTTTTGCTTGGAATACAATGGAATCCATGGGAATGGTGGGCCTCACTCTCTCATCTCTCTCTATCTCTCTCCTCCAACTCATCCACTTTCCACTTTTTCATTCCAACTCTCCAATCCCAAAAGAACACAAGAATAGAATGTGGACCCTACTTTCTATTCCAACCCCCACTTTCCATACTCTATTCCACCCCAAAGAACACAAAACTCCATTTTCTCTCTCCTTGGAATACAAACTTTCCCCCATTCCATTCTTCTCTATTCCAGCAAAAGAACATGCCCTAAAGAAAGTTGGAGTGTAGGATGGGGTGAACCTAGGTAAGGTTAACCTCCTACATAAAAAGAGATCAGTTTGGGTTATTTTTTAACGCTTGCAGGTCCAATGCAAAAACCAAATACAACAATACTCCGATGAAATACCGGAATGAACAAGCCCTAGTGGAATGCGGCCAGGCATGCGACAGAGTAAAAAATGTCACGTACATTCCAAAATATTGCCCTGCTATGACAATACACTTAAAAATGGCCTGGACGAAGCATCAGTATAGACAAGTAAACTGGCATGACACAATAATAAAAATTGGGCAGAACGACAAGCAAGAAAATACACGCAATCAGATCGATTGACAAGATACAAGGCAAGGAACAGATTCGTAAATTGGCATGTACATTCTTAAGTGGATCCAACGTAAGGTCATGGCAAGAAAATATCGACAGCAACAAATACAAAAAATGAAATGTCCAAAACATAACACAATATCAAAAATATTGTCATGCAACACGGCAAGCAAAAGATACAAACATGGAATGTATTAAAAGTTATAAATCCCAAGTGCTCCCATAGCCAAATCTACATTATGAAATAAACCCAAAAAGAGCATCAGCAATAGACGTTCCAACCAACAACCAACATACAATCCAACGCATTAGTTATTGTTATACAACATAAGCAAAATAATAACACCTAGACCTAGGATAGAATACAGAACTAACTTCAGCGAGTTGAACTCGGATAGCATGCTATCCATCCTAGCGGTGTTAATCTCCAATTGACCTTCGACCCTAGCCAACCTCCTGTCAATCTCACCCCACCTCATATCATTAGGTAAGCTCGCAGGGATTTCACGTATTCCTCCTCTTTCATTCGCTTCCATTAAGTGCCGGATAATAAACGACGATCACTCACCGTGAGGTGGGTCCTTCCATTCGAAGTAATCACACTTGCTGACGCGAGACGGACAGCTCCAGAACCGTCTGCCCGGGTTCGTAAGAGTCCAAGAGGTCTTCCTTGGTCCCCACTTACCACAGTGGCACCTCTTGGAGTCTCCATCATCCGTATCCAACTCAGGTACACTGTTCGCATTCCGAAGGCGGGAGCGAATAGAAGTGTTGGAGCCTGAAATCATTTGTATCTGGAAAAACAAAAACAAAAGCTACATTAATGGTGTGTAATGTTAGTAGAAAAAGAATTTTATAAATAAATTGATATGGGGAAGTTGAAGGCATACCTTGGAAAATATAATAAACCCTGATGTCAACGTATCCGCCAGTTTTCAGAAGCATCAAAGTATATTTGACATGTAAAACCCCATAAGCAAATAAAATTCGTGTGCGTATCAATTAGAATGAAAAGAAAAACGTATAGCCCTCAGGAATTTATATGTTTCAATTTCCCAATTAGAATGAAAAGAAAAACGTATAGACCTCAGAAATGATCCCAGATTCCTATCTATAGACATGAAACATATACAAAACAGCCATAAAAAGCCCAATAAGCCAAAATATGGACATGGACATGAACAAGCACATTTAGCCAATATATCCCAGAATCCTTCAGCCATATGGACATGCACCAAGGCATGCAACATATACGCAATGCAAATAGAATGAAAACTAGGAATCTTTTATAGCCCTCAGGAAGTTATATTCCTCATTTGCCCAACTAGGTTGCTGGCGGTTGCTCCTTACTTAAGGAACCATCCTGCCTACCATCCATATAATTGGGAAATTAAGAGTTTCTTTCACCTATTTCATGTTTTGCATCATTAGGCTATTGAGATAAAAATTCATAGAGTTCACCTATAGTGCACTGCTGTGAGGCAAAGAAACCTTGCATGCCATGGCTACTCAAATGGGAATGAAATTCTGAATTAACCCATGACAAATCAAAGCCAAAAATTCCAAGACATGCACATAACACTTCCAACTGCAGCTAAAACAGAGAACTGCAGCTGAAACAGAGAAAATGAAGTTGAAACAATTTTGCCAGGACAAGCAAAGTGCATGGACAAGCCCAAAAACCTGCTCTTGACGTAATACACAAAATCCCCAATGATGATGAAACAAGGCTAAATCAGGAGGAAAAAAATTCCCAGGCCAAGCCACATGAATGGGCAATGGCAATAAACTTGCAAATTGCTAACATAAATTGCCAGGAAAAGCCCATAAAATATGTCAGGCCATACACCAAACCCTCCCAGGTTCAGCTGAAACAAGAAAAAAGAAGAAGAAAATAATTTCCCAGGCTAAGCAACTTGCCATCACAAGCAAAAACCAAATATATCAGCTGTATGACTCAAATTGCCATGAAATCCACAGACAAAACTGTCAGGCCAAGCCCAAAAAAAAATCCAAGTGTAGCATACACAAGCCAAATGGCCTTGACAAGCACACAACAACCCCAAAATTTCACAATGCTAACTAAATTTGCCATGAAGATGGGGAAAAAATCACAGCCCAATCCAATGGCCTGGACAAGCCCAAAACAAGTCAACCTGCAGCTGAAACATACAAAAAGAAGGTGAAACATGTTTGACAGGAGAAGGAAATTGCAAGCACAAGCCCAAAATACTGCTAATGCCTAATACAGAAAATCCCCACTGATGCCGAAACAAGGCATATACAGGAGGAAAAAAGATTTGACTTCCGCACCTAGCTACTCTAGGTTGGGGGGTAGGTCCGGGGATTCCCAGGCCAAGCCACATGAATGGGGAAGTCCAATAAAATTGCAACTTGCTAACATAAATTGCCAGGAAAAGCCCACAAACTCCTATGTCAGGCCATGCACATAAACCTCCCAGGTTCAGCATAAACAAGAAAAAATAAGAAGAAGAAAATTCCCAGGACAAGCAACTTGGCTACACAACCACAAAACAAATATATCAGATGTTTGACTCAAATTGCCATGAAATCCACATACAAAACTGTAAGGCCAAGCCCCAAAAATTTCCCAGTTCAGCAGACACAAGGCAAATGGCCTGGAAAAGCAAACAACAACCCCAAAACTTCACAATTCTTAATAAAATTGCCATGAAGATGGGGAAAAATTCACAGGCCAATCCAATGACCTGGACAAGCCCAAAACAAGTCCGCCTGCAGCTGAAACATACAAAAAGAAGCTGAAACAAGTTTGACAGGACAAGGAAATTGCAAGCACAAGCCCAAAATCATGCTCATGCCGTAATACAAAAAAATCCCAACATCTGCTGAAACAAGGAAAAGTGAGGAGGAAAAAAATTCCCAGGCCAATCCACATGAATGGGCAAGGGCAATAAAAGTGCAAATTGCTAAAATAAATTGCCAGGTATTGCCCACAAAATATGTCGGGCCCTGCACATAAACCTCCCAGGTTCAGCTGAAACAAGAAAAATGAAGAAGAAAAAAAATTCCAAGGACAAGCAACTTGCCATCACAAGCAAAAACCAAATATATCAGCTGTATGACTCAAATTGCCATGAAATCCACATACAAAAATGTCAGGCCAAGACCCAAAAATTTCCAAGTGCAGCATACACAAGCCTACTGGCCTTGCCAAGCACACAACAACCCCAAAAATTCACTCATATTGCTCATCTGTCCTGGATTACTGATAATGCCCTCAGGAATTAGGTTGGATGACACAAATTCCTCCAATTCCACCTTCATATTATTCACAATTCCCAAATATGTTGCTGGCTTGTGCAAATATGTAATCCCCTCTTGTGAATACCACATAATTAATGTTGAAGGTGTGTGGAGATGGCAGGAAAAAGAAGCAAAAATATTGTGAGGACATGCGAGCAAAAATTGACAGGAAAAGCTTAAAAATGTCATTGATCAGCTGAAACAAGGCAAATGAAGGAGCCAAAAAAAATTCCCAGGACAAGCCAATTGCCCGGCCATGCACATATCACCTAGATTCAAGACTGCATGTCCACATTATCTGAGTATATAATTATGAGGAATTCAATCCCATAAGAGGAATACGTATAACATCAAGCCTACCTTCCATTTATTTGGGAATATACATTTTAAATGGATTCTGTTTATACGCTTCATCATTGGGCAAGGGTCCTGGCATATTGGGAAGAATCAAAGAGCAACAAAGTGGAACAAAGAGCAATCATAGAGTAACAAATCTGTGAACACATCTGTGAACATAGAATAACAAGAACAAAGAGCTATGTATATATTGGGATGTGTAACAAATCTGTGAACACATAATAATGCAGATGCAAATGAACAGGACATGAAAAAAATAAAATTCTGGCCCACTAACTTAAATAGCCAGGAGAAGAACAGACCAATTACAAGGACATGCCCAAAAAAAGTCATATGAAGGGGACACAAAAATTCCCAGATCAAGCTAAAAAAATTCAAATTTCAGCTGAAACATGTCACCTGAAGGGGCAACAAAAATTCCCAGAACAAGCCAAATGCCATGACATACACAAAAATCCCCAGAAAACTTCATAATGAAGCATATCAGCCTAACATGGGTACAAAAAAATGCAATAACCAAAAATTCCAACATCTTTTGCAACATTCCAAATGACACATCAAAAAAATTCATGAAATACTAGAAATCTTCATATTTCAACCAAGATCAACACACAATTCATGAAATACTAGAAAACTTCAAATTTCAAACAAGATCAACACAAAATTCAATAAAACCTAGAAAGCTTCAAATTTCCACCAAGATCAACACAAAATTCATGAAATAGTAGAACGCTTCAAATTTCACCCAAGATCAACATTACTCCTCCCATACACAAACACAAAGAGCTACTAAGAGCTCAGGATACCCATATCAATATTTTTCAGCCACTACTTGCACAGGAAACTCATTACCTACTCCAACACCACTCTTCATGTTCATTACACATAATTATACAAAACTTATGAGACCTAGCTCTAATGATAAAGTAAACAACCAACCTACTTGTCACATCCCCTCCACTTCTTCATTCCATCACCACCACACTCCCTTTACTCACCAACACCAACCACCCTCAATCCAAGTCCAAGGGTTCGTCATCCCCTTCTTCACCTACACCATCTTCTGACCTTGCCCTTTGTATCATATCAATTTTATTCTTCAACATTCGCCTTTGAGCCCCATCGAGCTTAGCCAAAAACTTTCTGCCTTCACGCTCGTTGTCAATAAGATAATCGTACACGACATCCAATATATTTTCTGGATGCTCGGTGTAATGATACAACGAATCGGCTAGCTTTTCGATCCAATGGGCATGAGATGTACTAATTGCCGTGGCAACCGTCTCTACTGTGTCTACAAGCCTATCCATCCTATCCCGGACTTCGGTTGTACCCCGACGACGACTTTTCTTCCTCGTAACAGACGGAGGTGTAGCAAAGCTTGGACCGGCATGCATATTCCCCGTCGATCCTGCCGGGGGGGATGTCATGAGGGAAATCATCTTCAGGGGTCCGTGCATGAGGTGCATCTTCCCCATCCACAGAATCTGCTTGGGGTTCAAATGATTGGAATGTGGACCTCCGAAAAAGCCCCTTTGCCTCGTCATCTCCTATGACGATATACAACTCATCAAGCCACGACAACGGTTGATTAACATATTGTTTCAACCTAAGGTTAGCCTGCAAGTAAATAACCATATAAATTAGGCCTTTTATACTAACAACTGGGATCAGTAATTCTTGAGCCCTAAAGGTAAATGGTCATACCTTTGCCCATGGGGCATACACCTCATCATCAAGCACTATCATCTTCTTGATAGGACACCATCCAACCCCACTAATACTGAGGCACGTGGACCCATCGGTCATGCGTCGGTGCAACCCTTTCATATGATTCCTGACATTTGTGCTTGTGTAGGATGTGCCAAAAAGAGCATTGATATGGGCAGCTGCTTGGTTAAATGTTGTAGGCTTGAATGTCTTGTCCGCCTTATTACCTTGCTTGGCCTGGTCAGCAAGGAACGATGTCACGCCCCGCTTCCCTAAAATGGAGGCGAGACGTGAAAAGGTCTGCACGGGAGTGGAGCTGTGAAGCCCCAAACCCGATAAACGTCAATAAAACATAAGCAGGTCCCTGTAACCACAAACGGAACAACAATAATAGCACAAGGAGAGACAGAAATAAAATCTCAAATCTCAGAATTTGTCCAATATTAAAATTAAGTTCCACATCCAGAAAAGCCACCAGGCTAAAAGAAAGAGTCTAAAGGCCCAGAACAAGGCCAACAAAAGGGACAACATAACAAAGTATAGGTGCCACGCACCGACAACTAAACAGCAGTCTAAAACAAAAGGGGAAAGCTCAACGAAGACGCTAGGACTGGTCCCCAGTGTCCACGTACTCCTCGCCAAACACAGGCTCGGGCTCGACGTCTGCAAACACCTCGTCCTCAACAATGTACTCAGGCTCAGGATCTAACATGTGTCACCCAAAAGAGTAAAGGGGCACATGTCAGCAAGTCTAAAAGACTTGGGCAAGGAAACTGAAAGTAAGGCAAACTAACCTAGCAGTTATAATATGCATGACATGGCAGTTATGGTATGAGTGCACAAGTAAGACATGGTGAACCCACAAGTACAAGAGAACAATTTATCAAGGCATGTCAAGAGTAGCCAAGCTACTATCAATCTCAATCTTTTCACTAGTCACGTTTCAAGTTGTTTGTAGATGTTTACGCCTTACAGCTGAACTGTTGGACGTTCACACTGATTGGCCGCTTAACACTACCCCAGAACCCAGAGTTTACGCCTTACAACTGCAGTTGCTGATCGGGCAGACTCCCAGTTGAATGGCCGCTTAACTCTTACCCCAAAAACCCACATGTAAACGAGCCAGGGTCCATGTACACGAGCTCAGTAAATGAGCCAGGGTTGCCCCGCACAAGAGCTCGTTTCCTGGATCACAACCAGGAGCGTATTTCATTTGGCATAGGGGTACACCTAGCCTCAATCATTTCACAAGGTGTAGCGGAGCTACGCAATCACGGGAACACTTAAAGAATACAATGACATGACAATTTATTCGCGTACCGTTAATGGAAATTAAACATGACATGGTAGTTATGCAACATGGTAAATGCCGGATCTAGCTTCGTTGTCAAGCTAGTTCCTAAAATTGCGCCTAGGCGAGTATCATTTCGTCGCCTAGTCTCTTTTACGCCTACAACAAGCAAATGGCCTAAGACATGGCCCAAAACCCTAAGTGGCAAGTTTCACTTGCCTAGCACCGAGGATGACGATCAACGAGGCCGTCACACAAATGCTAACTACGGCGATGAGATCGCTACCATGGCAAAACAACATTAGAACAACATCCAACCTAGTTTTATTAGGGTTTCACAAAAACACAAATGGGTTATGAGGATATTAAGAGATCGATTATTACCGTATAGGAGAGGAAGAATGATGCCGAGCAAGCACGGCAACGGAAGAAACGCTCCGGGGAACCTAGGGTTCAGATCTAGAATGGATGGGGAAAATCTGGAGAAATGGGGTTTTGGGGATTTTTGGGGGTTTTCCGGCGACCTAGAGATGGTGGCCGGCCAAAATGGAGAGGGGGAGAGACTCTTGATGAAGGAGGAGGGCTAGGGTTAGATGGAGGATGATTTAGGGAAGAAGGAGGCTCAGGAGAAATGAAAGAAGAAAAGAAAACGTTTGAGGGGGTTTAAATAGGCACAGCAGGCGGCTGCCCAAAAATTAGGATTTCTGGGGTCATTAGTCGGTCAAAGAAGAGTGGCTGACCGACTAGTTTAACAACTAGTCGGTCGGTCGATTAACTGTGACCGACTAACACCAAACCGCGAAAGTAGGGAAAAATCTGGGTAATGAATTAGTCGGTCTGTGAAGGCCCGTCGACCGACTAGTTTGCAACCTAGTCGGTCAGTGAGTGTTCATGGACCGACTAACGATAAACAGTAACTTAGGTGAAATCTACTGACAGAAACTAGTCGGTCTGAGAGCAAGTTCTGACCGACTAGTTTCACATCTAGTCGGTCGGTGATTGTTCTTAGACCGACTAAAAGTAAACAGTAACTCCTGAGAAATTAACAAAGCCAACTAGTCGGTCCATGAAGGTTTGCCGACCGACTAAATCGTCATCTAGTCGGTCGGTTCCCCTTCTTACACCGGCTAACGTGCACAGAAAGTTCCGAAATGGAGCGCGAAGCTCCGGGATCGATTCCTAAGACTCCTAGGCTTGATCTAACAATAAGATATGACCGATATGAAGCCCGTCACGAATGACTTACTCCGAAATCGACGATCAACGGAAGAAGCTAAGAAATCACGACGAAACGATCGAAAGTGAAAGCTACGGAGGCGAAAACCACATATGAGGAGAAAATCCACCAAAACACATATATAATATAAATAATCCAGTTACATGAAAACCAGTCGTTACAAACGAAATGAGGGACAAGTCATGTTCCCACTGCCAAATTAGGTTTTTAGGCCCCCTGGCAGGTTGCAGCTTAGTCCTTTTGCTAGGACTTGACACCGAACCTTCTCCCTCATCATCCCGTCGTCCCGACTTCCTCGACGACCCACTACCCCCAGTATGTTCATTCTCACTTTGTGACGATGGCTTATTGAAAGCACTTTGTGGGGAAGGACTAATACATGGATTGAAACCCCCCCCCCTTGCAGCAGTTGCATATATCCTGGTGTTGGTTGCATCTGTATTGGCATGCCATATGGATGGAATTGTTGATATGGCATGACAGGCCCTCCACCGTGGCAGGGCGGCGAATGATAAGGAGAATCAATGTTCCTACGCGGCATCGGCCTCCCAAGCATTGGATCAGTCCCATGGCCTTCAACACTCCACTGGTTCACATATGTCTGGTCATACAAGGGGGGAATTGGCTCACTAGCCTGTCCGGGCTACGAAGATGACCCTGCCATGCCTACAAGATGTAAGAGTTAATAGGGCAAATTCAAATCTGAGAAATCCTATATAGATAACATATATTGCATGTATATCAAAAACCATTATAGCATAAGGGTTGTAAATCCAAACACAATCAACCATGATGGACTACATATTAAAATTCATAAGGTCTCCGCATGCACCCACACAACACAAAATTAAAAGCCTCCCTCACATGCCTTGTTCAACTGTGCTACCATTGTTATGTATGTTACAATAATCAACCCACATGTCCCAAGCGATTTGATCCCTTCGCATTTTCCATTGGTCCCTTTGCTGTGTTTGTTCCCGTAAGGGCAACTGTTGGGATAGATCCAAAATCTCTTCCTCATGATCATCGATAACATCCCCGTCCTCCTTATCCACACCCACCTCCTCGTTTAGCTGGGGGTCATGTAGATCAGCTACTTGGATATAATTATGCAGTATAGTGGACGCTAGGACGGTATCGACCTGACTTGGGAATGGATAGTGGGGCTTCGACGTCAATATCTTAAACTTGTTCTTAAGTATTCCGAAGGTCGACTCTATCTTTGTTCGCAATGATGAATGACTGCGGTTGAATAGCTCTTTGCGATTTCTAGGAACACAGTCAGTATAGTCCTTAAGGTGGTATCGCACGCCCCTGTAGGGCGATATGAACCCTGGCATTGTAGTATAACCAGCATCGCATAGATAATATTTTCCTACAAACAGAAACGTATTGTGAGTATAAAATCCTTAGAAACCATACCTATTAATGTGTATTATTTAGGTAACAGTGTGCATATTACCTTCATACACTCGAAGACCTTGCGGGGGGTAAAGACAACCTATCTTTAAGGACAGTAAAATCATTTGCCGATCCTTCCCACCCTGCCATTACGTATGTGAATCTTTTATTGGGCGTAACAGCTGCGAGGACATTTTGTGTCACCCCTTTACATCCTCTAAAGCGAGGAACAAGATTGAGTGGTAACATGGCATCGATATAGGTCCCATCAATCATTCCAATGCAATCCTGCAAGACCAATCAACGATGATCATACTGAATAAACCTTAACTCAATACATCTCATACGTTGTAACTACCCAAGAATAAGCCATTACCTTGAAATATGGGTACCAAATAGGATTATTGATAATCTCAGGGGCGTCTCATTAGGAGCTTGCTTCATAAATGTCTCTCGCAAGTTGCCAATTGCCTGCATTACTCGGTTAAAGTACCTGCTAACTGTAGAACCTGACCGGATAAAGTCAACTTGCATTACTCTGTTCTTTGACTTGTGACCAACGATATGAAGAAACATTGCAAGCTGCTCCTCTACTGACACATGAACAGTGTCGTTGAGAAGACCCCTCCCTCTCAATATATTTGCCAGATTTATGAATGCATGTCTCCGCATTCTTAAGTAGTGTAAACAACTACTTTCACTCCCGTCAAGAATTCTATTCATGTGGGAGTTTCTATGATGCTCACGCAATTCAGATGGCTCTCTAGGTAATCGGTTTGTCCTGCCCTCGTTGTATAGTAACAGGTTTACCAAGACTAAAACGATCGTCAACGCGGCCGCTTCACATGTTTCACAACCCAACTGATCTCCATTGTGATCCATCTAAACCGTAATTATAACAAAGATAATACCATGCATAAGGCGATACATACTTATGAAATTATAAAAATAATAGAGCAAGTAGGATAGATAACAAGCTACCATAAATTTTATATGGCACGCAGTAATCAAACATCTCCCACACCAATTCTATAAAATATTGAACCATAAAAAAAACTTGATAATGTAAAACATAAAAACATGTGGTTCAATATATCGTAAAACATCATCAATATCAACAACAATTGAAAGTTGACAGTACAATTTATTGAGCCCTCAGGTAATAATTTTTTTATTTTCCATCTTTGTGTCCATGCGGTTGCTCCTTCATCTAAACATATCACGAAAAAAGTTTAAATTTCATTCCTTCTCGTTCCTATACACCCATGTAATGAAGATGTCATGTGCTGCTTATACCCATAGCACCATATCATCCACCTTCTTTTATTTTTCCTCTATTCACATAAGGGCCTGTTCGTCGCAATATGTTGAATGAAGGAACCATCCTGCCTGCGTGTACTCTAGAAATACGTAAATCAGACGTATTAAATTATTACTTGTCATCATTGGGCTTCATTTCATACTACATGATATCTGCAACACTCAACCCCATTACTTGCCATGCATGAATCCTCAACAAATTGCCCTCAGAATAAACCGACATCAATTACGCATTGCTGATTTCTTGAAAATAATCAAGCGTCCCAAAGCAATGCACCAACAAGGCATCATTATTTACAATACTCATTTTCATTGTGTATTTTCATCATTGGGCAATTTATGTAATGTAACCGACTTCAGTTAAGGGTTCAGCTTGAATGCAATGTGGTGTATTGCAAAAATCATGCGTTGTATGTTGTGTCTCGCTGATTTGTGGTGCACAAATGTCATTTTTTCGACATATTTTTACTGCCACTGCCTAAATACCCAACATTTCACACTCAACATCCCACGCATAACATCACAAATTGCTCTTTCAGTAGCATTCTCGTTGCATCTTCAGAATCTAGCAAGCCACCACACAAACACAGTCAAAAATTATACCTTCTGTGACGATCACGGTCCAACCGATTCACGATGCTACTCCTGTCAAGGAGAAGCTGCTGCCGTGGGGACTCCTTACGATCCTCGTCACCGTGGATCAATTTCGGCTACCCACAACAGCTCCATCCATCGTATGCAGCAAGGTAGAGAAAGACAGTTAGGGATTTCGGCATTCTTGCCCAAGAAATGCGAAAAATGTAAACTAATTTCAAGTAAAACCCCAATTTTTACCTGAATACCTCCTTGGAATCTCCGATCGAAGCTCCGATCTGCACATGCACGCTGCCTTGGGCACACCCGTGGATCCAGCAGACGTGGATCTCTTCGGCAACCCAAAAAGGCGCTCGCTTTGAGCAGAAAGGGGCGACGAAGCAAATTTTTTAGGGTTAACAGTGCGAGAGGGGCGAAGGAGGCAGATGGAGGCAGATGGGGCTACGGTTTTTGGCAGCAGTGAAGGCGCACAGGCAGCGGACAGGGAGGCAGATGGAGCAAAACGACAAGGCATTGAAGGTGATCACACACAAGAGGGACCCACCTCCGCAAGGATTCTCACGAAATCACAGCGAGTCGAGAGGAAACCCCAAAGCCCCCCAGATTCCACACTGCCCCCTCCACGTAGGCCTTTCCCAGGCGCGATTCAAGGCGAGAAAAGAACAGAAATTGGAAAGTTGAGCTACGATTCCGCGAGAATGAGGGTGAACATTGCTCTAGCAGGCGGGATTCTCGCGGATTCAGGCAAAAGAACAGGCCCTTAAGAAAGTTGGAGGTGGAAAGTGTTGTGGGGTCTACTATATATTATTAATCAATTACTTATTATTAATTAATCCTAATTAAATGAGCACAAAAAGAATTAAAAAAATGTGATAATTGCATGGGCCCACCATTCTGTTTCGTTGCAACACAACGAAATTAAAAAAAAGGTAAATGCAAAAGCAGCGCGCGTTGGCGGGAAAGAAACGAAGAAGGCCGGGATTCTTTTGTAATCCACGGTTTTTACGGAGTGAACGAAACGAAGGCCGGGAATCCAAAAACAGGGGCCACGTCAGCTTTCCTCTCTGAGATTTTGAGTTGTGAAAGGACCACACAAAAGAAACCGAGCATCGGAAGTTGCGAAATAGTGTTGAGCTGAGGAATCCAAGCCAACAATATTGCAAAAGAACAAGCCCTCAGCTTCCCACTCCATGTTCGAGTAAACTTTCTGTTTCTCCACCTATTGAATTAATACAGACTGATTACGAATATTTACATAATTTAATCTCATAATCTTGATAACCTCTACACAATAAAAATTACTAGTAGTAACTATAAAATTGGTATATCAGGGACTATAACTATTATTGTATTGTTGTATCTGATACTGATGCTGTAATGATTTTCATTATAAAGTGTTTGAGATCAGATTCACATTCGGAACTCTAAAACAATTTTACAGTCTACCAGCCGCCTAGATGAGGTTTTGCTATAGTTCTAGCACGTGTACAGTAGCAAGCCCACAGGCCCAATAGTCATGGCAAAACAACTTTCAGACTTACACACCCCCAACATATGCTTCAGTAATAAACCAACTTCCCGCGAAACCTACATCAAGAGAACAAAGCCCGAGAGTCACAGCCTAAAGGACAACCGTGGGCCAGCAAGGGTCCAAGGCACTGTGAAATTTCAGCATGGCAGGAAGCCTATAAACAACCGTAAGAGGCAAAGCCGCATATACGCCTCGAAAAACTCCATGACCCCCGGTTTTTTGGACGATCTAAGCTGTTCATTTTGAGCTTCACAGTCTAAAACACCGATCCACCAGGTCGACTCGTGGTTTTTTGACCGTTCATCCACCCTTCGCAAAAGTTCTTTTCCTGTGAAG
Organism: Scilla litardierei; assembly: GCA_030789695.1. Classification (NCBI taxonomy): domain Eukaryota; kingdom Viridiplantae; phylum Streptophyta; class Magnoliopsida; order Asparagales; family Asparagaceae; genus Scilla; species Scilla litardierei. Next base: position 222,230,729 of record CM061134.1, on the reverse strand, counting down.
CCGTTAAATTTGGAAGGATGGATGAATGGTCAAAACACTTCAGGTCGGCCTGATTTTTGGTGGGTCGGGGTTATAGAGTGTGAAGATTAAAATGAATGACTGGGATCGTCAAAAAATAGGGGGTCATGGAGTTTTTCGAGGTGTATATTCGGCTTTGCCGCATATGTCCTGTGTTTCCCATTATTCTCTTCAAAGTTATGCATTTCATTTCAAGAAGATGCATAGTCGGGAAGTTTGCATTCTGTCTACTTTAAATTTTCGACCAATTTTTTTTAAGGTTTGATATTTTCAAGCGTGCGAATTAATTGAAAAGGGAAAAAAATTAATTTTTACTTCAGAAATTCCACCTCTCTTCATTCAATCATACTTTGGCCTCATTACTCATTGTGATTCAAATTTAGGTCCTCTGAAAGTGGAGCTGCCTACATTGATTGAAACCTTTGATTAAAGGTAATCACAAATTTTTGCTGTTAATTTTGCTATTACTAAGATGGGCTGTTTCTGTTTGTGGTCATTCTCATTGTGGTGGTTGCATGATTTTAGTCATGTTAGTCTATCTACATTCATCTAAATTAGCATACATTATCCCATTTTGTGCTTACTTCCTTTCCTTTTTTTGATTTATTATTATTATTATTTAATAGTTTGATGTTAGTTTGTGAGTTTCAGACATTACATTGATTTGAGGTTTATTTCCTGCAACATTAGGGTCTAAGAATTCTACTTTAGAAAACAGTTTGTATGTGGCAAGAAACTCGAACAAAAAATTATATGATTTGGGCAAGAAACTTGAAGGTGCACACATTTGGGCATGATTATATATAAAACAATTGATACATTACTGAATGGAGAAAGTTGCAAGTTGATCGCTTGTGCTAGGATATGTAACTTGAATTTTGTAATGGATGCATTTCCATATGCTAAGCACCTTTGGAGACTTGGAGCCATTTTACACAATTGAAGACGTTCCCTAGCCTTGCAAGCAGAGGATTGTAAAACCAAACAACCCATGGTGTATAGAATGAGCAAGTAAACATGTACGTTTAACCAACTGATGGGAAATAGCCGTATGTACAAGGTATGATGATACGGGGCATAGCCCCACAAATATTTTAGCAATCTCAAGCAAAGTTTTCCTTTGGGGTACATATAGAGAAGAACGTAGAGATCATCTCTGCGAGTTCAGCATTTAGAGATAAACATGTTATTAGTACAAACTAGAAAGGTATGTCCAACAGAATAGTAGATATGAGTTCTGATGCTTGAAGGAAAATAATGAGGTGTAATCCAGTCTTTGTTTATCTGAAATCATCAAATAGAAAAACATTGGAGTGGACACAGGTACACGACTGTTGTGGAGACCTGATATCGCTCAAGTCCTTTATAACAGGTTGAGATGGAAATTGCATCATACTTCAACTTGGTGACATTTATCGCGAAAATTTGCTTAATATAACACACCAAATCAGAGAAGAGTGCCATTTATCGCACCTACATGAACATAAGCATTATGCTTATAAATTAGAGGGATAAAGAATGCAGTCATACCAAAACTAATAATAATCAAACAGAAAGGAAAGCTGACTTAACCTTATATGGATGCGTACTCAAAAACTGCCTCCAAGAATATAGAGAAGTTGACCTCTAATTAGTATAGGGAATAATCTAACTAGATATGAGTTCTGGTACTTGAAGAAAATGACGAAGATAAGATCAATCATGTCCTTGTCGATGCAGTTATCATAGAGAAGCATTCCGAAGTGGAGAGGTAAGATCCAAATATTCTTGTAGCGACCACCAGATTCCTGTAAATCATCTTTAAGTCCTTCAAAACAGTGTAAGTGTAAGATATCGAGTCATATATCACCTTACTGATTTAAGAGAAATTGAAGCATGAAGAAAGGGGGAGAGAAATTGGTTAGCATAAACACAGTTGTCAAGTGAAATTTATTTTACCTTCCCCGTAGATAAATGCCAGCTAATCAGTTGCTACCACATGTCACCTGCATGAACACACAACATTAAGCTGATACATAAGAGAACAAATGATAAATATATTATAATAATGTATAGAAAAGATGAAACAAAGATTAAGGGAGCAACAACTAGGCTATGTACCATGATGACGGATATGCCTCCTCAAAGATTGATTGTAGCTTGGACCTGATTTTGCCCTGGTTATCTGGCCAATCCAAGCTTTTCCACCATGATGCCTGTCCCTTTATCTGTCCTAACTTCTCTGCATTCAGTGGGAGTTTCTTCAATTTGGGGCAATCTCGCACATCGAGAATCTCCAAGGAAGGGAAAGCCAATGGTTTGCTCCCACAGCTTAGACTCTCCAGCTCTGGCAGCTCACTGAGAATCAGTTCATGAAGATTGGGAAGAATGTTGATCTCTTCTGCTATTTCTGTCTCCGGCTCTTTTCCTTTAAGGGATTCATTCTCGCAATGGATAAACTGTCTTACTCCTTTGCAACTCGCCATTTCTAAAAGTATGAGGTTCTGGAGTCTGCCGCTTTTCAAGGTGAGTTTAGCTTTGGGAAGCTCAATCAGTCTGAGTCTCGTTAGATTGTCAAGGGCGGACAAATGTCCAAACTTACCATCATCGATCACAACCTCCTCCAAGTCATCGCATCGTCGGATTGCAAGTGCGTTCAATGCCTTAAACTCATGCCCAAGGGTTGCAATTGAAAGTGTGGCTAGACCCATGGAGTGACTTATTTCGAGCCAATGTGTGGAGTTAGCTAGCTGCGGAGATCCAGAAAGCTTCCGCAATTGGGATGCTGTTTTTACGCTGATGCCAAGTGCTTTCAGTAGCTTCAGGCAGTGAAGTTCTTCGAAATCAACCCCATCTCCAGTTGAATCCACTTTCCAGTCTTTATAGCTCATCTCCATGGAAAGAGATCGCAATTCAGTGAGGCTTGCAATTAAGCCTTTAGGAATTTGTTTGAGAAGTGGAATAACTGACAGCCCTAAGAACCTCAGCTCAATTAGGTTTCCCAATTCTCGAGGTAGGGAATTGATTTGAGTACTGGATAAATCAAGATACCGGAGCTCCTTCAGTTCCACAATTTCTGGTGGAACGTCCCGAATGCCAGTGTTGGATAGGTCCAAGACTCTCAGATTATTCATGGACCCAAAGAAACCGTTGCATATTTCCCCTGATAAAGGATTGCCGAATAATAGAAGGGTTAATAGAAGAGGGGAGTCTGGCCTCACCGGCAATGTCTCTATGGAGTTTTTCACCAGTGATATTCTTTCCACCCCTTTCCACTCATTAACATCTGGTGCATCTTTCAAAGCTTTTCCTGCTCGCACCAACCATTTGTCACCACCAATCCACACGGCTAATGCACGGATCATCGAGTGTATTTTGAAGTAATCGCCACTGCTCTCCAGCAAGGATGCAGCTTTTAATACTTCAAGGCCATCATAAGAAGCACCACAATCGTCAGCTAAAAGCCCTTCGCCTATATAGTAATCTGTAATGGTCGGCTTATGAATGTTACAATCCTTCGGAAACATGGAACAATATAGGAAGCATGTTCTCAATTTGTCATCTTCAAGATTCTCGTAACTAAGCTTCAAACGGGCGAGCACATTTTTCATGCCTCGGATTTTCAGGGGGGTGTTTTGTAGCGTTGCCATTGCTTCCTCCCACTCCTCTGGAGTCTTTTTCTTTGCCATAGCACATCCAACAGCTATAAGTGCAAGTGGTAGACCCCCACATTCTGTTACCATTCCCTCGGCATGCCGCCTTATTAACGGGTGAGACTCAATGAGCTTCCTGCCTGCCTTCTCTACAAACAAACTCATGGCCGCCGCCGACTGCAAGCATTTAACCTCGACCGTGGCTGCTCCCATGCTCTCACATACATCTTTTAGTCGTGTCGCCAATATGACCTTACACTTCGTATGACGTGAAGCCGTGGGAATTCCTACACCATTGAGATCCACGGCTTTCCACACGTTATCCAAAATGAGTATAAAGTTTCTCTCTTCCAGGAACTCACGGATACGTCTAGCAAGTCCTTCTCGGCTTTTGTTTCGATATCCTGCAAATCCCAAGTTGTCTGCAACAGCCTTTTGAGCTTCCTATGCATTGCGACTTCCAGTCATGTCTATCCAGACGATCCGATATCTGTGTCTGAGAGGGGATTTGTCACGGAATGTCTTCAAGAGTCTCGTCTTGCCCACCCCTCCCATCCCATGGATCCCAATGACGCTTGCTTCGTCGTTGTTTACAAGCTCTTCAAGCCGCTCGAACACTGGGTCCTTGTCCGATGCCACCAATCCAGATGCAGCAGGCGTTTCCCCATGGTATGTTTGGGCAATCAGAGGCATCCTGACAAACCAAATGGAGAAGGGCTTATCAAATTAATAAAAGAACGCAAGCACGCACACACGCACACACTCTCTTGCACCATGACACACAAGCAACTATAGAGGGATAAAAGGGCGGGCGGGGGGCAACGTACCCTGTGGAAGGATATTCCGCCATGAAGATGGGCTCAAACTTGGACTTGACGTTATCATGCTTTTTTGGCCATTCCAGTCCGTTCCACCATGATATCTGACCCTTGATGCATCGCAACTTATTTGCATTCAGCGGGAGCTTCTTCAGCCTGGAGCATTCATACACATCGAGAATTTCCAAGGAAGGGAAAGCCAGTGGTCTGCTCCCACAACTCAGGCTCTCTAGCTCTGGCATGTTTATGAGTTGCAATTCGTAAAGACTAGGCAGCACGTCGATCTCTTTCAACCTGTCCTCTTCTTTCTCCTCTTCCTCCTCTTCCTCCTCCTCTCCCTCCATTTGCTCCTCCTCCTCTTTGTCATCCTCTTCAATGGATTCATTGACACAGTGAATCAGTTGTCTTATTTCTCCACAATGGGCAAGTGTCAAACACTTGAGTTTCTGGAGGCACCCACTTGTCCAAGCAATCTTAGCTCTGGGAAGGCCGAGTAGGACTAAGATCCTTAGGTTCTGAAGCGTGGATGACCATATGTCACGATCATCTATTAAGAACTTCTCCAAGTCACTACACTGACTCGATCATCCAGAAGGTCATCCAGGGATCTAGACGGCGTTGGACTGCCGAACCACGGGTCGTTGGACTGCCGAACCCACTGGATGGCCTCGACGGCGTCGTCGTAAGCGGCGGGGAGGCGGTGCTCGGGGGCCAGACGGTAGTCGAGGGAGACGACGAGGGCGGGGAGGGCCAGGGCCATATCGCGGCAGAAGAGGTGGTAGAGGGAGAAGTCGTGGCTGAAGAAGACGAAGCCGCCGCCGTGGTAGTAGACGACGACGGGGAGCTTAGTGGAAGGGGGAGGGTTGGGGAGGTAGAGGCGGAGGGAGGTGCGGAGGGTGGGATTGAGGGGGAGGTCTTTGGACAAAGCGGGGGAAGAGGGGTTGAGATCGGGGGGCAAGGTTGGGACGGCCGGTCGGGAAATAGAACCATCTGCAGGGTGCTCGACGATTTGGAGGAAGAAGCTGCCGATGCTCTCCTTGCTCTTCACACTGCTGCCATCCATCGTATTTTCGATCAGACTCGGGTGGTTGACAGACTGACTGGGGATGGGAGCTCAGGGCAAGGGATTGGCGGTCTTTAATACTGAGGAGCAAAGGAGCACGGATATGATGGGTTTTTTCCTTTCTGCAGCTTGCTTGTCGGTTACGTTGTCGATTTGATAACATGCTGAGCTACATTACATATCAACTCCATTATTGATACACACATATACTTCAGAAGTTAATAATAATAATTTTTAAAATAAAATAATTGCAAATCTACTCAACAAGTTCGATCCCTTGCCCGTGTGACAGTGTCTCTGACTGTTTGTGATGGAAACATGCATGTCAATATACATATTATTGACCAAAAAGAAATGGGACCACTATAACATGCTTAGGTTCTGAAGCGTGGATGACCATATGTCACGATCATCTATTAAGAACTTCTCCAAGTCACTACACTGACTGAGCCACAACACTTTCAAATCCTTGAAGCCGCTCGCAAGCATTGCAGTTGAAAGCGTACCCTGCAGGCATTGCCGTATCTCAAGTTTACGTGTGCACTGCGCCAATCGGTTGGATCCAGCAAGCTTTTTCAAGGCGGCAACTGTATTTATACTGATGCTAAATGCTTTCAATCTCTTCAATAATCCAAGCTCTTCGATATCAGCGCCTTTGCGGGTTGAATCTACTTTCCAGTCCTCAAATCCTTGGTACATGTAAAGAACACGCAATTCAGTAAGTTTTCCGATCAGCCCTTCTGGGATGCTCACGAGTTTAGGTGTGCTCTCCAATAGAAAGTACCTCAATCTGACCAGATTTCCCAACACTGGTGGTAGGGAAGTGATGTTAGTATCGCAGAAGTCGAGGTACTGGAGCTGAACTAGTTCCCCGATTTCAGGTGGGACCTCCTGAATTTGAGTATGTGAGAGATCAGGACCCTGAGATTTTTCATTGAATGGAAGAAACCATCACATATTTCTACAAGAGGATTACGGTGAAGAAGAAGTGTTAGCAGACAAGGGGAATGCGGCTTCTCTGACAATTTTGTAATGCTGTTATTCATGAGTGATATCCTTTCAACCCCTCTCCATTCATCAACGTCAGGCGCCTCTGCCAGCCCTTTTCCAGCTCTTACCAGACATTTTTTCCCCGACATACCAGTTTCTATCCACGTTGTTGAAATTCTCATCATTGGATGCATCTTGATGTGATCTGAATCACTGCCCGGCTCTAGCATGGATGCAGACTTTAGGATATTCAGAAGATTGTATCCCTCATTATACACATCATCCCCATCTAAAATCCCCTCGCCTACACAGTAATCCACAATCCACTGGTTATAGATGTCATGGCCTTCCGGATACAAGGCGCAATACAAGAGACAAGTTTTCAGCCTGTCATCTTCAAGATTGTCATAACTTCGCTTCAAACGGTTATGCACATCTCTCATAGGACGAATCTCCAGAGGTGTGTTTTCTAGTTTGGTGATTGCATATTTCCACAGCTCAGGAGTATCTTTCCCTGCCATCTCCTGCCCAATAGCTATGAGTGCAGATGGAAGACCCCCGCACTTCTTCACCAATATCTCAGCATGATGTCTTATCGCCGGGTCAGACTTAATAAGCTCCTTCTCTGCCTTCTCTGCAAACAGGCTCCATGCCTCCTTTGCCTCCAAGCATTTGACCTGAATCTTGGTTTTCTCCGCATTCATCCTATTGCATACACTTCCTATTCTCGTTGCCACTATGACCTTAGACTTTGTTTGACGTGTGCCAATGGGAACTCCGACAACCTTGAGATCCACTTCTTTCCAGACATCATCCAAAATCAGCACATAACTTTTTTTGTTTAGGTATTCAGTTATGCGACAAGCTCGTGCTTCCTCATTTTCTTTTTCAATAACTGCAAGTCCCAATTTCTCTAAAAATTTTATTTGAGTATCTTTCACTGTGTGACAGTCGTCCATATTGACTCGGATCAGCCAATGAGTAACCATTAGAGGGGATTCGTTATGGAATTTATCCAGGAGTTCTGTCTTCCCGACCCCTCCCATCCCATAGATCCCGATGATGCTCACTTCGTCATCAGCAGCAAGTTCTTGAAGCTTGTTAAACTCATATTCACGGCCTACCATGTATCTGCCAGGCCTCTCCACATAACGACTTGGCCCTAATTTATGGCAATGTCATGGGGAATCTTGGTCTCCAAATCCTTGGCGGCGTTGATCATTTTCACCGCATTCTTGCTGTATGTGTAGCTGGCCCAAAGATTCGGAGAAATGTCCTCCAGACATTTAACCTTAAGCATTTCAGAGTAAGCATCTGTCATTTTTGCAGCTTCACCTGTTTTAAGAATAAGCATGCACATTATTTGCACAGACTTATATAGACTATAAACAGCAAATTAAAACAGGTTATAAAGTAAGAAAAATCAAGTTCTGTGTAGTGCTATCTTGTATGCACACTGTTGTGCGTAGTAATTAATTTGTATGGATATTACAGACACATACTCACCACAGCATGCTTGTTTTCTAGGTAACGAAATTTGAACCTTTGAAATTACATCCCTATAAAATTTTAGTTTGTATGTAGAACTTTACAAGTAAGAATACGGTGAGAATGATTTTTGTCATGCACATTACATTATCTATTTTGCAATTGAGGGATGTTTTTTAATTGAGTTGCTGACTAGGACAAACTGGTGGGTAGAAAGACGGCTAGGATTGAATCTCGAGGAATCAATGATTAGGATGCGAGTTCGTGAAAATTTTGGGGGTCTAAACATTTGCATTTTGGGGGAACCCTTTGAAGGGGAAGCCCGAAAACTTTGAAATTTGGGGGGAACCCATTTGGGGGGAAATCCGAAAACTTAGAAATTTGAGGGGAATAAAATTTTGGGGGGAATATTTTGAATGTCGCATGCCCTTAAGGCACAGGTTATGACTAGTACCCTTATATATTTGAATTTTTCAAATTTAATTTTTTGCAAAAAATATATCTATTGGATCCATGTACTCATTATGATTTTTCTTCCACATTTGTGTACACTGGAATTGAAATTTATATGAACCTCCCACTTCTGTTAGACACCATCACCCACATCCCCCCTTTCCCCAATCATGCAGTTATCGGCCCCAACACGTAGCCATTCTGCTTTTTAAAGCACTGTTTGAAAAAAATAGGCTTATTTGAATAGCATTGGTCTAAAGAAGCAAGGTTTGCATGTACTACCCTCAAACATTACTACTGTTAGATAAAAATGTACTTGAATTGTAAGTTTGATAACATCAGTATAAGATTCGACATGTTATTATAAAGTTATTCACATTTTGTTGTGTGTATGTGGACTGTGGAGTATATTTATCAAATATACTGTTACTTGAATTGTAAGTTTGATAAAATCAGTATAATATGCGACATGTTATTATAAAGTTATTCACATTTTGTTGTGTGTGTGTGGAGTATATTTATCAAAGACCATGGTTTTGTGTTTTTGTCTACATATATAAAACACACATGAGTGCATTCAAATGGGATGAACTTACCTAACTATACCAAAATGCACAATGTGTTATTAAATCAAATGATCCAGTGCATTCATTGTAATTACAGGTTTAAAAGTTATAAAAAGCACATATTATTATGATCTTTTCCATGAGGTCAAGGGATGAAAAATGAGTGGTTTTAAAATAATATTACTATAAAAATTCCACTATCCATGAACTAACGCCCTCGAAACTTATGATTTTTAATTTGCTGTTTCACTTAAGATGCACATGCTATAATAAATCAGTGGACTTTCTGTTGGTTTTTTAAAAAAAGAGAACTGAATGTGTGAATTCTGAAGACAGTTAAGTTATATCATAGAAACTTGTCTATTTTCTAGCCACCTGTTGGATGCTCTTTAATGTTTTGTAGCGGTTGTACTTATGACTCAAAATTTTAGTGAAGCTTGTCTTCTTGGGATCGTGGTTTTCTAGTTCTTGTTACTCTTCATGACATAGGTACTGTTAGGTTTTGTTCATGTATTCGTTGTCAATAGTGGCACGATGATACTTGATGTTTGTTCCTAAGTATCTTGAAGAAGAAAGACGGCTTCCCTTGGTGATGTTGGAACAATTGTTGAACATGATGTTGTATCATAATGTTCAACATGTTGTGTCTGCATAATATTTAACACGATGTGTCTGTCTGCGACAATGATTGTTCGCTGGATATGGGATCTCGTTCTGGTAACTCGTGATCCTAGCTTTCTATTTTTAATGGTATCATGTAGTTATGTTGATTGAATACTGTTAAAGATTTATTTGGTAGTCTATATCTCTCGGTTATTCTGTTAAAGACGGTTGGAGAGATTTTTGCTCACATTATCTTCCGCAACGGGCGATTGAAGAATTGCGGGATCGCATGCCGTTAAGGGTTGCGGTTTTTGTGGGTTGCCTAGCTGGAACTGATTTGATTAGATACTTGCCATTTGACCCGCGGATTGAGCGGAAGTGCATGCTTTTAGGGTTTGGCAGAGGCGACGGCTAGGCTACAACTTTTGGGAAAAAGTTCTGTGAGACTCCGGGAGGGAGGCCGACGGCTACGTACGTAGGCTCAAGGGAGTTGATCTAGTCGGTGGTACAAGGGGAGCTTGCAGGCAAGGGGAGCTTGCCGAGAATACTCCACGGGGTTGACGGTTGTCACCCTTCACGGTTTGTATTAAGTGGGAGCGTGTTCCTCCTAGTAGAAACGTGATATTAGATGTTGTACTCTTTAATTATTTTAGTGGAGTATTCTGTTTTTCTGGGCATGGCCCCGCAGATGTATGTGTGCGCACCGAACTGCGTTACCAAGTCTTGTGTGTCTCTGATTGACGTGTGTTGTTTCTTTGGATTTGTGTTTTATGACTGCGTACTGAACTTCAATTGGTATCAGAGCAGGTCATCCGTGTAACTTTGTTTTGTCAAAGTGAGTGTGATCTTGTGTGTCAGTACGCAAATCATGAATTCGAAAGAAGGCGCCTCTGTTACACGTCCTCCTTTACTCACCGGATCAAATTACACATACTCCCGTATGCGAGCTTTTATCAAGTCCCTAGATGAGAAAGCATGGGTCGCCACAGTTGAAGGATGGAGCCCTCCGATCGAAGTTGACAAGGAAGGCAAAGAATATCTCAAACCTGTGAGAGACTGGGATCCAGAAGAAGAGCATGCGGCATTAGGAAACTCGAAGGCGGTGAATGCCATCTTCACTGTAGTCGACGAAGAGCAGTTTAAGCTAATATCCACATGTGAGCACGCAAAAGAAGCTTGGGACATTCTTCAAAACGTTCATGAGGGAACAAGTACAATTAAGGCTTCTAAACTTCAAATGCTTGCATCACAGTTTGAAAATCTTAGAATGAATGAAAATGAGACTGTGGCTGAATTTAATGGTAGATTAAGGGATATAGCCAACCAGGCATTTCAACTGGGCAAGAAATATTCTCAAAAGAAGTTGGTAGAGAAGACGCTGAGGTCTCTTCCCGAAAAGTTTTCTGCTAAAATTGCAGCTATTGAAGAAGCAAGAAATACTTCCACTATGAGACTGGATGAACTCATGGGTTCTCTGCAAACCTATGAGATGAATCTCAAGAAAAACAGAAGGGAGAAGGGGGTGGCTTTAAAGGCAGAGGCAAGTGAAATTTCTAAATCGGATAATGAGTCGGAGCTTGATGACGACATTGCGTTACTAACCGAAAGTTTCAATAGGATGATGAGAAAGATTAGTAACCGAGGTCAGAATCTCAAACCTGCAAATAGGATGTTGCGTTCAGGTCCTCCCGCTGTTGAAAAGACTACTAGCCGCCCTACCCAGAGGTATGACTCAAAAACCAAAGGAAATGGAATTCAATGCCGAGAGTGTGAAGGGTTTGGTCACATACAAGCTGAATGTGCCAATACCCTTAAGAAGCAAAAAGTGAAATCTCTAGCCAGTACCTGAAGTGATGAAGATTCTGAAGGAAGTGCAGAAGATGAAGACATAATCAGCAACTATGTTGCCTTCACTGCAACTCTAAAAAGTAGGTCTGAGTATGACACACCTAGAAATGTTGAACACAATGTTGCAACATCTGCTACAACATCGAGTACCAGACGAGGACGACTCTGAAGGTGAAAGTGAGGAAGATGTTGGTGAAGAAGATATTCGGTCAGCATATCAGATTATGTTCAACACATGGATGGATATCTGCAAAGTGAACAAGAATTTGAAAGATGATTGTTCTAGGCTGAGGAGAGAGAAGGATGAGACCAGGGCTAAACTGTTGAAGACAGAGTTGAGTCTCAGAAATCTTGAGAATAGTCTTAAGAGAACACTGCTTAGAGCTGAGAAGGCAGAAGGCATCCTCAACAGGTGGAACTCCGGAAAGTCTAAACTTGATGATATTCTCAACATGGGAAAGGTGTCTGGAGACCGAACATGAGTCGGATACAACAGAGGGAGTCACCTACATACGTCCAAGACAAGGCGTGCTCTCATTACTAAAGAGCATGAAAAACGGAGTCAGCTCAACGGGGATGAGCCAAAAGGGAAGAAAAGAAAAGTTTCAACATCCAGGCGTCCGGTATGTGATTACTATAGGCAAGTAGGGCACAATGACTGGAGTTGCTTCAAACGCATGAAGCATTGGAATGAAGGCAGAAGTGTTAGCCATCCCAACAAAAGGACAACTATGAAATGGGTTAAGAAGTCTGAGCAGGTAAGCATGGTGGCATACACTTCATTGGTTACTTTCTCAGAAAATCTGTGGTATTTTGACAGTGGGTGTTCTCGATACATAACTGGAAATAAGGAACTTCTCACTGAGTATTCTGCCGGCAACAAAGGTCATGTAACCTTTGGCGATGGTCAGAGAAGCAAGATAGTTGAAAAAGGGAACCTAAATGTGACAAGGTCCCTGAAGCTGAAGGATGTGATGCATGTAGAAAACCTGAAAGCAAACCTCATAAGTATAAGTCAGCTGTGTGATCAAGGTTTACTCGTCCGATTCACCAAAGATGAATGTCTTGTCTTCAATAGAGACGATGTATGTATTCTTACTGGAAAAAGATCAAATGACAACTGATACCTTCTGCAAGATCCCAACAAGTGCTTCAATATCACCACTGATGTTTCAGAACAGTGGCATCAAAAACTGGGCCATCTAAACTTCAAGACCTTAATGAAGATATCTTAAGCCGGAGCTGTTCGTGGGATACCAACTCTAACCAAGAAGAAAGAAGGTGTATGTGAACCATGTCAACTGGGAAAGCAGAAGAAGACGAGTCATAAGCAAATCCAGACGATTACTACCTCGAAAAATCTGAGCTATTGCACATGGATCTGATCGGACCCACATCAGAAACTAGCATGGGAGGTAAGAAATATATGTATGTATGTATTGATGATTTTTCTCGGTTTACCTAGGTAGATTTTCTTAAGGAGAAATCAGACACATTTGAAGCCTTTAAGCGACTGTGCACTCGTCTTCAAGTTGAAAAAAGTGATAGCATTAGCAAAATTGTCAGGATCCGGAGTGTTCATGGAAAGGAGTTTGAGAATCACTCTTTCTCTGAATATTGTGAATCTCATGGTATTGGACATGAATTTTCGGCTCCAAAGATCCCTCAACAAAACGGGGTGGTTGAAAGGAAAAACCGCACACTTCAAGAAATGGCACATGTTATGTTGAATGCTTGAGTGGTCAATGTTAAGTGGTGGGCTGAAGATGTCAACACAGCCTCTACATTATTAATAGGGTTTATCTTCGACCAGGAACTGAGAAAACCTCTTATGAGATCTGGAAAGGCAGGAAACCTGATGTATCCTACTTCCACATCTTTGGAAGCAAATGTTATATCCTGTAAGACCGTACTCCCAGGCGAAAGTTTGAAGCTAAGAGCGACAAAGGAATCTTCCTTAGATATTCCACGAAGGGTCGTGCTTTCAGAGTCCTGAATCAACGCACAGATGTTATGATGGAATCTATCAATGTTGTGGTTGACGTTTTTGATCAGGGAGAGGATGTCTTAAGTGAAGGAAGGGTGGCTCAAGAAGACGGCGCTGATGAGGAAGATCGTGTTGAAAATAATGTTGCAACAAGCAAGACAAATCAGAACAATGTTGAACAAAATGTTGCAACACAGGATACAACTGCAGTTGAGATACCACGGGCTGAGGCTGAAGACACTCAATGTGCTGAAGGAATCACTAAAGTTATACGCGATCATCCTTCTGAGTTGATCATCGGTGACGTGCATGACAGCCGCCGGACAAGAGGCACTAGTCGTGTCAACTATAGAGATCTGGCCGGGTATGCTTGCTTCCTCTCTGTTGTTGAACCCAAAATGTAACGGAAGCTATTGTTGATGAATTCTGGATTTCGGCCATGCAAGAGGAGTTGAAACGATTTCAACGTAATGATGTCTAGAGCTTGGTTGAGAGACCTAAAGGAATAACTGTCATCGGCACAAAATGGATCTTCAAGAATAAAACTGATGAGAAGGAAAATGTAACTCGCAACAAAGCACGTCTAGTGGCTCAAGGATATACCCAGGTGGAAGGGATCGATTTTGATGAGACATTTGCTCCAGTTGCTCGTTTGGAATCCATCAGATTACTGTTGGCAGTTGCATGCAGTCTAAACTTCAAACTTCACCAAATGGATGTGAAGAGTGCCTTCTTGAATGGGTTACTGAATGAAGAAGTATATGTCGAACCAAAAAGTTTTGCAGATCCTTTTCTTCTGAATCATGTCTACCGGTTGAAGAAGGCACTATATGGATTGAAACAAGCACCGAGGGCCTGATACAAGAGATTGTCTACATACCTTCTTAAAAAGGGATATGAACGAGGAGGAGCCGACAAAACACTGTTTGTCCAAAGGACCAGGTCAAGTGTTATGGTTGCTCAGATCTACGTAGACGATATAGTTTTCGGATCAACCTCACAACAGTTGGTGTGTGAGTTCATTGCCCTCATGCAGAAGGAATTTGAAATGAGCATGGTTGGTGAGTTGAACTTATTTCTTGGACTTCAAGTTAAGCAGTGTACAGATGGCTTATTCATCTCTCAAAGCAAATATGCTAAGAACCTTCTTAAGAGATTCGGTCTGGAAAATGCTAGACATGTCCGCACCCCTATGTCCACCACTAAGAAACTTTCCAATGACGACGGAGAAAAATCAGTTGAGGTTACTCTATACATAAGTATGATAGGCAGTCTCCTGTATTTGACAGCCAGTAGGCCAGATATAAGCTTTAGTGTAGGAGTCTGTGCTCGCTATCAAGCGTGTCCTAAAGAATCACGTATCACTGTTGTAAAGAGGATTATCAGATATGTCAGTGGGACGGCAGACTATGGCATATGGTACACCAAGGACACTAACACCCTAATTTCATGATATAGTGATGCTAACTGGGTAAGGAATACTGATGGTAGAAAGAGCACTACATGAGGATGTTTTTATATGGGCAACAATCTAGTCTCCTGGTACAATAAAAAACAGAACTTCATTTCGTTATCTACGGCAGAGGCTGAGTACATCGCAGCAGGGAGTTGTACTCAACTCTTATGGATGAAGCAAATGTTGACAGACTATGGACTGGAACAATGGATATTAACTATTCTATGTGATAATCAGAGTGCTATAAACATCTTTAAGAACCCAGTTCAGCACTCCAAAACGAAACACATATACATCCGTCATCATTTCATCAGAGAGTTGGTCGAGAAGAAGTCTATCATCATGGAATATGTGACTACTGCAAATCAACTAGCTGATATTTTCATAAAACCCTTAGATTCTGGCAGGTTTGAAGAACTGCGACAAGCCCTAGGGATGTGTCGTATCTGATGTTGACCTTTTTGTTGTGAAGAATGTTGCAACATCAGGTTGCAACACAAGGTAGAATGAAGCGGTCAGTTGTTATTGGGTCGGTTAACTCACGGATATTTTTCTGCCCGTTATTAATGTTCTCCTGTTTCACTCTCTCTACCCAAGGTGCTATTTTCTCTCTCGAATTTTTATTCAAGATTCTCTGAGCAGTTCTTCTGAAATGGCAAGAGATCGAAAGGAGAAGTCATCGCAGCCCCCTCGATGCTTGATTCGGGATATAAATTGCATATTTTCCCCCCTAACTACCCTCATTTTGTGCTAAAGATTAGGCTTAATTGTGCTCTTTTTGGGTATATGTTCACTTTATGTCATTTTCGGGGCTTATTCTCATTATTGGCACAAAATACGGTTTTTATCGTCTTCATTGGCTTCTTATTATTTTTCATATGCTCCTGCTGTAGGAAGATATATGCCCATGAGGCAATTTATCTTGATTATACGTCTTGTTCATACCGTACATGGTGCGTATTATTCTAAGTATAAAATCATTTGTATTAATATACTTAGATAATATCCATAGTCTTATAGTTAGGTCCTTACATATCTAGATGAGATCTCGATTATGAGTAAGTAAGAGACCGAATAGAAACGTAAGTCTAAAACGGTTCGTGATCATAGATGTGTCGAGAACTGGATATCGACACATCGGATAGATCACTGTGTCTTCGTCTTACCTTCGGGTAATGATGATCTCATAGTCATTCGACTTGCTGAAGTCAGAGACGAGACACAGTTGCTCATTGGAGAATGAGTTCACTGAACGACCAAGTTAGAGTTATTAAATGTTTAACTTTAATGATCTGTCTTTAATAACTCTAGGGTGATGATAGGTTAGTTGATCCTTAAGACCTGAAGTCATCTGTACCGACCTGTGAGCGAACGGTGTAGCTTAGACACATGATCTAGCTTCGAGGACAAGTCCTGATGAAAGATCTTAGGTTGGGCTGCACCTGAAGCTCTCGAGGTGAGTAAGTGACTAAGATGGGATTCGTCACTTCCATTAAAGGGAAGTTAGTGTTATAGGCTCAGTACGGTCTTTATGTTAATCCTCGGCCGAGGTACGTTGCAAGAAGTACAACGTGTATACAATAAAGACCGCCATATACTGACCAATGTTGTCTAATAGGGTTGACAGGAAACCATACCCTAGGCCAACAATAAACACAGTCTTGACGAAGGGATTTTAGCTAACGGAATTCATCACTGACACAGCCAATGCAAACCCTATGATACTTTTGTCAAGGGTCGATCTCGATCACGTTATGATGACTCTGAAACAGGGACGACAGCTACTGCTCATAGTGACCGTCGTCTAGGGGTTTCGAGCCCCAACCTGTAGTAAGGTCAGGCTGTAGGGTCTTACACCGAGTAGTGTTTATGTCTTAGTAATAGGAATATAGAAAAGAGAGAAATATCATTTGATGATATTAAACATTCACAAAACGGTTGTGAATATTAGTCGCATTAGCAATAGGGACACAACGTTGCATTAGATGCTAACTTTGACTAAACGTGTTGTAAATTAGTTACGACGAATTTAGTAGGAACAAACTTGTTGGAAAGGGTTACCTGGATGACGGGATCGTCCCGGTCTAAACACAGGTTCAAACCGCGTCCAAATCGGAGCTCAAACGAGTCCAGAAACGCAGAAATAGTTCAAGGAGAAGTGGGTTAGACCCACTGGGCCAAAAGGCCCATGTGCAAAGGCAAAACGGGCGCCGCCCGCTGGCTGCAACGGGCGCACGCCCGCTGCGTGCGGCGGGCGGGCGCCCGCTGCGTGCGGCGGGCGGGCGCCCGCTAAGCCTAGCGGGCGCGCCCGCAACTTATGTCAAATTAGGGTTTTTTGAAACCCCTAATGACGGCTACGAATTTTGAGAAATTGCTAAACTTTGAGCAATTGTTTGAGGGGTCAAACGAAGTCGAAATTCGTCGCCGTCAGTTCCTACGCGTTCACCATTCCAAGCTCTTCTGATTGATAGCTTGTTTGGTGTCTGAAGTTTAGTATGCGAGGAGAATTAATTCGTTAAAGTTTGACTTTGTGAAAGGCTAACTTTAAAGTTGAAATTAAGCCAAATGGCTTAATTGAATTTTTCTCTTCATGGGAATTGTCCCACATTGCCCGCAACGAGAAGTTGAGTGCTCACTCCCTATATAAATAGGGGTGCACTCTCCTCGTTGAAAAACACACCAGTCAACGATCGAGTAGCTCCAGATTTTTAGAGCAAGCTCGATCGGCGACTAAATCTCTCTCTATTTTCCTATTCTCCGGAGTAGTCCTAGCACGACTACAAAGGGGGTTTGGATCTGATCCGGACGTCTAAGACGCGGGTTCTTCTCAAGTGAAACTTTCTACCGCGTGTGATCGGCTCGGAGGCGAAAGCAGCTCGGGCGGATCGGTGCGAGGGTGCGAGGCGGCTCATGCAGATCGGGTCAACGCGGCTCGGCTACAAGGAGCTTCTCAAGACGGTGCGGTACATCTTGCCTGCCCCAGGGCCAAGATTCCGGGTATGTGGTTAAGCGTTTTTAGTATATGTTTAATTAGTCGCTTTAGTGTAGATCCTTCTTGGGGTGGTCAGACCCACTCCAAGTCGGCATAGATCGGGCTAGGTTATGGCTCCCCAGAGCCTAGCTAAATAGTTTAGCTAGTGTAGAAATTTTGATTTCTGGTTTTCCGCTGCGCTTTTGTGCCTCCGTGGTCCGTCCGACTTAGGACGGATACGGAT
Organism: Scilla litardierei; assembly: GCA_030789695.1. NCBI lineage: Eukaryota > Viridiplantae > Streptophyta > Magnoliopsida > Asparagales > Asparagaceae > Scilla > Scilla litardierei. The sequence continues at coordinate 222,212,592 of CM061134.1, read as the reverse complement.
CCGAGCTCTGGGGGTCCGCCAAAAACCCCAACAGTGGTATCGGAGCCACGGTTATGCTATAGATCTACTATAGCGACTTTTTAATCGTTAAAGATGCTTAGCTTTCATGTGCAAAACTTTTTAGCTTTATGTTAAATTAGTTTTGAAAATATTTTTGTGTTTCAAAAATTAATTTTGCAACACGGAAATTTATTTTAATTTTGGGAAAAATTATTTTTATGCGATAAATCTAAAAGAAGTCTCCTATGTTTCAAATACTTTATAAAACTTTTATGAGAGATTAAAAATTTTCAAAAGAGTATTTAAAGTTTATGTAAACTTTATAGAAAAATTTTATTTTCGAAATTTAAGAATTTTTCTTTAGTTACATAAAAGTTAGAGATCTTTAAAACTTTATTTGAAAGCTTCTAAAAAGATTTCTAAAAGTTTTAAAAGAGTTTTAAAATTATTTTAAAATATGTAAGTAATAGAAATGATTCTATTTCATGAGATGAAACATAAATTAATTTCTTTTTATTACATAGATGTTTCTAAAATTATTATGTGATATTTTAAATTTAGTAATAAGGTTAAAAATTTTAAAGGCCTAGGTTTAAAATTATTAGATAATTTTGTACGACCTAGTTTTATGCGATAAAAATTTTTATGAAGGCTTTAAAATTTTTGATCTTTAATTTTAAGTGTTAAAATTTAGATTTGCATGTTTGTATTATATAGATAATTTTTTAAACTTGCAAATACATTTTATATGTCACTAAAATGAAACTTTCTTTTATGCGGATAAAGTTAGTTGTTTCATTTCATGTTGAATAATGTATTCACAAACCTTATTAGGTTAGCCATTAAAATTTTATAAGATGAAATTTCAATATGACAGTGACATGCTATGTTTGATAAAACAAAACAACATCGAACCTAATACCTGATTAGGGTAGTCCTTTTGTTTCGTAAATCATTTCATTAAAACGTTCAATTAAATGATTTTCATAAAAAGACAATGTTGAATTGTTTTATTAAAATCCTTATTAGATTGGGGTAGCAAGTTGAACGTAGAACCTTATAGTTGATAAGGACTTAATAAAAGATGTTCAACCAATCTGAAAAATTTTGAATTTTAGGATCAACTAGTTGATAAGGATTAACTAGTTCTCTTAATTAAAAGCCATTTAGTTGTTTGGAAAACATAAGATTGATGACAACTCCTTCAATGGATCATGATGTCGGTCAATGTGCTTGGCTAAAGTTTTTGGACCAACCTAGCTAGACTGGGTAACAAGTGGTCCTGGCTTAGTCAATTCCCTGGCCGCGTCCGCTGGACCGCAAGGAGTCGATTCATGACTATGTAAGTCCATCGACTATACCTAAGTCAATACGATAATAATCTTGTTCAAGATAAATCGTAGCCCTCCTTGTTTTAGGAGTTGGCAACTGTAAGATACATGTTCCGGTTGTTGAGCTACACTCAAGCCGTGACATGTCAATCTTATAGAAACCGATTTCTTGATTGACATCTTAACCTGACTGAAACCGTTGTCTCATCCCTGGAGCTTCGGCGTAAGTCTAACCAAGAATGTAGTCTAAGACCTGACCCTAACCGGCGCGTCGTGCATACACCGAGCAAAGGGGCAAGTCAGGCTAGACACGAAAACAAGGGTCCGACTAGGCTAGCCATTGTGATCCGGTTGAGCACACTCATGATCACAAATGACTAGGGGTAAAATCGATAGGGAATCATAGTAAATATGATTGACGACGAGTTCGTCTACCGACTGCAGAGTCGGACAACTTGTTGAGATACACTCAAGGTTGTCAGACTCAGGGTAGTCGGATCCCTCTCTCACAAATGTTATTTTATAATAAATTGTTTATTATCATGGCTTTAAATAAATTTAGTGGGAGAATATAGTTTTATTAAAACCATTAAAACTATACTACGAACATATACTAACTAAAGTATCTATAAAATGCAGAATGGACTCAGGTCTAAAATACATGGTAGAAAAGAACGTGCTGGATGGAACCAACTACAAAGACTGGCTTAGGAACATTAAGTTGGTCCTTTCCCTAGCTGGGATTGGATACATATTGTTCGAGGACGCTCCAGAGAAACCCGATGAGGATTCGACCCACGAAGAGAAAGAAGCCTTCAAGTTGTACCAGAGGGATGCAGAGAAGGCAAGATGCCTTACTCTAGCTTCGATGACCAACGAACTGCAAAGGAAGCATGAACATATGGATGTTCAGAGCATACTCCTTAATGCACAAGAGTTGTATGGCAAGCGATCCAGAGCTGTCAAGTTCGAAGCTACTAGCAACCTCTGGGGCACAAAGATGACGACAGGGCCCGTACAAGATCATGTTATCAAGATGATCGGGTACGTAGAGGACGCCGCCCAGTTAGGATTTGTCCTTGACAATGAGATGTCCACAGACATTATCCAAAAGTCTTTAACTCCCGAGTTCAAGCCCTTTATAACTGGCTTTATAATGAACAGCCTTGAGACGGATCTTCCTGGTCTCCTTAATATGCTCCGGCAGTTTGAGGAAATTGAGAAGAAGTCGACTGCACTGGTTGTTGGCTCTGCTACTTCCGACCAGCCGAAAGGCAAAGGGAAGAAAAGGCAGGTCCCACAACCTGCGAAGGCTAAGAATGGGAAGAAGAAGAACAAAGGGGCCCCGTCGAAATCTGAGTGCTTCCATTGCCACAAGATTGGCCACTGGAAGAGGAACTGCAAGATCTATCTTGCAGAGAAGAAGAATGGGCATACTGATGCCTCTACCTCATGTACAAATTAAAATTCAATTAAATGCAATTATTTCCATAGTATGAGATACTTATAGACATCTGTGTAATGTATACAGGTGGCTGATATGAACCGGAGATTGGAGAAGTACGGAGATCGGTCGGCAATCAAAGCAACAGTTGCTGCTGGGACCGCTCAAAGACTTCTGGAGACGATGATCGTGATGGAGATGATATTTTTCTTACTTGAATAAAATGTATCATCTTTAAGGATCGAAAACAATGAATGAGTGCTTTGCACTCAAGGTTTATTTTTGATAAACAAGTTAAGGTTCTTTTCATGAACCCGTTGTTTTGGAATGGATGTCTCGTTTGTTGCAATTGAGATTGAATCGGCTTAAATTCTGTGGATGTGGCTTTTCTGTGATGGTTGCGTATATTTTCGAATAATGGTGTATAGCTTCGATAATATTGGTTTTGGAGCTGATTAAATGTTAGAAGTCAATCAATAGTTAAGTGTAGGTTCCAGGGGGCGTATAAATTGTGTGCGGTCACAATAATACGCATATCAAGATTAATTCTTGATTATCTGCATTTAGTTATTAAAAGAGTTAATATCAAATGTGGTTAAAGGAATAAAGTACATGACGTTTTGATTGAACGAGTCAATGTCAAGTTTCCTTAAAACGATCTTGACTTGACTCATTCGTCAAACCGAACCTGACACTTGTGCATTCCATCTGAGGCACTTACCGAATGGTTATTTTTGCACATAAATCTAAATATGATTTAGATATTATGTTGAAGAAATTTAACCAGGTAATTCTTAAAGTCAGTGGGAGCGAGCTCATATACTTAGTTCCGTTTTTGTGACTAAGTAAAAAGGATTTTTCACTTTAATGAATCTTCTATATAAATCATTAAGTCAAAATTGTTTTGATTTAATCGTATATATATAAAGACTTAGGGTGTCAAATATGTGCTTGACATATTGACACAATAAAGAGGAGTGAACTAGAACTGACTTGCGGAAATGTTAGACCCCACATCTAAATCGTATAAGCTAACTGTTAGCTATACGAAGTTAGGAAAATTGATCCAGATCATTTTTCCAAAGGATCAACCCTGTGTGATCAAGAGATGTGATTTCAATCCACTAAAATTCATTATAGATACTTGTTAGTAGAACCATTCTTAGGTTTGCCATATCAAATGTCAAAGTGACTGATATGCTATAACGGTATGAGATACCGAGATAAATAGCCTAAGTGCAAGTGGGAGATGTAGGAAGATATATGCCCATGAGGCAATTTATCTTGATTATACGTCTTGTTCATACCGTACATGGTACGTATTATTCTAAGTATAAAATCATTTGTATTAATATACTTAGATAATATCCATAGTCTTATAGTTAGGTCCTTACATATCTAGATGAGATCTCGATTATGAGTAAGTAAGAGACCGAATAGAAACGTAAGTCTAAAACGGTTCGTGATCATAGATGTGTCGAGAACTAGATATCGACACATCGGATAGATCACTGTGTCTTCGTCTTACCTTCGGGTAATGATGATCTCATAGTCATTCGACTTGCTGAAGTCAGAGACGAGACACAGTTGCTCATTGGAGAATGAGTTCACTGAACGACCAAGTTAGAGTTATTAAATGGTTAACTTTAATGATCTGTCTTTAATAACTCTAGGGTAATGATAGGTTAGTTGATCCTTAAGACCTGAAGTCATCTGTACCGACCTGTGAGCGAACGGTGTAGCTTAGACCCATGATCTAGCTTCGAGGACAAGTCCTGATGAAAGATCTTAGGTTGGGCTGCACCTGAAGCTCTCGAGGTGAGTAAGTGACTAAGATGGGATTCGTCACTTCCATTAAAGGGAAGTTAGTGTTATAGGCTCAGTACGGTCTTTATGTTAATCCTCGGCCAGGGTACGTTGCAAGAAGTACAACGTGTATACAATAAAGACCGCCGTATACTGACCAATGTTGTCTAATAGGGTTGACAGGAAACCATACCCTAGGCCAACAATAAACGCAGTCTTGACGAAGGGATTTTAGCTAACGGAATTCATCACTGACACAGCCAATGCAAACCCTATGATACTTTTGTCAAGGGTCGATCACGCTATGATGACTCTGAAACAGGGACGACAGCTACTGCTCGTAGTGACCGTCGTCTAGGGGTTTCGAGCCCCAACCTGTAGTAAGGTCAGGCTGTAGGGTCTGACACCGAGTAGTGTTTATGTCTTAGTAATAGGAATATAGAAAAGAGAGAAATATCATTTGATGATATTAAACATTCACAAAACGGTTGTGAATATTAGTCGCATTAGCAATAGGGACACAACGTTGCATTAGATGCTAACTTTGACTAAACGTGTTGTAAATTAGTTACGACGAATTTAGTAGGAACAAACTTGTTGGAAAGGGTTACCTGGATGACGGGATCGTCCCGGTCTAAACACAGGTTCAAACCGCGTCCAAATCGGAGCTCAAACGAGTCCAGAAACGCAGAAATAGTTCAAGGAGAAGTGGGTTAGACCCACTGGGCCAAAAGGCCCATGTGCAAAGGCAAAACGGGCGCCGCCCGCTGGCTGCAACGGGCGCACGCCCGCTGCAGCAGCGGGCGGGCGGCCCGCCCTTGCTCCCTTGGGCGGGCGCGCCCGTAACTTAAGTCAAATTAGGGTTTTTTGAAACCCCTAATGACGGCTACGAATTTTGAGAAAATTTTAAACTTTGAGCAATTGTTTGAGGGGTCAAACGAAGTCGAAATTCGTCGCCGTCAGTTCCTACGCGTTCACCATTCCAAGCTCTTCTGATTGATAGCTTGTTTGGTGTCTGAAGTTTAGTATGCGAGGAGAATTAATTCGTTAAAGTTTGACTTTGTGAAAGGCTAACTTTAAAGTTGAAATTAAGCCAAATGGCTTAATTGAATTTTTCTCTTCATGGGAATTGTCCCACATTGCCCGCAACGAGAAGTTGAGTGCTCACTCCCTATATAAATAGGGGTGCACTCTCCTCGTTGAAAAACACACCAGTCAACGATCGAGTAGCTCCAGATTTTTAGAGCAAGCTCGATCGGCGACTAAATCTCTCTCTATTTTCCTATTCTCCGGAGTAGTCCTAGCACGACTACAAAGGGGGTTTGGATCTGATCCGGACGTCTAAGACGCGGGTTCTTCTCAAGTGAAACTTTCTACCGCGTGTGATCGGCTCGGAGGCGAAAGCAGCTCGGGCGGATCGGTGCGAGGGTGCGAGGCGGCTCATGCAGATCGGGTCAACGCGGCTCGGCTACAAGGAGCTTCTCAAGACGGTGCGGTACATCTTGCCTGCCCCAGGGCCAAGATTCCGGGTATGTGGTTAAGCGTTTTTAGTATATGTTTAATTAGTCGCTTTAGTGTAGATCCTTCTTGGGGTGGTCAGACCCACTCCAAGTCGGCATAGATCGGGCTAGGTTATGGCTCCCCAGAGCCTAGCTAAATAGTTTAGCTAGTGTAGAAATTTTGATTTCTGGTTTTCCGCTGCGCTTTTGTGCCTCCGTGGTCCGTCCGACTTAGGACGGATACGGATCCGAGCTCTGGGGTCCGCCAAAAACCCCAGCACCTGCCATTATTTTGATCATATTGCCATTTTTTTGGGATTTATTTGAGCATGTGAATAATTTATATGGAATATTGGGAAGTCAATATTGTGTTTTTAATAGTCATTATATTAATTTCATCATCATATGGACTAATTTCTCCTTCTTATATTTTTCAGGTACCCCTAGGAGTCTTGGGGATTTTCCAGAATTTTCTGGGATTTCTAGGTATTTTTGGTGAATTATTTGGAGGAAAAAGGGGTTTAAAACAACCAGAAAAGGAATTAATTGGGTGCGCCACGTGGCGCAATCAGACATCGCCACGTGGTCCCAATCTGCGTTCTTCGGGCCGCGTTTCGCGTTTTTTAAAAAAGTAAAAAAATAAATAAATAATAAACTGCGAGCGGGCCGGCCGGCCCGCCTTTTTTATATGGCAGCGGGCCAGCGGCCCGCTCGAAATAATCGAGCGGGCTTCGCCCCGCTTTCGCGAGCGGGCGGCCCGCTCGATTATTTCGAGCGGGCCCCGCCCCTAAAATGCCCGCAGGCGCGCGCTGAAGTGATTTGGGGGCGGGCAGCGGGCGTCCGCCCCCCAAAGCCCGACCCGGTTGCCTTATTAACGGGCTGGATGCGAAAATAGAGAAAAGCTCGGCTGTAGGTTCGTTTTTTTGGCCGTGAGCAGCTGTTCTTGGGTTTTTAGGGCTTTTCTTTGGGGTTTCTTCTTCCCCAAGGCTAGGGGTGGAGCTTGGAGGCCATGGATGGTGGAGAAGCTTGGTGGAGGTGCTAGAGTGGAAGGGAAGGCTCATTTGGGGAGATCTTGGGTGAAATTCTTCCTCTCGTCCCTTGTATTTTACACTTCTCATTTTGTAATGAATTGTGATGAATTTGTTATAAATCTCATCTTATTTAGAATGATGGAGTAGTGTGATTGCTTGTGTGGTTGTGTTGTTGATTGTTGTTATTGGGTTGCGAATTGAAACCCTAGCACATTTTCATTGTCTAATTTGTGGATGAAACTTTGAGTAGGCTTGTTTATTGGAACCCTAAGGGGAAATCCAAAAAGAGGATCATCCTAGCGGACCCTCTCTTTTGTGTTAATTGTCGATTACTCATGAGTTTGGTTCATTACTTATTGCACCCCACACGTTCGATGAAATGCCTTATTTTCCGATTGAGCTTCCTTAGCCGGGAGATCAATTGAGTTATATTTGGGATGAATTCCCACGCCCACGGCCACATTCACACACACCACATGAGTCCTCCTCGTTGCTTACCGATTCGGCTCTCCACCCTTAGTATTTAGGATATTTTTTTTAGTTTCTTCACGTTTTTTCACCACACTTTTCACACACACATCCACCGTTGAGGTAGTTGAATCACGCTTTATTTTTCTTTATCCATCAAACTTGTGAACGTAGAATGACTTGTCCCTGTGATCCGACCCGGTACTCACCGGTTATTTTTATATTGCATTGACACTCCTACGCTTGGGAGTGGAAGGCGTGCCCCGTGCGCGTTTTCCGAGTCAACCAATTGGCGCCGTTGCCGGGGACAATGGTTTTTATTATTAGCAATTTTTGATTGATTTTGAAAGTTTTCGTGTGATACTACTATCTCTTAGTGTGAGTCTTTTCGATTCTTCATTTTTTACTTATTGTTCATCCTTATTAATTTTACACTTTTTGAATCTTTTTGATTGTTTGCTTTTGTTTTGTTTTTCAAACATGGCAAGTACTTCAAACTCTCTTGGGTTTGACATGCGGGTGACCAAATCCCTACCGAGATTCTTTGGTAAGGATGCGGAGAGCCATTACCTACATATTAAGAAGTTTGAGAGTGCTTGCACGCTTCATTTTGATGGGAACACATGTGCTGAAAGGTTTTATCTTAAATTCTTTCCCTATTCTTTGGATGGTAGTGCATTAAAATGGTTTAAAGTTTATCTCTCACATCTTATTCCATCTTGGCATGTACTAAAGCAAAAGTTTTGTATGAAGTTTTTTCCATCTTACAGGACCAAAACATGGCAAGGAAGAATGGTGAACTTTGCTCAGCGCATCGGTGAGACATTTTTTCAGGCTTGGACGCACTTTTCAGAGTTGGTGTACGGTTGTCCACATCATGGATTTGACAGGGTGCATCTTCTTGGTTTCTTCTTGGAGGGTCTGCTTCCGGAGATGCAGGATTTTGTGGATATGTTGGACAAATGCCACTTTTTGGACATGGATGAGAATGCGGCTTGGCGATATTTGGAGTCCTATAAGGAGGAAGATCACACATTGGTTGTGACTCCAAATAAGCCAAGCCACGAAGTTTTGGTCCACCAAGCCCCGCATGAAGAAGTTTGTATGGATCTCACCCCACCGGAAGTTGAAGAATTGAGTGCCCCATGCCAAGTGGTATTTGAGGAAACAAGTGTTGGCATGGAGGAGTTAGTTGTGCCGGTGGAGGAAATTGTATTGTTGGCACCTACTATTTCTGCTGGGCCGTGTCAATTAGTTGTTGAAGAATTGGTTGTTGACATGGTGGAGATAGAGGAGCCGATCATGTGCACACTTGGGAGCGAAGTGGGCGTGGGGGAGTGTTCTTGTATTGATGAGGACGAAGAAGGGGCAAGCGAGGATGAGTTTATACCACATGCTATTATGGATTTCGAGCTTCCCTCTCCTTCGGTAGTTTCTATGGAGATAGCACTTTCCCCGATTGATATTGAATGCCGCGGGGATGAGCTTCATACCACATCATATTCAACCATCCAGGGAGTTTTCTCACACATTCATCATACTTTTCATTCCGTATTCCATATTGATGATTATGTGTGGATGTCATTTTTTGAGAATGTGTCCCCATCTCTTTCTTACACAACCCGTCTCCTTCCTTATATAGGTACACACTTTGAGGAGATGCTTGGGGTTGTGTACGTGGTCGCCATTGCCACGTTTGGCCGAGGAGCATTGGCGGAGGAAATGAAAGGATCGTTGGAACAAATGCCACCGCCGATGGAAATTTTGGATCCGCCATTTGCCACGGTGTGTTCTTTCCAATTGTGTAAATAAATAAATGTTTTAGTTTAGTACTTTTGTATGCTTTCTTTTCTTTTCTAGGATCTTTTGTGAGATCTGATACTCTCCCAACATTGCGAACAATGTTTATTTTAAGTTGGGGGGAGAGTGTTAGAATCTTTAGGATTGTTAGGATTTTGGTGCTAATTTTTTTTTTTTAGATCCCTCCATGTTTCGCCTCATTTCATGAATTTCATTGCATATCATATTTTGGCCTCCTTGTCCCATGCCATTAGCTTTATGTAGTCCCTACATGCTTTAATTCCATGCAATTTTTTCGGATTATCATTTTGGTATCAACTTCTTCGATGTTTGATTGGCACGTTTTCGTTTCTTTTCCAAGTTGGAGTCAAATGTTAATATGCCATGTATGAAACTACTTTATACGTCGTGATATCTCTTTGAAATAATTTGGGAAAAGTTTGGTGTAAGTGATTGCACATGTTGGGATGAATGGTGTATTTTTTTTAATTTGATTGGATTTGGCCAATTGTGCATGCTTTGTTTTCCTCTTAGGAGTGGGTGGATGAGTTGCTAATTCATGTTGGAATGAGAAAAAAAAAGTTAGTATAAGTGAATGTTTCTTTCTAATCGAATCAAGTAGCCGGTGCCCCACGAAACATTGGGGAGGACGCCAAAGATGAGATTTAGGAGATCATTCCATCCATTTGCATATATATCGTCATCGCGTGTATGCAAATGTGTCGGTGTTTGCATTTATAGCGTTATCGCGTGAATGCAAAACATAAACATACAAAATCCAAAAACATACAAAAAAAGAGAAAAAGAAAAGAAAAAGAAAAAAATGAAAGAATAAGCAACATGAGTGATGCAATCTGATCTCCCACAACTTAGAGAAATTTCTTTTGTTTTGGCCTTTTCCATGAAAATTTGAAAATTTGACATCGTGATATTTTCCCGATACGTGTGATACGGTGCTTATTTCCTTACTTTTCTTTGAATTGGATTGATGGGAGTTTCATTTGTTGTTACTTTCATACATTTGGTATATTGGCTTTGAAATCAATTGGAAATACAATTTTGGGTGTGCCATGAAGATATTTGAGTTTGGTGCATGTTTTTTCAATTTAATCCGAATTTATCGCATATTTTGCTAGGGACTAGCAAAAAGCTAGTTGGGGGTGTGATTCGGGATATAAATTGCATATTTTCCCCCCTAACTACCCCCATTTTGTGCTAAAGATTAGGCTTAATTGTGCTCTTTTGGGTATATTTTCACTTTATGTCATTTTCGGGGCTTATTCTCATTCTTGGCACAGAATACGGTTTTTATCGTCTTCATTGGCTTCTTATTATTATTCATATGCTCCTGCCATTATTTTGATCATATTGCCATTTTTTGGGATTTATTTGAGCATGTGAATAATTTATATGGAATATTGGGAAGTCAATATTGTGTTTTTAATAGTCATTATATTAATTTCATCATCATATGGACTAATTTCTCCTTCTTATATTTTTCAGGTACCCCTAGGAGTCTTGGGGATTTTTCAGAATTTTCTGGGATTTTTCTGGGATTTCTAGGTATTTTTGGTGAATTATTTGGAGGAAAAGGGGGTTTAAAACAACCAGAAAAGGAATTAATTGGGTGCGCCACATGGCGCAATCAGACGGCGCCACGTGGTGCCAATCTGCGTTCTCTGGGCCGCGTTTCGCATTTTTTTTTAAAAAGTAAAAATAAATAAATAATAAACTGCGAGCGGGCCGGCCCGCCCGCCTTTTTTATATGGCAGCGGGCCAACGACCCGCTCGAAATAATCGAGCGGGCTTCGCCCCGCTTTCGCTAGCGGGCGGCCCGCTCGATTATTTCGAGCGAGCCCCGCCCCTAAAATGCCCGCAGGCGCGCGCTGAAGTGATTTGGGGGCGGGCAGCGGGCGCCCACCCCCCAAAGCCCGACCCGGTTGCCCTATTAACGGGCTGGATGCGAAAATAGAGAAAAGCTCGGCTATAGGTTCGTTTTTTGGCCGTGAGCAGCTGTTCTTGGGTTTTTAGGGCTTTTCTTTGGGGTTTCTTCTTCCCCAAGGCTAGGGGTGGAGCTTGGAGGCCATGGATGGTGGAGAAGCTTGGTGGAGGTGCTAGAGTGGAAGGGAAGGCTCATTTGGGGAGATCTTGGGTGAAATTCTTCCTCTCCTCCCTTGTATTTTACACTTCTCATTTTGTAATGAATTGTGATGAATTTGTTATAAATCTCATCTAATTTAGAATGATGGAGTAGTGTGATTGCTTGTGTGGTTGTGTTGTTGATTGTTGTTATTGGGTTGCGAATTGAAACCCTAGCACATTTTCATTGTCTAATTTGTGGATGAAACTTTGAGTAGGCTTGTTTATTGGAACCCTAAGGGGAAATCCAAAGAGAGGATCATCCTAGCGGACCCTCTCTTTTGTGTTAATTGTCGATTACTCATGAGTTTCGTTCATTACTTATTGCACCCCACACGTTCGATGAAATGCCTTATTTTCCGATTGAGCTTCCTTAGCCGGGAGATCAATTGAGTTATATTTGGGATGAATTCCCACGCCCACGGCCACATTCACACACACCACATGAGTCCTCCTCGTTGCTTACCGATTCGGCTCTCCACCCTTAGTATTTAGGATATTTTTTTTAGTTTCTTCACATTTTTTCACCACACTTTTCACACACACATCCACCGTTAATTGAGGTAGTTGAATCACGCTTTATTTTTCTTTATCCATCAAACTTGTGAACGTAGAACGACTTGTCCCTGTGATCCGACCCGGTACTCACCGGTTATTTTTATATTGCATTGACACTCCTACTCTTGGGAGTGGAAGGCGTGCCCCGTGCGCGTTTTCTGAGTCAACCAATGCTACTCTCGTCGGACCTCCTCATCGCAGAAGAGTGCTCCTTCGTCTTCTCCTCCACCAACCACGCGGAAGGGAGTGGTTCCATGAAATTCGTGTGCCTCTTCTATTGGTATTTCTCCTTCTTTTCAATCTCCAGTATCTCTCAAAGACATGCACTCTCATATTGGTTCGAAGTTGGAGATTATAAGGTTTTCCCCAATTTTGGAAATCCCTCTTCTGCGAGAACCCTTGGTACCTGATTTCTGTGAGGATGAAGTTGTTGGGGTTTTGGCGGACCCCCAGAGCTCGGATCCGTATCCGTCCTAAGTCGGACGGACCACGGAGGCAAAAAATTGCAGCGGAAAAACCAGAAATCAAATATTTCTACTCTAGCTAAACATTTAGCTAGGCTCTGGGGAGCCAGAACCCAGCCCGATCTATGCCGACTTGGAGTGGGTCTGACCACTCCAAGAAGGATCTACACTAAGCGACTAATTAAAATTACACTAAAAACGCTTAATCCACATACCCGGAATCTTGGCCCTGGAGCAGGCAAGATGTACCGCACCGTCTTGAGAAGCTCCTCGTAGCCGAGCCGCGTTGACCCGATCTCCCTGAGCCGCCTCGCACCCTCGCACCGATCCGCCCGAGCCGCTTTCGCCTCCGAGCCGATCACACGCGGTAGAAAGTTTCACTTGAGAAGAACCCGCGTCTTAGACGTCCGGATCAGATCCAAACCCCCTTTGTAGTCGTGCTAGGACTACTCCGGAGAATAGGAAAGTAGATAGAGAGATTTAGTCGCGGACCGAGCTTGCTCAATAATTTGGAGCTACCCGATCGTTGACTGGTGTGTTTTTCAACGAGGAGAGTGCACCCCTATTTATATAGGGAGTGAGCACTCACCCTCTCGTTGCGGGCAATGTGGGACAATCCACATGAAGAGAAAAAAACAATTAAGCCAAATGGCTTAATTTCAATTTTAAAGTTAGCCTTTCACAAAGTCAAACTTTAACGAATTAATTCTCCTCATATACTAAACTTCAGACACCAAACAAGCTATCAATCAGAAGAGCTTGGAATGGTGAACGCGCAGGAACTGACGGCGACGAATTTCGACTTCGTTTGACCCCTCAAACAATTGCTCAAAGTTTAGCAATTTCTCAAAAATCGTAGCCGTCATTAGGGTTATTCAAAAAACCCTAATTGACTTAAGTTGCGGGCGCGCCCGCTAAACTTAGCGGGCGCGCCCGCCCAAGGGGGGAAGGGCGGGCCGCCCGCCCGCTGCTGCAGCGGGCGGGCGCCCGCTGCAAGCAGCGGGCGCTGGCCCGCTGCAAGCAGCGGGCCGCGCCCGCTGCACGAGCGGGCGCGGGCCTGCTGTGCAGCGGGCTGCGCCCGCGTGCAGCGGGCGCTGGCCCGCTGCATCAGCGGGCGCTGGCCCGCTGTGCAGCGGGCCACGCCCGCTAATGCAGCGGGCGCCCGCCCGCTGCACACAGCGGGCCATGCCCGCTGTTGCAGCGGGCCGCGCCCGTTTTGCCCTTGCACATGGGCCTCTTGGCCCGGTGGGTCTAACCCACTTCCCCTTGAACTCTTTCTGCGTTTCTGGGCTCGTTTGAGCTCCGATTTGGACGCGGTTTGAACCTGTGTTTAGACCGGGACGATCCCGTCATCCAGGTAACCCTTTCCAACAAGTTTGTTCCTACTAAATTCGTCGTAACTAATTTACAACACGTTTAGTTAAAGTTAGCATCTAATGCAACGTTATGTCCCTATTGCTATTGCGACTAACTTTCACAACTTAACTTGTGAATATCATCAAATGATATTTCTCTCTATTCTATATTCCTATTACTAAGACACGAGCACTACTCGGTGTGAGACCCTACAGCCTGACCTTACTACAGGTTGGGGCTCGAAACCCCTAGACGACGGTCACTACGAGCAGTAGCTGTCGTCCCTGTTTCAGAGTCATCATAACGTGATCGACCCTTTGACAAAAGTATCATAGGGTTTGCATTGGCTGTGTCAGTGATGAATTCCGTTAGCTAAAATCCCTTCGTCAAGACTGTGTTTATTGTTGGCCTAGGGTATGGTTTACTGTCAACCCTATCAGACAACATTGGTCAGTATACGGCGGTCTTTATTGTATACACGTTGTACAACTTACAACGTACCCCGGCCGAGGATTAACATAAAGACCGTACTGAGCCTGTAACACTAACTTCCCTTTAATGGAAGTGACGAATCCCATCTTAGTCACTTACTCACCTAGAGAGCTTCTGGTGCAACCCAACCTAAGATCTTTCATCAGGACTGGTCCTCGAAGCTAGATCATGGGTCTAAGCTACACCGTCTGTTCACAGGTTTATACAGATGACTTCAGGTCTTAAGGATCAACTAACCTATCATCACCCTAGAGTTATTAAAGACAGATCATTAAAGTTAACCATTTAATAACTCTAACTTGGTCGTTCAGTGAACTCATTCTCCAATGAGCACCTGTGTCTCGTCTCCGACTTCAGCAAGTCGAATGACTATGAGATCATCATTACCCGAAGGTAAGACGAAGACACAGTGATCTATCCGATGTGTCGATATCCAGTTCTCGACACATCTATGATCACGAACCGTTTTAGACTTACGTTTCTATTCGGTCTCTTACTTACTCATAATCGAGATCTCATCTAGATATGTAAGGACCTAACTCTAAGTCTATGGATATTATCTAAGTATGTTAATTCAAACGATTTATACTTAGAATAATACGTACCATATACGGTATGAACAAGACGTATAATCAAGATAAATTGCCTTATGGGCACATATCTTCCTACAGAAGTTTATCATATACCCGTCACTATTGAAGATTGGTTCTGGCACTTACGGAGAACTGGACGGAGATTGGATCTCTCTTGGGTTGATGTTTCTGGTATTCACTTTGATCAACTCATGCGCAAAAAGATTCGGGTAAAGTAATGAGTGTAGAAGTGCCTCGGGATAACAAGATTGTCATTCATACCAGGAATCCCAAATCTTTCGTGAAAATTTCTGAAATTATGGTGGTGGATATCTCGGACTCAGAATCTCATGTGTCCGCAGAGAAGTCTATGACAGGGGGAGTTGATGAAGCTTCATCTTTCACTTGCCTGCTGAGGAATCAAGTGTCCATAATGCTGAGAAGTTGGATGTGCGTGTTGATCCTGAGGACGGGGTCAATGTTGAAGCTGCATGTGGTGCCCCATCCCAGGAAGAGGAACCAGTCACTTCGTCTCCTATGTGTGTGGATGGAAGTGTTCAGAATTTGACCGAAGGTGGTAATGGCTCCGTAAAGGGATCTAATGTAAATGACTGTGCTCATAATGTCTGCCCTGAAGATATTTCTCTCATGGATCGAGATAATCCCTTGTTGAATGTGCCTCATGTTGATGCCCCTCCTGAGAAGCTTCAGACACATGGTGGTGTAGAAGAGCCTGCTCAGTGTACTGTGGATGTGGAACACGTTGGGGATGCTCAGGATCCCTCTTCTCATCCTATCGAGACTGAATGTTGTGTGATGCCCGATGTTCCTTCTGAGGCCGGCACAGCTGATGTTGGTGCTAATGTTGAAGCAGCAGTCGAGTCTGGTTCATTGCCGACAGGAGGTGAATTCAGTAATGTTGCACAAAATGTTGCAACATTAGTTCAACATGTGAGGCTGCTGCTCTTGACACCTCGTCCCAGATCCTTCCAGAAGATATCTTGTTTTCCTCTCCTGTGAAGAAGGCCAGGTCTGCCCCAAGAAAACGTAAAGCATCATCAGATCATGACTCTGCATCTCCTCCTAAGAGGTCTAAAGCCTCTAGCTCTACGTCAGGTCCCTCGCGTTCCTCATCTTTTACTTCATCCGATGCTCTCAGTAGAGTTTTCTTTGACACAGCCCGTAAGAATATATGGGTTTCCTACTCTGACCGATCTATTTTATCTGAGAAAGTCTTGAATGTCACATCCTTTGAAAAGACTCAACTTGTCACTGTTCTGAACGACCTAGGCTTGCTTCATGCTGTCTCATGCTTCAAAATCTTTTATCCTGTCTTGGTGCATGAATTCTACTGCAATTTGTCCAAGTCTGCTGGTGATGCATCTTCACGCTGGGGATTCAGGAGCTATGTTAGAGGAAAAATTGTTTCCTTTTCTCCCTCTGTGTTGAACAAGATTTTAAAATGGTCCTGCTCTCAATCACTGCCAGAATTTGGAGAGTCTGTAGGAGAGGACTTTGATAAACTTATAAATGTCGTCACTGCAGGAAAATTAAAGAGTTGGCCCAAGTCTTCTACATTTCCTTCCTCAGCTCTTACCGCTAAGTATTTTGTTCTGTACAGAATTGCTACGAGGAACTGGCTTCCAACTTCCAATATCTCTGTTGTTATCAAAGATATGTGCAAGCTATTGTTTTCTGCTGGAACTAAGCATCCTTTCAACTTGGGGAGAATTATTTTTAATACTATTCTGTCTCTATCAGAATTATCCTCTCCGGTTTCGTCTCTGCCCCATGCCAGTCTCATCTCTATGATGCTTCTGGCACAAAAAGTATCTTTGTCTGCATCTGATCTGCCTACCTCTTGTGGCAGCATATCTTACACTGCAAAGTCTGTTGTTGGAAAATGTGATGATATCTCCAAGTTGATACCCTCTCTTCATGGTGCATCGTCATCATCCTCACCTCCTCCGGTTGCTGATCCTACTTTTTCTGTGCATTATGTGTCTCCTTCTTCTCCCCCTGTACAGGCTGCTGCAGCTCCTTCTTCATCTGTGTTGGAGGATATTCAGTTATTTGAGAAGGCGATTCAGAATGTTGATGATCAGCTGATGTTGCTCCAAAGTCAGAAAGCTCTTCTGGAGAGTCACAAACTTATGTTACAGAGCAAACTGTCTGCTCTGAAGTCCAAATTAGCTGAGGATCAGTGATAGTAGCATCTGGTGCCAGTCTCTTTGTGAGGTATGTCTCTTGCTTTTAGTGGCCCAAATGGGGAGATATACACATAATGTTGTGCTTGCTGTTGCTGTTGTTTCTATCTGTGGTGAGGGATGGTTCTGGTTCTCAGGGTCTTTACTATTGTCTGTGTTGATGATGTTGTTTTGGGGATGTTAAACATGGTCCATGGTTCTGCTGTATATGGTGTTGACTATGTGATGATGTTCTTGGGGATGCCTTGCTGCTTGCGGACCCTCTCATATTTTGAAAGTAGTTCCCTATTTTCTGATTCCGTGTCTAATCCATCATCTTCATTTTGCGACAGCTTCATATCATATATTATTGTGTCACTAAATGCCAAAAGGGGATATTGTTAGGTTTTGTTCATGTATTCGTTGTCAATAGTGGCACGATGATACTTGTTGTTTGTTCTTAAGTATCTTGAAGAAGAAAGACGGCTTCCCTTGGTGATGTTGGAACAATTGTTGAACATGATGTTGTATCATAATGTTCAACATGTTGCGTCGGCATAATGTTCAACACGCTGTCTGTCTGCGGCAATGATTGTTCGCTGGATATGGAATCTCGTTCTGGTAACTCGTGATCCTAGCTTTCTATCTTTAATGGTATCAGCTAGTTATGTTGATTGAATACTGTTAAAGATTTATTTGGTAGTCTATATCTCTCGGTTATTCTGTTAAAGACGGTTGGAGAGATTTTTGCTCACATTATCTTCCGGCGATTGAAGATTTGTGGGATCTCATGCTGTTAAGGGTTGCGAATTTTGTGGGTTGCCTAGTTGGAACTGATTTGATTAGATACTTGCCGTTTGACCCGCGGATTGAGCGGAAGTGCATGCTTTTAGGGTTTGGCAGCGGTGATGGCTAGGCTACAACTTTTGGGAAAAAGTTCTGTGAGACTCCGGGAGGGAGGCCGACGGCTACGCACGTAGGATCAAGGGAGTTAATCTAGTCGGTGGTGCAAGGAGAGCTTGCCGAGAATACTCCACGGGGTTGACGGTTGTCACCCTTCACGGGTTGTATTAAGGGGGAGCGTGTTCCTCCTAATAAAAACGTGATATTAGAGGTTGTACTCTTTAATTATTTTAGTGGAGTATTCTGTGTTTCTGGGCATGGCCCCGCAGATGTAGGTGTGCGCACCGAACTGCGTTACCAAGTCTTGTGTGTCTCTGATTGACGTGTGTTGTTTCTTTGGATTTGTGTTTTATTACTGCGTACTGAACTTCAGGTACCTTGTTAGCAGTGATAATTATATGACATTATCATTATTTTGTCAAGAGATTCATGTAAAATTGAATTGATTTTTGTGTGCATACCAAAAGATTATTGGAAAGTTCCCATAAATAAATAAAGGACCTTTTGTGGTTTTCTATTTCTTGTTACTCTTCATGACATAGGTACCTTGTTAGCATTGATAATTATATGACATTATCATTATTTTGTCAAGATATTCATGTAAAATTGAATTGATTTTTGTGTGTATACCAAAATATTATTGGAAAGTTCCCATAAATAAATAAAGGACCTTTTTTAAGGAAAAATTATATTGGAATCAAAATTTAAAGACTTTTCAAGAAAAAAATGTTAAAAATTAAAAATCTCCCTGCAAAAAAAGATATATCTTTTTATGGCATCATAATCAGAGTTGTCCCAATTTTATAGATGAAAAGTAAAATAGTCCTCAGATTAATCAATAGGCCTTGAGTCCCTCTTTCCTTGGAAAAACACTTTTATGGGCCAATTAACAAGGCATAATAGTCCCCAATTTCACTAATATGCCAAAAGAGTCCCGTTAGTTTGTTTAAAAATCTTTGGTATAACTCAATTTAATTTCTAAAAGAAAATAGAAACTGATCATTATGCACTTACATATAATATTGCTACCATTAAGACTCAGCATTGGTGATATCATATTGAATCTTAAAAAATTGTGCAAATACATGAAATTATTTTCTAATGCATTCCACAGAAAATGCATCAAATTATTACAAGACATGAGATCAATAATAAACAATGACCATCATATCAAAACAAACTCATGCATTTATGCGAAAATTACAAAGTTTTGAATATATGACGTCGATGAAATTCATATAGAAAATTTCCAATCACGTGTAGAATACATGAGAAAAAATAGCATCAGGGAAGAAGTTCAAAAGAGAAGACCTAAGGTTTGAAATCTTGGTTTTAGTATCTACCATTGGTTTGTATTATTGGTATCGACTGTATCAGAGGCATCAGACTTTAGTTATTGGTTATCCTATCTCAATAAATGTGTTAATTGCAGTTAAGGCTTCGTCTGCAACAAATGCTCTATCTATACATATATTATCTATATCTTCTAGGACATTATCCTCTTTCTAACCCACTCCATCAACACGCCATTTTCATAAAAGATATAATATAAATAATCAGCTCAACTTTAGTTTGCTTTTGTTATCATATTTCAATCTCTTAGTCTCATATTATAAATGAAACAATCGTGTCTCCAAGAAACTAGAAGAGCTTTGCCCGGTCTTGAAAGACAATGATTTAGATTGTATCACCCCACCAAACTGATCTAAAAAGTCAGACATGCATAGGCCGATCTTTTGAACATTGAATTTGATTATTCAGTAAGATGTTTTACAACCTTTATATGGAATAAGTGTTGGGAATGATGACGACCAAATCGAGATCCGTGCGGAAACAACCAATCCTAAAAGGTGATCAGAAATCTAGGACTAGGAAAAAAAGGATTCTCAAATAACCCAACAAAATCCCTACGACCTTACCAAGTGAAGCAGCAAACGAAATAGCAACAATAATCAAATCAATCACAGACACACAAGAATTTATCCTGGTTCTATTGTGCACAACCTATGTCCAACAACTTCCGAGCTGATTTCACTATCAGAGAGATCTTCAAAGGGATTATATCTAGCTTCCACTCACGTGAGTAATAACTTGGCTAAATGCACAAGCCCTTACAAACTCATTCAAAGAAGAAGAAATCAAAGAAGACAATGGAGATAATCGCTCAACTCCAATCACAAATTCCTAGCCCTAATCTCTCGACAAAAATCTCCAATAGCGACGGCTACAGCTCATCTCTTGCTTCAGATTCGAAATCAGCATTAGCCCTAATGAAATCAACCATTTAGATTAAATAGGGCTCCCAAAACAAGCCTGGAAAGCATCTGAGCCGTCGGCTAAATAGCCTGGCCTCGCGCCGCTCGGTCGAGCGAGTTCATCACTCGACCGAGAGGTCTTTCCGCTGCTGCTACCGCTGGGTGGATGAGCGAGGGCGCTCGATTGAGCGATTGATTCGCTCCACCGAGCTAAAAATCCCTGCAGAGAGCAAGAAAATGCTTAACTCTTTGTTTAATTAAACTCGGTCGAGCACACAAACCGTTCAACCGAGCAGACAGTAACTCGGTCAATCGGTAGATTACTCGATCGAGTATAAACCTTAGTTGCTGGCCCTTTGTTGATTGCGTCCAGCTCGGTCGAGCGACTGACACAGCTCGGTCGAGCGACCTGGGTGTGTGGAATGAGAGCTTTGAATTATCAAAATTCAACACTCTACCTTGATTCAAATCTCTTCACACATGCTCCTGCACATCCACATTGCTCGCCATGACTCTCTGGGTTTCATCATCATCTCGGAATACGCGCCCTCTAGCGTCGCCTAAGCCAACAAGGAGATCAACTCCAGGCACACCTGGAGCTTGAAGGTGGGAACTGGCTTAGTAAACATGTCTGTGAGGTTCTTCTCAGTCGGGGTCTTCTGAAGCTCCACTTCCTTTTTCTCCAACTCTAGGAAGGAATCTCGCACCTCAATGTGCTTTGTTCTCGAACTGTATACCTGGTGATTTTCCATATGAATGGCACTCTGGCTGTCACAGTACACCTGTGACGAAGTCTGCAGCACTCCCAAATCTCTAAGTAGACTCCTCAAATATTTAGCATCCTTCACAGCTTCCACTGCTGCGGTCAACTCGGCCTCTATGGTCGACAACGCTACCACCGACTGTAGGACCGATCTCCACGATACAGCGGCAGTCCCCAAAGTGAACACATACCCCGTGGTAGATCGACGCATGTCCCGGTCTCCTGCATAGTCACTGTCGCAATATCCCGTCAGCACCTTTCCGTCTCCTCTCCCGTAGAGGATCCCGACACTAGCTGTGCCTCGCAGATATCTCAGGATCCACTTGACGGTCTGCCAATACTCCTTGCATGGGTTAACCATATACTTGCTAATCACTCCTACAGCCTGTGCAATATTTGGATGCGTGCAACCCATCGCGTAAATCAAACTCCCTACTGCACTCGCATATGGCACCTAAGACATGTACTTCTCATCCTTAGTGCTAGATGACTGTGTTGCAGACAGCTGAAAATGAGCTCTTAGCGGTGTTGTCACGGGCTTTGAGCTCTCCATCCCAAAACGGATCAGCACCTTCTGAATGTAACTCTGCTGTGACAACCTGAGCTCATACTTCTTTCTATCTAAGAAAATCTTCATTCCAAGAATTTTCTTTGCGGGTCCTAAGTCCTTCATGTCGAAATCTTGCCCCAGCTTTGCCTTCAGCTTCCTCATCTCAGACATGCTATTGGAAGCAATAAGCAAGTCGTCCACGTAGAGCAACAAGTAAATCTTCATGCCATTCTCTAGTGTGCGCACATACACACACTGATCCTTGATGCTCATCTCGAAGCCCACTCACATCATGAAGCTGTCAAATTGCTTGTACCATTGCCTGGGTGACTGCTTCAACCCATACAACGATTTCTTCAACATGCATACTAAATTTTTTTTCCCATCAACTCCGAACCCATCTGGCTGTTGCATGTATATTTCTTCATCAAGATCATCATGCAAAAAGACGGTCTTGACATCGAGTTGCTCCAACTCCATGTCCATGCTTGCTACTAGTGCCAACAACACTTGAATGGATGTGGATCGCACAACAGGTGAGAATATCTCGTTGTAGTCCTCAAGCATCGCACTCACTCCAACAACGTCCGATTCATCCGCTCCACTATACCATTCGACTGTGGATCTCCAGGTGTGCTAAAATAACGACGGATTCCATGGAATTTGCAGAAATCCCTAAATTCCCTTAAGGTATACCCACCTCCATTGTCGGACCTCAGCACCTTCACATGCCTTCTGGTTTGCTTCTCTACCATGATCTTCCACTCTTTGAAAAAATCAAATGTCTGGTTCTTCGACTTCATCAAGTACATCCAGACTTTGCGAGAGTAGTCATCTATGAAAAGGACAAAGTATCTAGCTCCTCCTCTTGACGGCTCCGGGTACGGAACCCACACATCTGTGTGAACATAGTCAAGTGATTCCATACTAGTGTGCTTTCATGTGTTGAACTGCACCTTTGTCTTCTTTCGGTACACACAGGATTCGCAGATCTCTACGCTCTCATTTGTAGCATCGATCAACTTTCTCCTCCGAAGTATGTCTAGGGTCTTGTCACACGGATGACCCAAGTGATAGTGCCACAACTTGGCTGAATCTTCAGAACTTAAGCTAGTAGCGACAACGTCTGCATCTCCTTTCACTGTGGTACCTTGAAGGGCATATAAGTTTCCCACTTTCCTTCCATTCATCACAACCATGGCTCATTTACACGTTCAATTGGTCTTTCTCAAAGATCAATTTGCATCCGACATTGTCCAAAATGCCTGTGGAGATTAGGCTCTTCTGCAGATCTGGGACATGCCTCACATCGGCTAGTGTACGCACTATGTCATCATGCATCTTGATCTAGACTGTTCCAATACCTGTAGTCTTGCACACTGCATTGTTTCCCATGAGGATTGAGCCTCCATCTTCCTTGGGATGGTATGTCGTGAACCAACTCCTATGTGGAGTCATATGGTAAGAGTACACACTATCCATAAGCCACGCAATGTTTGCTTCACCTGCAATCCCTGCTGCAAACATTTCCGGATCTCTACCTTCATCATGGATATGCATACCATCTATTCCCAATGATGCTGAACCGGACTCTTTATCGGCATCCTTGCCTTTCTTTCTATTCTTGTTAGGACACCGGTTCACAAAATGGCCCTTCTGCTGACAATTGTAACATGTGATCTTTGCAAATCTATTCTGCAAATGTCTCGACTTGGAGCGATCATTGTTCTTCTTGTGACCTCCTCTCCTTTCTTGTCGACCTCTCACATGTATGGCCTCCTCACGGTTACTCACATGATCTCTACCTTGAACCTTGCCACATAGCTTCTCGGTGTGAAGCGTTGCCTTCACCTCCTCCACGGCGAGAGTCGTTCGGTTATAAATCATCGACCGAACAAATTGGTTAACTCCTCAGACAATGAACACAATAAGATGACTGCATGTTGCTCATCTTCAATTTTCACATCCATACCCCGCAGCTCTAGCACTATTCGGTTCAATTCATCCATGTGATCCTTCACCGCGGATCCAGACTTTATCTTGAAAGTATATAGCTGCTGAAGCAAATAGAGACGACTCGTAAATGACTTCTTCATATACAGTCCCTCAAGCTTCTTCCAGATGCAGACACCGGTGCTTTATCCAAGCTCTCACAGAACATTATCTGCCAACGACAACTGAATTGCACTGTATGCCTTTCTTTTCATCTCAGCCCTAGCAGATTCCTTCACCTCCTTATCGATATTCGCCTCATCGAATACGATTTTGTAACAACCTGTCTGCATCAGAACATTCTTCACCTTGTCTGTCAAATCCGAAAATCATTCCAGCTAGTAACTTCTCAATGTTCAAAGTTGTTTAAGACACCATCTTCGCCACTAACTTTCTTCACAAACGAAGACGAGCTTTGATACCACTTGTTAGGAATGATGAGATCCGTGCAGAAATAACCAATCCTAAAAGCTAATTAGGAATCTAGAACTAGCAAAAAAGGATTCTGAAATAACCCAACAAAATCCCTACGACCTTGCAAAGTGAATCAGCAAACGTAATAGCAACAATAATCAAATCAATCGCAGACACACAAGAGTTTACCCTGGTTCAGTTGCACAACCTATGTCCAACAACTTCTGAGATGATTCCACTATCCGAGAGATCTTCAAAAGGGTTACAATCTAGCTTCCACTCACGTGAGTAATAACTTGGTTGAACGCACAAACCCTCACAATCTCACTCAAGGAAGAATAAATCAAAGGAGACAATGGAGATAATCATTCAACTCCAATCACAAACTCCTAGCCCTAATCTCTCAACAAAAATCTCGCGACGGCTACAGCTCCTCTCTTGCTCTAGATCCGAAATCAGCATTAGCCCTAATGAAATCAACCTTTTAGATTAAGTAGGGCTCCCAAAACATGCCTGGAAAGCATCTGAGTCGTCGGCTAAAACAGCCTGGCCCTGCGCCGCTCGGTCGAGCGAGT
Organism: Scilla litardierei; assembly: GCA_030789695.1. Taxonomy (NCBI): domain Eukaryota; kingdom Viridiplantae; phylum Streptophyta; class Magnoliopsida; order Asparagales; family Asparagaceae; genus Scilla; species Scilla litardierei. The sequence continues at coordinate 222,187,994 of CM061134.1, read as the reverse complement.
TCATCGCTCGACCGATCGGTCTTTCTGCTGCTGCTACCACTGGGTGATGAGCAAGGGCACTCGGTCGAGCGACTGATTCGCTGGACCGAGCTAACAATCCATGCAGAGAGCAAGAAACGCCAAACTCTCTGTTTAATTAAACTCGGTTGAGCACTCAACCACTCGACCGAGCAGACAGTAACTCGGTCGAGCGATAGATTACTGGGTCGCGTATGAACATTAGCTGCTGGCCCTTTGTTGAGTGCATCCAGCTCGATCGAGCGACTGACGCGGCTCGACCGAGCAACCTGGGTGTGTGGAATGAGAGCTTTGAATCATCAAAATTCAACAATAAGTTAGAATTTACACTTCGGTGCTTTAAAATCCAAATTTCCTCTTGCTTTAGTTCTTGTTAATTAACATGGTATCAGCTATCTTTGGATGGATCTTAACGGCACGCTTGGAATCCTATATGATAAAAGGGATACACTATTGTATTGGCTGGTTTCTCAAATCATGTGAATAGCTATAGAACACTTTTTAAAATCTAAATTGAAATCAGTGGTTTGAGTGGTCGTTTGCAAACATCTTAATCAATTTCTACAAAGAAAAAGGATTTTTGGCATATAAAACAAAAATGAGAATCAACTTGACATTTAGAAAAGAAAAGTTATGTTCTTGTGTTTTGCTTCAAAATGCGGGACTAAATTATTATCCTTTGTCAATGTTCATATCAGTCAGTTTGATTTGCCACTGTATGAACTTTTTTATGTTCATATCATGAACTGCTGATTATGTAATAGATAAAAGATCTCTAAAATTAATCATATAAATAAAATTATGCAAGGGAATTCTTGTTGGACTTTTTTGAAATCTTATTTAGACTACCTAAATTTCTTTAATATTAATATAATGAAAATGGTGAAGTATCAATTTCTGGTCCAACAACTAATTATAAGTTCTATAAATATTAAACTTCTCCTAAATAAAGTATGAGGTTGTTGTATCACACATTATCCTTATCATTAGCACAACACCATCAATCGCAACTCAATTTTGTCATTATAATCACTGTCAGTCTTGTGTCAAAATTCAAAACCCACTCCAGCCACTAGAATCGACCCAATTTGCATTTGGCCATCATCTAGAACACCAAAACACATAGGTTACTAAATTCCTAGATCATCTCAGTAGGTATCCAATCTACTAGTCTCAATCTACTAGTCTCAATCCTGCTCAATCTCAATCGTCCAATTTATCAGTTTATTTGGCACCACCAAATCTCATTCCAACCAAATCTTGCTCATCCAATTTATTACTTTAACTGTCATTTTTTTCATTCATGTATTTGTTATTCAATGATCAGTTTAATCACAAGGTATGGGAATATAAAATCCACTTTGTTTAAGTTGGTAAATAAATATGATGTCTAAAAAACAAAGAGGAAATGGGACCTAAAGTGCTACCTCACCTAATCTGCATGACGGAATGGCTCTATCTAATTAAATGGATCAACTTTTGGATGATTCGTACCTAGGTAAAATATCGGCTAATACCGATATCGTTTGTATCTTATCAGCTTTCAAGCATGCCAATATGATCCAGTCAAAGTTGGCCGATATCACCAATAAGAACTCCTCACAACTAATATAAGAGGATATTCAAGGTTGTAATTATTAATTTTAAATTTTTTTATTTCATATTATGGTTAAAAATGAAGAAGTGTGTATTAATGAAGGAGGAGTTTCGTGAAGGTATATTACTCTAATTCAAAACATGTATCAAAAAACAGTCATTAATGTGAAAGCACTAATATGATAGCTTATGAAGAAATAATAGATAACCTTCCAATCACCATTGTGTTATATAGTGATTGTTCAGCTCCTTAGGTATATTCAAGATGAGACACCTTGATGTTGTATGTGATTTGCAAACAATATTATTTTGATAGATAAGATCAAAAATGATGTAAATGTAAATTTAGAATTTTAAAAGTAAATATTGGAGACTTAAGGTTTTAGACTTAGCGCAAACAAGATCGAGTATAGAATGAAGGTTTAGTAGAATGATGTATAAAGATCGTAGCATGATGAAGATGTATGAGAAAAGTATATTGGTACTTTAGTTATCTTGGATTGGTATCCAGAAGGATGTGAAGATTAAAGATGATGATCATAAAATGAAAGCATATTGATTAAAATAGAGTCGTAACATGAGTAGTGTAATCGGAGTGTATCGTTACGATTAAAAGGTAAATTCTTTAGTACGACAATTACACCAGTTTTGATACATGATACAGAGTGTTATGTTATCACCAAAAAGTACGAACAACGCACATGTGTGTTAGAAATGTAAATGTTGTGGTAGATATGTGACAACACTAAAAAGATAAGGTAAGAAATGAAGATATTTGAGCGAAGGTAAGCGTGGCCATATAAATGATAAGATGAGTAAACATCGTTTGAGATGGTTTGACTATATATATCGAAGATATATTTATGTTAGAAAGATAAAATATATGAATATTGAGATTAAGAGAAATCGATATATATCAAAGAAGATATGGAAAGTAACGATAATAGTGGATATGAAAGATCTTGGTTTGATGGCAGAGAAAGCTTTAGATCTTAATGCATAGAAAGCATCTGTCAACACGATCCAACATGATCATGACCGGATGTGATTCTTTAACTTATTTGTGTTTATTTATTACTATTATTCCTTTTTATTTTTACTTGTTGTTGCCTCTTTTTATTTGCTAGTTTTATTATTTTCTCTCTTTCTATTGAGTCCATGAAGCCTGATGGATGTTAAGATTATGATGATGGTAATAATGGTTAAAGAATCACATTTTATGATCAAAATAAGGTTTTAAACATTGACACGTAATTTAATTGGTTAAAAAATTAGAAAATAGGGTCCTAGATGGCAAAAATGATATATGGATAAATGAATTACTCTATAAAGATGAAGATATATGTGCAACTAACAATTATATTAGTCGATACTAAAGTTTGATACTTCTAATATATATCACCACATACTTCCGATACAACCGGTATCAATACTACAATCTGATGGTCAATACCGAGACCGAGACCAATATCGTGGACCTTGCTTAAATTGTCATCTTCTTTTCCATCTAAATGCATAAAGGGACACTGGATTTAAAGATCTCTAGGATGGATGGCCAAAAAATTTATCCATTTAATAGACATAATACCTCCCTCATGTAAGTTAGATGAGGTGACACCTTAGGCCTCCTTACTTAAATCCCAATCAACCGATTTTATGTTTTCCTCCGCATGTGTCAAGTGGGCATAAATACTGTTGGAAAGCAGCAAGTCGCCCATGATCAAGAATGGGGAAATCCCAACAATTATTTGTGTACAAACTTTACAAAGTATTTACATCATAAACAAATACTTGGATTTGTATTTTATTGCTTGTGCCTAGCCGAATTAGATATCTGATCATGTTCCCATCACCCCTGACACGAAGCCAAATTTCACATCTTCAGGTTTGAGCATGCTTAGTTAAAACAAGGAACTTCCGACCAATGATTTGTTATATGTGCGCATCCTTCATAGTGCGTGGTTTTGTGGCTACCCTGCTATCCTTAAAACTCGGCGCAAGCATCTGAAGTATTGGGCAAGAAACAGCTTCATTCAATAAACAAGTAAACCCCTAACTCGGGAAATCCTTGTTAAAAGAGGAAGTAATTATTTTCCATTTCAGTAAAATTGGGTGATCCGATTGCCCTTCTCATCAAAAAAAAATTTTATATGTATCATATCATAGATCCAAGCAACATGTTATTTTTGGTCTTTTTGCTGGTTTCCTACCTACATAATGTATAATTGAACATCTCCAAAATTCCTTATGTTTTGGTTTCATAGGCTTATGATCCAACGCCACAAAGCTTTTTAAGGATCTTTCATGGTGTCCAAATAATGATAATCATCGGAGGCGTCGACAACTAGAAAACCCACCACCAACTCTAATCTCCGGCATAGCCAATACCAGATCTGGACCTCATCAAAATCTATAGCTAACAACTGTCATCATCAATCATCCAAGCCATAATCTTTTACCTCTGTGTCCTGCTAATTAATAAGCAACTGCTAGATCAGTACCATAACGTGCTTGTAGAGAGAAAGGATGCTTATTCTTTTTCGTGGTTCTTGCATCAGGAAGAAAAACCAATTAATCAGAAGGATTTGCAGAGATCACCTTGGAGTTCATCAGCCTTGTGCATCCACAGTTTCACTTCTTCTGTCGCTGCCTTCGACTCTCTTGCAGCATCGTCGAGCCTTCTCAGCAGGATGTCCCTCTTGGTCTTCAGTTCGAGCATCTCACCCTTCAACGACTCCATGTTGTCTTCGCACGACATGACATGGCCAAAAGCGACCTTGAAGAAACCGATGGCCAAAAGCGACCTTCAACGATTCCTTTGTATTGTCCCTTTTTTAATTAAAAGCTTATCAATGTAGCATAAGAAACAAATGTGTTCACCGTTTCTTTTCTGAAAAAACAAATAGACACCCTTATATTGTAAAAATTAAAAACGAATAACTATAAAATTGTCTGTTATTAGTGAGGGAGACTCATGGTCTCCCCTCCCTCATTTATCCACCACAACACCCCACTAACATGTAGAAGCAATTCGAAGTACATATCTCCTAAGTTCTTCTGGACGCACGACCTACAAAAAGAGAAGCAAGTCGAAGTACAGCAAATTCATTCACACAACTAATTTATTGTTTTTACAAGGGCGACAAGACGAAGCACATATCTCCTAAGTTCTTTTGAACGCACGACCTACAAAAGGAGAAGCAAGTCGAAGTACAACAGATTCAGTCACGCAGCTAATTTATTCATTTTACATGAATTTTTAATATGCTTTATTATTAATTCATGTTATTTTAAATGCATAGATAATATGGCAAAAATAGCGAGCGCCGACTTTGAAGTTCTCGATGCGGCTGGAAAGAATTATCTGAGCTGGCATATGGACATGAAGTTCCACTTGCGCGCACAAGGCTTAATGGCCACAATCACTACTCTTGTGCCCTCGGCAACAGGCACTGCTGAGGCAGCTTCTACACCTATAGTCTCTGATGTAGATAAGGTGAAAGCCATAATCAATATCAGACGACATATTGATCGGACCCTGAAGGCCGAATATCTCAATGTAGAAGATCCACTAGAGTTGTGGACTGCACTAGAGGACATGTATAAGCATCAGAAAGATGTGATCCTCCCACGTGCACGTTATGAGTGGGAAATTCTCTGCCTACATGACTTCAAGTTCGTTGATGAGTATAACTCAGCACTTCACAATATCACCTCACACCTGAAGTTGTGTGGTCAACAAGTGACGGAAGAACGCATGCTGGAAAAAACTTACACATCTTTCCATGAGAAAGATGCAATCCTCATGCAACAGTACCGTGAACGCAAGTTCACCAAGTACTCTGACCTGCACTCCTGCCTTCTCATGGCAGAGCAGAACAGAGACTTGCTGCTGGCCACACATAACCTACGCCCTGCAGACTCAGCTTCTCTCACTGAGGCTCACAGAGTTCTTCCCAGAAGCAGAAGAACAAACAGAAGGGGAAATTCAACAAAGGAAAAGCCCCTAAGAGGCAGGCCATAGGTCCTCCCCAAAATAACAACTCTCCCCAGAGCAACAACAATGAGGGAAAGAAGAAGCTCCAGTGGAAGAAAAAACACTGGACAAACGTCTATTCCCAAGAATAATTGGGAGGACAAATGCCACAGATGTGGCATGACTGGGCATTGGTTCAGAAACTGTCGTACTCTACGACACCTCCAAGATCTGTATCATGCGAGCCTGAAGTCTCCCGTTGAAACAAATCTGGTGGAAAACCAGCCGTCAACCAAGTTCACAATGGATGACTTCGAGAATGAAGACCTCCTAGACTGATGTCATGTTTATCTGTTATGCATTTACTTCATCTGTAATCAGTACTTCATCTGTAGTTTGCTTAATCTTTACTTTTTCAATAATGAATGTCTTCCTTTTATTAAAGTATTGAATTCATTATCAATAGATGAAGTGTGAGTGCCTAGTGGACTGTGCCTCGACGCACACAATCCTTCGCAAAAAATCTATTTTATTAGCTTAAATGATTATGATGGTCCTGTAATCACTATTTTAGGACTGTCAAACATAATTGAAGGATCTGGTGAAGCAATGATTTTGCTCCCAAATAACACGAGACTAATAATAAAAGATGCACTTTTCTCTCCTAAATCAAATAGGAATCTATTAAGTTTCAAAGATATTCGTTTAAACAGATATCACTTAGAAACTATAGATATACCTGAGGATGAATATCTGAATGTTACTCGTCAAAAAGACGGTTTAAAACTGTCTTAGAACAATTTAAGGGACTCCCGTCGGGTCTTTATCATACTCATATTAAACCTATAGAAGCTAATTTGATTGTGCACCAGAAGTGCCTTTCATTGCCAGAATTCAAACTCTGGCATAACAGACTTGGTCACCCTGGATCGGCAATGATGCACCGCATCATCACCCAATCTTATGGACATAATCTGAAGAACCTGAAGATTCTTCAGAAGGGTGATTTTCCATGCCTGCCTTATTTCAAGGGTAAACTAATAACAAGACAATCTCGACTGAAAGTGGGATTAGAGTCTCCTAGCTTCTTGGAGAGAATACATGGGGATATTTGCGGTCCTATTCACCATGTAAGTGGCCCATTTAGGTACTTATGGTATAGATAGATGCATCATCAAAATGGTTTTATTTGTGCCTCTTGTCCACCCGCAACCTAGCTTTTTCAAAGCTCAAATAATTGAGTTGCGGCTCATTTTTCCGATAACCATATCAAGAAACTACGTCTTGATAATGCGGAAGAATTCACTTCTCAAGTCTTTCAAGACTATTGCCAAGCAACTGGCATCGAAGTTGAACATCCAGTAGCACATGTTCACACCCAAAATGGGTTAGCAGAATCTCTGATAAAGAGACTGCAATGGATTGCACGTCCATTGCTGATGCAATCCCAGTTGCCTGTGGATGCTTGGGGCCATGCCTTATTGCATGCCGCATCTCTTATCAGAATACGGCCATCTGGTGGCCATATTTTATTGCCGATGCAATTAGCGTATGGTGCACTTCCGAATATCTCTCATTTGAGAGTGTTTGGTTGTGCAGTCTACGTCCTCATTGCACCACCTCAAAGGACCAAAATGGGTCCACAGCGTCGTTTAGGTATCTATATATGGTATGATTTACCATCTATAATTAGATATCTTGAACCCCTGACGGGTGACGCATTTAAGACACGTCTTGATGACTGTGAGTTTGATGAAAATGTTTTTCCAAAACTAGGCACACAGTCTAAGAAGCCACAAGCTTCTGAGACCATTTCTTAGGACACAAAGACTTTGTCTCATTATGATCCGCATACTAGTCAATGTGAAGACGAGACCCTGAAGATCCTTCATCTTCAAAATACAGTACATTTACTACCGGATAATTTTACTGACAACCAAAAGATTGTTAGATCACACGTCCCTGCTGCCAATACGTCAGCTAGGAATGACATCCTCAAAGATGGACGCAATCCCCCGAGAGCAGAATCGGTTGTACCTCAATTGAAAAGAGGACGGCCACCAGGTTCGAAGGACAAAGCTCCTCAAAAAAGAAAAAATCCTGGAGAAATAAAGATGAAACCTACACAGGATGCTGAGCTCAGACCAGCTACCTCTCCCCTCCTACATTCTCCTGAAGAGGAAACTATATGAGAAACATCATTAAATTTTGTATGTACTTGAGAGGTACTGGATAGAAAAAGCACTGTTGTTGTCACGCCTCGCTTCCCATTCTACCGGGAGCAAGGACGCGAGCGGGTCCGCGATGTGCTTAAAACAAGGAGGAGTACTTTTTTCTTTTCTTTTGAAATCTTTTCCTTTTCTTCCTCCTTGGCTTAAACACATTAAGCGTCTGTATAGAAATTGCAGATCCTTGCATGCAAATTTAAGAAGCAGCTCAAACAACATTATTACATATCCGGCGTACAATAATTAAGATACATCTTGGGCCTAGTTTGGCCAATACAAACAAATACAACAATTACGTTATTCAAATATATAAAAGTGCGGTCGCGAAGGGGAACGTCTAGTCTTCCGTGGGTAGGTACTCCACGTAGTCTTCGAGCACTGTCTCGACTCCTGCAGTATTTCTTCAGCGAACCTTCTAATGATACCTGACGGACATTTCGTAAAACAACAAAATGAAATGTCCGTCAGCGAGGTTTACTCGGCAAGATAATCTCAAAACCAATACGTTAGATATTTAAAGTTTGATCAAGCTGAACTTTAAAGACAAGCAATAAGTTTATTTTAAAAAAGTTAAAGACAAGTGATAAGTTTAGCTTAAAAGATTTAAAAACAAGCAATAAGTTTAACTTTAAAAGAATTAAAGACAAGCAATAAGTTTAAACTTTAAAAGAGTTAAAGACAATCAATAAGTTTAAATTTTAAAAGAGTTATAGCAGTTAAACATTTGCAACCTGCAGCAATTTAATCATTGATAGCCATTTGCAATACTATTTGCAACCTGTAACAATTTCATTATTCAATAACAATTTGCAAAGCCATCTGGAACCTCTGACAATTTAGCATTTAATTCGCAAACTGTAGCAACCTGTAGAAAAAGAGGTTAGAACAATTATCAATGACCAGTCTATCCGATTCCTAGTGATAAGTCCATGTCCAAAAGTACTAGAGATAACCAACATGCACCTTGCGACGGGAGCAACTTCGAGGCTTACACACCGTTCCGATATGGCAATGGTCAAGGATCTAACTGTCACACCCCGCTTCCCAAAAATATGGAGGCGAGATGTGAATAGGTCCGCTCAGACTTGAAGCTGTAAAGCTGCTAGTCCGATAAGCGTCAATTAACTTTAAATGGCAGGTCCTTGCAATGCGATACGAAACAAAGATAATAAGAAAGGGAAATGAGTTAAAAACAAATCTCAGAATATCCATAAATAAGTTCCAACACCACAGAAAAAGCCAACAGACTTAAAAGAAAAGAATCTAAAAGGCCCCAGCATGGCCAACAAAAGTACAACGTACAAGGTAAAGGTGCCACGCACCGACAACTAACAGAAATCATAAAACAAAAGGAAGCTCAGCGAGGTCACTAAGAATGATCATCTGTGTCCACAAAACTCCTTCTGGGCAGACATGGACTCAGGCTCAGCGTCAGCAACAACCACGTACTCAGCTACGGTCTCTGGCTCAGGGTCTAACATGTGACACCCAAAAGAGCAAGGGGCACATGTCAGCAAGTCTACAAGAGGCTTGTGCAAGGAAACTGAAAGTAAAGTGAACAACCTAGCAGTTCTAGCATGATGCAATGACATGGCAGTTATAAGTGCAACAGGTAAAGTAAAGTGAAGTAAGGTACGAGCATGGCATTTGAAACATGGCATGGATGTCAAGTTTTACATGAACGATCACAAGTACAAAGACACGTCTAGTAAGCACGTCGTGCACAGAGATTACGTCTTTTGGCTAGAGTGGCTGATCGGGCCAACTCCTAAGCTCAAGTGATCGCTTATCCCTACCCCTCCACGTGTATCGGGCATTGGCTTTTGACCAACACATGAGGCCCGCTTCTGGATCACGAGCCAGGAAGTGTTTTATCATGATGGCATAGGGGTGCACCTAGCCTGAACAAGGATGTACAAGTAGTGTAGCGTGTGCTACGAATGCAACATTCAACTGAGATGACATGTAAGATGCAATGCATGGCAAATAACAGTTTAAGTGCGTACAGATAAGGAATTTAAACATGGCAGATATCAATGCATGAATGACATGGCAGGGTGACAGATCTAGCTTCGTTGTCAAGCTAGATCTTAAAGTTGCGTCTAGACAGCTATCATTTCACTTTCTAGTCTCTTTTACGCTAAAAGCAAGGAAGTGGCCTAAAACATGGCCCTACGCAAAAGTTGGCAAGTTTCACTTGCCTGCAAGTCTGACGTCAGAAAATACCGTCCAATGAGTCTAAAGTCACAAATAACCTACGTGCACAAGTCCACCGGCCTACATTCCTATTTTATTAATCTTGATTAGTGAATTTAAAACATTTAAAAACGTCAATTTTAGTCTTGATTAACAGGCAATAGGTTGGGGGTCCTAGGGGTGCAAAGCGTTACCTCAACACGACGCGAACGCTACACTGGCGTCGGGTAGCGACGCCAGGGGTTGGAATAAAAGAACGCGCTCCAAGTCCAGATTCCAGAATAGATTCCTCGCTCAAAAGATCTGGGCAGCAACCGGAGCGACGAACCAAGATTCCAATGCTAGCACGTGCGACGACAGGCCACAACTTGTCGTAACGTCAAAATAGTCCAACGGCGAAGAAGAAGCACTTGGGTGGGGCCCACAGCCGTTCTAGGGGCCAATGGGCGACCCACAAAACCTCTGGAGAACTTGGGGGGCCCATGGCGACAAGCGTTGCGAGAGTTGCAACGTTGCGACGAACGTCGCTCGGTCAGACACGGGCCCTGCGAGGGTTTCTCTCGGCCAGACACTGCAGGCGGTGGCTGTGCAGCGCTGGGGGCGATGCAGAGCGGGGGCTCTCGGTCGGAGCGGGTCGGAGCAGGGAAAATCTTCGGTCGGGTGCTTGGGGAGCTAGGGCTGCAGCGATGCGGGCTGCAACGGAGCGGGGGAGTGCTTCGGTCGTTGCAGGTGGAAGCGGGGGTCGGTGCGGGATTGCAACGTTGCAGTTGCAACGTTGCGGAGCGCTTGCGGAGGCGGGGAAATCTCTCAGTCAGACCGAGAGAAGTCCTCGGTCGGATGGGGTGATGCGAGCGGATGGCTGTGCGATGCGGACGAAGCGGGCTGCGGGGGTTTGGGCCGGTCAGACCGACGGAACGGGGGCGATTCTCTCGGTTGGACACAGTGGCTGCGGGGAGAGTTGCGACGATCGTCGCAAGCGAGAACGTGGGTTTTGGTAACGGCTAGGTTTAATTTCTTGCGAAAATAGGTTAGCCTAAGGGTAGTTTATATAGTATAGAGGGTTTGACTTGGTCTAGGGCTAATTCTATTAGGATTTGGATTTAAAATCAATTAAAAATAAAACTCTCTCTCTCTCTAACCCACGCATGGCTAGGGTGCGGTCAAGATGAGCTAGGATTTGGCTCAAAAATAGGTTGAAGTATTATAATCTAATAAAAATTTTATTTGGCTAAAAATAATTTAAAACTTAGTATTTAAAAATATTATAAGCTTTGCTAAAAACATAAAATAGGTCAAATGAACTCCAAAAATTATGAATTAAATATTGGGGTGATCGGGACGACGAGAGAAAAAAACTAAGAAGACGGATCTCAATTTTGACGTCGAACGACGAAACTAAAAATAGAAACGTATCATGTCAAAAGTGAAAATCACAACGTCTCTTCGAATAAGATCAAATCGTGGGAGAACGACCCGAGAAATGTCGTTCCAAATTAGTGCCACAATTTAACACTCTCAGAGACGTTCACAACGACATATCACACCAAAGTGTTCAAAAAGGTCTAAAACAACTACGTACACGGTCAACAGCACGTGCACGAAGAAGATACGATCGAAAAGCGGTCGTTACACTAACCCCCGTAATGTGTTGGAGGTAATTTAGTATGGCGTATCCAGTCATTCTGTGACACTTGTGATCATAGACTACCCCAATCCCAGGTCAGGTCAAGTGTCGGTCAAAAGAACATGTATTATCAATTTATTGTTGAAATTCCATCTTTCATTCTATATTGTTAAAGTTCCATCTTCCATTCTTTTACTGTTAAAGTTCCATCTTCCATTCAGTATTGTTGAAGTTCCATCTTCCATTCAGTCAATTCAGACTTGGTGTCTCAATAATCCGTACAACAGTTTCACAAAAGTTCATGACTTCACGACTTGATTTAGCAATATTAAACGAAAACGTAAAACGTACTTAAATTGATGAGAGAATAAGCAAGAATGATTTTGACGAAGTAAATAAGTATAAACTAGCTTAAAATATTTTCTAAGGCTAGTAGCTATTTTTTCAGATTGTTAAATAATTTTTAACAATTTTAGACAATCCAAAAACAATTTTTAAATCAAGAATTCATTTTTAAAACATATGTTCGGAGAATTGTTTAAAGCCAACCGTACATCAGAATTCCTCCAACAAGGGGTCAAAATGATCGTATTTACTAGTACTATAACATATATTTTTATCGTACATCGATGTACGTAAAAATCACAAGATACGAATTTTTAAAGGGAATCTAAAACAAGAAATCATTTTCACTACACATGTTCAAAGATTTATTCCGGGCAAACCGTACGTCAGAATTCTTTAAATAAGATGTCAAAATGATCGTATTTACTAGTACTATAACATATATTTTTCTAGTATATCAGTGTACGTAAAAATTGCAAGCTACGAATTTTAAAAGGATTTTAACCTATTTAAGTTTTGCCTTTAAAAATTTACTGTGAGAAATATACTTGCCTTATGGCGATGAACTAGCGCCAATGGATCCGTTTCGATGTTTCTGATTTTTTGGGACTGGTCTCGAAATTTTCTGAGGCATGTATGAATTACTATCAATTTAAATCCAATAATATCAACTATAAATATACGAAAATACGCAAATTCGTATTCAAATACATATACAAAAACGTATTTGCGTTAAAAACATTCGATCTCACCCCTTAAAACACGACAGCGGCGGGGCTACTTGTGCTTGCCGACGGCGAACGCGAAGGTAGGCGTCTACGGCGTCGTCTGGACTAACGGCGGCGGTAGCGGCCGTGGAAGCGGCGGCGTCAGCTGTCGGACGAGTGGGGGAGCGTGTCGGAGAGCAGAGCTGCGCTCGGAGGCAGCGGGGTTGACGTGCGGAGCTCTCGTCGGAGAGGGTGAGCGGACGGCTGTCGGAGGGAGACGTCGGAGCGTGGGCTGGGGGTCGCCATGGAGAGCTGGGTGGAGGCGTGGGGCGCTGTCAGGGTCGTTTGCCGCCGGGCGGTGCTGCAGCAGGGTGGCGTTACCGTCGCATCATCGGTGTCGAGTGGAGAAGGCGGAGCTCGGGGGTGTTTGCCTGGGTGCTGATCGGGCTTCAGTCGGCGGCATGCAGGGGATTTGGTCGGAACAGGGGAAAGAGAAGAGGCAGGGTGGTTCGGGCTTGGGGTTGTCGGTGTGCACGTGTACGGGGAAGCGTTCGAAGAGGGAGCTCGAGCTAGAGGTGAGTTTCGACGTGAAGTTGGGTTCGGCCTTTGGCCTGGGTGAGTGAGGGAGAAGATTATTAAAGGGGGTTGGGTTCTGTGAGAGAGAAGAGCTAAGCTGAGGGTTTATATAAGAAAAATAATTAGTATAGAACTAATGTGATTAATTTTTGGTCCAACCTATTTAATGCCAAAGTTAGCGTTTGACTAACTTTAGACATTCGTATAACACATGGGCTGCTCAAATGGGTGTTTTGGAGTCATCTGTCGACTAGAGTAAGGGTGATCAGGATAGTAATTAGGGTAACGTAAAAGTGATTAGTGAATGTAATTAGTGAAATTACAATTTTGCCCCTAAAGTCAAACGACTCCGAAAAATTACAAAAAAACATAGCCACGTGTTCGTATCGTCACGAGGATCGTGACTACGAGATCTATTTCGTAGTTTGGACTACGGAGATACGAGTTTTGGGCCAAAACGTTTAGGATGCGGATTTGCGGGTTCTCTATTGATTTGACTTCGGAAAATTATGAAATAAATGTGGGAAGCATAAAATCATCTTAGAATGATACTCTAGAAGTTTGAAATCATTTTGATAACGTTTATATAGGAAAATAATTGTTACGGCTATAACATTAATAATTGAGTTTAAATAATTATAAAAATTATTTAGAGGTTTAGGATGGTACTCGTAAACTCTAAAATAGGCCGTAAATTGGTTCTACAAAACATTTTTTAATAAATGATTTAGAAACCATTTTTATTTAAAACTCCTGATCAACCATTACAAAATACTTTTAATTTAAGAAAATACGTAGAAAATGAGTATTGCTGAATACGGGTCATCACATTCTACACTCCTTAAAATAATTCCGTCCTCGGAATTTCTCAAAACTTTATAAAACAGATAATTGCTGTTATTAAGAAGCTCAAGCAAATAAATGATAAAATGGAATACTTGATGAATGATTACAATTTAGAAAATAAGTTGTTAATAGCATGAAATATAATGTGATATCGTAGTGTAACGACTGGTTTCTCATGTATTTGGATTATCTATATTATATATGTGTTTTGGTGGATTTTCTCCCTATGCGTGGTTTCTGTCTCCGTGGCTTTCGTTTACGTTCGTTTCATTGAGATTTTCTAGCTTCTTCCTTAGATCATGGAGTTTTGGAGTAAGTCACTCATGATGAGCTTCATATCGCTCATATCTTAGAGATAGGTTGATCCTAGAAGCCGTAGAAATCTTCCCGAAGCTTCGCGCTTCGATTCGGCACTTTTCGTGCACTTTAGTTGGTTCAAGAAGGGGGACCAACCGACTAGATTGAGATCTAATCGGTCAGGAACCCTACTGGAACCGACTAGTTCATTGAATCAATTGTACATGAGTTACTGTTTACTCTTAGTCGGTCTAAGAACAACCACCGACCGACTAGATGTGAAACTAGTCGGTCAGAACTTGCTCTCAGACCGACTAATTCCCTTGATGAATTTAACCTGAGTTACTGTTTATCGTTAGTCGGTCCAAGAACAACCACCGACCGACTAGGTTGCAAACTAGTCGGTCAGCCATTGTTCTTTAGCCGACTAATTCTTTGACCATTTCGACAACCTGAGTTACTGTTTGGTTTTAGTCGGTCACAGTTGGTCGACCGACCGACTAGTTGTTGAACTAGTCGGTCAACAACCCTTCTTTGACCGACTAACTGCTGTCGTAAACCTAGGGTTTGCCCAGCCGCCGGCTGTGCCTATTTAAACCCCCCAATCGTTTTTCTTTCTTCCTTCATTTCTCCTGAGCCTCCTTCTTCCCCAAATCATCATCCATCATCCCCTAGCCTTCCTCCTTCATCAAGAGCCCCTCTCCCTCTCCATTTAGGCCGGCCACCACCTCTAGGTCCTCGGAAAACCCCCAAAAACCCCCAAAATCTCATTTCTCCAGATTTTCTCCCCATTTCCAGATCTGAACCGTAGGTTCCCGGATCGTTCTTCCGTCGCCGTGCTTGCTCGGCATCGTTCTTCCATTAACGATTCGGTAATAAATCGATCTCTTAATATTCTCATAACCCATTTGTGTTTTTGTGAAACCCTAATAGAAATGGATGTTGTTTTGATGGTTGTTTCTCCATAACAGCGACTTCCCTGTAGATTAGCGTCCGTGAGACGAACCTTCGTGATCGTCATCCTCGGTGCTAGGCAAGTGAAACTTACCACTTAGGGTTTTAGGCTATGTCTTAGGCCATTTGCTTATTGTAGGCGTAAAAGAGACTAGGCGACGAAATGATACTCACCTAGGCGCAATTTCAGGATCTAGCTTGACAACGAAGTTAGATCCGTCATTTATCTTGTTGCACAACTACCATGTCGTGTTTAATTTCAATTAACGGTACACGAATTAATTGTCATGTCATTGCATTCTTTAAATGTTCACGTGATTGCGTAGCACCGCTACACCTTATGAAATGATTGAGGCTAGGCACCTGCTTTTAGCGGGCACAACCCTACGCCAAATTGTGAACCTAATAACAAGCTCTTGTGCGGGGCAACCCTGGCTCATTTACTGAGCATCGTGTACAGGGACCCTGGCTTGTTTACATGTGGGTGGGGTAAGGGTTAAGCGGCCATTCAACTGGGAGTATGCCCGATCAGCAACTTCAGTTGTAAGGCGTAAACTCTGGGTTCTGGGATAGTGTTAAGCGGTCAATCAGCGTGAATGTCCAACAGTTCAGCTGTAAGGCGTAAACATCTACAAACAACTTGAAACGTGAATAGTGAAAAGATTGAGATTGTTAGTAGCTTGGCTACTCTTGACATGCCCTGATAATTGTTCTCTTGTACTTATTGTTTCACCATGTCTTACTTGTGCACTCATACCATAACTGCCATGTCATGCATACTATAACTGCTAGGTTGTTAGTTTACCTTCCTTTTTAGTTTCCTTGCCCAAGTCTTTTAGACTTGCTGACATGTGCCCCTTTACTCTTTTGGGTGACACATGTTAGATCCTGAGCCTGAATTTGTTATTGAGGACGAGGTGTTTGCGGACGCCGAGCCCGAGCCTGTGTTTGACGAGGACTCCGCGGACACGGGCGATCAGTCGTAGAGACTGTTTGTGTTGTTGTTTAGACTGTTTTGTTGTCGGTGCGTGGCACCAATACTCTGTTTATGTTTGTCCTTGTTGGCCTTGTTCTGGGCCATTAGACTCTTTCTTTTTAGCCTGGTGGCTTTTCTGGATGTTGAACTTAATTTTAAATCTTTGGACCATTCTGAGATTTGAGATTTTATTTCTGTCTCTCTTGTGTTATTATCTTTGTTCTGTTCGTGGTTACAGGGACCTGCATTTAATTTATTGACGCTTATCAGGCGTGTGGCTTCACAGCCCCACGTCTGTGCGGACCTTCTCACGTCTCACCTCCAGCTTTGGGAAGCGGGGCGTGACAGGTTTTGTTGGTGGCCCATGCAGGTCTCTCTTCTGTAACTGCGAATATCGAAACAACGATAATAATATTAGAATGTCCGCTAAACTAAGTTCGACATCCGAGTCATAAGCTATGAGTCTGATTGTTTCGTTTTCTGTGTCATTAGATGGCAGGAAGGCGATTTACCCGTGGTGGTGGTAGTGCGCCCCCTCATGACGAGGAGCCTGAGCGGGAGCCCACCAGTGGGGAGATGATGCAGATGATGCTTCAGATGATGCAGGTGCAGCAGGGCGTGCTCCTGCAAGTCCAGAATGCTCCAGTTTTTCGGGGTGCTCGGGCAATCCAGGATGCCCCTCGCTCCGAGCCGGGAGCGAAGCAATTTCGGGAGCTGGGTCCCGCTTATTTTGATGAAACTGAGGGTCCTCTAGCTGCCGATGAGTGGATTCGGAACATTGAGGATAATTTTAAGTTGGCGAAGATCAGCCCGGCTGGATGGGTTGATTTGGCGAAGAGGCAGCTCAAGGATAATGCTCAGAACTGGTGGGATACGGAAGAGAAGATGCTGGTGGAGCCGATAGCTTGGGCTACCTTTAAGTCCAGGTTTGATGAGGAGTTCTTTCCGAAGGCTGCCAGGAAGGAGATGATGCAGCGCTTTATTGATCTGAAGCAAGGGAGCTTGACGGTGGACCAGTACCACCAAGAGTTCACTAGGCTGAGTCGGTTCGCACCGAAGATGGTGCAGGATGCTGATGAGAGGGCTCAGAGGTTCCTGCAGGGACTTGCTTTGGAGCTTCAGAGTTTTGTGTCTTCCTCTGATCTGGACTCTTATTAGAAGGTTCTGGTCGCTGCAAGGAGGCAGGAGCTGAACCTGAGCCAGAGCAGAGGACATGTTTCTGGAGCTGGGAAGAGGCCTATGGAGCAGGCCAGGGTGATGGTTAGGCCTGGTTTCAAGCCTAATCATCCGGTGCAGTTCAAGAGGCCAGGAGGGCCTAATCAGAAGACTTGCCATTTCTGCGGCAAGCCTGGCCACATCAAGGATCAGTGTAGGAAATTTCTGGGCCAGTGTTTGGTTTGTGGTGATGCTTATCATGTCGCAAAGGATTGTCGGCATGCGAATCAGTTGCGGAGAGCACCTGTTGCAGCACAGCCGTTGTAGCAGAGAGCGCCTGTTCCTGCTGGACGTGGAGCAGCTCTTGTCCCACAGAGGCAGGCATTGCTGATGACCGCTGTGGAGAGCGAGGCTGTGGATGAGGTTATTGCAGGTAATCCTCAATCTAGCTGTTCCTTCTTAGCTAGTTTTGATTGTTAGATTATATTGTTTTCTTGAACATGATTGTTTGCTAGACTAGGTCTTGACTGTTAAATTTCTTGTTAGGTGTGGTTTTGGTTTGCACATTTCCTGCACGAGTCCTCTTTGACTCAGGTGCATCGATGTGCATTATTTCTCGGAACTTCGTGGAGAAGCATTCCTTGTCGACGTCCCCTCTTCCCAAGAGTTGGAATATCGTCACAGGAAATGGCGTAGTCTCGGTGCATCGTGGTTGCAATTCTTGCTCGTTGGTGGTTTGTGGACATGAGCTTTACGCTGATTTCATTGTCCATGACATCATCAACTATGATGCGGTCCTTGGGATGGATTGGCTTGCGAGCTTCTATGCTACGATCGACTGTCGGAGGAAGAAGGTGGTGTTCGAGATTCCCGGACATCCAGTATTTGAGTTCAGTCGAGGTAGCAGTTCGCTTGGTCCGGTCAGGTTTCGGGCCAGGCCGGTGGAGATTGTGACTATGCAGATGGAGCTGGAGAGGCCAGCGGTTGTGCGCGACTTTGATGACGTCTTCTCCGAGGAGATGTCTAGTTTGCCACCCGATCGAGCTCTCGAGTTTTCGATTGATCTTATTTCGTGAGTGCAACCGATTTCGAAGGCGCCATATCGTATGACACCCGCTGAGTTAGAGGAATTACGGAAGCAGCTGGATGAGCTTTTGCAGAAGGGTTATATCAATCCTAGTGTGTCTCCGTGGGGAGCACCTGTGCTGCTGTGAAGAAGAAGGATAGTTCGTGTCGCATGTGCGTGGACTATCGGGAGCTGAATGCGGTGACCATCAAGAATAAATACCTGTTGCCTCGCATCGATGATATTTTTGATCAGCTTGGAGGTTCGATTGTGTTTTCGAAGTTGGATCTGAGGAGTGGTTATCATCAGCTGAAGGTGAAGAAGGAAGATGTTCCGAAGACAGCATTCAGGACGAAGTATGGACACTACGAGTTTGTGGTTATGACCTTCGGTGTAACCAACGCACCCGCAGTTTTCATGAATCTGATGAATCTGATTTTCTACGACTTTTTGGATAAGTTTGTCGTTATCTTTATTGACGACATTCTGATCTATTCTAAGTCGGAGAAGGAGCATGTGTCGCACTTGAGGACAATGTTGGAGATTTTGAGGAGGCATCGGTTATATGCTAAGTTTTCGAAGTGCGAGTTTTGGCTGGACAGAGTTGCTTTTCTAGGGCATGTGGTGACTGGAGATGGTATTTCAGTGGATCCCGAGAAGATCAGGGCCATCAGAGAGTGGCCTGTTCCGCAGTCAGCGTCTAAGATCCGGAGTTTCCTTGGGCTTGTTGGTTACTATCGGCGCTTCATTAAGGACTTTTCCCGTATCGTCGAGCCGATGACCAGATTGACGCGGAAGGATGTGCCTTTTGTTTGGTCGGGTGATTGTGAGAATGCCTTCGGTGTTCTGAGGGAGAGTTTGACGACTGCCCCTATTCTTGTTGTGCCTGATCGCAGTGGAGGATTTGAGATCTTTTGCGATGCTTCTAGCAAGGTTCTCGGTTGTGTGTTGCATCAGCACGGGCATGTTGTGGCATATGCTTCGCGTCAGCTCAAGACTCATGAGAAGAATTACCCGACGCACGACTTGAAGTTGGCTGCTGCCGTGTTTGCGCTCAAGATTTGGAGGCACTTCCTGCTGAGTGAGAAAGTGAAGATCTTCACCGATCACAAAAGCTTGAAGTATATTTTTACTCAGAAGGAGCTCAACATGCGACAGCGTCGATGGTTGGAGCTCATGGCGGATTATGAGATTGATTTGCAGTATCACCCTGGCAAGGTGAATGTGGTTCCTGATGCGCTGAGTAGGCTTCCAGCGGTGATGATTTTGACTTCGCAGTGGAGATTGCAGTAGGATTTTAGCGAGTCTGGATTTGAGATTGTTCTTCCTGGGGAAGCTTCTTCGTTGATGAGTATGCAGATTCAGTCGTCGATTGTGGATCGAATCAAGGCTGGTCAGGCTGAGGATCTGAAGCTGGTGAAGATTCGGGAGCAGGTGGAAGCCGGTCTGCGGACTGACTTTTTGGTTCATGAGGATGGCTTGCTGAGGTTTGGAGCCAGGTTGTGTGTGCCAGCTGGGGATATTAGAGAGGAGTTGATGGTGGAGACACACAGTTCGTCGTATTCTGTGCATCCAAGTGGCACCAAGATGTACAAGGATCTTCGTCTGAACTTTTGGTGGCATGGTATTAAGAGGAGCGTGGCTCGGAGTGTGGCCAAGTGTTTGGTTTGCCAGCAAGTGAAGGCGGAGCATCAGCGTACGGCAGGGTTGCTGCAACCGCTTCCGATTCCGGAGTGGAAATGGCAACACATCACTATGGATTTCGTGACCGGACTACCTCGGAGTCCGATGCAGAATGACGCAATTTGGGTGATCGTAGATCGATTGACCAAATCTGCGCACTTTATTCCGTTCCGAGTAGGACAGTCCACTGAGGCGCTAGCGAGGAGATACATGGAGGTAAATTCTTTTACTCTCCGTTTTTATTTCCTTTTCCTAGTTTAGATAGTGATGTAACATGAATCGTGCGGGAGGTCGTGCGACTTCACGGAGTCCCCGTGAGTATCGTGTCGGACAGAGACACGAGGTTCACATCTTAGTTCTGGCAGAGTTTGCAGAAGAGTTTGGGTACGCGTCTGAGTTTCAGCACGGCGTACCATCCGCAGACGGATGGCCAGTCCGAGAGGACGATTCAGATCTTGGAAGGCATGCTGAGAGCGTTCATGTTGGATTTCAAGGGTTCGTGGGAGGACCATCTACATCTGGTAGAGTTTTCCTACAACAACAGCTTCCAGGCGAGTATTGGCATGTCGCCTTTTGCCGCGCTGTATGGGAGGAAATGTCGGTCGCCATTGAGTTGGGATAACATTGGTGATCGGGAGCTGTTGGGACCTGAGATGATTGTGGAGGCCGTGGATGTTGTCAGGAACATTCGGGAAAGGTTGAGGATTGCTCAGGACCGTTTTAAGCATTGGGCGGATGCTAAATGCCGTCCTTTGAAGTTTCAGCCAGGCGACCATGTGTTCTTGAAGATTTCCCCGAATCGTGGTGTGATTCGCTTTGGGAAGCGAGGGAAGTTGAGCCCGCGATACATTGGACCGTTTGACATTCTGGAGAGAGTTGGCGAGGTAGCCTACCGCTTGGCCTTGCCGCCATCTTTGGAAGGAGTTCACAATGTTTTCCATGTGTCGCAGCTTCGTCAATACATTAGCGATCCATCTCATGATGTGGATTTCTTGGATACTACCGTTCGCCCTGATATGACGTATGACCAGCAGCCAGTGCAGATTCTGGACAGGCGTCAGAAGTCACTCTGGAACAAGGTTGTCAATCTTGTGAGGGTGATGTGGCGACACGGCTCGCCAGGAGAGTCTACTTGGGAGAATGAGGATGAGATGCGAGAGCGCTACCCACGGTTGTTCCCGGACACGTGAGTGTTGGGAAATTCCGAGGACGGAATTTTTCTTAAGTTGGGAAGGATGTAACGACTGGTTTCTCATGTATTTGGATTATCTATATTATATATGTATTTTGATGGATTTTCTCCTTATGCGTGGTTTCCGTCTCCGTAGCTTTCGTTTACGTTTGTTTCGTTGAGATTTTCTAGCTTCTTCCTTAGATCGTGGAGTTTTGGAGTAAGTCACTCATGACGAGCTTCATATCGCTCATATCTTAGAGATAGGTTGATCCTAGAAGCCGTAGAAATCTTCCCGAAGCTTCGTGCTTCGATTCGGCACTTTTCGTGCACTTTAGTTGGTTCAAGAAGGGGGACCAACCGACTAGATTGAGATCTAGTCGGCCAGGAACTCTACTGGAACCGACTAGTTCATTGAATCAATTGTACAGGATTTACTGTTTACTCTTAGTCAGTCTAAGAACAACCACCGACCGACTAGATGTGAAACTAGTCGGTCAGAACTTGCTCTCAGACCGACTAGTTCCCTTGATGAATTTAACCTGAGTTACTGTTTATCGTTAGTCGGTCCAAGAACAACCACCGACCGACTAGATTGCAAACTAGTCGGTCAGCCATTGTTCTTTAACCGACTAATTCTTTGACCATTTTGACAACCTGAGTTACTATTTGGTTTTAGTCGGTCATAGTTGGTCGACCGACCGACTAGTTGTTGAACTAGTCAGTCAACAACCCTTCTTTGACCGACTAACTGTTGTCGTAAACCTAGGGTTTGCCCAGCCGCCGGCTGTGCCTATTTAAACCCCCCAATCATTTTTCTTTCTTCCTTCATTTCTCCTGAGCCTCCTTCTTCCCTAAATCATCATCCATCATCCCCTAGCCTTCCTCCTTCATCAAGAGCCCATCTCCCTCTCCATTTAGGCCGGCCACCACCTCTAGGTCGCCGGAAAACCCCCAAAAACCCCCAAAATCTCATTTCTCCAGATTTTCTCCCCATTTCCATATCTGAACCATAGGTTCCCGGATCGTTCTTCCGTCGCTGTGCTTTTTCGGCATCGTTCTTCCGTTAACAATTCGGTAATAAATCGATCTCTTAATATTCTCATAACCCATTTGTGTTTTTGTGAAACCCTAATAGAAATGGATGTTGTTTTGATGGTTGTTTCTCCATAACAGCGACTTCCCCGTAGATTAGCGTCCGTGAGACGAACCTTCGTGATCGTCATCCTCAGTGCTAGGCAAGTGAAACTTGCCACTTAGGGTTTTAGGCCATGTCTTAGGCCATTTGCTTGTTGTAGGCGTAAAAGAGACTAGGTGACGAAATGATACTCGCCTAGGCGCAATTTCAGGATCTAGCTTGACAACGAAGTTAGATCTGTCATTTATCTTGTTGCACAACTACCATGTCATGTTTAATTTCAATTAACGGTACGCGAATTAATTGTCATGTCATTGCATTCTTTAAATGTTCCCGTGATTGCGTAGCACCGCTACACCTTGTGAAATGATTGAGGCTAGGCACCTGCTTTTAGCGGGCACAACCCTACGCCAAATTGTGAACCTAATAACAAGCTCTTGTGCGGGGCAACCCTGGCTCATTTATTGAGCATCGTGTACAGGGACCCTGGCTTGTTTACATGTGGGTGGGGTAAGGGTTAAGCGGCCATTCAACTGGGAGTATGCCCGATCAGCAACTTCAGTTGTAAGGCGTAAACTCTGGGTTCTGGGGTAGTGTTAAGCGGCCAATCAGCGTGAATGTCCAACAGTTCAGCTGTAAGGCGTAAACATCTACAAACAACTTGAAACGTGACTAGTGAAAAGATTGAGATTGTTAGTAGCTTGGCTACTCTTGACATGCCCTGATAATTGTTCTCTTGTACTTATTGTTTCACCATGTCTTACTTGTGCACTCATACCATAACTGCCATGTCATGCATACTATAACTGCTAGGTTGTTAGTTTACCTTCCTTTTTAGTTTCCTTGCCCAAGTCTTTTAGACTTGCTGACATGTGCCCCTTTACTCTTTTGGGTGACACATGTTAGATCCTGAGCCCGAATTCGTTGTTGAGGACGAGGTGTTTGCGGACGCCGAGCCTGAGCCTGTGTTTGACGAGGACTTCGTGGACATGGGCGATCAGTCGTAGAGACTGTTTGTGTTGTTGTTTAGACTGTTTTGTTGTCGGTGCATGGCACCAATACTCTGTTTATGTTTGTCCTTGTTGGCCTTTTTCTGGGCCTTTAGACTCTTTCTTTTTTAGCCTGGTGGCTTTTCTGGATGTTGAACTTAATTTTAAATCTTTGGACCATTCTGAGATTTGAGATTTTATTTCTGTCTCTCTTGTGTTATTATCTTTGTTCTGTTCGTGGTTACAGGGACCTGCATTTAATTTATTGACGCTTATCAGGCATGTGGCTTCACAGCCCCACGTCTGTGCGGACCTTCTCACGTCTCGCCTCCAGCTTTGGGAAGCGGGGCGTGACACGTAGCATCAAGAAAACAAGAGATATTTCTAATAAATATGTACTATTAACATCACCATAGCTTCCGTAATTAGTCCTGAGACCAGTATCATTATAATAACTATCTTGACTTTTCAAGTAGCCAATGTTAATATGGCATTACATGAAAATGATAGGTATTATAATAACAGCGGTTCGAACTTGGAACTCAGCCCGCCTATTTGAACGCACATTCCCTGTATTTTTTTGGGTTTCAATTTTTTTGGGGTCAGCCGAAATAAGCTCAGCCGATATAAAGTTCTCTTTTGCATACTTGTAATTTAAGTTGCATATTTTTTGGGTTTTATTTTGTGTGTGTGTTTTTTGGGTCTCATTTTTTTGGTCATTTTTGAATGAAGAGTATTAAATGCTGATGGTGCCAATTTCAAAAAAGAAAAGCTTTTGTATTCTCCCAACAAATTTTCCCCCAACCCAAAAAATTTTCCCCCCAAAACTTGATGTGACATTGCCACATAGGACAAAGTTCAAAAACAGCTCTCAATTGTAATATAGATTCTAGGGTTTTGGGCGTATACAAGCAGATTTTGGCGTATTTTGAGCGTATTGGAGGCTCTAGGAGCCGTATTTCGCCAGGGAAAAATTCTGTAAAATTCCAGAGGCTATTTTCTTATTTCCAGAGAGTTTTGGTGTCTAAACTTGATGATTTGGTGATAAATTTCTTAACTTCTACTCCGTATTTTGGTGTTTTTCATCGTATTTTGCTATTAGATCAATGTATTTTGCTATGAACCTTGATTATTCTTGCATTATGAGTAGCTAAAACTTATTTGTGCATGGTATGGAGTAGTTAGGGGATGTGATTTGTGTTAGTTTGGTTGAATATCGTCGTGCTTAATCGTTAAACGTTGTTAAAGTTGTAATCTTTGTTCGTAGATCCTCTTTTTCATCTTCCAAAAGAAGTGATTGAGTTGATGATCGCCCCAAAAGGGTGAGTTTTGATCTCCCCAAAAGGGAGTTTCATGCCGTAGTTTTGATCTCTCCAAAAGAGAGTTTCATATCGTATTATAACTTTAGCGACGATCTTATTGAATATTGTGCTTGAACCCCCAAAAGGGTATCTTCCGATGAATTGCTCCCAAAAGGAGAATCCATTGAGTTATATTGGGTATTTTCTGGTGAATTGCTCCCAAAAGGAGAATTCATTGTGTTATACTTGTCAACCAAATTAATACGAATTATTGATCCTAACGAACCCATACCATGTGCAAAATTTTCCTCGATACTCTCATACACCACTTTTATTTGTTCGTTTTGTTCGCACATCACCATCACGCACTTTCACATCATCACCATCATTAGTGAAGTGGTTAGTTTCTCTTTGTTGGATTTTTATTTGATTTGAATTGTGGTTGCAACATATTTCCTCCTGAGGATTCGACATCTGGACTCCCAGATTATATTACTTGTACGGACTCTTGCGCTTGAGAGAGAGCACCTTTTCGGAGCCCACCAAGCTTTTGGCGCCGTTGCCGGGGAGGAATGGTTTGTGACTACGGTTTAATTCATTTAGAGGACCTTCGGTGAGATCTTTCCACTTTACTATGCATAAACTTTTGTTTTTTTATTTTTATTTTGTAACAATGGAGTATATGAATTTCTATTGCACAACCAATCTGTATGATGCAAGATATGCTAATGCACACAAACATAGGATGGAGAAGCTCAAGATTGTTAATTTTAATCAAACTGACTGTGAAACTTTCTTTCAGGCCTGGAGGAGGTTCACAGATATAGTATCGAGCTATCCGCAACATGGGTACACAAATGAAGAGCTTATGGCGTCCTTCCTAGATGGACTACGACCACAGCTGCAGGAAGTTTTGGGAGGCATGGCGCCGACAGAGGTGTGGGAATACATGGAGTCTCTGCAAGAAAATGAAGAAACCATGGAAGAGACTTCAGAGCGCGATTCAACGGAGCCTTCGTGCCTTGATCAAGAAGAGCAGAGCGTAGACGTACCTTTGCAATCCTTGAAAGAGGAAGTTTACTCGATTATTCAGACACATGAGGCTACATCCCTTCAATTCCAAGAGAATTTCCTTGCTCGGAGTCGGCAGATTCAGAAATCCATTGAAGATCTTAATTTGATTGCCGCTTGCTTAGAAGAAAATAATTCTTTTGATATTCAACTTAAAGAATCTAATACGAGTTTATATTCTATTGCAGGAAAATCGAGCAAGCCATGTCGCATTGAGGACATGAATAAAAATATCTACATGTCAGAAAGTGTGTGCAAAAGAGAGGACGAGCTAGCAATTTTGGATGAACGAGAGGAGGAGACAGCTAGGGATAAGGGTTTTAAGATTATCGCCATGGAGTCAGAACCATGCCCTCCTCCAGTTTTTTTCCCAAAATCATTTACCCCTCTCCCCAACGATCGAGCATCATACCGAGAGTAGTGCATATCTTTCAGGGAGTAGTCGTCAACTTGCTTTAATTTATTTCAACTATTTTGATGACTACATTTGGACTATATTTGTTGAAAAGAATCATAAACTAATTTGGACTGACATGACTCATCTCTTGCAGGAAACTGGTAAACAGTTTATAGAGATGCTTGGAGTTGTGTTGCTGGAGTCCAAATTTGATTCTGGAGGAAAAATAAGCGCCGATGAGCGCAAGGAGCAAATTGAACAACTTCCTCCACAATTAAAGATTCGGGATCCGCCATTTGACCACGGTGTGTTCTTTCCAGTAGTGTAGTTTTTAAATGCTTTCTAGGTTGCTTGATTTGAATAAACTCGTACCCCTTTCGACATTGAGGACAATGTCCATCTTTAGTTGGGGGTGTGTATGAGACCTTAGGATTTTTTTTTGAGAAGAATAAATCATCAAATCTCATCATTTAAAACTCCTTCATATGCCTCAAATACGGATGATCACGCATTAATTGAGTTCTAAAAATTGTTTATGGCTTGATTAAATTATTTTTCCTTCATGTAATTACCGTTAATATGCTATTCATGAAAATTTTCAATTGCTTTGATTAATATCTCGAAATAGTTTGAATTTATTTCATGCATGCTAATGTGATGAAAAAGCTTAAGTATACACGATTTATTAGAAAAGTTTTCAAGTTGAAGAGGAATTTGGCCATTGGTACTAATGTTTATATTCATATTGATGGGTGTTGAGTTGCTTACAAAGAAAAAAAGAAATGAAATGAAATGAATGAAAAATGAATGATGAAAAATGAATGAATAAGTATGTCACTAATAAATAACTTGGTTGGCTCAAGTAGTACAGTCCTAGGGGTCCTTCTTGGCCTAATGTCCTATGATCGTCTGATTTGGGAGCCATTGACCGGAAACTCACTCATTTGATGGAGCGATCCAAGTTATACATTTTTCTGCGAATGTTGCATGATGCGCGTTACGCAGAACTAATAACAGAAAAGAAATGGTGAATATACTAATCAACATCAATACCCATATCTTGAATGATTGTTTTGATAGGCCAATTCCTTGGAAACAAGAAAACTAGAGAAAAACGACGTGTTATACTTTCGCTTGCGCAAAACGATGCTTGCATGTTATTTATTCATACTAAATTAGAGAAAATATCATGTGATTGATTTTGTTCATGGATGTGTATATTGATGGTCAAGATCATGTTAGAATGCGTATTATTGAGACATGCCATAAGCGATTGATAGAACTTATTGTTTTATTATTAATCCGTATTAATCGCTCTTTTTGCTAGAGACTAGCAAATCGCTAGCTGGGGGGTGTGATTCGGGTTCAATATTACATATTTAACCCACCATTTAGCCCTATTTTGTGCTCACGTGATGCTACATTGTTCTCTAATACATACGAATTTTGTACACAATTATTAATTAGAGAAAACACTCTATTTGAGCACAAAACAGCAATTAACGAAGTATTTCTGCACTTTTTATATTTTTCCTAGCTTGGTCACGATCTCACGATTCCAACGACTATTTATTTGTATTTTTCTGAGATCTGTGCTAATTACTATGAATTTTTGAATGCAGAATACAAATTAAATGAAGAAATACGCAATTAAATACGGAAATAAGGTCGCTGACCAATCAGGTTTTGCCACGTGTCAAGATCCGCCGCATTCCCGCCGCATCCAACGGTGCTGATAAATCCCCACGAAATAAAACCATGGGCGACGTGGAATATTACCGGCCGTTGGATTTCGATCCAACGGCCATCATTCGAGAGCAGATGACGCGGAGGCGGGCTAAACAGCGGGTGACGTGGCGCTTCAGGATCCATCCGATCGACATCTGACGGCTGTCACGAAGTGGGCGACGCGGCTTTTTCGCAGCCGCAAGATCGCCATCGAACGGCCATTAACGGACGAGAACGAAGAGATTACGCATCGAAGTAGCGGGCCGCTTCATGTCCGTTCGATCGCGATCGAATGGCGGAGAGTAACCATGCGACGAGCGGCTACATGGCATGCATCCGAGAAGTTGCCGCCTCATCGAACGGCTGAAAGCAGCGGAGCGGCTGAATTCAGATGAGGGCGACGTGGCATACTCGGAGCCACACGATGCTGATCCTATGGCTGAGAACGACCCCGCTCGAACTCATCGCAGCAAAGCGAAGAGCGGAATCGTGCGACGTGGTCGCTTCCAGACCATGCGATCAAGATCCGACGGTTCGAATCAAATCTGAAGCGAACTCAGAGCGGAGCGAATTAGCGGGCGTGGATCCGATCTGCCGTGACACGTGTCGCACTCTCGCGCAATCCCGCTTTGATCCAACGGCCGTGATTTGCTCCGGCTATATACATGCGGGTTTGGGCGTCGAATTGAAGCGGGTTTCAACCCGTTAGCAACTTAAACCCGCAATGCCTATTATATAAGCGTACTAGTCATAACCCGTGCCCGCGGGCACGGTTCATTTAAGATTTTCCCTTGCGAAATCTTTGTTCCCCGAATTTTTTTTCAAAGCCAAAATTAAAAAAAACAAATTAGCTTACAATATTTAGCGACACAGGCGCCTTCGGCGTGGGTGCCTTCGGTGCGGAACAACAAATTTAGCGCATGCGCCTTCGACACAGAACACCAAATTCGACGTGGGTGCCTTCAGCGCAGAACAACGAATTCGACGTAAAACAACAAATTCGACGCAGGTCACTTAGGTGCGGAACAACAAATCAGCGTTAAAAAATGGCGAGGGCGCCTTCGGCGCGGAACAACAAATTCAGTGCTTGCGCCTTCAACACAGAACACCAAATTCGACGTGGATGCCTTCGGTGCAGAACAACAAACTCGGCGTAAAACAACAATTTCGACGCGGGCGCCTTAGGCGCGGAACAACAAATCAGCGTTAAAAAATTGCGCGGGCGCCTTCGGCTTCATATACATATAACCCGTGCCCATGGTACCCTTCATATACATATAACCCGTGCCCGTGGGACCCTGTTCATTTAAAAATCTTGGACCCACTAATTTTAAACAAACATCAATAATTATTAGTTTCTCCTGAAATATCAGCAGATGAGATCGAAATTTTACAGGGTTTTGCAACGCGGATCAATGCGTTGGTAGCATCTCCAGAGTTCATTCTCCCACAGCTCGCGTTCATTCCCAAGATGAGATTGTGTGTGTGTGCACAACATTTTTTTCATAACTAATATTAAAAGGCTATTCCTAATTTCAATGTTTTTGTGTATTTCCAACAAATTTCTCTACAACCCAAAAATTTCCCTCCAAAACTTGATGTGACATTGCCACATAGGACAAATTCAAAATCTGCCCTCAATTGTAATATAGACTAGTCATAACCCGTGCCCGTGGGCACGGTGCATTTAAGATTTTTTTCCGCGAAAACTTTGTCCCCCAAAAGATATTTCTACAGCCAAAATTTAAAAGAACAACAAATTAGCGTAAAAAAATTTAGAGGCACGACCGCCTTCGGCAAGAAACAATAAATTCGGTGCTCCTTCGGCGCAGAACAACAAATTAGCGTATAAAAATTTAGCGGGCGCCTTCGGCGCGGGCGCCTTCGGCGCGGGCGCCTTCGGCGCGGGCGCCTTCGGCGCGGGCGCCTTCGGCGCGGGCGCCTTCGGCGCGGGCGCCTTCGGCGCGGGCGCCTTCGGCGCGGATAGGTTGGTTAGACATCTGCTTGACGCCCAAAAAACTCAGCCCGCCTATTTGAACGCACATTCCCTGTATTTTTTTTGGGTTTCAATTTTTTTGGGGTCAGCCGAAATAAGCTCAGCCGATATAAAGTTCTCTTTTGCATACTTGTAATTTAAGTTGCATATTTTTTGGGTTTCATTTTGTGTGTGTGTTTTTTGGGTCTCATTTTTTTGGTCATTTTTGAATGAAGAGTATTAAATGCTGATGGTGCCAATTTCAAAAAAGAAAAGCTTTTGTATTCTCCCAACAAATTTTCCCCCCAAAACTTGATGTGACATTGCCACATAGGACAAAGTTCAAAAACAGCTCTCAATTGTAATATAGTTTAAAAGAACAACAAATTAGCGTAAAAAAATTTAGAGGCACGACCGCCTTCGGCAAGAAACAATAAATTCGGTGCTCCTTCGGGGCAGAACAACAAATTAGCGTATAAAAATTTAGCGGGCGCCTTCGGCGCGGGCGCCTTCGGCGCGGATAGGTTGGTTAGACATCTGCTTGACACCCAAAAAACTCAGCCCGCCTATTTGAACGCACATTCCCTGTATTTTTTTTTGGTTTCAATTTTTTTGGGGTCAGCCGAAATAAGCTCAGCCGATATAAAGTTCTCTTTTGCATACTTGTAATTTAAGTTGCATATTTTTTGGGTTTTATTTTGTGTGTGTGTTTTTTGGGTCTCATTTTTTTGGTCATTTTTGAATGAAGAGTATTAAATGCTGATGGTGCCAATTTCAAAAAAGAAAAGCTTTTGTATTCTCCCAACAAATTTTCCCCCAACCCAAAAAATTTTCCCCCCAAAACTTGATGTGACATTGCCACATAGGACAAAGTTCAAAAACAGCTCTCAATTGTAATATAGATTCTAGGGTTTTGGGCGTATACAAGCAGATTTTGGCTTATTTTGAGCGTATTGGAGGCTCTAGGAGCCGTATTTCGCCAGGGAAAAATTCTGTAAAATTCCAGAGGCTATTTTGTTATTTCCAGAGAGTTTTGGTGTCTAAACTTGATGATTTGGTGATAAATTTCTTAACTTCTACTCCGTATTTTGGTGTTTTTCATCGTATTTTGCTATTAGATCAATGTATTTTGCTATGAACCTTGATTATTCTTGCATTATGAGTAGCTAAAACTTATTTGTGCATGGTATGGAGTAGTTAGGGGATGTGATTAGTGTTAGTTTGGTTGAATATCGTCGTGCTTAATCGTTAAACGTTGTTAAAGTTGTAATCTTTGTTCGTAGATCCTCTTTTTCATCTTCCAAAAGAAGTGATTGAGTTGATGATCGCCCCAAAAGGGTGAGTTTTGATCTCCCCAAAAGGGAGTTTCATGCCGTAGTTTTGATCTCTCCAAAAGAGAGTTTCATATCGTATTATAACTTTAGCGACGATCTTATTGAATATTGTGCTTGAACCCCCAAAAGGGTATCTTCCGATGAATTGCTCCCAAAAGGAGAATCCATTGAGTTATATTGGGTATTTTCCGGTGAATTGCTCCCAAAAAGAGAATTCATTGCGTTATACCTGTCAACCAAATTAATACGAATTATTGATCCTAACGAACCCATACCATGTGCAAACTTTTCCTCGATACTCTCATACACCACTTTTATTTGTTCGTTTTGTTCGCACATCACCATCACACACTTCCACATCATCACCATCATTAGTGAAGTGGTTAGTTTCTCTTTGTTGGATTTTTATTTGATTTGAATTGTGGTTGCAACATATTTCCTCCTGAGGATTCGACATCTGGACTCCCAGATTATATTACTTGTACGGACTCTTGCGCTTGAGAGAGAGCACCTTTTCGGAGCCCACCAAGCTTTTGGCGCCGTTGCCGGGGAGGAATGGTTTGTGACTACGGTTTAATTCATTTAGAGGACCTTCGGTGAGATCTTTCCACTTTACTGTACATAAACTTTTGTTTTTTTATTTTTATTTTGTAACAATGGAGTATATGAATTTCTATTGCACAACCAATCTGTATGATGCAAGATATGCTAATGCATACAAACATAGGATGGAGAAGCTCAAGATTGTTAATTTTAATCAAACTGACTGTGAAACTTTCTTTCAGGCCTGGAGGAGGTTCACAGATATAGTATCGAGCTATCCGCAACATGGGTACACAAATGAAGAGCTTATGGCGTCCTTCCTAGATGGACTACGACCACAGCTGCAGGAAGTATTGGGAGG
This sequence comes from Scilla litardierei, assembly GCA_030789695.1. Lineage (NCBI taxonomy): Eukaryota > Viridiplantae > Streptophyta > Magnoliopsida > Asparagales > Asparagaceae > Scilla > Scilla litardierei. Next base: position 222,155,743 of record CM061134.1, on the reverse strand, counting down.
CATGACGCCGACAGAGGCGTGGGAATACATGGAGTCTCCGCAAGAAAATGAAGAAACCATGGAATTGACTTCAGAGCGCGATTCAACGGAGCCTTCGTGCCTTGATCAAGAAGAGCAGAGCGTAGACGTACCTTTGCAATCCTTGAAAGAGGAAGTTTACTCGATTATTCAGACACAGGAGGCTACATCCCTTCAATTCCAAGAGAATTTCCTTGCTCGGAGTCGGCAGATTCAGAAATCCATTGAAGATCTTAATTTGATTGCCGCTTGCTTAGAAGAAAATAATTCTTTTGATATTCAACTTAAAGAATCTAATACGAGTTTATCTTCTATTGCAGGAAAATCGAGCAAGCCATGTCGCATTGAGGACATGAATAAAAATATCTACATGTCAGAAAGTGTGTGCAAAAGAGAGGACGAGCTAGCAATTTTGGATGAACAAGAGGAGGAGACAGCTAGGGATAAGGGTTTTGAGATTATCGCCATGGAGTCAGAACCATGCCCTCCTCCAGTTTTTTTCCCAAAATCATTTACCCCTCTTCCCAACGATCGAGCATCATACCGAGAGTAGTGCATATCTTTCAGGGAGTAGTCGTCAACTTGCTTTAATTTATTTCAACTATTTTGATGACTACATTTGGACTATATTTGTTGAAAAGAATCATAAACTAATTTGGACTGACATGACTCATCTCTTGCAGGAAACTGGTAAACAGTTTCTAGAGATGCTTGGAGTTGTGTTGCTGGAGTCCAAATTAGATTCTGGAGGAAAAATAAGCGCCGATGAGCGCAAGGAGCAAATTGAACAACTTCCTCCACAATTAAAGATTCGGGATCCGCCATTTGACCACGGTGTGTTCTTTCCAGTAGTGTAGTTTTTAAATGCTTTCTAGGTTGCTTGATTTGAATAAACTCGTACCCCTTTCGACATTGAGGACAATGTCCATCTTTAGTTGGGGGGTGTGTATGAGACCTTAGGATTTTTTTTTGAGAAGAATAAATCACCAAATCTCATCATTTAAAACTCCTTCATATGCCTCAAATACGGATGATCACGCATTAATTGAGTTCTAAAAATTGTTTATGGCTTGATTAAATTATTTTTCCTTCATGTAATTACCGTTAATATGCTATTCATGAAAATTTTCAATTGCTTTGATTAATATCTCGAAATAGTTTGAATTTATTTCATGCATGCTAATGTGATGAAAAAGCTTAAGTATACACGATTTATTAGAAAAGTTTTCAAGTTGAAGAGGAATTTGGCCATTGGTACTAATGTTTATATTCATATTGATGGGTGTTGAGTTGCTTACAAAGAAAAAAAGAAAAGAAAAGAAATGAATGAAAAATGAATGATGAAAAATGAATGAATAAGTATGTCACTAATAAATAACTTGGTTGGCTCAAGTAGTACAGTCCGAGGGGTCCTTCTTGGCCTAATGTCCTATGATCGTCTGATTTGGGAGCCATTGACCGGAAACTCACTCATTTGATGGAGCGATCCAAGTTATACATTTTTCTGCGAATGTTGCTTGATGCGCGTTACGCAGAACTAATAAAAGAAAAGAAATGGTGAATATACTAATCAACTTCAATACCCATATCTTGAATGATTGTTTTGATATGCCAATTCCTTGGAAACAAGAAAACTAGAGAAAAACGACGTGTTATACTTTCGCTTGCGCAAAACGATGTTTGCATGTTATTTATTCATACTAAATTAGAGAAAATATCATGATTGATTTTGTTCATGGACGTGTATATTGATGGTCAAGATCATGTTGGAATGCGTATTATTGAGACATGCCATAAGCGATTGATAGAACTTATTGTTTTATTATTCATCTGTATTAATCGCTCTTTTTGCTAGAGACTAGCAAATCGCTAGTTGGGGGGTGTGATTCGGGTTCAATATTACATATTTAACCCAACATTTAGCCCTATTTTGTGCTCACGTGATGCTACATTGTTCTCTAATACATATGTATTTTGTACACAATTATTTATTAGAGAAAACACTCTATTTGAACACAAAACAGCAATTAACGAAGTATTTCTGCACTTTTTATATTTTTCCTAGCTTGGTCACGATCTCACGATTCCAACGACTATTTATTTGTATTTTTCTGAGATCTGTGCTAATTAATATGAATTTTTGAATGCAGAATACAAATTAAATGAAGAAATACGCAATTAAATACGGAAATACGGTCGCTGACCAATCAGGTTCTGCCACGTGTCAAGATCTGCCGCATTCCCGCCGCATCCAACGGTGCTGATAAATCGCCACGAAATAAAACCATGGGCGACATGGAATATTACCGGCCGTTGGATTTCGATACAACGGCCATCATTCGAGAGCAGATGACGCGGAGGCGGGCTAAACAGCGGGTGACGTAGCGCTTCAGGATCCATCCGATCGACATCTGACGGCTGTCACGAAGTGGGCGACGCGGCTTTTTCGCAGCCGCAAGATCGCCATCGAACGGCCATTAACGGACGAGAACGAAGAGATTACGCATCGAAGTAGCGGGCCGCTTCATGTCCGTTCGATCGCGATCGAACGACGGAGAGTAACCATGCGACGAGCGGCTACATGGCATGCATCCGAGACGTTGCCGCCTCATCGAACGGTTGAAAGCAGCGGAGCGGCTGAATTCAGATGAGGGCGACGTGGCGTACTCGGAGCCACACGATGCTGATCCTACGGCTGAGAACGACCCCGCTCGAACTCATCGCAGCGAAGCGGAAAGCACGAAAATCGTGCGACGTGGCCGCTTCCAGACCACGCGATCGAGATCCGACGGTCCGAATCAAGTCCGAAGCGAATTCGGAGCGGAGCGAAGTAGCGGGCGCGGATCCGACCTGCCGTGACACGTGTCGCCCTCTCGCGCAATCCCGCTTTGATCCAACGGCCGTGATTTGCTCCGGCTATATACATGCGGGTTTGGGCGTCGAATTGAAGCGGGTTTCAACCCGTTAGCAACTTAAACCCGCAATGCCTATTATATAAGCGTATTCTAGGGTTTTTGGGCGTATACAAGCAGATTTTGGCGTATTTTGAGCGTATTGGAGGCTCTAGGAGCCGTATTTCACCAGGGAAAAATTCTGTAAAATTCCAGAGGCTATTTTCTTATTTCCAGAGAGTTTTGGTGTCTAAACTTGATGATTTGGTGATAAATTTCTTAACTTCTACTTCGTATTTTGGTGTTTTTCATCGTATTTTGCTATTCGATCAATGTATTTTGCTATGAACCTTGATTATTCTTGCATTATGAGTAGCTAAAACTTATTTGTGCATGGTATGGAGTAGTTAGGGGATGTGATTTGTGTTAGTTTGGTTGAATATCGTCGTGCTTAATCGTTAAACGTTGTTAAAGTTGTAATCTTTGTTCGTAAATCCTCTTTTTCATCTTCCAAAAGAAGTGATTGAGTTGATGATCGCCCCAAAAGGGTGAGTTTTGATCTCCCCAAAAGGGAGTTTCATGCCGTAGTTTTGATCTCTCCAAAAGAGAGTTTCATATCGTATTATAACTTTAGCGACGATCTTATTGAATATTGTGCTTGAACCCCCAAAAGGGTATCTTCCGATGAATTGCTCCCAAAAGGAGAATCCATTGAGTTATATTGGGTATTTTCCGGTGAATTGCTCCCAAAAGGAGAATTCATTGCATTATACTTGTCAACCAAATTAATACGAATTATTGATCCTAACGAACCCATACCATGTGCAAACTTTTCCTCGATACTCTCATACACCACTTTTATTTGTTCGTTTTGTTCGCACATCACCATCACGCACTTTCACATCATCACCATCATTAGTGAAGTGGTTAGTTTCTCTTTGTTGGATTTTTATTTGATTTGAATTGTGGTTGCAACATATTTCCTCCTGAGGATTCGACATCTGGACTCCCAGATTATATTACTTGTACGGACTCTTGCGCTTGAGAGAGAGCACCTTTTCGGAGCCCACCAAGCTTTTGGCGCCGTTGCCGGGGAGGAATGGTTTGTGACTACGGTTTAATTCATTTAGAGGACCTTCGGTGAGATCTTTCCACTTTACTGTACATAAACTTTTGTTTTTTTATTTTTATTTTGTAACAATGGAGTATATGAATTTCTATTGCACAACCAATCTGTATGATGCAAGATATGCTAATGCACACAAACATAGGATGGAGAAGCTCAAGATTGTTAATTTTAATCAAACTGACTGTGAAACTTTCTTTCAGGACTGGAGGAGGTTCACATATATAGTATCGAGCTATTCGCAACATGGGTACACAAATGAAGAGCTTATGGCGTCCTTCCTAGATGGACTACGACCACAGCTGCAGGAAGTATTGGGAGGCATGACGCCGACAGAGGCGTGGGAATACGTGGAGTCTCTGTAAGAAAATGAAGAAACCATGGAAGAGACTTCAGAGCGCGATTCAACGGAGCCTTCGTGCCTTGATCAAGAAGAGCAGAGCGTAGACGTACCTTTGCAATCCTTGAAAGAGGAAGTTTACTCGATTATTCAGACACATGAGGCTACATCCCTTCAATTCCAAGAGAATTTCCTTGCTCGGAGTCGGCAGATTCAGAAATCCATTGAAGATCTTAATTTGATTGCCGCTTGCTTAGAAGAAAATAATTCTTTTGATATTCAACTTAAAGAATCTAATACGAGTTTATCTTCTATTACAGGAAAATCGAGCAAGCCATGTCGCATTGAGGACATGAATAAAAATATCTACATGGCAGAAAGTGTGTGCAAAAGAGAGGACGAGCTAGCAATTTTGGATGAACGAGAGGAGGAGACAGCTAGGGATAAGGGTTTTGAGATTATCGCCATGGAGTCAGAACCATGCCCTCCTCCAGTTTTTTTCCCAAAATCATTTACCCCTCTCCCCAACGATCGAGCATCATACCGAGAGTAGTGCATATCTTTCAGGGAGTAGTCGTCAACTTGCTTTAATTTATTTCAACTATTTTGATGACTACATTTGGACTATTTTTGTTGAAAAGAATCGTGAACTAATTTGGACTGACATGACTCATCTCTTGCAGGAAACTGGTAAACAGTTTATAGAGATGCTTGGAGTTGTGTTGTTGGAGTCCAAATTAGATTCTGGAGGAAAAATAAGCGCAGATGAGCGCAAGGAGCAAATTGAACAACTTCCTCCACAATTAAAGATTCGGGATCCGCCATTTGACCACGGTGTGTTCTTTCCAGTAGTGTAGTTTTTAAATGCTTTCTAGGTTGCTTGATTTGAATAAACTCGTACCCCTTTCGACATTGAGGACAATGTCCATCTTTAGTTGGGGGGGTGTGTATGAGACCTTAGGATTTTTTTGAGAAGAATAAATCACCAAATCTCATCATTTAAAACTCCTTCATATGCCTCAAATACGGATGATCACGCATTAATTGAGTTCTAAAAATTGTTTATGGCTTGATTAAATTATTTTTCCTTCATAGAATTACCGTTAATATGCTATTCATGAAAATTTTCAATTGCTTTGATTAATATCTCGAAATAGTTTGAATTTATTTCATGCATGCTAATGTGATGAAAAAGCTTAAGTATACACGATTTATTAGAAAAGTTTTCAAGTTGAAGAGGAATTTGGCCATTGGTACTAATGTTTATATTCATATTGATGGGTGTTGAGTTGCTTACAAAGAAAAAAAGAAAAGAAAAGAAATGAATGAAAAATGAATGATGAAAAATGAATGAATAAGTATGTCACTAATAAATAACTTGGTTGGCTCAAGTAGTACAGTCCGAGGGGTCCTTCTTGGCCTAATGTCCTATGATCGTCTGATTTGGGAGCCATTGACCGGAAACTCACTCATTTGATGGAGCGATCCAAGTTATACATTTTTCTGCGAATGTTGCATGATGCGCGTTACGCAGAATTAATAAAAGAAAAGAAATGGTGAATATACTAATCAACTTCAATACCCATATCTTGAATGATTGTTTTGATAGGCCAATTCCTTGGAAACAAGAAAACTAGAGAAAAACGACGTGTTATACTTTCGCTTGCGCAAAACGATGCTTGCATGTTATTTATTCATACTAAATTAGAGAAAATATCATGTGATTGATTTTGTTCATGGATGTGTATATTGATGGTCAAGATCATGTTGGAATGCGTATTATTGAGACATGCCATAAGCGATTGATAGAACTTATTGTTTTATTATTCATCCGTATTAATCACTCTTTTTGCTAGAGACTAGCAAATCGCTAGTTGGGGGGGTGTGATTCGGGTTCAATATTACATATTTAACCCCCCATTTAGCCCTATTTTGTGCTCACGTGATGCTACATTGTTCTCTAATACATACGTATTTTGTACACAATTATTAATTAGAGAAAACACTCTATTTGAGCACAAAACAGCAATTAACGAAGTATTTCTGCACTTTTTATATTTTTCCTAGCTTGGTCACGATCTCACGATTCCAACGACTATTTATTTGTATTTTTCTAAGATCTGTGCTAATTACTATGAATTTTTGAATGCAGAATACAAATTAAATGAAGAAATACGCAATTAAATACGGAAATAAGGTCGCTGACCAATCAGGTTCTGCCACGTGTCAAGATCCGCCGCATTCCCGCCGCATCCAACGGTGCTGATAAATCCCCACGAAATAAAACCATGGGCGACGTGGAATATTACCGGCCGTTGGATTTCGATCCAACGGCCATCATTCGAGAGCAGATGACGCGGAGGCGGGCTAAACAGCGGGTGACGTGGCGCTTCAGGATCCATCCGATCGACATTTGACGGCTGTCACGAAGTGGGCGACGCGGCTTTTTCGCAGCCGCAAGATCGCCATCGAACGACCATTAACGGACGAGAACGAAGAGATTACGCATCGAAGTAGCGGGCCGCTTCATGTCCGTTCGATCGCGATCGAACGGCGGAGAGTAACCATGCGACGAGCGGGCTACGTGGCATGCATCCGAGAAGTTGCTTCCTCATCGAACGGCTGAAAGCAACGGAGCGACTGAATTCAGACGAGGGCGACGTGGCGTACTCGGAGCCACACGATGCTGATCCTACGGCTGAGAACGACCCCGCTCGAACTCATCGCAGCGAAGCGGGGAGCGGGAAAATTATGCGACGTGGCCGCTTCCAGATCTCACGATTGAGATCCGACGGTCCGAATCAAATCCGAAGCGAACTCGGAGCGGAGCGAAGTAGCGGGCGCGGATCCGATCTGCCGTGACACGTGTCGCCCTCTCGCGCAATCCCGCTTTGATCCAACGGCCGTGATTTGCTCCTGCTATATACATGCGGGTTTGGGCGTCGAATTGAAGCGGGTTTCAACCTGTTAGCAACTTAAACCCACAATGCCTATTATATAAGCGTATTCTAGGGGTTTTGGGCGTATACAAGCAGATTTTGGCGTATTTTGAGCGTATTGGAGGCTCTAGGAGCCGTATTTCGCCAGGGAAAAATTCTGTAAAATTCCAGAGGCTATTTTCTTATTTCCAGAGAGTTTTGGTGTCTAAACTTGATGATTTGGTGATAAATTTACTTAACTTCTACTCCGTATTTTGGTGTTTTTCATCGTATTTTGCTATTCGATCAATGTTTTTTGCTATGAACCTTGATTATTCTTGCATTATGAGTAGCTAAAACTTATTTGTGCATGGTATGGAGTAGTTAGGGGATGTGATTTGTGTTAGTTTGGTTGAATATCGTCGTGCTTAATCGTTAAACGTTGTTAAAGTTGTAATCTTTGTTCGTAAATCCTCTTTTTCATCTTCCAAAAGAAGTGATTGAGTTGATGATCGCCCCAAAAGGGTGAGTTTTGATCTCCCCAAAAGGGAGTTTCATGCCGTAGTTTTGATCTCTCCAAAAGAGAGTTTCATATCGTATTATAACTTTAGCGACGATCTTATTGAATATTGTGCTTGAACCCCCAAAAGGGTATCTTCCGATGAATTGCTCCCAAAAGGAGAATCCATTGAGTTATATTGGGTATTTTCCGGTGAATTGCTCCCAAAAGGAGAATTCATTGTGTTATACTTGTCAACCAAATTAATACGAATTATTGATCCTAACGAACCCATACCATGTGCAAACTTTTCCTCGATACTCTCATACACCACTTTTATTTGTTCGTTTTGTTCGTACATCACCATCACGCACTTTCACATCATCACCATCATTAGTGAAGTGGTTAGTTTCTCTTTGTTGGATTTCTATTTTATTTGAATTGTGGTTGCAACATATTTCCTCCTGAGGATTTGACATCTGGACTCCCAGATTATATTACTTGTACGGACTCTTGCGCTTGAGAGAGAGCACATTTTCGGAGCCCAGCAGGTGGCGTGACGAAGCTTCGAGTGAGGCCGGGGGAGCTTGAGAGGGGTTGGGCTCACAAAGGAAGAGGCACGACGAGGGGGTGGAGGTCTTCTCGGCGGAGAGGAAGCCACGGGATGGGTTGGAGAGGGAGAGATGAGGGGGTTTTAAAGGGGGGCACCGAAAGTCATTGATAGGGTAGGCGCCGAAAGTCATTGATAGGGTAGGATATGGTAGGCTAGGTTAGGCGGGATCGGGGCTCGAGGAGAGGAAACAGACAAAAGGCAATAAAGAGGGTGAGAGATGGTAGGCGGGAAAAGATTCAAACCATGGGAATTCGGGTACAAGGCGAAAGTAGTAGGAGAAAAGAAATACGAGCTCAAGAAAGAAGAAGAAGAATTAACAGTCTACACTTACAAGTCGTGGTTTGGCTCGTCTCAAATTCTCTAGCACCCTCCTCAAATACCTCTGAGCATATTTTGATCTGCTTCCGTTGTCGAACTCGAATTTCTGGTGATCAAAAACCGAATGCTACACTCCTTAAAATAGACATAGCTAGAGTTCAAGCGTACTAAAAATAGAAATATTCTAAGAAGGTCAATCGAAAGGTCATCAAGCTAAAGGAAGGGTGATAGTGATGAAGATCGATGGCGTTACATAATCATGATTCACGTCCTTGCGGTCCAGCGGACACGGACAGGGAAGTGATTAAGCCATGATCACTTACCCCCAGTCTAGCTATGGTGATCCAACAAACTTAGCCAAGCACATTGACCTGATCATGGTCCATTGAAGGAAGCTTATCATTTATATGCGTGCCATCATCAACTGAAGGAAAGGTGATGAAGTGGGTAGATGGTTCAACCTATGAAAATAACTATAAGTGCTAGCAAAAGAGGTTACTAGGGAGGGTATAACCAAGAATGGAACACGAGTTCCTAAGCAAGGGTTAAGAGTTCGAAAAAGGTAATGAGGTTTAATGGAAATAGTTCGTTGCGAATTTTGTGATAAGAAGCAATAGGAAACTTCCAAATCAAGACGGGGTTTGTTATAAAAAAATACATATAGCACGATAAAGTATGCTAGCAATGATAATAAAGCCGATGGGTGTCAAATTGACGTAGAGAGGAAAGGTTCAGATATACCAGTGATTACTGGTTCAGCAGCCTCATGGAGAATTTGGTGTTGAATTTCCAGCATTTCCTTTACGATACTCAAGAAGTCATTGTTGGTGACGTCGTGTGTATCTGGTCGACCTGCCATACTTCAAAACAAACCGCAATGTAAGGTAGGTTAGAATAAATCTATTCTAGTTGTACACTTAGATATTAATGTCATTTAAACCGATCTTAAAGTTTTTGCATAAGCATGACCAGCATGGCCGCCACTAAAACCTGTCACGCCCCGCTTTCCATTCTACCGGGAGCGAGGACGCGAGCGGGTCCGCGATGTGCTTAAAACAAGGAGGAGTACTTTTTTTAAAATCTTTTCTTTTTCTTTTCTTTTCTTCCTCCTTGGCTTAAACACACTAAGCGTCTGTGTAAAAATTGCAGATCCTTGCATGCAAATTTAAGAAACAGCTCAAACAACATTATTACATATTCAACGTACAATAATTAAGATACATCTTGGGCCTAGTATGGCCAATACAAACAAAGTACACCAATTACATTATTTTAAATGTAAAGAAACAGTCGCGAAGGGGATCGTCTAATCTTTAGCGGGTATGTACTCCACGTGCTCGTCAAGCACTGGCTCGACTCCTGCAGTAGCGTCTTCAAAGAACTCACTATCGATACCTGACGGACATTTTGTAAAACAACAAAGTGAAATGTCCGTCAGCGAGGTTTACTCGGCAAGATAATCTCAAAACCAAAACGTTAGACATTTTAAAACAAAGCTGAACTTTAAAGACAAGCAATAAATTTATACTTTAAAAGAGTTAAAGACAAGCAAATAGTTTAACTTAAAAGAGTTAAAGACAAGTGATAAATTTAACTTAAAATATTTAAAGACAAGCAACACGTTTAACTTAAAAGAGTTAAATCAGTTAAATCAGTTAAATCAGTTGAAGCAGTTGAAGCAGTTAAAGCAGTTAAAGCAGTTAAACATTTGCAACCTGCAGCAATTTAATCATTTGATAGCCATTTGCAATACCATTTGCAACCTGTAACAATTTCATTATTCAATAACAATTTGCAATACCATCAGTAACCTGTGACAATTTAGCATTTAATGGCAAAACTGTAGCAACCTGTAGAAAAAGAGGTTAGAACAATAATCAATAACTAGTCTATCCTAGTGATAAGTCCATGTCCAAGAGTACTAGAGATAACCAACATGCAGCCTGCGACGGGAGCAACTCTGAGGCTTACCCACCGTTCCGATATGGCAACGGTCAAGGATCTAACCCCCGTAATGTGTTGGAGGTAATTTAGTATGGCGCATCCAGCCATTCTGTAGCACTTGTGATCATAGACTACCCCAAACCCAGGTCAAGTCAAGTGTCGGGTCAAAAGAACGTGTACTATCTATTTATTGTTGAAATTCCATCTTTCATTATGTTAAAGTTCCATCTTCCATTCATTACTGTTGAAGTTCCATCTTCCATTCAGTATTGTTGAAGTTCCATCTTCCATTCAGTCAATTCAGTCTTGGTGTTTCAATAGTCCGTACAATAGTTTCACAAAAGTTCATGACTTCACGACTTGATTTAGCAATATTAAACGAAAACGTAAAACGTACTTAAATTGATGAGAGAATAAGCAAGAATGATTTTGACGAAGCAAATAAGTATAAACTAGCTTAAAATATTTTCTAAGGCTAGTAGCTATTTTTCAAGATTGTTAAATAATTTTTAACAATTTTAGACAATCCAAAAACAATTTTTAAATCAAGAATTCATTTTTAAAACATATGTTCGGAGAATTGTTTAAAGCAAACCGTACATCAGAATTCTTCCAACAAGGGGTCAAAATGATCGTATTTACTAGTACTATAACATATATTTTTATCGTACGTCAGTGTACGTAAAAATCACAAGATACGAATTTTTAAAAGGAATTTAAAACAAGAAATCATTTTCACTACACATGTTCAAAGATTTATTCCGGGCAAACCGTACGTCAGAATTCTTCAAACAAGATGTCAAAATGATCGTTTTTACTAGTACTACGACATATATTTTTATTGTACATCAGTGTACGTAAAAATTGCAAGCTACGAATTTTAAAAGGAATTTAACCTATTTAAGTTTTGCCTTTGAAAATTCACTGTGAGAAATATACTTGCCTTTTGGCGATGAAGCCAGCGCCAATGGATTCGTTTCGACGTTTCTGATTTTCTGAGACTAGTCTCTTAATTTTCTGAGGCCTGTACGAATTACTATGAATTTAAACCCAATAATATCATTTAATAAATATACGTAAATATGTAAATACGTATTCAAATACGTATACAAAACGTTCGATCTCACCCCTTAAAAACACGACAGCGGCGGGGCTACTTGTGCTTGCCGGCGGCGAACGCGAAGGTAGGCGTCTACGGCGGTGAGGGCGCCGAAGGCAGCGGCGTCTGGGCTAATGGCGGTGGCAGCGACCGTGGAAGCGTCGGCGTCAGCTGTCGGACGAGAGGGGGAGCGTGTCGGAGAGCAGAGCTGCGCTCGGAGGCAGCGGGGTCGACGAGCGAAGCTCTCTTCGGAGAGGATAAGCGGGCGGCTGTCGGAGGGAGACGTTGGAGCGTGGGCTGGGGGTCGCCGTGGAGAGCTGGGTGGAGGCGTAGGGCGCTGTCGGGGTCGTTTGCCGCCAGGCGGTGCTGCAGCGGGGTGGCGTTGCTGTCGTGTCGTCGGTGTCGAGTGGAGAAGGCGGAACTTGGGGGTGTTTGCCTGGGTGCTGATCGGGCTTCAGTCAGCGGCAGCATGGGATTTGGTCGGAACAGGGGAAAGAGAAGAGGCAGGGTGGTTCGGGCTTGGGGTTGTCGGTGTGCACGTGTACGGGGAAGCGTTCGAAGAGGGAGCTCGAGCTAGGGGTGAGTTTCGACGTGAAGTTGGGTTCGGCCTTTGGCCTGGGTGAGTGAGGGATAAGATTATTAAAGGGGGTTGGGTTAGAGAGAAGAGCTAAGCTGAGGGTTTATATAAGAAAAATAATTAGTATAGAACTAATGTGATTAATTTTTGGTCCAACCTATTTAATGCTAAAGTTAGCTTTTGACTAACTTTAGACATTCGTATAACACATGGGCTGCTCAAATGGGTGTTTTGGAGTCATCTGTCGACTAGAGTAAGGGTGATTAGGATTGTAATTAGGCTAACGTAAAAGTGATTAGTGAATGTAATTAGTGAAATTACAATTTTGCCCCTAAAGTCATATGACTCCGAAAAATTACAAAAAAACATAGCCACGGGTTCGTATCATCATGAGGATCGTGACTACGAGATCTATTTCGTAGTTTGGACTACGGAGATACGAGTTTTGGGCCAAAACGTTTAGGATGCGGGTTTGCAGGTTCTCTATTGATTTGACTTCGAAAAATTATGAAATAAATGTGAGAAGCACAAAATGATCTTAGAATGATACTGTAGAAATTTGAAATTATTTTGATAACGTTTATATAGGAAAATAATTGTTACATCTATAACGTTAATAATTGAGTTTAAATAATTATAAAAAATATTTAGAGGTTTAGGATGGTACTCGTAAACTCTAAAATAGGCAGTAACTATATTGGTTCTATAAAACATTTTTTTATAAATGATTTAGAAACCATTTTGATTTAAAACTCCTGATCAACCATTACAAAATACTTTTAATTTAAGAAAATACGTAGAAAATGAGTATTGCTGAATACAGGTCATCACAGTTGTTGAAGACGACTTTGCGTTCAATATTGTCGTGCACGTCGCTGAGTACGACGATGCCATCGAATCACGATCTCTTGCGGAATGTAAATGCAGAGATGATTTGTCAAAGTGGAACTAGGCAATTGGAGTAGAGCTGGACTCACTCTTGAAACACGAAGTTTTTGGACCAGTAGTCCAAACACCTAAAGGTGTAAAACATGTGGGTTATAAGTGGGTTTTCGTCAGAAAAAGAAATGAAAATAACGAGATCGTATGCTACAAAGCACCTCTTGTAGCACATGGATTCTCCCAACGATCGTGGATAGATTATCAACAAACATATTCCTCTGTTATGGATGCGATCACGTTCCGATTTTTATTAAGCCTATCATCTCTGGAAAGCCTAGAAATGCAGCTCATGGACGTTGTGACTGCTTATCTATATGGCAATATAGGAAAAGATATCTGTATGAAACTCCCTGAGGGATATAAATTATCTCCAGAGATAGCAGAGAGACCTCGGGACGTCTTCTCTCAAAGATCATTATACGGTCTTAAGCAATCAGGTAAAATGTGGTATAACAGGCTAAGTGATTTCCTTACACAGCAAGGTTTCACCAATAATGAAGTCTGCCCATGTATCTTTATTAAAAGATCGGGAACATGATTTGTTATAGTCGCCGTTTTTGTGGACGACTTAAATCTCATTGGATCTCCTACAGAGATCACTGAGATATCTGCAAGCCTAAAAAATACTTTTGAAATGAAAGACCTAGGCAAAACAAAGTATTGTCTTGGCTTACAGATCGAACACCTACGTGGTGGTATCCTATTACACCAATCCACATATGCAAGGAAATTACTGAAAAATTTCAAAATGGATAAATGTTATTCTCTTGGTACACCAATGGTCGTTAGATCCTTGGATATACATAAGGATCCCTTCTGTCCGCTGGAAGAGTGGGAGGAAATGTTAGGTCCTGAAGTACCTTACCTTAGTGCCATTGGAGCACTTCTATATCTGGCTAACTGTATGCGTCCCAATATAATCTCATTGAATTTTCTAGCCAGATATAATGCAGCGCCCACAAAGCGTCACTGGAACAGAGTTAAGAAGTTTCTGCGCTACCTCCAAGGGTCAATTGACCTGCGATTATATTTTCCTAACTGTAGATCTCCCACTTTAATTGGTTATGTAGATGCAGGTTACAGGTCTGATCCTCACACCGAGAAATTAAAAACTGTTTTTGTGTTCACCTACGGTGGTACAACCATCTCCTGAAAATCTGTAAAGCAACCCACTACAGCTATCTCTTCCAACCATTCTGAGCTCCTTGCGATCCATGAAGCAAGCAAAGAATGTGTATGGCTTCGTTCAGTCATTCATCACATCTTAGTGACTACCGGCCTGAAGACTGGTGACCTTGAGCCAACCACGATATTTGAGGACAATGCAGCCTGCATAGCTCAACTACAGACTGGTTTCATCAAGGGCGACAAGACAAAGCACATATCTCCTAAGTTCTTCTGGACGCACGACCTACAAAAGGAGAAGCAAGTCGAAGTACAACAGATTCAGTCTTGTAATAATTTAGCTGATTTGTTCACTAAGGCTCTGCCTAGATGTATTTTTGTAAAGCTTGTAAAAGGAATCGGGATGAGGCAGCTGAGAGACCTACAAGCCTGAAGCTTGTACAGATCAGGGGGAGTAACCTGTGGGTTGTACTCTTTTTCCTTAAAACTGTTGGTTTTTCCCACTGAGTTTTCCACAGCTAAGGTTTTAACAAGGCAAACACGTTTACTCTGGATCCAGAAGTATCCACCCCATTAGCATCATGAATCCTGAAGCATTCATATGCTAAGTCCAAGGTAATGAATGGATAAGTGGGAGTGTTATGAGTAAGGGAGACTCATGGTCTTCCCTCCCTCATTTATCCACCACAACACCCCACTAACATGTAGTGGGGTGAACCTTTGGTCTACTAAAGACTTATGGTCTCATCTCCTCATATGATCTATATTACAATTGAGGGCAGATTTTGAATTTGTCCTATGTGGCAATGTCACATCAAGTTTTGGAGGGAAATTTTTGGGTTGAAGAGAAATTTGTTGGGAATACACAAAAACATTGAAATTATGAATAGACTTTTAATATTAGTTATGAAAAAAAATGTTGTGCACACACACAATCTCATCTTGGGAATGGACGTGAGCTGTGGGAGAATGAACGCGGGAGATGCTTGATTAGGGTTCAATATTGTATATTTTACCCCTCATTAGATGGCATTTTGTGCATAATTTGTATTCATTTTGGCTCCGATACGTGCATTTTGATGATATCACTTAATATTGGAGCCTACCGTTTTTATATGCTTAAAACATGATTTTTACAGCTTATTAGCATCTTCATCTTGGTCTTCTATTATTTTTCAGTTGAATTTCGTGAAGTTCCGATTCCAACGCATATTTTTCCAGAATTTTTGGAGGTCGGAGCAATTTACTGCATTTTTTGGAAGACAATGTGACGGTGCTGAAAATTTCTGGGCTAGAAAGTCTGCTTTTCCGCTCTTGTGCAGAATTCTGCTATCATTGCAGCATATATTCCGACATATTGATATTTTTCTGGTATTCTACACTTTGTTACGGTTCCATCGCCACCTGGAACACGTCATTCCGAGGTCGGATGATTTTTCTAGAATTTTCGCAAGACAGGGTGACGGTGCTGAAAATTTCTGCAGATTGGCCCCCTCTTGTGAAGAAATCTGCTATCATTCCAGTGTATTTTCCGGCCTAGTGATATTTTTCTGGTGTTGTATACTTTGTTACGGTTCCATCGCCGCCTGGAACACGTCATTCCGAGGTCGGATGATTTTTCTAGAATTTTCGCAAGACAGGGTGACGGTGCTGTAAATTTCTGCAGATTTGGGATTAGTTGCGGGTTTGGGCGCGGATCCGACCCGTTTGGGCTGTTTTCAGACCCGAAATTCTGGGTCTATTTCTTGGACTTTCCTCCCCTCTTTCCCCCTCATTCCACTCTCCTTCTTCTTCATTCTTAGGGTTAGAGGCCATTGGAGAGGAGCAAGAAAGCTTGGAGGAGCACAATCATTGGAGGGAAAGTTGTATTTTCTTAAGAGAAATCTTTGGTGATCTCTTCCCTTTATTTTGTGTATTTGATTTGGTTATTGTAGTAATATTGGATGATGGTTTTTAGAGATGAAAATGTCTCTTTTATTGCTATGAGTAGCTAGATCTTATTGTGTGTGGTTGTGTGGTGGTGTTATTTGCTTGGGCTATGGAATTTCAATCTTGCATGTTTAAAAAGTTAATGTGGTAGGATTTTTTGGGATATACTTTGAATTAGGGATCCTAATGGGTATCCCTAGAGTGGAGTTTGCCTAGTGGTACCATTCATATATGCTTGGTTGTTTATTATCTTGATTTTCCATACCATACTTTCATTGCACACCAAGTGTTTGTTAAAATGCCACATCCACCGATTGCGCTTTTCTTAGCCGGAAAGACAATTGAGTTATCCTCGGATTGAACCCATATGCTTAGCAACCTCATTCCCACACACCACACAAGCTTCCTCGCCTATTTGCCTCTCTGATTCTTCAACCCTATGATGTTGGTTTGGTAGATGGTCTCACCCACATTTTCACGCGCATTTCCACCATTAGCTTAGTTGGTTGTAGTTTCGTCTTTATCTCTCCTTTATTAATTGAACTTGCGATTGCAAAACGACTTGTCCCCGTGATTCGACCCGGTCTCACCGGATATAAATTTATTACTTGACGTCCTCCTACACTTGGGAGTAGCGCTTAAGCATCACATACTTGAGACGCGTTCAAGCAATGCTGCCAACTCATTGATCCGCGTTGCAAAACCCTGTAAAATTTCGATCCCATCTGCTGATATTTCAGGGGAAACTAATAATTATTGATTTTTGTTTAAAATTAGTGGGTCCAAGATATTTAAATGAACAGTGTCCCACGGGCACGTGTTATATGTATATGAAGCCAGCGCCGAAGGCGCCAGCCAAATTTTTTAACGCTGATTTGTTGTTCCGCGCCTAAGGCACCATCGCCGAAATTGTTGTTTTACGACGAATTTGTTGTTCTGCGCCGAAGGCACCCACGTCGAATTTGGTTTTCTGTGTCGAAGACGCATGCGCTGAAGTTGTTGTTCCGCGCCGAAGGCGCCCGCGCCATTTTTAACGCTGATTTGTTGTTCCGCGCCTAATGCACCTGCGTCGAAATTGTTGTTTTACGTCGAATTTGTTGTTCTGCGTCGAAGGCACCCACGTCGAATTTAGTGTTCTGTGTCGAAGGCGCATGCGCTGAATTTGTTGTTCCGCACCGAAGGCACACACGCCGAAGACGCCTGTGCCGCTAAATATTGTAAGCTAATTTGTTTTTCTTTTAAATTTTGGTTTTCAAAAAAAAATTTCGGGGAACAAAGATTTCGCAAGGGAAAATCTTAAATGAACCGTGCCCGCGGGCACGGGTTATGACTAATGAATTAATAAAAGGACACCATTGGCTATTGCCATGGTTGATCTCTTCAAACATTATCAAATTATTTTATTTGGTGAGCCCATCTTGCTATTAAAGTCGGCATTGATAGTGAGGAAGTAAGGAAAATAGAGGCAAAGTAAAGAACAAAGGATCAGGCACCCCGGAATTTAAAGAATTAGGTTAATCTCGCTTTCAAATTTAATTAAATAGAATAAGTTTTTGTTTTCTTTTGACTTTAAAACTGAAGTGAGTTCTTCAGAATCTAATTAGATTAATACTGATGATGCTAATTCAACAATATTTTTTACATTTAATTTAATGCAGGGTGGTGCAAAAACGCTTGGGCCAAAATCTATGGATCGTAATGGGCCGTGTGCCAGACACTGCTCCTTTCAAGCTTACCGTGTACAAGTTAAGTTTTGGGTACCATAATGTAAAAAATATAAAATAAGAGTACATTTTTGCAAAAAGGCCAATGTATTCGTTCCTCTTCCCTTTGCTCCACATATTCCGATGGCCGTCGTCCGTGCTCCGTTCGCCTTCCCTTCTATCCGAAGCTCCCCGTACTTCCTCGGCCACCGAATCCGAAACGCGAAACCGTTCGTATCCGCAATGTCGATCAAATGCTTCAAATGGGATGACATTCTTCGAATCGGCGAGGATCCTCACCGAGACGACGACCCATCGGATCTTAGCGGTTATTTCCATAAAGTTCAGATCTGCAATCGCGGATCAGTGAGCCTCCTTAGGATCTGTTTGCTTGTGCCGGGATCAGAAAAGGTTTTAGGGTTCGAATTCTTGATTTGTTGATTTCTTTTTTCAGGAATTGAAGTCGGAGTTCGCCCCTTTTGTGGTCGACATCAAGTTGTTGGATACATACACAATGGGTAATGTAATTTTGGATCAATAAATTTTTAATTTTTATGCAATGTAGCTGTATCATTCTCATGCCCATGAAGAATTGTACCTGGAATGTTGTATCTTTTACATATTTGGATGAAAATTGTAACTTAAAGATCATAACGAATATATTATGTCTCAACGATTACCATTCTAACTTGAAAATTAACATGAGACCCAGATTTGCTGATCATTTGAGGAAGTTTGAGGATGTCTTTAATATGGTTTGCGATGCAAAAGGAGGCCTTGTGGGTGGCCAGGTTATACTAAATCCATCGCTTAGAACTCCGGATGAAAGGACTGAGGCAGTCGGAGAAGTCATCGTGCATTTAGGAGAACTCATTCCAGGTATTCGCAATGAGGTACTGATTGTTATTGCCTGCCATGGTTACACGTTTCATCTTGTTTTGGAAAACGGTATTATATGTGGAACTACATTGCTATGCTTATGTCAAATATGTTAATGTCATATTACTACTAGATATCTAGCACGTGCAAGAGCACTTGTTTTTCCTCTAGAAAAATTTGGACCATAAAAAATATATTACTTGGTCTTTAGAGATAACTAAGCTGAGTGTAAGGTTTGTGATGCGGTCGCGTACCAGAGGCGGAGACGCTCGGGTCAAGCAGCGGTGGGTCCTGTCTAGGGGGGCCCATTGGGTGACTTCTAGCCCATGGTTTTTATTAGTATCCGCATTAGTATTTGCTTTAGTTTTGTGGTGCGTTTAGCAAATGTTCGGAGGAGTATTTAAGTGGAGGCTTGCCCTAGTGGTAGGATTATCGAATATTGGGAATAGGAACTATTGTGACGGCTAGGGTTCTTCAAGAATCCTATTTGGGGGATTGGTCTTGTTCCATTAACACAAGATTGAGAGAGATCCACTCCAGATTAGATCAATCTATCACGTTTATTCTAGAAATCAATAAAAAATCCACTTTTATATTTCTTTTCTTCTCTCAAATCTGAAATTATTTATCATTTGGGTGCAAATCGTATTATTTTGGTATCAAAGCTCTCGATCCCATGACGAGCATGCGAGCGGTTGCGGCAAAAACTCTGGAGGAACGACTCAATGCGGAGATCTTGGGGCTGAGGAAGGAGATGACCGACCTAAAGGTTGAGTTGAAGACCGATCTGAACTCGTCATTGGAGGCGAACATGAAGCGAATGTCTGAGCAAAGTTCCAAGGAGATGAAAGAAGGGTTTGCTGAGATGGTGAAGATGCTCCAACAACTTTTTTAAAGAGATTCAGATCCGAAAACATTGGGATCATCAGATCTGGTCTCTCAGACAAATCCGGGGCGGCATGAGAAGAACCAGGGCGTCGATGAAGGGGATCTATCCTTTTTCAACGACAACGAGGGTGGGCGGCCCCTCTAGGGGGCCACGGGAGGCGATCTGCCCAAGTGGAGGGGCGGCGAAGGCAGGCGGCCCCACCAGGGGGCCGCGGGAGGGAAGCCACCCCTGGGGGGCGACGATGGCTAGCGGCCCCACCTGGGGGCTGTGGGGGGCTACCCGCCCCCGTTGGGGGCGGTGAAGGCGGGCGGCCCCGCCAGGGGGCCGCGGGAGGAAACCTGCCCCCGTGGGGGCGGCAAAGGCGAGCGGCCCCGCCAGGGGCCGCGGGAGGAAACCCGCCCCCGTCGGGGCGGCGAAGGCGAGCGGCCCTGCCAAGGGGCCGCGGGAGGAGATTCGCCCCCGTGGGGACGGCGAGGCTGGCGGCCCTGCCAGGGGGCCGCAAGGGTTAATCCGCCACCATGGGGACGACAAAGGCTGGCGGCCCCGCCAGGGGGCACGGGGGGTGATCCGCCCCGTGGAGGGCGACGGAGGCAGGCGGCTCCAAGGGGAGCCTTGGCGTGAGCGGGGGATGCGTCTGGAGCAGGAGGAAGAGTGTGAAGGTGTAGGAGAAATCGCCAACGAGAGGGCCAGTGGATGAGATCGAGGATACAGTAGGCAGTGACCAGAGGCACAGTGGCGGGTCGAGGAGTCTCCTTATCAGAAATGCCAAGCAGGGAACCGGAAAGGGCCACCACGGGGTGACATCAATTCAGAAAATAAGACGAGGAAGTTGAAGGCACCTCTCTTTGATGGGAATGATCCTGATGGGTGGTTGTACCAGAATGAGAGATATTTTGATGTCGCATGCTTCACCGAGGCAGAGAGACTGAGAGTAGTAGCACTGAGTTTCGAAGACGAATCACTATCTTGGTACAGATGGACTCAAAAGCAGAGACCTATACAGATTTGGAGGGAGTTGACTAAGTGCCTCATGAAGAGAGTTCAGGAGATCCTTTGGGGATGCCTATTTGAGCAGTTATATGCCTTGGGGCAAGATGGGTCGGTGCGGGAATATACAGAGAAGTTTGAGAGATTTTCGAGCCGAGTGGAGGGTGTATCTGACGAATCAATAAATGAAAACTTCTTAAAGGGGCTGAAGCCTGTCTGAGCTGAGGGTCCATGACCCTCAGGGGTTAACTGTCATGATGCGGGTGGCACGACGAGTGGAGGACAGGTTGGCTGAAGAGAGGAAGTCTAGGGGGCTGGGGGCGGATCGACATATCGCAGTCCAGCACATACTGAGGCACCCAAGACCTTTGTGGGGCACCAACGACAGCAATGTGGATGCTACGGAGACACAGCCTGGATGACAGACTCGTCGCATGACAGAGGCAGAGATGAGGGAGCGAAGGGCCAAGGGCCTTTGCTTCAAATGTGACGAGAGGTTCACACTAGGGCACCATTGCGCATGGAAGGCCATGCAGCTGGAGGTTGCGGCAGAGGAGGAGGAGGCTGTGGTAGAGCTTGACGGAGGTGTGGACGAGGTAGAGCAGCGCCCACACTTAGATTAGAGAAGATTGATGTAATTTCCAGACTTCAAGCTTGACGACAATGTTCGTTTTTTGGGGGGAGTAATGATGCGGTCACGTACCAGAGGCGGAGGTGTGCGGGTCAAGCAGGGGTGGGTCCTGTCTAGAGGGGCCCATTGGTTGACTTCTAGTCCATGGTTTTTATTTGTATCCGTATTAGTATTTGCTTTAGTTTTGTGTTGCATTTAGCAAATGTTAGGAGGAGTATTTAAGAGGAGGCTTGCCCTAGTGGTAGGATTATCGAATATTGGGAATAGAAACTATTGTGACGGCTAGGGTTCTTCAAGAATCCTATTTGGGGGATTAGTCTTGTTCCATTAACACAAGATTGGGAGAGATCCAATCCAGATTGGATCAATCTATCACGTTTATTCCAGAAATCAATAAAACGTCCACTTTTATATTTCTTTTCTTCTCTCAAATCTGAAATTGTTTATCATTTGGGTGCAAATCATATCATTTTGCTTTGGAAAGCTCATAATGGCTTGAACCTAAAGATGTGTTTGGTTGAGTTCAAATGAAAGTCGTCATTATTGTGGAGATATGAAATTGAATTTAAATAAATGTCATAGAGCAATGACTATGCTTAATTTAGAGAGTAGTTGGAAGTCATGACATTAGTCCATGACCCCTAAACATGGACTTTATTATACGAGTAGAGATTATCAAGCAAGTGATTAGTTTGTTTAGTCTGATCATTTTACAAAATGATTTACAATTGGATATCTGACAAAAACATAAAAAAGGTATTCTTCATTCATAGTTCCTATGATTATGCTTGTTTCCGTAAAGTTTTTCGGATGATGATTCTTTATTTAGGCATATGAAAGTTGCTAAACCTACTCCTCCTTTCTGCTGATGTGTCTCATGCCTCACTAACATTTGATTATGTTGATAACCAGATGTACCCTGTTATATCATCATTCGGGATGCCTATTTTCTTCTCTCTAGAACGTGCAGCTGCTCCATATTTTGGCACAAAGGTTTGTCACACTTCTTCATCGTGGCATTGGTGATATTCTAATGGTATTATTCACATGAAGTGTTCCCTTATATGACATGTTGAGAATGAACTGGTTCCAATATAATATGAATTGCCAGAGTGTAACTTGTATGTGATTCAAGGATTAAATTGCTCTAGGCAGCTTATGTTACAAATTATTTCTTCCAATGCTTTGAATGCTTAAACGTTTATATAATGAGACCACAAAGCAGAATGCACAACTTAGGGGCAAAACCCAAATGGAGACGTTTCTAGTGAGCATTAGTTCACATTTGCTGATTGTTACAATATCATAGAGCTGAAAAGGCTTGTGCTTTTTGCACGGTAAAATTTGAAGTTTAGACTATAATGAGCCAAATATGTGGGTCTGTTAACTTATGTTTGAAGATCTCCACTAGCAAATTTATTTTAACCGATAAATGTTTGGATCATTTATTTTCCTTTAGTTGGCATTTTGTCATTTCAACATGCCTTCAAATATTTTCCTGTTGCCATATTAATCTATACCTGATTGGAAAGTTTACACTTTCTATTATGCCTATGTTTATCCATTTTCCTTGACTGTGTGTTTTGATTACAGTCCCCATTAGCTTCTTTGCAAAAAAGAACATGCTGCTTCATCTTTTATTTGTTTTGTTACAGGCTTATGGTGTCCATATGAATGGGTATGTAGATAGAGATGGACAAAAATTTCTTTGGATTGGTAAGAGAAGCAAGATGAAACCAACTTATCCTGGCATGCTTGATCATCTTGCTGCTGGTGGCCTGGTACGTGATGCTAGTGTTTTTTCTTTCTTTCTCATTTCATATATAAATTTGGATTGAGATAAAGTGAAGAAAATTAAATACCCATATTTGTGTTGTTAATTTTTTCTTTCTTTATGTATTATATGTCAAGCTGATCCTTGTGCTTTTCTTCGGGGTTTGGTTGACACCTATGATTTGTGAATGCTTTTTGATACATGTTGAGCACCATCTTATACTTATTCCTCTTAAACTTATCAATTTATTAGATTTTTTTGAATATTTCTGGAAAAAATTCCTCTATGAAAGAAATTGGTGACATTTCTTGAGCTTCTCTGTACTGTAACACCCCAGTTTTTGGGGTCGTTACTTTTTCAAGAATCTGGAGGTCTTGCATGTTACTAGTGAAAACAGAATATGCGGAATAAAAATATACCATAAATCACGAATAGTCGAACGAATAGTCTCTGAAACTCCGTGAATGGACCAATGGAAAAGATACTAATCCTAGAACTTGAAACTCACTAGAAGACATGTTCAACACTTAGATATAGTATTGGGTAAACAGTAGAGTATATCTATATCTAGGTAAACGGTTTATGTACAAAACAAAATAGAGAATTAATAATGCAAGACATGTGAAAAGTAATTTATGGAACAAAGTGTGGCATGTCATGAGATAATCAGATTATGAACAATCTAAGTATTTAAAAGACATGCTAACATTAAGACAACATCAATATATTGACAAATAAGACATGGCCAGAGATAAAGAAGTATTTCATGAGCAAGCATTTGAAACATTAAACATTAATAAGATTATCCAAGAAAGGCAACAAGAAACTATAGCTATAAGCCAAGCATGAGGTATCCTATCCTACAAGTATTATCTTGTATACTAAACTTGTGATGTCCTATGCTAGTGCTATGACTCGTATTTAGAGAGCACGATATGCAACCTGAATACCACCTTAGACCGTGAGGAGCTACTCAGCGCCAAGTTCAAACTAAGAAACAAGAAGCGACTCAAGATTCATTGAACAAGAACTGGAAATGGAAATTCTCCTAGACATGGGCCGAAAGAATGGCTTCAATCGCTCCCACACCCCCTAATATGAGTTTACCCCAATCCCAGTGCAATTTATATTCTATGTACAGTGTTGATGAGGAGTGTCAAGTTTAGTGTTATGTCTATTAATATTGTATCTGATAATGGGACAGTTTCAAATGTAAACTGTGAAAGGGATTCTAGAGGTGGCCTATGCTATTGAGTCGGCGACTAGTCGAGAGTCGGTGGCAGTCCGCCTCGTTTTTTTCAAAAGTCGGTTCACGAGTCGGTCACCGACTAGTCGCCGACTTGGTCCGACTTTTTGACCGATTTATCTGGTTCAAAAGTCGGACCAAACCCGATTTTATTTTTTGGTTTTTTTTAAAGTTTTAATCCCCAGTCAGCCCCCGATTTCTTTCCCCCCCATTTCTTTTGACCTAATCCCGCCTGCTCCTCTCCCCCCTCTCTTCCATTGCAGGCGAAGAACTGAAGAAGAAAACCAATTCGCCGCCGGTCGTCTCTCCCATTCGAGCGTGCTACGCGTCTGCTATCCTCTCAGCCGTCTGCGCTGCCATCGGATCTTCCCTTGCCCTTTGCCAGCCTCGATCTTCGCCGCCATCTGATCTTAGATCGACCGCTGCTTCTTTGCCAGCCTCGATCGGATCTTCCGATTCTTCCCTCGCCTCGAATCGATTGGATCTTCCCTCGCCTTGATTGCTCATCCACGTCAATTCCGTCACCAGATCTTTTGGCATCGAGCAGCTCGTCCTCCTCACCCAGGTTGGTTAGCTTTCTTTAAAAAAATTGTTTATATTTATTCAATTTTGATTTTGCATGGTCGTTCTTTGTTATTTTGCTAGGTACTTTTGTTTCTGCTGTTGTCTTTTGTTGTCTTTGAGCGATCAGAGTTTTCAGTTCAGGTTCCCGTTTGGTTTTGAGGCCCCCTACTCTTCTTTTGTTTCCCAAATCTTCTTTCCTTAATTTAATTCAATGAATGTTTGTTGCCTTTGAGAAGAGATCAGATAGCCCCATCTCTCTCTCTCCCCTCCATTTGCGTTCTCCGCTTTTTCTATTTTTCTCTCTTAAAGTGTGAGGGTCTGAAAAAACCTGCAGAATTTGCAGAATTTGCTAGCTGATGACGACAAAGATGATATTGTCAACAAACTGATAGCGACGAATCAGATAATCAAAAAAATACAATCAACAAACTGCTAGCATACTTTGGATCGTCTAGTCAAATGCCATTACAGTATCTGCAGTTCGAAGTAATTAACAATGCATGATACAGACTATAAATACAACCACTGGAACTACACTTAGGCTCTTGCAACAAATCGGATCTGATGGATCTCAAAGGTCGCCTTTGGTGCCTGATGTTTCAAGTTCCTTTCTCTCGCCTTCGCAGCTAACAGCTTGGGACCCTTCAGTAAGAGGGGGCTTACTCCCTTCTTCGGTGCCATGATACTGTAACAGAAGAAAAGAAACAAAAGCTTAGATTGTGAAGCAATAGAATTATAGAAGTAAGAATATACCAGCAGTATAGGCATAAGCATATAGAAAAAGCAAAGCACATGTTATATCCATGTTTGCATATTTAGGATTTTAGATATTTGATTATCTATTTGCTAAACCATAGATACCATAGATGATTAAAATTGATTTTTGCTAATCTATTGATTCTATTTAATCTTTCTTGTCATTTATTTTCTTACAGTGTAGTCATCTCTTTCTTCTCTCTCTCAAAAACCAAATTGGAAATGGCACAAACTCTTGGTAAGTTCTCCATTTATCTTGTCTCTAAGCTTATTTGGTTATTTTTAATTTTTATGCTATTTGGGTTTGTTTTATGCATATATAATTGCTGGTTTTTGTTTAGTATTTTGATTAGTTTATTGATTGATTAGGTACGGGGAGAGGGGCTGAGAAAGTTGCTTCTTCTAGTTCTATGCCTATGTCCACATGTGGTTCAAAGAGTTTTTCTGGGGATCTGACTTGGAATTGGGCAGAGCAGAGAGATCCCAACAATTGCAACTTGGTGTGGTGCTTACTATGCAACAAGATGATGAGTGAAGGGATTCATCGAGTGAAATGTCATCTTGCTAACAAGAAGGGCGATGTCAAGGGCTGCCCCAATGTGACTTTGGAAATACAAAAGCAAGTTTGAGCTTCTTTAGATGAATATGAGAAGAAAAAGGCTCAAAAATCGAGATTTAGAAATTCTTCGAAGAGCCCCAAATGAGGTGGATATTGAAGGAGAATATGAAGAAGAAGAAAAACAACAAGGTGCAGATAGTTGTACTTATAGTGGTACTTCTACGCCTGTTTCAACACAAGATATTGTATCTCAACGTGGGAGTAAGAAGAGAATGCGATCTAGCGATGTTCGCGGTCCTCTTGATTCTGTGTTCAAGACTGATTTGAAGAAAATTGAGCAAACAAGAATTGATAAGAATGACACTTACAAGGAGAAGCTGAAAAAGATTGCTTGGAAAAGGATTGCGGAGTGTGCATATACGACTGGCCTACCCTTTAATGTGTTTCGTGATGAAAGCTTCCAGGTGGCCGTCCACGTAATTGGAGATTATGGAAGAGGTAATTATTATTTATTAATTAAATTGCATCATCCAACTAACCAAGAACAAGTTTATGATCTCACCTTCCTTTCATTGAGTCATTTTACTTATGTTAGGCATGTCGGCCCCGACTTACCACAACATGCGGATAACCTTATTGAAGGAAGTGTTAGGAGATACGAAGCAATTTGTGGATTCTTTTAGGGTGCATTGGAAGACATATGGATGTTCCATAATGAGTGATTTTCGGACAGATGGGAAGGGGCGATGCTTGATAAACTTTTTAGTGAATTGTCCACAAGGAACTGTGTTCCTTAAATCCATTGATGCATCGGAGCATGTCAAGGATGCACAACTCATCGTGAAGATGATAAATGACGTTATAGAGGATGTGGGAGAGGAGAATATCGTACAGGTAACCTAGAAACATGAGTGAATTTTGTTATCTATTTGGTTGCTTGTTTGTGATTGTTTACTAATAGATTAAATAAATATATTCTTATAGTTTATTACCGATAATGGCTCAAACTTCAAGCTTGTCGGAAAGATATTGGAGGATCAACATCCCAAGATGTTTTGGACTCCATGTGCAGCACATTGTGTGAACTTGATGTTGCAAGATGTTGGTGAGAAGGTGACAAAGATCAAAAGTGTTTTGTCTGATGCGAGGAGTGTAGTGGTTTACATCTACAATCACGGAAGAGTTCTTAACATGATGAGGAAATTAACGGGTGGAAGGGAGTTGCATA
This sequence comes from Scilla litardierei, assembly GCA_030789695.1. Taxonomy (NCBI): domain Eukaryota; kingdom Viridiplantae; phylum Streptophyta; class Magnoliopsida; order Asparagales; family Asparagaceae; genus Scilla; species Scilla litardierei. Next base: position 222,128,188 of record CM061134.1, on the reverse strand, counting down.
GGGCATGTGTGACACGGTTTGCGACATCCTTTTACACCTTGAAGAGTATCTTTGAGAATGAGCATCACCTTCAAGTTCTATTTGTTTCTGAAGCATGGAGAAAGATCGACTTTGCAAAGAAGCCATGCGGACAAAGAGTTGAGAGGATTGTTGCTAAATCTGAGTTTGGGGACAATGGCCATCTTTCTTGTCAAGTGTTGGCACCTCTTGTGGATGTTGTTAGGTTGGTTGATATTGAAGAGAAGCCATGCATGGGGTACATTTATGAAACTATGGATAGAGCAAAGGAGCAGATCAAGAAGAACGTAACTGGCTTGGATGAAAGATTGATTACAATGTGTGGACCATGATAGACAAGAGATGGACTGACCAACTCCATCATCCTTTGCACGTAGGTATAAAGCATTAAAGCATTTAGACTTGAAGTTAATACCTTCAGTTAAATTAGTATTAATATGTTATTGCATGTGCACAGCTGGATTTTACCTCAACCCCGTCTTATATTTTAAGCAAAGTACAACAGAGGTAGAGGGAAATAAAGAGATAAAGGCAGGATTTTATGAATGCATTGACCGGCTTGTGCCTAATGCGGATGAGAATGATAAAGTGATAGAAGAATTGGTTGCATATACACATGCAAGAGGGCAATTTGGAATTGCATCTGCTATTAGGCAAAGAAGTAAACTTGCACATAGTAAGTATTGCATATATAATTTACTTTCATATACTTATTTATTTACTATCATTTAGTTGACTACATCTATTTAAACCTAGATCAATGGTGGCTAAATTACGGGAGTGAGACCACTTTGCTTCATAAGTTTGCTATCAGGGTTTTAAGTCAAACTGTAGTGCCTCACCATGTGAGCGCAATTGGAGTGCATTTGACAACATGAGTCATATTTTATCGAAAATTTTCTTTCATAACAAATTAACAATTATAACTATATTGTTTGTGTTAACTATTTCCTTTCTTATTTCAGTTACATTCTAAGAAGAGAAATTGCCTCTTGCAAAAAATGTTGAATGATCTCGTTTTCATTCAATATAACAAAAAGCTTGAGAGGCGGTACAAGCGGGCATTTAATAAAAACAAGGCTTTTGATCCTATTTTTTGAGGGATTTGGATGAGAATGATGATTGTATGATTCCTACTGACCAAGAGCTTCAGGATTTTGTGGATGCGGGTGATGATCTCCTTTGGAAAACAGCGCGAGAAGTAATGGGAGGTAATGAAGATGTCGGACCAAGTACAAGGAGTACGAGGCAACGATATTCAAATGATGAGTCAGATGAGGATCGTGAAGTGAATCTCGGAGCGGATGCTGATGTAGGACCAAGTACATTTGGGGATTATAGTTCAGATACTGATGTCGGGCCCGAGGGCGCGTGGGGTGATTAGTTTGTTATGTCATTCGTATTATAAACTTTTTGTTATTTTGTTTGCTATTGTAGACTTTGTTTGCTCGCGAGACTTTTATTTTGTTTGTGCGATCATGACTTCTGGATGTCTTACTTTTACCATGTAATGCTTTTTGCATGTGTTGTTATTTTCTTTGTGTACTTGCATGTTGTTTATGCTTTTAGGAAGGTTGATGCTTATGCAGTAGAAATGAGTGCATGTTCTAGAGCGGTTCGTGAGCCAAGGGTCGTGGTTCAGACGACAAGTGAGGTTGACATCCTTGATGATGAGTGCCGCTGGCGAAAGTATGGGCAGAAGGTAGTCAAAGGCAATCCAAACCCAAGGCAAATTAATTTCATGCAAGTTAACATCCTTAAAACATTTCCCCGAATCTGATTACTCTTGCAAAGGTACTGTTTGTCTATTCCTATTTGCAGTTTTAAAATTTATGTTAAGTTGATCTGAATACTCTAGTCTACTAGTCAGATGATACCCATTTTTGAAATTCATAACGAATCAACGACTACGAGCAATTTGATTTTCAGCAGATGGTCATCAATAATGAAAACCTAATAAAAGTCTGCTACATGAAATAAAATATGTTAACATCTTATGTTAACATCTGTGGGCGACTAGTCTCTGACTAGTCGCCGACTCGTTCGACTAGTCATGAGTCGGAACTTGATCGACTCGCTGCCGACTCAACGACTTAACTGCATAGGAGGTGACTTCCATGGTAAATGTGACATTGTCTTATATATGACTTAGCTCCCAATCACAAACATGTACAATTTTCCAGTCTATGTTCAATCTGTAATAACCCATGAACGGTTACAATATTAAAAGCATGCATTATGTATACGATATTCAAGCAAGTGTTCATGTCACCGACTTAAAAGCATGCATTATGTGATGAAGTTACAAGTCCATCAATGCCAATGGTTTATATGCTTAGCACCTAATTACATACTTTAATAAATAATGTATTTATCACAATAGCTTCAATAGTTTGTGGCAGTTAATTATACAATATTTTAAGTAACAATGTCAAAACGGGTAATTGCTCAAAAGTAATTTCTAATTAACATGTATCGCGAAATTCCAGTCAAAAGTTATAACTTAAAACAAATTAATTTCTAAAGTTTAGAGAGTAAATCTAAATATTAATTTAAAACAGAAAAGAAAAATAAATTAAGCTTGTTGGATCAGATTCACATTTCGGTACCCCCTAAATAGTTCTACAGTCTACCAGCACAGAGGAGATCTGCCACCGTTAAATAAATAAACAATAAATAGTCATATGCCCACACAACCCAAGCCTAAAACCTCAATCCTAAACAAAGATCAGCCCATGAACATCCAAACAACCAAGACCGAAGCCCAAAGCCCAAAGTCTCAAAGAAAATCCACGAAAAACCCACAGTGAACAAAGCTATCCCAATTTAATAGCAGGGCCCACGGCCCGATGGAATTAGCATGGCAATAATCCCATTATATAATTAATAGTGGCAAGCATCATTAGCGAAATACCATCGAAGCAAGGCCACAACCCTGAACTAACAGCGGTGACACAAACCCACAACAGTGAACTAAGCGACGACAAACTCTCACACCAGCGGCCAACCGAGAAGAGAAACCAACTAGCAATTAAGAGAGACAGTGCGGATGACGACGAGGGTCGCCACCTAGGGTGTTGTGATTAACAGTTTCAAAGGAAAAATAAATTCCTTAAAGATTAGTGAATCATTATATACCACAATCCAACAATACCATGTCATGATTTCAGAAAAAATTAAACAAGAAAAATCAAGACATAAACCGAAGAACTGGGGATAAAGATAATTTACCATCACCGATGTAAAGCCAGGAAATCCCATGAGATCTGATGCGGACGCACCCCCTCCGAGCCCCCCTGCGCCTCCCCATGATGACGCGGTGCCACCCATCGTGACGTACGTGTGGCGCAGGAGGCTCGGGATCGCGACTTAGTGGGTTTAGTAGGTTAAGGGGTATTTTAGTCCTTTCAGGCTAAATTAGTAATTCCCCATTTTCTTCTATTTATTAGGGCTAGCCGCCATTGTTAGGGCTATGCTTGATTTGTGAAGAAACTCTTTAGGCATCATTGAGAAGGTTTTTAGGCTTTGATCCGACATCCAAAGCTAGGAGATAGGGTTTCGTCTCGAAGGAAACTCAACCTATTTGTAGTTCTTCGCATTTCATATCTATAAAAATCCTCTTTTTACATTTTTCCACGTTAAAATATATCGATTTGATTGATTCGATCCCCAGATCGTATCAAATTGGTATCAGAGCTCTAGATCCAAATGGCGGCGAGTACTCGATCGAAGGCGGATGCGATTGATGAGAGGATTTAAGGGCTACGGGAGGATCTCAACCGAGAGATCGAAGAGCGATTCGAAGGGTTGAAGAAGACAATGGGGGATTCGCTCAAGGATCACGTCCATACTCAAGAAGACATCCAGATCGAGCTTAGGGGGATGAGGACGGATGCCGCGCAACAAGGACGAGATCTCCGAGAATTGAAGGAGATGATCCAAGCCCTCGCCATGGCGAAAGGAGGTGATCGAGGCAAGGGAACCCTAGAAGGGGGCGGATCTACCCTAGAATCAGCCTCTCTAGGGCAAACGGGAACAACGGCGGCAACCCCCCATCAAATCGACGGCGCGGAAGGACAAACGGACCCACGCGGGTCCGTACAAGTGGCGGCAGGCCCAATCGGGCCTGCCCTAGGGCCGGCGGCCCCGCCCAGGCTTCCCCATGCCTGGGCGAGACCGCCCGGCCAACCGGGGGCCTCGGCGCCCCCGGCGAGCTTCCCCAGGCCCTCCCTGGCCTGGGTGGAGCCGCCGGGGCCACCAGGGACCTCGGCCGACTCCGGCGGTCCCAGGGTGCAGGCGGCACCCCCCGCCGGGGCCGCGGGAGGTGCGGCACCCCCATCCGGGGGTGCGGGAGAGGGCTGCGGCCCATTTCAGGGCCCGGCGAGTTGGGCCGGGCCTTCCGAGGCCGTGGCGGGCTGGGCCACCTGGGGGCCCGGCGACTTCGCCTCGCCCTTTCGGGGGTGTGGCGGGGTTCGTTTCCCATTCTGGGAGGACTTTTGGGACTATGTGAGGCGGATGGGCTTCGGGAGCAGCTATTGGGACCCCGGCGGGCCAGTTTTGGAGAGCAGAGACTATTCCGCCTGGGCCGAGGCCCAATTTTGCACGGCCGCCAGAGTTTCCGGGGCACTACTACCAGCCCGAGGCGTGGGAGACCTGCATGGCCAGAGGAGCCGTACGGGGTTGACGGGGGAGGCCCGAGGGAGGCTCGGGGTGGCGAGATGGTCAGGGGTGGTGACCGAGGCGGAGATAGGGGTAGCTAGGCGACATCAACGCAGACCGGCGGTTGATGAAGCTGAAAATGCCGACCTTTGATGGCACCGACCCTGATGGGTGGATATACCGAGCGGAGAGGTATTTCCAGGTGATGGGTCTGACGGAGCAGGAGGTCCTGAAGGCCATCGGGATTTACTTTGAGGGGAAGGCTCTGGCTTGGTACCGGTGGAAGATAGCACGGTCCCCCTTTCGGACCTGGGAGGAGTTGTCAGCGATGATCGTGGACCGATTCCAGGAGACGGCAGGGGGGGATTTCTACGAGCAGCTGTCGGCCCTGAGGCAGGAGGGGACAGTGAGGGACTATGTAGAGAGGTTTGAGATGCTGAATAGCCGGGTGAAGGGGGTTACCGACGAGGTGATGATCGGGAACTTCATGAGGGGGCTGAAACCGTCGATACGAGCTGAGTTGCGGATGCAGAGCCCGGCTACCTTGGAGGACGTCCTTCGCTTAGCACATAAAGCGGAGGAGAAGCACACAGAGGAGAGGCGGATACGGGGCGCTTGGGGGGCACAGGGCTCCCGCCCCACTCCACCAGCCACGGCACCGAGACCACCTGCGGCCGTCCCCGAGACTCGAGGAGAGGGCCGCCCAGCTGCCCTGGGGCGGCGGATGACGGAGGCCGAGGTGAGGGAAAAGAGAGCCATGGGGTTGTGCTTCCGTTGCGACGAGAAGTTCACCCCTGGGCACAGGTGTGCGAGCCGCCTGCTGCAGATCACCATGGTACCCGACGAGGAGGGGTACGTGGTTGAGGAGGAGTCTGAGGAGGAGCCACCGGTAGAGAAGGAGAAGTCTCACCTAGACTTTGCAGAGGTATCCCTGAATTCTGTGGTGGGGTTCACCCCGAACCACACCATGAAGTTGTCAGGGCAGCTAGGAGACACGGCGGTGACGGTACTGATCGATAGTGGGGCCACCCACAACTTTATTTCCAGCCGGGTAGTGGAGCGACATGGGCTACAGCTGAGCACCCTGGAGAAGTTTACCGTTCTGCTGGGGACGGAAAAGATGGAGGAGAGTAAGGGGCTCTGCAAGGGTCTATGCCTGACCTTGCAGGGGGTCCAGATCATGGAGGACTTCTTGCCATTGGAGTTGGGCAACGTGGATATCATCTTAGGGGTGCAGTGGTTGAAGAAGTTGGGGGAGATGAAGGTGAATTGGAAGCTCCCGAGGATGGAATTCCAAGATGGGGAGAGGACCGTCGTGTTGACCGGGGACCCGACCCTTTGCTTTTCGTTGGTGGCCTTCAAGGCCATCACTTGGGCGCTGCGGAAAGAGGGGGAGGGGTTCCTTGTGGAGTATTAGGGGCTGACAGCGGACTGTGAGCAGCAGCAGGAGGAGACCGCGACGGAGGTTGAGCAGGTACTGGAGCAGTACCAGGAGGTCTTCCAGGAACCGCAGGGGCTACCACCATCCAGAGGGCACGAGCACGCGATTGTGTTGAGGGATGAGGCAACACCGGTGAGCGTACGGCCATACCGGTACCCGCATGTTCAGAAAGATGAGATAGAGAGGATGGTGCGGGAGATGCTACAGGCTGGGATCATCCAGCCTAGTTTGAGTCCTTTTTCGAGCCCAGTCTTGCTGGTCAAGGACGGGAGTTGGAGATTCTGCGTTGATTACCGGGCGCTGAATAAGGAAACTGTCGCTGACATGTTTCCTATTCCGGTGATCGACGAGCTGCTGGACGAGCTTCATGGAGCAGCGATCTTCTCGAAGATCGACTTGAGAGCCGGGTACCACCAGATCTTGATGCGGCCAGAGGATGTGCCGAAGACTGCTTTCCGCACCCACGAGGGCCATTATGAGTTCAGAGTCATGCCTTTTGGCTTGACGAATGCCCCCTCCACTTTCCAGGCCTTGATGAACAAGGTTTTCCAGCCCTACCTGCGGAGGTTCATTCTCGTGTTCTTTGACGATATCCTCGTCTACAGCAGGAGCTTGGGGGAGCACTTGGGCCATTTGGAGGTGGTCTTCCGGGAGTTGTTGGCGCATCAGTTATTCGCCAACCGGAAGAAGTGCAGTTTCGGCCAGGAACGGATCGAGTACCTAGGACATGTGGTGTCAGCCGAGGGTGTAGCCGCTGACAGATCGAAGATAGAGGCCATGCTGGACTGGCCCGTGCCTACTACACTGCGAGCTCTCCGAGGATTTTTGGGACTGACCGGATATTACCGGAAGTTCGTTAAGGGGTATAGCACCATAGCTTGGCCCCTTACCGAACAGCTCAAGAAGGACGGATTCCATTGGGGGGAGGAAGCCATCAAGGCCTTTCAGGCCTTGAAGGTGGCCATGACGACAGCACCAGTTCTGGCCTTGCCAGACTTCAGCCTACCTTTCGTGGTGGAGACCGATGCGTCGGGATACGGGTTGGGAGCGGTGCTCATGCAGGAGGGATGACCCATCGCCTATTTCAGTCACGTGTTGTCAGCTAGAGCACGACTGAAATCGGTGTATGAGTGAGAGTTGATGGCCATTGTCCTTGCGGTGACAAAGTGGCGGCCATATCTGTTGGGTCGGGAGTTCGTGGTCAGGACAGACCAGCGGAGCCTCAAGTACCTTCTGGAGCAGCGGTTGGTTACTGAGGAGCACCAACGTTGGTTGTCCAAGCTGGTGGGGTACCGGTTCGCTATCGAGTACAGGCCAGGGTTGGAGAATAAGGCAGCTGACGCCTTGTCTCGTCGGGAGGAGAGCGTGGACCTGAGGGCTCTGTCGCGACCTATGTGGTTGGACTGGGAGCCCATCTTTCAGGAGACGGAGAGTGATGATGAGCTGGGGCGGATCCGCGAGTTGTTGCAGCAAGGACAGGAAGGGTCGACCGGGTATTCCTTACAGGGGCGCAGACTACTTTATCAGGGGAGGTTGGTGCTGCCACGAGCTTCAGGCTTCATACCCATCCTCTTCCAGGAGTTCCACGGGTCGGCGACGGGAGGACATTCCGGGGTGCAACAGACATACCAGAGGATGACTAGAGAGGTGTACTGGCCCGGAATGCGCAGGAGGATTGCCCAGTTAGTAGCGACTTGTGACGTCTGCCAGCGTCACAAGTACATGGCCATGGCTCCGGCAGGACTCCTACAGTCGTTAGAGTTACCGGAGCGAGTATGGGAGGAGGTCACGATGGACTTCATCGACGGGCTACCGCGGTCCGAGGGGTATTCAGTGATCTTCGTCGTAGTGGACCGTCTGAGTAAGTATGCCCATTTTATACCCTTGAGGCATCCTTACACAGCGGTCACGGTGGCCACAGCGTTCATCCGAGAGGTGATCCGCCTGCACGGGATCCCGGGGTCTATAGTGTCCGACAGGGACCAAGTGTTTTTGACCGGGTTCTGGCGGGAGCTCTTCAGGGTACAGGGCACGGTCCTGAAGAGGAGCACGACATACCACCCGCAAACAGACGGGCAGACCGAGGTGGTGAACAGATCCATAGAGACTTATCTGAGGTGCTTCGCCTCGGATAAGCCCCGACAGTGGTACAGGTGGTTGGCATGGGCGGAGTATTGGTACAACACCTCGTACCACTCTGCCGCAGGGACGACTCCCTTTCGGATCCTGTATGGGCGAGACCCACCGTCCTTGCTCCGATTTGGTGACAGGCAGACACCGGTGTCGTAGGTAGAGGCTTACATGGGAGACAGGGATGCGATGTTGGAGGAGCTCCGGCGACACCTATTGAGGGCACAACAGGTTATGAAGGCCCGGGCAGACGGGCATCGGAGGGAGGTCCATTTTCAGGAGGGCGACATGGTGTATCTCAAGCTGCGACCCTATAGGCAGAAGACATTAGCTCGGAGGCAGAATGAGAAGCTAGATGCTCGCTACTACGGTCCCTACCAGATTGCAGCCAAGATTGGGAAGGTGGCGTACCGTTTACACATGCCTCCTTCCTCGAGGATACATCCGGTGTTCCATGTGTCGCAACTACGGAGGGCAATTGAAGACCAGTCAGCGACGTCGACATTGCCACCTTCACTGACGGAGGATATGGAGGTACTGCTGGAGCCATTAGATGTGCGGGCAGTTCGACAGGGGCCAGGGCGACGCAGATTGGTGCTGATTTACTGGGTGGGCCTGCCAGATTGTGATGCCACGTGGGAGGCGTATGACGTGGTTCGGGAGCAGTTTCCAGATTTCCACCTTGAGGACAAGGTGGCTCTTTTAGGGGGGGTATTGATGCGGACGCACCCCCTCCGAGCCCCCCTACGCCTCCCCATGATGACGCGGTGCCACCCATCGTGACGTACGTGTGGCGCAGGAGGCGCGGGATCGCGACTTAGTGGGTTTAGTAGGTTAAGTGGTATTTTAGTCCTTTCAGGCTAAATTAGTAATTCCCCATTTTCTTCTATTTATTAGGGCTAGCCGCCATTGTTAGGGCTATGCTTGATTTGTGAAGAAACTCTTTAGGCATCATTGAGAAGGTTTTTAGGCTTTGATCCGACATCCAAAGCTAGGAGATAGGGTTTCGTCTCGAAGGAAACTCAACCTATTTGTAGTTCTTCGCATTTCATATCTATAAAAATCCTCTTTTTACATTTTTCCACGTTAAAATATATCGATTTGATTGATTCGATCCCCGGATCGTATCAAGATCAAAAACCCCAAAATCGAACGATTGCATCCAAAGAAATTTGGAGACGAGAAATAATTTTCGTGTCATAAAACTCTAAAATTGAAGAATATTTATAGAAGAAAGAAGACGCGTGAGGAGATCAGAGGAGTCGTAATCGTAGACGAATTCTGACGTGAATAGATCTCTCTCACGTTCAAAAGGGTCTCAGCTAGGGTTCGGCTTCGAAGAGAGGGCGAGTGGCTGTGTCTTTCGTAGAAGAGATAGCTAGGGTTCTTTTGTTCTATGAGAGGAGAGGGCCGTCTAAAATGAATGGATCTGTTGGGCCTTATGGGTTTTGTTTAAGATGATGGGCTTACTTGGGTTTTAATGAAGTAAAGGGAAAAGGATAAAAATTGGAGGGGAAAGAAAAAAAGAAGTGGTGTATTGGCTCTCGGTTGAGCCGTGGTTAGGTGTTGGCTGAGGAGGTCTTGGACTTTGCTGCGGTGCAGAGAAAAGATTTGAGAAAGAATTAGATATTTAATAATGTGGGTTGGGCTTGTTGGATTTGATTAAGTGGGGGCAATGAAGGAATTAAAGAGGGACATAGAAGAAATATTAGTAAATGGGACATGGGTTTTAATCCAAGGAGAAAAGAAAAGAAAAAGTAAATGAGGAAAAATGGAAAGGAAAAGATAAAATAATTTAGAAATATTTTGAGAAAAAATTACAGAAAATCCCAATAATTTTATTGAAATTTTCGGGTCATTACATTCTACCCACCTTACAAAAAATTCTGTCCTTGGAATTTTCTAAAGCAAGAGAAAAGTAATGAAAGTCACTCAAGTGATTGGACGAATGATGATTAAACGATTAAAAGTTTAAGGGGATGCAATGGCGACAAGCGAGATAATGGTTTGATTCGTGATAAATTGAGTACAAGATACAAGCAATGGAAAGGAAATCCTAAGGGTTCAAAGAAGAAGAAGAGAACATAGAGGAAGATTCCTTAACGGGTATGTTTCATGGTATATATCTACTCGACCTATACTGTTAACGAGGTGGTCACTGCGGACCTGCACAGGCCACCCCGTGTATGCCCTGGCTTCTGGGGATCGTTATTTTTCAAGAATATGTAGGTTTTGCTGCTTACCAGTGAAAATAGAATATGCAGAATAAAAATGTACCGTACATCATAACTGAATGAATAGTCTCCGAAAATCGGTGAATGACCCAATGGAATAGATACTAATCCTAGAGGAAGAGATACTAATCATAAAACTCTGAAACTCACTAGAAGTCTTGTTCAGCGCCTGAGAGATGTAGGATTGGGTTAAACAGTAGATTATATTTATATTCAAGCAAACGGTTTATATACAAAACAAAATAGAGAATGAATAATGCAAGACATGTGAAAAGTAATTTATGCAACAAAGTGTGGCATGTCATGAGATTATCATATTATGAACAATCTAAGTATTTAAAAGGCATATATGCTAACATTAAGGCATCATTGATATATTGGCAAATAATACATGGTCAGAGATAAATAAGAATTTCACTAGTAGGCATTTGGAACATTAAACATTAGTAAGATTATCCAAGAAAGGCAACAATAAACTATAGTAATGAGCCAAGTTTGAGGTAGCATATCCTACAAGTATTATCTTGTGATGTCCTATGCTAGTGATGTGACTCGTATTTGGAGAGCATGATATGCAACCCGAAGACTATCTTAGACCGCATGAGCTACCCTGAACCGAGTCCAAAACAAGAAATAAGAAGGGACTCAGGATCAATTGAACAAGAAACAAGAAATGAAAATTCTCTCAGATACGGGTCGAAAGCTTGCCTCCAATTGCTATCTCGTGCCCTAATATGAGTTACTCCAATTCCAGTGCTATCTATATTTTATGTACAGTGTTGGTGAGGTGTGTCAAGTTTAATGTCATGTCTATCAATATTGTATCTGGTAATGTGACAGTTTCAAATGTAAACTGTGAAAGAGATTCTAGAAGCGGCTCACATGGTAAACGTGACACTTTGTCCCATGTAGCATATAGCTCCTAATCACGAACATGTATGAATTTCCAGAGTCTGTGTTCAATATGCGATAACTAATGAAGAGATACAATATTGAAAGCATGCATTTAGTGTACGATATTCAAGCAAGTGTTCATGTCACAATTCATTGCAATTATATCAGATATCCGGATCATGTGAACCACTAGCAGATTAAGAGCCGTTACAAGTCAACTATGTAGTAAGAGCTATGTAAACGTACCAATCATGTGGCTATGCAGTTTGTAGTGTATGGTTCTATTTCTAGCTTGTAGCAAGTGTCATGTCAGAGTACAACAATTGTTTCTGGTTATCTAACTGTTCGCAAGATGTTTATATTTCTTGTGATCTTAAATTACGTAACTAGAGCTATATGCATCAAGTCTGTGTATTTCAGTTCATGTTTCTCAATAACTGTACAAGTACTGTGTTCAAGTACCGTGATGAAGTTACAAGTCCAGTAATGCGTAGGCCATACTTACATAATTTAATAATGTATTTATCTCAATAGCTTACATAGGTCATACTTACGTAATTTAATAATGTATTTATCACAATAGCTTCAATAGTTTGTAGAAGTTAATTTAGCAATATCTTTAGTATCCGTCAAAATAGGTAATTGCCTCAAAAGTAATTTCTAATTAACATGTATCGCAAAATTCCAGTCAAAAGTTATATCAAAAGTTATAACTTAAAACAAATTAATTTCTAAAGTTTAGAGAGTAAATCTGAAAATAAATTTAAAATAGAAAAGGAAAAATAAATTAGTCTTGTGGGATCTGATTCACGATTCGGTACCCTTAAATAGTTCTGCAGTCCGTTAAATAAAGAATCAGTAAATAGCCGTAAGCCCACATAACCTAATCCCAAAACCTCACTCCTAAACAGAGCTCAACATGTGACCATCCAAACAACCAGGACCGAAGCCCAATAGTCTCAAAGAAAATCCACGAAAACCCCACAGAGAACAAAGCTCTCCCAATTTATAGTAGGGCCCATGACCCGATGATATTAGCAGGGCAATAAGCCCATTAGATAATTAACGATGACAAGCATCGTTAGTGAAATAGCGTCGAGGCAAGGCCACAACATTGAACTAACGTCGGCGACACAACCCCACATCAGTGAACTGAGCATCGGCAAACTCACTCTGGAGGCCAGCCGAGAAGAGAAACCAACTTGCCATTAAGAGAAACAGCACCGGCCGCGAGGGTCGCCGCTGACTGCTCGGGTGTCGTTATAAATAGTTTCAAAGGAAAAATGAATTTCTCAAAGATTAGTGAATCATCATATACCACAATCCAACAATACCAAGTCATCATGATTTCAAAAAATATATATCAAGAAAATCAAGACAAAAACCAAAGAATTGAGGATATAGATAATCTACCGTCATCGATGCAAAGTCAGGAAATCCCATGAGATCGAAAAACTTGAAATCGAACGCTTGAATCCAAAGAAATTTGAAGAAGGAAAATAATTTTCGTGTCATAAAACCCTAAAATCGAAGAATATTTATAGGAGAAAGAAGACGCATGAGGAGATCGGAGGAGTTGTAATCGTAGATGAATTCTGACGTGAATAGATCTCTCGCGTTCGAAAGGGTCCTTGGCTAGGGGTTGGCTTCGGAGAGAGGGCGAGCAGATGTGCCTTTTGAATAAGAGAGAGCTAAGGTTCTTCTGTTTTATGAGAGGAGGCGAGGGCCGTCTAAAATGAATGTATCTCCTGGGCCTTATGGGTATTTGTTTAAAGTGATGGGCTTACTTGGGGTTTAATGAAGTAAAGGTAAAAGGATAAAAGTTGGAGGGGAAAGAAAAAGAGAAGTGGGGTATTGGCTCTCGGTTGAGCCGTGGTTAGGTGTTGTCTGAGGAGGGTTTGATGGAGACATGCGTGGGCTTTTAATTGAGGAAAAGACATTAGAGAAGAATGGTTGTGGGCTTGGGTCTTGGGCTTTGCTTAGGTGCAAGGAAAAGATTTAAGAAAGAATTAACTATTTAATAATGTGGGCTGGGCTTGCATGATTTGATAAAGTGGGGCAATGAAGGAATCAAAGAGGGAAGGAGAAGAAATATTAGTAAATGGGCAGTGGGCTTTAAGCCAAGGAGAAAAGAAACGAAAAAAAGAAAGGAGGAAAAATGGAAAGGACGCGATAGGAAAAATAATTTAGAAATATTTTGAGGAAAATTTACAGAAAAGCCCAATAAAATAATTTTATTGAAATTTTCGGGTCATTACATTCTCCCTGTGTAAAGGTGTGAAATACATCACCTGATTGCATTATTTGTTTTTCATATTTCAACATTAAGGATCTTTATCTAAATGCAGATGCCTTTAGTCTCAAATAATGCATTTGTACTCACGCTTCAAACATAATGTCTTTCTGCTGACTATAACGAATGTGCTGGTGTTATTTTACTTTTGAACTCTTATCTAATGCATTTACGAGGTCTTTTAATCTATTTGTGCCTCTCTGCGTGCACGCGCGTGTTTAAGAAGTGAGTTTGTGGTGTGTGCTTGTTTAAGAAGTGAGTTTGTGCTGGACTTGTTGTAAAAACTTGGTTAATATTGTAGGAGCTCTCTCCTTTGGCTTGTGATCCTATCTGTAGCTATTTTGAATGGAAAAGTAAATGATCTTGATCAGTATCGGCCGCTTTGTTATTCTTTGGTGCTAAAAGCTTTTGTTTATGTAAGTTTTGAAAACAATATTTCCTTGCTGAAAGCAAGAGTCCTTAATTTCAAGACCATGTCAGTAGATCCTGCATAAAGTATTCTTTTTATATGGAGGACATGCCACATGATTTGTAACCATATTGCATTGCCAAACACATTTTGGTACTATCTTTCCCAATTATTTAAGGGAAGTTGCTACCCTTTTCAGACTAAGTTATAAATTACATATTAGTCTATATTCAGTAGAGATTTGTATAAATCAGAATGATCTCATTTTGCTAGCTGTTCACTTGTGGATGCTTGAGTTATGCATGTTATGTTCTGGTCTTCTAGAAATCTGGCAGTTTTGACATGTTCTTATGTTGGCAGTTTACTGATAGAAGAGTGGTCACATAAGTGGGCTGCCTTTTGCTGACTATATAAAAACTTTAGCAGCCTTCTGCTAAATATATAAGCTTTGGAACCTACTTCTGAATATATAAACTTTAGGAGCCTTACTCGGAAAAAAAGAGGCCATACAAGCAGATTTTTTTTCCTGTTTTCTGTTTTATTTTTTTCAATATAAAGTGATATTGAAAAACAAATATTATAGTTTTTTAAACTTGTTTGTAAATGTGGACAATTCATGGTTTAAATTAGGCAGATGACTTCTATAAAACTTACCATAGTGATGGTCTTTTTCAATTTTTGTATTCAGCCACATGGCATCAGTTGTAAAGAGAATCTTGTGAAGGAATGCGAAGAAGAAGCAGGAATTCCAAGATCTATCTCTGTTAAGTATGTTATCGTTTCAGAAGCAAATCTAATCTTACATTTGTTTCGAATATTTAGTGCTTACATTTGTTTCGAATATTTAGTGCGGTTCACTTTCAAATATTTGAATTGCATACATAGTTGTTGAGAAGAATAATGCTCGTTGTTTTCAGTAATTATGCTTAAAACTTATAAGTATCCTTTTATTGTAGTCTAGATAATCCTCATCACTCTATTTTTGATATCGTTTATGAGTCACAAACAATTTCTTAAAGTTCCATTAGAAAATGTGAAGCAGCTAGATTTGGACGTGTTGCTTAGGCAGCTGCTTTGTGAACAAATTGCCATTCCAGACAATCATGATGCTATGCACACTATTCTCATTTTTAATCAACAATTACATGTGGAATTCAATTTCAATAAGTTGTCTAGCAATCAATTTGGTCCAACAAATAATCATCATTCTATGCTAGATACATCCTTATTTAACTCAACAGTCACATGTAAATCTATTTCAAGAAGAAACATATGGAACACATGAGACTGATATAACGAGGTAGTAGACTTTGTGGTGATATAACATAAAAACCATATTGGGGCACTAACAACCAGAAGAGTGTACGAAAGAGGCTTTACATCGGTTGTCAGATGGTCATCAATCAATCAGAGGTTGGGATGCATTTCAGTTTCTGCCGTCGTATTTTTGGTACTGTACATGTATGGTGTAATCCAGTTGGTGGAATTCAGCTTTGGCCAATAACCTTTAAAATGACACTACAGTATATGATAACAAGGACTAATAACGTTAATGGTTCATGTTGATTTTAAATTTTATGAGATAACAATAACTAACAAAGTTAATCTTCTTCATGAGTTAATGCCGTGATATTAGCAGTTAATACTAGTAGTAATTGAGACTGTTGCTTTTATTGAAATGTTTGAGATTCTCTGTCTAGCCAACCTTTTATATGCCTTCAGACTCTTTGCCGTTTACCCTCGTATTTTCCTTCCTTATCCAATGCAGTTTCACCCATTATCGGCAACATTACCTTTCTTGGCATTTGTCTTTTGCCATTTGCAGTTGAAGTAGTTTCTTCTTGCACCCTGATTTATGTTGGCAACTTTTCGATGGTCACATTTCCTGTTCTGTAACATGTTTAACACTATGACACATCTATTAATGTTTGTCTTGCAGATATCGATCATTGCACAAGTTGACCATATCATTTTTTCATTTAAAAAATGTATCTGATTAACTCTCCCTTAAGCAGGAAGATCCTTATATTGTTAAGTTGACCATGCCTCTTCTGAAAAGCCTGGCTCTGCCCTGGGTCTACTGTGGTCATTGACCAATTGTCATATTGCTCTCAGATGGCACGCTCATTAGGGTATGTTGGACATGTCCCAACCATATCAGATGAAGCTGAGGCATGCTCGTAAGACTACATTGGGCATGTCCCAACCCTATCAGATGATTCTCTTCATCTTATCCTTGGTTGAAGCCACCTCCTAACCTCTCATGAATACCACCTGTTGGCATAGTTGCCACCAGTCTACTTTGACATTCTCGTTTAGTCACAGTAATCTGTTTGACTTGCTGCTTCTTTATTGTCAGCTTAGGATCCACAAAAGGTTAGTTTGGTTTTTATATAAATTCCCTTAAACATCATGTGCATCCTATAATCACATAATATTCTAGAAGTGCTACTTTTTAACATCTTGTTGTAGCTCTATGAACATCCTAACTTTGCCATGATGAACCATTGGAACTTTAATAATAATAATGATTCTCATTTCTCACCTATCAGCTTGATCATGTTATTATTATGGGAAGAAAACTCGCTACTGTTAGCTAACATTATGGTAGGGGGAGTAAACTCATTGCTTTAATTGTATCGTTTAGGGCGAGCCTTTTGCTATTGTGCACAAAGCCAGATGATTATTATGATGCCATCTTTCATATTGATTGGTTCACTCTAAAAGATTGGTATTTTTGGATGTCATTTTTGATAACAAATTGATAGGATTATAATTCAAAAGGTAGGTCATTCCTTTGGGGTAAAATAGGGAGGATTTGACCCCGTTTTGGTATAATCCCATGATGCTACTCTTTGACCAAAATTAATGATATATGATGGAATTGATATGGCATCCAAAGAAAGTTTTGGATTCTAATCCAAAGGGTTTTCACCATATGGAATACATGTGTGATCCGGTTGATTTTTATCCCAACCATCCAAACAAGCCTTAATGTTCTTGCATACTTGTTACACAACCATATGATCTACTAATCGATTTAGTACACATCTTTGTTTATTCTTGTTTTCACTCTTTCTACCTTTTTTATTCAACGGTTTAATATCCTACAAGGTATTGTTTTCACCTGCTACTACTTATCCGTTGTAATTGTTCTCTTATTTCATTTGCCGAGTCATGTTTCGGGCCATCTTCTTTCAGAATGTTCTATCTATGTTATAAGCTTATGTATATTTATTTCCAATTCCATTTATACTCGACCATCCACATTCCAACATTATTCACGTGGTTTGCAATTATGTTGATGAGTTGTGCATTGTTTTTATATGTTAGTGCTTGTTGCTCTCCTTGGAATGCAGCGACTAGCGAGCAATCAAATACAAGCTCAAGAGGTTGTCATCTTATCGGATACCTGCTAGAACAAATAGATTTGCATTTTGTGATTCTGATGTCTACCCAGAGATGTCGTATAATCTTTGCACATATTTCATACCATCATTGATATAACAAGAAAATGTTATTTGATAGTACATAGCCATTTTGTATCTCTACTGTTTTTTATTATATTGGTTTAAATATCTCATTTGCAGAAACGTGAATATTCCTTTTATTGTTCAACTGATCTATTTGCAGCTAGTAGGAATACATTATAATCGAACTATACTGTTTATCTGAAGTTTACTCAGTCTAACTTTTATGTAGATATATTGATTAATATTCAAATGTGTGCTGACAGTGCAATCCCAGTTGGTGCAGTATCATACGTGGACATAGAGGGATACAGGTACAAGAGAGATGTGCTATTCTGCTACGATCTAGAGCTCCCTGCTGATTTTTTCCCTGAGAATGAAGGCAAGTTTTATGTATGCTTCCTCTTGACTTTGCTAAATGTTTAACAACTTGAAAGAATGTTGGTTGGTGGAGCCAACTTGTATGTAGTTTCTTTAGCCGTGGTACTGGCTAGAATCTTTGCAAACCATGAGATTAAAACAGAATTGTTTCCAAAAATATGAAAACGACTAGTTCCTTTTCAACAATCCCGGCAAGGCATCCACCACAATATTTCTGCTATAGAAATGACCAAAATTGATGTTGGTTTGCCGTAGACATTGGATATCTCATTCTTTCGGTTGACAGTGTTCCATGAGTGTGAGTCAAAAAAGATTATGCAATCATCCAAGTTCAGAGTGGAATGAAAGAGAGAAATGTCTGTTCGTCTTACATATTGAACCCCAAAGTTGGTTGCTGGAAGTAGCAGTTTCATTCTCAATTTTAAGGGCACTTAAGTCATAGCTCTATAGATCTTAACAGGTATAATGTTAACATTAAGATACTTGAGAAGTCTAAACCTCTGCTAAAACTTGTAATTAACAGAGATAACAAGATTGAGACATTGGTTTGAGCTGTTTGAAATATAATGGGCCTTTGTCTAGCCAAAAGGTTCTAATGCAATGATCTTACAAAAACATCAAAGGACCAACATAATTTGGGTGTCTGATAGCAAGAGTTGAGGCTTCAGCTTCCAAATTCTACAATGCATTGGACTCTTATTTGAGATGCATCCACGTTGTTATCCAAATCCACCTACTTAGTTTAAATGGGCTGCTACCATCCTAAATATTTGAAAAGGAAATTTTACAATGTTGGGTTAAATTCTCTCATGTCCCTTCTCAGTCATGGTCACCCAAAGCTTTGAGTAGGAATGAAAGCATGATCAGGTGAGTGTAGTCCATGCACTATCTTGTGACAAGTAAAAAAGATCTAATTTTCCTCTAATTGCATGTGACAACCCGGATATGAGATTTATTTGAAATGAAGATCAGACATAGAAGGATAGACTGAGGAACATCCAGTTCTCTGTGCTTGTGATAGACGTGCACACGAGCAACGGAGACGAACAAGTATACCAACTAGGAGTGATATATCATAGTCGCAAGGACTAGGCATAACCTAAATGAACATGTGCTCACGCAATGAAGGGATTCAATAATTGTTAATTTCATGAAGATGACTCTAAACAAAACTGAGCGGAGAAAGAGGATTCATATTGCCAATTTCAAAGATTTGCCATAAAGGTTTTGTTGTTCTCTTCTCCATTTGTCAAAAATAAATATGTCAAAAATAAACTTAAAAAACATTGTCCTTTCTTGCTGCAAGGGGCTTTGCAGAGAAGGGTGTAATTATGGGTGAGGTTTCATGGATATTGATTCATTAATTTAAACTGCCAACTAATGCAATGTGGTTGTCTTTGGATATGCAGAAATTATGGCTGGTACTGTTTGAACATATCATACAAATAGGTAATGTGTGCCTTTTTTGGAATAAAGGATAAGTGATAGGTTGTCATATCATAATATACGTATCGTTTATCAAATTTTATAATTATCATATCTCATATGGTATCGTATCGCATATTGTAAGATAAATTTATCTTATGCATTAATTAAGTAAATTATGTATATGACTAAATATATATCAAAATATAAAAGAGATTTATCATAAAAATAATAAATTAGGAAATTTGATAAGGGTTCGAAAATCACTGTTATGAAGGTCGGTGAGAGTTGAAGAAGGCCAGTGGCAGGGCCTCCCCAAGAGCTAGCAAGAGTCAAAACGAGCCCTAAAGATCATCGAGGGTAGGCTGATAATTGAGGGGGTCTACGAAGCTTGATACTTATGGTTCTATGAGCTCCAAAGATGGTCGACGAATTTGGCAGGCGTCAACGAGGGTAGCGAACACTTGTGAGCATCAACACGATAAAGAAGATTTAGGTATGTTTTGCTAAGAAATGGAGTAATAAATCAATTTTAGCTTTAAATATAAAGTGGATCGAATTTAAAACTAGATATTCCACATCTCTGATATGGTCATCCGATATGTATTGAAATCCTTTCATATTGTATTGTATCGTACGATACGCGTACGCGTATCGTAAGATATTAACAACTAATAGCACATAACTCATATTATTATTCACAATTTTGTTGTGTTTCTTAGCCCATGTCATTTTAGCATTTTTACTTTTATGGGAACATGATATGCTGTCTATTTGGCTCAATAATCTCCGAGTGTATTCTTGTTGGAACGCTTTGCTAACTTAAATCACTTATGCAGATGGAGAGGTTGATAGCTTCAGATTGATCCCTGTGACTCATGTTGCAAATATAATTAGGAGGACAGAATTCTTTAAGCCAAATTGTGCCCTTGTCATTATCGATTTCCTCTTTCGTCATGGGTACTTATTCTATGCTTTTATCTTACCTTGGCATTTGAGGTTTATTTGTTAGAATGTTGTTGGTACTTAAGCTTTGTTAATATGTATCTAAATGAAAATGCCATAGTCCGCATTCCTTTCCTCACGTCTTCCTTGTTTTTTGGTTACCCCATCTGTCTGCAGGTATATAAGTCCTGATGACTGTGGTTACTTAGAGTTGATGCAGAGCTTGAGAAGCGTGAATTGTTCCTGATCTTATCTGTTCATCAAGGTGAATTAAATGAATATTAGTTTAACATTCCATCCATCAGTTTTCAATGGTTGTTTGGTTGGGCATGCATGCTAATCAATATACTACAGTAACTACGGGTCCTTAAGCTCTCCCATAGGAAAGGACATCATCCTGACATGTATATTTGAGAAAGAGTGGGGTGAAAATTTCCCGATCCTTCACCTACAAATGAAAGATTTAATTCCCCAAATTATTTGGGCAGTGTCATCAATTAAGCTCCAATTAGATTTAGAGTAACCAGTATATCTATACACATGTAATTATCCTACTAATGGTTGTGACTATACCCAAATTCCAAGTATAGAGGAGCTTGTTTAGTCCTAGTTATCATATTTTCTTGAATAAGTGGATACGTTTATGTGATCCATGCAAGATAATTGAATGATTAATTGTATACAGTCAAATGTTGTAGAATCTAATGAATTGCCAACTAGATTGCATGTATCAGCAGGTGCTTCGCTGTCACAATTGATTTTACAAATCCTTGGGTATGCAGACAGCTTGCTGAATTACAGAGTTCGATATAGAGTAGTTTTGGACTCAGGGAGTACTACATCTACCTTTATGATTGATTACATTTGGGCATCAAATGTCATCATTGTCAAATTTACCGATATATAACCAAACGAAATGAAGAAATTCTGGTTGCTTTCTAATTTATACTTGAGCAGTAGAGAAAAGGACTACTATGTATCACTGAACAAATTAGTCAGAATGAAATTAGAGATTAACTGTAGTAAGAAATTTAGCTTTCTATATTATACTTGTGTAATTTCCATGAAATATAAAAACAAGCTGGTAACAAGCAGAACTATCTATATGAATTTAAATTTAATGATGCGTGGTTCAGTGGTAAATAGGTGTGATTGGGTTATGTGAGAAATCCAAGGTTTGAGTTCAACTTTACAGGTTTTGTTTACAAAATGTGAGTCTTATCTTGAGAAACTGTACTTGCAGTAACACTATGTGAATTGTATGCCATACGATATGTTGGAGTTGCCATTGTTTTTTACATCTGTTTTTCTTTCTTTCATAACCTTTTTTATCCTGGAAAAAGTAACGATGTCTTAGTTCCATGCAGATAATTGCATGCTGTTGGATGATCGTCTCAAGATGTCTCCAAACCACTGCTTTCACCAAAAGCAATGTTACCAACAGAACCGCCACAAAGGACACCTGAGGCAGCATGTCGAGAAGAAGTAATTTAGAGGACTGCATGAATGCCATTAAGCCTTGCCAGGAATATATATTGCAGCTCAACAACCTTGATATCCAAGGTGAACTGTCACATGGCTGAGAAGCAAGAATGCGGAAGATGGATTCGCTGGAACCGTATCCCACATCTCAATCAGTTTTGATTACCATTTTGTGGAAACATTGGCTTATAATTTCAGTATTAATCTTGCAAATTGAACCTGTGTAGAAACTGGTTTTGAACTTAATAAAATTAGGAGGATGTTGATCATAATAAGAAATGACTGTTGATGAAGACTATGCACCAACCTTAAGTGCACATCCTTATTCTATTTAGATTTTTTTACACCATTTAGGGTTATTTGTGCGGTTTTGATAACCCTATGTTTCTTTGTCAAACTAACTGTTGCCCATCCAATGTATGCATCAAACAACTAAGGCCATTCTGGTGAAGGAATGAGCTGAGTTTAGACATCATCCTTGGGAACTGCTAGTTGTCATCGTTTGCATTGGTCTATTTTGCCAATTAAGGATAATTCAGTTACAAAATGAATGCTATACTCAGCTTGCAACCTTTTTGTCACAATTTGCTGCGCTACCGCAACATTGAAAGCATAAGCTGTTGCAGGTACGCTACTCATAAGCAACCAATTTTAGTTCTCACCCAGAATCAAAGGAATGCTACCAACCAAGAAACAGCACCAATCGTTGATTCAATAAAGAAACACTAGAATTGCTTGATTCTAACAAAGATGAGCAGAACCTCTAAGGCTTTGCATATGATGACAATTCTACAAAAAAAATGAAGTTTTTCAGTCAACACATTCAGAACAAAGGCAAAAACGAAAATAATCTGTATCACACAAGATGACAATTTTACAAAAACAGATACTATTGCCAACAAATGATAACATCTCATCACCAAAATCTCCATGGGTCCTTGTATGGAGGAACATAATTATCTGTTGGAGGTAGCAGACGGAACGATGCCACAGTTTTCTGTAAGAATGGTCCCATCTGCACAACAAATGCAACAATTAGGTTTTCATCATGTTAGAACCATATGCATTATTTAACCAAAATACACCTCAAGCTCTCTCTCAAATTTTATCCTTTTTTTCCTTTTAACATGAAGCCAACGATAAGGGAATGCTTGGTTAACTTTCCATTTATTTCGTCACTTTTAGTCTCACTTTTAGTTACACACACACACACACAGAGAGAGAGAGAGAGAGAGAGAGAGAGAGAGAGAGAGAGCTCAACAACGGTGACAAAAGGAAGAACCCCCCCTCCCCCAACCAAACTACTAAAGAAAGAAAGAAAAGAAAAAAGTTCTATGATGCTCGCCATCTTGTAAAGTTACCTTAATCAAATCTCACACAGCAGAATGCAACACAAATTAGAAAGGCGATTTAGCACTTTAAATGAATCTTGTAAGGCCATGCAAGAGTAGTGTGATTGTCACACAAAAAGTAGTGAGGAGCTTACATAATCCCATTGTTTGCTGAGAGTTGAAGCATTTAAAGAGTACAAATATCCTGCAAAAGCCGCATCACTTACACACAAACTAAAAATTCGCAAAGAAATAATATCTCATGAGTCTACGTTCAAAATTAAACTGCCTATGATCCTCAAGCCCTTAAGAAATTCCAATTAGAGAAGAAAGTCATTGCATTTTAAAATCATTTGCCGATACCCTGTTTGGTCAGACCGATAAATTCAAAAAAAAAAAACAAGTTAATACCATCTCGCTCTGCAGTTGAAGCCACATTGTGCCTATAAAGGTTTGATTCCAGTGCCTGATACAGAGCATCAAGAAGATGTTCAATTATCTACCTCTCCACACTAATAAAATAATATACATGAAGATTTAAAACATATACATGGAAAAATTTGAAACTCCATAATTTATGGTGTTATGGCATATCAAGGAATCAGATATTCTATTTCATATAGAAATCTCTTTTTGGAAATATAAAGTGCAGCACTCACAGCTTTTGTGGGTGATTTTCGAACAAGATACTCATAATACCAGTACGGTTCACCATCAACCTATAAAATAAAGTGGTGAATACTCAAATGGATTCATTACCACGAAATGTACAGCTCAGATGAAGGTATATAAATATAATGTTAATGCAAATATGTGGGCTTACAGTGCTAGAATGTACTTACCAACATTCTACTTACCAACATTCCCGCTAAATATGAAGAATCACATCCAATTGTACTTACCAACATTCCCAGAAACATTATTTAGAAGGCTATGCATTATAATTTATATATATTTATAATATATAAGCGAGTGAACTTCGGATCAATCCGGGTTGGCGGGTCAAACACGTACCCGACACGGATTTTATCCGGGTCGGTCAGGTGAACCCGGTTCCTACCAGACCCGGATTGACCCATACCCATACCCGGCCCAAGAGGCCACGTTCGGGTTGATTTTGCCACCCGTCACCACAACGGCAGCCTTGCTGATGGCTTTCTTCATGTGCTAGTCCTTTCTTTACAGTACTATATAAAGATCAAAAATCCAATATCATGCATTTTCTAATTACAGTCTCTCTCTATGTTCATGCATGAAAACATGACCCCATCGAGACCCCAATTCTTCTGTTTCACAAAAGGAACACACACCCCCGGCCCACAAAAGCCATACATGCACACAAATGACAACGACGACGACGACGACAATGGCACTTGGATGGAAAAAAAGAAACTTGTGCAAACAAAGACGCATCCCCATATTTGGACCCTCTACGATCATATAATAATAACCCTGTCAGAAATCAGTCGTTCTATTTATTTTAACTGACCTCAGCTCCATGCCAATTCATCCTTGCCCGCCAGCTTTGGGAGTCTCTTGCAATTTGATTGTCTGTATGAATTCCCCAGCATCCGTGGTTTGAAATCTCCTAAAAAAGGACATGTACAACTTATCTTCAACCTACACTGTATCCAATTTGAAGCCGTCTCCTGAGACTTCGTGCTATTCTTATAGAGCTTTCATGATACCCAGGCCATGGCATGTTCCCCATACAACCTGGAAGGGTGTGAACAGAGTTGCAGACAGGTTCAAGCATGGCGAATTACCTCTGCAATCAAGTGATCTTTTCATAATAAACCAGACTGTCAAACCATCTACTGAATGGATGTGTAGTCCTTTTTTTTCACATGCATTCACTCAGTGGGAGCTTGAAATTGCCATTTTTATCAGTTTGATGTTCTCATCATTTGATAGTTACACGCCCCTACCACAATTTAAATCGAAGTAATTTGTGTTCATATTTTTTTCCGTCTATGATCTTAAAGATTTTTGGAAAGCAAGCCGAAGATGTGTGAAAACACAATACTGTTGATATCCTAATTCTAAAAGAATCTTGCAATTTTCCCCAGATATCTCGTTATGGCCAGATATTTTTTTCAATTTATTGGAACCCAAAATTTTCTGAAGTCTAAGGCATAAATCAGATTATATGAAGAGAGTTGGGGTTCGGCACTTTTTGGCTTAACATCATCTGCGTTAATATCATCACCACCACCACCACCACCACCACCATAGCCTTCATCTCAAGAAAAATTGGGGTCGGCTACATGGTCTTAATGGGAAGAATGTTGGAATATTCATGATTATCTCTGACATAATATATGAATGACTTGGTATCTTTCACTCCCTTGATGAACATTGCTGTCTAAGTTAACTAGAGAGCATTTGGCCTCCCATCTCAAGGAAAAGAGCTCCTTACTTTTTCCTATTATATGATATCACTTATTCAATAAAAAATGATAAATAAATAAATAAATTCTCACCATTGAATGCAAAACTAAAAAACATTGTCACTAGTACGAGCTTATTTCCCTCATCGTGGATGTCTTATTGGATGTCAGCTTCAGATGTCTGGAAGCTAAACATTTATCCAAAAACTCACACAGTTGTATAGAGACATTGACATAACAGTGAAGAAACTCATTCACATGGAAGACAATGCACAATGCACATGGATTGAAGGAACAAAGACAGTGTACAAGGCTAGCGTGTTATGGTGTGAAGCTCAATGTACAGAAACACGGGTTATAGCTGTCAGTGCCTTCCTCCGAAGCTGCTTGGTAATTGTTCATAATAGAATCTTACAATTGCAACAAAAATTGTATATTTGCATTAGCGCACCAGGCACATATTTCCTTTGCCATGACTATGCTCACATGTACACTTGTGTAGGCTTACATCTTTAGAATTTATTTATTCTTTTTTTTCTTTGCAGCCTCTCAATTTCTGACCCAACTTGTTGTTTTGATGAGTTATTACAATAAAACATCAAAATATCATGCTATAGTAGCTTGGTTTAATCAGAAAGTAGTTTTCTACCCAAAAAACAGAGAGTAGATTTCCCCAAAGGTATGGTCAAGTTAATATTGGGAATGAGAAGATTGATTAAACGTTAACAAGCTAAAGCACTTGATTACAAAGCACAAGGAAATTAGATCCCACCTTGACCCTCGACTGCTAATTAATGATGTTGTGGGGTCTTAAAGTATGCATGCATGCATAGATATTGTTGGACCATATGATTTGAGTGAACTAGAAAATTAAATGACGAATTAATAGACAAATACAGTGTAGAGCTAAGTATGTATATTTGAATGTGAATCTCTCTCCATGCTGAACAAGTTTTTACTCAGAGCAGGGCATCCAATCGAAGATAACGTGACTATCAACGCTTTTTTAGTTGCTATAGAATACCCATGAAATGTTCTTGTAAACCCATAAAACCATGAAATTTTATAAATCATTCATTGATGTTATACCGTGATATTCAAGTATAAAATTATTAGTGTAAGACAATGCTCTTCAACTGAGGTGGTGGATTGTTAATTGATTGAGAATGAAGGTCTAACCATTTGTCATTAATGCTTTGCAGAAGAAGAATTTTGAAGTGAAGCTTAATATAACAATAGATTCATTAAAACAAATTAAGATAGATTATTTCAGAAATTTCTACTTGTTGATGAGAAAGCGATGCAGCAATCTAATACCAGTGCCGACTTGTCAGCCTTCCATGTGCCCTTGTTTGTCACTTGAAGTTAGAAAGCGAGAATTGGGAGGACCAATCTGCATTAAAAAACTGAAACAATTAAGACATAACTATATAGATAATATTAATTTAAAAGAGAATGTCATCATGTTGTGACTGAAGTAATCATCATAGCCTCGGAGAGAAGCGCTCGAGGGGTGCAACTCAAGAGGCTGTATCAATAACTTCTCAGATTTTAACACCCCTGAGGCACTGTCCTCAATGTCAACACTACAGAAATGAACGGTCCTGCATGATGCCATTTCAATGAACCAAATTGCTTAAACTATTAACAGGAGTTTGCATAGTTACATCAAAGTTACCGAAACGGAGATGACGAGGTTATTGATTCTTGGTTTTAGGGAAAATAGTGATTAGCCCCAAAGAATGGCTATCACTTCTATTTATATTAACCCTCCCTTTTCTTTACACACACACACCCAATAACACACAATACACAATATTCCCCCTCAAGATGAGCGAAAGATATTTATCATGCCCATCTTGTTACAAGCATCCTCTACTCCTTTAGAGTTCAACCCCTTTGTAAGGCAATCAGCTAGTTGCTGTCCAGAAGTAATGTAGGAGATCTCCAACTGTTTCTTGTCCAATCTGTCTTTAATGAAGAACATGTCGATCTCTATGTGCTTCGTTCTATCATGTTGCACTGGGTTGTTGGCAATATTAATTGCTGACTTGTTATCACACAACAACCACAATGGTCCTTCTCTCAGCAGGCGTAGCTCATGTAGAAGTGATCTCAACCAGATCATCTCACAGGTACTAAGCACCATAGCACGATACTCTGCCTCTGCAGTAGAACGAGCCACCAAATCCTGCTTCTTGCTGCGTCAAGAGACTAAGTTGCCCCCAACAAACACACAGTAGCCCGAGGTCGATCTCCTATCATCTAGGCAACTGGCCTAATCCACATCACAGTAGCCTGTCACATTCATGTGACCATGACTACCAAATAATATGCCTTTTCCTGGACTATTCTTCAGATACCTCAGTATCCTGAAGACTGCCTCCATATGTCCAGTCCTAGGATCATGCATGTATCTACTTACCACACTGATAGCATAGGCAATGTCAGGTCTGGTATGACATAAGTAGATACGGCGTCCAACAAGTCTCTGGTACCTTTCTTTGTCTACTGGCTCCCCTGATTGTGAATGCAACCTATGATTCTGATCAATAGGAGTAACAGCTGGACGACACCCCAACATACCAGTCTCAGCCAGTAAATCCAGGGCATACTTCCTCTGTGAGAGAACTATGCCCTTCCTGGACCTGGCAATCTCCAGTCCAAGGAAATACCCCAACTGTCCAAGGTCCTTGACCTCAAATTCTCTCGCCAACCTTACCTTCAAGTGAGAGATTCCCCCTTCATCATCTCCAGTGATAATAATATCATCAACATACACAGCCAGAAGGGTAATCCGCTGTCCTGAATGTCTATAGAATACATTATGATCACCATTACTCTGCTTGTAGCCCATAGTGATGACTGCACGCCTGAATCTGTCGAACCATGCCCTTGGAGATTGCTTCAGCCCATACAAAGACTTGTCCAGTCTACACACTTTTCCCATCGTCTGTTGTGTGCTAAAGCCAGGTGGAACCTCCATGTATACCTCCTCCTGTAAGTCTCCATGCAAGAAGGCATTTTTTTACATCCAACTGATGCAATTTCCATCCAAAATTCGCTGCACAGGATACCAGTACTCTCACAGTACTCATCTTTGCCACTGGGGAAAATGTCTCATCATAATCAATCCCATAAGTCTGACTGTAGCCCTTGGCAACCAGCCTCGCTTTGTACCTGTCCACCTTCCCTTCTGGAGTTTGCTTTATTGTGAATACCCACTTGCAGCCCACAGCTTTCTTCCCTGCTGGAAGTGAGACAAGTCTCCATGTCTTGTTCTTCTCCAGTGCTTCAAGTTCTTCGAGCATTGCTTTCTTCCACTGGGGATGTTGCTTTGCCACTCGCCAATCACTTGGTATAGAGATAGACTGTAAGGATGCAATGATAGCCCTATATGCAGGTGTAAGAGAAGCATAGGAGACATGATTAGCAATATCAGTCTCATATCCATACCGTACAGGAGGCCTGCCGGCATTGATACGAGGCTCCCTACGAGATGCAAGTGGGAGATCTAAACTAGAGGAAGGCAAAGAAAGGTTACCATCCGTGTTAGGAGAGGAAGATAGTAAGGAAGTCGGGACTCGAGCAGGCGTGATAGACTGATCAATCTCGACATGTGGCTGTGGAGCTAGTGGTTCTTCAGTGGGGAAGATGTCTTCTTGTTGTTCTCCATCGCCATGACCACATTTCTGTCTCCTGCTATATTTCCTGCCGTACAACCTGTCTTCCTCCTCTTCCATCAAGGTCCTTTCCTCCTCCCTGCTATTAGGACCAGTACCAGTAGGCCCGACAGGACACGGTATAAGTCCAACCACTACCCTCCTGTCATCAGTCTCCCCCTCTCGACCAACTCCTCCTGTGTTTGGAGAGGCACCAGTATCAAATACTGATGTAGAATCTGTCAGTCCTCCATAAAAAGGCTCAGTCTCCCTGAACGTCACATCCTTACTCACAAACAGCCTTCTTTCTGAGGGACTCCAACACCTATAGCCTTTCTGATTTGAAGGATACCCAACAAATATGCATTTAATTGCCTGAGCATCCAGCTTCCCCACAGAAGGTCTATGATCCCTCACAAAGCATGTGCATCCAAACACTTTTGGTGGAACTACAAAAGTGTTCTTTCCCATAAGAATCTCACATGGAGACTTCATACCAAGGATCCGCGAAGGCATCCTGTTGATGAGATAGGTAGCTGTCATCACTGCTTCACTCCACAATATCTTAGGTACATTCATGGTGAGCATGAGTGACCTAGTTACCTCCAACAAGTGTCTATTTTTCCTTTCAGCAACTCCGTTCTGTTGAGGGGTGTTGGGACAAGTGGTTTGATGAGTTATCCCACTCTCAGATAGATAAGATGCAAACTCCTTGTTTACATACTCTGTCCCATTATCCGTTCTCAAGACACGGATCTTGGCCTCATACACATTTCTGACACTTCTATGGAAGTCCTGAAAACACTTCAACGCTTCGCTTTTGTTTTTCATCATGTAAAGCCATGTCATCCGAGAATGACAATCTATGAAAGTGATAAACCACCTGAACCCACTTAATGAAGTCACTGGGCAGGGCCCCCAAACATCTGAGTGAATAAGATGAAATCTCTCTACACTCCTCATCCCCACACTAGGATATGATGTCCTAGTGTGTTTCCCAAATTCACATGCATTACACTTCAAATTCATTTCATTCACTCTATTCAAAATATCAGGATACATTTTACTCAACATATCAAAAGGCAAGTGTCCCAACTGACAATGTAATAAAAGTACATCCCTTTCCTTCTCTCCACCAACGACAGCCAGTGCAGCATCCCCACTAGCTCTGTCAAGATACCACAGTCCATCACGCCTGTCGCCAGTCCCAAGCCTCCTCCCAGTCTTCCTTTCCTGCAACACACAATGAGTAGAGTCAAAAATAATGCTACAGTCGAGATCATCAACAATAGAGCCAACAGATAAAAGGTTGTCTGGAAATGATGGGACGTGAAGGACTGAAGAGAGGCGTATGGAGGGAGTGCACTGAATAGTGCCAATCCCTCTAATGGGTTGGGATGTGCCATCAGCTGTCTGAACAGTTTCATGAATGGTATGTGGTTTATATGTGGAAAACTGTCTATATGCACCTGACACATGACTAGATGCACCTGAGTCAATAATCCACTCTATATGATCTCTACATGAAAGGGCTAATTGATTACCTAATCCTGTGTGAGCGAAGTGGGCAAAGTTACCGAATGGCGAAGCAACATCCCTAGTCTGGTCTGCATGACTCTCCGAGCTCTCAGTAGTAGACCTGGACTGTCTCCGCTGCTCTAGATCTGAAGCCTCAGCTGGTGTAGCATCAATCATCACTGTCTCCTGTCGTCCATCAGCGGTAGCAAAGTTGGCCCGTGGGCCGTCGCGACCTCGTCCACGGCCTCCACGGCCCCAACGACCTCCTCCTCTGCCTCCAGTGCCACGTCCTCGTCCACTGTCCTTCTGTGGGCAGTTAAAGCTCAGGTGCCCCTTCACCCCACAGGTGTAGCACTCTCGATCCTCGCTCACTGCTGCCACTGCTGGTACAGCTAGTGCAGCCCGAGTGACCTGAGTACCCTCATCCTTCATAACTCTCAGTCTGGTCTCCTCCTGTGCCATTGCAGCTATGGCCTCCTCCAGAGATGGGATGGAGGATAAGTGACACATACTCGCCCTCCTGACCTCAAAATCTCCATTCAGGTTCCTCAGAAAATGTGTCACACGCCTACGCTCCACCCACTTCCTGTGTATCGCAGCACTCCTAAGATCAGGCAGATCAATAGGGTCATAGTGGTCTAACTCTGACCACAGCCTTTTCAACTCTGCAGAGTAGGCTAGAATAGACATCTGTAGTGCCCTGTGGTAGCTACTGCACACGTACTAGAGGGGGGGTGAATAGTACTTAAAATAATCAAGATAGTTATTCCTAATTATTTTGCAAGAAACAAACGACAATGCGGAATTAAACAACTATCAACAAGAATTAAAACATACGCAAACGAACAATATTACTGGGTTCGGATCCACCCAAGTCTCCCCGACTTGTTCCCAGTGATCCTACGTCCCAACCACCCGGATCCCCTCCGGATACTTGAGTTAGCAACCCTAACTCAAGATTTCCACTATGAAGTACCTGTGAAAAACCTTCACAAGACAAATCATACACAAAGTGATTTGTGACTCCCACAACCCGGGATCACAACCACACTCTCACAACCGAGAGTGAAACTTACAATTCAAAATATGAAATGAAATGAACTCTTACCTTACAAAATCCTATGCCTTGAGTATACTTACCAAATTAGGGCAATGATGGATTTTGAGGAAGAGGATGTCACCAAACCCTAGCTTCAAGAAGATGACCAGCAATGGAAGCCTAGGGTGGAGTATGGTGACTAGGATCAAGCTCTTGGCTTGAAAGGCTCACAATCAATGAATCTCTCTTTTGAAATAAGAGTGAGAGAGAGATTCAAGAGAGGAGAGAAAGCTTTAGAATGGAGTTTATTTGCTTCTCTTTGATTCTCAAATATCTCAAATGATCAGCCTTGAAACTTATGAAAGAGCCCCTCCAACTATATATAGGATAGAGGAGAGAGGGAGAGAAAAACGTTTCAAGAAAGTCTCCAACGGCTCTATTCTGAACCAGACTAGTCGGTCAAAGAAGGATCACTGACCGACTAGTTCATCAACTAGTCGGTCGGTGATACAACGTAGACCGACTAACGGTTGAACAGCCAAAAGGTGAAGTTCCAGACAAAGACAACTAGTCGGTCTAAGAAGACTTGCCGACCGACTAATTTCACAACTAGTCGGTCGGTGAATGATCTTTGACCGACTAACGTCGAAATAGAATAGGTTGACTTCAAGATGACTTAGTCGGTTTAAGAACAAATTCTGACCGACTAGTTTCTCAACTAGTCGGTCGGTAAACGTTCTTTGACCGACTAACTCGAAACAGTAGCTCAGGCTGAAAATGACTGTACACAACTAGTCGGTCTAAGAAGGATTGTTGACCGACTAGATCGTCATCTAGTCGGTCGGTGACTCTTCTTTGACTGACTAACTGTAGTCATAGAAAGAGCTGAATTAGAGAAGGCAAACTAGTCGTTCAAGTAGAGTTACCGACCGACTAGATCGTCATCTAGTCGGTTGGTGACTCTTCATGAACCAACTAACATGCACTCGAAGCCGAGATAAGACACGATAGGCTTCGGGAAAGTTTCCAATGACTTCTATGATTATCCTAGCTCTAAGATATGAGCGAAATGAAGATTATAAAGTAAGTCCTACTCAAGGCTTAACATTCTAATCTATGAAGCTAGAAGACTATAAAATAAACCTTACGAGCCGTCTTCAAAGCTTCAATCTTCATTCCTCTTGACTTCAATATTGCTCCTTAAGCTTCAACGAAGCTCCATGCACACGATCACGCGTATTGAGAAGTCTTGAGACGTCGCTTTTGTTGTACGTGGTATTTTGGCGACGGTCTCCATAACTGCGCTCACAAATAAGTTAGTATACATTATTTATGTTTGCTCATCATCCAAAACCAAATCCGGGGAATCATATCACAACATTCTCCCCCTTTTTGGTGATGACAAACCAACATAAATAATAATCAATAATAATGATTCAATTGAAATTTACTTACTCCCCCTGCATTGATGACACGTTAGTTCCATATTCAATAATATTCATATGCATCAAGCAGCGAGGGAAGATATGAAATATGAACCACATATTGACATATAGGATCTAAATCCATTTTATATCTTTACTCCCCCTGAATCTAACACATCAAATTAGATTCATGGTAAATTCCTTTGAATTATTAATTAGCACATTGTCATTATTATATCTCTCCCCCTTTGGCATTAGCAAAAAGAGCGGGAGGAGACAAAACCAATGGCTAAAAAATAACGCATGGGAGTCGAAGAATACGACCAAGGTCCAAAATAACACCAATGCAAAATATCAAATACAAAATACCGAATAAAAGCAAAGCATGTCAAGGAGACCAAAGTCGAAAATCGGAAACCGAAATCATCAAACCATAGGCGAAATACGAAATACCAAATCATCGACGAAAATCGAAATACGAAATCATCAAGCCACAGGCGAAAAACGAAATCCGAAATCATCAAAACTCAAATCGATTTCACTTATTGAGTTTTGGAACATACTCTCCAAAATCAATAGAATGCATGGAAAACAATTCTATGTTTCCATAGAAAGAATTCTATTAAATCCATAAAATCGTCGAACGACGAAACCAACATCAGAGACAAAAATAATCCGATGTACATACCAAATGTAGGATGCAAGAATGTTATGCCAAAAAAAAATGGATAGAACATCATATAACAATGGCATACCAAATGAAAGAATGTTATGCCAAAAAAAAATGGATATAACATCATATAACAATGCCAAAAAAAATGCAAGAATGTTATGCCAAAAAAAAATGGATAGAACATCATATAACAATCTAGCATACCAAATGAAGCAAAATGATACCAATCGTAATATATTCTACCAATGGATACCAATG
This sequence comes from Scilla litardierei, assembly GCA_030789695.1. Taxonomy (NCBI): domain Eukaryota; kingdom Viridiplantae; phylum Streptophyta; class Magnoliopsida; order Asparagales; family Asparagaceae; genus Scilla; species Scilla litardierei. The sequence goes on along the minus strand of CM061134.1, from coordinate 222,094,112 downwards.
TGAATCAAAAGTATGAATATACTTACAACATTAAGCTCCCCCTACTTTGGTGCATCACTTAAGCACCATCAACTCCATTTGAATGAAATTCCTTTGCAAATCTTGGAGTTGGTAGGGTTGGTATCACATGATGAATTTAGCCTAGAGAATATCATTTTGGTATCCAAAAATCTCTTTGGATCCTATGGGTTAGGCAATAAATTTAGAGAACTAAATTCAAATTAAATGTAACCCAATCTTACCAAAATTGCTTTGGTACCCATAAGCAATGAAATTAAACTTATGGTACCTAGCAATAAAGGGTCAAAGGAAACTAACCCTTCGGAAACCAAGTCCAAGAGGAACTTGATTTCCCAACATAATCATCATTCAAAATAACAACATTAATAAAAGATTGCACATACAAATTCTTATTATGCATGCTTGTGTTCTTCGGACCCCAAATAGTGTATGTCTTGGGAGTCCTAATCCTATTGGGAACATGCATACGTTGTTGATTTCTATGTGATGCATGTCGTGGGTAAGCATATGGCATGCGATGCAATGGTGCATGACGATAATTATTCATATGAGAATGAGGATGAACATATGAATGTGGAGGAACACGTGCATGAGTGTGTCTCACATGGTGTGCACGTGCTCGTGGATGCGGAGCATAGAAATCGGCATATGTGCTAACATGTGGGGTAGGATTTGTGTTCCTACGTGGCATGGTATTCATGAAGGCATGACCCTTCTTTGGAGGTCCACCCAAATTGGGTTTCTTTCCAAATGGGGGCGTGTTCCTAGCGGAAGCACCATTGGTAGAAGATCTACCCATGACGTGTTTACTTCCACTAGTAGAAGCATCGGAAGATGGCCTAACAAAGGTGGCAGACGATTTGGATGACTCTCCCATCTTATACCCCAAACCAATGTGATGATTGGCCGGAGGTAAGTCATTTAGGATATCATCCAACTTGCCCTTACCTTTGTTGAATTCATGAATTCGGCCTAATGTGCTCTCATGCTTCTCGGTGAGAGAATGCAAAGAAGCATCCAAAGTGGACACTTGCGATGCGAGTGCACAAACACGTGACTTGAGATTTTTATTCTCAATACTCAAAGTTAAGATTTGAGACGTCAAATCCGCTATCACATGTTCATCCGAATCCTCGATATGAACATGCTCAAGTTGAGACTTGAGATTTTCAATCTCATTTCTCAACCCATCAACAACGGTGTCGTTGTTGACGATGAAAGGCTTAGGCGAGTTTTTAAGACTATCTAATTCATTTTTAGTCTTCATAAACTTAGTAGCCATATTAGAAAATTTATTCCAAAGTTGTTCATTGGCTATTCTAAGTTCATCATTGGTTACCTCTTTGCCTTCATCCTCGCTTCCATCTTCGCTTCCATCCTCGCTTTCATCGGAGGAAGTATCTTCATCACAATCCTCTTTTCCCATAAAGCACGTGTGAGCAATCTCCACTCTTTCATCGTCCGATTCTCCACTTGAGGAGTCGGAGTCGGTGAAAGTGCCGACAAGCCCTTTCTTGTGCTTTCTTGACTTGTCGTGCTTGGATCCCTTCCATTTTCCCTTGTGTTTGTAGAGAGGACAATCCGGCTTGATATGTCCTGGCTTGTTACATTTGTAACACACGAGAGTAGAAACATTAGTCGAAATAAATTTAGATTTACGATTCAACTTACCTTGTCGGAAGAATCGGATGAATTTCTTTGCCATATTGGCCAATGTCTCCATGTCCAATTCTTCGTCCTCTTCTTCTTCTGAATCTTCATCATCGGTAGATGGAGCGGCCTTGAATGCAATTGCCTTTTTCTTTGGCTCGTCTTGCTTCAAGTACGCCTTCATCTTTTCCCTCATCCGGATCTTACTATCCTTGCGTACCTCATAAGACAACAAGGTACCCATTAGTTGTACGACCGTATATTTATTCATGTCATTACCTTCCTCGATGGCGAAGGTACGCTTCTCCCAACAAGAAGGAAGTCCATCGATTATCTTCGAGACTTTCTCCTTTTGGGTGTAGGTCATCCCAAGAGCTTCTAAGTCGTTTGATATATCCACGAAGCGAGCGTAATAATCCTTCATGGTTTCGCCCTGCTCCATATGAAACAACTCAAATTCTTTATTAGCAACGACGAGTTTAGAATCTTTTACCGTACTCGATCCTTCGTGCAATATGAGGAGTTGGTTCCATATTTGATATGCACTCTTACATGTGCATATCTTGTTGAAGTCCTCGGGCTCCAACGCACAATTCAAGGCATTCATTGCCTTGGCATTGGCTACTTCCGCGGCGACCTCCGCGGGTGTCCACTTCGCGAAATCTTCTTCGGAAGGCTCGACATACTCCGTCATGGTGGCTCTCCATAGAGAAGCGCTCCGGAGGAAAATTTGCATCCGGCATTTCCAGTACCCGTAGTTGGTACCGTTGAAGTGTGGAGGCCTGACGGAGGATAGTCCTTCCATAACAGAAGAAGCTCCATCGCGGTTCTTGAAGACGTTGTAGTCGTTGTTCGTCATAGCTCTCAACTTTGGCTATGTGTAGCTTTGAACTTGGCTCTGATACCAATTGTAGTGCCCTGTGGTAGCTACTGCACACGTACTAGAGGGGGGGTGAATAGTACTTAAAATAATCAAGATAGTTATTCCTAATTATTGTGCAAGAAACAAACGACAATGCGGAATTAAACAACTATCAACAAGAATTAAAACATACGCAAACAAACAATATTACTTGGTTCGGATCCACCCAAGTCTCTCCGACTTCTTCCCGGTGATCCTACGTCCCAACCACCCGGATCCCCTCCGGATACTTGAGTTAGCAACCCTAACTCAAGATTTCCACTATGAAGTACTTGTGAAAAACCTTCACAAGACAAATCATACACAAAGTGATTTGTGACTCCCACAACCCGGGATCACAACCACACTCTCACAACCGAGAGTGAAACTTACAATTCAAAAAATGAAATGAAATGAACTCTTACCTTACAAAATCCTATGCCTTGAGTATACTTACCAAATTAGGGCAATGATGGATTTTGAGGAAGAGGATGTCACCAAACCCTAGCTTCAAGAAGATGACCAGCAATGGAAGCCTAGGGTGGAGTATGGTGACTAGGATCAAGCTCTTGGCTTGAAAGGCTCACAATCAATGAATCTCTCTTTTGAAATAAGAGTGAGAGAGAGATTCAAGAGAGGAGAGAAAGCTTTAGAATGGAGTTTATTTGCTTCTCTTTGATTCTCAAATATCTCAAATAATCAGCCTTGAAACTTATGAAAGAGCCCCTCCAACTATATATAGGATAGAGGAGAGAGGGAGAGCAAAACGTTTCAAGAAAGTCTCCAACGGCTCTATTCTGAACCAGACTAGTCGGTCAAAGAAGGATCACTGACCGACTAGTTCATCAACTAGTTGGTCGGTGATACAACGTAGACCGACTAACGGTTGAACAGCCAAAAGGTGAAGTTCCAGACAAAGACAACTAGTCGGTCTAAGAAGACTTGCCGACCGACTAATTTCACAACTAGTCGGTCGGTGAATGATCTTTGACCGACTAACGTCGAAATAGAATAGGTTGACTTCAAGATGACTTAGTCGGTTTAAGAACAAATTCTGACCGACTAGTTTCTCAACTAGTCGGTCGGTAAACGTTCTTTGACCGACTAACTCGAAACAGTAGCTCAGGCTGAAAATGACTGTACACAACTAGTCGGTCTAAGAAGGATTGTTGACCGACTAGATCGTCATCTAGTCGGTCGGTGACTCTTCTTTGACCGACTAACTGTAGTCATAGAAAGAGCTGAATTAGAGAAGGCAAACTAGTCGGTTCAAGTAGAGTTGCCGACCGACTAGATCGTCATCTAGTCGGTTGGTGACTCTTCATGAACCAACTAACATGCACTCGAAGCCGAGATAAGACACGATAGGCTTCGGGAAAGTTTCCAATGACTTCTATGATTATCCTAGCTCTAAGATATGAGCGAAATGAAGATTATAAAGTAAGTCCTACTCAAGGCTTAACATTCTAATCTATGAAGCTAGAAGACTATAAAATAAACCTTACGAGCCGTCTTCAAAGCTTCAATCTTCATTCCTCTTGACTTCAATATTGCTCCTTAAGCTTCAACGAAGCTCCAGGCACACGATCACGCGTATGAGAAGTCTTGAGACGTCGCTTTTGTTGTACGTGGTATTTTGGCGACGATCTCCATAACTGCGCTCACAAATAAGTTAGTATACATTATTTATGTTTGCTCATCATCCAAAACCAAATCCGGGGAATCATATCACAACAACATCTCCCCCTGCTTCAAGGTGTCGACTTTGCCCTGAACCTCCATCATGAGCATCACATTCCCTGCTCCAGAATACATTTTCTCCACCATACTCCATATCCCCGCAGCACTCTCTATGGCCTCCACCATCCCAGTAATGGGTGGAACCATCGATGTCATCAACCAAGCAGCCACCAGTGAGTTGGTGGTGCTCCAGACTTTCCAATCATCCCCAGTCTTATCCACCGGTTCCTTACATGAATACAGAACGACGCCTTCTAACCCCTTCGACTTCAGAATGAGAAGCACCCTCCTGGACCAACTGAGGTAATTCTTCGTCCCTTCCAATTTCACATCATTGGGCATCAATTCCAGCTTCTGCACGGGTCGTGAAGGCATCGATCCACTCGAGGATCCCAACTCCTTCGAAGCAAGCAGCTTCATTATCTCTCCAATGAAGGCCTTCATGTCAGCTGAGGTAAGATTGTCCCCCATCTCTCCAGATCTGCAGATCTCTCCTATCTCCCTCCTTAGATCCACAGATCTACTTCTCCTCCTCCTCTTCTAGGTCATACCCTAACCGTAAATCTATGGAGTCCTTTTCATGACTCTACCATAGATCTAGGGTTAGGGTTTTTTGGGATTCTCCTTTGTGGCTAGTTAGGGCTTTGTAGCGGCTAGAAGAGGGCGTAAAAGAGGAGAAGAGGAGCAGCGGCAGCGGCGCGCAGCGCCGGCAGTGGCACGCAGCGGCGGCGGCAGCGCGCAGCAGCGGCGCGCAGCAGCGGCGGGCGCGCAGCGGCGGCGGCGCGCAGCTGTGGCGGGCGGCGGTGCGCAGCGGCGGCAGCGGCGCGTGGGAGGCTAGGGTTTGATGTTTTAGGGTTTTTTGTTTTAGGGCTCCGATACCATCTTGGTTTTTGGGAAAATAGTGATTAGCCCCAAAGAATGGCTATCACTTCTATTTATATTAACCCTCCCTTTTCTTTACACACACACCCAATAACACACAATACACAATATTGATGATGTCAACACGCTCATACACAATGCGCTGTCGTGCATTAGCTGTTCAACATGCACTTGCTCAGTAACTATTGGCATCCCAAATATAATACTTGGACGTGCAAGTATGCTTCATACGAATTTTACTGAGGTCCTTAAGGCAATTATTTGAACAGTAGTAACAGTTGTCCAAAAGAAACACTTATGAACACAACTTACGTGATAGTGGTGCCGCAGATGAATATCTTTCTGGTTTTCTTGATTTCACCCTAAAAATTTTGTAAATGTTAGATCCAAGGTTTTAGGTCTCGGTTTCGGTCTGGGTATCGTTCTTTCCAAAATTTAGGTTTCGGTATCGGTATCGCCCGTTTCGGCGGTTTCCGAAGCAAGTTTCGGTTTCGTCCGTATCGCTAATTTCGGCAGTTTCATTTCGGGTTTCGGTTTCAGAGATACTTTAAATATGTATATACTATATACACACAGTGATGGTTTTGGAGGTTCTTAAATCTAAACCTATCAAATACTATTAAATACTTAACAAACTAAAATATTAATCATATACTATCAAATACTAAATACTAAATAGATAAACTAAAATTGAGTTCGTAATCATATCAAATACTAAATACCTAAAGTTTGGTACTTAAATACTGATTATTAGATAAATAAATAGATCCTAAAACTTGCCTTGCGCACCTACCGTTTTACCTTGCACGCATACCACTTATTTACAAGTTTGCTAAAAAATCGTTGGGCGTTGCTTTGCGCATCCACCATTTTGCTTTGTGTACATACCACTTATTTATAGGGTTGCCACAAAATATCCTCTTGATATGTGCACCGACTGTTTTACTTTACGCACATACCACTTATTTACAAGTTTGCATTTTAAAAGAATGCAACATCTTCTGAAAGGTGACTCGAGCCCTCTTTCTCTCTCTATTTGCTCTCTCTCACTCTCATGCTAGATGGTCAAGGTGGGTTCGACGCGACAGTGGACGGGTTCGGCAAGGCATGAGGCGGGTTCGACGAGGCGACGACGCGATGAGGTGAGTTAAATTTTTTTATCATCTTCATTTTGTCATTTTTCTTCTTTTTTCAGCAATTTTTTCTTAGTTTTGCCTCTTCTTCGTCTAATTCTTCATCATTTTCAAGCCGAAACCCTAGGATTCTCTCCTCTCTTTTAACTGAGCTTCCTATGCAATCTATTGATTCACGAAATTTTTTGTGTTTTTTGGAGAATTTTTATTTAATTACACATTCTTCTTACTCCGTTTTCGATCGGTACTGAACGGTATCGGTCAATTTCGACAGATATCAGCCGAAACTGACCGATACCGTTCAGTATCGGCCGATACTGAAACTAACCCTTGGTTTCGGTATTGTCAACTGCCGATACCAATACGATACGACTGATACCTAATGGTATCGGCCGATACCTCAAACCCTGGTTAGATCAGGTGAACATTTCTTCAGTATATGCTATGGGATGTGTAAAAAGAAATGAAAACATTTTGGAATACAATTGCTTGATGTGCAGAGAAAAGAACCTTGTAGATAGCTTGAAACAACCCGTATCTTAGAACAACATTCTGATGGGACGCGGGTCTACACCCGCAGGCACACCCGAAACCCAGCCGCCGGCCCAAAGCCTTAGCCGTGCGCGCCCCTTTAGTCCATTTAACCTGGTTTATTAGTTTTGAGAGTATTTAGGTAATTGGGATTAGGGGGTTTATTATTAAGCGAGGGCTAGCCGTCGCGATTTTTCTTATGCTTATTTTGATAATTGAGAGAGTTCTTCGAGAGTTCTTCGAGAGATATTAGGAGAGTGCGGACGTCCTCGCTTATCGGCGTCTTGGGAGGGTGATTGCCCCTTTATTGTAGCCAAAATTTATTTTTTATTTGCTATTTTAGCAATTTAATTTCAGATTTACGAAAATTCTATCAATTTGGTATCATAGCACGTGACGATCCATGGCGTCTTCGACGAGATCCCAAGACAAAATTGAGGCGTTGGAGGCGAACTTCACGAGCGAGATCGACGGGATCAAGAAATCGTTGGCAGGAAACGATGATTCCATGGCGAAATTAACGGCTTCCATCAACCAATTAACGACGAATCAAGCAAAGCACGAAGAGCAATTTGCGCAATTGATCTTCCAATTGGCGGCGAACAACAAAGGAGATGGAAACCCTAAATCAGTGGGAAAGGCCCCACCTTTAGGCAATGGAAAGGAAAAACGTCCTTATTGAGAAGGAATTCGTCGAGGATGAGGATGGGGAGCCGTGGAAGGTCGATTACTGGGAGGAAGTGCGTCGGAAAGCGGTGGAAGCACAAAGGGGAGGCGGCGGCCCTAGCCACCCCCCTAAGGAGGCGCAGAAGCAGGCGGGGGGGGGGGGGAGGGATGCTTACCAACAGCCCGCCGCCTCCTAGGACCACCGCATGGGAGGCGGCGGCCTCCCGTGGGTTTGCCCAGGGGCGGCGAGGGCCCCAGGGGAGCCGGCGAACCCCCCAGTCCCAGGGGGCGCTGGGGCGCCCGTGAGTACAAGGCGGGGCCGGCGGGCCTGCCTGCGACAGGCTGCGGGCTCCCAGGCCATGGAGAGCCTGGGAGGGGTGGTTTCGAGGCGAAAGGAGGTGATTTTCAGCGTTTGGGTGATTTTTAGCGTGTCCACGACAACCAGCCCCATCGGGAGGGGCCGACGCGTGATTTTGAGGAGGAATTGGGCTCCGGAGAATTTCAGCAGTATAGAGACTACGACGAAGGTTATCAGTACCCTCCCGACCCTCGATTTGATGACGGTAGGTGACAGCCTCCACCACACCACCAGGAGAGGCGCACAGCAGGCGGGGGAGGAGGTTACAGAGACTTCCAGGAGAGGCCAGCGGGCAGGTTTGGAGGTGACGAAGGGGGTGGATACGGGGACCAAGGAGGAGGACCCCATGGGGGTTACGAGCGACACCATGAGAGATGACAGCACTACCACCAGCCTAGACACGGTGGAGGTCACGGGGACCAGGGGGGATTCAATATGGACCGACTAAGAAAGCTAAAGATGCCTATATTCGATGGAGCGGACCCGGTCTCATGGATCTACAGAGCAGTGAGATTCTTTAGAGTTTCTCACATGACTGATGAGCAGAAGTTGGAGACCGCTGGCATATGTCTAAATGGGAAGGCCCTCGTGTGGTTTCAGTGGAAGGACGTGAGGCGCCCCTTTCGCTCATGGGAGGAAATCAGGGACCCGATGGTAGAAAGGTTCAGAGACTCCCACGTTGGAAACGTGCAGGAGCAGCTGCTATCACTCAGACAGGAGGGTACGGTGAGGGACTACCTAGAGAGGTTTGAGGCCCTTTCAGGACATGTGCATGGGGTAACCGACGAGACGATGGAGAGCACTTTCATGAAGGGGTTGAAGGCCACTATATGAGCAGCGGTACGCATGCAGAAGTCTCAGAGTCTGATGGAGGCCATGGAGTACACTCAGATGGCAGAGGACTATCAGTTGGAGGATAGGAAGGCCAGAGGGGGTTGGAGCGGAACGGCAGGTCGTAGCCTGTCATGCCCTGCTTTCCAAGTACGGAAGGCGAGACGTGAAGAGGTTCGCTCAGACTTGAAGCTATGCAGTTACAGTCTAATAAGCGTTTGTGTGTTCATCCATTCGCAGATTCTTGCATTGCAATGTAACAACAATAATAATAAATATGAACGCAGGCAATAAAAATAACCAACATTTAAAACATCCATTTCATTATACCAAACATCCAGAGATACAGTCATAAAAGAAAGTACAGAGTTTAAAATGAAAGGCCCCAAGCATGGCCGAAACTACAACATAGATAAGGTGCTACGCACCGAACAACCTAACAGCAGCTACTAGGAAACAAACAGCAACTAATAAAAAGCTCCAGCCGAGACTAGGGTGGGTCTCCGGTATCCTTGAACTGGATGTCAGCAAAAGCCTCAAGCATGACGTCAGCAACCTAGTAGTCCTCAGCAACTACTTCAAACTCAAAGCCTGACATGTGACACCCAAAGAGAAAAGGGCACATGTCAGTAAAAATCTCGAAAAGGGAAAAGCAGAGTTTTGTGCAAGGAAACGTGAAGTACATCAATTATAAGATAAATGCGACTTGGCAGTTTAAAATGATGATGACATGTCATGATATTTCAATGAATGCAGCAGTTTAAACATGAACATGATATTTGCAATGCATGACACGTCGTAGCAAGAGCTACTAAAAAATATTCACGATTTCACGATTAACTTGTATTCACGATGTGCACAGGGTTTACGCCTTTCAACTGAAGTTGCTGTACGGGCACACTTCTACGCTGAGTGATCGCTTAACACTACCCCTCCAAGTGTGTATGAACTGGTGCCCATCTTCTAGATCACGAGCCATGAAGTGTTTATACATTTCATGCTTCTGGAACACGAGCCAGGAATTGTTCTTGATTTGGCATAGGGTGAACCTAGCCTCATTACATGATGTAGGAGTCAAGATCCTACTCGCCGCAGCTTATTCTTTACATGATGTAGGAGTCAGAATCCTACTCGTTGCAGCTTACATTTCAATAGTAGCGTGTGCTACACAATCATTACAAGACATTCAATGCATGAAATGACATGGGATATGCAATGCGATAGTATGAGAGCAGATATTGAATTGTGTATAGTTATATCAAAATAAACGTGACATGTGATATGCATGAAATGACATGGCAAGGGTGTCGGATCTAACTTCGTTGTCAAGCTAGATCAAGTCTGGTGTCGGATCTAGCTTCGTTGTCAAGCTAGACCAAGTATGGCGTATAAGCGACTATCATTTCACCGCCTAATCTCTTTTACACGAAATCACAAATAGCCTAAACATGGCTTAACAATTTATTGTGCAAGCTTCACTTGCCTGAAATATCATGCCGCAAATCACACGATCAAAGAGTCCAGTGTCTGCCTACGTGCTCAACCAATCACCACACCAACCTACAGTCCCGTATTATTAATCTTAAATTAGTGATTTAACCAAAGCAATAAAAATTACCGGGTTTTATCTTGTTTAAACATGCGGCGTTTGGGTTCCTACGGATCAGAATATACCTCAACACGATGCGAGAGCTACACTGACGTCGGGTAGCGACGTCAGGGGTTGGATTCCGGTAGCGAGCGAGGTACGACTTCAGCTAGCCGCAAAGATGGCGACAACTAGCGGGACGGTAGCACGACGAACGAACGGCGGCAAGCAAGGGATCTCGGCCTGCTGGTTGACTCGGAAAACGCGCACGGGCACGCCTTCCACTCCCAAGCGTAGGAGTGTCAATGCAATATAAAAATAACCGGTGAGTACCGGGTCGGATCACAGGGACAAGTCGTTCTATATTCACAAGTTTGATCGATAAAGAAAAATAGAGCGTGAAACAACCACCTCAACTAACGGTGGATGAGTGGGAAAACAGTGTGGTGAAATCTAAAATCCTACCTAAGCACTAGGGGTGGAGAGCCGAATCGACAAGCAACGAGGAGGACTCATGTGGTGTGCATGTGAATGAGGCCGTGAGCGTGGGAATTCATCCCAAATATAACTCAATTGATCTCCCGGCTAAGGAAGCTCAATCGGAAAATACGGCATTTCATCGAACGTGTGGGGTGCAATAAGTAATGAATGAAACTCAAGAGTAATCAATAAGCACATTAGAGAGGGTCCGCTAGGATAATCCTCTTCTTGGATTTCCCCTTAGGGTTCCAATAAACAAATTTCTAGGGTTTCATCCACCAATTTAGAAAATAAAATGTGCTAGAGATAAAATCACAACCCAAGCAACCAACAATCACCAAACACAATTACACAAGAGAGATTTAGACATTCATAATGAAAAAGGAGACGTTTTTACTCAAAATCAATCGTCCAATTACAATACAAAACCCTAAATCAAAACACAAGAAGTTGGAGAAATTTCACCCAAGTGTCACTCCAAGATGGAAATCCTCCTCTTCCCAAATGCTCCTCCAAGCTCCAAGCTTCATCATCCTCCCCCCATGGCCTCCAAGCTCTTCTTCCCCCTCCAAAATTTAGCAAAAATAAGAACTAGGGCTGGAAAACCCCCCAAATTCGCAATATAACCCAAGCACAGCTTATCGGGTCTGTTTTTAAGTCAAACGGGTCGGATTCTGGCCCAAACCCGCAAGCAATGCCAAAATCTGCAGAAAATTTCAGCACCGTCACCCTGTCTTGCGAAAATTCTAGAAAAATCATCCGACCTCGGAATGACGTGTTCCAGGCGGCGATGGAACCGTAACAAAGTGTACAATCACAGAAAAATATCATTAGGCCAGGATATACACTGCAATGATAGCAGAATTCTTCACAAGAGAGGCAAAGTTGCAGAAATTTTCAGCACCGTCACCCTGTCTTGCGAAAATTCTAGAAAAATCATCCGACCTCGGAATGACGTGTTCCAGGCGGCGATGGAACCGTAACAAAGTGTACAATCACAGAAAAATATCATTAGGCCGGAATATATACTAGAATGATAGCAGAATTCTGCACAAGAGGGGAAAAGCTGAATTTCCAGACCCGAAATTTTCAACACCATCACCATGTCTTCCAAAAAATGCAGTAAATTGCTCCGACCTCCAAAATTTCTAGGAAAATATGCGTTGGAATCGGGACTTCATGAAATTTGACTGAAAAATAATAGGAGACTAAGATGATGATGATAATAAGTTGTAAAAATTGTGTTTTATGCATATGTAAACGATAAGCTCCAAATTTAAGAGATATCAAAAATATGTATGAAACAAAGCTAAGATGTGATTAATACATGCACAAAAAGCACCGAAATGGGGGGATAAATATACAATTTTTGCCCTGAATCACCTGCTGTTGAGTTGCGCACGACAACGGTGCGGTCTAGGGCTGATCAAGAGGAAGAGGGCTGTTAAGTGGAGGGCAGCGGCAGTTTTTGGATGGAGATGCGGCAAGGAGGGTTACCGTGGATGACCGAGGGGACGAAGGGTGTTTAGGGGGCTGGTGGCCGGATCTTGTGGAGGAGAGGGGCTGCCGGCAAGGGGAGAAGGGGTTCGGTCTGTCAATAGGAGGGGAGGTGCGGCTGTCTTTGGGTGGGGGTTCGGCAGGATGTAGTGTAGGCCGAAGGGTGTTTCAATCCGGATCTAGGAGGAGAGGGGCGGTAATCTTGGGGGATGGCCGGAGGCTGGCCGAGGCTAGGTTGTGGGGAAGGCCGACCGGATGTTGTGTATTCAAGGGGGAGTGATTCGGCAGTTTTCAAGGGCAAGGGGTTGTTCGGTTGCTTCAAGGGAGGGGAGATGTGCGGCAGTACAAAGGAGAGGTCAAGGGGAGGTCTCGGCCTAGGGTGGTTCGAGAGGAGGTCCGGCAAGTGTGGGTGCTGGCCGTGGAGTTTAAGGGGCTGTGCGGCAAAGGAGATCCGGGTGAAGGGGCGGCTGCGTTTGTGAAGAAAACCTAGGCTAGATGCGTGAGTGTTGAAAACAAAGAGGGGTTTTGCTAAATGGGGTTGATAAGGAGTGGACTTAGGCTTGATTAGAGAGAGAGAGTGTGAGAGGGGGAGGGTAGATTTAGGGTGCAAATAGACTAGGAAACATGTTCATGGGATACGTATGATCCTAAAGTTTAGATTAGATTAGATTTTAATTAGAGTTTGAATTAGGGATTAGCTAAGGCTAATTACAGATTAAAAGTGATTAGGGTGAAGGGTCAGCCTAACGGTGTCCGATAAATACAAGAAAAATATCGGGACGACCGTGTCGACGAGAGGATCGAGACTAAGATGATTGGTCACGTGCTAGGTTAACGAAAAACGGAACTAAAAATTAAAAGGTCAAACGTCGAAGTCTAAAGTCACGACACCTCTTCAAACAAAGCTGTTTTGTGGAAGAATGAGCCGTGAAATGTCGTTCACGAAAAATTCCACAAATAAGTACTCTCTCAGAGGGTCACAACGACATATAACTTCGCTCGTTCGAGATAAAAGAGGAGGTCACAAAAATAAGCATACGAACAAGAAGGTACGCGCACGAAAAACATACGATCGAAAAGCGGCCGTGACGTAGCCAGCCAGTGACAGGTGGACAGCAGAGAGTCACGACGGGGCAGATTCGGTGGTCAGTGAGAAGACTGGAGAGAGGAGTAGTGCACCGCAGGTTGGGGGGCAGTGCAGGCTCATGACGGATGCGGAGATGAGTGAGAAGCGACAGAAGGGATTATGTTTTAGATGTGATAAGCGATTCACACTGGGTCACAGGTGTGCAGGATGCAAGCTCCAGGTGCTGCTGCTGGAGGAAGATGATGACGAGGCTGACGTCAAGGAGGAGACAGCTGAGGCAGAGGAGGAGCCTGAGGGCCATCAGTTGGACGTGCCGGAGGTGTCCCTTAACTCCGTGGTAGGGTTCGCACCGAACCATACCATGAAGCTGAGGGGAGAGTTTGGCGACCAGGAGGTGACTGTGCTCATTGACAGTGGGGTGACCCACAAATTCATTTCCAGGAGAGTGGTAGCACAGCAGTGGCTCCAGCTGATCGACTGTGGCAGTTTCAGTGTTATGATGGGGACGGGAAAGAAGAAGAGCAGTCGGGGAGTTTGCAGAGGGCTGGTACTGACCATACATGGGATACAGGAGATCACAGATTTCTTACCTCTAGACCTGGGGAGCATCGACGTCATCTTGGGTATGACATAGCTACAGACGTTGGGGGAGATGACAGTGAACTCGAAGCTGTTACGGATGGAGTTTCAGGAGGTTGGAAGAGCAGTGATACTACAGGGGGGACCCCAGCCTATGCAGAGTTTTGATCTCTTTGAAGACCATGTTGAGGACCATTTAGACTGAGGGAGGAGGATACCTAGTGGAGCTGTACTCGTTGACAGGGGAGGGAGGCGCTGAGGCCTGTGCGGAGCAGCCCATTCCAGGAGAGGTGCAGCAGCTGATGGAGCAGTTTGATGAGATCTTCCAGGAGCCTCGGGGTCTTCCACTACCGAGGGACCACGAGCATGCCATATTACTGCGAGATGGCGTGTCCTCCATTAGTGTCAGGCCCAATCGATACCCCCAGCATCAGAAGGATGAGATAGAGAAGATGGTGACAGAGATGGTGCAGGCGGGAGTGATTCAGCCTAGTGTGAGTCTGTTCTCCAGTCCAGTGCTAGTAGTGAAAAAGAAGGATGGGAGTTGGTGCTTCTGTGTAGACTACATGGCGTTGAACAAGAAGACAGTGCCAGACAAATTTTCCATACCGGTGATAGAAGATCTCCTGGATGAGTTACATGGGGCAGCCTTGTTTAGTAAGATAGATCTCAAGTCTGGCTACCATCAGATTAGGATGCGACGGGAGGATGTGCTCAAGACGGCGTTCAGGACGCATGAGGGCCACTACGAGTTTCTAGTCATGTCGTTCGGCTTGACGAACGCACTTGCCACCTTTCAGGCTCTTATGAATAAGGTATTCCGTCCTTACCTGAGGCGATTCATACTAGTTTTCTTCAATGACATTTTGGTGTACAGTCGGACCTTGGAGGAGAACTTGGACCACCTGCAGGTTGTATTTCAGGAGCTGTCGTATCATCAGCTATTTGCGAACAGGAAGAAGTGTTTATTCGGGCAGCCACAGGTGGAGTATTTGGGGCATGTGGTGTCAGCAGGAGGATGGCAGCTGATAGAGCGAAGATAGCGGCGATGCTAGACTGGCCGCGCCCCACCACACTCAGGGGGCTACGGCCTGGGTCTGACAGGTTACTACCGCAGATTTGTGGAGGGGTATGGGACGATTTCCTGGCCACTGGCAGAGCTATTGAAGAAGGACTAGTTTCACTGGAGGGAGGAGGCGACGACAGCTTTTGAGGCCCTGAAGAGGGCCATGACCACTGTGCCAGTTTTGGCGTTGCCAGACTTTTCCAGACCCATTGTGGTAGAGGCTGACGCATTGAGACATGGGCTGGGAGTAGTATTGATGTAAGAGCAGCGGCCCATTGCTTACTACAGCCCGGTGAAGAGCAGCGGCCCATTGCTTACTACAGCCTGGTGTTGACCGCTAGAGCCCGACTGCGGTCTGTCTACGAGAGGGAGTTGATGGCCATAGTGTTGTCTATTCAGAAGTGGAGGCCATACTTGTTGGGGCGGAGTTTCCTTAGTACACACAGATCAGCGAAGCCTGAAGTACCTATTGGAGCAGCGGATGGTAGCAGAGGAGCATCAGAAGTGGCTGCGAAAGTTGATTGGGTACAGGTTGGAGATCGAGTATTGCCCGGGGCTGGAGAACAAGGCGGCGGATGCACTTTCACGGTGAGAAGAGGAGGCAGAGTTAGTCACACTAGCAGTTTCCGTGCTCCAGGACTGGGGGCCTCTGCAGCAGGAGGTTGAGCTTGATCAGGAGTTACCAGGCATACAGGAGGCTCTACTGCGGAGGTCGACTGAATATCCGGGGTACTCTCTTCAGGATGGGCGGCTATTATATTGGGGGAGACTGGGTCTGCCGAGGACGTTGACATATATATTGGCTATATTCCAGGAGTTTCACAGCAGCGTCATATGAGGACATTCGGGGGGGTCCTAAAGACCTATCAGAGAATGGCAAGGGAGGTCTACTGGAAGGAGATGAAGAAGGATGTGGCGAAGAGGATTACAGAGTGTGACGTGTGCCAGCGTCATAAGTTCCAGGCAATGTCCCCGGGAGGAATACTACAGCTGCTGTCGTTGCCCGATCGAGTATGGGAGGACCTCTCCATGGACTTCATAGATGAACTACCGAAATCGGGTGGATATACAGTCATATTTGTTGTGGTTGATCGCCTCAGCAAGTATGCACACTTCGTTCCGCTTCGGCATCCTTACAGCGCAGTGTCGGTGGTGGAGGTATTTCTGAAGGAGATCATTCGTTTGCATGGACTTCCAAAGTCCATTGTCTCGGACCGAGACAAGGTGTTCCAGAGTAGATTCTGGCAGGAGCTTTTCAGGCTGCAGGGGACAGTGTTGAGACGGAGCACAGCCTACCACCCTCAGACCGATGGACAGACGGAGGTGGTAAACATGAGTGTCGAGACTTACCTACGATGTTTTATTTCAGATAATCACAAGGAGTGGGTGCGTTGGTTAGCATGTGCAGAGTACTGGTACAACACGTCCTATCACACTGCAGCTCAGACGACACCGTTCAGGATACTGTTTGGCAGGAACCCTCCCCACTTACTATCCTATGGGCATGACTCGACACCAGTATCAGATGTGGAGCAGTATCTGGCAGAGAGGGATCAGATTCTGGAGGAGCCGAAGCTCCATCTGGCTAGAGCTCAGCAGGTTATGAAGGCGAGGGCAGATTTACACCGCATGGATGCGCAGTTCGCAGTGAGAGATATGGTGTACCTGAAGCTGAGGCCCTACAGGCAGTGATCCTTGGCTCACAGGCACAATGAGAAGCTAGCGTCGCATTATTTTGAACCTTTCGAGGTTGAGGCAAGAGTGGGACCGGTTGCTTACAAGCTGAGGTTACCTCCAGGATCGGTTATTCACCCGGTGTTCCACGTTTCACAGCTTCGTCAGGCAGTCGGAGATCACACCCCTTCACCCACCCTTCCGGAGACGTTGACAGCTGATATGAAGGTGAGGTTGGAGCCAGAGGCATTGAAGGGGGTACATAGAGGGCGCACGGGAGAGCGCGAGGTCTTGCTGCAGTGGAAGGATTTGCCCGAGCACGAGAGCACGTGGGAGGCTATGGACGTGATGGCGCAGCGATTTCTAGACTTCCACCTTGAGGACAAGGTGGATCTTTGGGGGGAGTATTGATGGGACGCGGGTCTACACCCGCAGGCGCATCCGAAACCCAGCCGTCGGCCCAAAGCCTTAGCCGCGCGCGGCCCTTTAGTCCCTTTAACCCGGTTTATTAATTTTGAGGGTATTTTGGTAATTGGGATTGAGGGGTTTATTATTACCTTTAACCCGGCTTATTCAGACATTACATTACTGATTTGAGGTTTATTTCCAGCAACATTAGGGTATTAGAATTCTACTTTAGAAAACAGTTTGTATGTGGCAAGAACCTCAAATAAAAAATTATATGATTGGGCAAGAAACCTGAAGGCGCACACATCTGGGCATGATTCATATAAAACAATTGATACAGTATTGAATGGAGAAAGATGCAAATTGATCGCTTGTGCTAAGATATCTAACTTGAATTTTGTAATCGATGCAGTTCCATATGCTAAGCACCTTTGGAGACTTGGAGCCATTTTAAACAATTGACGATGTTCCCTAGCCTTGCAATCAGAGGATTGTAAAACTAACAAGCCATGGTGTATAAAATGAGCAAGTAAACATGTACCTTTAACCAACTTATGGGAACTAGCAGTCTGTACAAGGTAGGATACGGGGCATAGCCCCACAAATATTTTAGTAATCTCAGGCAAAGTTTTCATTGGGGGTACATAGAGAAAAGAAAGTAGAGATCATCTTTGCGAGTTCAGCGTTTAGAGATAAACATGTTATTAGTACAAACTAGAAAGGTATGTCCAACAGAATAGTATATATGAGTTCTGATGCTTGCAGGAAATTAATGTGTAACCCAGTCTTTGTTTATCTGAAATCATCATATAGAAAAACATTGGAGTGGACAGGTACACGACTGTTGTGGAGACCTGATATATCTCAAGTCATTCAGAACATGTTGAGATGGAGATTGCATCGTACTTCAGCTTGGTGACATTTATCATAAGATAAAGAAGGTTGGAGAAAATTTGCTTAATATAACACACCAAATAAGAGAAGTGTGCCATTTATCGCACCTACATGAACATAAGAATTACACTTGTAAATTAGAGGGATAAAGAATGCAGTCTTATCAAAACTAATAATAATCAAATAGAAAAACTTAACCGTATATGGATGCGTACTCAAAAACTGCCTCCAAGAATGTAGAGAAGTTGACATCTAATTAGTATAGAGAATAGTCAAACTAGATATGAGTTCTGGTACTTGAATACAAATGACGAAGATAAGCTCAATCATGTCCTCGTTGATGCAGTTATTATGGAGAGAAGAATACTGAAGAGGAGTCGGTAAGAACCAAATATCCTTGTAGCGACCACCAGATTCATGTAAATCATCTTTTAGTCCTTCAAAACAGTGTAAGATAGATATCAAGTCATAAATCACCTTACTGATTTAAGAGAATTTGAAGCATGAAGAAAGGTGGAGAGAAATTGGTTAGCATAAACTCAGTTGTCAAGTGAAATTTATTTTACCTTCCCCGTAAATAAATGCTAGCTAATCGGTTGATATCACATGTTACCTGCATGAACGCAAAACATTAATCTGATACACAAAAGAACAAAGGATAAATATGTTATAATAATGTACAGAAATGATGAACCAAAGATCAAGGGAACAACAACTAAGCTATGTACCATGATCACGGATATGCATCCACAAAGATGTGTTGTAGCTTGGACCTGATTTTGCCCTGATTGTCTGGCCATTCCAAGCTTTTCCTCCATGATGCCTGTCCCTTTATCTGTCCTAACTTCTCTGCATTCAGTGGGACTTTCTTCAATTTCGGGCAATCTCGCACATCGAGAATCTCCAAGGAAGGGAAAGCCAATGGTTTGCTCCCACAGCTTAGACTCTCCAGCTCTGGCAGCTCACTGAGAATCAGTTTCTGAAGATGGGGAAGAATGTTGATCTCTTCTGCAATTTCTGTCTCCGGCTCTTTTCCTTTAAGGGATTCATTCTCGCAATGGATTAACTGTCTTACTCCTTTGCAACGAACCATCACTAAAAGTATGAGGTTCTGGAGGCTGCCGCTTTTCAAGGTAAGTTTAGCTTTGGAAAGCTCATTCAGTCTGAGTCTCGTTAGATTGTTAAGGGCGGACAAATGTTCAAACTTACCATCATCGATCACAACCTCCTCCAAGTCATCGCAGCGTCGGATTAAAAGTGCGTTCAATGCCTTAAACTCAGGCCCAAGGGTTGCAATTGAAAGTGTGGTTAGACCGGTGGAGTGAATTATTTCGAGCCGATGTGTGGAGTTAGCTAGCTGCGGAGATCCAGAAAGCTTCTGCAATTGGGATGCTGTACTTACGCTGATGCCAAGTACTTTCAGTAGCTTCAGGCGGTGAAGATCTTCGAAATCCACCCCGTCTCCAGTTGAATCCACTTTCCAGTCCTTGTAACTCCCGAACATGGAAAGAGACCGCAATTCGGCGAGGCTTGCAATTAAGCCTTCAGGAATTTGTTCGAGAAGTGGAGTGTTTGACAGCCCTAAGAACCTCAGCTTATTTAGGTACCCCAATTCTCGGATTATTCATGGACCCAAAGAAACCGTTGCATATTTCCCCTGATAAAGGATTGCCGAATAATAGAAGGGTTAATAGAGAAGGGGAGTCTGGCCTCACCGACAATGTCTCTATGGAGTTCATCACCAGTGAAATTCTTTCCGCATCTTTCCACTCATTAACATCTGGTGCATCTTTCAAAGCTTTTCCTGCTCGCACCAACCATTTGTCACCACCAATCCACACGGCTAATGCACGGATCATCGAGTGTATATTGAAGTAATCGCTACCACCGCTCTCCAGCAAAGATGCAGCTTTTAATACATCAAGGCCATCATAAGAAGCACAACGATCGTCTGCTAAAAGCCCCTCGCCTATAAAGTAATCTGTAATGGCCTGCTTAGTAATGTCAAAACCATCCGGAAACATGGAACAATATAGGAAGCATGTTCTCAATTTGTCGTCTTCAAGATTCACGTAACTAAGCTTCAAACGGGCGAGCACATTTTTCATGCCTCGGATTTTCAGCGGGGTGTTTTGTAGAGTTGCCATTGCTTCCTCCCACTCCTGTGGAGTCTTCTTCTTTGCCATAGCACATCCAACAGCTACAAGGGCAAGTGGTAGACCCCCACATTTTTTTACCATTCCCTCGGCATGCCGCCTTATCAACGGGTGGGACTCAATGAGCTTCCTGCCTGCCTTCTCTACAAACAAACTCCAGGCCGCCTCCCACTGCAAGCATTTAACCACGACCGTGGCTGCACCCATGCTCTCACATACATCTTTTAGTCGTGTCGCCATTATGACCTTGCACTTCGTATGACGTGAAGCCGTAGGAATTCCTACACCATTGAGATCCACGGCTTTCCACACGTGATCCAAAATGAGTATAAAGTCTATCTCTTCGAGGTTCACACGGATACGTCGAGCAAGTTCTTCTCGGCTTTTGTTTAGATATCCTGTAAATCGCAACTTGTCTGCAACAGCCTTTTGCACTTCCTCTGCATCACGACTTCCCTCCAGGTCTATCCAGACGATCCGGTATCTGTGTCTGAGAGGGGATTTGTCACAGAATGTCTTCAAGAGTCTTGTCTTGCCCACCCCTCCCATCCCATGGATCCCAATGACGCTTGCTTCGTCATTGTTTACAAGCTCTTCAAGCCTCTCGAACACTGGGTCCTTGTCCGATGCCACCAATCCAGATGCAGCAGGCGTTTCCCCATGGTATGTTTGGGCAATCAGAGGCATCCTGACAAACCAAATGGAGAAGGGCTTATCAAATTTAATAAAAGAACGCACGCACGCACACACATACTCTTGCACCATGACACACAAGCAACTATAGAGGGATAAAAGGGCGGGCGGGGGGCAACGTACCCTGTGGAAGGATATTCCGCCATGAAGATGGGCTCAAACTTGGACTTGACGTTATCATGCTTTTTTGGCCATTCCAGTCCGTTCCACCATGATATCTGACCCTTGATGCATCGCAACTTATTTGCATTCAGCGGGAGCTTCTTCAGCCTGGAGCATTCATACACATCGAGAATTTCCAAGGAAGGGAAAGCCAGTGGTCTGCTCCCACAACTCAGGCTCTCTAGCTCTGGCATGTTTATGAGTTGCAATTCGTAAAGACTAGGCAGCACGTCGATCTCTTTCAACCTGTCCTCTTCTTTCTCCTCTTCCTCCTCTTCCTCCTCCTCTCCCTCCATTTGCTCCTCCTCCTCTTTGTCATCCTCTTCAATGGATTCATTGACACAGTGAATCAGTTGTCTTATTTCTCCGCAATGAGCAAACGTCAAATACTTGAGTTGCTGGAGGCTCCCACATGTCCAGGCAATCTTAGCTCTGGGAAGCTCGCTTAAGACTAAGCTCCTTAGGTTCTGAAGCGTGGATGACCATAAATCATCTATTAAGAATTTCTCCAAGTCCCTGCACTCCCTGATCCACAACGCTTCCAAATCCTTGAAGCTGCTCGCAAGCGTTGCGGTTGAAATCGTACTCTGCAGGCCTTGGCGGATCCGTATCTTAAGTTTACGTGTGCACTGTGCCAATCGGTTGGATCCAGCAAGCTTTTTCAAGGCGGCAACTGTATTTATACTGATGCTAAATGCTTTCAATCTCTTCAATAAACTAAGCTCTTCGATATCAGCGCCTTTGCCAGTTGAATCTACTTTCCAGTCCTCAAATCCGCGGTACATGAAAAGAACACGCAATTCAGTAAGTTTCCCGATCAGCCCTTCTGGGATGCTCACGAGATTTGGTGTGTGCGACAATAGAAAGTATCTCAATCTGACCAGATTTCCCAACACTTGTGGTAGGGAAGTGATGTTAGTATCGCAGAAGTCGAGGTACTGGAGCTGAACTAGTTCCCCGATTTCAGGTGGGACCTCCTGAATTTGAGTATGTGAGAGATCAAGGACCCTGAGATTTTTCATTGAATGGAAGAAACCATCACATATTTCTACAAGAGGATTACGGTGAAGAAGAAGTGTTAGCAGACAAGGGGAATGCGGCTTCTCTGACAATTTTGTAATGCTGTTATTCATGAGTGATATCCTTTCAACCCCTCTCCATTCATCAACGTCAGGCGCCTCTGCCAGCCCTTTTCCAGCTCTTACCAGACATTGTTTCCCCGACATACCAGTTTCTATCCACGTTGTTGAAATTCTCATCATTGGATGCATCTTGATGTGATCTGAATCACTGCCCGGCTCTAGCATGGATGCAGACTTTAGGATATTCAGAAGATTGTATCCCTCATTATACACATCATCCCCATCTAAAATCCCCTCGCCTACACAGTAATCCACAATCCACTGGTTATAGATGTCATGGCCGTCCGGATACAAGGCGCAATACAAGAGACAAGTTTTCAGCCTGTCATCTTCAAGATTGTCATAACTTCGCTTCAAACGGTTATGCACATCTCTCATAGGACGAATCTCCAGAGGTGTGTTTTCTAGTTTGGTGATTGCATATTTCCACAGCTCAGGAGTATCTTTCCCTGCCATCTCCTGCCCAATAGCTATGAGTGCAGATGGAAGACCCCCGCACTTCTTCACCAATATCTCAGCATGATGTCTTATCGCCGGGTCAGACTCAATAAGCTCCTTCTCTGCCTTCTCTGCAAACAGGCTCCATGCCTCCTTTGCCTCCAAGCATTTGACCTGAATCTTGGTTTTCTCCGCATTCATCCTATTGCATACACTTCCTATTCTCGTTGCCACTATGACCTTAGACTTTGTTTGACGTGTGCCAATGGGAACTCCGACAACCTTGAGATCCACTTCTTTCCAGACATCATCCAAAATCAGCACATAACTTTTTTTGTTTAGGTATTCAGTTATGCGACAAGCTCGTGCTTCCTCATTTTCTTTTTCAATAACTGCAAGTCCCAATTTCTCTAAAAATTTTATTTGAGTATTTTTCACTGTGTGACAGTCGTCCATATTGACTCGGATCAGCCAATGAGTAACCATTAGAGGGGATTCGTTATGGAATTTATCCAGGAGTTCTGTCTTCCCGACCCCTCCCATCCCATAGATCCCGATGATGCTCACTTCGTCATCAGCAGCAAGTTCTTGAAGCTTGTTAAACTCATATTCACGGCCTACCATGGATCTGCCAGGCCTCTCCACATAACGACTTGGCGCTAAATCTATGGCAATGTCATGGGGAATCTTGGTCTCCAAATCCTTGGCGGCGTTGATCATTTTCACCGCATTCTTGCTGTATGTGTAGCTGGCCCAAAGATTCGGAGAAATGTCCTCCAGACATTTAACCTTAAGCATTTCAGAGTAAGCATCTGTCATTTTTGCAGCTTCACCTGTTTTAAGAATAAGCATGCACATTATTTGCACAGACTTATATAGACTATAAACAGCAAATTAAAACAGGTTATAAAGTAAGAAAAATCAAGTTCTGTGTAGTGCTATCTTGTGTGCACACTGTTGTGCGTAGTAATTAATTTGTATGGATATTACAGACACATACTCACCACAGCATGCTTGTTTTCTAGGTAACGAAATTTGAACCTTTGAAATTACATCCCTATAAAATTTTAGTTTGTATGTAGAACTTTACAAGTAAGAATACGATGAGAATGATTTTTGTCATGCACATTACATTATCTATTTTGCAATTGAGGGATGTTTTTTAATTGAGTTGCTGACTAGGACAAACTGGTGGGTAGAAAGACGGCTAGGATTGAATCTCGAGGAATCAATGGTTAGGATGAGAGTTCGTGAAAATTTTGGGGGGCTAAACATTTGCATTTTGGGGGAACCCTTTGAAGGGGAAGCCCGAAAACTTTGAAATTTGGGGGGAACCCATTTGGGGGAAAATCCGAAAACTTAGAAATTTGAGGGGAATAAAATTTTGGGGGGAATATTTTGAATGTCGCATGCCCTTAAGGCACAGGTTATGACTAGTACCTTATATATTTGAATTTTTCAAATTTAATTTTTTGCAAAAAATATATCTATTGGATCCATGTACTCATTATGATTTTTCTTCCACATTTGTGTACACTGGAATTGAAATTTATATGAACCTCTCACTTCTGTTAGACACCATCACCCACATCCCCCCTTTCCCCAATCATGCAGTTATCGGCCCCAACACGTAGCCATTCTGCTTTTTAAAGCACTGTTTGAAAAAAAATAGGCTTATTTGAATAGCATTGGTCTAAAGAAGCAAGGTTTGCATGTACTACCCTCAAACATTACTACTGTTAGATAAAAATGTACTTGAATTGTAAGTTTGATAAAATCAGTATAATATTCGACATGTTATTATAAAGTTATTCACATTTTGTTGTGTGTATGTGGACTGTGGAGTATATTTATCAAATATACTGTTACTTGAATTGTAAGTTTGATAAAATCAGTATAATATGCGACATGTTATTATAAAGTTATTCACATTTTGGTGTGTGTGTGTGGAGTATATTTATCAAAGACCATGGTTTTGTGTTTTTGTCTACATATATAAAACACACATGAGTGCATTCAAATGGGATGAACTTACCTAACTATACCAAAATGCACAATGTGTTATTAAATCAAATGCTCCAGTGCATTCATTGTAATTACAGGTTTAAAAGTTATAAAAAGCACATATTATTATGAAATTTTCCAAGAGGTCAAGGGATGAAAAATGAGTGGTTTTAAAATAATATTACTATAAAAATTCCACTATCCATGAACTAACGCCCTCGAAACTTATGATTTTTAATTAGATACTTGCGGTTTTTGTGGGTTGCCTAGCTGGAACTGATTTGATTAGATACTTGCCGTTTGACCCGCGGATTGAGTGGAAGTGCATGCTTTTAGGGTTTGGCAGCGGCGACGGCTAGGCTACAACTTTTGGGAAAAAGTTCTGTGAGACTCCGGGAGGGAGGCCGACGGCTACGTACGTAGGCTCAAGGGAGTTGATCTAGTCGGTGGTGCAAGGGGAGCTTGCAGGCAAGGGGAGCTTGTCGAGAATACTCCACGGGGTTGACGGTTGTCACCCTTCACGGTTTGTATTAAGTGGGAGCGTGTTCCTCCTAGTAGAAACGTGATATTAGAGGTTGTACTCTTTAATTATTTTAGTGGCGTATTCTGTTTTTCTGGGCATGGCCCCGCAGATGTATGTGTGCGCACCGAACTGCGTTACCAAGTCTTGTGTGTCTCTGATTGACGTGTGTTGTTTCTTTGGATTTGTGTTTTATGACTGCGTACTGAACTTCAATTGGTATCAGAGCATGTCATCCGTGTAACTTTGTTTTGTCAAAGTGAGTGTGATCTTGTGTGTCAGTATGCAAATCATGAATTCGAAAGAAGGCGCCTCTGTTACACGTCCTCCTTTACTCACCGGATCAAATTACACATACTCCCGTATGCGAGCTTTTATCAAGTCCTGTTACGACCTAAAGATCGTAGGAGCCCGACTCCCGTCCGGATCCGTTAACATACCCCATTAACTCACCTTTTCACAAAAGGGCCGCCGCCCCGAAAATCCGGGGCCTCATGGAGACAGGCGCGCCTTGCAGCGCTCCCCGAACCGGCCGGGGCGGACCCCCGCAGCCGGCCGAGGCGGACCCCCGCAGCCGGCCGAGGCGGACCACCACAGCCGGCCGACTCTTAGTCCCCCGCTAACGACAAACAACCTAAGGATAAGGACACCTCTGACACATACGTCACCCGACCATCCGACAAAGCACCCCCTGACGGAAGAGCCGCCTGACAGGTAACGCTTTCGGCCCTGACATCCCGACAAAAGCACCCCTGGGCCGTTGCGCCGCCTGACAAAGGCGGGTCAGGGACTCCTGTTCCCGGCGCCATTATCCGAAGCCTCCGCCGACACCCGAGCCAGCTCAGCACGCCTAGTCATCACCCGTCAGGTATAAATACCCCTTCTCCTCTTACGGAGAGGGGGTTGGCTGCAGAATTCTCTCTCATTCTATTATTCACACACGAGTGCAAAGGTCTTCCATATCTTTGTTCTCCCACCTATAGCTCGCCACGCGCGGTCGACACACCGTTAGTCCGACCGGCGTGACTAGCCCCCCATTTGAAGCCCTATCACTGACTTAGGCATCGGAGGGGCTAAGGGTTGAACCCCAACCCAGCCCTTCTGACGAGTTGTTCGTGTTGCAGGAGAGCTCGCCCATCAACACAAGTCGGCGTCACCCCCCTGCCCTTCAACCTGATTCTGCTGCATCCGGCGAGATTCAACCCCGTGACCATCACTGGCGACGGGATCGACTTCTTCACCCCACCAGTTGCTTGTTAAACAGCCCACCTAAACCCCCTTCTCCACATAACCACCGTGCCCTTGGTTCCCATTAATACAAATTCATTGTACGCGAGTTCCACCTCGTAACAATTGGCGCCGTCTGTGGGAACGAAGGGTCACACCCATGTTAGATTCCATACCGATCCCGCGGAACCCGAACCACGACAAAGATCCCGTGGGGCAGGAACCGCTCGCCCTACAAATCACCCCGGCGTCCGACCCCCTTCTGGGGATGGGCTCCGAGATTGAACACACTTCAGTCCCCGCCGTTCTGAAGAGCTTCGAGGCCGTCGCTCAGGCCAGGGGAGGCTGTCAGACGGCTGGAACGGAGCCTCTGCCCGGCCCCTCGGAGCCCCTGAACGTGAGGCGAAACCTCCACCCTCAGTTCGAGGAGGAGGGGGAGCATAGGGGGCTCGCTGAGGAGATCGCGGCCCAGCAAAGACTCCTGGAAGAGGAGGTAGAAGTTGCGCAGCGGTGGAGGCGCCTGGGGGAGGCGGCCGCCGCGCAAAGGCGTCTGGACGAGGCGGCCGAGACCGCCCGGAAGGCCTACCAGGAAGAAGAGGCCGCCCGCCGCCAACTTCGCTTCATCATCGCGGAGCGCGAGAGGCTGAGGATGGAAAACAGGAGCAACCGAGAAATCCTGGATGAGGCGGCGACGGCCCGACGGCCTGGGAACGGGCGGGACCCGTTGCTGAACAGGTCCCCGCCTGGAGGAGGCGGCCCCTATCACCAGCACCACCCCTCCGATACCCTGCGCGAGGAAGCCGTTTGTCGGCAACTACGCTTCCTCACCGCCGAGCGCGAAAGACTCCTTCAGGAGAATCAAGAACGGATGGAGGCCCGAGGAGAGCTGGCCGGGAGGCGCGGGCGCGGGGAGGACCGTAGCCCACAACCCGTCGAATCCTCGGCCCAAGGAAGGAGCCCCGCCTGGAGACCGTCGGGCTACTCCCCGGGGACGGAGGACCGTCGGCGGCCGAGGCGCGACCGAAGCCCGACCCCCGAGTGGCGGAGGGGGGATGCGCCGGATCGCCCAACCTACCCGGAGGAGGCCACGCCACTCGCCCGGTGGATCACTTCCGCCCCCAGGCCCGTAAGGTTCAAACCCCCTCACTTGGCCACGTACAATGGGAGGGGCGACCCCCTCACACACGTGCAACAATACCGGGGGGCGATGGAAGCCCAGGACGTGGATGAGGCGTTCCTTTGCCGACATTTCTCCCAAAGCCTGAGGGACACCGCGCTGGACTGGTACTTTGGCTTGCTCGCGAGGTCCGTATGGAGCTTTGGCGAACTATCCCATAAGTTCTGCCAAGAGTTCCGGGCCGGGCGAACAAAAAAGAAGCCCTTAGACTATCTCAGCACGATAGTCCAAAGGGAGGGGGAAGGAACGGGAAGATACCTCCGCCGCTTTCAGGAGGAGAGACGGGCGGTGGTGACATGCGGCGACGAGGTGCTTATGCTGGCCTTCAAGACGGGGCTGCGGACTCGGAGCCTCCACAAATCCCTGCTCCGGGATCCACCGACCGACTATGAAGCGTTGGTAGCAATGGCGGAGAGGCACGCGTTGGCGGAGGAGACTTTGGGTGCAAAGGTTGTATTCCCCCAGGCGAAACCACCCGCAGACGGGCCCCGGCCGCACCCTCGGCCGAGGCAGGAGGAGAGGGGGCGAGACCGCGATCAGATGGCCCTACCGCGGCGGGAGCCACCCGAGCCCCGCCCGCTAGATCGCCTTGGCCCGGCACGCGAGTTCGCTCCGGCACGGAGGCCCCCCGGAGTCATCCCAAGACCAGAAGACCCCCCGCCGGTGCATTACACGCGACTCAATGCCCCCATGATGGAGGTGCTGGCCGCGGCGACGAGGGCCGGGTTACTGTCGGAGCCTCCCCGGGAGATGAGGACGGACCCGGCGAGGCGGGACCCCCGGAGATACTGCCGATATCACCGGGACCACGGTCACGACACCGACCATTGTTACTCCCTTAAGAGAGAGATCGAGCGACTGATCCAAGCGGGTCACCTGGGAAACTTTGTCGCGGGGAGGCGGGAGATGGCGGAAGAGAGAGCCCCCCGGAGGAAGGGGGACGGGAACCACCGGCGGACCGCGATAAGGAGGAGCCACGCCCCCCAAGGGCGGTCATGCGAATTGAGATGATAACTGGAGGCCCCTCCTCGGCGGGGCGAGCGCCCGCCATCCCGAAGGCCGGGGCTCGACAGGCGATGACGGCGGCCGCCGACCACCGACCGAAGCGAAGAAGGACACACCGACCCCCGATCACCTTTACCGAGGAAGACTGGCGGAAAGCGCGGAGCCAGAACAACGACGCTCTCGTCGTCGAGGCTCGGATCGGGGCGGTTGACGTCGGCCGGCTCCTGATTGACACCGGAAGCTCCTGCGACATCCTCTTCCTGTCAACGGTCGAGAGGATGGGATGGGGGCGCGCAGACCTAGAGCCCTGCGGGGGCCCTGTGGCCAGCTTCACCGGCCATGAGATCCCTACCGAAGGAACGATCACCTTGCCCATGACTCTGGGGGAGGAGCCGAGGATCGTCACCAAGGAAACGCTTTTCGTCATCGTCGACATCGCGTCGGTGTATAACGGAATCATAGGGCGCCCATATATGACGGCCATCGAGGCGCTCCCCAGCCTGCAACATCAAACGATGAAGTTCCGGACCCCGCGGGGGTGGGACAGGTGCGGGGAGGTCGAGGGGTGCCCAGAGACCACAACCGTGTGCCGTCCCCGCCTGGGGGCCCCAGGCGGACCCTGACGCCTCTCGTCCCGGACGAAAGGGAGGACTTCTGCGACCAGCAGCCGACCCCGGCCGAGGAAGTAGAGGAGGTCCCGATAACCTCGGACGAGGGGAGAGCCGTCTCCATCGGGACGAAACTCCCCTCCGCCTTGAGGACGGCCCTCGTCGCCTTGCTCTGGGAGAACGCGGACATATTCGCATGGTCACCGGCCGACATGCCCGGGGTGGACCCGGCGGTAATCTCCCACAGGTTGAATGCGGACCCAGAGGCCCGGCCTGTTCGACAGAAGAAGAGGAGTGCGGGGGGCGAAAAGAAGAGTGCAGCCGAGGAAGAGGTAGAGCGGCTCCTCGAAGCCAAGTTTGTTCGGCCGGTGGACTACCCCGACTGGCTCGCCAACGTCGTTCTAGCGAAGAAGCCCAGCGGGAAGTGGCGCATGTGCGTTGACTTCACCGACCTCAACAAGGCTTGCCCGAAGGACAGCTTCCCTCTGCCCAGGATCGACCACTTGGTGGACCACGCGTCCGGTTATGAGTTGTTGAGCTTTATGGACGCCTTCTCGGGGTACAACCAAATACCGATGGCAGAGGAGGATGAGGAGAAGACGTCCTTCGTCACCGATAAAGGCACCTTCTGTTACACCAAGATGCCCTTTGGGCTGAAGAACGCCGGGGCGACTTATCAACGGATGGTTGACCGAATTTTCGGCCCTCAGGTGGGGCGAAATTTGGAGGTCTACATCGACGACATGCTGGTGAAGAGTGGAAGGGCCCTCGACCACCTCACCGACTTGCAGGAGACCTTCCAGAGGGTCCGCCGATACAACCTGAGACTAAACCCCGCAAAATGCATCTTTGGCGTGCAATCGGGAAAATTCCTGGGCTTCATGATAACGAAGCGGGGGATCGAGGCGAACCCCGACAAGGTGACGGCCCTCACCGGTATGACGGAGCCCCGGACGATCCGGGACTTGCAGCGACTGAACGGCCGGATTGCTGCTCTGGGACGATTCCTGTCGAAATCGGCGGAGAAGTCGCTCCCCTTCTTCAGGGTCTTACGCACGGCCTTTGGCGAAGCTAAAGACAAGAGGAAGGTGATCCCGTGGGACGACGACTGCACGCGGGCGTTCGCGGAGCTGAAAGCCTACCTACAAGGCCCACCGCTCCTCGCACGACCGGAGGAAGGTGAACCCCTGGGGTTGTACCTGGCGACCACCGAGGAGGCTGTTAGCTCCGTCCTGATCAAGGAGGAAGGAGGGGTGCAACGCCCTGTTTACTATGCCAGTCGGATCCTCCGGGATGCGGAGACTCGTTACAGCCCCATCGAAAAAGCCGCCTACTGCCTGATCACCACCGCTCGGAAGCTCCGACCCTATTTCCAGGCCCACCCCATAACCGTCCACACCAGCATGCCCCTCGAAAAGAACCTGAAAAGACTGGAACGGTCAGGGAGGATGCTCAACTGGAGCGTCGAGCTCAGCGAGTTCGACATAACGTACAGAGCAAGGACGGCGATCAAGGGTCAGGCACTGGCCGACTTCGTGGTGGAATGCACCACGGAAATCCCGCCGGGGGACCGGATTGAGCAACCGTCGGCGCCCACGTCCCCCCCAGAGGACCGAGGCGGGCGAACCCTCAGCGCCCTCCCCGACGACGGCAGGCGAATTATGGACCATCCACGTCGACGGCTCCGCGACGGGCTCCGGAACAGGAGCGGAAATCGTCATTCAGACTCCAGACGGATGTTCGTTGGAATACGCCTTACGCTTCGACTTCCCGGCCACCAACAATGTCGCGGAGTATGAAGCCGCGGTTAACGGGTTAAAACTCGCTAGGGCGGTCGGGGCGACGAACGTGTTGCTCCTGAGTGACTCCCGTCTCGTCGTCCAACAGATCCTGGGGGGGCTTCGAGGCCCGAGAGGAAACCATGAAGCAGTACCTGAATCGCATCCAGATCGAACTCCGCAAGTTCAAGAAAGCGGACGTGCAACACCTGCCTCGCTCCAACAACCTCCGGGCAGATGCCCTGTCTAAGCTGGCTTCCTCCTCAGCGACCGAGATCGGGAAGGCAATCTACGTCGAAAGCCTGTCGACACCCTCCATCAACGAAGGGGAACTGATGTGCACGGGCACGATGACGTCCTGGATGACCCCCATTATGAAGTATTTAGAGACGGGTGAACTACCCGAGGAGCGGTTGCTGGCTAAGCAGGTGGAGAGACGGGCTCTGACGTTCGTGCTCCTCGACGGAGTGCTGTACCGCCGCCGCCGCGCCAATTTCGACGTCCCGCCCTACCTGAAGTGTTTGGGACCGGAGCAGGCCGAGCAAGTCGTCCGCGAGGTGCACGAAGGCTTCTGCGGAAACCACCATGGCGGGCGCACCATCGCCCACAAGATAATGCGCCAAGGGTACTACTGGCCGACGATGATCCGGGATGCGGTACTATACGTCAAAAGGTGCGAGGCGTGCCAGAAATTCTGCCGACGGACGACTGCACCCCCGGCCAACCTGATGCCCATCTTGAGCCCGGTCCCCTTCGCCAAGTGGGGACTCGACATCCTGGGGCCCTTCCCAAAGGCCTCCGGGGGAAGGAAGTATCTAGTCGTCGCCGTGGACTATTTCACAAAATGGGTCGAAGCAGATCCGCTGGCGCGAATCACATGGACGGACATGAAGGGCTTCATCTGGCAATCCGTCATATGCCGCTTCGGGATTCCCCGTTCCATAGTCACGGATAACGGAAAGCAGTTCGACTGCGAGGGCTTCCGCGACTTCTGCTCGGGTTGGGGGATTAAACTCCAATTCGCGTCAGTCGCCCACCCACAGTGCAACGGAATGGCGGAGGCCGCGAATAAATGTATCTTGAACCCGATGAAGAAGAAGGTGGACGCCGCCCTGGGGGCATGGGTCGATGAGCTACCAGGGATCCTATGGTCCTATCGCACCACCCATAAGGCCTCGACCGGAGAAAGTCCCTTCATGCTAGCATACGGATCGGAGGCGGTTGTACCTGTGGAAATCGGCGAAGAGACGCTCCGGTTAAAACTCTTCGACGAAGAAATCAACGGAGAAGGGCTCGGCCTTAGTCTTGAGTTGATAGACGAGGTCCGGGACAGGGCCCTAACCAGCCTCGTCAAACACAGCCAGAGGATGGCCCGATACTACGACTCCCAGGTGAAACCGCGGACTTTCAGGATCGGCGATTTGGTCCTTCGGGACGCCACCTTCCGCCCCGAGACTGCGCAGCGGGGAAAGCTGGCCGCCAAATGGGAAGGGCCCTACACGGTCGTTGATATTGTCGGACCGGCCACCTACATCCTTGCTACCCCCGAAGGGAGCAAGCTGGCCCACCCTTGGAACGCGAAACATCTGCTGAAATTCTACCAATAGTTGTGAGTTTCTCTTTTTTCGCGCAATATACACATCTACACGTTTTTCCCAACCTTGTTGTTCCTACACAAGATTTGCAGTTCGCCAAAACTCCGAACCTCTGGGGCAGGGCCAACCCTAGCCACCCAAATCAGAGCAGGGCACGGGCCGGACTACGCGCCCGCTCCCCCCCCTCAAGACCTCTGGGGCAGGGCCGACCCTAGCCACCCAAACCAGAGCAGGGCACGGGCCGGGCTACGCGCCGGCTCCCCCCCTCAAGACCTCTGGGGCAGGGCCGACCCTAGCCACCCAAACCAGAGCAGGGCACGGGCCGGGCTACGCGCCCGCTCCCCCCCTCCAGACCTCTGGGGCAGGGCCAACCCTAGCCACCCAAACCAGAGGTGGGCACGGGCCGGGCTACGCGCCCGCTCCCCCCCTCCAGACCTCTGGGGCAGGGCCAACCCTAGCCACCCAAACCAGAGAAGGGCACGGGCCGGGCTACGCGCCCGCTCCCCCCCTCCAGACCTCTGGGGCAGGGCCAACCCTAGCCACCCAAACCAGAGAAGGGCACGGGCCGGGCTACGCGCCCGCTCCCCCCCTCCAGACCTATGGGGCAGGGCCAACCCTAGCCACCCAAACCAGAGAAGGGCACGGGCCGGGCTACGCGTCCGCTCCCACCCTCAAGACCTCTGGGGCAGGGCCGACCCTAGCCACCCAAACCAGAGCAGGGCACGGGCCGGGCTACGCGCCCGCTCCCCCCCTCAAGACCTCTGGGGCAGGGCCAACCCTAGCCACACAAACCAGAGGTGGGCACGGGCCGGGCTACGCGCCCGCTCCCCCCCTCCAGACCTCTGGGGCAGGGCCAACCCTAGCCACCCAAACCAGAGAAGGGCACGGGCCGGGCTACGCGCCCGCTCCCCCCTCCAGACCTCTGGGGCAGGGCCAACCCTAGCCACCCAAACCAGAGGTGGGCACGGGCCGGGCTACGCGCCCGCTCCCCCCCTCCAGACCTCTGGGGCAGGGCCAACCCTAGCCACCCAAACCAGAGGTGGGCACGGGCCGGGCTACGCGCCCGCTCCCCCCTCCAGACCTCTGGGGCAGGGCCAACCCTAGCCACCCAAACCAGAGAAGGGCACGGGCCGGGCTACGCGCCCGCTCCCCCCCTCAAGACCTCTGGGGCAGGGCCGACCCTAGCCACCCAAACCAGAGGTGGGCACGGGCCGGGCTACGCGCCCGCTCCCCCCCTCAAGACCTCTGGGGCAGGGCCAACCCTAGCCACCCAAACCAGAGGTGGGCACGGGCCGGGCTACGCGCCCGCTCCCCCCCTCCAGACCTCTGGGGCAGGGCCAACCCTAGCCACCCAAACCAGAGAAGGGCACGGGCCGGGCTACGCGCCCGCTCCCCCCCCCTCCAGACCTCTGGGGCAGGGCCAACCCTAGCCACCCAAACCAGAGAAGGGCACGGGCCGGGCTACGCGCCCGCTCCCCCCCTCCAGACCTCTGAGGCAGGGCCAACCCTAGCCACCCAAACCAGAGAAGGGCACGGGCCGGGCTACGCGCCCGCTCCCCCCCTCAAGACCTCTGGGGCAGGGCCGACCCTAGCCACCCAAACCAGAGCAGGGCACGGGCCGGGCTACGCGCCCGCTCCCCCCCTCAAGACCTCTGGGGCAGGGCCAACCCTAGCCACCCAAACCAGAGGTGGGCACGGGCCGGGCTACGCGCCCGCTCCCCCCCTCCAAACCTCTGGGGCAGGGCCAACCCTAGCCACCCAAACCAGAGGTGGGCACGGGCCGGGCTACGCGCCCGCTCCCCCCCTCCAGACCTCTGGGGCAGGGCCAACCCTAGCCACCCAAACCAGAGAAGGGCACGGGCCGGGCTACGCGCCCGCTCCCCCCCTCCAGACCTCTGGGGCAGGGCCAACCCTAGCCACCCAAACCAGAGAAGGGCACGGGCCGGGCTACGCGCCCGCTCCCCCCTCCAGACCTCTGGGGCAGGGCCAACCCTAGCCACCCAAACCAGAGAAGGGCACGGGCCGGGCTACGCGCCCGCTCCCCCCCTCAAGACCTCTGGGGCAGGGCCGACCCTAGCCACCCAAACCAGAGGTGGGCACGGGCCGGGCTACGCGCCCGCTCCCCCCCTCAAGACCTCTGGGGCAGGGCCAACCCTAGCCACCCAAACCAGAGGTGGGCACGGGCCGGGCTACGCGCCCGCTCCCCCCCTCCAGACCTCTGGGGCAGGGCCAACCCTAGCCACCCAAACCAGAGAAGGGCACGGGCCGGGCTACGCGCCCGCTCCCCCCCTCCAGACCTCTGGGGCAGGGCCAACCCTAGCCACCCAAACCAGAGAATGGCACGGGCCGGGCTACGCGCCCGCTCCCCCCCTCCAGACCTCTGAGGCAGGGCCAACCCTAGCCACCCAAACCAGAGAAGGGCACGGGCCGGGCTACGCGCCCGCTCCCCCCCTCAAGACCTCTGGGGCAGGGCCGACCCTAGCCACCCAAACCAGAGCAGGGCACGGGCCGGGCTACGCGCCCGCTCCCCCCCTCAAGACCTCTGGGGCAGGGCCAACCCTAGCCACCCAAACCAGAGGTGGGCACGGGCCGGGCTACGCGCCCGCTCCCCCCTCCAGACCTCTGGGGCAGGGCCAACCCTAGCCACCCAAACCAGAGGTGGGCACGGGCCGGGCTACGCGCCCGCTCCCCCCCCTCCAGACCTCTGGGGCAGGGCCAACCCTAGCCACCCAAACCAGAGAAGGGCACGGGCCGGGCTACGCGCCCGCTCCCCCCCTCCAGACCTCTGGGGCAGGGCCAACCCTAGCCACCCAAACCAGAGAAGGGCACGGGCCGGGCTACGCGCCCGCTCCCCCCCTCCAGACCTCTGGGGCAGGGCCAACCCTAGCCACCCAAACCAGAGAAGGGCACGGGCCGGGCTACGCGCCCGCTCCCCCCCCCTCAAGACCTCTGGGGCAGGGCCGACCCTAGCCACCCAAACCAGAGCAGGGCACGGGCCGGGCTACGCGCCCGCTCCCCCCCTCAAGACCTCTGGGGCAGGGCCAACCCTAGCCACCCAAACCAGAGGTGGGCACGGGCCGGGCTACGCGCCCGCTCCCCCCCTCTAGACCTCTGGGGCAGGGCCAACCCTAGCCACCCAAACCAGAGAAGGGCACGGGCCGGGCTACGCGCCCGCTCCCCCGCTCCAGACCTCTGGGGCAGGGCCAACCCTAGCCACCCAAACCAGAGGTGGGCACGGGCCGGGCTACGCGCCCGCTCCCCCCTCCAGACCTCTGGGGCAGGGCCAACCCTAGCCACCCAAACCAGAGGTGGGCATGGGCCGGGCTACGCGCCCGCTCCCCCCCTCCAGACATCTGGGGCAGGGCCAACCCGAAGGGGGCCACGTACCCCTGACAAAAAAACGGGGGGGCACACGAACCGGGACAAAATGACATCAGTTCCCAAGTCGACGGCCCCGATGTGACTCGGCGAAACGAAATGACGCTCGAGAAACACGCCACCATTAATAATGCACTCCAACAGAGGACACGTAAGAGCCACCTGGCAAAGGCGGTTTCCCACAGGCGCGAATTCGAGGAGCCCATTAATAATGCCAGCTCAGCGCAATAAATAAGGGAGAAACCGTCAACAAGATCTGCCTATAAAGAGGCCATTCCCACCGCGAAGAGAAGCAATCGACAGACATGAAAAACCACCCCTTGATCCCCCCACCCACCAGGAAACGGGCCAACATACAACGCCCTAACAAAAGAGAGGTCACCGGCCATCAATGGTTCCCGCTGCCCAGAGCGGCGGTGCCTAGATCCCCAGCACCACCAACTGGATATTCCGCTTACAAACGGATCGCCAACTGGATATTCCGCTTACACACGGGAAATCCACCTTTCACGCCTCCGTCCCATAAACGGGGACGAGGCGGAGAAAGAATGGCATCCGTTCAAAGTAATCGGGGCAGGCGAGAGCCCCCCAGCGCTGGCCGGCCAGTACCTCCCCGCCCTCGACCTCCATCCGAGGACCTTGGCAAGGCTGCATCCCCGACAAGCCCAAACGGCGAGTCCTGGCATGTCAGCTCGCTGATGCGCCATCGGGCTCGGAACCCCACCCTCGAACCGAAACAGCGAGACGTGGGGCAGCGGGGGACGGCCCTATGCTCAAGAACCTCCCCAGGGGGCAAGGCGGGGCACGCCGGCTTCCCTTCTCAGCGCCTATACCGGACCGAGGAAAACCTTGTCCGCGGAAAGAGACGACAAGACAGCGGAGGGAAGGCGGCCCAGTCGGCAAGGTACCCCCCAAAGAGACCTTGCAACACTTCAGCCCAGACGGCGGCCACTCTCCTCCGCGCCAAGATCGGCTCAAGATAAAACTTGCCCACACGGCCCGCGGAAGCCCCAAGACCCGGCGGTCATTAGGCCCGTGCGACCGGGCAAGGACAGCTCTAAAGCCCCTCCCCGAGTCGGTTCTGACCCGACAACGGGCGATGAACTAAAAACTAATGTACAAGCTGTGGCCCAGCACTCATAAATATACACGAAAACATTGTTCTTTAAATATCATAGCATGTGTCTATCCCCCCCCGCCAAGCACCAGGCGAGCAACGCGCCGCCCCGCCTAACTGACCTAGGACACCTACGAAATCTGGGACGCACAGCCCCGCTCCCCCGGCTCCTTGAAACCCGCCAACAACTTTCCCCATGGCGAAAGGGGGTGCACTGGGGCTCGCCTCGCGTAACCGGTTCGGCCAGACACCAAACCAGGATAGACCAGTGCGTCCCATCCCGAACCCGTTCGAGGCCGCCCCAAATGCAACACGGGAAGACAACATCCCCCTCCCCCAGACAGGACACGGGAATGTTGGGGGCATAACGGGTAATTGCGTATCTCCCGCAAGAAGCCAAGACACGTGACCCGGATCGGACCGGTCGCAAGACAGAAACCCCGAAATATACGCCCCGTCCTGAAAAGACAGCAGCCTTGTCCCGTCACAACAGCGCCACGATGCGACTCAACATAACGAAAGGACGCTGGTTCAACACGCCATCAGCAGCAACACGCCCCCCAAGAGGCCAGAGTGCCGGATACCGCCAGGGAAAAGTGATTCCCGAAGCGCGTGATCCCGCAGAGCCCATTAGCGACGCTAATCCACGGCGTTACCTAAGAGAAACCCATCCGCAACACCTCGCTATAAATACCCCCCTCCAGAGGTCAGGGTAAAGGAGGAAGAGAGACGGGATTCCCCTCCCCTCACTCTGGGCATAAAGCGGCCCTAAACGCCCCCACCGAGCTACGAAAAAAGCCGATAGCCACCGACGGACTTCACTTCCCCCGACGATGGGCGCCACAGCCCCGCCACCTCCGACCGGATATTCCCCTTACACGCGGAAGGCCCCGCCCGCCAGCTTGCCTCCTGCTCGTTACTGTATCAAAAGGCGGGTTCAGACGGCCGCCCGCGTGCCGCAACACCCTAGTTAACGCCGTCACCTTCGGCGATCCCGACAGGGTGTTGGGGGGAAAACCCCCCAACTGCTCCCCCAGCGGCACCGCCACCGCCACCTCGTCCTCGACCTCCCCGGGGTTCCCCCCTCGGTGCGCGGGGCCCCCAGCAAAGCCGAACGACCCTCCAGCACGACGACAGCGAGGCAGGATGCGAGGAAGTGAGGAAAGGGAAAGGAAGAGGGGCCCCTCCTACGACCGAGGGTCGGCCCCCTAGGCCAAACCGCCACGGAGAGGCACCGCCCTGACGCAGGGATCTACTCCTCCCGACGAAGCGAGCAACAAATGTGGACAACCCTCCGTCCCGACCGCCGCTCGGGCCGCACCTTCTCCCAGTGTTGTAAATATCACCTAAATTTCTGGTAAAGACTGACTTACAATGTTCCCCCAAAATCCGACTCAATAATCCGACTCAATAATCCGACTCAATAATCGCCAACGACGACACCTCGTTAGGGACAGCGCCCCGCTTGGCCCACACTCCGAAAGAGACCTCGCGAGCCCACTATAGCTGGACACACCCCGTAGGACCAGCATCCCCCCTAAGCTCTGATCCAAGCCCGGGCCACGTTAAAAGATAGTGTCGCGGTAGTGTTACGCCATCCGAGACGAACCGGGCTTCCGCCTCGCACTCGAATGCCGGGGGCAATTGTTACGACCTAAAGATCGTAGGAGCCCGACTCCCGCCCGGATCCGTTAACATACCCCATTAACTCACCTTTTCACAAAAGGGCCGCCGCCCCGAAAATCCGGGGCCTCATGGAGACAGGCGCGCCTTGCAGCGCTCCCCGAGCCGGCCGGGGCGGACCCCCGCAGCCGGCCGAGGCGGACCCCCGCAGCCGGCCGAGGCGGACACCGACCCCCGCAGCCGGCCGAGGCGGACCACCACAGCCGGCCGACTCTTAGTCCCCCGCTAACGACAAACAACCTAAGGATAAGGACACCTCTGACACATACGTCACCCGACCATCCGACAAAGCACCCCCTGACGGAAGAGCCGCCTGACAGGTAACGCTTTCGGCCCTGACATCCCGACAAAAGCACCCCTGGGCCGTTGCGCCGCCTGACAAAGGCGGGTCAGGGACTCCTGTTCCCGGCGCCATTATCCGAAGCCTCCGCCGACACCCGAGCCAGCTCAGCACGCCTAGTCATCACCCGTCAGGTATAAATACCCCTTCTCCTCTTACGGAGAGGGGGTTGGCTGCAGAATTCTCTCTCATTCTATTATTCACACACGAGTGCAAAGGTCTTCCATATCTTTGTTCTCCCACCTATAGCTCGCCACGCGCGGTCGACACACCGTTAGTCCGACCGGCGTGACTAGCCCCCCATTTGAAGCCCTATCACTGACTTAGGCATCGGAGGGGCTAAGGGTTGAACCCCAACCCAGCCCTTCTGACGAGTTGTTCGTGTTGCAGGAGAGCTCGCCCATCAACACAAGTCGGCGTCACCCCCCTGCCCTTCAACCTGATTCTGCTGCATCCGGCGAGATTCAACCCCGTGACCATCACTGGCGACGGGATCGACTTCTTCACCCCACCAGTTGCTTGTTAAACAGCCCACTTAAACCCCCTTCTCCACATAACCACCGTGCCCTTGGTTCCCATTAATACAAATTCATTGTACGCGAGTTCCACCTCGTAACAAGTCCCTAGATGAGAAAGCATGGGTCGCCACAGTTGAAGGATGGAGCCCTCCGATCGAAGTTGACAAGGAAGGCAAGGAATATCTCATACCTGTGAGAGACTGGGATCCAGAAGAAGAGCATGCGGCATTAGGAAACTCGAAGGCGGTGAATGTCATCTTCACTGTAGTCGACGAAGAGCAGTTTAAGCTAATATCCACATGTGAGCACGCAAAAGAAGCTTGGGAACTTCAAATGCTCGCATCACAGTTTGAAAATCTTAGAATGAATGAAAATGAGACTGTGGCTGAATTTAATGGTAGATTAAGGGATATAGCCAACCAGGCATTTCAACTGGGCAAGAAATATTCTCAAAAGAAGTTGGTAGAGAAGACGCTGAGGTCTCTTCCCGAAAAGTTTTCTGCTAAAATTGCAGCTATTGAAGAAGCAAGAAATACTTCCACTATGAGACTGGATGAACTCATGGGTTCTCTGCAAACCTATGAGATGAATCTCAAGAAAAACAGAAGGGAGAAGGGGGTGGCTTTAAAGGCAGAGACAAGTGAAATTTCTAAATCGGATAATGAGTCGGAGCTTGATGACGACATTGCGTTACTAACCGAAAGTTTCAATAGGATGATGAGAAAGATTAGTAACCGAGGTCAGAATCTCAAACCTGCAAATAGGATGTTGCGTTCAGGTCCTCCCGCTGTTGAAAAGACTACTAGCCGCCCTACCAAGGCAGAGACAAGTGAAATTTCTAAATCGGATAATGAGTCGGAGCTTGATGACGACATTGCGTTACTAACCGAAAGTTTCAATAGGATGATGAGAAAGATTAGTAACCGAGGTCAGAATCTCAAACCTGCAAATAGGATGTTGCGTTCAGGTCCTCCCGCTGTTGAAAAGACTACTAGCCGCCCTACCCAGAGGTATGACTCAAAAACCAAAGGAAATGGAATTCAATGCCGAGAGTGTGAAGGGTTTGGTCACATACAAGCTGAATGTGCCAATACCCTTAAGAAGCAAAAAGTGAAATCTCTAGCCAGTACCTGAAGTGATGAAGATTCTGAAGGAAGTGCAGAAGATGAAGACATAATCAGCAACTATGTTGCCTTCACTGCAACTCTAAAAAGTAGGTCTGAGTATGACACACCTAGAAATGTTGAACACAATGTTGCAACATCTGCTACAACATCGAGTACCAGACGAGGACGACTCTGAAGGTGAAAGTGAGGAAGATGTTGGTGAAGAAGATATTCGGTCAGCATATCAGATTATGTTCAACAGATGGATGGATATCTGCAAAGTGAACAAGAATTTGAAAGATGATTGTTCTAGGCTGAGGAGAGAGAAGGATGAGACCAGGGCTAAACTGTTGAAGACAGAGTTGAGTCTCAGAAATCTTGAGAATAGTCTTAAGAGAACACTGCTTAGAGCTGAGAAGGCAGAAGGCATCCTCAACAGGTGGAACTCCGGAAAGTCTAAACTTGATGATATTCTCAACATGGGAAAGGTGTCTGGAGACCGAACATGAGTCGGATACAACAGAGGGAGTCACCTACATACGTCCAAGACAAGGCGTGCTCTCATTACTAAAGAGCATGAAAACGGAGTCAGCTCAACGGGGATGAGCCAAAAGGGAAGAAAAGAAAAGTTTCAACATCCAGGCGTCCGGTATGTGATTACTATAGGCAAGTAGGGCACAATGACTGGAGTTGCTTCAGACGCATGAAGCATTGGAATGAAGGCAGAAGTGTTAGCCATCCCAAGAAAAGGACAACTATGAAATGGGTTAAGAAGTCTGAGCAGGTAAGCATGGTGGCATACACTTCATTGGTTACTTTCTCAGAAAATCTGTGGTATTTTGACAGTGGGTGTTCTCGATACATGACTGGAAATAAGGAACTTCTCACTGAGTATTCTGCCGGCAACAAAGGTCATGTAACCTTTGGCGATGGTTAGAGAAGCAAGGTAGTTGAAAAAGGGAACCTAAATGTGACAAGGTCCCTGAAGCTGAAGGATGTGATGCATGTAGAAAACCTGAAAGCAAACCTCATAAGTATAAGTCAGCTGTGTGATCAAGGTTTACTCGTCCGATTCACCAAAGATGAATGTCTTGTCTTCAATAGAGACGATGTATGTATTCTTACTGGAAAAAGATCAAATGACAACTGCTACCTTCTGCAAGATCCCAACAAGTGCTTCAATATCACCACTGATGTTTCAGAACAGTGGCATCAAAAACTGGGCCATCTAAACTTCAAGACCTTAATGAAGATATCTTAAGCCGGAGCTGTTCGTGGGATACCAACTCTAACCAAGAAGAAAGAAGGTGTATGTGAACCATGTCAACTGGGAAAGCAGAAGAAGACGAGTCATAAGCAAATCCAGACGATTACTACCTCGAAAAATCTGGAGCTATTGCACATGGATCTGATCGGACCCACATCAGAAACTAGCATGGGAGGTAAGAAATATATGTATGTATGTATTGATGATTTTTCTCGGTTTACCTGGGTAGATTTTCTTAAGGAGAAATCAGACACATTTGAAGCCATTAAGCGACTGTGCACTCGTCTTCAAGTTGAAAAAAGTGATAGCATTAGCAAAATTGTCAGGATCCGGAGTGATCATGGAAAGGAGTTTGAGAATCACTCTTTCTCTGAATATTGTGAATCTCATGGTATTGGACATGAATTTTCGGCTCCAAAGATCCCTCAACAAAACGGGGTTGGTTGAAAGGAAAAACCACACACTTCAAGAAATGGCACATGTTATGTTGAATGCTTGGGTGGTCAATGTTAAGTGGTGGGCTGAAGATGTCAACACAGCCTCTACATTATTAATAGGGTTTATCTTCGACCAGGAACTGAGAAAACCTCTTATGAGATCTGGAAAGGCAGGAAACCTGATGTATCCTACTTCCACATCTTTGGAAGCAAATGTTATATCCTGTAAGATCGTACTCCCAGGCGAAAGTTTGAAGCTAAGAGCGACAAAGGAATCTTCCTTGGATATTCCACGAAGGGTCGTGCTTTCAGAGTCCTGAATCAACGCACAGATGTTATGATGGAATCTATCAATGTTGTGGTTGACGTTTTTGATCAGGGAGAGGCTGTCTTAAGTGAAGGAAGGGTGTCTCAAGAAGACGGCGCTGATGAGGAAGATCGTGTTGAAAATAATGTTGCAACAAGCAAGACAAATCAGAACAATGTTGAACAAAATGTTGCAACACAGGATACAACTGCAGTTGAGATACCACGGGCTGAGGCTGAAGACACTCAAGGTGCTGAAG
Organism: Scilla litardierei; assembly: GCA_030789695.1. NCBI lineage: Eukaryota > Viridiplantae > Streptophyta > Magnoliopsida > Asparagales > Asparagaceae > Scilla > Scilla litardierei. The sequence continues at coordinate 222,051,209 of CM061134.1, read as the reverse complement.
GAATCACTAAAGTTATACGCGATCATCCTTCTGAGTTGATCATCGGTGACGTGCATGACAGCCGCCGGACAAGAGGCACTAGTCGTGTCAACTATAGAGATCTGGCCGGGTATGCTTGCTTCCTCTCTGTTGTTGAACCCAAAATGTAACGGAAGCTATTGTTGATGAATTCTGGATTTCGGCCATGCAAGAGGAGTTGAAACGATTTCAACGTAATGATGTCTAGAGCTTGGTTGAGAGACCTAAAGGAATAACTGTCATCGGCACAAAATGGATCTTCAAGAATAAAACTGATGAGAAGGGAAATGTAACTCGCAACAAAGCACGTCTAGTGGCTCAAGGATATACCCAGGTGGAAGAGATCGATTTTGATGAGACATTTGCTCCAGTTGCTCGTTTGGAATCCATCAGATTACTGTTGGCAGTTGCATGCAGTCTAAACTTCAAACTTCACCAAATGGATGTGAAGAGTGCCTTCTTGAATGGGTTACTGAATGAAGAAGTATATGTCGAACAACCAAAAAGTTTTGCAGATCCTTTTCTTCTGAATCATGTCTACCGGTTGAAGAAGGCGCTATATGGATTGAAACAAGCACCGAGGGCCTGATACAAGAGATTGACTACATGCCTTCTTAAAAAGGGATATGAACGAGGAGGAGCCGACAAAACACTGTTTGTCCAAAGGACCAGGTCAAGTGTTATGGTTGCTCAGATCTACGTAGACGATATAGTTTTCGGATCAACCTCACAACAGTTGGTGTGTGAGTTCATTGCCATCATGCAGAAGGAATTTGAAATGAGCATGGTTGGTGAGTTGAACTTATTTCTTGGACTTCAAGTTAAGCAGTGTACAGATGGCTTATTCATCTCTCAAAGCAAATATGCTAAGAACCTTCTTAAGAGATTCGGTCTGGAAAATGCTAGACATGTCCGCACCCCTATGTCCACCACTAAGAAACTTTCCAATGACGACGGAGGAAAATCAGTTGAGGTTACTCTATACAGAAGTATGATAGGCAGTCTCCTGTATTTGACAGCCAATAGGCCAGATATAAGCTTTAGTGTAGGAGTCTGTGCTCGCTATCAAGCGTGTCCTAAAGAATCACATATCACTGTTGTAAAGAGGATTATCAGATATGTCAGTGGGACGGCAGACTATGGCATATGGTACACCAAGGACACTAACACCCTAATTTCATGATATAGTGATACTAACTGGGTAAGGAATACTGATGGTAGAAAGAGCACTACAGGAGGATGTTTTTATATGGGCAACAATCTAGTCTCCTGGTACAGTAAAAAACAGAACTCCATTTCGTTATCTACGGCAGAGGCTGAGTACATCGCAGCAGGGAGTTGTACTCAACTCTTATGGATGAAGCAAATGTTGACAGACTATGGGCTGGAACAATGGATATTAACTATTCTATGTGGTAATCAGAGTGCTATAAACATCTCTAAGAACCCAGTTCAGCACTCCAGAACGAAACACATATACATCCGTCATCATTTCATCAGAGAGTTGGTCGAGAAGAAGTCTATCATCATGGAATATGTGACTACTGCAAATCAACTAGCTGATATTTTCATAAAACCCTTAGATTCTGGCAGGTTTGAAGAACTGCGACAAGCCCTAGGGATGTGTCGTATCTGATGTTGACCTTTTTGTTGTGAAGAATGTTGCAACATCAGGTTGCAACACAAGGTAGAATGAAGCGGTCAGTTGTTATTGGGTCGGTTAACTCACGGATATTTTTCTACCCGTTATTAATGTTCTCCTGTTTCACTCTCTCTACCCAAGGTGCTATTTTCTCTCTTGAATTTTTATTCAAGATTCTCTGAGCAGTTCTTCTGAAATGGCAAGAGATCGAAAGGAGAAGTCATCGCAGCCCCCTCGATGCTTGATTCGGGATATAAATTGCATATTTTCCCCCTAACTACCCCCATTTTGTGCTAAAGATTAGGCTTATGATGCGGACCCGCATCCGCAAACCCCAAGGGCCGGCGGCTACATGGGTGGGACCCGCCCACGTTTAGTGACCGACGTGCGGCGTAGGAGGGTTAGTCTAGGGGTATTCTAGTCTTTGTGGACTAGATTAGTAATTCCCCGCTTTTTCTATTTATTAGGGCTAGCCGTCTTTTATTTCTTTCATGCTTGATTTGTGAAAACACTTTGAGTTATCAATTGTGAGGGTTTTTAGGCTTTGATCCGTTCATTCAAAGCTAGGAGATAGGGCTTCGTCTCGAAAGAGGCCCAATTTATCTATTGTTCTTCGTCCCAAATCTTATAAAAATTCCTCTTTTTTATATTTTCCTCTTTTAAAAATCTGAACTTTATTGATTCGATCCACCGGATCGTATCAAATTGGTATCAGAGCATCTACGATCTATGGGTGATTTGCTACAACAGGCACGGGCGCTGCGGCAAGGGAACAAGCTCTTTCGAGATGGAAGATTTCATGATGCAGCTAGCCAATATGAAATTGCTAAATCTTATTACGATTGCATTTCCGCAGCCAGGGGGAAAGCTCAACACTTGCAATGTTTAGCCAATTTGATGGGGTGTTACCTGATGATTGGGCGCTATTGGAAATGCATAGATTTGGGGTCAGAAATCTTGGATTATGATCCGAGAAATTTTTATGTCTTCTTTTACAGGGAGCAAGCTTATAGACCATTGGGTCTTGATGAAGCTGCGGACTCCGATCTGATGAAGTCTCATGGGTACTTCTCTGAAGATGAGGTGGAGAAAGAGGAGAGCGACGCCTCAGATCTTTCAGATCCAGATCTGAAATTCTCAGATCCAGATCTGAAATTCTCAGATCCAGATCTTACAGATCCAGATCTGAAATTTTCAGAACCAGATCTGAAAGTCTCAGATCTGAAATTCTCAGATCCAGATCTTTCAGATCCAGATCTGAAAGTCTCAGATCCAGATCTGAAAGTTCCAGATATGAAATTCTCAGATCCAGATCCGAAAGTCCCAGATATGAAATTCTCAGATCCAGATCCGAAAGTCTCAGATCCAGATCTGAAATTCTCAGATCCAGATCTGAAATTCTCAGATCCAGATCTTCAAGTTTTCGGATCTGAACCTTTCAGATTTGGATTTCTTCAGAACGGCAGTGAAAGCGGTGGAGATCATTTTTATCCTTTTGATCCAGGAGGAGGCTTGCGCGCACTTAGAGTAGGGCCTCCGCGGACTTCATGCACCACCTTGAGGACAAGGTGGTCTTTTAGGGACGGAGTAATGATGCGATCATTACGTACAAAAGGAGGCCGAAAGAGTAATTGCTATGCGCACCGAATGTTTGTGCGAAGTTTCTTTATGCACAATAAGTTTTGCTAGTTTTGCTGTACGCACCACGCCTAAACATTATATAAGTGAGGGCATGGGCTAGGGTTAGGATATGCTTGATTTGTGAAGAACTTGTTGGGCATCGTTGAGAGGGTTCTTAGGCTTTGATCCGACATTCAAAGCTAGGAGATAGGGTTTCGTCTCGAAGGAAACTCAACTTATTTGTAGTTCTTCGCAATTCTTATCTATAAAAATCCTCTTTTTACATTTTTCCTCTTTAAAACATATCGATTTGATTGATTCGATCCCCGGATCGTATCAAATTGGAGTCATCGGCACCCCCATCCGGGGGTGCGAACAGGCCGCAGGGCCTGTTTCGAGCGACGACAGGCCCTGGGGGCTTCGCAGAGGCGGCGGCACCCCCTTTCGGGGGTGCGGGAGGCTCGGCGACCCCAGGCGGGGGTCCGGCTTGGTCGGCAGGCCATTCTGGGGGGCCGACGAGTAGGACCGGCCCATTCGGGGGCCCGATGACGACGTCTCAGCCCTTTGGAGGTGTGGCGGGGTTCGTACCCCACTCCGGGGGAACTTCGGGGATGGCGGGAGGCGGATGGGCCTCGGGAGCAGCTATTGGGGCCCCGGCGGGCCAGTTTTGGAGAGCAGAGACCCTTACGCCTGGGCCGAGGCCCAATGTTGCACGACCACCAGAGTTTCCGGGGCACTACTACCAGCCCGAGGCGTGGGAGAGACCGGCATGGCCAGAGGAGCCGTACGGAGCTGACGGGGGAGGCCCGAGGGAGGCTCGGGGTGGCGAGATGGTCCGGGGTGGTGACCGAGGCGGAGATAGGGGGCAGCTAGGCGACATCAACGTAGATCGGCGGTTGATGAAGCTGAAGATGCCGACTTTTGACGGCACCGACCCTGATGGGTGGATATACCGAGCGGAGAGGTACTTCCAGGTGATGGGTCTGACGGAGCAGGAGGTCCTGAAGGCCATCGGGATTTACTTTGAGGGGAAGGCTCTGGCCTGGTACCGGTGGAAGATAGCACGGTCCCCCTTTCGGACCTGGGAGGAGTTATCAGCAATGATCGTGGACCGATTTCAGGAGACGGCGGGGGGATTTCTACGAGCAGCTGTCGGCCCTGAGGCAGGAGGGGACCGTGAGGGATTATGTAGAGAAGTTCGAGATGCTGAATAGTAGGGTGAAGGGGGTGACCGACGAGGTGATGATCAGGAATTTCATGAGGGGACTGAAGCCCTCCATACGAGCAGAGCTGAGGATGCAGAGCCCGGGGACACTGGAGGATGTCCTTCGCCTGGCCCACAAGACGGAGGAGAAGCATGCGGAGGAGAGGAGCACTCGAGGAACTTGGGGAGCCCAGAGCCAGCGTAGTCAGACGGCACCGGTCCCACCTCCGGGGGTTACAGTGACACCAGGGGACGCGGAAATGAAGAAAGAGGAAACCCGACCAGTGATCCCTGGTAGGCGGATGACTGAGGCTGATATGAGGGCAAGGCGTGCCGCAGGCCTCTGTTTCAGATGCGATGAAAAGTTCAGTCCCGGTCATCGATGTGCGAGCAGGCTGATGCAGATCGTGATAATGCCGGACGAGGAGGAGTATGCAGAGGAGAGAGAGCCAGTGATGACGGAAGAGAGCGAGGTTGAGCACGCACATCTGGATGTAGCGGAGGTGTCCCTGAACTCCTTGGTAGGGGTAACCACGAACCATACCATGAAGTTGTCAGGGCGATTGGACGACGCGCCGGTGACGGTACTCATAGACAGTGGGGCTACCCACAACTTCATCTCTCGACATTTGGTGGATCGTCATAGGTTGCAGGTGAGCACCTTGGAGACTTTTACGGTCCTCTCCGGGACAGGAAGGAGGGAGGAGACCAGTGGGATGTGCAAGGGGCTGAGTCTGACCTTACAAGGAGTGCAGATCGTGGAAGACTTTTTGCCCCTAGAGTTGGACAATATCGATGTGATTTTGGGCGTGCAGTGGCTGAGGGGGTTGGGCGAGGTGAAGATGAATTGGAAGCAGCTTAGGATGGAATTCCAGGAGAGGGGTCGCACGGTGGTTCTGATAGGTGACCCTAGCCTCTGTTTTCCCTCGGGGGCCTTCAAAGCCAGATTTCCACCTTGAGTACAAGATGGCTCTTTTAGGGGGCGGTATTGATGCGGACCCGCATCCGCAAACCCCAAGGGCCGGCGGCTACATGGGTGGGACCCGCCCACGTTTAGTGACCGACGTGCGGCGTAGGAGGGTTAGTCTAGGGGTATTCTAGTCTTTGTGGACTAGATTAGTAATTCCCCGCTTTTTCTATTTATTAGGGCTAGCCGTCTTTTATTTCTTTCATGCTTGATTTGTGAAAACACTTTGAGTTATCAATTGTGAGGGTTTTTAGGCTTTGATCCGTTCATTCAAAGCTAGGAGATAGGGCTTCGTCTCGAAAGAGGCCCAATTTATCTATTGTTCTTCGTCCCAAATCTTATAAAAATTCCTCTTTTTTATATTTTCCTCTTTTAAAAATCTGAACTTTATTGATTCGATCCACCGGATCGTATCAGCTTAATTGTGCTCTTTTTGGGTATATTTTCACTTTATGTCATTTTCGGGGCTTATTCTCATTCTTGGCACAAAATACGGTTTTTATCGTCTTCATTGGCTTCTTATTATTTTTCATATGCTCCTGCCATTATTTTGATCATATTGCCATTTTTTGGGATTTATTTGAGCATGTGAATAATTTATATGGAATATTGGGAAGTCAATATTGTGTTTTTAATAGTCATTATATTAATTTCATCATCATATGGACTAATTTCTCCTTCTTATATTTTTCAGGTACCCCTAGGAGTCTTGGGGATTTTCCAGAATTTTCTGGGATTTTTCTGGGATTTCTAGGTATTTTTGGTGAATTATTTGGAGGAAAAAGGGGTTTAAAACAACCATAAAAGGAATTAATTGGGTGCGCCACGTGGCGCAATCAGACAGCGCCACGTGGTGCCAATCTGCGTTCTTCGGGCCGCGTTTCGCGTTTTTTTAAAAAAGTAAAAAAAATAAATAAATAATAAACTGCGAGCGGGCCGGCCCAGCTGGCCGGCCCGCCCGCCTTTTTTATATGGCAGCGGGCTAGCGGCCCGCTCGAAATAATCGAGCGGGCTTCGCCCCGCTTTCGCGAGCAGGCGGCCCGCTCGATTATTTCGAGCAGGCACCGCCCCTAAAATGCCCGCAGGCGCGCGCTGAAGTGATTTGGGGGCGGGCAGCGGGCGCCCGCCCCCCAAAGCCCGACCCGGTTGCCCTATTAACGGGCTGGATGCGAAAATAGAGAAAAGCTCGGCTGTGGGTTCGTTTTTTGGCCGTGAGCAGCTGTTCTTGGGTTTTTAGGGCTTTTCTTTGGGGTTTCTTCTTCCCCAAGGCTAGGGGTGGAGCTTGGAGGCCATGGATGGTGGAGAAGCTTGGTGGAGGTGCTAGAGTGGAAGGGAAGGCTCATTTGGGGAGATCTTGGGTGAAATTCTTCCTCTCCTCCCTTGTATTTTACACTTCTCATTTTGTAATGAATTGTGATGAATTTGTTATAAATCTCATCTTATTTAGAATGATGGAGTAGTGTGATTGCTTGTGTGGTTGTGTTGTTGATTGTTGTTATTGGGTTGCAAATTGAAACCCTAGCACATTTTCATTGTCTAATTTGTGGATGAAACTTTGAGTAGGCTTGTTTATTGGAACCCTAAGGGGAAATCCAAAGAGAGGATCATCTTATCGGACCCTCTCTTTTGTGTTAATTGTCGATTACTCATGAGTTTCGTTCATTACTTATTGCACCCCACACGTTCGATGAAATGCCTTATTTTCCGATTGAGCTTCCTTAGCCGGGAGATCAATTGAGTTATATTTGGGATGAATTCCCACGCCCACGGCCACATTCACACACACCACATGAGTCCTCCTCGTTGCTTACCGATTCGGCTCTCCACCCTTAGTATTTAGGATATTTTTTTTAGTTTCTTCACGTTTTTTCACCACACTTTTCACACACACATCCACCGTTGAGGTAGTTGAATCACGCTTTATTTTTCTTTATCCATCAAACTTGTGAACGTAGAATGACTTGTCCCTGTGATCCGACCCGGTACTCACCGGTTATTTTTATATTGCATTGACACTCCTACGCTTGGGAGTGGAAGGCGTACCCCGTGCGCGTTTTCCGAATCAACCAATTGGCGCCGTTGCCGGGGACAATGGTTTTTATTATTAGCAATTTTTGATTGATTTTGAAAGTTTTCGTGTGATACTACTATCTCTTAGTGTGAGTCTTTTCGATTCTTCATTTTTTACTTATTGTTCATCCTTATTTATTTTACACTTTTTGAATCTTTTTGATTGTTTGCTTTTGTTTTTTTTTCAAACATGGCAAGTACTTCAAACTCTCTTGGGTTTGACATGCGGGTGACCAAATCCCTACCGAGATTCTTTGGTAAGGATGCGGAGAGCCCTTACCTACATATTAAGAAGTTTGAGAGTGCTTGCACGCTTCATTTTGATGGGAACACATGTGTTGAAAGGTTTTATCTTAAATTCTTTCCCTATTCGTTGGATGGTAGTGCATTAAAATGGTTTAAAGTTTATCTCTCACATCTTATTTCATCTTGGCCTGTACTAAAGCAAAAGTTTTGTATGAAGTTTTTTCCATCTTACAGGACCAAAACATGGCAAGGAAGAATGGTGAACTTTGCTCAGCGCATCGGTGAGACATTTTTTCAGGCTTGGACGTGCTTTTCAGAGTTGGTGTACGGTTGTCCACATCATGGATTTGACAGGGTGCGTCTTCTTGGTTTCTTCTTGGAGGGTCTGCTTCCGGAGATGCAGGATTTTGTGGATATGTTGGACAACGGCCACTTTTTGGACATGGATGAGAATGCTGCTTGGCGATATTTGGAGTCCTATAAGGAGGAAGATCACACATTGGTTGTGACTCCAAATAAGCCAAGCCACGAAGTTTTGGTCCACCAAGCCCCGCATGAAGAAGTTTGTATGGATCTCACCCCACCGGAAGTTGAAGAATTGAGTGCCCCATGCCAAGTGGTATTTGAGGAAACAAGTGTTGGCATGGAGGAGTTAGTTGTGCCGGTGGAGGAAATTGTATTGTTGGCACCTACTATTTCTGCTGGGCCGTGTCAATTAGTTGTTGAAGAATTGGTTGTTGACATGGTGGAGATAGAGGAGCCGATCATGTGCACACTTGGGAGCGAAGTGGGCGTGGGGGAGTGTTCTTGTATTGATGAGGACGAAGAAGAGGCAAGCGAGGATGAGTTTATACCACATGCTATTATGGATTTCGAGCTTCCCTCTCCTTCGGTAGTTTCTATGGAGATAGCACTTTCCCCGATTGATATTGAATGCCGCGGGGATGAGCTTCATACCACATCATATTCAACCATCCAGGGAGTTTTCTCACACATTCATCATACTTTTCATTCCGTATTCCATATTGATGATTATGTGTGGATGTCATTTTTTGAGAATGTGTCCCCATCTCTTTCTTACACAACCCGTCTCCTTCCTTATATAGGTACACACTTTGAGGAGATGCATGGGGTTGTGTACGTGGTCGCCATTGCCACGTTTGGCCGAGGAGCATTGGCGGAGGAAATGAAAGGATCGTTGGAACAATTGCCACCGCCGATGGAAATTTTGGATCCGCCATTTGCCACGGTGTGTTCTTTCCAATTGTGTAAATAAATAAATGTTTTAGTTTAGTACTTTCGTATGCTTTCTTTTCTTTTCTAGGATCTTTTGTGAGATCTGATACTCTCCCAACATTGCGGACAATGTTTATTTTAAGTTGGGGGGAAAGTGTTAGAATCTTTAGGATTGTTAGGATTTTGGTGCTAATTTTTTTTTTGAGATCCCTCCATGTTTCACCTCATTCCATGAATTTCATTGCATATCATATTTTGGCCTCCTTGTCCCACGCCATTAGCTTTATGTAGTCCCTACATGCTTTAATTCCATGTAATTTTTTCGGATTATCATTTTGGTATCAACTTCTTCGATGTTTGATTGGCACGTTTTCGTTTCTTTTCCAAGTTGGAGTCAAATGTTAATATGCCATGTATGAAACTACTTTATACGTCGTGATATCTCTTTGAAATAATTTGGGAAAAGTTTGGTGTAAGTGATTGCACATGTTAGGATGAATGGTGTATTTTTTTTAATTCGATTGGATTTGGCCAATTGTGCATGCTTTGTTTTCCTCTTAGGAGTGGGTGGATGAGTTGCTAATTCATGTTGGAATGAGAAAAAAAGTTAGTATAAGTGAATGTTTCTTTCTAATCGAATCAAGTAGCCGGTGCCCCACGAAACATTGGGGAGGACGCCAAAGATGAGATTTAGGAGATCATTCCATCCATTTGCATATATAGCGTCATCGCGTGTATGCAAATGTGTCGGTGTTTGCATTTATGGCGTTATCGCGTGAATGCAAAACATAAACATACAAAAAAAGAGAAAAAGAAAAAAAATGAAAGAATAAGCAACATGAGTGATGCAATCTGATCTCCCATAACTTAGAGAAATTTCTTTTGTTTTGGCCTTTTCCATGAAAATTTGAAAATTTGACATCGTGATATTTTCCCGATACGTGTGATACGGTGCTTATTTCCTTACTTTTCTTTGAATTGGATTGATGGGAGTTTCATTTGTTGTTACTTTCATACATTTGGTATATTGTCTTTGAAATCAATTGGAAATACAATTTTGGGTGTGCCATGAAGATATTTGAGTTTGGTGCATGTTTTTTCAATTTAATCCGAATTTATCGCATATTTTACTAGGGACTAGCAAAAAGCTAGTTGGGGGGTGTGATTCGGGATATAAATTGCATATTTTCCCCCCTAACTACCCCCATTTTGTGCTAAAGATTAGGCTTAATTGTGCTCTTTTTGGGTATATTTTCACTTTATGTCATTTTCGGGGCTTATTCTCATTCTTGGCACAAAATACGGTTTTTATCGTCTTCATTGGCTTCTTATTATTATTCATATGCTCCTGCCATTATTTTGATCATATTGCCATTTTTTGGGATTTATTTGAGCATGTGAATAATTTATATGGAATATTGGGAAGTCAATATTGTGTTTTTAATAGTCATTATATTAATTTCATCATCATATGGACTAATTTCTCCTTCTTATATTTTTCAGGTACCCCTAGGAGTCTTGGGGATTTTCCAGAATTTTCTGGGATTTTTCTGGTATTTCTAGGTATTTTTGGTGAATTATTTGGAGAAAAGGGGGGTTTAAAACAACCAGAAAAGGAATTAATTGGGTGTGCCACGTGGCGCAATCAGACGGCGCCACGTGGCGCCAATCTGCGTTCTCCGGGCCCCGTTTCGCATTTTTTTAAAAAAGTAAAAAAAATAAATAATAAACTGCGAGCGGGCCGGCCCAGCTGGCCGGCCCGCCCGCCTTTTTTATATGGCAGCAGGCCAACGGCCCGCTCGAAATAATCGAGCGGGCTTCGCCCCGCTTTCGCGAGCGGGCGGCCCGCTCGATTATTTCGAGCGGGCCCCGCCCTTAAAATGCCCGCAGGCGCGCGCTGAAGTGATTTGGGGGCGGGCAGCGGGCGCCCACCCCCCAAAGCCCGACCCGGTTGCCCTATTAACGGGCTGGATGCGAAAATAGAGAAAAGCTCGGCTGTAGGTTCGTTTTTTGGCCGTGAGTAGCTGTTCTTGGGTTTTTAGGGCTTTTCTTTGGGGTTTCTTCTTCCCCAAGGCTAGGGGTGGAGCTTGGAGGCCATGGATGGTGGAGAAGCTTGGTGGAGGTGCTAGAGTGGAAGGGAAGGCTCATTTGGGGAGATCTTGGGTGAAATTCTTCCTCTCCTCCCTTGTATTTTACACTTCTCATTTTGTAATGAATTGTGATGAATTTGTTATAAATCTCATCTTATTTAGAATGATGGAGTAGTGTGATTGCTTGTGTGGTTGTGTTGTTGATTGTTGTTATTGGGTTGCAAATTGAAACCCTAGCACATTTTCATTGTCTAATTTGTGGATGAAACTTTGAGTAGGCTTGTTTATTGGAACCCTAAGGGGAAATCTAAAGAGAGGATCATCCTAGCGGACCCTCTCTTTTGTGTTAATTGTCGATTACTCATGAGTTTCGTTCATTACTTATTGCACCACACACGTTCGATGAAATGCCTTATTTTCCGATTGAGCTTCCTTAGCCGGGAGATCAATTGAGTTATATTTGGGATGAATTCCCACGCCCACGGCCACATTCACACACACCACATGAGTCCTCCTCGTTGCTTACCGATTCGGCTCTCCACCCTTAGTATTTAGGATATTTTTTTTAGTTTCTTCACGTTTTTTCACCACACTTTTCACACACACATCCACCGTTAATTGAGGTAGTTGAATCACGCTTTATTTTTCTTTATCCATCAAACTTGTGAACGTAGAACGACTTGTCCCTGTGATCCGACCCGGTACTCACCGGTTATTTTTATATTGCATTGACACTCCTGCTCTTGGGAGTGGAAGGCGTGCCCCGTGCGCGTTTTCCGAGTCAACCAATGCTACTCTCGTCGGACCTCCTCATCGCAGAAGAGTGCTCCTTCGTCTTCTCCTCCACCAACCACGCGGAAGGGAGTGGTTCCATGAAATTCGTGTGCCTCTTCTATTGGTATTTCTCCTTCTTTTCAATCTCCAGTATCTCTCAAAGACATGCACTCTCCTATTGGTTCGAATTTGGAGATTATAAGGTTTTCTCCAATTTTGGAAATCCCTCTTCTGCGAGAACCCTTGGTACCTGATTTCTGTGAGGATGAAGTTTATCCTATACCCGTCACTATTCAAGATTGGTTCTGGCACTTACGGAGAACTAGACGGAGATTGGATCTCTCTTGGGTTGATGTTTCTGGTATTCACTTTGATCAACTCATGCGCAAAAAGATTCGGGTAAAGTAATGAGTGTAGAAGTGCCTCGGGATAACAAGATTGTCATTCATACCTGGAATCCCAAATCTTTCGTGAAAATTTCTGAAATTATGGTGGTGGATATCTCGGACTCAGACTCTCCTGTGTCCGCAGAGAAGTCTAGGACAGGGGGAGTTGATGAAGCTTCATCTTTCACTTGCCTGCTGAGGAATCAAGTGTCCATAATGCTGAGAAGTTGGATGTGCGTGTTGATCCTGAGGACGGGGTCAATGTTGAAGCTGCATGTGGTGCCCCATCCCAGGAAGAGGAACCAGTCACTTCGTCTCATATGTGTGTGGATGGAAGTGTTCAGAATTTGACCGAAGGTGGTAATGGCTCCGTAAAGGGATCTAATGTAAATGACTGTGCTCATAATGTCTGCCCTGAAGATATTTCTCTCATGGATCGAGATAATCCCTTGTTGAATGTGCCTCATGTTGATGCCCCTCCTGAGAAGCTTCAGACACATGGTGGTGTAGAAGAGCCTGCTCAGTGTACTGTGGATGTGGAACACGTTGGGGATGCTCAGGATCCCTCTTCTCATCCTATCGAGACTGAATGTTGTGTGATGCCCGATGTTCCTTCTGAGGCCGGCACAGCTGATGTTGGTGCTAATGTTGAAGCAGCAGTCGAGTCTGGTTCATTGCCGACAGGAGGTGAATTCAGTAATGTTGCACAAAATGTTGTAACATTATATTCAACATGTGAGGCTGCTGCTCTTGACACCTCGTCCCAGATCCTTCCAGAAGATATCTTGTTTTCCTCTCCTGTGAAGAAGGCCAGGTCTGCCCCAAGAAAACGTAAAGCATCATCAGATCATGACTCTGCATCTCCTCCTAAGAGGTCTAAAGCCTCTAGCTCTACGTCAGGTCCCTCGCGTTCCTCATCTTTTACTTCATCTGATGCTCTCAGTAGAGTTTTCTTTGACACAGCCCGTAAGAATATATGGGTTTCCTACTCTGACCGATCTATTTTATCTGAGAAAGTCTTGAATGTCACATCCTTTGAAAAGACTCAACTTGTCACTGTTCTGAACGACCTAGGCTTGCTTCATGCTGCCTCATGCTTCAAAATCTTTTATCATGTCTTGGTGCATGAATTCTACTGCAATTTGTCCAAGTCTGCTGGTGATGCATCTTCACGCTAGGGATTCAGGAGCTATGTTAGAGGAAAAATTGTTTCCTTTTCTCCCTCTGTGTTGAACAAGATGTTAAAGTGGTCCTGCTCTCAATCACTGCCAGAATTTGGAGAGTCTGTAGGAGAGGACTTTGATAAACTTATAAATGTCGTCACTGCAGGAAAATTAAAGAGTTGGCCCAAGTCTTCTACATTTCCTTCCTCAGCTCTTACCGCTAAGTATTTTGTTCTGTACAGAATTGCTACGAGGAACTGGCTTCCAACTTCCAATATCTCTGTTGTTATCAAGGATATGTGCAAGCTATTGTTTTCTGCTGGAACTAAGCATCCTTTCAACTTGGGGAGAATTATTTTTAATACTATTCTGTCTCTATCAGAATTATCCTCTCCGGTTTCGTCTCTGCCCCATGCCAGTCTCATCTCTATGATGCTTCTGGCACAAAAAGTATCTTTGTCTGCATCTGATCTGCCTACCTCTTGTGGCAGCATATCTTACACTGCAAAGTCTGTTGTTGGAAAATGTGATGATATCTCCAAGTTGATACCCTCTCTTCATGGTGCATCGTCATCATCCTCACCTCCTCTGGTTGCTGATCCTACTTCTTCTGTGCATCATGTGTCTCCTTCTTCTCCCCCTGTACAGGCTGCTGCAGCTCCTTCTTCATCTGTGTTGGAGGATATTCAGTTATTTGAGAAGGCGATTCAGAATGTTGATGATCAGCTGATGTTGCTCCAAAGTCAGAAAGCTCTTCTGGAGAGTCACAAACTTATGTTACAGAGCAAACTGTCTGCTCTGAAGTCCAAATTAGCTGAGGATCAGTGATAGTAGCATCTGGTGCCAGTCTCTTTGTGAGGTATGTCTCTTGCTTTTAGTGGCCCAAATGGGGAGATATACACATAATGTTGTGCTTGATGTTGCTGTTGTTTCTATCTGTGGTGAGGGATGGTTCTGGTTCTCAGGGTCTTTACTATTGTCTGTGTTGATGATGTTGTTTTGGGGATGTTAAACATGGTCCATGGTTCTGCTGTATATGGTGTTGACTATGTGATGATGTTCTTGGGGATGCCTTGCTGCTTGCGGACCCTCTCATATTTTGAAAGTAGTTCCCTATTTTCTGATTCCATGTCTGATCCATCATCTTCATTTTGCGACAGCTTCATATCATATATTATTGTGCCACTAAATGCCAAAAGGGGATATTGTTAGGTTTTGTTCATGTATTCGTTGTCAATAGTGGCACGATGATACTTGCTGTTTGTTCTTAAGTATTTTGAAGAAGAAAGACGGCTTCCCTTGGTGATGTTGGAACAATTGTTGAACATGATGTTGTATCATAATGTTCAACATGTTGCGTCTGCATAATGTTCAACACGCTGTCTGTCTGCGGCAATGATTGTTCGCTGGATATGGAATCTCGTTCTGGTAACTCGTGATCCTAGCTTTCTATCTTTAATGGTATCAGCTAGTTATGTTGATTGAATACTGTTAAAGATTTATTTGGTAGTCTATATCTCTCGGTTATTCTGTTAAAGACGGTTGGAGAGATTTTTGCTCACATTATCTTCCGGCGATTGAAGATTTGTGGGATCTCATGCTGTTAAGGGTTGCGAATTTTGTGGGTTGCCTAGCTGGAACTGATTTGATTAGATACTTGCCGTTTGACCCGCGGATTGAGCGGAAGTGCATGCTTTTAGGGTTTGGCAGCGGTGATGGCTAGGCTACAACTTTTGGGAAAAAGTTCTGTGAGACTTCGGGAGGGAGGCCGACGGCTACGCACGTAGGATCAAGGGAGTTAATCTAGTCGGTGGTGCAAGGAGAGCTTGCCGAGAATACTCCACGGGGTTGACGGTTGTCACCCTTCACGGTTTGTATTAAGGGGGAGTGTGTTCCTCCTAGTAAAAACGTGATATTAGAGGTTGTACTCTTTAATTATTTTAGTGGAGTATTCTGTGTTTCTGGGCATGGCCCCGTAAATGTAGGTGTGCGCACCGAACTGCGTTACCAAGTCTTGTGTGTCCCTGATTGACGTGTGTTGTTTCTTTGGATTTGTGTTTTATTACTGCGTACTGAACTTCAGGTACCTTGTTAGCAGTGATAATTATATGACATTATCATTATTTTGTCAAGAGATTCATGTAAAATTGAATTGATTTTTGTGTGCATACCAAAAGATTATTGGAAAGTTCCCATAAATAAATAAAGGACCTTTTGTGGTTTTCTATTTCTTGTTACTCTTCATGACATAGGTACCTTGTTAGCATTGATAATTATATGACATTATCATTATTTTGTCAAGATATTCATGTAAAATTGAATTGATTTTTGTGTGTATACCAAAATATTATTGGAAAGTTCCCATAAATAAATAAAGGACCTTTTTAAAGGAAAAATTATATTGGAATCAAAATTTAAAGACTTTTCACGAAAAAAATGTTAAAAATTAAAAATCTCCCTGCAAAAAAAGATATATCTTTTTATGACATCATAATCAGAGTTGTCCCAATTTTATAGATGAAAAGTAAAATAGTCCTCAGATTAATCAATAGGCCTTGAGTCCCTCTTTCCTTGGAAAAACACTTTTATGGGCCAATTAACAAGGCATAATAGTCCACAATTTCACTAATATGCCAAAAGAGTCCCGTTAGTTTGTTTAAAAATCTTTGGTATAACTCAATTTAATTTCTAAAAGAAAATAGAAACTGATCATTATGCACTTACATATAATATTGCTACCATTAAGACTCAGCATTGGTGATATCATATTGAATCTTAAAAAATTGTGCAAATACATGAAATTATTTTCTAATGCATTCCACAGAAAATGCATCAAATTATTACAAGACATGAGATCAATAATAAACAATGACCATCATATCAAAACAAACTCATGCATTTATGCGAAAATTACAAAGTTTTGAATATATGACGTCGATGAAATTCATATAGAAAATTTCCAATCACGTGTAGAATACATGAGAAAAAATAGCATCAGGGAAGAAGTTCAAAAGAGAAGACCTAAGGTTTGAAAACTTGGTTTTAGTATCTACCATTGGTTTGTATTATTGGTATCGACTGTATCAGAGGCATCAGACTCTAGTTATTGGTTATCCTATCTCAATAAATGTGTTAATTGCAGTTAAGGCTTCGTCTGCAACAAATGCTCTATCTATACATATATTATCTATATCTTCTAGGACATTATCCTCTTTCTAACCCACTCCATCAACACGCCATTTTCATAAAAGATATAATATAAATAATCAGCTCAACTTTAGTTTGCTTTTGTTATCATATTTCAATCTCTTAGTCTCATATTATAAATGAAACAATCGTGTCTCCAAGAAACTAGAAGAGCTTTGCCCGGTCTTGAAAGACAATGATTTAGATTGTATCACCCCACCAAACTGATCTAAAAAGTCAGACATGCATAGGCCGATCTTTTGAACATTGAATTTGATTATTCAGTAAGATGTTTTACAACCTTTATATGGAATAAGTGTTGGGAATGATGACGACCAAATCGAGATCCGTGCAGAAACAACCAATCCTAAAAGGTGATCAGAAATCTAGGACTAGGAAAAAAAGGATTCTCAAATAACCCAACAAAATCCCTACGACCTTACCAAGTGAAGCAGCAAACGAAATAGCAACAATAATCAAATCAATCACAGACACACAAGAATTTACCCTGGTTCTATTGTGCACAACCTATGTCCAACAACTTCCGAGCTGATTTCACTATCAGATAGATCTTCAAAGGGATTATATCTAGCTTCCACTCACGTGAGTAATAACTTGGCTGAATGCACAAGCCCTTACAAACTCATTCAAAGAAGAAGAAATCAAAGAAGACAATGGAGATAATCGCTCAACTCCAATCACAAATTCCTAGCCCTAATCTCTCGACAAAAATCTCCAATAGCGACGGCTACAGCTCCTCTCTTGCTTCAGATTCGAAATCAGCATTAGCCCTAATGAAATCAACCATTTAGATTAAATAGGGCTCCCAAAACAAGCCTGGAAAGCATCTGAGCCGTCGGCTAAAACAGCCTGGCCTCGCGCCGCTCGGTCGAGCGAGTTCATCACTCGACCGAGCGGTCTTTCCGCTGTTGCTACCGCTGGGTGGATGAGCGAGGGCGCTCGATTGAGCGATTGATTCGCTCCACCGAGCTAAAAATCCCTGCAGAGAGCAAGAAAATGCTTAACCTTTGTTTAATTAAACTCGGTCGAGCACACAAACCGCTCAACCGAGCAGACAGTAAATTGGTCAAGCGGTAGATTACTCGATCGAGTATGAACCTTAGCTGTTGGCCCTTTGTTGATTGCGTCCAGCTCGGTCGAGCGACTGACACAGCTCGGTCGAGCGACCTGGGTGTGTGGAATGAGAGCTTTGAATTATCAAAATTCAACACTCTACCTTGATTCAAATCTCTTCACACATGCTCCTGCACATCCACATTGCTCGCCATGACTCTCTGGGTTTCACCATCATCTCGGAATACACGCCCTCTAGCGTCGCCTAAGCCAATAAGGAGATCAACTCCAGGCACACCTGGAGCTTGACGGTGGGAACTGGCTTAGTAAACATGTCTATGAGGTTCTTCTCAGTCGGGGTCTTCTGAAGCTCCACTTCCTTTTTCTCCAACTCTAGGAAGGAATCTCGCACCTCAATGTGCTTTGTTCTCGAACTGTATACCTGGTGATTTGCCATATGAATGGCACTCTGGCTGTCACAGTACACCTGTGACGAACTCTGCAGCACTCCCAAATCTCTAAGTAGACTCCTCAAATATTTAGCATCCTTTACAGCTTCCACTGTTGCGGTCAACTCGGCCTCTATGGTCGACAACGCTACCACCGACTGTAGGACCGATCTCCACGATACAGCGGCAGTCCCCAAAGTGAACACATATCCCGTGGTAGATCGACGCCTGTCCCGGTCTCCTGCATAGTCACTGTCGCAATATCCCGTCAGCACCTTTCCGTCTCCTCTCCCGTAGAGGATCCCGACACTAGCTGTGCCTCGCAGATATCTCAGGATCCACTTGACGGTCTGCCAATACTCCTTGCATGGGTTAACCATATACTTGCTAATCACTCCTACAGCCTGTGCAATATTTGGATGCGTGCAACCCATCGCGTAAATCAAACTCCCTACTGCACTCGCATATGGCACCTAAGACATGTACTTCTCATCCTTAGTGCTAGATGACTGTGTTGCAGACAGCTGAAAATGAGCTCTTAGCGGTGTTGTCGCGGGCTTTGAGCTCTCCATCCCAAAACGGATCAGCACCTTCTGAATGTAACTCTGCTGTGACAACCTGAGCTCATACTTCTTTCTATCTAAGAAAATCTTTATTCCAAGAATTTTCTTTGCGGGTCCTAAGTCCTTCATGTCGAACTCTTGCCCCAGCTTTGCCTTCAGCTTCCTCATCTCAGACATGCTATTGGAAGCAATAAGCAAGTCGTCCACGTAGAGCAACAAGTAAATCTTCATGCCATTCTCTAGTGTGCGCACATACACACACTGATCCTTGATGCTCCTCTCGAAGCCCACTCACATCATGAAGCTGTCAAATTGCTTGTACCATTGCCTGGGTGACTGCTTCAACCCATACAATGATTTCTTCAACATGCATACTAAATTTTCTTTCCCATCAACTCCGAACCCATCTGGCTGTTGCATGTATATTTCTTCATCAAGATCATCATGCAAAAAGACGGTCTTGACATCGAGTTGCTCCAACTCCATGTCCATGCTTGCTACTAGTGCCAACAACACTTGAATGGATGTGTGTCGCACAACAGGTGAGAATATCTCGTTGTAGTCCTCAAGCATCGCACTCACTCCAACAACGTCCGATTCATCCGCTCCACTATACCATTCGACTGTGGATCTCCAGGTGTGCTAAAATAACGACGGATTCCATGGAATTTGCAGAAATCCCTAAATTCCCTTAAGGTATACCCACCTCCATTGTCGGACCTCAGCACCTTCACATGCCTTCTGGTTTGCTTCTCTACCATGATCTTCCACTCTTTGAAAAAATCAAATGTCTGGTTCTTCGACTTCATCAAGTACATCCAGACTTTGCGAGAGTAGTCATCTATGAAAAGGACAAAGTATCTAGCTCCTCCTCTTGACGGCTCCGGGTACGGTACCCACACATCTGTGTGAACATAGTCAAGTGATTCCATACTAGTGTGCTTTCATGTGTTGAACTGCACCTTTGTCTTCTTTCTGTACACACAGGATTCGCAGATCTCTACGCTCTCATTTGTAGCATCGATCAACTTTCTCCTCCGAAGTATGTCTATGGTCTTGTCACACGGATGACCCAAGTGATAGTGTCACAACTTAGCTGAATCTTCAGAACTTAAGCTAGTAGCGCCAACGTCTGCATCTCCTTTCACTGTGGTACCTTGAAGGGCATATAAGTTTCCCACTTTCCTTCCATTCATCACAACCATGGCTCCTTTACACGTTCAATTGGTCTTTCTCAAAGATCGATTTGCATCCGGCATTGTCCAAAATGCCTGTGGAGATTAGGCTCTTCTGCAGATCTGGGACATGCCTCACATCGGCTAGTGTACGCACTATGTCATCATGCATCTTGATCTGGACTGTTCCAATACCTGTAGTCTTGCACACTGCATTGTTTCCCATGAGGATTGAGCCTCCATCTTCATTGGGATGGTATGTCGTGAACCAACTCCTATGTGGAGTCATATGGTAAGAGTACACACTATCCATAAGCCACGCAATGTTTGCTTCACCTGCAATCCCTGCTGCAAACATTTCCGGATCTCTACCTTCATCATGGATATGCATACCATCTATTCCCAATGATGCTGAACCGGACTCTTTATCGGCATCCTTGCCTTTCTTTCTATTCTTGTTAGGACACCGGTTCACAAAATGGCCCTTCTGCTGACAATTGTAACATGTGATCTTTGCAAATCTATTCTGCAAATGTCTCGACTTGGAACGATCATTGTTCTTCTTGTGACCTCCTCTCCTTTCTTGTCGACCTCTCACATGTATGGCCTCCTCACGGTTACTCACATGATCTCTACCTTGAACCTTGCCACATAGCTTCTCGGTGTGAAGCGTTGCCTTCACCTCCTCCACGGCGAGAGTCGTTCGGTTATAAATCATCGACCGAACAAATTGGTTAACTCCTCAGACAATGAACACAATAAGATGACTGCATGTTGCTCATCTTCAATTTTCACATCCATACCCCGCAGCTCTAGCACTATTCGGTTCAATTCATCCATGTGATCCTTCACCGCGGATCCAGACTTTATCTTGAGAGTATATAGCTGCTGAAGCAAATAGAGACGACTCGTGAATGACTTCTTCATATACAGTCCCTCAAGCTTCTTCCAGATGCAGACACCGGTGCTTTATCCAAGCTCTCACAGAACATTATCTGCCAACGACAACTGAATTGCACTGTATGCCTTTCTTTTCATCTCAGCCCTAGCAGATTCCTTCACCTCCTTATCGATATTCGCCTCATCGAATACGATTTTGTAACAACATGTCTGCATCAGAACATTCTTCACCTTGTCTGTCAAATCCGAAAATCATTCCAGCTAGTGAACTTCTCAATGTTCAAAGTTGTTTAAGACACCATCTTCGCCACTAACTTTCTTCACAAACGAAGACGAGCTTTGATACCACTTGTTAGGAATGATGAGATCCGTGCAGAAATAACCAATCCTAAAAGCTGATTAGGAATCTAGAACTAGCAAAAAAGGATTCTGAAATAACCCAACAAAATCCCTACGACCTTGCAAAGTGAATCAGCAAACGTAATATCAACAATAATCAAATCAATCGCAGACACACAAGAGTTTACCCTGGTTCAGTTGCACACAACCTATGTCCAACAACTTCTGAGATGATTCCACTATCCGAGAGATCTTCAAAAGGGTTACAATCTAGCTTCCACTCACGTGAGTAATAACTTGGTTGAACGCACAAACCCTCACAATCTCACTCAAGGAAGAATAAATCAAAGGAGACAATGGAGATAATCATTCAACTCCAATCACAAACTCCTAGCCCTAATCTCTCAACAAAAATCTCGCGACGGCTACAGCTCCTCTCTTGCTCTAGATCCGAAATCAGCATTAGCCCTAATGAAATCAACCTTTTAGATTAAGTAGGGCTCCCAAAACATGCCTGGAAAGCATCTGAGTCGTCGGCTAAAACAGCCTGGCCCTGCGCCGCTCGGTCGAGCGAGTTCATCGCTCGACCGATCGGTCTTTCTGCTGCTGCTACCACTGGGTGATGAGCAAGGGCACTCGGTCGAGCGACTGATTCGCTGGACCGAGCTAACAATCCATGCAGAGAGCAAGAAACGCCAAACTCTCTGTTTAATTAAACTCGGTTGAGCACTCAACCACTCGACCGAGCGGACAGTAACTCGGTCGAGCGATAGATTACTCGGTCGCGTATGAACCTTAGCTGCTGGCCCTTTGTTGAGTGCCTCCAGCTCGGTCGAGCGACTGACGTGGCTCGACCGAGCAACCTGGGTGTGTGGAATGAGAGCTTTGAATCATCAAAATTCAACAATAAGTTAGAATTTACACTTCGGTGCTTTAAAATCCAAATTTCCTCTTGCATTAGTTCTTGTTAAGTAACATGGTATCAGCTATCTTTGGATGGATCTTAACGGCACGCTTGGAATCCTATATGATAAAAGGGATACACTATTGTATTGGCTGGTTTCTCAAATCATGTGAATAGCTATAGAACATTTTTTAAAATCTAAATTGAAATCAGTGGTTTGAGTGGTCGTTTGCAAACATCTTAATCAATTTCTACAAAGAAAAAGGATTTTTGGCATATAAAACAAAAATGAGAATCAACTTGACATTTAGAAAAGAAAAGTTATGTTCTTGTGTTTTGCTTCAAAATGCGGGACTAAATTATTATCCTTTGTCAATGTTCATATCAGTCAGTTTGATTTGCCACTGTATGAACTTTTTTATGTTCATATCATGAACTGCTGATTATATAATAGATAAAAGATCTCTAAAATTAATCATATAAATAAAATTATGCAAGGGAATTCTTGTTGGACTTTTTTGAAATCTTATTTAGACTACCTAAATTTCTTTAATATTAATATAATGAAAATGGTGAAGTATCAATTTCTGGTCCAACAACTAATTATAAGTTCTATAAATATTAAACTTCTCCTAAATAAAGTATGAGGTTGTTGTATCACACATTATCCTTATCATTAGCACAACACCATCAATCGCAACTCAATTTTGTCATTATAATCACTGTCAGTCTTGTGTCAAAATTCAAAACCCACTCCATCCACTAGAATCGACCCAATTTGCATTTGGCCATCATCTAGAACACCAAAACACATAGGTTACTAAATTCCTAGATCATCTCAGTAGGTATCCAATCTACTAGTCTCAATCCTGCTTGTTGTTTTCAGTACGTGGGAATAATCAAAATAAACACAAAGAGAAAACACAAGAATCAAGCAACGACACACGAGACTTGGTTTCGCAGTTCGGTGCGCACACCTACATCTGCGGGGCCACGCCCAGAAAAATAGAATACTCCACTATAATAATCAGAGAATACAAACTCTAATAATCACGCTTCTCTAAGGAAGAACACCCTCCCCCTTAATACAAACCGTGAGGGGTGATCGCAATCAACCCCGTGAAGTATTCTTGGCAAGCTCCCCTTGCCAGCAAGCTCCCCTTGCACAACCGACTAGATCAACTCCCTTGATCCTACGTGCGTAGCCGTCGGCCTCCTCCCGGAGTTCTTCAAAAAACTTTCGTAAAAGCCATTGCCCTAGCCGCCAATCTACGCAACCTTAACAACACCTCTCCCCCTAAATCGTCGAGTAGTTAAGGAAGATTGCTCAATTAAATCTGAGAAGATTGGGCGCCCACCATTAACGGAACCAGCTAGGAAATAATTCCGATCAAATCTTCTAAAGGTAGCAACAACAATAAGTGGGCGAGATTCTCTCCAACCGAATCAACAATAATGACGAGAGATTGCAACTTCCAAATGTATCTTCAACAGCATATACCAGAATACCTAAAAGAGATAATATGAGATCTGAAGTAATCCACCTTTGATAACCGCTGAAGTGCGCCAATCAATTCCAGCCTTCTGACACATCATGTTGTACATAATGTTGTATAATAACGTTCAACATAATATACAACATGGCCAATAAATAGGTTCTTTCATACCTCGGTTGCCTGCATTCAACCGAGTATCTGGAGAAGATCTAAACAATAATGCGAGATCTGAAAACATTCATATATAGAATCTTCAACCGCACATATCTTCAACCGCACAACCATTCAGATATGAACCCATTCAGATTTTGTAACCACTATTTATGGGTAAATAACTTCCTCTTTAATGCAGAATATCCGTCAATATTTCTAGGATCACTTCGGGTAAGGAATCCTATATTCAAGGAACCACCGAATCTATTTCGGGTAAAATGATTAAAACAAATCTCATGCGGATATTTTGCCCAAAGAATAAGGATCTATTTCTGGTAAATAGAACCAATAAATCTCAACAAATATTCCCTTCCATCAATTTAGGAACTAACCAAATTCCCAAATATTCTCAACAAACCTCCATCAATTAAGGAACTAATGCGGGTAAGAAGGAGTATAAAAACCTCACCAATATCTGGAATCAATCAATTAAGGAACCTCCGATATTATATGCTACAAATTAGATCTGAGATCACCACGACAAATTTGTAGACCACAGCCGCGTTCTTGTATACGACCAATTGTTCCAGATCCCGAATGTTGAACATAATGTTGCAACATAATGTTCAACATTTTGCTCAAACTGCTCAAAAACAATCCAGATTTCACAAACTGAGCTCTCCAGATATAGTGCCACTAATGCCAACAAATATCCACAGAAATTCAACCCTAACACTGCTCAATCTCAATCGTCCAATTTATCAGTTTATTTGGCACCACCAAATCTCATTCCAACCAAATCTTGCTCATCCAATTTATTACTTTAACTGTCATTTTTTTCATTCATGTATTTGTTATTCAATGATCAGTTTAATCACAAGGTATGTGAATATAAAATCCACTTTGTTTAAGTTGGTAAATAAATATGATGTCTAAAAAACAAAGAGGAAATGGGACCTAAAGTGCTACCTCACCTAATCTGCATGACGGAATGGCTCTATCTAATTAAATGGATCAACTTTTGGATGATTCGTACCTAGGTAAAATATCGGCTAATACCGATATCGTTTGTATCTTATCAGCTTTCAAGCATGCCAATATGATCCAGTCAAAGTTGGCCGATATCACCAATAAGAACTCCTCACAACTAATATAAGAGGATATTCAAGGTTGTAATTATTAATTTTAAATTTTTTTATTTCATATTATGGTTAAAAATGAAGAAGTGTGTATTAATGAAGGAGGAGTTTCGTGAAGGTATATTACTCTAATTCAAAACATGTATCAAAAAACAGTCATTAATGTGAAAGCACTAATATGATAGCTTATGAAGAAATAATAGATAACCTTCCAATCACCATTGTGTTATATAGTGATTGTTCAGCTCCTTAGGTATATTCAAGATGAGACACCTTGATGTTGTATGTGATTTGCAAACAATATTATTTTGATAGATAAGATCAAAAATGATGTAAATGTAAATTTAGAATTTTAAAAGTAAATATTGGAGACTTAAGGTTTTAGACTTAGCGCAAACAAGATCGAGTATAGAATGAAGGTTTAGTAGAATGATGTATAAAGATCGTAGCATGATGAAGATGTATGAGAAAAGTATATTGGTACTTTAGTTATCTTGGATTGGTATCCAGAAGGATGTGAAGATTAAAGATGATGATCATAAAATGAAAGCATATTGATTAAAATAGAGTCGTAACATGAGTAATGTAATCGGAGTGTATCGTTACGATTAAAAGGTAAATTCTTTAGTACGACAATTACACCAGTTTTGATACATGATACAGAGTGTTATGTTATCACCAAAAAGTACGAACAACGCACATGTGTGTTAGAAATGTAAATGTTGTGGTAGATATGTGACAACACTAAAAAGATAAGGTAAGAAATGAAGATATTTGAGCGAAGGTAAGCGTGGCCATATAAATGATAAGATGAGTAAACATCGTTTGAGATGGTTTGACTA
Organism: Scilla litardierei; assembly: GCA_030789695.1. Lineage (NCBI taxonomy): Eukaryota > Viridiplantae > Streptophyta > Magnoliopsida > Asparagales > Asparagaceae > Scilla > Scilla litardierei. Next base: position 222,025,573 of record CM061134.1, on the reverse strand, counting down.
TATATATCGAAGATATATTTATGTTAGAAAGATAAAATATATGAATATTGAGATTAAGAGAAATCGATATATATCAAAGAAGATATGGAAAGTAACGATAATAGTGGATATGAAAGATCTTGGTTTGATGGCAGAGAAAGCTTTAGATCTTAATGCATAGAAAGCATCTGTCAACACGATCCAACATGATCATGACCGGATGTGATTCTTTAACTTATTTGTGTTTATTTATTACTATTATTCCTTTTTATTTTTACTTGTTGTTGCCTCTTTTTATTTGCTAGTTTTATTATTTTCTCTCTTTCTATTGAGTCCATGAAGCCTGATGGATGTTAAGATTATGATGATGGTAATAATGGTTAAAGAATCACATTTTATGATCAAAATAAGGTTTTAAACATTGACACGTAATTTAATTGGTTAAAAAATTAGAAAATAGGGTCCTAGATGGCAAAAATGATATATGGATAAATGAATTACTCTATAAAGATGAAGATATATGTGCAACTAACAATTATATTAGTCGATACTAAAGTTTGATACTTCTAATATATATCACCACATACTTCCGATACAACCGGTATCAATACTACAATCTGATGGTCAATACCGAGACCGAGACCAATATCGTGGACCTTGCTTAAATTGTCATCTTCTTTTCCATCTAAATGCATAAAGGGACACTGGATTTAAAGATCTCTAGGATGGATGGCCAAAAAATTTATCCATTTAATAGACATAATACCTCCCTCATGTAAGTTAGATGAGGTGACACCTTAGGCCTCCTTACTTAAATCCCAATCAACCGATTTTATGTTTTCCTCCGCATGTGTCAAGTGGGCATAAATACTGTTGGAAAGCAGCAAGTCGCCCATGATCAAGAATGGGGAAATCCCAACAATTATTTGTGTACAAACTTTACAAAGTATTTACATCATAAACAAATACTTGGATTTGTATTTTATTGCTTGTGCCTAGCCGAATTAGATATCTGATCATGTTCCCATCACCCCTGACACGAAGCCAAATTTCACATCTTCAGGTTTGAGCATGCTTAGTTAAAACAAGGAACTTCCGACCAATGATTTGTTATATGTGCGCATCCTTCATAGTGCGTGGTTTTGTGGCTACCCTGCTATCCTTAAAACTCGGCGCAAGCATCTGAAGTATTGGGCAAGAAACAGCTTCATTCAATAAACAAGTAAACCCCTAACTCGGGAAATCCTTGTTAAAAGAGGAAGTAATTATTTTCCATTTCAGTAAAATTGGGTGATCCGATTGCCCTTCTCATCAAAAAAAAATTTTATATGTATCATATCATAGATCCAAGCAACATGTTATTTTTGGTCTTTTTGCTGGTTTCCTACCTACATAATGTATAATTGAACATCTCCAAAATTCCTTATGTTTTGGTTTCATAGGCTTATGATCCAACGCCACAAAGCTTTTTAAGGATCTTTCATGGTGTCCAAATAATGATAATCATCGGAGGCGTCGACAACTAGAAAACCCACCACCAACTCTAATCTCCGGCATAGCCAATACCAGATCTGGACCTCATCAAAATCTATAGCTAACAACTGTCATCATCAATCATCCAAGCCATAATCTTTTACCTCTGTGTCCTGCTAATTAATAAGCAACTGCTAGATCAGTACCATAACGTGCTTGTAGAGAGAAAGGATGCTTATTCTTTTTCGTGGTTCTTGCATCAGGAAGAAAAACCAATTAATCAGAAGGATTTGCAGAGATCACCTTGGAGTTCATCAGCCTTGTGCATCCACAGTTTCACTTCTTCTGTCGCTGCCTTCGACTCTCTTGCAGCATCGTCGAGCCTTCTCAGCAGGATGTCCCTCTTGGTCTTCAGTTCGAGCATCTCACCCTTCAACGACTCCATGTTGTCTTCGCACGACATGACATGGCCAAAAGCGACCTTGAAGAAACCGATGGCCAAAAGCGACCTTCAACGATTCCTTTGTATTGTCCCTTTTTTAATTAAAAGCTTATCAATGTAGCATAAGAAACAAATGTGTTCACCGTTTCTTTTCTGAAAAAACAAATAGACACCCTTATATTGTAAAAATTAAAAACGAATAACTATAAAATTGTCTGTTATTAGTGAGGGAGACTCATGGTCTCCCCTCCCTCATTTATCCACCACAACACCCCACTAACATGTAGAAGCAATTCGAAGTACATATCTCCTAAGTTCTTCTGGACGCACGACCTACAAAAAGAGAAGCAAGTCGAAGTACAGCAAATTCATTCACACAACTAATTTATTGTTTTTACAAGGGCGACAAGACGAAGCACATATCTCCTAAGTTCTTTTGAACGCACGACCTACAAAAGGAGAAGCAAGTCGAAGTACAACAGATTCAGTCACGCAGCTAATTTATTCATTTTACATGAATTTTTAATATGCTTTATTATTAATTCATGTTATTTTAAATGCATAGATAATATGGCAAAAATAGCGAGCGCCGACTTTGAAGTTCTCGATGCGGCTGGAAAGAATTATCTGAGCTGGCATATGGACATGAAGTTCCACTTGCGCGCACAAGGCTTAATGGCCACAATCACTACTCTTGTGCCCTCGGCAACAGGCACTGCTGAGGCAGCTTCTACACCTATAGTCTCTGATGTAGATAAGGTGAAAGCCATAATCAATATCAGACGACATATTGATCGGACCCTGAAGGCCGAATATCTCAATGTAGAAGATCCACTAGAGTTGTGGACTGCACTAGAGGACATGTATAAGCATCAGAAAGATGTGATCCTCCCACGTGCACGTTATGAGTGGGAAATTCTCTGCCTACATGACTTCAAGTTCGTTGATGAGTATAACTCAGCACTTCACAATATCACCTCACACCTGAAGTTGTGTGGTCAACAAGTGACGGAAGAACGCATGCTGGAAAAAACTTACACATCTTTCCATGAGAAAGATGCAATCCTCATGCAACAGTACCGTGAACGCAAGTTCACCAAGTACTCTGACCTGCACTCCTGCCTTCTCATGGCAGAGCAGAACAGAGACTTGCTGCTGGCCACACATAACCTACGCCCTGCAGACTCAGCTTCTCTCACTGAGGCTCACAGAGTTCTTCCCAGAAGCAGAAGAACAAACAGAAGGGGAAATTCAACAAAGGAAAAGCCCCTAAGAGGCAGGCCATAGGTCCTCCCCAAAATAACAACTCTCCCCAGAGCAACAACAATGAGGGAAAGAAGAAGCTCCAGTGGAAGAAAAAACACTGGACAAACGTCTATTCCCAAGAATAATTGGGAGGACAAATGCCACAGATGTGGCATGACTGGGCATTGGTTCAGAAACTGTCGTACTCTACGACACCTCCAAGATCTGTATCATGCGAGCCTGAAGTCTCCCGTTGAAACAAATCTGGTGGAAAACCAGCCGTCAACCAAGTTCACAATGGATGACTTCGAGAATGAAGACCTCCTAGACTGATGTCATGTTTATCTGTTATGCATTTACTTCATCTGTAATCAGTACTTCATCTGTAGTTTGCTTAATCTTTACTTTTTCAATAATGAATGTCTTCCTTTTATTAAAGTATTGAATTCATTATCAATAGATGAAGTGTGAGTGCCTAGTGGACTGTGCCTCGACGCACACAATCCTTCGCAAAAAATCTATTTTATTAGCTTAAATGATTATGATGGTCCTGTAATCACTATTTTAGGACTGTCAAACATAATTGAAGGATCTGGTGAAGCAATGATTTTGCTCCCAAATAACACGAGACTAATAATAAAAGATGCACTTTTCTCTCCTAAATCAAATAGGAATCTATTAAGTTTCAAAGATATTCGTTTAAACAGATATCACTTAGAAACTATAGATATACCTGAGGATGAATATCTGAATGTTACTCGTCAAAAAGACGGTTTAAAACTGTCTTAGAACAATTTAAGGGACTCCCGTCGGGTCTTTATCATACTCATATTAAACCTATAGAAGCTAATTTGATTGTGCACCAGAAGTGCCTTTCATTGCCAGAATTCAAACTCTGGCATAACAGACTTGGTCACCCTGGATCGGCAATGATGCACCGCATCATCACCCAATCTTATGGACATAATCTGAAGAACCTGAAGATTCTTCAGAAGGGTGATTTTCCATGCCTGCCTTATTTCAAGGGTAAACTAATAACAAGACAATCTCGACTGAAAGTGGGATTAGAGTCTCCTAGCTTCTTGGAGAGAATACATGGGGATATTTGCGGTCCTATTCACCATGTAAGTGGCCCATTTAGGTACTTATGGTATAGATAGATGCATCATCAAAATGGTTTTATTTGTGCCTCTTGTCCACCCGCAACCTAGCTTTTTCAAAGCTCAAATAATTGAGTTGCGGCTCATTTTTCCGATAACCATATCAAGAAACTACGTCTTGATAATGCGGAAGAATTCACTTCTCAAGTCTTTCAAGACTATTGCCAAGCAACTGGCATCGAAGTTGAACATCCAGTAGCACATGTTCACACCCAAAATGGGTTAGCAGAATCTCTGATAAAGAGACTGCAATGGATTGCACGTCCATTGCTGATGCAATCCCAGTTGCCTGTGGATGCTTGGGGCCATGCCTTATTGCATGCCGCATCTCTTATCAGAATACGGCCATCTGGTGGCCATATTTTATTGCCGATGCAATTAGCGTATGGTGCACTTCCGAATATCTCTCATTTGAGAGTGTTTGGTTGTGCAGTCTACGTCCTCATTGCACCACCTCAAAGGACCAAAATGGGTCCACAGCGTCGTTTAGGTATCTATATATGGTATGATTTACCATCTATAATTAGATATCTTGAACCCCTGACGGGTGACGCATTTAAGACACGTCTTGATGACTGTGAGTTTGATGAAAATGTTTTTCCAAAACTAGGCACACAGTCTAAGAAGCCACAAGCTTCTGAGACCATTTCTTAGGACACAAAGACTTTGTCTCATTATGATCCGCATACTAGTCAATGTGAAGACGAGACCCTGAAGATCCTTCATCTTCAAAATACAGTACATTTACTACCGGATAATTTTACTGACAACCAAAAGATTGTTAGATCACACGTCCCTGCTGCCAATACGTCAGCTAGGAATGACATCCTCAAAGATGGACGCAATCCCCCGAGAGCAGAATCGGTTGTACCTCAATTGAAAAGAGGACGGCCACCAGGTTCGAAGGACAAAGCTCCTCAAAAAAGAAAAAATCCTGGAGAAATAAAGATGAAACCTACACAGGATGCTGAGCTCAGACCAGCTACCTCTCCCCTCCTACATTCTCCTGAAGAGGAAACTATATGAGAAACATCATTAAATTTTGTATGTACTTGAGAGGTACTGGATAGAAAAAGCACTGTTGTTGTCATGCCTCGCTTCACATTCTACCGGGAGCAAGGACGCGAGCGGGTCCGCGATGTGCTTAAAACAAGGAGGAGTACTTTTTTCTTTTCTTTTGAAATCTTTTCCTTTTCTTCCTCCTTGGCTTAAACACATTAAGCGTCTGTATAGAAATTGCAGATCCTTGCATGCAAATTTAAGAAGCAGCTCAAACAACATTATTACATATCCGGCGTACAATAATTAAGATACATCTTGGGCCTAGTTTGGCCAATACAAACAAATACAACAATTAAGTTATTCAAATATATAAAAGTGCGGTCGCGAAGGGGAACGTCTAGTCTTCCGTGGGTAGGTACTCCACGTAGTCTTCGAGCACTGTCTCGACTCCTGCAGTATTTCTTCAGCGAACCTTCTAATGATACCTGACGGGCATTTCGTAAAACAACAAAATGAAATGTCCGTCAGCGAGGTTTACTCGGCAAGATAATCTCAAAACCAATACGTTAGATATTTAAAGTTTGATCAAGCTGAACTTTAAAGACAAGCAATAAGTTTATTTTAAAAAAGTTAAAGACAAGTGATAAGTTTAGCTTAAAAGATTTAAAAACAAGCAATAAGTTTAACTTTAAAAGAATTAAAGACAAGCAATAAGTTTAAACTTTAAAAGAGTTAAAGACAATCAATAAGTTTAAATTTTAAAAGAGTTATAGCAGTTAAACATTTGCAACCTGCAGCAATTTAATCATTGATAGCCATTTGCAATACTATTTGCAACCTGTAACAATTTCATTATTCAATAACAATTTGCAAAGCCATCTGGAACCTCTGACAATTTAGCATTTAATTCGCAAACTGTAGCAACCTGTAGAAAAAGAGGTTAGAACAATAATCAATGACCAGTCTATCCGATTCCTAGTGATAAGTCCATGTCCAAAAGTACTAGAGATAACCAACATGCACCTTGCGACGGGAGCAACTTCGAGGCTTACACACCGTTCCGATATGGCAATGGTCAAGGATCTAACTGTCACACCCTGCTTCCCAAAAATATGGAGGCGAGATGTGAATAGGTCCGCTCAGACTTGAAGCTGTAAAGCTGCTAGTCCGATAAGCGTCAATTAACTTTAAATGGCAGGTCCTTGCAATGCGATACGAAACAAAGATAATAAGAAAGGGAAATGAGTTAAAAACAAATCTCAGAATATCCATAAATAAGTTCCAACACCACAGAAAAAGCCAACAGACTTAAAAGAAAAGAATCTAAAAGGCCCCAGCATGGCCAACAAAAGTACAACGTACAAGGTAAAGGTGCCACGCACCGACAACTAACAGAAATCCTAAAACAAAAGGAAGCTCAGCGAGGTCACTAAGAATGATCATCTGTGTCCACAAAACTCCTTCTGGGCAGACATGGACTCAGGCTCAGCGTCAGCAACAACCACGTACTCAGCTACGGTCTCTGGCTCAGGGTCTAACATGTGACACCCAAAAGAGCAAGGGGCACATGTCAGCAAGTCTACAAGAGGCTTGTGCAAGGAAACTGAAAGTAAAGTGAACAACCTAGCAGTTCTAGCATGATGCAATGACATGGCAGTTATAAGTGCAACAGGTAAAGTAAAGTGAAGTAAGGTACGAGCATGGCATTTGAAACATGGCATGGATGTCAAGTTTTACATGAACGATCACAAGTACAAAGACACGTCTAGTAAGCACGTCGTGCACAGAGATTACGTCTTTTGGCTAGAGTGGCTGATCGGGCCAACTCCTAAGCTCAAGTGATCGCTTATCCCTACCCCTCCACGTGTATCGGGCATTGGCTTTTGACCAACACATGAGGCCCGCTTCTGGATCACGAGCCAGGAAGTGTTTTATCATGATGGCATAGGGGTGCACCTAGCCTGAACAAGGATGTACAAGTAGTGTAGCGTGTGCTACGAATGCAACATTCAACTGAGATGACATGTAAGATGCAATGCATGGCAAATAACAGTTTAAGTGCGTACAGATAAGGAATTTAAACATGGCAGATATCAATGCATGAATGACATGGCAGGGTGACAGATCTAGCTTCGTTGTCAAGCTAGATCTTAAAGTTGCGTCTAGACAGCTATCATTTCACTTTCTAGTCTCTTTTACGTTAAAAGCAAGGAAGTGGCCTAAAACATGGCCCTACGCAAAAGTTGGCAAGTTTCACTTGCCTGCAAGTCTGACGTCAGAAAATACCGTCCAATGAGTCTAAAGTCACAAATAACCTACGTGCACAAGTCCACCGGCCTACATTCCTATTTTATTAATCTTGATTAGTGAATTTAAAACATTTAAAAACGTCAATTTTAGTCTTGATTAACAGGCAATAGGTTGGGGGTCCTAGGGGTGCAAAGCGTTACCTCAACACGACGCGAACGCTACACTGGCGTCGGGTAGCGACGCCAGGGGTTGGAATAAAAGAACGCGCTCCAAGTCCAGATTCCAGAATAGATTCCTCGCTCAAAAGATCTGGGCAGCAACCGGAGCGACGAACCAAGATTCCAATGCTAGCACGTGCGACGACGGGCCACAACTTGTCGTAACGTCAAAATAGTCCAACGGCGAAGAAGAAGCACTTGGGTGGGGCCCACAGCCGTTCTAGGGGCCAATGGGGGACCCACAAAACCTCTGGAGAACTTGGGGGGCCCATGGCGACAAGCGTTGCGAGAGTTGCAACGTTGCGACGAACGTCGCTCGGTCAGACACGGGCCCTGCGAGGGTTTCTCTCGGCCAGACACTGTAGGCGGTGGCTGTGCAGCGCTGGGGGCGATGCAGAGCGGGGGCTCTCGGTCGGAGCGGGTCGGAGCAGGGAAAATCTTCGGTCGGGTGCTTGGGGAGCTAGGGCTGTAGCGATGCAGGCTGCAACGGAGCGGGGGAGTGCTTCGGTCGTTGCAGGCGGAAGCGGGGGTCGGTGCGGGATTGCAACGTTGCAGTTGCAACGTTGCGGAGCGCTTGCGGAGGCGGGGAAATCTCTCAGTCAGACCGAGAGAAGTCCTCGGTCGGATGGGGCGATGCGAGCGGATGGCTGTGCGATGCGGACGAAGCGGGCTACGGGGGTTTGGGCCGGTCAGACCGACGGAACGGGGGCGATTCTCTCGGTTGGACACAGTGGCTGCGGGGAGAGTTGCGACGATCGTCGCAAGCGAGAACGGGGGTTTTGGTAACGGCTAGGTTTAATTTCTTGCGAAAATAGGTTAGCCTAAGGGTAGTTTATATAGTATAGAGGGTTTGACTTGGTCTAGGGCTAATTCTATTAGGATTTGGATTTAAAATCAATTAAAAATAAAACTCTCTCTCTCTAACCCACGCATGGCTAGGGTGCGGTCAAGATGAGCTAGGATTTGGCTCAAAAATAGGTTGAAGTATTATAATCTAATAAAAATTTTATTTGGCTAAAAATAATTTAAAACTTAGTATTTAAAAATATTATAAGCTTTGCTAAAAACATAAAATAGGTCAAATGAACTCCAAAAATTATGAATTAAATATTGGGGTGATCGGGACGACGAGAGAAAAAAACTAAGAAGACGGATCTCAATTTTGACGTCGAACGACGAAACTAAAAATAGAAACGTATCATGTCAAAAGTGAAAATCACAACGTCTCTTCGAATAAGATCAAATCGTGGGAGAACGACCCGAGAAATGTCGTTCCAAATTAGTGCCACAATTTAACACTCTCAGAGACGTTCACAACGACATATCACACCAAAGTGTTCAAAAAGGTCTAAAACAACTACGTACACGGTCAACAGCACGTGCACGAAGAAGATACGATCGAAAAGCGGTCGTTACACTAACCCCCGTAATGTGTTGGAGGTAATTTAGTATGGCGTATCCAGTCATTCTGTGACACTTGTGATCATAGACTACCCCAATCCCAGGTCAGGTCAAGTGTCGGTCAAAAGAACATGTATTATCAATTTATTGTTGAAATTCCATCTTTCATTCTATATTGTTAAAGTTCCATCTTCCATTCTTTTACTGTTAAAGTTCCATCTTCCATTCAGTATTGTTGAAGTTCCATCTTCCATTCAGTCAATTCAGACTTGGTGTCTCAATAATCCGTACAACAGTTTCACAAAAGTTCATGACTTCACGACTTGATTTAGCAATATTAAACGAAAACGTAAAACGTACTTAAATTGATGAGAGAATAAGCAAGAATGATTTTGACGAAGAAAATAAGTATAAACTAGCTTAAAATATTTTCTAAGGCTAGTAGCTATTTTTTCAGATTGTTAAATAATTTTTAACAATTTTAGACAATCCAAAAACAATTTTTAAATCAAGAATTCATTTTTAAAACATATGTTCGGAGAATTGTTTAAAGCCAACCGTACATCAGAATTCCTCCAACAAGGGGTCAAAATGATCGTATTTACTAGTACTATAACATATATTTTTATCGTACATCGATGTACGTAAAAATCACAAGATACGAATTTTTAAAGGGAATCTAAAACAAGAAATCATTTTCACTACACATGTTCAAAGATTTATTCCGGGCAAACCGTACGTCAGAATTCTTTAAATAAGATGTCAAAATGATCGTATTTACTAGTACTATAACATATATTTTTCTAGTATATCAGTGTACGTAAAAATTGCAAGCTACGAATTTTAAAAGGATTTTAACCTATTTAAGTTTTGCCTTTAAAAATTTACTGTGAGAAATATACTTGCCTTATGGCGATGAACTAGCGCCAATGGATCCGTTTCGATGTTTCTGATTTTTTGGGACTGGTCTCGAAATTTTCTGAGGCATGTATGAATTACTATCAATTTAAATCCAATAATATCAACTATAAATATACGAAAATACGCAAATTCGTATTCAAATACATATACAAAAACGTATTTGCGTTAAAAACATTCGATCTCACCCCTTAAAACACGACAGCGGCGGGGCTACTTGTGCTTGCCGACGGCGAACGCGAAGGTAGGCGTCTACGGCGTCGTCTGGACTAACGGCGGCGGCAGCGGCCGTGGAAGCGGCGGCGTCAGCTGTCGGACGAGTGGGGGAGCGTGTCGGAGAGCAGAGCTGCGCTCGGAGGCAGCGGGGTTGACGTGCGGAGCTCTCGTCGGAGAGGGTGAGCGGACGGCTGTCGGAGGGAGACGTCGGAGCGTGGGCTGGGGGTCGCCATGGAGAGCTGGGTGGAGGCGTGGGGCGCTGTCAGGGTCGTTTGCCGCCGGGCGGTGCTGCAGCAGGGTGGCGTTACCGTCGCATCATCGGTGTCGAGTGGAGAAGGCGGAGCTCGGGGGTGTTTGCCTGGGTGCTGATCGGGCTTCAGTCGGCGGCAGGCAGGGGATTTGGTCGGAACAGGGGAAAGAGAAGAGGCAGGGTGGTTCGGGCTTGGGGTTGTCGGTGTGCACGTGTACGGGGAAGCGTTCGAAGAGGGAGCTCGAGCTAGAGGTGAGTTTCGACGTGAAGTTGGGTTCGGCCTTTGGCCTGGGTGAGTGAGGGAGAAGATTATTAAAGGGGGTTGGGTTCTGTGAGAGAGAAGAGCTAAGCTGAGGGTTTATATAAGAAAAATAATTAGTATAGAACTAATGTGATTAATTTTTGGTCCAACCTATTTAATGCCAAAGTTAGCGTTTGACTAACTTTAGACATTCGTATAACACATGGGCTGCTCAAATGGGTGTTTTGGAGTCATCTGTCGACTAGAGTAAGGGTGATCAGGATAGTAATTAGGGTAACGTAAAAGTGATTAGTGAATGTAATTAGTGAAATTACAATTTTGCCCCTAAAGTCAAACGACTCCGAAAAATTACAAAAAAACATAGCCACGTGTTCGTATCGTCACGAGGATCGTGACTACGAGATCTATTTCGTAGTTTGGACTACGGAGATACGAGTTTTGGGCCAAAACGTTTAGGATGCGGATTTGCGGGTTCTCTATTGATTTGACTTCGGAAAATTATGAAATAAATGTGGGAAGCATAAAATCATCTTAGAATGATACTCTAGAAGTTTGAAATCATTTTGATAACGTTTATATAGGAAAATAATTGTTACGGCTATAACATTAATAATTGAGTTTAAATAATTATAAAAATTATTTAGAGGTTTAGGATGGTACTCGTAAACTCTAAAATAGGCCGTAAATTGGTTCTACAAAACATTTTTTAATAAATGATTTAGAAACCATTTTTATTTAAAACTCCTGATCAACCATTACAAAATACTTTTAATTTAAGAAAATACGTAGAAAATGAGTATTGCTGAATACGGGTCATCACATTCTACACTCCTTAAAATAATTCCGTCCTCGGAATTTCTCAAAACTTTATAAAACAGATAATGCTGTTATTAAGAAGCTCAAGCAAATAAATGATAAAATGGAATACTTGATGAATGATTACAATTTAGAAAATAAGTTGTTAATAGCATGAAATATAATGTGATATCGTAGTGTAACGACTGGTTTCTCATGTATTTGGATTATCTATATTATATATGTGTTTTGGTGGATTTTCTCCATATGCGTGGTTTCCGTCTCCGTAGCTTTCGTTTACGTTCGTTTCATTGAGATTTTCTAGCTTCTTCCTTAGATCATGGAGTTTTGGAGTAAGTCACTCATGACGAGCTTCATATCGCTCATATCTTAGAGATAGGTTGATCCTAGAAGCCGTAGAAATCTTCCCGAAGCTTCGCGCTTCGATTCGGCACTTTTCGTGCACTTTAGTTGGTTCAAGAAGGGGGACCAACCGACTAGATTGAGATCTAATCGGTCAGGAACCCTACTGGAACCGACTAGTTCATTGAATCAATTGTACATGAGTTACTGTTTACTCTTAGTCGGTCTAAGAACAACCACCGACCGACTAGATGTGAAACTAGTCGGTCAGAACTTGCTCTCAGACCGACTAATTCCCTTGATGAATTTAACCTGAGTTACTGTTTATCGTTAGTCGGTCCAAGAACAACCACCGACCGACTAGGTTGCAAACTAGTCGGTCAGCCATTGTTCTTTAACCGACTAATTCTTTGACCATTTCGACAACCTGAGTTACTGTTTGGTTTTAGTCGGTCACAGTTGGTCGACCGACCGACTAGTTGTTGAACTAGTCGGTCAACAACCCTTCTTTGACCGACTAACTGCTGTCGTAAACCTAGGGTTTGCCCAGCCGCCGGCTGTGCCTATTTAAACCCCCCAATCGTTTTTCTTTCTTCCTTCATTTCTCCTGAGCCTCCTTCTTCCCCAAATCATCATCCATCATCCCCTAGCCTTCCTCCTTCATCAAGAGCCCCTCTCCCTCTCCATTTAGGCTGGCCACCACCTCTAGGTCGTCGGAAAACCCCCAAAAACCCCCAAAATCTCATTTCTCCAGATTTTCTCCCCATTTCCAGATCTGAACCGTAGGTTCCCGGATCGTTCTTCCGTCGCCGTGCTTGCTCGGCATCGTTCTTCCGTTAACGATTCGGTAATAAATCGATCTCTTAATATTCTCATAACCCATTTGTGTTTTTGTGAAACCCTAATAGAAATGGATGTTGTTTTGATGGTTGTTTCTCCATAACAGCGACTTCCCTGTAGATTAGCGTCCGTGAGACGAACCTTCGTGATCGTCATCCTCGGTGCTAGGCAAGTGAAACTTACCACTTAGGGTTTTAGGCTATGTCTTAGGCCATTTGCTTATTGTAGGCGTAAAAGAGACTAGGCGACGAAATGATACTCACCTAGGCGCAATTTCAGGATCTAGCTTGACAACGAAGTTAGATCCGTCATTTATCTTGTTGCACAACTACCATGTCGTGTTTAATTTCAATTAACGGTACACGAATTAATTGTCATGTCATTGCATTCTTTAAATGTTCACGTGATTGCGTAGCACCGCTACACCTTATGAAATGATTGAGGCTAGGCACCTGCTTTTAGCGGGCACAACCCTACGCCAAATTGTGAACCTAATAACAAGCTCTTGTGCGGGGCAACCCTGGCTCATTTACTGAGCATCGTGTACAGGGACCCTGGCTTGTTTACATGTGGGTGGGGTAAGGGTTAAGCGGCCATTCAACTGGGAGTATGCCCGATCAGCAACTTCAGTTGTAAGGCGTAAACTCTGGGTTCTGGGATAGTGTTAAGCGGTCAATCAGCGTGAATGTCCAACAGTTCAGCTGTAAGGCATAAACATCTACAAACAACTTGAAACGTGAATAGTGAAAAGATTGAGATTGTTAGTAGCTTGGCTACTCTTGACATGCCCTGATAATTGTTCTCTTGTACTTATTGTTTCACCATGTCTTACTTGTGCACTCATACCATAACTGCCATGTCATGCATACTATAACTGCTAGGTTGTTAGTTTACCTTCCTTTTTAGTTTCCTTGCCCAAGTCTTTTAGACTTGCTGACATGTGCCCCTTTACTCTTTTGGGTGACACATGTTAGATCCTGAGCCTGAATTTGTTATTGAGGACGAGGTGTTTGCGGACGCCGAGCCCGAGCCTGTGTTTGACGAGGACTCCGTGGACACGGGCGATCAGTCGTAGAGACTGTTTGTGTTGTTGTTTAGACTGTTTTGTTGTCGGTGCGTGGCACCAATACTCTGTTTATGTTTGTCCTTGTTGGCCTTGTTCTGGGCCATTAGACTCTTTCTTTTTAGCCTGGTGGCTTTTCTGGATGTTGAACTTAATTTTAAATCTTTGGACCATTCTGAGATTTGAGATTTTATTTCTGTCTCTCTTGTGTTATTATCTTTGTTCTGTTCGTGGTTACAGGGACCTGCATTTAATTTATTGACGCTTATCAGGCGTGTGGCTTCACAGCCCCACGTCTGTGCGGACCTTCTCACGTCTCACCTCCAGCTTTGGGAAGCGGGGCATGACAGATTTTGTTGGTGGCCCATGCAGGTCTCTCTTCTGTAACTGCGAATATCGAAACAACGATAATAATATTAGAATGTCCGCTAAACTAAGTTCGACATCCGAGTCATAAGCTATGAGTCTGATTGTTTCGTTTTCTGTGTCATTAGATGGCAGGAAGGCGATTTACCCGTGGTGGTGGTAGTGCGCCCCCTCATGACGAGGAGCCTGAGCGGGAGCCCACCAGTGGGGAGATGATGCAGATGATGCTTCAGATGATGCAGGTGCAGCAGGGCGTGCTCCTGCAAGTCTAGAATGCTCCAGTTTTTCGGGGTGCTCGGGCAATCCAGGATGCCCCTCGCTCCGAGCCGGGAGCGAAGCAATTTCGGGAGCAGGGTCCCGCTTATTTTGATGAAACTGAGGGTCCTCTAGCTGCCGATGAGTGGATTCGGAACATTGAGGATAATTTTAAGTTGGCGAAGATCGGCCCGGCTGGATGGGTTGATTTGGCGAAGAGGCAGCTCAAGGATAATGCTCAGAACTGGTGGGATACGGAAGAGAAGATGCTGGTGGAGCCGATAGCTTGGGCTACCTTTAAGTCCAGGTTTGATGAGGAGTTCTTTCCGAAGGCTGCCAGGAAGGAGATGATGCAGCGCTTTATTGATCTGAAGCAAGGGAGCTTGACGGTGGACCAGTACCACCAAGAGTTCACTAGGCTGAGTCGGTTCGCACCGAAGATGGTGCAGGATGCTGATGAGAGGGCTCAGAGGTTCCTGCAGGGACTTGCTTTGGAGCTTCAGAGTTTTGTGTCTTCCTCTGATCTGGACTCTTATTAGAAGGTTCTGGTCGCTGCAAGGAGGCAGGAGCTGAACCTGAGCCAGAGCAGAGGACATGTTTCTGGAGCTGGGAAGAGGCCTATGGAGCAGGCCAGGGTGATGGTTAGGCCTGGTTTCAAGCCTAATCATCCGGTGCAGTTCAAGAGGCCAGGAGGGCCTAATCAGAAGACTTGCCATTTCTGCGGCAAGCCTGGCCACATCAAGGATCAGTGTAGGAAATTTCTGGGCCAGTGTTTGGTTTGTGGTGATGCTTATCATGTCGCAAAGGATTGTCGGCATGCGAATCAGTTGCGGAGAGCACCTGTTGCAGCACAGCCGTTGTAGCAGAGAGCGCCTGTTCCTGCTGGACGTGGAGCAGCTCTTGTCCCACAGAGACAGGCATTGCTGATGACCGCTGTGGAGAGCGAGGCTGTGGATGAGGTTATTGCAGGTAATCCTCAATCTAGCTGTTCCTTCTTAGCTAGTTTTGATTGTTAGATTATATTGTTTTCTTGAACATGATTGTTTGCTAGACTAGGTCTTGACTGTTAAATTTCTTGTTAGGTGTGGTTTTGGTTTGCACATTTCCTGCACGAGTCCTCTTTGACTCAGGTGCATCGATGTGCATTATTTCTCGGAACTTCGTGGAGAAGCATTCCTTGTCGACGTCCCCTCTTCCCAAGAGTTGGAATATCGTCACAGGAAATGGCGTAGTCTCGGTGCATCGTGGTTGCAATTCTTGCTCGTTGGTGGTTTGTGGACATGAGCTTTACGCTGATTTCATTGTCCATGACATCATCAACTATGATGCGGTCCTTGGGATGGATTGGCTTGCGAGCTTCTATGCTACGATCGACTGTCGGAGGAAGAAGGTGGTGTTCGAGATTCCCGGACATCCAGTATTTGAGTTCAGTCGAGGTAACAGTTCGCTTGGTCCGGTCAGGTTTCGGGCCAGGCCGGTGGAGATTGTGACTATGCAGATGGAGCTGGAGAGGCCAGCGGTTGTGCGCGACTTTGATGACGTCTTCTCCGAGGAGATGTCTAGTTTGCCACCCGATCGAGCTCTCGAGTTTTCGATTGATCTTATTTCGTGAGTGCAACCGATTTCGAAGGCGCCATATCGTATGACACCCGCTGAGTTAGAGGAATTACGGAAGCAGCTGGATGAGCTTTTGCAGAAGGGTTATATCAATCCTAGTGTGTCTCCGTGGGGAGCACCTGTGCTGCTGTGAAGAAGAAGGATAGTTCGTGTCGCATGTGCGTGGACTATCGGGAGCTGAATGCGGTGACCATCAAGAATAAATACCTGTTGCCTCGCATCGATGATATTTTTGATCAGCTTGGAGGTTCGAGTGTGTTTTCGAAGTTGGATCTGAGGAGTGGTTATCATCAGCTGAAGGTGAAGAAGGAAGATGTTCCGAAGACAGCATTCAGGACGAAGTATGGACACTACGAGTTTGTGGTTATGACCTTCGGTGTAACCAACGCACCCGCAGTTTTCATGAATCTGATGAATCTGATTTTCTACGACTTTTTGGATAAGTTTGTCGTTATCTTTATTGACGACATTCTGATCTATTCTAAGTCGGAGAAGGAGCATGCGTCGCACTTGAGGACAATGTTGGAGATTTTGAGGAGGCATCGGTTATATGCTAAGTTTTCGAAGTGCGAGTTTTGGCTGGACAGAGTTGCTTTTCTAGGGCATGTGGTGACTGGAGATGGTATTTCAGTGGATCCCGAGAAGATCAGGGCCATCAGAGAGTGGCCTGTTCCGCAGTCAGCGTCTAAGATCCGGAGTTTCCTTGGGCTTGTTGGTTACTATCGGCGCTTCATTAAGGACTTTTCCCGTATCGTCGAGCCGATGACCAGATTGACGCGGAAGGATGTGCCTTTTGTTTGGTCGGGTGATTGTGAGAATGCCTTCGGTGTTCTGAGGGAGAGTTTGACGACTGCCCCTATTCTTGTTGTGCCTGATCGCAGTGGAGGATTTGAGATCTTTTGCGATGCTTCTAGCAAGGGTCTCGGTTGTGTGTTGCATCAGCACGTGCATGTTGTGGCATATGCTTCGCGTCAGCTCAAGACTCATGAGAAGAATTACCCGACGCACGACTTGAAGTTGGCTGCTGCCGTGTTTGCGCTCAAGATTTGGAGGCACTTCCTGCTGAGTGAGAAAGTGAAGATCTTCACCGATCACAAAAGCTTGAAGTATATTTTTACTCAGAAGGAGCTCAACATGCGACAGCGTCGATGGTTGGAGCTCATGGCGGATTATGAGATTGATTTGCAGTATCACCCTGGCAAGGTGAATGTGGTTCCTGATGCGCTGAGTAGGCTTCCAGCGGTGATGATTTTGACTTCGCAGTGGAGATTGCAGTAGGATTTTAGCGAGTCTGGATTTGAGATTGTTCTTCCTGGGGAAGCTTCTTCGTTGATGAGTATGCAGATTCAGTCGTCGATTGTGGATCGAATCAAGGCTGGTCAGGCTGAGGATCTGAAGCTGGTGAAGATTCGGGAGCAGGTGGAAGCCGGTCTGCGGACTGACTTTTTGGTTCATGAGGATGGCTTGCTGAGGTTTGGAGCCAGGTTGTGTGTGCCAGCTGGGGATATTAGAGAGGAGTTGATGGTGGAGACACACAGTTCGTCGTATTCTGTGCATCCAAGTGGCACCAAGATGTACAAGGATCTTCGTCTGAACTTTTGGTGGCATGGTATGAAGAGGAGCGTGGCTCGGAGTGTGGCCAAGTGTTTGGTTTGCCAGCAAGTGAAGGCGGAGCATCAGCGTACGGCAGGGTTGCTGCAACCGCTTCCGATTCCGGAGTGGAAATGGCAACACATCACTATGGATTTCGTGACCGGACTACCTCGGAGTCCGATGCAGAATGACGCAATTTGGGTGATCGTAGATCGATTGACCAAATCTGCGCACTTTATTCCGTTCCGAGTAGGACAGTCCACTGAGGCGCTAGCGAGGAGATACATGGAGGTAAATTCTTTTACTCTCCGTTTTTATTTCCTTTTCCTAGTTTAGATAGTGATGTAACATGAATCGTGCGAGAGGTCGTGCGACTTCACGGAGTCCCCGTGAGTATCGTGTCGGACAGAGACACGAGGTTCACATCTCAGTTCTGGCAGAGTTTGCAGAAGAGTTTGGGTACGCGTCTGAGTTTCAGCACGGCGTACCATCCGCAGACGGATGGCCAGTCCGAGAGGACGATTCAGATCTTGGAAGACATGCTGAGAGCGTTCATGTTGGATTTCAAGGGTTCGTGGGAGGACCATCTACATCTGGTAGAGTTTTCCTACAACAACAGCTTCCAGGCGAGTATTGGCATGTCGCCATTTGCCGCGCTGTATGGGAGGAAATGTCGGTCGCCATTGAGTTGGGATAACATTGGTGATCGGGAGCTGTTGGGACCTGAGATGATTGTGGAGGCCGTGGATGTTGTCAGGAACATTCGGGAAAGGTTGAGGATTGCTCAGGACCGTTTTAAGCATTGGGCGGATGCTAAACGCCGTCCTTTGAAGTTTCAGCCAGGCGACCATGTGTTCTTGAAGATTTCCCCGAATCGTGGTGTGATTCGCTTTGGGAAGCGAGGGAAGTTGAGCCCGCGATACATTGGACCGTTTGACATTCTGGAGAGAGTTGGCGAGGTAGCCTACCGCTTGGCCTTGCCGCCATCTTTGGAAGGAGTTCACAATGTTTTCCATGTGTCGCAGCTTTGTCAATACATTAGCGATCCATCTCATGATGTGGATTTCTTGGATACTACCGTTCGCCCTGATATGACGTATGACCAGCAGCCAGTGCAGATTCTGGACAGGCGTCAGAAGTCACTCTGGAACAAGGTTGTCAATCTTGTGAGGGTGATGTGGCGACACGGCTCGCCAGGAGAGTCTACTTGGGAGAATGAGGATGAGATGCGAGAGCGCTACCCACGGTTGTTCCCGGACACGTGAGTGTTGGGAAATTCCGAGGACGGAATTTTTCTTAAGTTGGGAAGGATGTAACGACTGGTTTCTCATGTATTTGGATTATCTATATTATATATGTATTTTGATGGATTTTCTCCTTATGCGTGGTTTCCGTCTCCGTAGCTTTCGTTTACGTTCGTTTCGTTGAGATTTTCTAGCTTCTTCCTTAGATCGTGGAGTTTTGGAGTAAGTCACTCATGACGAGCTTCATATCGCTCATATCTTAGAGATAGGTTGATCCTAGAAGCCGTAGAAATCTTCCCGAAGCTTCGTGCTTCGATTCGGCACTTTTCGTGCACTTTAGTTGGTTCAAGAAGGGGGACCAACCGACTAGATTGAGATCTAGTCGGCCAGGAACTCTACTGGAACCGACTAGTTCATTGAATCAATTGTACAGGATTTACTGTTTACTCTTAGTCAGTCTAAGAACAACCACCGACCGACTAGATGTGAAACTAGTCGGTCAGAACTTGCTCTCAGACCGACTAGTTCCCTTGATGAATTTAACCTGAGTTACTGTTTATCGTTAGTCGGTCCAAGAACAACCACCGACCGACTAGATTGCAAACTAGTCGGTCAGCCATTGTTCTTTAACCGACTAATTCTTTGACCATTTTGACAACCTGAGTTACTGTTTGGTTTTAGTCGGTCACAGTTGGTCGACCGACCGACTAGTTGTTGAACTAGTCAGTCAACAACCCTTCTTTGACCAACTAACTGTTGTCGTAAACCTAGGGTTTGCCCAGCCGCCGGCTGTGCCTATTTAAACCCCCCAATCGTTTTTCTTTCTTCCTTCATTTCTCCTGAGCCTCCTTCTTGTAGAGAAATGTATGCCCTCGTGGCTATTTATCATAATGAAACATCTTGTTCAATATATGAAAGTATTCTTTCTGGTAAAGTATTATCTGAGTTGTTCATTGCTCGGATTATTCCCTTGGATTCAGAGTTAGGTCACACATGTTTCGAAATGTAGATTACGATTATGAGAAATGTCTGACCTCTAATAGCTTGAATCTTAAAAGTGTTCATGGTCATAGATGTGTCGAGATAAGGGATATCAACACATCAGACAGACCATTGCGTCCCTGTCTGGTTGGTCTCATAACCAAGCGACTTGGTGAAGTCGAAAACAGGACGCAGGTGCTCAGTAGAAGCTGAGTTCACTGAACGACCAAAACAGGGAGTTATTAAATGGTTATACATTAACTAAACTATCATTAATAACTCTAAGTGATAATAGGTAAGTTGGTCCTTAGGACTTGAGATCATTGTATGAAGCTATGTGTGGACAGTGTCACTTAGGTCTAAAGATCTAACTTCGAGGCTAGGCCTGATGAAAGATCTTAGGCTGGGTGACACTCGAAACATATGAGCTAAGTAGTGATCAACAGAGGATTCGTCTCTTCCGTTAATGGGAAGTTAGTGTCACAGGTCAGTACGGCTCTCGGTAAAACCTTGGCCAAGGTATGTTGTAACTTGTACAACCTGTATGTACCAGAGACCGATGTATACTGACCACTGCTTGCCGATGGGGTTGATAGTATACCATACCCTAGACTAGCCGAGTGACATAGTTATGACGAAGGGACTAAAACTGCGGAAATTATCACAGTCACAGTCAGAGTGATTTCGTCGGCACTTTTGCCTAAACAAACCAATCACGTAATCGATGATCCCGAAACAGGGACGACACCTACTGCTAGTGGTCACTGTCGTCTTGAGACTTCGAGTCTCGACCTGTAGTAAGGGTCAGGCTGTAGGGTCTCACACCGAGTAACATTCACGTCGTAGTAACAGATAGAATGTATAGAGGATATCATTAGATGTAAAGAGAATATTAAATTCACAAATTGGTTGTGAAATTGGAGCACTTGGGAATGGAGGAAATTTCGTATGGAATCCAGAGGATCAAACCGTGTAGGAATCGGAGCTCGGATGAGCCCAGAAACGCAAGAAAGGCGAAAGAAGGAAGTGGGATAAAACCCACTTGGCAAAACGGGCGGGGCCCGCTGACCCAGCGGGCCCGCCCGCTGAGTGCAGCGGGCGCGGCCAGCTGTTGCAGCGGGCCCGCCCGCTGCCCCAGCGGGCACGCCCGCTGGGCGCAGCGGGCGCAGCCCGCTGGCCCAGCGGGCCCGCCCGCTGGGCGCTGCGGGCGCAGCCCGCTGCTCCAGCGGGCGCGCCCGCTGCTTGCAGCGGGCGCAGCCCGCTGGTGACAGCGGGCTGAGCCCGCGCGGGCGTGCCCTAGCGGGCACGCCCAGTGGCCTTAGGCGGGCGCGCCCGCTAAGCTTAGCGGGTCGCCCGCCACTTAAGTTATTTTAGGGTTTATTGTTGAAACCCTTGACGACTACGAAATTTGGGTTTTTGCTCAACTTTGAGCAATTGTTTGAAGGGTCAAACGAACTCGGTTTTCGTCGCCGTTTGTTCCTACGCGTTCACCATCACTAGCTCTTCGAAATGATAACTTGTATCATCTCTAGAGCTCAACGATGAGTGAGGATTAATTGGTTGAAGGTTAAGGCTTTGTGTAAGCTAAACTAACCCAAATTGAATTAATCCAAATCCCTCTTCCTACAATTAGTCCCACATTGCTCATGACAAAAGAAGGGGAGCCGGCCTCCTATATAAATAGGTGGGCACTCCCTTCTTTGTTTCTTGCACCAAGTCTCTGATTAAGGAGCTCACGAATATTTTGAGCAAACTTAATCTAGACTAAAATTTATTCTCTTCCTCTATAAATTTTCATGTCCTCCAACCGAGTCCTAGCAAGACAACGAGGAGGTCCGAATCCGATTCGGAAGTCTACGACGCGGGTTTACTCAAGTGAAATCTTATACGGCTTGTGATGGCTTCGGAGGCAAGGTGCGCTACGGGAGCTGATCCAGTCTGCGGCGAGGAGCGACGCAACACGGCTCGGAAGACGGCTCAGATCAATGAGCGCAAGACGGTGCGGAACATCTTGCCTGCTCCAGGGCAAGATTCCGGGTGAGTCAATTTTATGTGCAATTAGTTTAATCAGTAGTTAGAACTTTCTCGAGTTGGTCGGACCCAACTCGAGTCAGTAGATTTCCTGGCTTAGGGAATTTTTCCTTAGGGCTTTATTTATTAAATAGTTTAATAAATTATTTCTTCCGCTGTTTTATTTATTTTGTTCGTCCGACTTAGGACGAATAGTAATAAATTAGCTCTAAGGGACCTTGAAAATCCCTACAGTGGTATCAGAGCCAGATCTACTCTGTTCTATACTGCTTTTTAATTGCATGTTTTAATTATGTGATAATTAGTTTAATGGCACATTCTTGTTTTATTTTGATGTCACAAGAAAGACTTGCTAGGTTAGCCATTAAATGACTATTAAACTTTATGTGATAAATTTTAAACACCATGCTTAATAATTTTTAAATTGTTTAAAAAAATTACCTAATGGACGATTAGGTTAGCCATTAATTTCCTCAAACCTTATGTGATAATTTTGAGACACTGCTATGAATTTTAAATTGTTTAAATTGCCTATTGGACGATTAGGGTAGCAGCATATACTTTTGAATCCTTATAGATGATAAGGACTTAATAAAAATCGTCTAACAAACCCATAAAATTTTGAATTTTAGGGATCCACTAGTTGATAAGGATTAACTAGTTGTAATTTAAAAACCATTTAGTTGTTGAACGAACATGGAAATGATGACAACACCTTCAATGGATCATGATGTCGGCCAATGTGCTTGACTAAAGTTTTTGGACCAACCTAGCTAGACTGGGTAACAAGTGGTCCTGGCTTAGTCAATTCCCTGGCCGCGTCCGCTGGACCGCAAGGTGTCGATTCATAACTATGTAAGTTCATCGACTATACCTAAGTCTAATACGATAATAATCTTTTTCAAGATAAATCGTAGCCCTCCTTGTTTTAGGAGTTGGCAACTGTAAGAAACGTGTTTCGGTTGTTGAGCACACTCAAGCCGTAACAGGTCAATCTTATAGAAACCGATTTCTTGATTGACATCTTAACCTGACTGAAACCGTTGGCTCATCCCTAGAGCTTCGGCGTAAGTCTAACTAAGAATGTAGTCTTAAGCTCTGACCCAAACCGGCGTGTCGTGCATACACCGAGCAAAGGGGCAAGTCAGGCTTGACACGAAAACAAGGGTCCGACTAGGCTAGCCATTGTGATCCGGTTGAGCACACTTATGATCACAAATGACTAGGGGTAAAATCGAATAGGGAGTCATATATTGATATGATCGACAAAGAGTTCGTCTACCTACAGCCGAGTCAAACGACTTGTTGAGCTACACTCAAGGTCGGGCGACTCAAGGTTGTTGGATTCCTGCTCTTTAATTAATTTTAATCAAGTTTTGGACGAAAACGATCTGTTTATTAATGGGAGAGTATAATTGGACAAAATCCATTCTAGTTATATTTAAAAATATTTTGAACACATGCTAATTAGGAGTTCTAATCTTTGCAGCATGATGAGTAAGTTTAATAATATCCGAGATAAGATTTTATTAACTGGTTCTAATATTAATGATAGCTGGTTGGAGAAGTCTATAGCAGAAAGGGCAATATTAAGGGAAGTCTATGCATTAACCTCAAAAATACAAAGTGTAGTTCTTTCAGTTAATTCTACTGCATGGGTGTTAGACACCGGTGCAGGTTCTCACATTTGTAACCAGTTACAAGGATTGAGAATCAGTAGAAAACTTGCAAAGAATGAAGTAATTCTCCAAGTGGGAAACGCAGCAAATGTTGATGTTGTAGCCATAGGAGATCTTAGACACACATTGGCTGGTGGAGCTAACTTGCTTTTGAAGCAATGTTACTATATCCCAAATTTCCTATGCAATATTATATCTGTCTCAGCTTTGGCTAAAGATGGTTATAATTTTACTATCAGTGGAAATGTCATGAACATTGCCCTTGATGGTAAGTTGCTAGGATTTGGGACACTAAGCAATGGAATATACACTTTAAGCAATGAGGTGGTATTAAACGTTAATACTAGAAAACGTAAGGAATCTAGTTTTAATGAAACCTATCTTTGGCATTGTAGACTAGGCCATATCGGAGAGAAGAGACTCAGCAAGTTACATAAAGAGGGGCTCTTGGGCCTCTCGAATTATGAGTCATTCGACACTTGCGAGTCTTGCCTCAAAGGTAAGATGGCCAAAACTCCTTTTGCCAGTCAAGGGGAAAGAGTTATCGAACTCTTGGGTCTAGTACATTCCGATGTATGTGGACCCATGTCTACGTTAGCCAAAGGTGGATTTTCATATTTCGTCACGTTTACTGATGACCACTCAAGATTTGGACATGTGTTCTTGATGAAACATAAGTCCGAAACATTTGAGCGATTCAAGGAGTATCGTGCCGAAGTCGAAAACCAGACTGGGAAAAGTATTAAGATTCTTCGATCCGATCGAGGAGGAGAATACTTAAGCCATGAATTCCTCACTTACTTAAAAGAGAATGGGATTCTCTCTCAGATCACTCCTCCTTACACACCTCAACATAATGGTGTTTCAGAAAGGAGAAACCGGTACACCTTGTGAAATGATTGAGGCTAGGCACCTACTTTTAGCGGGCACAACCCTACGCCAAATTGTGAACCTAATAACAAGCTCTTGTGCGGGGCAACCCTGGCTCATTTATTGAGCATCGTGTACAGGGACCCTGGCTTGTTTACATGTGGGTGGGGTAAGGGTTAAGCGGCCATTCAACTGGGAGTATGCCCGATCAGCAACTTCAGTTGTAAGGCGTAAACTCTGGGTTCTGGGGTAGTGTTAAGCGGCCAATCAGCGTGAATGTCCAACAGTTCAGCTGTAAGGCGTAAACATCTACAAACAACTTGAAACGTGACTAGTGAAAAGATTGAGATTGTTAGTAGCTTGGCTACTCTTGACATGCCCTAATAATTGTTCTCTTGTACTTATTGTTTCACCATGTCTTACTTGTGCACTCATACCATAACTGCCATGTCATGCATACTATAACTGCTAGGTTGTTAGTTTACCTTCCTTTTTAGTTTCCTTGCCCAAGTCTTTTAGACTTGCTGACATGTGCCCCTTTACTCTTTTGGGTGACACATGTTAGATCCTGAGCCCGAATTCGTTGTTGAGGACGAGGTGTTTGCGGACGCCGAGCCTGAGCCTGTGTTTGACGAGGACTTCGTGGACATGGGCGATCAGTCGTAGAGACTGTTTGTGTTGTTGTTTAGACTGTTTTGTTGTCGGTGCGTGGCACCAATACTCTGTTTATGTTTGTCCTTATTGGCCTTTTTCTGGGCCTTTAGACTCTTTCTTTTTTAGCCTGGTGGCTTTTCTGGATGTTGAACTTAATTTTAAATCTTTGGACCATTCTGAGATTTGAGATTTTATTTCTGTCTCTCTTGTGTTATTATCTTTGTTCTGTTCGTGGTTACAGGGACCTGCATTTAATTTATTGACGCTTATCAGGTATGTGGCTTCACAGCCCCACGTCTGTGCGGACCTTCTCACGTCTCGCCTCCAGCTTTGGGAAGCGGGGCGTGACACGTAGCATCAAGAAAACAAGAGATATTTCTAATAAATATATACTATTAACATCACCATAGCTTCCGTAATTAGTCCTGAGACCAGTATCATTATAATAACTATCTTGACTTTTCAAGTAGCCAATATTAATATGGCATTACATGAAAATGATAGCTATTATAATAACAGCGGTTCGAACTTGGAACTCAGCCCGCCTATTTGAACGCACATTCCCTGTATTTTTTTGGGTTTCAATTTTTTTGGGGTCAGCCGAAATAAGCTCAGCCGATATAAAGTTCTCTTTTGCATACTTGTAATTTAAGTTGCATATTTTTTGGGTTTTATTTTGTGTGTGTGTTTTTTGGGTCTCATTTTTTTGGTCATTTTTGAATGAAGAGTATTAAATGCTGATGGTGCCAATTTCAAAAAAGAAAAGCTTTTGTATTCTCCCAACAAATTTTCCCCCAACCCAAAAAATTTTCCCCCCAAAACTTGATGTGACATTGCCACATAGGACAAAGTTCAAAAACAGCTCTCAATTGTAATATAGATTCTAGGGTTTTGGGCATATACAAGCAGATTTTGGCGTATTTTGAGCGTATTGGAGGCTCTAGGAGCCGTATTTCGCCAGGGAAAAATTCTGTAAAATTCCAGAGGCTATTTTCTTATTTCCAGAGAGTTTTGGTGTCTAAACTTGATGATTTGGTGATAAATTTCTTAACTTCTACTCCGTATTTTGGTGTTTTTCATCGTATTTTGCTATTAGATCAATGTATTTTGCTATGAACCTTGATTATTCTTGCATTATGAGTAGCTAAAACTTATTTGTGCATGGTATGGAGTAGTTAGGGGATGTGATTTGTGTTAGTTTGGTTGAATATCGTCGTGCTTAATCGTTAAATGTTGTTAAAGTTGTAATCTTTGTTCGTAGATCCTCTTTTTCATCTTCCAAAAGAAGTGATTGAGTTGATGATCGCCCCAAAAGGGTGAGTTTTGATCTCCCCAAAAGGGAGTTTCATGCCGTAGTTTTGATCTCTCCAAAAGAGAGTTTCATATCGTATTATAACTTTAGCGACGATCTTATTGAATATTGTGCTTGAACCCCCAAAAGGGTATCTTCCGATGAATTGCTCCCAAAAGGAGAATCCATTGAGTTATATTGGGTATTTTCTGGTGAATTGCTCCCAAAAGGAGAATTCATTGTGTTATACTTGTCAACCAAATTAATACGAATTATTGATCCTAACGAACCCATACCATGTGCAAAATTTTCCTCGATACTCTCATACACCACTTTTATTTGTTCGTTTTGTTCGCACATCACCATCACGCACTTTCACATCATCACCATCATTAGTGAAGTGGTTAGTTTCTCTTTGTTGGATTTTTATTTGATTTGAATTGTGGTTGCAACATATTTCCTCCTGAGGATTCGACATCTGGACTCCCAGATTATATTACTTGTACGGACTCTTGCGCTTGAGAGAGAGCACCTTTTCGGAGCCCACCAAGCTTTTGGCGCCGTTGCCGGGGAGGAATGGTTTGTGACTACGGTTTAATTCATTTAGAGGACCTTCGGTGAGATCTTTCCACTTTACTATGCATAAACTTTTGTTTTTTTATTTTTATTTTGTAACAATGGAGTATATGAATTTCTATTGCACAACCAATCTGTATGATGCAAGATATGCTAATGCACACAAACATAGGATGGAGAAGCTCAAGATTGTTAATTTTAATCAAACTGACTGTGAAACTTTCTTTCAGGCCTGGAGGAGGTTCACAGATATAGTATTGAGCTATCCGCAACATGGGTACACAAATGAAGAGCTTATGGCGTCCTTCCTAGATGGACTACGACCACAGCTGCAGGAAGTTTTGGGAGGCATGACGCCGACAGAGGTGTGGGAATACATGGAGTCTCTGCAAGAAAATGAAGAAACCATGGAAGAGACTTCAGAGCACGATTCAACGGAGCCTTCGTGCCTTGATCAAGAAGAGCAGAGCGTAGACGTACCTTTGCAATCCTTGAAAGAGGAAGTTTACTCGATTATTCAGACACAGGAGGCTACATCCCTTCAATTCCAAGAGAATTTCCTTGCTCGGAGTCGGCAGATTCAGAAATCCATTGAAGATCTTAATTTGATTGCCGCTTGCTTAGAAGAAAATAATTCTTTTGATATTCAACTTAAAGAATCTAATACGAGTTTATCTTCTATTGCAGGAAAATCGAGCAAGCCATGTCGCATTGAGGACATGAATAAAAATATCTACATGTCAGAAAGTGTGTGCAAAAGAGAGGACGAGCTAGCAATTTTGGATGAACGAGAGGAGGAGACAGCTAGGGATAAGGGTTTTAAGATTATCGCCATGGAGTCAGAACCATGCCCTCCTCCAGTTTTTTTCCCAAAATCATTTACCCCTCTCCCCAACGATCGAGCATCATACCGAGAGTAGTGCATATCTTTCAGGGAGTAGTCGTCAACTTGCTTTAATTTATTTCAACTATTTTGATAACTACATTTGGACTATATTTGTTGAAAAGAATCATAAACTAATTTGGACTGACATGACTCATCTCTTGCAGGAAACTGGTAAACAGTTTATAGAGATGCTTGGAGTTGTGTTGCTGGAGTCCAAATTAGATTCTGGAGGAAAAATAAGCGCCGATGAGCGCAAGGAGCAAATTGAACAACTTCCTCCACAATTAAAGATTCGGGATCCGCCATTTGACCACGGTGTGTTCTTTCCAGTAGTGTAGTTTTTAAATGCTTTCTAGGTTGCTTGATTTGAATAAACTCGTACCCCTTTCGACATTGAGGACAATGTCCATCTTTAGTTGGGGGTGTGTATGAGACCTTAGGATTTTTTTTGAGAAGAATAAATCATTAAATCTCATCATTTAAAACTCCTTCATATGCCTCAAATACGGATGATCACGCATTAATTGAGTTCTAAAAATTGTTTATGGCTTGATTAAATTATTTTTCCTTCATGTAATTACCGTTAATATGCTATTCATGAAAATTTTCAATTGCTTTGATTAATATCTCGAAATAGTTTGAATTTATTTCATGCATGCTAATGTGATGAAAAAGCTTAAGTATACACGATTTATTAGAAAAGTTTTCAAGTTGAAGAGGAATTTGGCCATTGGTACTAATGTTTATATTCATATTGATGGGTGTTGAGTTGCTTACAAAGAAAAAAAGAAATGAAATGAAATGAATGAAAAATGAATGATGAAAAATGAATGAATAAGTATGTCACTAATAAATAACTTGGTTGGCTCAAGTAGTACAGTCCTAGGGGTCCTTCTTGGCCTAATGTCCTATGATCGTCTGATTTGGGAGCCATTGACCGGAAACTCACTCATTTGATGGAGCGATCCAAGTTATACATTTTTCTGCGAATGTTGCATGATGCGCGTTACGCAGAACTAATAACAGAAAAGAAATGGTGAATATACTAATCAACGTCAATACCCATATCTTGAATGATTGTTTTGATAGGCCAATTCCTTGGAAACAAGAAAACTAGAGAAAAACGACGTGTTATACTTTCGCTTGCGCAAAACGATGCTTGCATGTTATTTATTCATACTAAATTAGAGAAAATATCATGTGATTGATTTTGTTCATGGATGTGTATATTGATGGTCAAGATCATGTTAGAATGCGTATTATTGAGACATGCCATAAGCGATTGATAGAACTTATTGTTTTATTATTCATCCGTATTAATCGCTCTTTTTGCTAGAGACTAGCAAATCGCTAGCTGGGGGGTGTGATTCGGGTTCAATATTACATATTTAACCCACCATTTAGCCCTATTTTGTGCTCACGTGATGCTACATTGTTCTCTAATACATACGTATTTTGTACACAATTATTAATTAGAGAAAACACTCTATTTGAGCACAAAACAGCAATTAACGAAGTATTTCTGCACTTTTTATATTTTTCCTAGCTTGGTCACGATCTCACGATTCCAACGACTATTTATTTGTATTTTTCTGAGATCTGTGCTAATTACTATGAATTTTTGAATGCAGAATACAAATTAAATGAAGAAATACGCAATTAAATACGGAAATACGGTCGCTGACCAATCAGGTTCTGCCACGTGTCAAGATCTGCCGCATTCCCGCCGCATCCAACGGTGCTGATAAATCGCCACGAAATAAAACCATGGGCGACGTGGAATATTACCGGCCGTTGGATTTCGATACAACGGCCATCATTCGAGAGCAGATGACGCGGAGGCGGGCTAAACAGCGGGTGACGTGGCGCTTCAGGATCCATCCGATCGACATCTGACGGCTGTCACGAAGTGGGCGACGCGGCTTTTTCGCAGCCGCAAGATCGCCATCGAACGGCCATTAACGGACGAGAACGAAGAGATTACGCATCGAAGTAGCGGGCCGCTTCATGTCCGTTCGATCGCGATCGAACGGCGGAGAGTAACCATGCGACGAGCGGCTACGTGGCATGCATCCGAGAAGTTGCCGCCTCATCGAACGGCTGAAAGCAGCGGAGCGGCTGAATTCAGATGAGGGCGACGTGGCATACTCGGAGCCACACGATGCTGATCCTACGGCTGAGAACGACCCCGCTCGAACTCATCGCAGCAAAGCGAAGAGCGGAATCGTGCGACGTGGTCGCTTCCAGACCATGCGATCGAGATCCGACGGTTCGAATCAAATCTGAAGCGAACTCAGAGCGGAGCGAATTAGCGGGCGCGGATCCGATCTGCCGTGACACGTGTCGCACTCTCGCGCAATCCCGCTTTGATCCAACGGCCGTGATTTGCTCCGGCTATATACATGCGGGTTTGGGCGTCGAATTGAAGCGGGTTTCAACCCGTTAGCAACTTAAACCCGCAATGCCTATTATATAAGCGTACTAGTCATAACCCGTGCCCGCGGGCACGGTTCATTTAAGATTTTCCCTTGCGAAATCTTTGTTCCCCGAATTTTTTTTTCAAAGCCAAAATTAAAAAAAAACAAATTAGCTTACAATATTTAGCGACACAGACGCCTTCGGCGTGGGTGCCTTCGGTGCGGAACAACAAATTTAGCGCATGCGCCTTCGACACAGAACACCAAATTCGACGTGGGTGCCTTCAGCGCAGAACAACGAATTCGACGTAAAACAACAAATTCGACGCAGGTCACTTAGGCGCGGAACAACAAATCAGCGTTAAAAAATGGCGCGGGCGCCTTCGGCGCGGAACAACAAATTCAGTGCATGCGCCTTCAACACAGAACACCAAATTCGACGTGGGTGCCTTCGGTGCAGAACAAC
The DNA here is from genome assembly GCA_030789695.1 of Scilla litardierei. NCBI lineage: Eukaryota > Viridiplantae > Streptophyta > Magnoliopsida > Asparagales > Asparagaceae > Scilla > Scilla litardierei. Next base: position 221,994,770 of record CM061134.1, on the reverse strand, counting down.
AAACTCGGCGTAAAACAACAATTTCGACGCGGGCGCCTTAGGCGCGGAACAACAAATCAGCGTTAAAAAATTGCGCGGGCGCCTTCGGCTTCATATACATATAACCCGTGCCCATGGTACCCTTCATATACATATAACCCGTGCCCGTGGGACCCTGTTCATTTAAAAATCTTGGACCCACTAATTTTAAACAAACATCAATAATTATTAGTTTCTCCTGAAATATCAGCAGATGAGATCGAAATTTTACAGGGTTTTGCAACGCGGATCAATGCGTTGGTAGCATCTCCAGCGTTCATTCTCCCACAGCTCGCGTTCATTCCCAAGATGAGATTGTGTGTGTGTGCACAACATTTTTTTCATAACTAATATTAAAAGGCTATTCCTAATTTCAATGTTTTTGTGTATTCCCAACAAATTTCTCTACAACCCAAAAATTTCCCTCCAAAACTTGATGTGACATTGCCACATAGGAAAAATTCAAAATCTGCCCTCAATTGTAATATAGACTAGTCATAACCCGTGCCCGTGGGCACGGTGCATTTAAGATTTTTTTCCGCGAAAACTTTGTCCCCCAAAAAATATTTCTACAGCCAAAATTTAAAAGAACAACAAATTAGCGTGAAAAAATTTAGAGGCACGACCGCCTTCGGCAAGAAACAATAAATTCGGTGCTCCTTCGGCGCAGAACAACAAATTAGCGTATAAAAATTTAGCGGGCGCCTTCGGCGCGGGCGCCTTCGGCGCGGGCGCCTTCGGCGCGGGCGCCTTCGGCGCGGGCGCCTTCGGCGCGGATAGGTTGGTTAGACATCTGCTTGACGCCCAAAAAACTCAGCCCGCCTATTTGAACGCACATTCCCTGTATTTTTTTTGGGTTTCAATTTTTTTGGGGTCAGCCGAAATAAGCTCAGCCGATATAAAGTTCTCTTTTGCATACTTGTAATTTAAGTTGCATATTTTTTGGGTTTCATTTTGTGTGTGTGTTTTTTGGGTCTCATTTTTTTGGTCATTTTTGAATGAAGAGTATTAAATGCTGATGGTGCCAATTTCAAAAAGAAAAGCTTTTGTATTCTCCCAAAAAATTTTCCCCCAACCCAAAAAATTTTCCCCCCAAAACTTGATGTGACATTGCCACATAGGACAAAGTTCAAAAACAGCTCTCAATTGTAATATAGTTTAAAAGAACAACAAATTAGCGTAAAAAAATTTAGAGGCACGACCGCCTTCGGCAAGAAACAATAAATTCGGTGCTCCTTCGGCGCAGAACAACAAATTAGCGTATAAAAATTTAGCGGGCGCCTTCGGCGCGGATAGGTTGGTTAGACATCTGCTTGACGCCCAAAAAACTCAGCCCGCCTATTTGAACGCACATTCCCTGTATTTTTTTTTGTTTCAATTTTTTTGGGGTCAGCCGAAATAAGCTCAGCCGATATAAAGTTCTCTTTTGCATACTTGTAATTTAAGTTGCATATTTTTTGGGTTTTATTTTGTGTGTGTTTTTTGGGTCTCATTTTTTTGGTCATTTTTGAATGAAGAGTATTAAATGCTGATGGTGCCAATTTCAAAAAAGAAAAGCTTTTGTATTCTCCCAACAAATTTTCCCCCAACCCAAAAAATTTTCCCCCCAAAACTTGATGTGACATTGCCACATAGGACAAAGTTCAAAAACATCTCTCAATTGTAATATAGATTCTAGGGTTTTGGGCGTATACAAGCAGATTTTGGCTTATTTTGAGCGTATTGGAGGCTCTAGGAGCCGTATTTCGCCAGGGAAAAATTCTGTAAAATTCCAGAGGCTATTTTCTTATTTCCAGAGAGTTTTGGTGTCTAAACTTGATGATTTGGTGATAAATTTCTTAACTTCTACTCCGTATTTTGGTGTTTTTCATCGTATTTTGCTATTAGATCAATGTATTTTGCTATGAACCTTGATTATTCTTGCATTATGAGTAGCTAAAACTTATTTGTGCATGGTATGGAGTAGTTAGGGGATGTGATTTGTGTTAGTTTGGTTGAATATCGTCGTGCTTAATCGTTAAACGTTGTTAAAGTTGTAATCTTTGTTCGTAGATCCTCTTTTTCATCTTCCAAAAGAAGTGATTGAGTTGATGATCGCCCCAAAAGGGTGAGTTTTGATCTCCCCAAAAGGGAGTTTCATGCCGTAGTTTTGATCTCTCCAAAAGAGAGTTTCATATCGTATTATAACTTTAGCGACGATCTTATTGAATATTGTGCTTGAACACCCAAAAGGGTATCTTCCGATGAATTGCTCCCAAAAGGAGAATCCATTGAGTTATATTGGGTATTTTCCGGTGAATTGCTCCCAAAAAGAGAATTCATTGCGTTATACCTGTCAACCAAATTAATAAGAATTATTGATCCTAACGAACCCATACCATGTGCAAACTTTTCCTCGATACTCTCATACACCACTTTTATTTGTTCGTTTTGTTCGCACATCACCATCACGCACTTCCACATCATCACCATCATTAGTGAAGTGGTTAGTTTCTCTTTGTTGGATTTTTATTTGATTTGAATTGTGGTTGCAACATATTTCCTCCTGAGGATTCGACATCTGGACTCCCAGATTATATTACTTGTACGGACTCTTGCGCTTGAGAGAGAGCACCTTTTCGGAGCCCACCAAGCTTTTGGCGCCGTTGCCGGGGAGGAATGGTTTGTGACTACGGTTTAATTCATTTAGAGGACCTTCGGTGAGATCTTTCCACTTTACTGTACATAAACTTTTGTTTTTTTATTTTTATTTTGTAACAATGGAGTATATGAATTTCTATTGCACAACCAATCTGTATGATGCAAGATATGCTAATGCATACAAACATAGGATGGAGAAGCTCAAGATTGTTAATTTTAATCAAACTGACTGTGAAACTTTCTTTCAGGCCTGGAGGAGGTTCACAGATATAGTATCGAGCTATCCGCAACATGGGTACACAAATGAAGAGCTTATGGCGTCCTTCCTAGATGGACTACGACCACAGCTGCAGGAAGTATTGGGAGGCATGACGCCGACAGAGGCGTGGGAATACATGGAGTCTCCGCAAGAAAATGAAGAAACCATGGAAGAGACTTCAGAGCGCGATTCAACGGAGCCTTCGTGCCTTGATCAAGAAGAGCAGAGCGTAGACGTACCTTTGCAATCCTTGAAAGAGGAAGTTTACTCGATTATTCAGACACAGGAGGCTACATCCCTTCAATTCCAAGAGAATTTCCTTGCTCGGAGTCGGCAGATTCAGAAATCCATTGAAGATCTTAATTTGATTGCCGCTTGCTTAGAAGAAAATAATTCTTTTGATATTCAACTTAAAGAATCTAATACGAGTTTATCTTCTATTGCAGGAAAATCGAGCAAGCCATGTCGCATTGAGGACATGAATAAAAATATCTACATGTCAGAAAGTGTGTGCAAAAGAGAGGACGAGCTAGCAATTTTGGATGAACGAGAGGAGGAGACAGCTAGGGATAAGGGTTTTGAGATTATCGCCATGGAGTCAGAACCATGCCCTCCTCCAGTTTTTTTCCCAAAATCATTTACCCCTCTCCCCAACGATCGAGCATCATACCGAGAGTAGTGCATATCTTTCAGGGAGTAGTCGTCAACTTGCTTTAATTTATTTCAACTATTTTGATGACTACATTTGGACTATATTTGTTGAAAAGAATCATAAACTAATTTGGACTGACATGACTCATCTCTTGCAGGAAACTGGTAAACAGTTTATAGAGATGCTTGGAGTTGTGTTGCTGGAGTCCAAATTAGATTCTGGAGGAAAAATAAGCGCAGATGAGCGCAAGGAGCAAATTGAACAACTTCCTCCACAATTAAAGATTCGGGATCCGCCATTTGACCACGGTGTGTTCTTTCCAGTAGTGTAGTTTTTAAATGCTTTCTAGGTTGCTTGATTTGAATAAACTCGTACCCCTTTCGACATTGAGGACAATGTCCATCTTTAGTTGGGGGGGTGTGTATGAGACCTTAGGATTTTTTTTGAGAAGAATAAATCACCAAATCTCATCATTTAAAACTCCTTCATATGCCTCAAATACGGATGATCACGCATTAATTGAGTTCTAAAAATTGTTTATGGCTTGATTAAATTATTTTTCCTTCATGTAATTACCGTTAATATGCTATTCATGAAAATTTTCAATTGCTTTGATTAATATCTCGAAATAGTTTGAATTTATTTCATGCATGCTAATGTGATGAAAAAGCTTAAGTATACACGATTTATTAGAAAAGTTTTCAAGTTGAAGAGGAATTTGGCCATTGGTACTAATGTTTATATTCATATTGATGGGTGTTGAGTTGCTTACAAAGAAAAAAAGAAAAGAAAAGAAATGAATGAAAAATGAATGATGAAAAATGAATGAATAAGTATGTCACTAATAAATAACTTGGTTGGCTCAAGTAGTACAGTCCGAGGGGTCCTTCTTGGCCTAATGTCCTATGATCGTCTGATTTGGGAGCCATTGACCGGAAACTCACTCATTTGATGGAGCGATCCAAGTTATACATTTTTCTGCGAATGTTGCTTGATGCGCGTTACGCAGAACTAATAAAAGAAAAGAAATGGTGAATATACTAATCAACTTCAATACCCATATCTTGAATGATTGTTTTGATATGCCAATTCCTTGGAAACAAGAAAACTAGAGAAAAACGACGTGTTATACTTTCGCTTGCGCAAAACGATGTTTGCATGTTATTTATTCATACTAAATTAGAGAAAATATCATGATTGATTTTGTTCATGGATGTGTATATTGATGGTCAAGATCATGTTGGAATGCGTATTATTGAGACATGCCATAAGCGATTGATAGAACTTATTGTTTTATTATTCATCTGTATTAATCGCTCTTTTTGCTAGAGACTAGCAAATCGCTAGTTGGGGGTGTGATTCGGGTTCAATATTACATATTTAACCCACCATTTAGCCCTATTTTGTGCTCACGTGATGCTACATTGTTCTCTAATACATATGTAATTTGTACACAATTATTTATTAGAGAAAACACTCTATTTGAACACAAAACAGCAATTAACGAAGTATTTCTGCACTTTTTATATTTTTCCTAGCTTGGTCACGATCTCACGATTCCAACGACTATTTATTTGTATTTTTCTGAGATCTGTGCTAATTACTATGAATTTTTGAATGCAGAATACAAATTAAATGAAGAAATACGCAATTAAATACGGAAATACGGTCGCTGACCAATCAGGTTCTGCCACGTGTCAAGATCTGCCGCATTCCCGCCGCATCCAACGGTGCTGATAAATCGCCACGAAATAAAACCATGGGCGACGTGGAATATTACCGGCCGTTGGATTTCGATACAACGGCCATCATTCGAGAGCAGATGACGCGGAGGCGGGCTAAACAGCGGGTGACGTGGCGCTTCAGGATCCATCCGATCGACATCTGACGGCTGTCACGAAGTGGGCGACGCGGCTTTTTCGCAGCCGCAAGATCGCCATCGAACGGCCATTAACGGACGAGAACGAAGAGATTACGCATCGAAGTAGCGGGCCGCTTCATGTCCGTTCGATCGCGATCGAACGACGGAGAGTAACCATGCGACGAGCGGCTACATGGCATGCATCCGAGAAGTTGCCGCCTCATCGAACGGTTGAAAGCAGCGTAGCGGCTGAATTCAGATGAGGGCGACGTGGCGTACTCGGAGCCACACGATGCTGATCCTACGGCTGAGAACGACCCCGCTCGAACTCATCGCAGCGAAGCGGAAAGCACGAAAATCGTGCGACGTGGCCGCTTCCAGACCACGCGATCGAGATCCGACGGTCCGAATCAAGTCCGAAGCGAATTCGGAGCGGAGCGAAGTAGCGGGCGCGGATCCGACCTGCCGTGACACGTGTCGCCCTCTCGCGCAATCCCGCTTTGATCCAACGGCCGTGATTTGCTCCGGCTATATACATGCGGGTTTGGGCGTCGAATTGAAGCGGGTTTCAACCCGTTAGCAACTTGAACCCGCAATGCCTATTATATAAGCGTATTCTAGGGTTTTTGGGCGTATACAAGCAGATTTTGGCGTATTTTGAGCGTATTGGAGGCTCTAGGAGCCGTATTTCACCAGGGAAAAATTCTGTAAAATTCCAGAGGCTATTTTCTTATTTCCAGAGAGTTTTGGTGTCTAAACTTGATGATTTGGTGATAAATTTCTTAACTTCTACTTCGTATTTTGGTGTTTTTCATCGTATTTTGCTATTCGATCAATGTATTTTGCTATGAACCTTGATTATTATTGCATTATGAGTAGCTAAAACTTATTTGTGCATGGTATGGAGTAGTTAGGGGATGTGATTTGTGTTAGTTTGGTTGAATATCGTCGTGCTTAATCGTTAAACGTTGTTAAAGTTGTAATCTTTGTTCGTAAATCCTCTTTTTCATCTTCCAAAAGAAGTGATTGAGTTGATGATCGCCCCAAAAGGGTGAGTTTTGATCTCCCCAAAAGGGAGTTTCATGCCGTAGTTTTGATCTCTCCAAAAGAGAGTTTCATATCGTATTATAACTTTAGCGACGATCTTATTGAATATTGTGCTTGAACCCCCAAAAGGGTATCTTCCGATGAATTGCTCCCAAAAGGAGAATCCATTGAGTTATATTGGGTATTTTCCGGTGAATTGCTCCCAAAAGGAGAATTCATTGCGTTATACTTGTCAACCAAATTAATACGAATTATTGATCCTAACGAACCCATACCATGTGCAAACTTTTCCTCGATACTCTCATACACCACTTTTATTTGTTCGTTTTGTTCGCACATCACCATCACGCACTTTCACATCATCACCATCATTAGTGAAGTGGTTAGTTTCTCTTTGTTGGATTTTTATTTGATTTGAATTGTAGTTGCAACATATTTCCTCCTGATGATTCGACATCTGGACTCCCAGATTATATTACTTGTACGGACTCTTGCGCTTGAGAGAGAGCACCTTTTCGGAGCCCACCAAGCTTTTGGCGCCGTTGCCGGGGAGGAATGGTTTGTGACTACGGTTTAATTCATTTAGAGGACCTTCGGTGAGATCTTTCCACTTTACTGTACATAAACTTTTGTTTTTTTATTTTTATTTTGTAACAATGGAGTATATGAATTTCTATTGCACAACCAATCTGTATGATGCAAGATATGCTAATGCACACAAACATAGGATGGAGAAGCTCAAGATTGTTAATTTTAATCAAACTGACTGTGAAACTTTCTTTCAGGACTGGAGGAGGTTCACATATATAGTATCGAGATATTCGCAACATGGGTACACAAATGAAGAGCTTATGGCGTCCTTCCTAGATGGACTACGACCACAGCTGCAGGAAGTATTGGGAGGCATGACGCCGACAGAGGCGTGGGAATACGTGGAGTCTCTGTAAGAAAATGAAGAAACCATGGAAGAGACTTCAGAGCGCGATTCAACGGAGCCTTCGTGCCTTGATCAAGAAGAGCAGAGCGTAGACGTACCTTTGCAATCCTTGAAAGAGGAAGTTTACTCGATTATTCAGACACAGGAGGCTACATCCCTTCAATTCCAAGAGAATTTCCTTACTCGGAGTCGGCAGATTCAGAAATCCATTGAAGATCTTAATTTGATTGCCGCTTGCTTAGAAGAAAATAATTCTTTTGATATTCAACTTAAAGAATCTAATACGAGTTTATCTTCTATTACAGGAAAATCGAGCAAGCCATGTCGCATTGAGGACATGAATAAAAATATCTACATGGCAGAAAGTGTGTGCAAAAGAGAGGACGAGCTAGCAATTTTGGATGAACGAGAGGAGGAGACAGCTAGGGATAAGGGTTTTGAGATTATCGCCATGGAGTCAGAACCATGCCCTCCTCCAGTTTTTTTCCCAAAATCATTTACCCCTCTCCCCAACGATCGAGCATCATACCGAGAGTAGTGCATATCTTTCAGGGAGTAGTCGTCAACTTGCTTTAATTTATTTCAACTATTTTGATGACTACATTTGGACTATTTTTGTTGAAAAGAATCGTGAACTAATTTGGACTGACATGACTCATCTCTTGCAGGAAACTGGTAAACAGTTTATAGAGATGCTTGGAGTTGTGTTGTTGGAGTCCAAATTAGATTCTGGAGGAAAAATAAGCGCAGATGAGCGCAAGGAGCAAATTGAACAACTTCCTCCACAATTAAAGATTCGGGATCCGCCATTTGACCACGGTGTGTTCTTTCCAGTAGTGTAGTTTTTAAATGCTTTCTAGGTTGCTTGATTTGAATAAACTCGTACCCCTTTCGACATTGAGGACAATGTCCATCTTTAGTTGGGGGGGTGTGTATGAGACCTTAGGATTTTTTTGAGAAGAATAAATCACCAAATCTCATCATTTAAAACTCCTTCATATGCCTCAAATACGGATGATCACGCATTAATTGAGTTCTAAAAATTGTTTATGGCTTGATTAAATTATTTTTCCTTCATAGAATTACCGTTAATATGCTATTCATGAAAATTTTCAATTGCTTTGATTAATATCTCGAAATAGTTTGAATTTATTTCATGCATGCTAATGTGATGAAAAAGCTTAAGTATACACGATTTATTAGAAAAGTTTTCAAGTTGAAGAGGAATTTGGCCATTGGTACTAATGTTTATATTCATATTGATGGGTGTTGAGTTGCTTACAAAGAAAAAAAGAAAAGAAAAGAAATGAATGAAAAATGAATGATGAAAAATGAATGAATAAGTATGTCACTAATAAATAACTTGGTTGGCTCAAGTAGTACAGTCCGAGGGGTCCTTCTTGGCCTAATGTCCTATGATCGTCTGATTTGGGAGCCATTGACCGGAAACTCACTCATTTGATGGAGCGATCCAAGTTATACATTTTTCTGCGAATGTTGCATGATGCGCGTTACGCAGAATTAATAAAAGAAAAGAAATGGTGAATATACTAATCAACTTCAATACCCATATCTTGAATGATTGTTTTGATAGGCCAATTCCTTGGAAACAAGAAAACTAGAGAAAAACGACGTGTTATACTTTCGCTTGCGCAAAACGATGCTTGCATGTTATTTATTCATACTAAATTAGAGAAAATATCATGTGATTGATTTTGTTCATGGATGTGTATATTGATGGTCAAGATCATGTTGGAATGCGTATTATTGAGACATGCCATAAGCGATTGATAGAACTTATTGTTTTATTATTCATCCGTATTAATCACTCTTTTTGCTAGAGATTAGCAAATCGCTAGTTGGGGGGTGTGATTCGGGTTCAATATTACATATTTAACCCCCCATTTAGCCCTATTTTGTGCTCACGTGATGCTACATTGTTCTCTAATACATACGTATTTTGTACACAATTATTAATTAGAGAAAACACTCTATTTGAGCACAAAATAGCAATTAACGAAGTATTTCTGCACTTTTTATATTTTTCCTAGCTTGGTCACGATCTCACGATTCCAACGACTATTTATTTGTATTTTTCTAAGATCTGTGCTAATTACTATGAATTTTTGAATGCAGAATACAAATTAAATGAAGAAATACGCAATTAAATACGGAAATACGGTCGCTGACCAATCAGGTTCTGCCACGTGTCAAGATCCGCCGCATTCCCGCCGCATCCAACGGTGCTGATAAATCCCCACGAAATAAAACCATGGGCGACGTGGAATATTACCGGCCGTTGGATTTCGATCCAACGGCCATCATTCGAGAGCAGATGACGCGGAGGCGGGCTAAACAGCGGGTGACGTGGCGCTTCAGGATCCATCCGATCGACATCTGACGGCTGTCACGAAGTGGGCGACGCGGCTTTTTCGCAGCCGCAAGATCGCCATCGAACGACCATTAACGGACGAGAACGAAGAGATTACGCATCGAAGTAGCGGGCCGCTTCATGTCCGTTCGATCGCGATCGAACGGCGGAGAGTAACCATGCGACGAGCGGGCTACGTGGCATGCATCCGAGAAGTTGCTGCCTCATCGAACGGCTGAAAGCAGCGGAGCGACTGAATTCAGACGAGGGCGATGTGGCGTACTCGGAGCCACACGATGCTGATCCTACGGCTGAGAACGACCCCGCTCGAACTCATCGCAGCGAAGCGGGGAGCGGGAAAATTATGCGACGTGGCCGCTTCCAGACCACACGATTGAGATCCGACGGTCCGAATCAAATCCGAAGCGAACTCGGAGCGGAGCGAAGTAGCGGGCGCGGATCCGAGCTGCCGTGACACGTGTCGCCCTCTCGCGCAATCCCGCTTTGATCCAACGGCCGTGATTTGCTCCTGCTATATACATGCGGGTTTGGGCGTCGAATTGAAGCGGGTTTCAACCTGTTAGCAACTTAAACCCACAATGCCTATTATATAAGCGTATTCTAGGGGTTTTGGGCGTATACAAGCAGATTTTGGCGTATTTTGAGCGTATTGGAGGCTCTAGGAGCCGTATTTCGCCAGGGAAAAATTCTGTAAAATTCCAGAGGCTATTTTCTTATTTCCAGAGAGTTTTGGTGTCTAAACTTGATGATTTGGTGATAAATTTACTTAACTTCTACTCCGTATTTTGGTGTTTTTCATCGTATTTTGCTATTCGATCAATGTTTTTTGCTATGAACCTTGATTATTCTTGCATTATGAGTAGCTAAAACTTATTTGTGCATGGTATGTAGTAGTTAGGGGATGTGATTTGTGTTAGTTTGGTTGAATATCGTCGTGCTTAATCGTTAAACGTTGTTAAAGTTGTAATCTTTGTTCGTAAATCCTCTTTTTCATCTTCCAAAAGAAGTGATTGAGTTGATGATCGCCCCAAAAGGGTGAGTTTTGATCTCCCCAAAAGGGAGTTTCATGCCGTAGTTTTGATCTCTCCAAAAGAGAGTTTCATATCGTATTATAACTTTAGCGACGATCTTATTGAATATTGTGCTTGAACCCCCAAAAGGGTATCTTCCGATGAATTGCTCCCAAAAGGAGAATCCATTGAGTTATATTGGGTATTTTCCGGTGAATTGCTCCCAAAAGGAGAATTCATTGTGTTATACTTGTCAACCAAATTAATACGAATTATTGATCCTAACGAACCCATACCATGTGCAAACTTTTCCTCGATACTCTCATACACCACTTTTATTTGTTCGTTTTGTTCGTACATCACCATCACGCACTTTCACATCATCACCATCATTAGTGAAGTGGTTAGTTTCTCTTTGTTGGATTTCTATTTTATTTGAATTGTGGTTGCAACATATTTCCTCCTGAGGATTCGACATCTGGACTCCCAGATTATATTACTTGTACGGACTCTTGCGCTTGAGAGAGAGCACATTTTCGGAGCCCAGCAGGTGGCGTGACGAAGCTTCGAGTGAGGCCGGGGGAGCTTGAGAGGGGTTGGGCTCACAAAGGAAGAGGCACGACGAGGGGGTGGAGGTCTTCTCGGCGGAGAGGAAGCCACGGGATGGGTTGGAGAGGGAGAGATGAGGGGGTTTTAAAGGGGGGCACCGAAAGTCATTGATAGGGTAGGCGCCGAAAGTCATTGATAGGGTAGGATATGGTAGGCTAGGTTAGGCGGGATCGGGGCTCGAGGAGAGGAAACAGACAAAAGGCAATAAAGAGGGTGAGAGATGGTAGGCGGGAAAAGATTCAAACCATGGGAATTCGGGTACAAGGCGAAAGTAGTAGGAGAAAAGAAATACGAGCTCAAGAAAGAAGAAGAAGAATTAACAGTCTACACTTACAAGTCGTGGTTTGGCTCGTCTCAAATTCTCTAGCACCCTCCTCAAATACCTCTGAGCATATTTTGATCTTCTTCCGTTGTCGAACTCGAATTTCTGGTGATCAAAAACCGAATGCTACACTCCTTAAAATAGACATAGCTAGAGTTCAAGCGTACTAAAAATAGAAATATTCTAAGAAGGTCAATTGAAAGGTCATCAAGCTAAAGGAAGGGTGATAGTGATGAAGATCGATGGCGTTACATAATCATGATTCACGTCCTTGCGGTCCAGCGGACACGGACAGGGAAGTGATTAAGCCATGATCACTTACCCCCAGTCTAGCTATGGTGATCCAACAAACTTAGCCAAGCACATTGACCTGATCATGGTCCATTGAAGGAAGCTTATCATTTATATGCGTGCCATCATCAACTGAAGGAAAGGTGATGAAGTGGGTAGATGGTTCAACCTATGAAAATAACTATAAGTGCTAGCAAAAGAGGTTACTAGGGAGGGTATAACCAAGAATGGAACACGAGTTCCTAAGCAAGGGTTAAGAGTTCGAAAAAGGTAATGAGGTTTAATGGAAATAGTTCGTTGCGAATTTTGTGATAAGAAGCAATAGGAAACTTCCAAATCAAGACGGGGTTTGTTATAAAAAAATACATATAGCACGATAAAGTATGCTAGCAATGATAATAAAGCCGATGGGTGTCAAATTGACGTAGAGAGGAAAGGTTCAGATATACCAGTGATTACTGGTTCAGCAGCCTCATGGAGAATTTGGCGTTGAATTTCCAGCATTTCCTTTACGATACTCAAGAAGTCATTGTTGGTGACGTCGTGTGTATCTGGTCGACCTGCCATACTTCAAAACAAACCGCAATGTAAGGTAGGTTAGAATAAATCTATTCTAGTTGTACACTTAGATATTAATGTCATTTAAACCGATCTTAAAGTTTTTGCATAAGCATGACCAGCATGGCCGCCACTAAAACCTGTCACGCCCCGCTTTCCATTCTACCGGGAGCGAGGACGCGAGCGGGTCCGCGATGTGCTTAAAACAAGGAGGAGTACTTTTCTTTTCCTTTCCTTTCCTTTGAAATTTTTTCCTTTTCTTCCTCCTTGGCTTAAATACACTAAGCGTCTGTATAGAAATTGCAGATCATTGCATGCAAATTTAAGAAGCAGCTTAAACAACAGTATTACATATCCGGCGTACAATAATTAAGATAAATCTTGGGCCTAGTTTGGCCAATACAAACAAATACTACAATTACGTTATTCAAATATATAAAAGTGCGGTCGCGAAGGGGAACGTCTAGTCTTCCGTGGGTATGTACTCCACGTAGTTTTCGAGCACTGGATCGACTCCGGCAGTATTTCTTCAGCGAACCTACTAACGATACCTGACGGACATTTTGTAAAACAACAAAATGAAATGTCCGTCAGCGAGGTTTACTCGGCAAGATAATCTCAAAACCAATACGTTAGACATTTAAAGTTTGCTCAAGCTGAACTTTAAAGACAAGCAATAAGTTTATTTTAAAAGAGTTAAAGACAAGTGATAAGTTTAGCTTAAAAGAGTTAAAAACAAGCAATAAGTTTAACTTTAAAAAAAATTAAAGACAAGCAATAAGTTTAAACTTTAAAAGAGTTAAAGACAAGCAATAAGTTTAAACTTTAAAAGAGTTATAGCAGTTAAACATTTGCAACCTGCAGCAATTTAATCATTTGATAGCCATTTGCAATACTATTTGCAACCTAGAACAATTTCATTATTCAATAACAATTTGCAAAGCCCTCTGTAACCTGTGACAATTTAGCATTTAATAAGCAAACTGTAGCAAACTGTAGAAAAAGAGGTTAGAACAATAATCAATGACCAGTCTATCCTAGTGATAAGTCAATGTCCAAGAGTACTAGAGATAACCAACATGCACCTTGCGACGGGAGCAACTCCGAGGCTTACCCACCGTTCCGATATGGCAACGGTCAAGGATCTAACCCCCGTAATGTGTTGGAGGTAATTTAGTATGGCGCATCCAGTCATTCTGTGACACTTGTGATCATAGACTACCCCAATCCCAGGTCAGGTCAAGTGTCGGTCAAAAGAACGTGTACTATCAATTTATTGTTGAAATTCCATCTTTCATTCTATATTGTTAAAGTTCCATCTTCCATTCTTTTACTGTTAAAGTTCCATCTTCCATTCAGTATTGTTGAAGTTCCATCTTCCATTCAGTCAATTCAGTATTGGTGTCTCAATAGTCCGTACAACAGTTTCACAAAAGTTCATGACTTCACGACTTGATTTAGCAATATTAAACGAAAACGTAAAACGTACTTAAATTGATGAGAGAATAAGCAAGAATGATTTTGACAAAGCAAATAAGTATAAACTAGCTTAAAATATTTTCTAAGGCTAGTAGCTATTTTTCCAAATTGTTAAATTATTTTTAACAATTTTAGACAATCCAAAAACAATTTTTAAATCAAGAATTCATTTTTAAAACATATGTTCGGAGAATTGTTTAAAGCCAACCGTACATCAAAATTCCTCCAACAAGGGGTCAAAATGAACGTATTTACTAGTACTATAACATATATTTTTATCGTACATCGGTGTATGTAAAAATCACAAGATACGAATTTTTAAATGGAATCTAAAACAAGAAATCATTTTCACTACACATGTTCAAAGATTTATTTCGGTCAAACCGTACGTCCGAATTCTTTAAACAAGATGTCAAAATGATCGTATTTACTAGTACTATAACATATATTTTTCTCGTATATCAGTGTACGTAACAATTGCAAGCTACGAATTTTAAAAGGATTTTAACCTATTTAAGTTTTGCCTTTAAAATTCACTGTGAGAAATATACTTGCCTTATGGTGATGAAACTAGCGCCAATGGATCCGTTTCGATGTTTCTGATTTTCTGGGACTGGTCTCGAAATTTTCTGAGGCATGTATGAATTACTATCAATTTAAATCCATTAATATCGACTATAAATATACGAAAATACGCAAATACGTATTCAAATACGTATACAAAACGTTCGATCTCACCCCTTAAAAACACGACAGCGGCGGGGCTACTTGTGCTTGCCGGCGGCGAACGCGAAGGTAGGCGTCTACGGCGGTGAGGGCGCCGAAGGCAGCGGCGTCTGGGCTAATGGCGGTGGCAGCGACCGTGGAAGCGTCGGCGTCAGCTGTCGGACGAGAGGGGGAGCGTGTCGGAGAGCAGAGCTGCGCTCGGAGGCAGCGGGGTCGACGAGCGAAGCTCTCTTCGGAGAGGATAAGCGGGCGGCTGTCGGAGGGAGACGTTGGAGCGTGGGCTGGGGGTCGCCGTGGAGAGCTGGGTGGATGCGAGGGCGCTGTCGGGGTCGTTTGCCGCCAGGCGGTGCTGCAGCGGGGTGGCGTTGCTGTCGTGTCGTCGGTGTCGAGTGGAGAAGGCGGAACTTGGGGGTGTTTGCCTGGGTGCTGATCGGGCTTCAGTCAGCGACAGCATGGGATTTGGTCGGAACAGGGGAAAGAGAAGAGGCAGGGTGGTTCGGGCTTGGGGTTGTCGGTGTGCACGTGTACGGGGAAGCGTTCGAAGAGGGAGCTCGAGCTAGGGGTGAGTTTCGACGTGAAGTTGGGTTCGGCCTTTGGCCTGGGTGAGTGAGGGATAAGATTATTAAAGGGGGTTGGGTTAGAGAGAAGAGCTAAGCTGAGGGTTTATATAAGAAAAATAATTAGTATAGAACTAATGTGATTAATTTTTGGTCCAACCTATTTAATGCTAAAGTTAGCTTTTGACTAACTTTAGACATTCGTATAACACATGGGCTGCTCAAATGGGTGTTTTGGAGTCATCTGTCGACTAGAGTAAGGGTGATTAGGATTGTAATTAGGCTAACGTAAAAGTGATTAGTGAATGTAATTAGTGAAATTACAATTTTGCCCCTAAAGTCATATGACTCCGAAAAATTACAAAAAAACATAGCCACGGGTTCGTATCATCATGAGGATCGTGACTACGAGATCTATTTCGTAGTTTGGACTACGGAGATACGAGTTTTGGGCCAAAACGTTTAGGATGCGGGTTTGC
Organism: Scilla litardierei; assembly: GCA_030789695.1. NCBI lineage: Eukaryota > Viridiplantae > Streptophyta > Magnoliopsida > Asparagales > Asparagaceae > Scilla > Scilla litardierei. The sequence goes on along the minus strand of CM061134.1, from coordinate 221,978,933 downwards.
AGGTTCTCTATTGATTTGACTTCGAAAAATTATGAAATAAATGTGAGAAGCACAAAATGATCTTAGAATGATACTGTAGAAATTTGAAATTATTTTGATAACGTTTATATATGAAAATAATTGTTACATCTATAACGTTAATAATTGAGTTTAAATAATTATAAAAATTATTTAGAGGTTTAGGATGGTACTCGTAAACTCTAAAATAGGCAGTAACTATATTGGTTCTATAAAACATTTTTTTATAAATGATTTAGAAACCATTTTGATTTAAAACTCCTGATCAACCATTACAAAATACTTTTAATTTAAGAAAATACGTAGAAAATGAGTATTGCTGAATACAGGTCATCACAGTTGTTGAAGACGACTTTGCGTTCAATATTGTCGTGCACGTCGCTGAGTACGACGATGCCATCGAATCACGATCTCTTGCGGAATGTAAATGCAGAGATGATTTGTCAAAGTGGAACTAGGCAATTGGAGTAGAGCTGGACTCACTCTTGAAACACGAAGTTTTTGGACCAGTAGTCCAAACACCTAAAGGTGTAAAACATGTGGGTTATAAGTGGGTTTTCGTCAGAAAAAGAAATGAAAATAACGAGATCGTATGCTACAAAGCACCTCTTGTAGCACATGGATTCTCCCAACGATCGTGGATAGATTATCAACAAACATATTCCTCTGTTATGGATGCGATCACGTTCCGATTTTTATTAAGCCTATCATCTCTGGAAAGCCTAGAAATGCAGCTCATGGACGTTGTGACTGCTTATCTATATGGCAATATAGGAAAAGATATCTGTATGAAACTCCCTGAGGGATATAAATTATCTCCAGAGATAGCAGAGAGACCTCGGGACGTCTTCTCTCAAAGATCATTATACGGTCTTAAGCAATCAGGTAAAATGTGGTATAACAGGCTAAGTGATTTCCTTACACAGCAAGGTTTCACCAATAATGAAGTCTGCCCATGTATCTTTATTAAAAGATCGGGAACATGATTTGTTATAGTCGCCGTTTTTGTGGACGACTTAAATCTCATTGGATCTCCTACAGAGATCACTGAGATATCTGCAAGCCTAAAAAATACTTTTGAAATGAAAGACCTAGGCAAAACAAAGTATTGTCTTGGCTTACAGATCGAACACCTACGTGGTGGTATCCTATTACACCAATCCACATATGCAAGGAAATTACTGAAAAATTTCAAAATGGATAAATGTTATTCTCTTGGTACACCAATGGTCGTTAGATCCTTGGATATACATAAGGACCCCTTCTGTCCGCTGGAAGAGTGGGAGGAAATGTTAGGTCCTGAAGTACCTTACCTTAGTGCCATTGGAGCACTTCTATATCTGGCTAACTGTATGCGTCCCAATATAATCTCATTGAATTTTCTAGCCAGATATAATGCAGCGCCCACAAAGCGTCACTGGAACAGAGTTAAGAAGTTTCTGCGCTACCTCCAAGGGTCAATTGACCTGCGATTATATTTTCCTAACTGTAGATCTCCCACTTTAATTGGTTATGTAGATGCAGGTTACAGGTCTGATCCTCACACCGAGAAATTAAAAACTGTTTTTGTGTTCACCTACGGTGGTACAACCATCTCCTGAAAATCTGTAAAGCAACCCACTACAGCTATCTCTTCCAACCATTCTGAGCTCCTTGCGATCCATGAAGCAAGCAAAGAATGTGTATGGCTTCGTTCAGTCATTCATCACATCTTAGTGACTACCGGCCTGAAGACTGGTGACCTTGAGCCAACCACGATATTTGAGGACAATGCAGCCTGCATAGCTCAACTACAGACTGGTTTCATCAAGGGCGACAAGACAAAGCACATATCTCCTAAGTTCTTCTGGACGCACGACCTACAAAAGGAGAAGCAAGTCGAAGTACAACAGATTCAGTCTTGTAATAATTTAGCTGATTTGTTCACTAAGGCTCTGCCTAGATGTATTTTTGTAAAGCTTGTAAAAGGAATCGGGATGAGGCAGCTGAGAGACCTACAAGCATGAAGCTTGTACAGATCAGGGGGAGTAACCTGTGGGTTGTACTCTTTTTCCTTAAAACTGTTGGTTTTTCCCACTGAGTTTTCCACAGCTAAGGTTTTAACAAGGCAAACACGTTTACTCTGGATCCAGAAGTATCCACCCCATTAGCATCATGAATCCTGAAGCATTCATATGCTAAGTCCAAGGTAATGAATGGATAAGTGGGAGTGTTATGAGTAAGGGAGACTCATGGTCTTCCCTCCCTCATTTATCCACCACAACACCCCACTAACATGTAGTGGGGTGAACCTTTGGTCTACTAAAGACTTATGGTCTCCTCTCCTCATATGATCTATATTACAATTGAGGGCAGATTTTGAATTTGTCCTATGTGGCAATGTCACATCAAGTTTTGGAGGGAAATTTTTGGGTTGAAGAGAAATTTGTTGGGAATACACAAAAACATTGAAATTATGAATAGACTTTTAATATTAGTTATGAAAAAAAATGTTGTGCACACACACAATCTCATCTTGGGAATGGACGTGAGCTGTGGGAGAATGAACGCGGGAGATGCTGCCAACTCATTGATCCGCGTTGCAAAACCCTGTAAAATTTCGATCCCATCTGCTGATATTTCAGGGGAAACTAATAATTATTGATTTTTGTTTAAAATTAGTGGGTCCAAGATATTTAAATGAACAGTGTCCCACGGGCACGTGTTATATGTATATGAAGCCAGCGACGAAGGCGCCAGCCAAATTTTTTAACGCTGATTTGTTGTTCCGCGCCTAAGGCACCATCGCCGAAATTGTTGTTTTACGACGAATTTGTTGTTCTGCGCCGAAGGCACCCACGTCGAATTTGGTTTTCTGTGTCGAAGACGCATGCGCTGAAGTTGTTGTTTCGCGCCGAAGGCGCCCGCGCCATTTTTAACGCTGATTTGTTGTTCCGCGCCTAATGCACCTGCGTCGAAATTGTTGTTTTACGTCGAATTTGTTGTTCTGCGTCGAAGGCACCCACGTCGAATTTAGTGTTCTGTGTCGAAGGCGCATGCGCTGAATTTGTTGTTCCGCACCGAAGGCACACACGCCGAAGACGCCTGTGCCGCTAAATATTGTAAGCTAATTTGTTTTTCTTTTAAATTTTGGTTTTCAAAAAAAAATTTCGGGGAACAAAGATTTCGCAAGGGAAAATCTTAAATGAACCGTGCCCGCGGGCACGGGTTATGACTAATGAATTAATAAAAGGACACCATTGGCTATTGCCATGGTTGATCTCTTCAAACATTATCAAATTATTTTATTTGGTGAGCCCATCTTGCTATTAAAGTCGGCATTGATAGTGAGGAAGTAAGGAAAATAGAGGCAAAGTAAAGAACAAAGGATCAGGCACCCCGGAATTTAAAGAATTAGGTTAATCTCGCTTTCAAATTTAATTAAATAGAATAAGTTTTTGTTTTCTTTTGACTTTAAAACTGAAGTGAGTTCTTCAGAATCTAATTAGATTAATACTGATGATGCTAATTCAACAATATTTTTTACATTTAATTTAATGCAGGGTGGTGCAAAAACGCTTGGGCCAAAATCTATGGATCGTAATGGGCCGTGTGCCAGACACTGCTCCTTTCAAGCTTACCGTGTACAAGTTAAGTTTTGGGTACCATAATGTAAAAAATATAAAATAAGAGTACATTTTTGCAAAAAGGCCAATGTATTCGTTCCTCTTCCCTTTGCTCCACATATTCCGATGGCCGTCGTCCGTGCTCCGTTCGCCTTCCCTTCTATCCGAAGCTCCCCGTACTTCCTCCGCCACCGAATCCGAAACGCGAAACCGTTCGTATCCGCAATGTCGATCAAATGCTTCAAATGGGATGACATTCTTCGAATCGGCGAGGATCCTCACCGAGACGACGACCCATCGGATCTTAGCGGTTATTTCCATAAAGTTCAGATCTGCAATCGCGGATCAGTGAGCCTCCTTAGGATCTGTTTGCTTGTGCCGGGATCAGAAAAGGTTTTAGGGTTCGAATTCTTGATTTGTTGATTTCTTTTTTCAGGAATTGAAGTCGGAGTTCGCCCCTTTTGTGGTCGACGATCAAGTTGTTGGATACATACACAATGGGTAATGTAATTTTGGATCAATAAATTTTTAATTTTTATGCAATGTAGCTGTATCATTCTCATGCCCATGAAGAATTGTACCTGGAATGTTGTATCTTTTACATATTTGGATGAAAATTGTAACTTAAAGATCATAACGAATATATTATGTCTCAACGATTACCATTCTAACTTGAAAATTAACATGAGACCCAGATTTGCTGATCATTTGAGGAAGTTTGAGGATGTCTTTAATATGGTTTGCGATGCAAAAGGAGGCCTTGTGGGTGGCCAGGTTATACTAAATCCATCGCTTAGAACTCCGGATGAAAGGACTGAGGCAGTCGGAGAAGTCATCGTGCATTTAGGAGAACTCATTCCAGGTATTCGCAATGAGGTACTGATTGTTATTGCCTGCCATGGTTACACGTTTCATCTTGTTTTGGAAAACGGTATTATATGTGGAACTACATTGCTATGCTTATGTCAAATATGTTAATGTCATATTACTACTAGATATCTAGCACGTGCAAGAGCACTTGTTTTTCCTCTAGAAAAATTTGGACCATAAAAAATATATTACTTGGTCTTTAGAGATAACTAAGCTGAGTGTAAGGTTTGTGATGCGGTCGCGTACCAGAGGCGGAGACGCTCGGGTCAAGCAGCGGTGGGTCCTGTCTAGGGGGGCCCATTGGGTGACTTCTAGCCCATGGTTTTTATTAGTATCCGCATTAGTATTTGCTTTAGTTTTGTGGTGCGTTTAGCAAATGTTCGGAGGAGTATTTAAGTGGAGGCTTGCCCTAGTGGTAGGATTATCGAATATTGGGAATAGGAACTATTGTGACGGCTAGGGTTCTTCAAGAATCCTATTTGGGGATTGGTCTTGTTCCATTAACACAAGATTGAGAGAGATCCACTCCAGATTAGATCAATCTATCACGTTTATTCTAGAAATCAATAAAAAATCCACTTTTATATTTCTTTTCTTCTCTCAAATCTGAAATTATTTATCATTTGGGTGCAAATCGTATTATTTTGGTATCAAAGCTCTCGATCCCATGACGAGCATGCGAGCGGTTGCGGCAAAAACTCTGGAGGAACGACTCAATGCAGAGATCTTGGGACTGAGGAAGGAGATGACCGACCTAAAGGTTGAGTTGAAGACCGATCTGAACTCGTCATTGGAGGCGAACATGAAGCGAATGTCTGAGCAAAGTTCCAAGGAGATGAAAGAAGGGTTTGCTGAGATGGTGAAGATGCTCCAACAACTTTTTTAAAGAGATTCAGATCCGAAAACATTGGGATCATCAGATCTGGTCTCTCAGACAAATCCGGGGCGGCATGAGAAGAACCAGGGCGTCGATGAAGGGGATCTATCCTTTTTCAACGACGACGAGGGTGGGCGGCCCCTCTAGGGGGCCACGGGAGGCGATCTGCCCAAGTGGAGGGGCGGCGAAGGCAGGCGGCCCCACCAGGGGGCCGCGGGAGGGAAGCCACCCCTGGGGGGCGACGATGGCTGGCGGCCCCACCTGGGGGCTGTGGGGGGCTACCCGCCCCCGTTGGGGGCGGTGAAGGCGGGCGGCCCCGCCAGGGGGCCGCGGGAGGAAACCCGCCCCCGTGGGGGCGGCAAAGGCGAGCGGCCCCGCCAGGGGCCGCGGGAGGAAACCCGCCCCCGTCGGGGCGGCGAAGGCGAGCGGCCCTGCCAAGGGGCCGCGGGAGGAGATTCGCCCCCGTGGGGACGGCGAGGCTGGCGGCCCTGCCAGGGGGCCGCAAGGGTTAATCCGCCACCATGGGGACGACAAAGGCTGGCGGCCCCGCCAGGGGGCACGGGGGGTGATCCGCCCCGTGGAGGGCGACGGAGGCAGGCGGCTCCAAGGGGAGCCTTGGCGTGAGCGGGGGATGCGTCTGGAGCAGGAGGAAGAGTGTGAAGGTGTAGGAGAAATCGCCAACGAGAGGGCCAGTGGATGAGATCGAGGATACAGTAGGCAGTGACCAGAGGCACAGTGGCGGGTCGAGGAGTCTCCTTATCAGAAATGCCAAGCAGGGAACCGGAAAGGGCCACCACGGGGTGACATCAATTCAGAAAATAAGACGAGGAAGTTGAAGGCACCTCTCTTTGATGGGAATGATCCTGATGGGTGGTTGTACCAGAATGAGAGATATTTTGACGTCGCATGCTTCACCGAGGCAGAGAGACTGAGAGTAGTAGCACTGAGTTTCGAAGACGAATCACTATCTTGGTACAGATGGACTCAAAAGCAGAGACCTATACAGATTTGGAGGGAGTTGACTAAGTGCCTCATGAAGAGAGTTCAGGAGATCCTTTGGGGATGCCTATTTGAGCAGTTATATGCCTTGGGGCAAGATGGGTCGGTGCGGGAATATACAGAGAAGTTTGAGAGATTTTCGAGCCGAGTGGAGGGTGTATCTGACGAATCAATAAATGAAAACTTCTTAAAGGGGCTGAAGCCTGTCTGAGCTGAGGGTCCATGACCCTCAGGGGTTAACTGTCATGATGCGGGTGGCACGACGAGTGGAGGACAGGTTGGCTGAAGAGAGGAAGTCTAGGGGGCTGGGGGCGGATCGACATATCGCAGTCCAGCACATACTGAGGCACCCAAGACCTTTGTGGGGCACCAACGACAGCAATGTGGATGCTACGGAGACACAGCCTGGATGACAGACTCGTCGCATGACAGAGGCAGAGATGAGGGAGCGAAGGGCCAAGGGCCTTTGCTTCAAATGTGACGAGAGGTTCACACTAGGGCACCATTGCGCATGGAAGGCCATGCAGCTGGAGGTTGCGGCAGAGGAGGAGGCTGTGGTAGAGCTTGACGGAGGTGTGGACGAGGTAGAGCAGCGCCCACACTTAGATTAGAGAAGATTGATGTAATTTCCAGACTTCAAGCTTGACGACAATGTTCGTTTTTTGGGGGAGTAATGATGCGGTCACGTACCAGAGGCGGAGGTGTGCGGGTCAAGCAGGGGTGGGTCCTGTCTAGGGGGGCCCATTGGTTGACTTCTAGTCCATGGTTTTTATTTGTATCCGTATTAGTATTTGCTTTAGTTTTGTGTTGCATTTAGCAAATGTTAGGAGGAGTATTTAAGAGGAGGCTTGCCCTAGTGGTAGGATTATCGAATATTGGGAATAGAAACTATTGTGACGGCTAGGGTTCTTCAAGAATCCTATTTGGGGGATTAGTCTTGTTCCATTAACACAAGATTGGGAGAGATCCAATCCAGATTGGATCAATCTATCACGTTTATTCCAGAAATCAATAAAACGTCCACTTTTATATTTCTTTTCTTCTCTCAAATCTGAAATTGTTTATCATTTGGGTGCAAATCGTATCATTTTGCTTTGGAAAGCTCATAATGGCTTGAACCTAAAGATGTGTTTGGTTGAGTTCAAATGAAAGTCGTCATTATTGTGGAGATATGAAATTGAATTTAAATAAATGTCATAGAGCAATGACTATGCTTAATTTAGAGAGTAGTTGGAAGTCATGACATTAGTCCATGACCCCTAAACATGGACTTTATTATACGAGTAGAGATTATCAAGCAAGTGATTAGTTTGTTTAGTCTGATCATTTTACAAAATGATTTACAATTGGATATCTGACAAAAACATAAAAAAGGTATTCTTCATTCATAGTTCCTATGATTATGCTTGTTTCCGTAAAGTTTTTCGGATGATGATTCTTTATTTATGCATATGAAAGTTGCTAAACCTACTCCTCCTTTCTGCTGATGTGTCTCATGCCTCACTAACATTTGATTATGTTGATAACCAGATGTACCCTGTTATATCATCATTCGGGATGCCTATTTTCTTCTCTCTAGAACGTGCAGCTGCTCCATATTTTGGCACAAAGGTTTGTCACACTTCTTCATCGTGGCATTGGTGATATGCTAATGGTATTATTCACATGAAGTGTTCCCTTATATGACATGTTGAGAATGAACTGGTTCCAATATAATATGAATTGCCAGAGTGTAACTTGTATGTGATTCAAGGATTAAATTGCTCTAGGCAGCTTATGTTACAAATTATTTCTTCCAATGCTTTGAATGCTTAAACGTTTATATAATGAGACCACAAAGCAGAATGCACAACTTAGGGGCAAAACCCAAATGGAGACGTTTCTAGTGAGCATTAGTTCACATTTGCTGATTGTTACAATATCATAGAGCTGAAAAGGCTTGTGCTTTTTGCACGGTAAAATTTGAAGTTTAGACTATAATGAGCCAAATATGTGGGTCTGTTAACTTATGTTTGAAGATCTCCACTAGCAAATTTATTTTAACCGATAAATGTTTGGATCATTTATTTTCCTTTAGTTGGCATTTTGTCATTTCAACATGCCTTCAAGTATTTTCCTGTTGCCATATTAATCTATACCTGATTGGAAAGTTTACACTTTCTATTATGCCTATGTTTATCCATTTTCCTTGACTGTGTGTTTTGATTACAGTCCCCATTAGCTTCTTTGCAAAAAAGAACATGCTGCTTCATCTTTTATTTGTTTTGTTACAGGCTTATGGTGTCCATATGAATGGGTATGTAGATAGAGATGGACAAAAATTTCTTTGGATTGGTAAGAGAAGCAAGATGAAACCAACTTATCCTGGCATGCTTGATCATCTTGCTGCTGGTGGCCTGGTACGTGATGCTAGTGTTTTTTCTTTCTTTCTCATTTCATATATAAATTTGGATTGAGATAAAGTGAAGAAAATTAAATACCCATATTTGTGTTGTTAATTTTTTCTTTCTTTATGTATTATATGTCAAGCTGATCCTTGTGCTTTTCTTCGGGGTTTGGTTGACACCTATGATTTGTGAATGCTTTTTGATACATGTTGAGCACCATCTTATACTTATTCCTCTTAAACTTATCAATTTATTAGATTTTTTTGAATATTTCTGGAAAAAATTCCTCTATGAAAGAAATTGGTGACATTTCTTGAGCTTCTCTGTACTGTAACACCCCAGTTTTTGGGGTCGTTAATTTTTCAAGAATCTGGAGGTCTTGCATGTTACTAGTGAAAACAGAATATGCGGAATAAAAATATACCATAAATCACGAATAGTCGAACGAATAGTCTCTGAAACTCCGTGAATGGACCAATGGAAAAGATACTAATCCTAGAACTTGAAACTCACTAGAAGACATGTTCAACACTTAGATATAGTATTGGGTAAACAGTAGAGTATATCTATATCTAGGTAAACGGTTTATGTACAAAACAAAATAGAGAATTAATAATGCAAGACATGTGAAAAGTAATTTATGGAACAAAGTGTGGCATGTCATGAGATAATCAGATTATGAACAATCTAAGTATTTAAAAGACATGCTAACATTAAGACAACATCAATATATTGACAAATAAGACATGGCCAGAGATAAAGAAGTATTTCATGAGCAAGCATTTGAAACATTAAACATTAATAAGATTATCCAAGAAAGGCAACAAGAAACTATAGCTATAAGCCAAGCATGAGGTATCCTATCCTACAAGTATTATCTTGTATACTAAACTTGTGATGTCCTATGCTAGTGCTATGACTCGTATTTAGAGAGCACGATATGCAACCTGAATACCACCTTAGACCGTGAGGAGCTACTCAGCGCCAAGTTCAAACTAAGAAACAAGAAGCGACTCAAGATTCATTGAACAAGAACTGGAAATGGAAATTCTCCTAGACATGGGCCGAAAGAATGGCTTCAATCGCTCCCACACCCCCTAATATGAGTTTACCCCAATCCCAGTGCAATTTATATTCTATGTACAGTGTTGATGAGGAGTGTCAAGTTTAGTGTTATGTCTATTAATATTGTATCTGATAATGGGACAGTTTCAAATGTAAACCGTGAAAGGGATTCTAGAGGTGGCCTATGCTATTGAGTCGGCGACTAGTCGAGAGTCGGTGGCAGTCCGCCTCGTTTTTTTCAAAAGTCGGTTCACGAGTCGGTCACCGACTAGTCGCCGACTTGGTCCGACTTTTTGACCGACTTATCTGGTTCAAAAGTCGGACCAAACCCGATTTTATTTTTTGGTTTTTTTTAAAGTTTTAATCCCCAGTCAGCCCCCGATTTCTTTCCCCCCCATTTCTTTTGACCTAATCCCGCCTGCTCCTCTCCCCCCTCTCTTCCATTGCAGGCGAAGAACTGAAGAAGAAAACCAATTCGCCGCCGGTCGTCTCTCCCATTCGAGCGTGCTACGCGTCTGCTATCCTCTCAGCCGTCTGCGCTGCCATCGGATCTTCCCTTGCCCTTTGCCAGCCTCGATCTTCGCCGCCATCTGATCTTAGATCGACCGCTGCTTCGTTGCCAGCCTCGATCGGATCTTCCGATTCTTCCCTCGCCTCGAATCGATTGGATCTTCCCTCGCCTTGATTGCTCATCCACGTCAATTCCGTCACCAGATCTTTCGGCATCGAGCAGCTCGTCCTCCTCACCCAGGTTGGTTAGCTTTCTTTAAAAAAATTGTTTATATTTATTCAATTTTGATTTTGCATGGTCGTTCTTTGTTATTTTGCTAGGTACTTTTGTTTCTGCTGTTGTCTTTTGTTGTCTTTGAGCGATCAGAGTTTTCAGTTCAGGTTCCCGTTTGGTTTTGAGGCCCCCTACTCTTCTTTTGTTTCCCAAATCTTCTTTCCTTAATTTAATTCAATGAATGTTTGTTGCCTTTGAGAAGAGATCAGATAGCCCCATCTCTCTCTCTCCCCTCCATTTGCGTTCTCCGCTTTTTCTATTTTTCTCTCTTAAAGTGTGAGGGTCTGAAAAAACCTGCAGAATTTGCAGAATTTGCTAGCTGATGACGACAAAGATGATATTGTCAACAAACTGATAGCGACGAATCAGATAATCAAAAAAATACAATCAACAAACTGCTAGCATACTTTGGATCGTCTAGTCAAATGCCATTACAGTATCTGCAGTTCGAAGTAATTAACAATGCATGATACAGACTATAAATACAACCACTGGAACTACACTTAGGCTCTTGCAACAAATCGGATCTGATGGATCTCAAAGGTCGCCTTTGGTGCCTGATGTTTCAAGTTCCTTTCTCTCGCCTTCGCAGCTAACAGCTTGGGACCCTTCAGTAAGAGGGGGCTTACTCCCTTCTTCGGTGCCATGATACTGTAACAGAAGAAAAGAAACAAAAGCTTAGATTGTGAAGCAATAGAATTATAGAAGTAAGAATATACCAGCAGTATAGGCATAAACATATAGAAAAAGCAAAGCACATGTTATATCCATGTTTGCATATTTAGGATTTTAGATATTTGATTATCTATTTGCTAAACCATAGATACCATAGATGATTAAAATTGATTTTTGCTAATCTATTGATTCTATTTAATCTTTCTTGTCATTTATTTTCTTACAGTGTAGTCATCTCTTTCTTCTCTCTCTCAAAAACCAAATTGGAAATGGCACAAACTCTTGGTAAGTTCTCCATTTATCTTGTCTCTAAGCTTATTTGGTTATTTTTAATTTTTATGCTATTTGGGTTTGTTTTATGCATATATAATTGCTGGTTTTTGTTTAGTATTTTGATTAGTTTATTGATTGATTAGGTACGGGGAGAGGGGCTGAGAAAGTTGCTTCTTCTAGTTCTATGCCTATGTCCACATGTGGTTCAAAGAGTTTTTCTGGGGATCTGACTTGGAATTGGGCAGAGCAGAGAGATCCCAACAATTGCAACTTGGTGTGGTGCTTACTATGCAACAAGATGATGAGTGAAGGGATTCATCGAGTGAAATGTCATCTTGCTAACAAGAAGGGCGATGTCAAGGGCTGCCCCAATGTGACTTTGGAAATACAAAAGCAAGTTTGAGCTTCTTTAGATGAATATGAGAAGAAAAAGGCTCAAAAATCGAGATTTAGAAATTCTTCGAAGAGCCCCAAATGAGGTGGATATTGAAGGAGAATATGAAGAAGAAGAAAAACAACAAGGTGCAGATAGTTGTACTTATAGTGGTACTTCTACGCCTGTTTCAACACAAGATATTGTATCTCAACGTGGGAGTAAGAAGAGAATGCGATCTAGCGATGTTCGCGGTCCTCTTGATTCTGTGTTCAAGACTGATTTGAAGAAAATTGAGCAAACAAGAATTGATAAGAATGACACTTACAAGGAGAAGCTGAAAAAGATTGCTTGGAAAAGGATTGCGGAGTGTGCATATACGACTGGCCTACCCTTTAATGTGTTTCGTGATGAAAGCTTCCAGGTGGCCGTCCACGTAATTGGAGATTATGGAAGAGGTAATTATTATTTATTAATTAAATTGCATCATCCAACTAACCAAGAACAAGTTTATGATCTCACCTTCCTTTCATTGAGTCATTTTACTAATGTTAGGCATGTCGGCCCCGACTTACCACAACATGCGGATAACCTTATTGAAGGAAGTGTTAGGAGATACGAAGCAATTTGTGGATTCTTTTAGGGTGCATTGGAAGACATATGGATGTTCCATAATGAGTGATTTTCGGACAGATGGGAAGGGGCGATGCTTGATAAACTTTTTAGTGAATTGTCCACAAGGAACTGTGTTCCTTAAATCCATTGATGCATCGGAGCATGTCAAGGATGCACAACTCATCGTGAAGATGATAAATGACGTTATAGAGGATGTGGGAGAGGAGAATATCGTACAGGTAACCTAGAAACATGAGTGAATTTTGTTATCTATTTGGTTGCTTGTTTGTGATTGTTTACTAATAGATTAAATAAATATATTCTTATAGTTTATTACCGATAATGGCTCAAACTTCAAGCTTGTCGGAAAGATATTGGAGGATCAACATCCCAAGATGTTTTGGACTCCATGTGCAGCACATTGTGTGAACTTGATGTTGCAAGATGTTGGTGAGAAGGTGACAAAGATCAAAAGTGTTTTGTCTGATGCGAGGAGTGTAGTGGTTTACATCTACAATCACGGAAGAGTTCTCAACATGATGAGGAAATTAACGGGTGGAAGGGAGTTGCATAGGGCATGTGTGACACGGTTTGCAACATCCTTTTACACCTTGAAGAGTATCTTTGAGAATGGGCATCACCTTCAAGTTCTATTTGTTTCTGAAGCATGGAGAAAGATCGACTTTGCAAAGAAGCCATGCGGACAAAGAGTTGAGAGGATTGTTGCTAAATCTGAGTTTGGGGACAATGGCCATCTTTCTTGTCAAGTGTTGGCACCTCTTGTGGATGTTGTTAGGTTGGTTGATATTGAAGAGAAGCCATGCATGGGGTACATTTATGAAACTATGGATAGAGCAAAGGAGCAGATCAAGAAGAACGTAACTGGCTTGGATGAAAGATTGATTACAATGTGTGGACCATGATAGACAAGAGATGGACTGACCAACTCCATCATCCTTTGCACGTAGGTATAAAGCATTAAAGCATTTAGACTTGAAGTTAATACCTTCAGTTAAATTAGTATTAATATGTTATTGCATGTGCACAGCTGGATTTTACCTCAACCCCGTCTTATATTTTAAGCAAAGTACAACAGAGGTAGAGGGAAATAAAGAGATAAAGGCAGGATTTTATGAATGCATTGACCGGCTTGTGCCTAATGCGGATGAGAATGATAAAGTGATAGAAGAATTGGTTGCATATACACATGCAAGAGGGCAATTTGGAATTGCATCTGCTATTAGGCAAAGAAGTAAACTTGCACATAGTAAGTATTGCATATATAATTTACTTTCATATACTTATTTATTTACTATCATTTAGTTGACTACATCTATTTAAACCTAGATCAATGGTGGCTAAATTACGGGAGTGAGACCACTTTGCTTCATAAGTTTGCTATCAGGGTTTTAAGTCAAACTGTAGTGCCTCACCATGTGAGCGCAATTGGAGTGCATTTGACAACATGAGTCATATTTTATCGAAAATTTTCTTTCATAACAAATTAACAATTATAACTATATTGTTTGTGTTAACTATTTCCTTTCTTATTTCAGTTACATTCTAAGAAGAGAAATTGCCTCTTGCAAAAAATGTTGAATGATCTCGTTTTCATTCAATATAACAAAAAGCTTGAGAGGCGGTACAAGCGGGCATTTAATAAAAACAAGGCTTTTGATCCTATTTTTTGAGGGATTTGGATGCGAATGATGATTGTATGATTCCTACTGACCAAGAGCTTCAGGATTTTGTGGATGCGGGTGATGATCTCCTTTGGAAAACAGCGCGAGAAGTAATGGGAGGTAATGAAGATGTCGGACCAAGTACAAGGAGTACGAGGCAACGATATTCAAATGATGAGTCAGATGAGGATCGTGAAGTGAATCTCGGAGCGGATGCTGATGTAGGACCAAGTACATTTGGGGATTATAGTTCAGATACTGATGTCGGGCCCGAGGGCGCGTGGGGTGATTAGTTTGTTATGTCATTCGTATTATAAACTTTTTGTTATTTTGTTTGCTATTGTAGACTTTGTTTGCTCGCGAGACTTTTATTTTGTTTGTGCGATCATGACTTCTGGATGTCTTACTTTTACCATGTAATGCTTTTTGCATGTGTTGTTATTTTCTTTGTGTACTTGCATGTTGTTTATGCTTTTAGGAAGGTTGATGCTTGTGCAGTAGAAATGAGTGCATGTTCTAGAGCGGTTCGTGAGCCAAGGGTCGTGGTTCAGACGACAAGTGAGGTTGACATCCTTGATGATGAGTGCCGCTGGCGAAAGTATGGGCAGAAGGTAGTCAAAGGCAATCCAAACCCAAGGCAAATTAATTTCATGCAAGTTAACATCCTTAAAACATTTCCCCGAATCTGATTACTCTTGCAAAGGTACTGTTTGTCTATTCCTATTTGCAGTTTTAAAATTTATGTTAAGTTGATCTGAATACTCTAGTCTACTAGTCAGATGATACCCATTTTTGAAATTCATAACGAATCAACGACTACGAGCAATTTGATTTTCAGCAGATGGCCATCAATAATGAAAACCTAATAAAAGTCTGCTACATGAAATAAAATATGTTAACATCTTATGTTAACATCTGTGGGCGACTAGTCTCTGACTAGTCGCCGACTCGTTCGACTAGTCATGAGTCGGAACTTGATCGACTCGCTGCCGACTCAACGACTTAACTGCATAGGAGGTGACTTCCATGGTAAATGTGACATTGTCTTATATATGACTTAGCTCCCAATCACAAACATGTACAATTTTCCAGTCTATGTTCAATCTGTAATAACCCATGAACGGTTACAATATTAAAAGCATGCATTATGTGTACGATATTCAAGCAAGTGTTCATGTCACCGACTTAAAAGCATGCATTATGTGATGAAGTTACAAGTCCATCAATGCCAATGGTTTATATGCTTAGCACCTAATTACATACTTTAATAAATAATGTATTTATCACAATAGCTTCAATAGTTTGTGGCAGTTAATTATACAATATTTTAAGTAACAATGTCAAAACGGGTAATTGCTCAAAAGTAATTTCTAATTAACATGTATCGCGAAATTCCAGTCAAAAGTTATAACTTAAAACAAATTAATTTCTAAAGTTTAGAGAGTAAATCTAAATATTAATTTAAAACAGAAAAGAAAAATAAATTAAGCTTGTTGGATCAGATTCACATTTCGGTACCCCCTAAATAGTTCTACAGTCTACCAGCACAGAGGAGATCTGCCACCGTTAAATAAATAAACAATAAATAGTCATATGCCCACACAACCCAAGCCTAAAACCTCAATCCTAAACAAAGATCAGCCCATGAACATCCAAACAACCAAGACCGAAGCCCAAAGTCTCAAAGAAAATCCACGAAAAACCCACAGTGAACAAAGCTATCCCAATTTAATAGCAGGGCCCACGGCCCGATGGAATTAGCATGGCAATAATCCCATTATATAATTAATAGTGGCAAGCATCAGTAGCGAAATACCATCGAAGCAAGGCCACAACCCTGAACTAACAGCGGTGACACAAACCCACAACAGTGAACTAAGCGACGACAAACTCTCACACCAGCGGCCAACCGAGAAGAGAAACCAACTAGCAATTAAGAGAGACAGTGCGGATGACGACGAGGGTCGCCACCTAGGGTGTTGTGATTAACAGTTTCAAAGGAAAAATAAATTCCTTAAAGATTAGTGAATCATTATATACCACAATCCAACAATACCATGTCATGATTTCAGAAAAAATTAAACAAGAAAAATCAAGACATAAACCGAAGAACTGGGGATAAAGATAATTTACCATCACCGATGTAAAGCCAGGAAATCCCATGAGATCTGATGCGGACGCACCCCCTCCGAGCCCCCCTGCGCCTCCCCATGATGACGCGGTGCCACCCATCGTGACGTACGTGTGGCGCAGGAGGCGCGGGATCGCGACTTAGTGGGTTTAGTAGGTTAAGGGGTATTTTAGTCCTTTCAGGCTAAATTAGTAATTCCCCATTTTCTTCTATTTATAAGGGCTAGCCGCCATTGTTAGGGCTATGCTTGATTTGTGAAGAAACTCTTTAGGCATCATTGAGAAGGTTTTTAGGCTTTGATCCGACATCCAAAGCTAGGAGATAGGGTTTCGTCTCGAAGGAAACTCAACCTATTTGTAGTTCTTCGCATTTCATATCTATAAAAATCCTCTTTTTACATTTTTCCACGTTAAAATATATCGATTTGATTGATTCGATCCCCAGATCGTATCAAATTGGTATCAGAGCTCTAGATCCAAATGGCGGCGAGTACTCGATCGAAGGCGGATGCGATTGATGAGAGGATTTAAGGGCTACGGGAGGATCTCAACCGAGAGATCGAAGAGCGATTCGAAGGGTTGAAGAAGACAATGGGGGATTCGCTCAAGGATCACGTCCATACTCAAGAAGACATCCAGATCGAGCTTAGGGGGATGAGGACGGATGCCGCGCAACAAGGACGAGATCTCCGAGAATTGAAGGAGATGATCCAAGCCCTCGCCATGGCGAAAGGAGGTGATCGAGGCAAGGGAACCCTAGAAGGGGGCGGATCTACCCTAGAATCAGCCTCTCTAGGGCAAACGGGAACAACGGCGGCAACCCCCCATCAAATCGACGGCGCGGAAGGACAAACGGACCCACGCGGGTCCGTACAAGTGGCGGCAGGCCCAATCGGGCCTGCCCTAGGGCCGGCGGCCCCGCCCAGGCTTCCCCATGCCTGGGCGAGACCGCCCGGCCAACCGGGGGCCTCGGCGCCCCCGGCGAGCTTCCCCAGGCCCTCCCTGGCCTGGGTGGAGCCGCCGGGGCCACCAGGGACCTCGGCCGACTCCGGCGGTCCCAGGGTGCAGGCGGCACCCCCCGCCGGGGCCGCGGGAGGTGCGGCACCCCCATCCGGGGGTGCGGGAGAGGGCTGCGGCCCATTTCAGGGCCCGGCGAGTTGGGCCGGGCCTTCCGAGGCCGTGGCGGGCTGGGCCACCTGGGGGCCCGGCGACTTCGCCCCGCCCTTTCGGGGGTGTGGCGGGGTTCGTTTCCCATTCTGGGAGGACTTTTGGGACTATGTGAGGCGGATGGGCTTCGGGAGCAGCTATTGGGACCCCGGCGGGCCAGTTTTGGAGAGCAGAGACTATTCCGCCTGGGCCGAGGCCCAATTTTGCACGGCCGCCAGAGTTTCCGGGGCACTACTACCAGCCCGAGGCGTGGGAGACCTGCATGGCCAGAGGAGCCATACGGGGTTGACGGGGGAGGCCCGAGGGAGGCTCGGGGTGGCGAGATGGTCAGGGGTGGTGACCGAGGCGGAGATAGGGGTAGCTAGGCGACATCAACGCAGACCGGCGGTTGATGAAGCTGAAGATGCCGACCTTTGATGGCACCGACCCTGATGGGTGGATATATCGAGCGGAGAGGTATTTCCAGGTGATGGGTCTGACGGAGCAGGAGGTCCTGAAGGCCATCGGGATTTACTTTGAGGGGAAGGCTCTGGCTTGGTACCGGTGGAAGATAGCACGGTCCCCCTTTCGGACCTGGGAGGAGTTGTCAGCGATGATCGTGGACCGATTCCAGGAGACGGCAGGGGGGGATTTCTACGAGCAGCTGTCGGCCCTGAGGCAGGAGGGGACAGTGAGGGACTATGTAGAGAGGTTTGAGATGCTGAATAGCCGGGTGAAGGGGGTTACCGACGAGGTGATGATCGGGAACTTCATGAGGGGGCTGAAACCGTCGATACGAGCTGAGTTGCGGATGCAGAGCCCGGCTACCTTGGAGGACGTCCTTCGCTTAGCACATAAAGCGGAGGAGAAGCACACAGAGGAGAGGCGGATACGGGGCGCTTGGGGGGCACAGGGCTCCCGCCCCACTCCACCAGCCACGGCACCGAGACCACCTGCGGCCGTCCCCGAGACTCGAGGAGAGGGCCGCCCAGCTGCCCTGGGGCGGCGGATGACGGAGGCCGAGGTGAGGGAAAAGAGAGCCATG
Source organism: Scilla litardierei (assembly GCA_030789695.1). Taxonomy (NCBI): domain Eukaryota; kingdom Viridiplantae; phylum Streptophyta; class Magnoliopsida; order Asparagales; family Asparagaceae; genus Scilla; species Scilla litardierei. Next base: position 221,960,389 of record CM061134.1, on the reverse strand, counting down.
GGGTTGTGCTTCCGTTGCGACGAGAAGTTCACCCCTGGGCACAGGTGTGCGAGCCGCCTGCTGCAGATCACCATGGTACCCGACGAGGAGGGGTACGTGGTTGAGGAGGAGTCTGAGGAGGAGCCACCGGTAGAGAAGGAGAAGTCTCACCTAGACTTTGCAGAGGTATCCCTGAATTCTGTGGTGGGGTTCACCCCGAACCACACCATGAAGTTGTCAGGGCAGCTAGGAGACACGGCGGTGACGGTACTGATCGATAGTGGGGCCACCCACAACTTTATTTCCAGCCGGGTAGTGGAGCGACATGGGCTACAGCTGAGCACCCTGGAGAAGTTTACCGTTCTGCTGGGGACGGAAAAGATGGATGAGAGTAAGGGGCTCTGCAAGGGTCTATGCTTGACCTTGCAGGGGGTCCAGATCATGGAGGACTTCTTGCCATTGGAGTTGGGCAACGTGGATATCATCTTAGGGGTGCAGTGGTTGAAGAAGTTGGGGGAGATGAAGGTGAATTGGAAGCTCCCGAGGATGGAGTTCCAAGATGGGGAGAGGACCGTCGTGTTGACCGGGGACCCGACCCTTTGCTTTTCGTTGGTGGCCTTCAAGGCCATCACTTGGGCGCTGCGGAAAGAGGGGGAGGGGTTCCTTGTGGAGTATTAGGGGCTGACAGCGGACTGTGAGCAGCAGCAGGAGGAGACCGCGACGGAGGTTGAGCAGGTACTGGAGCAGTACCAGGAGGTCTTCCAGGAACCGCAGGGGCTACCACCATCCAGAGGGCACGAGCACGCGATTGTGTTGAGGGATGGGGCAACACCGGTGAGCGTACAGCCATACCGGTACCCGCATGTTCAGAAAGATGAGATAGAGAGGATGGTGCGGGAGATGCTACAGGCTGGGATCATCCAGCCTAGTGTGAGTCCTTTTTCGAGCCCAGTCTTGCTGGTCAAGGACGGGAGTTGGAGATTCTGCGTTGATTACCGGGCGCTGAATAAGGAAACTGTCGCTGACATGTTTCCTATTCCGGTGATCGACGAGCTGCTGGACGAGCTTCATGGAGCAGCGATCTTCTCGAAGATCGACTTGAGAGCAGGGTACCACCAGATCTTGATGCGGCCAGAGGATGTGCCGAAGACTGCTTTCCGCACCCACGAGGGCCATTATGAGTTCAGAGTCATGCCTTTTGGCTTGACGAATGCCCCCTCCACTTTCCAGGCCTTGATGAACAAGGTTTTCCAGCCCTACCTGCGGAGGTTCATTCTCGTGTTCTTTGACGATATCCTCGTCTACAGCAGGAGCTTGGGGGAGCACTTGGGCCATTTGGAGGTGGTCTTCCGGGAGTTGTTGGCGCAGCAGTTATTCGCCAACCGGAAGAAGTGCAGTTTCGGCCAGGAACGGATCGAGTACCTAGGACATGTGGTGTCAGCCGAGGGTGTAGCCGCTGACAGATCGAAGATAGAGGCCATGCTGGACTGGCCCGTGCCTACTACACTGCGAGCTCTCCGAGGATTTTTGGGACTGACCGGATATTACCGGAAGTTCGTTAAGGGGTATAGCACCATAGCTTGGCCACTTACCGAACAGCTCAAGAAGGACGGATTCCATTGGGGGGAGGAAGCCATCAAGGCCTTTCAGGCCTTGAAGGTGGCCATGACGACAGCACCAGTTCTGGCCTTGCCAGACTTCAGCCTACCTTTCGTGGTGGAGACCGATGCGTCGGGATACGGGTTGGGAGCGGTGCTCATGCAGGAGGGATGACCCATCGCCTATTTCAGTCACGTGTTGTCAGCTAGAGCACGACTGAAATCGGTGTATGAGTGAGAGTTGATGGCCATTGTCCTTGCGGTGACAAAGTGGCGGCCATATCTGTTGGGTCGGGAGTTCGTGGTCAGGACAGACCAGCGGAGCCTCAAGTACCTTCTGGAGCAGCGGTTGGTTACTGAGGAGCACCAACGTTGGTTGTCCAAGCTGGTGGGGTACCGGTTCGCTATCGAGTACAGGCCAGGGTTGGAGAATAAGGCAGCTGACGCCTTGTCTCGTCGGGAGGAGAGCGTGGACCTGAGGGCTCTGTCGCGACCTATGTGGTTGGACTGGGAGCCCATCTTTCAGGAGGCGGAGAGTGATGATGAGCTGGGGCGGATCCGCGAGTTGTTGCAGCAAGGACAGGAAGGGCCGACCGGGTATTCCTTACAGGGGCGCAGACTACTTTATCAGGGGAGGTTGGTGCTGCCACGAGCTTCAGGCTTCATACCCATCATCTTCCAGGAGTTCCACGGGTCGGCGACGGGAGGACATTCCGGGGTGCAACAGACATACCAGAGGATGACTAGAGAGGTGTACTGGCCCGGAATGCGCAGGAGGATTGCCCAGTTAGTAGCGACTTGTGACGTCTGCCAGCGTCACAAGTACATGGCCATGGCTCCGGCAGGACTCCTACAGTCGTTAGAGTTACCGGAGCGAGTATGGGAGGAGGTCACGATGGACTTCATCGACGGGCTACCGCGGTCCGAGGGGTATTCAGTGATCTTCGTCGTAGTGGACCGTCTGAGTAAGTATGCCCATTTTATACCCTTGAGGCATCCTTACACAGCGGTCACGGTGGCCACAGCGTTCATCCGAGAGGTGATCCGCCTGCACGGGATCCCGGGGTCTATAGTGTCCGACAGGGACCAAGTGTTTTTGACCGGGTTCTGGCGGGAGCTCTTCAGGGTACAGGGCACGGTCCTGAAGAGGAGCACGACATACCACCCGCAAACAGACGGGCAGACCGAGGTGGTGAACAGATCCATAGAGACTTATCTGAGGTGCTTCGCCTCGGATAAGCCCCGACAGTGGTACAGGTGGTTGGCATGGGCGGAGTATTGGTACAACACCTCGTACCACTCTGCCGCAGGGACGACTCCCTTTCGGATCCTGTATGGGCGAGACCCACCGTCCTTGCTCCGATTTGGTGACAGGCAGACACCGGTGTCGTAGGTAGAGGCTTACATGGGAGACAGGGATGCGATGTTGGAGGAGCTCCGGCGACACCTATTGAGGGCACAACAGGTTATGAAGGCCCGGGCAGACGGGCATCGGAGGGAGGTCCATTTTCAGGAGGGCGACATGGTGTATCTCAAGCTGCGACCCTATAGGCAGAAGACATTAGCTCGGAGGCAGAATGAGAAGCTAGATGCTCGCTACTACGGTCCCTACCAGATTGCAGCCAAGATTGGGAAGGTGGCGTACCGTTTACACATGCCTCCTTCCTCGAGGATACATCCGGTGTTCCATGTGTCGCAACTACGGAGGGCAATTGAAGACCAGTCAGCGACGTCGACACTGCCACCTTCACTGACGGAGGATATGGAGGTACTGCTGGAGCCATTAGATGTGCGGGCAGTTCGACAGGGGCCAGGGCGACGCAGATTGGTGCTGATTTACTGGGTGGGCCTGCCAGATTGTGATGCCACGTGGGAGGCGTATGACGTGGTTCGGGAGCAGTTTCCAGATTTCCACCTTGAGGACAAGGTGGCTCTTTTAGGGGGGGGGGTATTGATGCAGACGCACCCCCTCCGAGCCCCCCTGCGCCTCCCCATGATGACGCGGTGCCACCCATCGTGACGTACGTGTGGCGCAGGAGGCGCGGGATCGCGACTTAGTGGGTTTAGTAGGTTAAGTGGTATTTTAGTCCTTTCAGGCTAAATTAGTAATTCCCCATTTTCTTCTATTTATTAGGGCTAGCCGCCATTGTTAGGGCTATGCTTGATTTGTGAAGAAACTCTTTAGGCATCATTGAGAAGGTTTTTAGGCTTTGATCCGACATCCAAAGCTAGGAGATAGGGTTTCGTCTCGAAGGAAACTCAACCTATTTGTAGTTCTTCGCATTTCATATCTATAAAAATCCTCTTTTTACATTTTTCCACGTTAAAATATATCGATTTGATTGATTCGATCCCCGGATCGTATCAAGATCAAAAACCCCAAAATCGAACGATTGCATCCAAAGAAATTTGGAGACGAGAAATAATTTTCGTGTCATAAAACTCTAAAATTGAAGAATATTTATAGAAGAAAGAAGACGCGTGAGGAGATCAGAGGAGTCGTAATCGTAGACGAATTCTGACGTGAATAGATCTCTCTCACGTTCAAAAGGGTCTCAGCTAGGGTTCGGCTTCGAAGAGAGGGCGAGTGGCTGTGTCTTTCGTAGAAGAGATAGCTAGGGTTCTTTTGTTCTATGAGAGGAGAGGGCCGTCTAAAATGAATGGATCTGTTGGGCCTTATGGGTTTTGTTTAAGATGATGGGCTTACTTGGGTTTTAATGAAGTAAAGGGAAAAGGATAAAAATTGGAGGGGAAAGAAAAAAAGAAGTGGTGTATTGGCTCTCGGTTGAGCCGTGGTTAGGTGTTGGCTGAGGAGGTCTTGGACTTTGCTGCGGTGCAGGGAAAAGATTTGAGAAAGAATTAGATATTTAATAATGTGGGTTGGGCTTGTTGGATTTGATTAAGTGGGGGCAATGAAGGAATTAAAGAGGGACATAGAAGAAATATTAGTAAATGGGACATGGGTTTTAATCCAAGGAGAAAAGAAAAGAAAAAGTAAATGAGGAAAAATGGAAAGGAAAAGATAAAATAATTTAGAAATATTTTGAGAAAAAATTACAGAAAATCCCAATAATTTTATTGAAATTTTCGGGTCATTACATTCTACCCACCTTACAAAAAATTCTGTCCTTGGAATTTTCTAAAGCAAGAGAAAAGTAATGAAAGTCACTCAAGTGATTGGACGAATGATGATTAAACGATTAAAAGTTTAAGGGGATGCAATGGCGACAAGCGAGATAATGGTTTGATTCGTGATAAATTGAGTACAAGATACAAGCAATGGAAAGGAAATCCTAAGGGTTCAAAGAAGAAGAAGAGAACATAGAGGAAGATTCCTTAACGGGTATGTTTCATGGTATATATCTACTCGACCTATACTGTTAACGAGGTGGTCACTGCGGACCTGCACAGGCCACCCCGTGTATGCCCTGGCTTCTGGGGATCGTTATTTTTCAAGAATATGTAGGTTTTGCTGCTTACCAGTGAAAATAGAATATGCAGAATAAAAATGTACCGTACATCATAACTGAATGAATAGTCTCCGAAAATCGGTGAATGACCCAATGGAATAGATACTAATCCTAGAGGAAGAGATACTAATCATAAAACTCTGAAACTCACTAGAAGTCTTGTTCAGCGCCTGAGAGATGTAGGATTGGGTTAAACAGTAGATTATATTTATATTCAAGCAAACGGTTTATATACAAAACAAAATAGAGAATGAATAATGCAAGACATGTGAAAAGTAATTTATGCAACAAAGTGTGGCATGTCATGAGATTATCATATTATGAACAATCTAAGTATTTAAAAGGCATATATGCTAACATTAAGGCATCATTGATATATTGGCAAATAATACATGGTCAGAGATAAATAAGAATTTCACTAGTAGGCATTTGGAACATTAAACATTAATAAGATTATCCAAGAAAGGCAACAATAAACTATAGTAATGAGCCAAGTTTGAGGTAGCATATCCTACAAGTATTATCTTGTGATGTCCTATGCTAGTGATGTGACTCGTATTTGGAGAGCATGATATGCAACCCGAAGACTATCTTAGACCGCATGAGTTACCCTGAACCGAGTCCAAAACAAGAAATAAGAAGGGACTCAGGATCAATTGAACAAGAAACAAGAAATGAAAATTCTCTCAGATACGGGTCGAAAGCTTGCCTCCAATTGCTATCTCGTGCCCTAATATGAGTTACTCCAATTCCAGTGCTATCTATATTTTATGTACAGTGTTGGTGAGGTGTGTCAAGTTTAATGTCATGTCTATCAATATTGTATCTGGTAATGTGACAGTTTCAAATGTAAACTGTGAAAGAGATTCTAGAAGCGGCTCACATGGTAAACGTGACACTTTGTCCCATGTAGCATATAGCTCCTAATCACGAACATGTATGAATTTCCAGAGTCTGTGTTCAATATGCGATAACTAATGAAGAGATACAATATTGAAAGCATGCATTTAGTGTACGATATTCAAGCAAGTGTTCATGTCACAATTCATTGCAATTATATCAGATATCCGGATCATGTGAACCACTAGCAGATTAAGAGCCGTTACAAGTCAACTATGTAGTAAGAGCTATGTAAACGTACCAATCATGTGGCTATGCAGTTTGTAGTGTATGGTTCTATTTCTAGCTTGTAGCAAGTGTCATGTCAGAGTACAACAATTGTTTCTGGTTATCTAACTGTTCGCAAGATGTTTATATTTCTTGTGATCTTAAATTACGTAACTAGAGCTATATGCATCAAGTCTGTGTATTTCAGTTCATGTTTCTCAATAACTGTACAAGTACTGTGTTCAAGTACCGTGATGAAGTTACAAGTCCAGTAATGCGTAGGCCATACTTACATAATTTAATAATGTATTTATCTCAATAGCTTACATAGGTCATACTTACGTAATTTAATAATGTATTTATCACAATAGCTTCAATAGTTTGTAGAAGTTAATTTAGCAATATCTTTAGTATCCGTCAAAATAGGTAATTGCCTCAAAAGTAATTTCTAATTAACATGTATCGCAAAATTCCAGTCAAAAGTTATATCAAAAGTTATAACTTAAAACAAATTAATTTCTAAAGTTTAGAGAGTAAATCTGAAAATAAATTTAAAATAGAAAAGGAAAAATAAATTAGTCTTGTGGGATCTGATTCACGATTCGGTACCCTTAAATAGTTCTGCAGTCCGTTAAATAAAGAATCAGTAAATAGCCGTAAGCCCACATAACCTAATCCCAAAACCTCACTCCTAAACAGAGCTCAACATGTGACCATCCAAACAACCAGGACCGAAGCCCAATAGTCTCAAAGAAAATCCACGAAAACCCCACAGAGAACAAAGCTCTCCCAATTTATAGTAGGGCCCATGACCCGATGATATTAGCAGGGCAATAAGCCCATTAGATAATTAACGATGACAAGCATCATTAGTGAAATAGCGTCGAGGCAAGGCCACAACATTGAACTAACGTCGGCGACACAACCCCACATCAGTGAACTGAGCATCGGCAAACTCACTCTGGAGGCCAGCCGAGAAGAGAAACCAACTTGCCATTAAGAGAAACAGCACCGGCCGCGAGGGTCGCCGCTGACTGCTCGGGTGTCGTTATAAATAGTTTCAAAGGAAAAATGAATTTCTCAAAGATTAGTGAATCATCATATACCACAATCCAACAATACCAAGTCATCATGATTTCAAAAAATATATATCAAGAAAATCAAGACAAAAACCAAAGAATTGAGGATATAGATAATCTACCGTCATCGATGCAAAGTCAGGAAATCCCATGAGATCGAAAAACTTGAAATCGAATGCTTGAATCCAAAGAAATTTGAAGAAGGAAAATAATTTTCGTGTCATAAAACCCTAAAATCGAAGAATATTTATAGGAGAAAGAAGACGCATGAGGAGATCGGAGGAGTTGTAATCGTAGATGAATTCTGACGTGAATAGATCTCTCGCGTTCGAAAGGGTCCTTGGCTAGGGGTTGGCTTCGGAGAGAGGGCGAGCAGATGTGCCTTTTGAATAAGAGAGAGCTAAGGTTCTTCTGTTTTATGAGAGGAGGCGAGGGCCGTCTAAAATGAATGTATCTCCTGGGCCTTATGGGTATTTGTTTAAAGTGATGGGCTTACTTGGGGTTTAATGAAGTAAAGGTAAAAGGATAAAAGTTGGAGGGGAAAGAAAAAGAGAAGTGGGGTATTGGCTCTCGGTTGAGCCGTGGTTAGGTGTTGTCTGAGGAGGGTTTGATGGAGACATGCGTGGGCTTTTAATTGAGGAAAAGACATTAGAGAAGAATGGTTGTGGGCTTGGGTCTTGGGCTTTGCTTAGGTGCAAGGAAAAGATTTAAGAAAGAATTAACTATTTAATAATGTGGGCTGGGCTTGCATGATTTGATAAAGTGGGGCAATGAAGGAATCAAAGAGGGAAGGAGAAGAAATATTAGTAAATGGGCAGTGGGCTTTAAGCCAAGGAGAAAAGAAACGAAAAAAAGAAAGGAGGAAAAATGGAAAGGACGCGATAGGAAAAATAATTTAGAAATATTTTGAGGAAAATTTACAGAAAAGCCCAATAAAATAATTTTATTGAAATTTTCGGGTCATTACATTCTCCCTGTGTAAAGGTGTGAAATACATCACCTGATTGCATTATTTGTTTTTCATATTTCAACATTAAGGATCTTTATCTAAATGCAGATGCCTTTAGTCTCAAATAATGCATTTGTACTCACGCTTCAAACATAATGTCTTTCTGCTGACTATAACGAATGTGCTGGTGTTATTTTACTTTTGAACTCTTATCTAATGCATTTACGAGGTCTTTTAATCTATTTGTGCCTCTCTGCGTGCACGCGCGTGTTTAAGAAGTGAGTTTGTGGTGTGTGCTTGTTTAAGAAGTGAGTTTGTGCTGGACTTGTTGTAAAAACTTGGTTAATATTGTAGGAGCTCTCTCCTTTGGCTTGTGATCCTATCTGTAGCTATTTTGAATGGAAAAGTAAATGATCTTGATCAGTATCGGCCGCTTTGTTATTCTTTGGTGCTAAAAGCTTTTGTTTATGTAAGTTTTGAAAACAATATTTCCTTGCTGAAAGCAAGAGTCCTTAATTTCAAGACCATGTCAGTAGATCCTGCATAAAGTATTCTTTTTATATGGAGGACATGCCACATGATTTGTAACCATATTGCATTGCCAAACACATTTTGGTACTATCTTTCCCAATTATTTAAGGGAAGTTGCTACCCTTTTCAGACTAAGTTATAAATTACATATTAGTCTATATTCAGTAGAGATTTGTATAAATCAGAATGATCTCATTTTGCTAGCTGTTCACTTGTGGATGCTTGAGTTATGCATGTTATGTTCTGGTCTTCTAGAAATCTGGCAGTTTTGACATGTTCTTATGTTGGCAGTTTACTGATAGAAGAGTGGTCACATAAGTGGGCTGCCTTTTGCTGACTATATAAAAACTTTAGCAGCCTTCTGCTAAATATATAAGCTTTGGAACCTACTTCTGAATATATAAACTTTAGGAGCCTTACTCGGAAAAAAAGAGGCCATACAAGCAGATTTTTTTTCCTGTTTTCTGTTTTATTTTTTTCAATATAAAGTGATATTGAAAAACAAATATTATAGTTTTTTAAACTTGTTTGTAAATGTGGACAATTCATGGTTTAAATTAGGCAGATGACTTCTATAAAACTTACCATAGTGATGGTCTTTTTCAATTTTTGTATTCAGCCACATGGCATCAGTTGTAAAGAGAATCTTGTGAAGGAATGCGAAGAAGAAGCAGGAATTCCAAGATCTATCTCTGTTAAGTATGTTATCGTTTCAGAAGCAAATCTAATCTTACATTTGTTTCGAATATTTAGTGCTTACATTTGTTTCGAATATTTAGTGCGGTTCACTTTCAAATATTTGAATAGCATACATAGTTGTTGAGAAGAATAATGCTCGTTGTTTTCAGTAATTATGCTTAAAACTTATAAGTATCCTTTTATTGTAGTCTAGATAATCCTCATCACTCTATTTTTGATATCGTTTATGAGTCACAAACAATTTCTTAAAGTTCCATTAGAAAATGTGAAGCAGCTAGATTTGGACGTGTTGCTTAGGCAGCTGCTTTGTGAACAAATTGCCATTCCAGACAATCATGATGCTATGCACACTATTCTCATTTTTAATCAACAATTACATGTGGAATTCAATTTCAATAAGTTGTCTAGCAATCAATTTGGTCCAACAAATAATCATCATTCTATGCTAGATACATCCTTATTTAACTCAACAGTCACATGTAAATCTATTTCAAGAAGAAACATATGGAACACATGAGACTGATATAACGAGGTAGTAGACTTTGTGGTGATATAACATAAAAACCATATTGGGGCACTAACAACCAGAAGAGTGTACGAAAGAGGCTTTACATCGGTTGTCAGATGGTCATCAATCAATCAGAGGTTGGGATGCATTTCAGTTTCTGCCGTCGTATTTTTGGTACTGTACATGTATGGTGTAATCCAGTTGGTGGAATTCAGCTTTGGCCAATAACCTTTAAAATGACACTACAGTATATGATAACAAGGACTAATAACGTTAATGGTTCATGTTGATTTTAAATTTTATGAGATAACAATAACTAACAAAGTTAATCTTCTTCATGAGTTAATGCCGTGATATTAGCAGTTAATACTAGTAGTAATTGAGACTGTTGCTTTTATTGAAATGTTTGAGATTCTCTGTCTAGCCAACCTTTTATATGCCTTCAGACTCTTTGCCGTTTACCCTCGTATTTTCCTTCCTTATCCAATGCAGTTTCACCCATTATCGGCAACATTACCTTTCTTGGCATTTGTCTTTTGCCATTTGCAGTTGAAGTAGTTTCTTCTTGCACCCTGATTTATGTTGGCAACTTTTCGATGGTCACATTTCCTGTTCTGTAACATGTTTAACACTATGACACATCTATTAATGTTTGTCTTGCAGATATCGATCATTGCACAAGTTGACCATATCATTTTTTCATTTAAAAAATGTATCTGATTAACTCTCCCTTAAGCAGGAAGATCCTTATATTGTTAAGTTGACCATGCCTCTTCTGAAAAGCCTGGCTCTGCCCTGGGTCTACTGTGGTCATTGACCAATTGTCATATTGCTCTCAGATGGCACGCTCATTAGGGTATGTTGGACATGTCCCAACCATATCAGATGAAGCTGAGGCATGCTCGTAAGACTACATTGGGCATGTCCCAACCCTATCAGATGATTCTCTTCATCTTATCCTTGGTTGAAGCCACCTCCTAACCTCTCATGAATACCACCTGTTGGCATAGTTGCCACCAGTCTACTTTGACATTCTCGTTTAGTCACAGTAATCTGTTTGACTTGCTGCTTCTTTATTGTCAGCTTAGGATCCACAAAAGGTTAGTTTGGTTTTTATATAAATTCCCTTAAACATCATGTGCATCCTATAATCACATAATATTCTAGAAGTGCTACTTTTCAACATCTTGTTGTAGCTCTATGAACATCCTAACTTTGCCATGATGAACAATTGGAACTTTAATAATAATAATGATTCTCATTTCTCACCTATCAGCTTGATCATGTTATTATTATGGGAAGAAAACTCGCTACTGTTAGCTAACATTATGGTAGGGGGAGTAAACTCATTGCTTTAATTGTATCGTTTAGGGCGAGCCTTTTGCTATTGTGCACAAAGCCAGATGATTATTATGATGCCATCTTTCATATTGATTGGTTCACTCTAAAAGATTGGTATTTTTGGATGTCATTTTTGATAACAAATTGATAGGATTATAATTCAAAAGGTAGGTCATTCCTTTGGGGTAAAATAGGGAGGATTTGACCCCGTTTTGGTATAATCCCATGATGCTACTCTTTGACCAAAATTAATGATATATGATGGAATTGATATGGCATCCAAAGAAAGTTTTGGATTCTAATCCAAAGGGTTTTCACCATATGGAATACATGTGTGATCCGGTTGATTTTTATCCCAACCATCCAAACAAGCCTTAATGTTCTTGCATACTTGTTACACAACCATATGATCTACTAATCGATTTAGTACACATCTTTGTTTATTCTTGTTTTCACTCTTTCTACCTTTTTTATTCAACGGTTTAATATCCTACAAGGTATTGTTTTCACCTGCTACTACTTATCCGTTGTAATTGTTCTCTTATTTCATTTGCCGAGTCATGTTTCGGGCCATCTTCTTTCAGAATGTTCTATCTATGTTATAAGCTTATGTATATTTATTTCCAATTCCATTTATACTCGACCATCCACATTCCAACATTATTCACGTGGTTTGCAATTATGTTGATGAGTTGTGCATTGTTTTTATATGTTAGTGCTTGTTGCTCTCCTTGGAATGCAGCGACTAGCGAGCAATCAAATACAAGCTCAAGAGGTTGTCATCTTATCGGATACCTGCTAGAACAAATAGATTTGCATTTTGTGATTCTGATGTCTACCCAGAGATGTCGTATAATCTTTGCACATATTTCATACCATCATTGATATAACAAGAAAATGTCATTTGATAGTACATAGCCATTTTGTATCTCTACTGTTTTTTATTATATTGGTTTAAATATCTCATTTGCAGAAACGTGAATATTCCTTTTATTGTTCAACTGATCTATTTGCAGCTAGTAGGAATACATTATAATCGAACTATACTGTTTATCTGAAGTTTACTCAGTCTAACTTTTATGTAGATATATTGATTAATATTCAAATGTGTGCTGACAGTGCAATCCCAGTTGGTGCAGTATCATACGTGGACATAGAGGGATACAGGTACAAGAGAGATGTGCTATTCTGCTACGATCTAGAGCTCCCTGCTGATTTTTTCCCTGAGAATGAAGGCAAGTTTTATGTATGCTTCCTCTTGACTTTGCTAAATGTTTAACAACTTGAAAGAATGTTGGTTGGTGGAGCCAACTTGTATGTAGTTTCTTTAGCCGTGGTACTGGCTAGAATCTTTGCAAACCATGAGATTAAAACAGAATTGTTTCCAAAAATATGAAAACGACTAGTTCCTTTTCAACAATCCCGGCAAGGCATCCACCACAATATTTCTGCTATAGAAATGACCAAAATTGATGTTGGTTTGCCGTAGACATTGGATATCTCATTCTTTCGGTTGACAGTGTTCCATGAGTGTGAGTCAAAAAAGATTATGCAATCATCCAAGTTCAGAGTGGAATGAAAGAGAGAAATGTCCGTTCGTCTTACATATTGAACCCCAAAGTTGGTTGCTGGAAGTAGCAGTTTCATTCTCAATTTTAAGGGCACTTAAGTCATAGCTCTATAGATCTTAACAGGTATAATGTTAACATTAAGATACTTGAGAAGTCTAAACCTCTGCTAAAACTTGTAATTAACAGAGATAACAAGATTGAGACATTGGTTTGAGCTGTTTGAAATATAATGGGCCTTTGTCTAGCCAAAAGGTTCTAATGCAATGATCTTACAAAAACATCAAAGGACCAACATAATTTGGGTGTCTGATAGCAAGAGTTGAGGCTTCAGCTTCCAAATTCTACAATGCATTGGACTCTTATTTGAGATGCATCCACGTTGTTATCCAAATCCACCTACTTAGTTTAAATGGGCTGCTACCATCCTAAATATTTGAAAAGGAAATTTTACAATGTTGGGTTAAATTCTCTCATGTCCCTTCTCAGTCATGGTCACCCAAAGCTTTGAGTAGGAATGAAAGCATGATCAGGTGAGTGTAGTCCATGCACTATCTTGTGACAAGTAAAAAAGATCTAATTTTCCTCTAATTGCATGTGACAACCCGGATATGAGATTTATTTGAAATGAAGATCAGACATAGAAGGATAGACTGAGGAACATCCAGTTCTCTGTGCTTGTGATAGACGTGCACACGAGCAACGGAGACGAACAAGTATACCAACTAGGAGTGATATATCATAGTCGCAAGGACTAGGCATAACCTAAATGAACATGTGCTCACGCAATGAAGGGATTCAATAATTGTTAATTTCATGAAGATGACTCTAAACAAAACTGAGCGGAGAAAGAGGATTCATATTGCCAATTTCAAAGATTTGCCATAAAGGTTTTGTTGTTCTCTTCTCCATTTGTCAAAAATAAATATGTCAAAAATAAACTTAAAAAACATTGTCCTTTCTTGCTGCAAGGGGCTTTGCAGAGAAGGGTGTAATTATGGGTGAGGTTTCATGGATATTGATTCATTAATTTAAACTGCCAACTAATGCAATGTGGTTGTCTTTGGATATGCAGAAATTATGGCTGGTACTGTTTGAACATATCATACAAATAGGTAATGTGTGCCTTTTTTGGAATAAAGGATAAGTGATAGGTTGTCATATCATAATATACGTATCGTTTATCAAATTTTATAATTATCATATCTCATATGGTATCGTATCGCATATTGTAAGATAAATTTATCCTATGCATTAATTAAGTAAATCATGTATATGACTAAATATATATCAAAATATAAAAGAGATTTATCATAAAAATAATAAATTAGGAAATTTGATAAGGGTTCGAAAATCACTGTTATGAAGGTCGGTGAGAGTTGAAGAAGGCCAGTGGCAGGGCCTCCCCAAGAGCTAGCAAGAGTCAAAACGAGCCCTAAAGATCATCGAGGGTAGGCTGATAATTGAGGGGGTCTACGAAGCTTGATACTTATGGTTCTATGAGCTCCAAAGATGGTCGACGAATTTGGCAGGCGTCAACGAGGGTAGCGAACACTTGTGAGCATCAACACGATAAAGAAGATTTAGGTATGTTTTGCTAAGAAATGGAGTAATAAATCAATTTTAGCTTTAAATATAAAGTGGATCGAATTTAAAACTAGATATTCCACATCTCTGATATGGTCATCCGATATGTATTGAAATCCTTTCATATTGTATTGTATCGTACGATACGCGTACGCGTATCGTAAGATATTAACAACTAATAGCACATAACTCATATTATTATTCACAATTTTGTTGTGTTTCTTAGCCCATGTCATTTTAGCATTTTTACTTTTATGGGAACATGATATGCTGTCTATTTGGCTCAATAATCTCCGAGTGTATTCTTGTTGGAACGCTTTGCTAACTTAAATCACTTATGCAGATGGAGAGGTTGATAGCTTCAGATTGATCCCTGTGACTCATGTTGCAAATATAATTAGGAGGACAGAATTCTTTAAGCCAAATTGTGCCCTTGTCATTATCGATTTCCTCTTTCGTCATGGGTACTTATTCTATGCTTTTATCTTACCTTGGCATTTGAGGTTTATTTGTTAGAATGTTGTTGGTACTTAAGCTTTGTTAATATGTATCTAAATGAAAATGCCATAGTCCGCATTCCTTTCCTCACGTCTTCCTTGTTTTTTGGTTACCCCATCTGTCTGCAGGTATATAAGTCCTGATGACTGTGGTTACTTAGAGTTGATGCAGAGCTTGAGAAGCGTGAATTGTTCCTGATCTTATCTGTTCATCAAGGTGAATTAAATGAATATTAGTTTAACATTCCATCCATCAGTTTTCAATGGTTGTTTGGTTGGGCATGCATGCTAATCAATATACTACAGTAACTACGGGTCCTTAAGCTCTCCCATAGGAAAGGACATCATCCTGACATGTATATTTGAGAAAGAGTGGGGTGAAAATTTCCCGATCCTTCACCTACAAATGAAAGATTTAATTCCCCAAATTATTTGGGCAGTGTCATCAATTAAGCTCCAATTAGATTTAGAGTAACCAGTATATCTATACACATGTAATTATCCTACTAATGGTTGTGACTATACCCAAATTCCAAGTATAGAGGAGCTTGTTTAGTCCTAGTTATCATATTTTCTTGAATAAGTGGATACGTTTATGTGATCCATGCAAGATAATTGAATGATTAATTGTATACAGTCAAATGTTGTAGAATCTAATGAATTGCCAACTAGATTGCATGTATCAGCAGGTGCTTCGCTGTCACAATTGATTTTACAAATCCTTGGGTATGCAGACAGCTTGCTGAATTACAGAGTTCGATATAGAGTAGTTTTGGACTCAGGGAGTACTACATCTACCTTTATGATTGATTACATTTGGGCATCAAATGTCATCATTGTCAAATTTACCGATATATAACCAAACGAAATGAAGAAATTCTGGTTGCTTTCTAATTTATACTTGAGCAGTAGAGAAAAGGACTACTATGTATCACTGAACAAATTAGTCAGAATGAAATTAGAGATTAACTGTAGTAAGAAATTTAGCTTTCTATATTATACTTGTGTAATTTCCATGAAATATAAAAACAAGCTGGTAACAAGCAGAACTATCTATATGAATTTAAATTTAATGATGCGTGGTTCAGTGGTAAATAGGTGTGATTGGGTTATGTGAGAAATCCAAGGTTTGAGTTCAACTTTACAGGTTTTGTTTACAAAATGTGAGTCTTATCTTGAGAAACTGTACTTGCAGTAACACTATGTGAATTGTATGCCATACGATATGTTGGAGTTGCCATTGTTTTTTACATCTGTTTTTCTTTCTTTCATAACCTTTTTTATCCTGGAAAAAGTAACGATGTCTTAGTTCCATGCAGATAATTGCATGCTGTTGGATGATCGTCTCAAGATGTCTCCAAACCACTGCTTTCACCAAAAGCAATGTTACCAACAGAACCGCCACAAAGGACACCTGAGGCAGCATGTCGAGAAGAAGTAATTTAGAGGACTGCATGAATGCCATTAAGCCTTGCCAGGAATATATATTGCAGCTCAACAACCTTGATATCCAAGGTGAACTGTCACATGGCTGAGAAGCAAGAATGCGGAAGATGGATTCGCTGGAACCGTATCCCACATCTCAATCAGTTTTGATTACCATTTTGTGGAAACATTGGCTTATAATTTCAGTATTAATCTTGCAAATTGAACCTGTGTAGAAACTGGTTTTGAACTTAATAAAATTAGGAGGATGTTGATCATAATAAGAAATGACTGTTGATGAAGACTATGCATCAACCTTAAGTGCACATCCTTATTCTATTTAGATTTTTTTACACCATTTAGGGTTATTTGTGCGGTTTCGATAACCCTATGTTTCTTTGTCAAACTAACTGTTGCCCATCCAATGTATGCATCAAACAACTAAGGCCATTCTGGTGAAGGAATGAGCTGAGTTTAGACATCATCCTTGGGAACTGCTAGTTGTCATCGTTTGCATTGGTCTATTTTGCCAATTAAGGATAATTCAGTTACAAAATGAATGCTATACTCAGCTTGCAACCTTTTTGTCACAATTTGCTGCGCTACCGCAACATTGAAAGCATAAGCTGTTGCAGGTACGCTACTCATAAGCAACCAATTTTAGTTCTCACCCAGAATCAAAGGAATGCTACCAACCAAGAAACAGCACCAATCGTTGATTCAATAAAGAAACACTAGAATTGCTTGATTCTAACAAAGATGAGCAGAACCTCTAAGGCTTTGCATATGATGACAATTCTACAAAAAAAATGAAGTTTTTCAGTCAACACATTCAGAACAAAGGCAAAAACGAAAATAATCTGTATCACACAAGATGACAATTTTACAAAAACAGATACTATTGCCAACAAATGATAACATCTCATCACCAAAATCTCCATGGGTCCTTGTATGGAGGAACATAATTATCTGTTGGAGGTAGCAGACGGAACGATGCCACAGTTTTCTGTAAGAATGGTCCCATCTGCACAACAAATGCAACAATTAGGTTTTCATCATGTTAGAACCATATGCATTATTTAACCAAAATACACCTCAAGCTCTCTCTCAAATTTTATCCTTTTTTTCCTTTTAACATGAAGCCAACGATAAGGGAATGCTTGGTTAACTTTCCATTTATTTCGTCACTTTTAGTCTCACTTTTAGTTACACACACACACACACACAGAGAGAGAGAGAGAGAGAGAGAGAGAGAGAGAGAGAGAGAGAGAGAGAGAGAGAGAGAGAGAGAGAGAGAGAGAGAGAGAGAGAGAGAGAGAGAGAGAGAGAGAGAGAGAGAGAGAGAGAGAGAGCTCAACAACGGTGACAAAAGGAAGAACCCCCCCTCCCCCAACCAAACTACTAAAGAAAGAAAGAAAAGAAAAAAGTTCTATGATGCTCGCCATCTTGTAAAGTTACCTTAATCAAATCTCACACAGCAGAATGCAACACAAATTAGAAAGGCGATTTAGCACTTTAAATGAATCTTGTAAGGCCATGCAAGAGTAGTGTGATTGTCACACAAAAAGTAGTGAGGAGCTTACATAATCCCATTGTTTGCTGAGAGTTGAAGCATTTAAAGAGTACAAATATCCTGCAAAAGCCGCATCACTTACACACAAACTAAAAATTCGCAAAGAAATAATATCTCATGAGTCTACGTTCAAAATTAAACTGCCTATGATCCTCAAGCCCTTAAGAAATTCCAATTAGAGAAGAAAGTCATTGCATTTTAAAATCATTTGCCGATACCCTGTTTGGTCAGACCGATAAATTCAAAAAAAAAAAACAAGTTAATACCATCTCGCTCTGCAGTTGAAGCCACATTGTGCCTATAAAGGTTTGATTCCAGTGCCTGATACAGAGCATCAAGAAGATGTTCAATTATCTACCTCTCCACACTAATAAAATAATATACATGAAGATTTAAAACATATACATGGAAAAATTTGAAACTCCATAATTTATGGTGTTATGGCATATCAAGGAATCAGATATTCTATTTCATATAGAAATCTCTTTTTGGAAATATAAAGTGCAACACTCACAGCTTTTGTGGGTGATTTTCGAACAAGATACTCATAATACCAGTACGGTTCACCATCAACCTATAAAATAAAGTGGTGAATACTCAAATGGATTCATTGCCACGAAATGTACAGCTCAGATGAAGGTATATAAATATAATGTTAATGCAAATATGTGGGCTTACAGTGCTAGAATGTGCATCAAGAACAGAACTCTCAAGCATGCGCTGGTCTGTGTTCACAGGCTGCATGGTAAAAATATGTCTAAGTCACATTAAACCAATAATGAACTTAGATTCACATGGTACAATATGAATAAATGTTAACAAAGGTTATTTGGGAGTTGGATGGGCTGTCTGCAGTTCATATAGCACTGCACAACTTATCTTTTGTCCGAAGGATTTATGTTTCCTTCAAGATTTTGATTTTTTTTTGATGGTCTTCCCAAAATATACGTAATGTTGAAGGAGATTAGAGAAGAGTAAAATGATCTTTCATCAAGAGTAGTCATGGCATAAGCCATGGCTCTCTATATATATACATTGAATAAGGTATTAGGAGTCCAAGGGACTCCCCACTAACTTAGTGGGGAGTAAATGGTGAGATGATGAGGGGAGGGAGGCCAAAGACCTCCCTCAACTCACAACACTCCCCCTCATCTCTCCATTACCTTGGGTTAAGCATATGAATACTTCAGGATTCAGTGTGCTAATGGGGTAGATACTTCTGGATCCAGAGCCACTGTGGTTGCCTCGTTAAAACCTTAGCTGTGGAAAACCCAGTGGGAAAAACCAGCAGCTTAAGGGAAAAGATTACAACTATCGAGAGACTCTCCCTGATCTGTACAAGCTTCAGGCTTGCAGATCTCCTATGTATCTATACAATCATCTCCTATTCGTCTATACATCCATCATGTTCTGAAAGAAATATAATCATCACTCATCTATACAAGTTTCACTCATCTAGCGGCTATTGGAAAACAGTGGCGCTCTGGAGTGGAATGCTCTTCGAAGTTGGTAAATGACTCCACTAAAGTATTCTTTGAATCAGTCTTCAGTGTGTCTGCAAGGTACTGCTGGACCTGGCTGAGCGTTTTCAATACTTGCTTCTTAGATGATGAGCTTCTCAGAAGATGTAGACATTGGAGGATGATGTGTAAATATTTAGGAGGTGGCCAGCCTTTTGTGTTTTAGTCATCGCGATGATATTTAAACCTGCATATGCGATATATATTCCTTGACCCTTGGAAGTTACGCAGAAGCGGCTTATCCTTGGTCTAGTGGTGCTCTCCAGGACAACACTGTATCTGGTTAACAACTTTACTGCAGACGTTCTAGCAAAGACACATGCAGTTGGCCATATAAAGAAGTGTAACAAGTACACTAGAGATAGGCGCTTCGGGACCTATGATGTCTTCCCCTCTTCCAACGACTGGAAGGGGTCATAAATTTGCATCTATTTTTAATAGGTTGCAAATGGACATCATTCTTCATAGACTCCAGGTGTATGAAGAATATTAAAGGGTTCCACCACGAATGTGTTTAATATGTAAGCCGAGACATCTTTGGGATGATTAATAATAGTTCATCTTCAGGATGATTAATGTCATCTTCAGGATGATAGTTCATCTCCAGGATGATAGTTTATCCTTAGGATGATTAATGTCATCTTCAGGATGATAGTTCATCTCCAGGATAATTAATGTCATCTCCAGGATGATAGTTCATCTTCAGGATGATTGTTATACCTAGGTTTTTAATTTCCAAGGTATGCTTTAAAGCTATCTGAAATCTCAATGATCTCTGCTGGAGAGCCTATTAGCTTTAAGTCGACCACATGTAAGGCGAATATCACAAATCCTGTCAACGATCTTACGAAAAAGATACACTGGCAGAATATTGCTTAAGATTAACTAATGATCTTTGCAGCCTTTATGGAGAAGACGTTTCTACGTTTCTCTTTCATCTCTGGGGGTAGAGTATACCCTTCCGGAAGTTTTAAATAGATCTCTATATCTATATTGCCGTATATATATGCAGTTACAACGTCCATGAGCTGCATTTAATGGCTTTTTCAGAGAAGTTTAGGCTTAGTAGGAAAATGATCACATTTCCTTCATTTCAATTTCTTATGAAATCCAAATTTTAATCCACAGGTTTTTACACATTCAGGTGTATGGACTACTGGTCCAAAGATTTTGCTTTTCAAGAGTGAGTCCAGCTTTACTATTATTGTCTCGTCCCACTTTGGCCAATCTATACATTTACGCTATAGAAAAGTGGGTAGACGTCATCGTCGTATTCCGCGACGTGAACGGCAATAGCGAAAGCAAAACCGTCGACGACGACTGTGCTATATCTGACCAGTACCTCTCCAGTACGTACGTAATATAATGATGTTTCTCCTGTTGTTTCCTCTGCAGGGGAAATTAGGAGGGGAGAGGTTGCTGGTCTGAGCTCAGCATCCTGTGGTTGGATCATTTTGATATATCCAGGAATCTTCCTATTATGAGGAAATTTATATTTTGAACCTGGCAGGCGTCCTCTTTTCAATTGAGGTACAGCCAATTCTACTGTTGGTGGATTGCATCCATCTTTGGGAATGTCAATCCTAACTGGCGTGTTGGCAGCATGGACGTGTGAACGAACAATCTTCTGGTTGTCCGCAAATTTATCCATCAATTGATGTACTTTAGTCTGAATGTGAAGGAGCTTCTGGATCTCAACTTCACACAGAAAAAGTATGCGGATCATAACGAGATGAGGAATTTTGTGTCCCTTGATATGGTCTCAGAAGCTTCAGGCTTTTTTAGACTGCGTGCCTATTTCAATGAGATTTTGCTCATCAAATTCACATTTATCAAGACTTGGTGGTAAACCATTAGCAAGCAGCATCAGCAATAAGATATGGCAACAAGCGGGCCGTATCGTGATAAGCGATGCGGAATGCAGTGTGATGGTCCCTAAACATCAACAGGCAACTACGATTTTACAATGGACGTGAAATCCATTGGAGTCTCTTTACCAGAGACTCTGCTAACCTGTTATGAGTTTGAACATGCTGCAAGATGTTCAATTTCAATGCCAGTTGCTTAGCAGAAGTCTTGAATGATAAGTGTAGTAAATTCACCCACATTATAAGCTTGTGAGAAAGCTAGGTTGTGAGTGAATATAAAGGCACACATAAGACCATCTAGTAGATGCATATATCAGTACAGTAATGAAGTACCGATAATGGGCCATTTGCGGGGTGAATAGGCCCGCAAAGGTCACCATGTATTCTCTCAACGAAGCCAGGAGACTCTAAACCCACTTTCAGGAGGGAAGGTCTCTCTATTAGTTTTCCCTTATGACAAAGGGGGACAAAGGAACTCAACCTTTTGTAGAATCTTCAGGTTCTCCAATGGATTCATTTGATGATGCGTCCATCATCGCTGATCCAGGATGACCAAGTCCATTTTGCCAGAGCCAAAAACTATGGCAAAGAAAGGCACTTCTGGTGCTCAGTCGAGTTGGCTTTCTATAGGATGAATATCTATAATTATATGGGTCCGACGGGGGTCCAATGCAATCGTAAGTAGATGGTCTTCTGGCCATTCTCTTGACGAGTTACATATTGATATTCAATATATATTATCCACAATTTTCAAGTTATTTTCGTTAAAAGAAATATCCTTGAAAATTGGAGATTTCCTATATGTTTAAGATGAGAATTTGCATCTTATAGTCTCGTTGTATGTGGAGCAATATCAATGCTACACCAGTGCAACGAGGCACTATCCAAAATATTCCATACTTCATCTATAAGTAAAACGAAATTTTATTTAAGTCAATGAAAAAGACATTCAAAATAAAAGTTCGTACTTAAGCAAATTAAAGATGAAGCAACATTGAATTTTAAATGCATAGATAAAAGATGAAGCTTAATCGAGCACGTCGTCGTTCTCGAAGTCTTTTGCAGTGAACATCGTTGGTGGCTGAACAGCCGCCAAGTTTGTTTCAGGCAGAGACTTCTGGTTCGCCTGATATAGTTCCTGGAGGTGGCGAGGAGTGCGGCAGATTCTGGACCAATGGCCAGTCATGCCGCATCTATGGCATTTATCCTCCCAGTTCTTCATAGGAAGTAACACTTGGTCAGTGTTCTTTTGCTTCCATGTGAAGTTACTCTTTCCTATATTGTTTTTGTTGGACGGGGGTGCTGCTCCTCGTCCATTCTTCATCACAGCTTTTCCTTTGTTATTATTAGCCTTCTTCTTGTTTTTCCACTTCTGGGGAGAAACATGGTGGGCTTCAGGGATAGGTGCAATGCCAGCTGGACATAAATTATGATTGGCTAGCAGTAAATCTCGATTCTGCTATGCCCTAAGTAGGCATGAGATCAGATCAGAGAATTTCGTGAAATTGCGTTCACGATACTGCTGCATGAGGATTGCATCTTTCTCGTGAAACGAGGTAAATGTCTTTTCCAACATGCGTTGTTCTGTCACTTCTTCACCGCACAACTTCAGGCGTGAGGTGATATTATGAAGTGCAGAATTATACTCAGCGACGGACTTATAATCCTGAAGTCTGAAGTTTTCCCACTCATAACTGGCACGCGGTAATATAACATCAATTTGATGTTTATACCGTGCCTCCAGCGTTGTCCACTGTTCCTTTGGGTCCTCTACCGTTAAGTATTTGGCCTTTAGGGTCCGATCTATATGTTTCCTAATGTAGATTTTGGCTTTCGCCTTATCCACATCGGAGACAGCGGTAGGAGTGCTGCTGCTAGATGTAGCAGAACCATCGGCCGCTGCTGGGGCCGATGAAGGAGCCAAAATGGAGCCAAGGAGGGCCATCGAACGCAAGTGGAACTTCAGGTCCACTCGCCAACTCATGTAATTTTTTCCTTGCAGAATCAAGGACCTTGAAATCGACGCTTGCCAATTTTGCCATTTATCTACACAATTTAAAAATAAGCATGAATTAATTTAAAATTGAAATTCACGCATAAAAAATAAAATAAGTAAAATGTGGGGATCGGCCAGATACCCAAAAACGCAGAAAGTCTAAAGTCCGATATACAGTTCATAAAGCAAAGAAAAATACAAGTTGGAAACCCAGAATGGGTCCCTATATTTTGCAAATTTCACATCCGTCTTCATATGTTGGTACACCGATCTTTGGCATTAATACATACAATCCTCACTTACAAATTCTCTCAAAAGAAAATAAAAGTGCAAGGAATTTTAAAGGTATCAAACTGGCCGATCCCAAAAACACATTTTAACTTATATAAACATCCACGCAGTTTTTAATATGCTACAGGCACAAAGAAACAACCACGCATATAACTCAGGCATATATAATATGGAAAAAGAGACTATAAAATATCATAATCTCTCGGACCACGGGGAGACGCCATACACCGTTAGGTTAGCTGACTAACGCAGAGCGGTCGCAGGATCCTTAAGATAATTATATTTTGAAAAATCCTAATAATCCATAAATAATTAACAATGCAAGAGTGATATTTAACATAATTTTAGCAATTTGACAAACTGGGCGTGAGGCCCAAAACAAGAAATGAGAGCTTTACGTTTATTAACATAATGCTAGAAAATTGACTAACTAGGCTACAGGCCCAAAAAAGAATTTAAAATGAATTATTATTGTGATTGGGGCTGCAGGCCCATAAGTATAATAATCATTTTAATAATTAATTTATTATTAATATTTGGGTTGCAGGCCCATTTGCCAAAATTTAATTAACATATTAATTTTGCAATTGGATTAACAAGGCTTCTGGCCCAATTTTTAAAGTCAAAATTAATTATTAAACAGAATGGGGCTGCTGGCCCATAAAAATTATTTTTATTGTTATAAACAGGGCTTCAGGCCCAATAAACAAATTTTAAGGTTAGATGAGTGTTAAAAACCCACAACTCTTGTATAACAGAATGTGTCTCCTCATCTCCTTTTTATCTACGCAAATCAAAAACCCCCCGACACTATGAGCAACCGAAGGCCCCCCGAAACCTCCCCGCAGTCAGGAGTGGATGATTGCCCGAAAGACCCCCCCCCAAATATCACTGCTCGTCCGCTTGAGTATCATTTTGGCTTATGGGTTGTCTTTGATTTTGCATCAGATCTTTATAAAGTGGAAATGCATTTGAGAATTGAACCAGATTAACTTTGTTATCTTAGGGTAATGATCATCACTTTCAAACATTTTGTCTGAGTTTCTGAAATTTCTGAAATCTCATCAGTGAACAGTATTATAACTAAACATGTGTACATGCTTTTGTGATCATCAGACTTGAATCAATCAGTATCAAAGCCTTCTTAGGATATGGCTTCTGCATATGCTACCTTATCACCCGATTTGCATTCGAGAATTTCATGCATCGCTCGGGCTTCCTGCATCTCTAATATTCTCGAGGATTAGGGTCGTCAATGTTTAATATCAGATGCTCCGTATGGAATCTTGATGCACTTAGAGGCCGCATATGCAGAAGGTTTTGATTATCAAAATTTTAGGGGAAAGATCAGTCCTCCGTTTGGGGAGCAGAAGGTTTTTAGAGTTCTTTTTTTTAATTTTGATGATTATCAAAATGTTATGGATTTATACAAGCCTATAGAATTACCTATAGCAAAGCTATGTAAAATCTTAGCTTACAATTTTTGTAAGTATGTACGGGATCGAAAAAATTACCTCTAGATCAAAGATCTAGGGACGATCGTGATAAGAAAAATCCGTAGATAGTCCCGCTCCCGATACGCTCAAAAAATCCCCGCAACGGTTGGTATGCCGCACGCCGGATCACCGCAACAAATAGATTCCTTAGCGCGTAGAGGATTAAATTTGAGCGGATACGGAAGAGAAAGCTCAAAAAATTTAGAGCAAACGTGCTGATAACGTGTTGAAGGAGATTAGAGAAGAGTAAAATGATCTTTCATCAAGAGTAGCCATGGCATAAGCCATGGCTCTCTATATATATTCATTGAATAAGGTATTAGGAGTCCAAGGGACTCCCCACTAAATTAGTGGGGAGTAAATGGTGAGATGACGAGGGGAGGGAGGCCAAAGACCTCCCTCAACTCACAACACGTAATTCCTTTATTTGCTTAAAGAAAGAATTCACGCTGGAATCGCTCAAATTCTATCCTATATTCACTATTTTCACATTCTATGATGATTAATGGATATACTCCTGCGATATTAACTCCAAATATGGGACAACCACAACCAAGGGTGGCAAACGGGTCGGATTCTGGTCGGGTCAGATTTAACCTGACCCGGATTAAATCCAGGTCAAGGTTTGGGAACCCGTATCCATCCCGGGTGTAAACCGGGTCACCCGTACCCGACCCGGTTTGTCTTACAGGTCGGTTTCGGGTTGGTTTTGGGCTTAAAATAGTAAAATTTTATGGTCAGTAAATTGCGAAGAGTAAGCCTAGAATGTGTGACAGCACGACCGCACAAATGCGTGAGGGACAATACCACCAAGCTATATCTGCTCACTTATTATCTGTAATTTATTTATAACATTTCATTCAAAACTATTATTAAAAATTCGAAAAAAAACTTTTTAGGTAATTGCATCCAACGGGAATGGAGTCGGTGACCTCACGAATAAATGAAGAATCCCATCCAACTGTACTTACCAACATTCCCAGAAACACTATTTAGACGGCCATGCATTACATTTTTTATATATTTATAATATATAAGCGAGTGAAATTCGGATCAATCCGGGTTGACGGGTCAAACACGTACCCGACACGGATTTAACCGGGTGGATCAGGTGAACCTGATTCCTACCCGATCCGGATTGACCCATACCCATACCCGGCCCAAGAGGCCAGGTTCAGGTTGATTTTTCCACCCCTCACCACAACGGCAACCTTGCTGATGTCTTTCTTCATGTGCTAGTCCTTTCTTTACAGTACCATATAAAGATCAAAAATCCAATATCATGCATTTTCTAATTACAGTCTCTCTCTATGTTCATGCATGAAAACGTGACCCCATCGAGACCCCAATTCTTATGTTTCATAACGGGGGCATACATGCACAAAAACGACGGCGACGACAACGACAATGACACTTCGAGGGGAAAAAAATGAAACTTGTGCAAACAAAGACGCATCCCCACATTTGGACCCCCTACGATCATATAATAATAACCCTGTCAGAAATCAGTCGTTCTATTTATTTTAACTGACCTCAACTACATGCCAATTCATCCCTCATGCGTCCTGAACGCCATCTTGGGCACATCCTCCCGTCGCATCCTGATCTGATGGTAGCCAAACTTGAGATTTATCTTAGTAAACAAGGCTGCCCTATGTAACTCATGCGGGAGCTCATCTATCACCGGTATGGGAAATTTGTCTGGCACTGTCTCATTGTTCAACGCCCTGTAGTCTACACAGAAGCACCAACTCCCATCCTTCTTTTTCACTACCAGCACTAGACTGGAGAACGGTCTCACACTAGGCTGAATCACTCCCGCCTGCACCATCTCTGTCACCATCTTCTCTATCTCATCCTTCTGATGCTGGAGGTATCGATAGGGCCTGACACTAATGGAGGACACGCCATCTCGTAGTACTATGGCAGGCTCGTGGTCCCTCGGTAGTGGAAGACCCCGAGGCTCTTGGAAGATCTCATTAAACTGCTCCATCAGCTGCTGCACCTCTCCTGGAATGGGCTGCTCCGCACTGGCCTCAGCGCCTCCCTCCCCTGTCAACGAGTACAGCTCCACTAGGTATCCTCCTCCCTCAGTCTGAATGGTCCTCACCATGGTCTTCAAAGAGATCAAAACTGTAACGCCTCGCTACCCGGGATATCCGATAAGTACGAAGCTGTATCAGGTATTCCCGAAGAGGCGGGTGTTACGAAGGAGATACAAAATTTCAAAGCTCACGCGACAGGTCCACTGCACACTGCTGGGATAGTACCTGTAGTATTCCAGACAACACGGAGATACAAGAACCAACAACTGAATCACATATGAATATACATACAAATATCCAATACAACTTTTTATATACAATCTCATGCACAACAACAACCCACTTCTCAAATAGGTATAAGATCACTCACTCAAACCACCCACATAGTAGCATAACCCTCATCACCAACCCACAGAGCTAAGTGGCCTCAACTACAGCTCCAGGATCTCCAACGGCCGACTACCTGAAAAATATCAACGGGGACACGTCACAGTGTGACCCAGTAGGAATACAAAACCCAACTCACATGGTACAAGGAATGGCATACTCTATACAATAGTCTGTAATCTAACTCATAACATATCATAGTAGGGACAATGTAAATGACATAAACAACGGATCATGTACCTGCCACAAAGGAGAACCTGCAAAACAACGTGAGTGCTACAGACAGAGAAACGAACGATAATAGGAAACTAGGCTCAGCCTTATAACATCATTTCAACACCACTCCTGGCAACTATCAAAAGAAACCCAAGTCACATCATCTCTTTTACACTAAGTGTTTAAACGGGTTTTCATTTAAACATGGAATTTTAAGAAAGTTGGCAAGTGGCATGTTTGGTGGAGTCCTGATCTCGGTTTCTAATGCTTTGGACGATATGGAATGCTTTCAAAATGCTCACAAACATTTCGGCAGAGTTTCTATTGTATTTATCAAATTTTCACAATTACAACATAAATAATATTTCAAGAGAAACCTGCTAACCATAAAACAAAACGAACCCTTGCTCAGGGAGTCATAGGAGAAGTGCCATAACTCAAAATTAAATGGCAACTACAAGAGACATAAAGCAATAGACATAAAGCTGTACTCACCATAAAGGCAATTAGCAACAACAAGCCAACATGATCATAAGTGCAATGCAATCAAGTCTCCATTCAAGATTTAGACACAAGCTTGAGCAACGGTACATGAAGAATGCATTATTAAAAGCTACTAACGCTAACTTGACTTCGAACTCAAAACTACCAACATTAAGATTCAATAGTGAGACTATAACTTCATCACAATTAATGTCCACATTTAAAGCTACTAACTTTAACAAAGGTGCATGGACCTATAACAAAAGGACTTCAAGTTACTAACCTGAATTAAGATAGCCTCTTTAGACACAAAATGCACCCAACATTATTTGATATAAGCTTATATTCGCATTAAAAGTTACTATCTTTAATCAAAATTACACAAAATGCACCCAATTAACACTTGGCCATTCCTAAATTGGCACATCACGTAGGAAAGGCGCTCACTACTTAATACTTTCACAAGTTTCTTAACAATCCCAATACAAGTGCAAATTTTGTTAATGAGTTATGAAAGGCATCACCTTTCACACTTATAAGACATTATAACTAAGAAGGGTGTTAGCTTTTATTTGGAATTCAAGAAAAGAAAGGGGATTGCAATGTCCCACCCTTCTTCCTTTCATTCCATGAATTCAATCCTTAACAAAATTTTAGCATCTTCACTTTTAAGTTGCTACATAATTCCACCAAGCCCCCAATCGAAAATTAATGCACAAGATGGGATCCTACAAACAACAATAACAAGGATAATAACATTTGCTAACAACTACCAACCACACTCTCCAACATACCATCACTCAAGTACCAAATACATCCATGGCAACATTCATTCTTAAAAGTCAACCATCACTTATATACAACCACAAATCACCCAAAAATGCTAAATGATGTCATGATGCATATGATGCACATGTAATGCGATGTGATGCAATGCAAGGGGATCCCATGAATGAGCCGGTGTGCAAGTGTATCGTGCACCTACTCCGTTATCCACGTGGAGCCACCTTATGGTATCAAGAGGTTGCCCACGACGAATTCACCCGCCTCCTACCGTGGCAACTTTGTCCATGCCCGTGCACTCCACCTTCGTGTCCTAACGTGACCATGTCACCCATTCCATATTACACATGTCTCCAACATCACATTTCCAAATTTCCGACTCCATTCATTTTCACAAACTTCTCATTTCATATGAATTAAATCGAATGAATAATTTCCAACAACCCAAAATGAGAGCAATTTCATTTAACCAATGTTAATAAAATGAGAACAATTTCATTTAGTCGATATAACCGAAAAAGAGCAATTTCATCTAATTAACCGATTGTATCATGAATCTAAATCATGGCATCATATTGCACAACTCATTTCATTATAACTTAATTTACATTTACATACCAAGAATTTTAAATGAATAAACGTCCAACATTCAAAGAGAGCAACTTCACAAAATTAGTGAATCAAACATTTATGAGCACATGAAACTCCTTCATAGCATCAAATAACATCAAATAGCGTAACATCTCTTAGCTACTAAAATTAAGGATGAAACTTCCAACAATTTCCAATAAATGAGGGCAATTCCACACACGTTGTAATACACCCACAAGTTCCACCACTTAAGTTGGAATGAAATTAAGACATGTATTGAAATGCAAGTGAATTCCAAATGCAACTTGAAACAATTTGCATACTTTAACAAAATTCATTAAGCACTTGAATGAAGAATGCGACTTGAGGGGAGAGTATCATTATGATTTAGAATAAGAGATTTAATCCTTATGGCAACTAGTTATGAACTACCTCTAATTAAAAATCACAACTTGCTTGCTAATTTAAACCATACCCATCCCAACATGAGAACCATTTACCAACAACATCAACAACATGCTAATTGAGGCTATTCCACATAATTAGTAAAACAAATCATTCAATTGCATCATATTGAGGGCAATTTCGCAAGAAGGCGATCATTCAAAATGAGGACAATTGTCACATAATTAAAGAAACAGGACAATCAATAGCATCATGAACATTGTGTTAGCACCAAATATCTCAACATCTCATATGAATTCAACATCAATGCATCATGTCAAGAATTTGCACAAAGAACCCTAAAAATGCAAACTTTCTCTTCAACATGCAATGAAATGAATCATGGGAGTTAGTGGTGGAATCCTACCATAAAAATGTTGAGCTTCACCAAGAAATCCCCCATGAACCCACCAAGCTCCAAGAATCCCGTATTTGAGCATCACCCCTCCAACATTCATCATCCTAGGCCTTGAAATCACCTCCTTCTAGCTCCAAACTCCTCCATATACATCTAGCTAATATTAGGACTCAAAAGAAGCATGAAACAAGGAGATGTGTGCTTGAAATTGAAGGAGAAATGGCATGAATGGGTTCGGCCAAATCTGAACAGATTTGGGCTAGGGTTGGCCATGGAGGTTTAGAGAGAGAGGAAGAGATTGAAAGAGATGGAAGGGGAAAAGGCTAGGGCTTCACTTCTCTCTCTTTCCTCTTCCTTTCTTCTTCTTTTCCCCTCCATTTCCCCCAAGAATTCGGCAGCTAGGGCTTGGAATACTACAGGTACTATCCCGGCAGTGTGCAGTGGACCTGCCGCGTGAGCTTTGAAATTTTGTTTCTCCTTCGTAACACCCGCCTCTTCGGGAATACCTGATACAGCTTCGTACTTATTGGGTATCCCGGGGAGCGAGGCGTTACAGTTTTGATCTCTTTGAAGACCATGGTGAGGACCATTCAGACTGAGGGAGGAGGATACCTAGTGGAGCTGTACTCGTTGACAGGGGAGGGAGGCGCTGAGGCCAGTGCGGAGCAGCCCATTCCAGGAGAGGTGCAGCAGCTGATGGAGCAGTTTAATGAGATCTTCCAAGAGCCTCAGGGTCTTCCACTACCGAGGGACCACGAGCCTGCCATAGTACTGCGAGATGGCGTGTCCTCCATTAGTGTCAGGCCATATCGATACCTCCAGTATCAGAAGGATGAGATAGAGAAGATGGTGACAGAGATGGTGCAGGCGGGAGTGATTCAGCCTAGTGTGAGACCGTTCTCCAGTCTAGTGCTGGTAGTGAAAAAGAAGGATGGGAGTTGGTGCTTCTGTGTAGACTACAGGGCGTTGAACAAGGAGACAGTGCCAGACAAATTTCCCATACCGGTGATAGATGAGCTCCCACATGAGTTACATGGGGCACCCTTGTTTAGTAAGATAAATCTCAAGGCTGGCTACTATCAGATCAGGATGCGACGGGAGGATGTGCCCAAGATGGCGTTCAGGACGCATGAGGGCCACTACGAGTTTCTAGTCATGCCATTTGGCATGACGAACACACCTGCCACCTTTCAGGCTCTTATGAATAAGGTATTCCGTCCTTACCTGAGGCGATTCATACAAGTTTCTTCAATGACATTTTGGTGTACAGTTGGACCTTGGAGGATAACTTGGACCACCTGCAGGTTGTGTTTCAGGAGCTGCCGTATCATCAGCTGTTTGCGAACAGGAAGAAGTGTTTATTTGGGCAGCCACATGTGGAGTATTTGGGGCATGTGGTGTCAGCAGGAGGGGTGGCAGCTGATAGAGCGAAGATAGCGGTGATGCTAGACTGGCCGTGCCCCACCACACTCAGGGGGCTACTGGGTTTCCTGGGTTTGACATGTTACTACCGCAGATTTGTGGAGGGGTATGGGACGATTGCCTGGCCACTGACAGAGCTATTGAATAAGTACCAGTTTCACTGGAGGGAGGAGGCGACGACAGCTTTTGAGGCCCTGAAGAGGGCCATGACCACTGTGCCAGTTTTGGCGTTGCCAGACTTTTCCAGGCCCTTTGTGGTAGAGGCTGACGCATCGAGACATGGGCTGGGAGTAGTATTGATGTAGGAGCAGCGGCCCATTGCTTACTATAGCCAGGTGTTGACCGCTAGAGTCCGACTGCGGTCTGTCTACGAGAGGGAGCTGATGTTCATAGTGTTGTCTATACAGAAGTGGATGCCATACTCGTTGGGGCGGAGTTTCCTAGTATGCACAGATCAGCGGATCCTGAAG
This sequence comes from Scilla litardierei, assembly GCA_030789695.1. Classification (NCBI taxonomy): domain Eukaryota; kingdom Viridiplantae; phylum Streptophyta; class Magnoliopsida; order Asparagales; family Asparagaceae; genus Scilla; species Scilla litardierei. The sequence goes on along the minus strand of CM061134.1, from coordinate 221,928,108 downwards.
TACTTATTGGAGCAGCGGATGGTAGCAGAGGAGCATCAGAAGTGGCTGCGAAAGTTGATGGGGTACCGGTTTGAGATCGAGTATTGCCCGGGGCTGGAGAACAAGGCGACGGACGCACTTTCACGACGAGAAGAGGAGGCAGAGTTGGCCACACTAGCAGTTTCCGTGCTCCAGGACTGGGGGCCTCTCCAGCAGGAGGTTGAGCTGGATCAGGAGTTGCCAGGCATACGAGAGGCTCTACTGCGAGGGTCGACTGAGTATCCGAGATACTCTCTTCAGGATGGGCGGCTATTATATTGGGGGAGACTGGTTCTGCCGAGGACGTTGACATATATACCGGCTATATTCCAGGAGTTTCACAGCCGCGCCATAGGAGGACATTCGGGGGTCCTAAAGACCTATCAGAGAATAGCAAGGGAGGTCTATTGGAAGGGGATGAAGAAGGAGGTGGCGAAGAGGGTTGCAGAGTGTGACGTGTGCCAGTGTCACAAGTACCAGGCAATGTCCCCAGGAGGAATACTACAGCCGCTGTCGTTGCCTGATCGAGTATGAGAGGACCTCTCCATGGACTTCATAGATGGACTGCCGAAATCGGGTAGATATACAGTCATATTTGTTGTGGTTGATCGCCTCAGCAAGTAAGCACACTTCGTTCCGTTTCGGCATCCTTACAGCGCAGTGTCGGTGGAGGAGGTATTCTGAGGGAGATCATTCGTTTGCATGGACTTCCAAAGTCCATTGTCTCGGACCGAGACAAGGTGTTCCAGAGTAGATTCTGGTAGGAGCTTTTCAGGCTGCATGGGACAGTGTTGAGACGGAGCACAGCCTACCACCCTCAGACCGATGGAAAAACGGAGGTGGTAAACAGGAGTGTCGAGACTTACCTACGATGTTTTATTTCAGATAATCCCAAGGAGTGGGCACGTTGGTTAGCATGTGCGGAGTACTGGTACAACACGTCCTATCACACTGCAGCTCAGATGACACCGTTCAGGATTCTGTATGGCAGGGACCCTCCCCACTTACTACCCTATGGGCAGGACTCGACACCAGTATCAGATGTCGAGCAGTATCTGGCAGAGAGGGATCAGATTCTGGAGGAGCCGAAGCTCTATCTGGCTAAAGCTCAGCAGGTTATGAAGGCGAGCGCAGATTTACACCGCAGGGATGTGCAGTTCCCAGTGAGAGATATGGTGTACCTGAAGCTAAGGCCCTACATGCAGCGATCCTTGGCTCACAGGCACAATGAGAAGCTAGTGCCGCGTTATTTTGGACCTTTCGAGGTTGAGGCGAGAGTGGGACCGGTTGCTTACAGGCTGAGGTTACCTCCAGGATCGGTTATTCACCAGGTGTTCCATGTTTCACAGCTTCGTCAGGCAGTCGGAGATCACACCCCTTCACCTACCCTTCCGGAGACGTTGACAACTGATATGAAGGTGAGGTTGAAGCCAGAGGCATTGAAGGGGTACATAGATGGTGCACGGGAGAGCGCGATGTCTTGCTGTAGTAAAAATGAAGCTTTTGAAATCTTCACAATTTTTGTTAAGAAAGTACAAAATCTCTTAGGAACCACCATTGTCACTATTCGTAGTGATCATGGAGGTGAATTTGAGAATGAGTCTTTTGAGACATTTTGTGATGAAGTTGGTATTACTCACACCTTCTCTTTCCCTCGTGCACCTCCTCAAAATGGTGTAGTTGAGAGAAATAATAGGACGCTAGTGGAGTGTGCTCGTACTATGCTTGATGATAGCCAACTTGGCCATCAATTTTGGGCGGAAGCGGTACACACCGCTTGCTATGTGTTTAATAGAATACTTTTGAGGCCCGGAACTAAACAAACTTGTTATGAATTGTTGTTTGGTAGGTTGCCTCAAGCTAAACATTTTCGTGTTTTTGGCTCGAAATGTTTTATTAAGAACACATATGGTAGTTTGGACAAATTCGATCCAAGATCCGATGAGGGGATTTTTGTTGGATATTCTTCGCATAGCAAAGCCTACCGGATATTCAACAAACGAACCTCAACGATCGAGGAGTCGCTTCATGTCTCATTTAATGAAGGATTTGTTCCAACTAGAATTTCAAATGATAATGATTCTATGGATGTTTTATGTGATTCGTTTGATAATTCTAAGTCTAATAATTCTATTGATTCTATTGAGACTAATCCAACTAATGAAGTTGTTGAGAATGTTCCTAGTGATCAAGGTATTCCCAAACGGCTTCATACCATTCGTGACCATCCTCATGAGCAAGTCATTGGCAATATCTATGATAGTGTCAAGACGAGATCGCAAGTGAACTACTTCGCTCATTGTGCCTTTGCCTCCTCGATAGAGCCAAAGAATATTAATGAAGCATGCGAAAATAGCGCTTGGATCTTAGCCATGGAGGAGGAGCTCATTCAATTCGAGAGAAATGAAGTTTGGGAGCTTGTTCCTTTGCCATCGAAGAACCACACCGTCATAGGGACAAAGTGGATCTTCAAGAACAAAACCGACGAAAACCAAGTTGTCGTCCGGAACAAAGCTCGGTTAGTAGCTCAAGGCTATCGACAAGAGGAAGGTATCAATTTCGAAGAATCCTTCGCTCCGGTAGCTAGATTAGAATCAATTAGATTACTATTGTCTTTTGCATGCCATAAGAATTTTAAATTATTTCAAATGGATGTTAAAAGTGCATTTTTAAACGGAGATGTCGTTGAGGAAGTTTACGTTTCTCAACCTACGGGTTTCATAAATGAAAAATTTCCAAATCATGTTTTTAAACTAAAGAAAGCTCTTTATGGTTTGAGACAAGCTCCTCGAGCTTGGTATGATCGCCTAAAGAATTTTCTTTTGGATTTGAATTTTAAAATGGGCGAAGCCGATTCTACACTTTTTGTTAAGCATGCGAATAATGATATTTTATTAGTTCAAATTTATGTTGATGATATCATTTTCGGTGCTACTAACTTTGCTCTTTGCGAAGAGTTTTCTAATGTTATGAAGGAACAATTTGAGATGAGCCACATGGGCGAACTCAAATATTTCTTAGGTCTCCAAATTCGCCAATTGAATGATGCAATCTTCATCCACCAAACAAAGTACACGATGGAGTTGCTAAAGCGATTTGGAATGGAGAATGCCTCCGGGAAAAAGACTCCTATGAGCACTACAACGCATCTTGATAAAGATACGGGCGGAAAAGATGTAGACATTCGTCTATATCGAGGTATGATAGGTAGCTTACTTTATCTTATCGCAAGTAGGCCCGATATTATGTTTGCCGTATGTATATGTGCTCGTTATCAGTCTCAACCTAAGGATTCTCACTTAGTAGCGGTTAAGCGTATTTTTCGCTATCTAAGTTACACTTTAGATTTTGGATTACTTTATCCGAAATCTAGCACATATGAGTTAGTCTCATATAGTGACGCTGATTATGCGGGATGTAAATCCGACAGGAAAAGTACTAGTGGCACTTGCCATTTTCTAGGAAATTCTCTTGTCTCTTGGTTTTCCAAGAAGCAAAATTCGGTATCACTTTCAACCACCGAGGCGGAATACATTGCCGCTGGTGCCGCTTGTGCCCAGGTTCTTTGGATGAGACACACACTGAAGGATTTTGGTATTCATTGTGATACTAGCCCTATCATGGTGGATAACCAAAGTGCTATTTGTCTTTCAAAGAATCCGGTGCACCATTCCCGATCTAAACACATAGATGTCCGACACCATTTCTTAGATGATCATGTTGCTAAAAAGGACATCATATTAGTGTACGTTAAAACCCAAAAGCAAATCGCCGATATTTTCACGAAACCCCTAAAGGAGGACTCCTTTGTGCGGTTGCGTCGAGAATTGGGGATTATGGGTGAATCCGAGATATAGGATTCATATTTAAATTCAATCATCTTGCATGCTATTATATTTCGCGATATTTCGTTCATGCTAGATTTGTTGAATTTTTGGGAATTTTATGTGATTTGTTTGAATTTATGATCTAATTCTTATTTGAAAGTCGTATTTAAGATTTCGACGTTTTATGGGGTAATTTAGATGACTAATGAGAGAGTTACGAAGTTTCATCCAAGTGGTTTTTGAAGAAAACTCATTTTTCAATTTTTGGACTCATCTAGTCGGTTTCAGTTCATTAGTCAACCGACTAGATGCTCATCTAGTCGGTCAGCTAGTGAACTCAGATCGACTAGTTCAAGCTTTTAACTATCTCCTATCATTTACTTCTTTTAGTCGGTCACAGTACACTTACCGACCGACTAGATTGAAAACTAGTCGGTCAGTGTTTATACTGCGACCGACTAATTCTTGCCCTAGAAATTCCTGTTTGCCTCTGTTTCGACTTAGTCGGTTCAAGCTCATTGACCGACCGACTAGATCGTAATCTAGTCGGTCAGTACTTGAACTGTGACCGACTAAGTATGTTAGGGCAAATGTGTCTTTTTGCTTCCAGACCGACTTAACCTCAAATCTATTCGACTAAAACTCTTTTTAGTCGGTATTCCTCTCAGCTCCAGCCCGCAAAAACCCTATCCCCTCTCGAGACCCTTCGACTTCCGGCCAGATCTCCGTCCATCTCTGCCGTCCGCCGCCGTCGACTCTTCCTCCTAGGTAAAACCCCCCTCTCCTAGGTCTCGATTCATACTCTAGGGTTTGCTCTAGCTTGATTTCTTCTCCTTTAGGGTTTCGAATTCAGTTCTAGGGCTTGATAATTTTCGAGTTTGTTGTTTGATCTCTAGGGTTTGTATTAGGTTGCTTGATCTAGACCCGTCAATTGCTTGTACTCGTCGTGCCGCAATCATGGCAAAGACGAGGATTTCTATTACATCCTCTGGGGCATCCCCCATGACCGTAGGGCCTTCCAACCCTAGGAATCCACCTAAGCCCAAACGTCGTGCTAAATCTACTCAAGCTTCCCCGTCTTCGCCTCCTCTGAAGAAACAGAGGACGGCGACAGTCAAATCTAAGTCTAGGAAGCCCATTCCACACACACCCTCTACTCCTCCTGATTCTGATTCTGAGTTTGTACCTGAGGATGAGCCTAGCCATAAGGAACCCACTCCTCCACTCCGTCCTAGGACTCGCCAGCCAAAGGGAAAGGGCCCAATGCCAGCGGGGGGTGTTGACATATCGTTGTGTCGCGATGACCCTATGTGTCTAGCAGCCTACAACCGTATTGAACACTGCCCGATGCTATTGGAGCACTACGTCCAGTTTTCAGATTTCCTTGGCTTAGTCGATCTCCTCTCCTATAGTGGCCTGCTTGACTACCTACGATACGACCCCAAGGCCAACCCCAAACCGTATCCTCGCCTAGTGAAATTGTTCTATGCCAATCGTGTTCGAGGCCAGTACGATGCCAGCCACTCCATTGAGACTACTGTCTTTGAAACTCCTATAGTTCTCACGGCAGAAATCTTGGGGGAGATTCTTGGCTGTTCGTCGTGTGGTCTCCTTCCTTCGAACATTTCCGTCGATGATATTTCTTCCTTGGATCAGTCAGTTCTTTCAGATATCTTCCAGGTTATCCCCTCCGCATTCATTGGTGTTCCATCGAAATCTTTCAAGCCGAATGCGTGGGTCCTTAACCTGATCTTGAAGTCATGCCTTCTCCCTAAGTATGGATCATCTTCACTTCCATCCCAGCCGTTCTTGAAATTGATCTACGCTCTTTTCTTGGGGTGCGAGATTAATTGGGCTCGCGTGATACTCGATAAGATGGACTCTTTCGAGTGTATACGCAAGACCAATAAATCTGCGCATATTCCATACCCTTGTCTGTTGACCCTTGTGTTTCGTCATTTCCGAGTCCCTCTCCCTCCTGACGATGAGCGTCCCTTGGGTCCCCCTCTGAACGCGACGGCCGTGAAGAAATCTCTAGCGGCGCTTCGTCACGTGCAGAGGTCGACCACATCTGCTTCTCAGGCGACTCCCTCAGCTGCTGCAGCCCCCACTCGTTCTGCCACATTAGATGATGTCGTACGGATACTTCGTCGGCACGAGTCTCGCTTGGCTCGTACCGAGGAGGTAGTTTGCCGTATGGCTCGTACGATGGGCATTGAGCTTCCTCCTTCCGTTTCTGAGGACGAGGAGATGGACGATGAGGAGTTTGACGAGCTTGTCACTTCCTTGGCTCGTGGCGATGAGGCTGCTGCTGCTGCTGCTACCTCTTCTGCTCCTGGTGTTGGCACCTCCTCCGGTGCTCCAGAGACTTCTGCACCAGTTGTTCAGACTTCTGAGCCTACTGCTACTCCTGCTGACGAGCCTGCTCATGTATCTCCTGCTACTGTTGACATCACTTCTGTTGAGACCCCTGCTGCTGCTGCTGTTGAGATCCCTGTTGTTGAGCCAGTCATTGATGTATCCACACCTGCCCCGACGATCCCGTCTGTTGAGACGCCTCTCCTCCCTGCAGATCCTGAGTCCACTCCGTCGACTGGACCCACGGAGACTGCAGATCCAGCCACTTCCTCGTGATCGTCTGTTTCGAGGACTCTCCACTACACTTTGGATGATATATCTTAGTGAGAGTATTTTGGGTTAGGATGGAGTTTGAGGGATATTTTGATGTATTTTTGAGTTTTTATGGATGTCGGTGCATGTGTTGTATTTATGTTGGATGTTGATGATGTTGTATCGATGATGTATGATGTATTTCTTTTTGATGATGTGTAGCACTTGATATGATGTACCTCTTGTATTCGCTGTGATATCTTTTTGGATGTACTCATGATGTCTCTATATATATATATACATCGTCGTTCTCTTTGTTTTAATTCGTTGTGCACATTTACTATTCGTTCAATGCATTTGAAATGTGATTTCGTCGCTCGACGCTTAAAACCTTGGTTAAATAGATTATATTTCTATAATTGTATAGAATTGTTTTCCATGCACAAATGTAACCAAGAATATTGAATTTTGGAGAGTATGTTTCTTTATTCAAGAAATGAATAAACATTTGGTATTTTTGATGATTTTGATTATCGTTCTTTTTATTGATAATGGACAAGTTGGCACACCTTGTTTTGATTTCCACACTTTTCCCTTGGTGTCAATTTGGTCCATCGTCATTGTCTACGACTCCCGATGTTGGATTTTCCATTTCCTAATTGTTGTCGTTGTATGCCCCCCATTTTTGGGATAATGCCAAAGGGGGAGAGATAATGATAATAAATAGGTCAAATGAAAATTTAACTCAATTTCCAAGAATCTAATTTGACGTGTTAGATTCAGGGGGAGTTAAGATATATATAAGGATTTTCAAAATCCGATATTTCAAAAATCGATTCTCTTTATTTATCTTACTCGTCTGCTTGATGCAATTCATATATATTCTTTTTGAAATTAACGTGTCATCAATGCAGGGGGAGTAAGTATTTTACATTTGAATTATTATTTTTGATTATTATTTATGTTGGTTTGTCATCACCAAAAAGGGGGAGCATGTTGAATATTGGACTCCCCGGATTTGGTTTTGGATGATGAGCAAACATAAATAATTCATGAACTAACAATTTGTGAGCGCAGTATTGGAGATCGTCGCCAAATTCACGAGAACAATCAAAGCGACATCTCAAGACTTTCCAAACTCGTATTCATTGCCTAAAGCTTCGTTGAAGCTCTTGGACCGTTTTGGAAGTCATGAAGATTTAATCGAAGCTCTCGAAGACCGCTATTTAAGGTTTTGTTTATAGTCTTTTAGCTTCGATATATAGAATGTTAAGCCTTGAGTATATCTTACGTTTCTATCTTCATTACGCTCATTTCGTAGCTCTAGGATCCTTGCACAAGTTCATTCTAACTTCCTCGAAGCATCGCGCTTCGATTCAGACTTTATTGTGCATGTTAGTTGGTACAAGAACATGTACTGACCGACTAGATGGTGATCTAGTCGGTCGGCAATGCTTCTTGGACCGACTAGTTTGATTCCTTAATTTCTTGGACTTTACTGTTTACAGTTAGTCGGTCTACGTTGACTCACCGACCGACTAGTTTGTGAACTAGTCGGTCAGTGATGCTTCTTTAACCGACTAGTTGTGACTTACTGTTCATACTAAATTTCTCCTAGGCTACTGTTTATCGTTAGTCGGTCTAAGAACGTTTGGTGACCGACTAGTTGACAAACTAGTCGGTCAACTTTTGTTTTTGGACCGACTAAGTCAACTTGCATTCAGACTATTTCATTTTGCCTCTTAGTCGGTCTACGTTCACTGACTGACCGACTAGTTGTGAAACTAGTCGGTCAGAATGTCTTCTTGGACCGACTAGATTTCTAGGTCTGAATTTCTCTTTAATCTCAGTTCCTCACTTAGTCGGTCAGTGGTTGTTCTTTGACCGACTAGTTGCCTCAGATTTTCTATCCGTTGGGATTTAACCTAGTTTCTTTTTATGGGACCCTATAAATACGAACCTAGGTCATTTCTCTCTAGGTTAGAGCTGCCATTAAGAGATTCATTGAGATCAAAAGAGATAGCCATTCTCACTCAAATCAAAAGCTCTCTTCCTCACAAGAAACCCATTCTCTCACATTCTAGATCTAGAATCCATCTTGAGAGAAGCTTGTTCTTGGTGAGCTCTTCAAGCTATAGCTTGATTCAAGTCTCCAAATCATCCCTAGGCACCCATTGCTGGTCATTTCCTTGGTGCTAGGTCTTGGTGACTTCATCTTCCTCAAATCCTTCATTTCACCTTTTGGGTAAGAAAAACTCAATGTATAGGATTTTGTGGTAAGATTGTTTATTTCATATTAAACTCTTTTAATATTGCTTTGTGATTCTCTCGGTTGTGAGAGAAGGTTGTGATCCCGGGTTGTGTGATTCAATTTGCCATTGCATGTATGATTTGATCTTGTGAAGGTTTTTCACAAGATATTCATAGTGGAAATCTTGGGTTAGGGTTTCTAACCTAAGTATCCGGAGGGGATCCGGGTGGTTGGGACGTAGGATCACCGGGAACAAGTCGGGGAGACTTGGGTGGATCCGAACCCATTAACATCGTTTGTTAGCATTGTTAATTTTGTTGTTGTCTTTCAATTTAAGCTTCCGCAAATTGATTTGGTAGTTGTTTGCACTTTAATTTGGAATTATACTCCTTGTTATTTTTAAAGTACTATTCACCCCCCCTTTAGTACTTGTGCAGTAGCTTGTAGGGCATTACATTTGGTATCAGAGCCAGATACTTAGCTATGTCTGCCAACGACAACAAGACCGTGCGTCCACCTTCCAACTATGACACCTTCAGGAACCGTGAAGGAGCATCTTCGGTGATGGAAGGACATTCCTCTACGAGGCCTCCATTCTTCAACGGTACCAACTACGGGTACTGGAAATGCCGGATGGAAACCTTCCTCCGGAGTGCGTCTCTATGGAGGACCACAATGAAGGAATACATCGAGCCCGAAGAAGAAGACTTTGAGAAATGGACTACCGCGGAGATCGCCGCGGAGGTAAGCAATGCCAAGGCAATGAATGCCTTGCAATGCGCATTGGAGCCCGAGGACTTCAATAAGATATGCACATGTAAGAGTGCATATCAAATTTGGAACTCCCTCCTCATACTTCATGAAGGGACGAGTAGGGTAAGAGACTCTAAACTCGTAGTCGTAAACAAAGATTACGAAATGTTTCATATGCAACAGGGCGAGAAGATGAAGGAATATTACGCTCGCTTCGTTGACATAATAAACGAGTTAGAGGCCCTCGGCAAGTCCTACACTCAAAAGGAGAAGTGCTCAAAGCTTATCGAAGGACTTCCTTCTTCTTGGGAGAAACGTACCTTCGCCATCGAGGAAGGTAATGACATGAATAAGTACACCGTAGTTCAACTAATGGGTACTTTAATGTCGTACGAGGTACGCAAGGATAGCAAGCTCAAATTGCAAGAAAAGATGAAGTCCTACCTAAAGCAAGACGAGCCAAAGAAGAATGCTATTGCTTTCAAAGCCGCTCCATCCACATCCACATCAACCGATGATGAAGAATCGGAAAACGAGTTGGACTTGGAGTCCATGGCACTCATGGCCAAGAAGTTCAACCGTTTCTTCCGAAAAGGTAAATTCAAGAACAAAGCTAAATTTGGTTCTTCTAACGCTTCTTCCTCTCCTTTGTGTTTCAAGTGCAATAAGCCAGGACACATGAAAGCGGAGTGTCCCCTCAATAAGCAAAAGGAGAAGTGGAAGGCGCCAAAGTATGACAAGTCCAAGAAGTACAAGAAAGGGAATAAAAAGGGACTTGTCGGAGCAACATTCACCGACTCCGAGGATTCCTCAAGCGGTGAGTCGGACGATGAGCAAGTGGAGCAAGCGCACATGTGCTTCATGGCAAGAGAGGAGAATGATCAAGGATCCTCCTCTTCCGATGATAGTGATGACGAAAGCGATGAGATAACCATGGATGATCTTAGGAATGCTAACTCTCAACTTTGGTCAAAATACACTAAATTAGTAAATAGATACACTAAGGTAAAAGATGACCTTGCTAGCATTCAAACCTCGCCTAAGACTATCATCACCAACAACGACACCGTTGTTGAAGAGTTAAGAAATGAGATTGTTAATCTCAAATCTAAACTTGAACATGTTAGCATTGAGGATGCGGAAGAACATAAGATAGCGGATTTAACTTCTCAAAACTCGACTTTGAGTATTGAGAACGAGAATCTTAAATCTCGTGTTTATGTGCTCACATCGCAAATATCCACTTTGGATACTTCTTTGCGTTCTCTCAAAGAGAAATATGAGAACACATTGGGCCGAATCAACGAATTCAACAAGGGTAAGGGCCATTTGGATAATATCCTAAAAGACTTACTTCCAGCCAAACACCACATTGGCTTGGGGTATATGATGGGAAATTCATCCAAGTCGGTCACTACTTTTGTTAGACCAACTTCCGAAGCCTCAACGAGTGGGAGCAAACACTCTATTGGTAGTTCATCTACCAATGGTGCTTCCACCTCGTCCACACACTCTTTCGGAAAGAAACCCACTTTGGGTGGACCTCCAAAGAAGGGGCATGCTTATATGTACACCAATACCATGCCACGTAGGAACACACGTCCTACTCCACCGGCTCACACATATGATGATTTTTATGCAACACATTCTCGGGCACGTGCACACCATGTGAGACACCCTCACGCACGTGTTCCCACACATGCATATGTTCACCCACCTCATCATATGAATAATTCTCGTCGTGCACCATTCCATCATGTCCCGTATGCCTATCCACAACATGCATCACGTAGAAATAAACGTAGCATGCATGCACCCAATAGGATGAGGGCTCCCAAGATCTTCACTATTTGGAGCCCAAAGGACACAAGCATGGATGAAAAACAAGTGTATATGAATGCTTATTTTTCGGATGTTGTGCATAGTAGAAATTATGTCGGTAAGTCTAAGTCCAATTGGACTTGGCTTCCAAAGGTCTAATCTTTTGGACCCAATGACCTTGGGTACCATGATATGAAATTCTCTATCTTTAGGTACTCAAGGAAAAGAAAAAGAAAAGGAGCAACAAATTTAAATTTAGCTCCAAAGGGAATTAGATACTCGATAGCGGGTGCTCCAAACACATGACGGGTGACGCTCGATTGCTCTCCGGAGTGGTTCCCATTGCGAATGGAAACCGTGTCGTATTTGGAGGCAACGAGAGCGGAACCATCATAGGTGTTGGTAAAGTCGGTAACCCTTCTAAACCATCAATTAGTGATGTTTATCTTGTTAATGGCTTATATCATAATCTTATTTCAATAAGCCAACTTTGTGACAAAGGTTACAAAGTTAGTTTTGCGAAAGTATTGTGTCATATTTTAAGAAAAGATAATGATAAATTATTATTTTCCGGAACTCGTCATAAAGACATTTATATTTTGGATCTTCCTAAGTCATATGAACAATGTCTCGTTGCCAACACAAGTGAACAACACTTATGGCATCGACGCTTTGGACATGTGAACTTTGGAACACTTTATAAGCTTTCAAAATTAAATTCTATTAAAGGTTTTCCGAAGCTTATTTTTGAAAAGAAAATTTTTTGTGATTGTTGTCAACGTGGCAAGCTTCCTAAATCTTCATTTAAACCTAAGAAAAGCATTTCTACTAAACGGCCACTAGAGCTATTACATCTAGACTTATTTGGGCCAACTAGAGTTGCTTCCTTAGGAAATGCAAGGTATGGACTTGTCATCGTAGATGACTATTCAAGATTTACATGGGTATTTTCATTGTGTAATAAAAATGAAGCTTTTGAAATCTTCACAATTTTTGTTAAGAAAGTACAAAATCTCTTAGGAACCACCATTGTCACTATTCGTAGTGATCATGGAGGTGAATTTGAGAATGAGTCTTTTGAGACATTTTGTGATGAAGTTGGTATTACTCACACCTTCTCTTTCCCTCGTGCACCTCCTTAAAATGGTGTAGTTGAGAGAAAGAATAGGACGCTAGTGGAGTATGCTCGCACTATGCTTGATGATAGCCAACTTGGCCATCAATTTTGGGCGGAAGCGGTACACACCGCTTGCTATGTGTTTAATAGAATACTTTTGAGGCCCGGAACTAAACAAACTTGTTATGAATTGTTGTTTGGTAGGTTGCCTCAAGTTAAACATTTTCGTGTTTTTGGCTCGAAATGTTTTATTAAGAACACATATGGTAGTTTGGACAAATTCGATCCAAGATCCGATGAGGGGATTTTTGTTGGATATTCTTCGCGTAGAAAAGCCTACCGGATATTCAACAAACGAACCTCAACGATCGAGGAGTCGCTTCATGTCTCATTTAATGAAGGATTTGTTCCAACTAGAATTTCAAATGATAATGATTCTATGGATGTTTTATGTGATTCGTTTGATAATTCTAAGTCTAATAATTCTATTGATTCTATTGAGACTAACCCAACTAATGAAGTTGTTGAGAATGTTCCTAGTGATCAAGGTATTCCCAAACGGCTTCATACCATTCGTGACCATCCTCATGAGCAAGTCATTGGCAATATCTATGATAGTGTCAAGACGAGATCGCAAGTGAACTACTTCGCTCATTGTGCCTTTGCCTCCTCGATAGAGCCAAAGAATATTAATGAAGCATGCGAAAATAGCGCTTGGATCTTAGCCATGGAGGAGGAGCTCATTCAATTCGAGAGAAATGAAGTTTGGGAGCTTGTTCCTTTGCCATCGAAGAACCACACCGTCATAGGGACAAAGTGGATCTTCAAGAACAAAACCGACGAAAACCAAGTTGTCGTCCGGAACAAAGCTTGGTTAGTAGCTCAAGGCTATCGACAAGAGGAAGGTATCGATTTCGAAGAATCCTTCGCTCCGGTAGCTAGATTAGAATCAATTAGATTACTATTGTCTTTTGCATGCCATAAGAATTTTAAATTATTTCAAATGGATGTTAAAAGTGCATTTTTAAACGGAGATGTCGTTGAGGAAGTTTACGTTTCTCAACCTACGGGTTTCATAAATGAAAAATTTCCAAATCATGTTTTTAAACTAAAGAAAGCTCTTTATGGTTTGAGACAAGCTCCTCGAGCTTGGTATGATCGCCTAAAGAATTTTCTTTTGGATTTGAATTTTAAAATGGGCGAAGCCGATTCTACACTTTTTGTTAAGCATGCGAATAATGATATTTTATTAGTTCAAATTTATGTTGATGATATCATTTTCGGTGCTACTAACTTTGCTCTTTGCGAAGAGTTTTCTAATGTTATGAAGGAACAATTTGAGATGAGCCACATGGGCGAACTCAAATATTTCTTAGGTCTCCAAATTCGCCAATTGAATGATGCAATCTTCATCCACCAAACAAAGTACACGATGGAGTTGCTAAAGCGATTTGGAATGGAGAATGCCTCCGGGAAAAAGACTCCTATGAGCACTACAACGCATCTTGATAAAGATACGGGCGGAAAAGATGTAGATCAAAGATACGGGCGGAAAAGATGTAGACATTCGTCTATATCGAGGTATGATAGGTAGCTTACTTTATCTTACCGCAAGTAGGCCCGATATTATGTTTGCCGTATGTATATGTGCTCGTTATCAGTCTCAACCTAAGGATTCTCACTTAGTAGCGGTTAAGCGTATTTTTCGCTATCTAAGTTACACTTTAGATTTTGGATTACTTTATCCGAAATCTAGGACATATGAGATAGTCTCATATAGTGACGCTGATTATGCGGGATGTAAATCCGACATGAAAAGTACTAGTGGCACTTGCCATTTTCTAGGAAATTCTCTTGTCTCTTGGTTTTCCAAGAAGCAAAATTCGGTATCACTTTCAACCACCGAGGCGGAATACATTGCCGCCGGTGCCGCTTGTGCCCAGGTTCTTTGGATGAGACACACACTGAAGGATTTTGGTATTCATTGTGATACTAGCCCTATCATGGTGGATAACCAAAGTGCTATTTGTCTTTCAAAGAATCCGGTGCACCATTCCCGATCTAAACACATAGATGTCCGACACCATTTCTTAGATGATCATGTTGCTAAAAAGGACATCATATTAGTGTACGTTGAAACCCAAAAGCAAATCGCCGATATTTTCACGAAACCCCTAAAGGAGGACTCCTTTGTGCGGTTGCGTCGAGAATTGGGGATTATGGGTGAATCCGAGATATAGGATTCATATTTAAATTCAATCATCTTGCATGCTATTATATTTCGTGATATTTCGTTCATGCTAGATTTGTTGAATTTTTGGGAATTTTATGTGATTTGTTTGAATTTATGATCTAATTCTTATTTGAAAGTCGTATTTAAGATTTCGACGTTTTATGGGGTAATTTAGATGACTAATGAGAGAGTTAAGAAGTTTCATCCAAGTGGTTTTTGAAGAAAACTCATTTTTCAATTTTTGGACTCATCTAGTCGGTTTCAGTTCATTAGTCAACCGACTAGATGCTCATCTAGTCGGTCAGCTAGTGAACTCAGACCGACTAGTTCAAGCTTTTAACTATCTCCTATCATTTACTTCGTTTAGTCGGTCACAATACACTTACCGACCGACTAGATTGAAAACTAGTCGGTCAGTGTTTATACTGCGACCGACTAATTCTTGCCCTAGAAATTCCTGTTTGCCTCTGTTTCGACTTAGTCGGTTCAAGCTCATTGACCGACCGACTAGATCGTAATCTAGTCGGTCAGTACTTGAACTGTGACCGACTAAGTATGTTAGGGCAAATGTGTCTTTTTGCTTCCAAACCGACTTAACCTCAAATCTATTCGACTAAAACTCTTTTTAGTCGGTATTCCTCTCAGCTCCAGCCCGTAAAAACCCTATCCCCTCTCGAGACCCTTCGACTTCCGGCCAGATCTCCGGCCATCTCTGACGTCCGCCGCCGTCGAATCTTCCTCCTAGGTAAAACCCCCCTCTCCTAGGTCTCGATTCATACTCTAGGGTTTGCTCTAGCTTGATTTCTTCTCCTCTAGGGTTTCGAATTCAGTTCTAGGGCTTGATAATTTTCGAGTTTGTTGTTTGATCTCTAGGGTTTGTATTAGGTTGCTTGATCTAGACCCGTCAATTGCTTGTACTCGTCGTGCCGCAATCATGGCAAAGACGAGGATTCCTATTACATCCTCTGGGGCATCCCCCATGACCGTAGGGCCTTCCAACCCTAGGAATCCACCTAAGCCCAAACGCCGTGCTAAATCTACTCAAGCTTCCCCGTCTTCGCCTCCTCTGAAGAAACAGAGGACGGCGACCGTCAAATCTAAGTCTAGGAAGCCCATTCCACACACACCCTCTACTCCTCCTGATTCTGATTCTGAGTTTGTACCTGAGGATGAGCCTAGCCATAAGGAACCCACTCCTCCACTCCGTCCTAGGACTCGCCAGCCAAAGGGAAAGGGCCCAATGCCAGCGGGGGGTGTTGACATATCGTTGTGTCGCGATGACCCTATGTGTCTAGCGGCCTACAACCGTATTGAACACTGCCCGATGCTATTGGAGCACTACGTCCAGTTTTCAGATTTCCTTGGCTTAGCCGATCTCCTCTCCTATAGTGGCCTGCTTGACTACCTACGATACGACCCCAAGGCCAACCCCAAACCGTATCCTCGCCTAGTGAAATTGTTCTATGCCAATCATGTTCGAGGCCAGTACGATGCCAGCCACTCCATTGAGACTACTGTCTTTGGAACTCCTATAGTTCTCACGGCAGAAATCTTGGGGGAGATTCTTGGCTGTTCGTCGTGTGGTCTCCTTCCGTCGGACATTTCCGTCGATGATATTTCTTCCTTGGATCAGTCAGTTCTTTCAGATATCTTCCAGGTTATCCCCTCCGCATTCATTGGTGTTCCATCGAAATCTTTCAAGCCGAATGCGTGGGTCCTTAACCTGATCTTGAAGTCATGCCTTCTCCCTAAGTATGGATCATCTTCACTTCCATCCCAGCCGTCCTTGAAATTGATCTACGCTCTTTTCTTGGGGTGCGAGATTAATTGGGCTCGCGTGATACTCGATAAGATGGACTCTTTCGAGTGTATACGCAAGACCAATAAATCTGCGCATATTCCATACCCTTGTCTGTTGACCCTTGTGTTTTGTCATTTCCGAGTCCCTCTCCCTCCTGACGATGAGCGTCCCTTGGGTCCCCCTCTGAACGCGACGGCCGTGAAGAAATCTCTAGCGGCGCTTCGTCACGTGCGGAGGTCGACCACATCTGCTTCTCAGGCGACTCCCTCAGCTGCTGCAGCCCCCACTCGTTCTGCCACATTAGATGATGTCGTACGGATACTTCGTCGGCACGAGTCTCGCTTGGCTCGTACCGAGGAGGTAGTTTGCCGTATGGCTCGTACGATGGGCATTGAGCTTCCTCCTTCCGTTTCTGAGGACGAGGAGATGGACGATGAGGAGTTTGACGAGCTTGTCACTTCCTTGGCTCGTGGCGATGAGGCTGCTGCTGCTGCTGCTACCTCTTCTGCTCCTGGTGTTGGCACCTCCTCCGGTGCTCCAGAGACTTCTGCACCAGTTGTTCAGACTTCTGAGCCTACTGCTACTCCTGCTGACGAGCCTGCTCATGTATCTCCTGCTGCTGTTGACATCACTTCTGTTGAGACCCCTGCTGCTGCTGCTGTTGAGATCCCTGTTGTTGAGCCAGTCATTGATGTATCCACACCTGCCCCGACGATCCCGTCTGTTGAGACGCCTCTCCTCCCTACAGATCCCGAGTCCACTCCGTCGACTGGACCCACGGAGACTGCAGATCCAGCCACTTCCTCGTGATCGTCTGTTTCGAGGACTCTCCACTACACTTTGGATGATATATCTTAGTGAGAGTATTTTGGGTTAGGATGGAGTTTGAGGGATATTTTGATGTATTTTTGAGTTTTTATGGATGTCGGTGCATGTGTTGTATTTATGTTGGATGTTGATGATGTTGTATCGATGATGTATGATGTATTTCTTTTTGATGATGTGTAGCACTTGATATGATGTACCTCTTGTATTCGCTGTGATATCTTTTTGGATGTACTCATGATGTCTCTGTATATATATATACATCGTCGTTCTCTTTGTTTTAATTCGTCGTGCACATTTACTATTCGTTCAATGCATTTGAAATGTGATTTCGTCGCTCGACGCTTAAAAACTTGGTTAAATAGATTATATTTCTATAATTGTATAGAATTGTTTTCCATGCACAAATGTAACCAAGAATATTGAATTTTGGAGAGTATGTTTCTTTATTCAGGAAATGAATAAACATTTGGTATTTTTGATGATTTTGATTATCGTTCTTTTTATTGATAATGGAAAATTTGGCACACCTTGTTTTGATTTCCACACTTTTCCCTTGGTGTCAATTTGGTCCATCGTCATTGTCTACGACTCCCGATGTTGGATTTTCCATTTCCTAATTGTTGTCGTTGTATGCCCCCCATTTTTCGGATAATGCCAAAGGGGGAGAGATAATGATAATAAATAGGTCAAATGAAAATTTAACTCAATTTCCAAGAATCTAATTTGACGTGTTAGATTCAGGGGGAGTTAAGATATATATAAGGATTTTCAAAATCCGATATTTCAAAAATCGATTCTCTTTATTTATCTTACTCGTCTGCTTGATGCAATTCATATATATTCTTTTTGAAATTAACGTGTCATCAATGCAGGGGGAGTAAGTATTTTACATTTGAATTATTATTTTTGATTATTATTTATGTTGGTTTGTCATCACCAAAAAGGGGGAGCATGTTGAATATTGGACTCCCCGGATTTGGTTTTGGATGATGAGCAAACATAAATAATTCATGAACTAACAATTTGTGAGCGCAGTATTGGAGATCGTCGCCAAATTCACGAGAACAATCAAAGCGACATCTCAAGACTTTCCAAACTCGTATTCATTGCCTAAAGCTTCGTTGAAGCTCTTGGACCGTTTTGGAAGTCATGAAGATTTAATCGAAGCTCTCGAAGACCGCTATTTAAGGTTTTGTTTATAGTCTTTTAGCTTCGATATATAGAATGTTAAGCCTTGAGTATATCTTACGTTTCTATCTTCATTACGCTCATTTCGTAGCTCTAGGATCCTTGCACAAGTTCATTCTAACTTCCTCGAAGCATCGCGCTTCGATTCGGACTTTATTGTGCATGTTAGTTGGTACAAGAACATGTACTGACCGACTAGATGGTGATCTAGTCGGTCGGCAATGCTTCTTGGACCGACTAGTTTGATTCCTTAATTTCTTGGACTTTACTGTTTACAGTTAGTCGGTTTACGTTGACTCACCGACCGACTAGTTTGTGAACTAGTCGGTCAGTGATGCTTCTTTGACCACTACTACAAAATGGACCTTTAACAGCGCTTAAATAAGATCTTTAATAGCGCTTTACAAGCGCTGTCTATCTCGCCGCTGCTAAAGGGGGGCTGGTTTTAATAGCGCTTTACAAGCGCTGTTAAAGGGTGGCCTTTAACAGCGCTTGTTTGTGCAAGCGCTGTTAAAGGGGGGCCTTTAACAGCGCTTGTTAGTGCAAGCGCTGTTAAAGGCCCCCCTTTAACAGCGCTTGTTAGTGCAAGCGCTGTTAAAGGGGGGGCCTTTAACAGCGCTTGTTTGTGCAAGCGCTGTTATAGGGTGGGCCTTTAACAGCGCTTGTACTAAAGAAGCGCTGTTAAAGGTGGACCTTTCACAGCGCTTGTACTAAACAAGCGCTGTCTATTGATACCTTAGACAGCGCTTCTTTAGTACAAGCGCTGTTAAAGGTCCACCATAGACAGCGCTTGTACTAAACAAACGCTGTTAAAGGTCCCAAATAGACAGCGCTTGTTTCAATTCATTTTATTGTTTCTCCCTACGTTTTATATTTAAATAAATCCATTTAATGTTCAAAATGCTTAAATAAACCACCAATAACATTAAATTAAAAGAAACAATCATTACAAGAAACAATCAAATTAAATTGCTTTTATTCAACAATCGCATAAATTAGACGATGTACATTGATATTGGAAGATGATCCGTAATACAAATAAGAAACATTATCGCATATAAAACTTATCAGTTATTATCCATTAAATCACTCCGTGAACAATACATTTCCCGACAAGATGAATTTAAGACGCGACCGTAGGCAGCGGCCACTGAAGACACTCGAGCACTAGCCAACGGATTTGAAGCTCCCCCAAGCTTTTGACCAGCGCTGGAAATGATTACTCCGAGTAGCAGCTCCTCTTCAAAATGATCCGAGATCTTGCGACCACTCAAGGTGTGACTTCTTGATTTTGTCCAGTCTAAGCTAGCAACGTCTCATTCAACTGAGCTTAAAATAAAATCATCAATGCCATTGTATGTACATGTGCTCGTCTGAATCCTCAGGGGAAAAAAGGAAGGAAAAAACTGGAAAAAAAAGAACATGTGCATGGTTACCTGTTTGTTTAGAGCAAAGAAGTTGGCATCATGTTCTGAGTATACCATATGAGCCTGATAATAGAAAAGAAAAACAAGTAAAGCATGTTTGACAGATTAAACTTGAATGACAAAAAGTGAGTAACCAGGTAATCAAAGAAGCAAACAACTCAAGTTGTTACAAAAGTCATTACAAGTTCATGCAACAGAGTTTTCTTGATGCGTTCGTATTTCCGAAATCCTTTAAGATCATCATTTCGAAGGCGAATCGATATCTCCTCCCCATTATTCTGCAACAGATAAGGGAAGTAACAATGTCAAATGCCGGGGCAATATGGTTTCATTTTTCTCATTTATAATTTCCATTCACACTCTTTCATGTTGGTTAAACTTTGGAGGCTTCATGAATTATTAGATAACCTCAGTTAGAAAGCAGCCATTACAAGTTATATTGGAAGGAATAAGATTTTCTAAAGTAGAATTTACTGAGACATTTAAACCAAAATGCATGTGGACACAGACACAGAGGCTACCTGATCAGTGAGAGCCAGATTTGCATCATAGAAAGATTTTAATGTCCCGATGTCCTCCCAATAACCATTAGATAAATATGCCTATAATATAGAAGTAAACAATAAGCGAGGAATGTAATTGTAGCGGATCATTTGCATTTGTTTCCCCAATGAATATATCTAGTTTTCCTCAACTGAGTACAGAGAGATGTCATGCTTACAAAATAAGAATAAACTAACAAGAACATACTGGACACTATATATTTTTCCAAGAAATATTCAGTTACCTGCACATTATACTTCAGTAGCCATTGGAATAATCTCTGACCCAGTCATTGGCATTCGGATAGTTCTCTCTGAAAAGTTAACAAAGATCAACGTATGTTGCTAATTATTATGAAAGCTCAAAGCAAATATTGGCATGCTTAATCATTTGAATATTAAACTGACCCATAGAAAAACAGAAGTAGAATGGTATTTCATTGATCAAGCTCACATAACGAACAAAAGAATATCCGAGAATACCCTTTTAAGAAAATACCTTAAAAGCTTCAACAAAACTTCAGTCTTAAACAAATATATTCCCATCGATGCAATGTAAGGAGACTACATGGCATCTGGAGGAGACAATCCAAGCACACTAGTATCTATTGATATTTGTCATGCCTAAGAGCCATGACCAGGCTGCACATGTGAGAAACAGTAGCACAAAGTGTTCACAGTGCGATAGCTATGTATGAGCTTTGGGTGAGATTCATTATATGAGAACACATGAATATTATAGAAAGCTTCATTCCCTTCTCAATAACCATCATGATTAATTCAGATGAGGAAACCTAATCCTTCCACCATCAATCCTCAACTATTTCACAATCCTGAAAATCTTACCAACGTTCTACTGCCCAATCCTACAGAGCTTGATGTGAATCCATCTATGAACTTTGTTACACGGTATAAATGCTGCAGTAGGTTTAAGTGACGAAAATGGTGGTCCAAGTGCTTAGTTACCTCACATCTGCCCAAAAGAAGCAAAAGATGGTGGTGGTCCTCTGGCCCTGCGATGTCGGTCAAGAAAGTGTATAAAACATGCTAGTAGGGCCTGCATTGTGGTAACGTCAGAAGAGTAAGAGAACGCAATGAAGAATGGCTTCATTAAACACATATTAAGCAATTCCATCATTCAACACAATCCAGAAGAAATAATTTTGCATTAAGAAGAAGCCAACCTCCTATTTCTGGTAACCATCTCAATTTCCTATCATATCTGGCAAGTGCCAGTGAGTTTGTAACAATTAAAACATAAATAACAATGGTATCCCATCATTCCTCCCATAAACAAGTTCAAAATCATTCATTAACTAACCACTAAATCCTGCAATAGAAAGAAAAACTCTGAGTCTTGTGTATTCTTTCTTCATATGCAAGTCTTTTTGTGTAGGAATGCAAAAAAAAGTTATGTTCATCACAGTATCAGCTACTATACATGTGGATGTTACTGTTGACAGCTGCTCATGCTTAACTGGCAAGTAATGATGGATGGAATTTAGTCTTATATACAACATACATTTGGGTATACAAAAAGCAGACATTGACCTGTTCATTTGTATATAATGCATTCAGGTTACTGAAAGTGTTTTCCATTAGTCTTAACGGAATTGGTGCTATATTATCCTTTGATTTAAAATATAAAGTGGGAAACATTATCTATCCTGGTTTCACATATCTATGCTTGTGTTTGATAAGTATGTGCACATATGTGTGTGTGCACCACGAAATCCATATCTTTTTAAATGTACATGTATATCTTAAATGGATGCGCATCCATTTGTGAATCAACTAATCTTTCTTGTTCCTTTAAAAACTGAACAATCTAAAAAGCTTGCTTTTAAATTTTCCCACAAAACTGGGGGTTTTAATGCAGTTGTTTTAGAGAATGCTGTCAATCCTGAAATCAGCTAAGCAGAACCATTAAACTATAATAAACCATTGATAGTTTGGCTGCCAAGTTGATCATCATGCGTACATCATTAATCTAGAACTGCCACTTAAAGACTAAAATCCAAAGCTAGTATCTAATCACCTTTATTATTAGAGTTTTGATGTTGGCATAGTTTCTGGTAGTCAAATGGTAGAACTTCAAATATTTACATGTTACCAATATTCAATCTCAAGAGTAACAAAGCATATAAGTGTAGCTGATATTCTACCTATGCCATGAAAAATTAGCTTTAAAACTACGCTTCCATAGCATCATTACTTATGTTTAAAGAAACATCATTTTCAGGTAAAATACATGAATATCAGGGAGCAACATAAGTAGGATGTTGGACCATATGGTAACTTATACCTAAAAGTTTGTTTGGAGAAACAAAATAAATCTTAGTCATGTATTTGTGTCTTAATTCAGCCTCTGTCCATCGATTTCTGGGTCCCGTGGTCGTCGACCACGGCAGACCGCAAGTGCCGGGGACCCCCTGTCCATCGATGGCTATCGTCCAACGCGCCTCCGTTGGGCGGCGCAGGACCGACGAGTTGCTGCACCGTCGTGACCAGCGTCTGGAGGCTTGCGTTGGTCTCCTGAGCCAGGGCGCGGAGCTGTCCTTGTGTGGCCAGCTCTGAGCCGCCGGTCTCTTCGATAGAGTGGGTAGGGCGGTCACCGACGGGCATGTCCTCGGGGTTGCCGTTTGACGCGCCGTTCCCCTCCTCCGGGATGGGGGGCATGCGCTTCCTTCCATTGCTGGCTCGTGCCATTGTTGGTGTGGTTTTCTGCTTCGTGGGATGACGTTCGGATCCCACAGACGGCGCCAGATGTTTCAGAGTGTTTTCTCACTACTAAGCGTTGACCGTGGAGAACCCGGTCAACGTGGTCAAGGGGCCCGCTTTGGGTCCCTTGGGGGGCTTCGAATCGGTGCAGAAGGGGCGAGGGGAAGCCTCGGCCCTGGTCGAGACGCTCGGCCTCGGACAGACGTGCTCGGCCCCGGCTGGAAGGGGGACGAGGGGTAGCCTCAGTCGCCCGGGTAGATGCACGACCGACGAGTGGCGAGGGAGAGTCTCGGGCCCGATGAAGACGCTTGGCCTCGGTAGGACGTGCTCGGCCTCGGCAGGCTGACGGTGAGGGGAAGCCTCACTGTCCTAATGATTGAGTAGTCGGAGAGGGACGAGGGGTAGCCTCGGCCCGTCGATCAGCTGTCCGCCTGCGCAGATGAGAACGCTCGTCAGGGGGGCCGGACCTTGGTTCCGGCCAAATCCCCTCCGATGCCTAAGTCAGATAGAGATCTGAGAAAGGAGGCCCGGCGGAGACGGTCCGACTCGTGAGGAGATCGTAACGGCGTCTCTCGGCGCGAGCGGGGGAGGAAGGAGATGAATTGGGGGAACGAGGTCGTTGATGGAGTACCTTAGGTTTTGTTACCTGAGATGCGGTCTTTGTCTTCGTCGTCTCCCCGGCCCTTTTGTAGAGCTCCTAGCGTGATTGCCTCTGGCCCACGTCCCACGTCCGCCAGCGATCGTGCCCCATCAGTCCCCCCCCTCGCCGCCGCTCTCTCCGCCCTGCCAGCACCTCCCCATTATCGCCCTTAGTGGTCGCGCGTTCGGGGGAGTGGTTTTCGCAGGAGTGGGCGAGTGACCAGCGGCTTATTGGGGTCGGGTCGGATCGACGTTCGTGAAGGTCCCTTATTGGGCCTTTGCAGAATGGGCCTTTGCGGATGTAGATGGGCTCTTGACTAGTAGTCGGGCTTCTGGGGTCGGGCCTTTTGGGTCTCGGTCAAATAGGCGTAACAATTTCCCCCATCGGTCGGGTTGATCGGCCTCGGCCGGGTCGGCTCGGCCGATGTGACTTCTGCCGATTTTGACAAGCTCGCCAGTCGATGCCGACTCATTTATTAGTTGCCATCATGAGTTGGCCCGTTCGATATTTTTAAGGCGCGGGTCCCGAAGTGCCGTCGGCCTTCAGATGTTGCCACGTGTAGCGGCAAGCTCATCCCCGCCGCTCGCGGAGTCGCCTTGAGTTTGAGGAGCCGAAGGGTTTGCGAACCGCTGTTGGTGGGGTCGATCAGCCTCGGCTTGCTCAGGTCGACCGCTGTGCCTCCTGGGATTCCGAGTGGCGCTTCAATCGAGGTCTGGTCTTAAATGTAGGTCATGATGAGGCGGATCGATTGAACTTCTCCTGGCGCCAATTTCGGAACGCCGCCGGTTCTTCGAGCCTAGCCACGCGCTCCTGTCAGGCGCTTCGAATTCGTCCCTGGCATATATGATCCCCAGCCGCGTTGATTTCCACTTCTCCCTTGCTCCTTCTGGTATTCAAAGTCTTCCGCAACTCGGAGTTTCCCGTCGCCTTCGCTTCCTTGTCTTCTCCAAGGTAATTCCTCTCTCGCTTTCATCTTATGGCCACTCTTAGGATAGGCGGTTCAGGTCGGAGGGTGAGGGGGTCTCCGGAGTCCAGGCAGGGTGAACCCCGGCTAGGGGAATCAGGTCCTCCCAGCGGGAGTCGTTCTCTTCAAGATAAGGGGAAGGGGAAACTTTTTCCAGACTACGCCCGTGACGACGTGGCGTCGGCTGCCGTGCGGCTTAATGTGCCCCCTGTTGTCCTTCGTACGCAGTCGAGGACTCCTCCTTCGGTGGCCGCGGAGATCCGGGAAAGATATCTCTGCTTCCCATATGAGGTTCGAGTTCCATTTGCCGACGAGCGGATTTGCCTTCCGAGGAGCAATGAGGTCGGCGCATACGTCGAGATGTTCCGCCTAGGTCTTCGCTTCCCGCTCCATCCTTTCTTCATCCAGGTCATGGGACATCTCACGGTGTCCCTGTGTCAGTTCACCCCGTGTTCGATCGCGGTACTGACGGGCTTCGTAACGCTCTGTTGCATCCGCGGTCTGGAGCCGTCTCTCCCCCTTCTTTTCCACTTTTACCAGGTCCAGGCGGTCGGGCCGGGGTCGTGGCTGCACCTCCGTGCCCGTTCAAGGAGGGGATGTCTGATCGGGCTTCCCCGCTGGTCGGGGGATTGGAGCTCGGATTATGTCTTTGTGGTCTTTTTGGGTGACGCCCAGATCCTGACAAGCTGGGGCGCGTCCGTCCAGCCTTGCCCTCCGTTAGCCCTCTCCGACGCTGACCAAACAGCCGCCGCGGTGCTGTCGGCTCTTCCTTTGGAATCGAAGTCCATCTGGTCTTTGTTGGATGACCTACTCCTGAAGGCCATCTTGTGGTCCCCGGGTAGGTCACTTTTTTCCTCCTCGGACTGTCCTGTGACTCATCCTGATTTCGGCTTCCTTCGCAGGGATGGCAGGCCGCGAGTTCGTTCGTGACATTGATGAGCTGATCCGTCGTGGAGCTGCTCGGAGCCGAGGCAGTACCTCCGGAAGGGCGCCTCGACGGACCGTTGAGGAGGAGGTGCGTCGAGCCGAGCCCTCCGTGGGCAAGGTAGCTGAGGAGGATGTGCGCCGAGCCGAATCCCCCAGGGGTAAGGTAGTGGCCGTCCCCCCTGCCTACTCTTCTGGCGATCTCCTCCCCGAGGGCGTAGTGAAAGCCGGACCCGCCCCACTAGCCCGAGTGGAAGGGGCTGATGGCGTGTCCGATGTAGTCCCCCCCGCCCTCGGAGCGTCCCCCCCGTCCTCGGGGGTGGAGATGGGGCAAGGCGGAAGCGCTCTCCTCCGGCGCTCGTGGAGCCTCACGGAGGGAAGAAGAGGAAGGAGGATGCGGGGTCCCCCAGCCCGGCCAGTTCTGCACCTCCTGCCGACACCACCGGGGGTCTTCAGGTGACTTTGACTTCCACCCCCACCGCAGCGTCCCCGCCTCCGTCCCCGAGAATCGGAGCGCTATTGGCGAGCCATATGGCTTCCCTCGATGTCGTCCCCGGGAGTTCGGTGTTCGTCGACCGAGCCCTGGTCCAGCGGGTGGCTGAGAGCTCCGTCTTCCCCCGGGACCGCAGCACCCTCGAGAAGATGCCAGCTGACAAGGTGTCGGATTCTTTGGTCTGGGTCCTTCAACAGGTTCGGCCCTCTCGCAGTCCTCTCTTTCCCTTCACGCCCTTCTTAGCTCATGTCCCGTCTTCCAGGGGTTAACGCTTGCCGTGGAATTGCAACGGCGAGCCATCCTCTTGAGGGAGTTGGAGGAGTCCACCATGAAGGCTCAGGAACGGGCCGGGGCGGCCGAGGTGGCCATGACGGAGGCCCAGATGGAGTCTCGGCGCCTCAAGCTCCGTGTGGCCGCGCTGGAGGGACAAGTAGGTGACCTCGAGGGAAAGCTGGAGGATGCTCATCAGTCGGCTGAGGAGGCGGCGGAGTCGTTCCGCCTGGAGAGGGAGGAGTTTCAGAGGGAACTGTCGGACCGGCGCCAGGTGACGCGGCTTGCGGAGGAGGTGGAGAAGGGCGTCGTCGAGACCCTGGGGAAGAGGATCTCCGAGGTTCTCAGGGAGGCCTTCGGCAAATACGAAGACCTCATCACCCCCCGGATCATCGAAGTCGTCCAGTCTTCCTTCCGGGAGTGTGCGGAGCGTGTTCGGCAAGCCCCTCCGCCAGTCGACCACCCTCGCTCCGAGCAGGGCGAAGTTCCCGAGGATGTGTCCTCCCGAGCCCGGGCCCCCTGAGTTGTCCCTCCTGACCTTATCCTCAAATTTTTAAGCATCCGCTTTGCTTTGGTCCAGTCTACTTGAAATGGATCCCTGGCCCCCGCTTTCTCCCGTGGTCACTAATTGCTGGTTGCATGGCCGCTAGCTTGGGTTACCTGTTTCGTCGGTGTCGATCTAGCTTCTGCCGGTGATGAACTCTGACATTCGTAGATTGTTTGTAGGGTGTTTCCTTCGCCTTGATCCCCTGTAAATAAGACGCAATTTTGTACTCTGGTTAACTATTATAAACGAAATCGTCTTACTTGGATTTCTCGTGTACTTTGCGTTGTCGTCTTGTTCTTGGCTTAGGAATGGTCGAAGCTGGCGTTGGCTGGGGGGGTTCTCCCCAGACTTACGGGCGCTGGGGTCGGTCGGCGAGGGCGAAGCTCCTCGGCTTAGGACCGGTCGGTGCCCGTGCCTGCTGGGGGAATCGCCCCCAGACTTATTTGCGCTGGAGTCGGCCGGCGAGGGCGAAGCTCCTCGGCTTAGGACCGGTCGGCGTTCGTGCCTGCTGGGGGAATCGCCCCCAGACTTATGAGCGCTGGAGTCGGTCGGCGAGGGCAAAAGCTCCTCGGCTTAGGACCGGTCGGCGTCCGAGTCTGCTGGGGGAATTGGCCCCAGACTTATGGGCGCTGGAGTAGGTCGGCGAGGGCAAAAGCTCCTCGGCTTAGGACCGGTCGGCGCCCGTGCCTGCTGGGGGAATTGCCCCCAGACTCGTGAGCACTGGAGTAGGTCGGTGAGGGCAAAGCTCCTCGGCTTAGGACCGGTCGGCGCCCGGGCCTGCTGGGGGAACTGCCCCCAGACTTATGCGCGCTGGAGTCGGTCGGCGAGGGCAAAGCTCCTCTTCTTCCTCCTGTGAGGCGATGGTCCCTAGCCTTTCGTGCTATTGGTGACATGTCAACTCCATCGGGGTTTTAAATAAAGACAAAGGAAATGCATTTGTACTCTCAAGAGTCCTGTCGGACCGGTACATTTGGAGGAATAAGGAAATGAAGCTAGACAGAGGGATGTAAACCTAGATAACTCCCTCATGCTAGGCTGCTACCGGGGGGAGAGGTGTCGCCCGCTCACTCTATGATGCGGAGGGGGCCTTGGACGGTGTTGATCTTCTTCCCCTTGTCCGGCTGTGCGGAGGTCCCTTCTCCGTGGGCCGGCTCGTCGGCCTGATTCCTGGCGTGTCCTCGGCTCATCAGCTTCTCAATGTCCTTTTTCAAGTGCCAGCAATCTTCCGTGTCGTGACCATCGTCCTTATGGTATTTACAGTACTTCTCCCTGTTCTTCCCGCCTCTCTTAGCCTTCGGTGGGGGACGATCAGCTCGCTCTTCCTTTTGTACTTGGGCGAGAATGGCGTCTGGGGTAGTGTCCCTCGCGCTTTCTCCCCGCTGCCGGTTCCTCTGCCTCTTCTCGGTCCAGTACCCTTCGGGGCTAGCTCGTCCGCCATCTCCACGCTTGGTCCCTCGAGCGGCTTTTCCGGCATCCTCGGCCAAGGCCTCCTCAGTCAGCATGAAGCGTTCGGCCCTGGCCATGATCGCGGGGAGGTCCTTCGGGGGGTCGGTGTGTAGGGACTTCTTGAGGCCCCTGTGGCGAAGCCCTTTCTTCAGAGCCGTCTGGACCACCAGGTCGGGCGGGTTGTTCACGTTCAACCTTTCCGCATTGAAGCGGCGCATGAACTGTCGGAGTGGCTCGGCCGGACCTTGCACTATGTTGAACAGATGTTCAGCACCAGGTTTGATCAGCCTCCCCGCCATGAACTGTTTGCAGAACAACTGGGCGAGTTGTTCGAAACTGTCGATGGAGCGGCCGGGCAGGCTGTGGTACCAGATCCTCGCCGATCCTCTGAGAGTGGAATAGAAGCCTCGGCAAAGCAGGTCATCATCAGCTCCCTGGAAGGCCATGTCTCCCTCGTAGTCCATCACGTGGTGGGCTGTGTCTCCTATTCCGTCGTACTTTCCCAGCACCGGGATCCTAAATCGAGAGGGGACCCGTGCGTCGGTTATTGTCCGTGATAGGGGACATCGGTCTCCGTGGATGCCTCCGGGGATACGGTATTCGCCTGCTTCCGGGTCGATCGGGGGTGGAGGTAGCACCGGCGCCGGCGGGGCCGGCTCTGCAGCCTTCGCCACGCTGGGGGTCGGGCTGACCCGACGCTCCCGACTCCTCCCGCGGGAGCTCCTGCTCCGTCGTGATCGGTCTCGTGAGTGGTGTCGTTCGCTTCTCCTGCGGCGGGACGACCGTGATCGTCGAGACGACGCCGTCAGCGATTCGCCGTTCGTCCCTTCGGTCTCTCTTCGGCTCCTTTCACGATAGGGTGAGGAGGCGCGTGACCTCGCCTGACGAGAGCCGGACAGCGTGAAACGAGGCTCCGTGTTCGGTTTCTGGGTCCCGTGGTCGTCGACCACGGCAGACCGCAAGTGCCGGGGACCCCCTGTCCATCGATGGCTATCGTCCAACGCGCCTCCGTTGGGCGGCGCAGGACCGACGAGTTGCTGCACCGTCGCGACCAGCGTCTGGAGGCTTGCGTTGGTCTCCTGAGCCAGGGCGCGGAGCTGTCCTTGTGTGGCCAGCTCTGAGCAGCCGGTCTCTTCGATAGAGTGGGCAGGGCGGTCACCGACGGGCATGTCCTCGGGGTTGCCGTTTGACGCGCCGTTCCCCTCCTCCGGGATGGGGGGCATGCGCTTCCTTCCATTGCTGGCTCGTGCCATTGTTGGTGTGGTTTTCTGCTTCGTGGGATGACGTTCGGATCCCACAGATGGCGCCAGATGTTTCAGAGTGTTTTCTCACTACTAAGCGTTGACCGTGGAAAACCCGGTCAACGTGGTCAAGGGGCCCGCTTTGGGTCCCTTGGGGGGCTTCGAATCGGTGCAGAAAGGGCGAGGGGAAGCCTCGGCCCTGGTCGAGACGCTCGGCCTCGGACAGACGTGCTCGGCCCCGGCTGGAAGGGGGACGAGGGGTAGCCTCAGTCGCCCGGGTAGATGCACGACCGACGAGTGGCGAGGGAGAGTCTCGGGCCCGATGAAGACGCTCGGCCTCGGTAGGACGTGCTCGGCCTCGGCAGGCTGACGGTGAGGGGAAGCCTCACTGTCCTAATGATCGAGTAGTCGGAGAGGGACGAGGGGTAGCCTCGGCCCGTCGATCAGCTGTCCGCCTGCGCAGATGAGAACGCTCGTCAGGGGGGGCCGGACCTTGGTTCCGGCCAAATCCCCTCCGATGCCTAAGTCAGATAGAGATCTGAGAAAGGAGGCCCGGCGGAGACGGTCCGACTCGTGAGGAGATCGTAACGGCGTCTCTCGGCGCGAGCGGGGGAGGAAGGAGATGAATTGGGGGAACGAGGTCGTTGATGGAGTACCTTAGGTTTTGTTACCTGAGATGCGGTCTTTGTCTTCGTCGTCTCCCCGGCCCTTTTGTAGAGCTCCTAGCGTGATTGCCTCTGGCCCACGTCCCACGTCCGCCAGCGATCGTGCCCCATCAGTCCCCCCCCCTCGCCGCCGCTCTCTCCGCCCTGCCAGCACCTCCCCATTATCGCCCTTAGTGGTCGCGCGTTCGGGGGAGTGGTTTTCGCAGGAGTGGGCGAGTGACCAGCGGCTTATTGGGGTCGGGTCGGATCGACGTTCGTGAAGGTCCCTTATTGGGCCTTTGCAGAATGGGCCTTTGCGGATGTAGATGGGCTCTTGACTAGTAGTCGGGCTTCTGGGCTCGGGCCTTTTGGGTCTCGGTCAAATAGGCGTAACAATTGTGAACAAAGATTTTTGAGTGCACTGCTGGTTAGGACAGATGTGCTTGTCGCTGAACGAGTGACGGGCTATGGCTAAAACAAATAAATCTTGATTAAGCTCATAATAAAGGATCGGAATCATATGGATAAATGGATTCATTTTGATAACATCAAAAACATGATATAAAGGCATTTCTCTTGTTGTTGCTAGGTGACATGTGCAGTGAGAGATTCTGCTCGTGACAAGGAGAAAGGCATTAGGCAATTCTTTGTTCTTCAATTCCTCTACTTTGGAAAAACGAAGTAATGAGAGATGAGATGCTAGTGCATTTGTTTTCTTAATCTGCGAACGCTGAATGATATTGTAGCATTGCTAGCATTCCTTTTTTTTGCTTCACTGTCAATGAATTACTGGTTCTTACTGTCAAATCTCTTCGCAGAGGAAGGGCGCCAGTGTTCTATTGTAACCGCCTTAATGATATCAAAGGTTCGAACTGGCCTGAACTTTTCTATTTGTTTGTAGCGAAATGTTTTCTTATGCTCGAGACATCCAATTTGTTTTTGCAGCATGAGACACCGGAAGGGTTTGCATTGGTGCACGTGCAAAAAATTTAGCGTTAATAACGACATGCGACTGGATTGTAACCTACCGAAGCTAGTCAAGCTACAGACCTCATGTTCTTATTAAGAAAATATCTGATAGGTTTATTAGTAGGTATTCAACATTTTTAAAACCCACACCAAAATATAATAAATAAACACATGCCAAGGTAAACAATTAACCAGAAGATAAATGTACCTTCTCTGTGTGCATCCCATGGTATAAATTTTAGTATTCAATCTGCCAACTTGGCTTTGCCTGTCAAAAGCTTTTTATTTTTAACAACTGCCATTGATAAATCAAAAACTAGTGCACATTGAATAACTACTGGCATTGATACAAACATACCTGTTTTCCAACGGTATATATGGAATCCATGCCATTTTCATTGCCTTCATATACATAATATCCTCATTTACCCTTTGTATTGAGTTAATACCGATTTTATCAAACATAATCTGAAATAGGACCATCTTACTCAAGGGGTACATTGGAAATTGAGGGAACACGTAGAGCTGAGTTCAAATGTAAGGGATACCTGATGCATGACACCTGATGCATCACAGCAAACTAAATGATTCCTGAGACCTCAAAGGAATTCCTTCCGGATCATAGTCATCATCATCTGTTTGTTTTGAAAGCCGCGATGACATCGATGGTGAATGTCCTGGATGGAGAGAACATTACATAGTGTGTAAGCATTTGGAACACCAGGACATAAAATATAGTGATGTTGAAACAAAGCATACCATCAGCCATGTCCTTTGTCCTGTGAAGAAGAAAGGTCCCAGCAAGAATTGTTACAAAGCCACACATCTCTGTAATGATCTGTGTCGGGTTCTGCCCATCCCAATCCTGTATGCCAAGAACAGCAAAGATAAATAGGACAAATAGGTTAATTCTCAATGACATTCACACGGTAACGTTTCTGAAATTTAGATTGATGTAAATATTTGTGATTTGGACCTTGTAAACGTATAATTTCTCCAAGCCCAAATGGAAAAAAATTATGAAATCATTCCCAATGTCAGGTGGAAAGCAGAAAGAGTATAAATATATTGCTAAAAACAAAAGATCTTAGCAAGAAACAAATGCAGTAAACTAAACTCTCTCTAGTATTATTACTTCTCTTTTGTGTCGTTGTTGGAAGATTTTCAGGACCTGTCAAGAACAAGTGTTCCCTCAATTTCTGATTGCAGAATATAAATATCTTAGGAAGTCATCTTCCATACCACCTAATAGACCGAGCCTTTTAGTTTTATATCATACTATTAAAAGATTTGAGCTACATTAGAAATCAGATACCAAGCTAAATATAAAACAACGTTCAAGGGCTCAACAATTAAGGCTTATGTACATAAAGACACAGATTATCATATATGTAGACACTTACAATATATAGCTTTTGTTCTCTTCAATCAAATAACTGAGAACTTGTCATGCAGGCCTAGCTCATGATGTGCACTACTACTAACATGGATAGAGTCCACTTGTTCACTGCAAATTTGCAATTAGCATTATAGATATCTAAAGATGCTTTAATTTCTTAAGAATTCGACTACCCACTTATACTTCTGCAATTACTTAAGGCAAGTTTGTTTCTTTGTTGAACATGTTTTTTATATTTTAAATCGCATTCTAATAGATGGAAAAAAAATTAGTTAAACTACACTCATTCCTCCAAAATCTCATCTTTACTAAATTTTTACTAACGCATTGTAGAAAAACAGCAAGATTAATCAGCGATGTGTGAGAGCCCTAATTCCTTGTAAACTTTTTTCTTTAAAAAATGGAAAAAATTGTTTTAAAATCTATTGAAAATTATGAGTACCTGCGAATGATAAATCGAGGGAAGCGTCTTCAGATGATGATGATGAGGCATTCTCATTGAAGAGCCGCTCGATTCGTTCAGAGATCGAAGGCGGGACCCGTAGTATGAACTGTTCTTCCTTTTTTTTGTTACCCTAAAAAATTTCATGAAGAGATCTCAATTTAAACAGAAACAAAAATTTCAATTTCATTAGGGAAATTCATGGAGAGATCTCAACAGAAATTGAACTAAGAAATGTAAATTAGAGAATAAATTATTTTTTAAAGAACAAAAAATGGGGTACCTTCCACCGTTGCTGAGAGATGAGAGGGACGGTGAGAGGAGGAATGGATAAATGGACGATGGTTTAGCTGATTTCGGATCTAATGGGGGAATACGAGTTCATTGGCCCTGCTGGCACGGCGGCAGAGGGAGCGGTAGAGGAAGACGGAGATGGCGCCGGTGAGGAGGACGCTGGTGGAGACCTGGAGAGGTGTCGTCGACAGAGAAGATGGGGGTGGTGGAGAAAGGGGAGTAGAAAGGGGACGGAGGGAGCTCGACGGGGACATCGCTGTCGACGACGTCTTCGAAATCTTGTCGATCGATTTGGGGGGCGGGATCTTGTGATTGGACCAGTGCCCGTTCCCCATCCGCGTTACAGTGTGGTAGCCTCCGGCCTCGGTGTCACAGACGCGCCCAAGCCATTCGACGATCAAGGCAGACTGAAGGTCGGAGAACAAGCCCACCGGCCAATATCCGACAACCTCGTCCGCGTACTTCAGCCACCATTTCCCATGGACATCGGCCTGTGAAACACGAGGGGTAGAATAAACGGTGTCAGATGGTGAGATTTGGGGGGACAATGCATGCAAATGTCGAAACTAGGAAGCACCGTTGTATGTCGACAACGGAGGGGGCGGAGATGGGGACGCCGAAGAGCGAGAGGGTGAAGGAGGTGAGAAGGAGAATGATGTATACGGGGGAACGAAAAAGATTGAAACATTTGCGAAGCCCGCGCTGGCGAATTTTTTTGGGAAAAATTTTGCAAGCGCTGTTAAAGGCCCCCTCTTTAACAGCGCTTGTTTGTGTAAGCGCTGTTAAAGGGTGGTCTTTAACAGCGCTTGTATTAAACAAGCACTGTCTATTGGGACTTTTAACAGCGCTTGTTTGTGTAAGCGCTGCTAAAGGATGGCCTTTAACAGCGCTTGTATTAAACAAGCGCTGTCTATTGGGACTTTTAACAGCGCTTGTTCTAAAGAAGCGCTGTCTATTTGGACCTTTAACAGCGCTTGTAGAAAAAAGCGCTGTCTATTGTCTGACATTTAACAGCGCTTCTTTCTACAAGCGCTGTGTATTATCTGTGTCTCTAATACACAGCGCTTGCAGAAATAAGCGCTGTCTATTGTCGGACCTTTAATAGCGCTTGCAGAAAGAAGCGCTGTCTATTCTCCGACCTTTAACAGCGCTTGCAAAAAGAAGCGCTGTCTAATATATGTGCCTCTAATTAACAGCGCTTATAATTGGCAAGCGCTATTAAAGGTGTGCTATTAAAGGTCCTTTTTGTAGTAGTGGACCGACTAGTTGTGACTTACTGTTCATACTAAATTTCTCCTAAGCTACTGTTTATCGTTAGTCGGTCTAAGAACGTTTGGTGACCGACTAGTTGACAAACTAGTCGGTCAACTTTTGTTCTTGGACCGACTAAGTCAACTTGCATTCAGACTATTTCATTTTGCCTCTTAGTCGGTCTACGTTCACTGACTGACCGACTAGTTGTGAAACTAGTCGGTCAGAATGTCTTCTTGGACCGACTAGATTTCTAGGTCTGAATTTCTCTTTAATCTCAGTTCCTCACTTAGTCGGTCAGTGGTTGTTCTTTGACCGACTAGTTGCCTCAGATTTTCTATCCGTTGGGATTTAACCTAGTTTGTTTTTATGGGACCCTATAAATACGAACCTAGGTCATTTCTCTCTAGGTTAGAGCTGCCATTAAGAGATTCATTGAGATCAAAAGAGATAGCCATTCTCACTCAAATCAAAAGCTCTCTTCCTCACAAGAAACCCATTCTCTCACATTCTAGATCTAGAATCCATCTTGAGAGAAGCTTGTTCTTGGTGAGCTCTTCAAGCTATAGCTTGATTCAAGTCTCCAAATCATCCCTAGGCACCCATTGCTGGTCATTTCCTTGGTGCTAGGTCTTGGTGACTTCATCTTCCTCAAATCCTTCATTTCACCTTTTGGGTAAGAAAAACTCAAGGTATAGGATTTTGTGGTAAGATTGTTTATTTCATATTAAACTCTTTTAATATTGCTTTGTGATTCTTTCGGTTGTGAGAGAAGGTTGTGATCCCGGGTTGTGGGATTCACTTTGCCATTGCATGTATGATTTGATCTTGTGAAGGTTTTTCACAAGATATTCATAGTGGAAATCTTGGGTTAGGGTTTCTAACCTAAGTATCCGGAGGGGATCCGGGTGGTTGGGACGTAGCATCACCGGGAACAAGTCGGGGAGACTTGGGTGGATCCGAACCCATTAACATCGTTTGTTAGCATTGTTAATTTTGTTGTTGTCTTTCAATTTAAGCTTCCGCAAATTGATTTGGTAGTTGTTTGCACTTTAATTTGGAATTATACTCCTTGTTATTTTTAAAATACTATTCACCCCCCTCTAGTACTTGTGCAGTAGCTTGTAGGGCATTACAAAACCCAGCCGCCGGCCCAAAGCCTTAGCCGTGCGTGCCCCTTTAGTCCCTTTAACCTGGTTTATTAGTTTTGAGGGTATTTTGGTAATTGGGATGGGTGGGTTTATTATTACCTTTAACCCGGCTTATTCAGACATTACATTACTGATTTGAGGTTTATTTCCAGCAACATTAGGGTCTTAGAATTCTACTTTAGAAAACAGTTTGTATGTGGCAAGAACCTCGAATAAAAAATTATATGATTTGGGCAAGAAACCTGAAGGCGCACACATTTGGGCATGATTCATATAAAACAATACAGTATTGAATAGAGAAAGTTGCAAATTGATCGCTTGTGCTAAGAAATCAAACTTGAATTTTGTAATCGATGCAGTTCCATATGCTAAGCACCTTTGGAGACTTGGAGCCATTTTAAACAATTGAAGATGTTCCCTAGCCTTGCAATCAGAGGATTGTAAAACCAACAAACCAGGGTGTATAGAACGAGCAAGTAAACATGTACCTTTAACCAACTGATGGCAACTAGCAGTCTATACCAAGGTATGATAGGGGGCATAGCCCCACAAATATTTTAGTAATCTCAAGCAAAGTTTTCATTGGGGTACATAGATAAAAAGAAAGTAGAGATCATCTTTGCGAGTTCAGCATTTAGAGATAAACATGTTATTAGTACAAACTAGAAAGGTATGTCCAACAGAATAGTAGATACGAGTTCTAATGCTTGAAGGAAAATGTTGAAGTGTAACCCAGTCTTTGTTTATCTGAAATCATCATATAGAAAAACATTGGAGTGGACACAGGTACACGACTGTTGTGGAGACCTGATCCTTCAGAACAGGTTGAGATGGAGATTGCATCATACTTCAGCTTGGTGACATTTATCGTAAGATAAAGAAGGTTGGAGAAAATTTGCTTAATATAAAGCACCAAATCAGAGAAGAGTGCCATTTATCGCACCTACATTAACATAAGCATTATGCTTATAAATTAGAGGGATAAATAATAGAGTCAACTAATAATAATCAAACAGAAAGGAAAGCTGACTTAACCTTATATGGATGCGTACTCAAAAACTGCCTCCAAGAATGTAGAGAAGTCGACCTCTAATTAGTATAAAGATTAATCTAACTAGATATGAGTTCTGGTACTTGAAGAAGATGACGAAGATAAGATCAATCCTGTCCTTGTTGATGCAGTTATCATACAGAAGAATAACGAAGAGGAGTCGGTAAGAACCAAATATTGTTGTAGCGACCACCAGATTCCTGTAAATCATCTTTTAGTCCTTCAAAACAGTGTAAGTGTAAGATAGATATCGAGTCATATATCACCTTACTCATTTAAGAGAATTTGAAGCATGAAGAAAGGCGGAGAGAACTTGGTTAGCATAAACACAGTTGTCAAGTGAAATTTATTTTACCTTCCCCGCAGAAAAATGCTAGCTAATCAGTTGATATCACATGTCACCTGCATGAACGCAAAACATTAAGCTGATACATAAAAGAACAAATGATAAATATATTATAATAATTTTACCAAAGATTAAGGGAACAACAACTAAGCTATGTACCATGATGACGGATATGCCTCCACAAAGATGGATTGTAGCTTGGACCTGATTTTGCCCTGATTGTCTGGCCATTCCAAGCTTTTCCGCCATGATGCCTGTCCCTCTATCCGTCCTAACTTCTCTGCATTCAGTGGGAGTTTCTTCAATTTGGGGCAATCTCGCACATCGAGAATCTCCAAGGAAGGGAAAGCCAATGGTTTGCTCCCACAGCTTAGACTCTCCAGCTCTGGCAGCTCACTGAGAAACAATGTCTGAAGATTGGGAAGAATGTTGATATCTTCTGCTATTTCTGTCTCCGGCTCTTTTCCTTTAAGGGATTCATCCCCGCAATGGATTAACTGTCTTACTCCTTTGCAACCTTCCATCTGTAAAATTTTGAGGTTCTGGAGGCTGCCGCTTTTCTCTTCTGCTATTTCTGAAGATCTGGCAGCTTTTCCTTTAAGGGATTCATTCTCGCAATGGATTAACCATCTTACTCCTTTGCAACTAGAAATTTCTAAACGTTTGAGGTTCAGGAGTCTACCGCTTTTCAAGGTGAGTTTAGCTTTGGGAAGCTCACGCAGGCCGAGACTCGTTAGCCTGTACTCAAGGGCGGACAAATCGATCACAACCTCCTCCAAGTCATCGCATCGTCGGATTGCAAGTGCGTTCAAAGCCGTCAAGTACTCATGCCCAAGGGTTGCAATTGAAAGTGTGGTTAGACCCGTGGAGTGAATTATTTCGAGCCGATGTGTGGAGTTAGCTAGCTGCGGAGATCCAGAAAGCTTCTGCAATTGGGATGCTGTACTTACGCTGATGCCAAGTGCTTTCAGTAGCTTCAGGCAGTGAAGTTCTTCGAAATCAACCCCATCTCCCGTTGAATCCACTTTCCAGTCTTTATAACTCCTGTCCATGTAAAGAGATCGCAATTCAGTGAGGCTTGCAATTAAGCCTTTGGGAATTCGCTTGAGAAGTGGAATGAATGACAACCCTAGGAACCTCAGCTTATTTAGGTTTCCCAATTCTCGAGGTAGGGACCTGATTTTAGTAAAGGTTAAATCTAGATGCCGGAGCTCCTTCAGTTCCACAATTTCTGGTGGAACGTCCCGAATGCCAGTGTAGGATAGGTCCAAGACTCTCAGATGATTCATGGACCCAAAGAAACCGTTGCATATTTCCCATGATAAAGGATTGTTGCATAATAGAAGGGTTAATAGAGAAGGGGAGTCTGGCCTAACCGGCAATGTCTCTATGGAGTTGTTCACCAGTGAAATTCTTTCCACCTCTTTCCACTCATTAACATCTGGTGCATCTGTCAAAGCTTTTCCTGCTCGCACCAACAATTTGTCACCACCAATCCACACGGCTAAAGCACGGATCATCGGGTTCATTTTGACGTAATCGCTACCGCTCTCCAGCAAGGATGCAGCTTTTAATACATCAACGACATCATAAGAAGCACCACAATCATCGTCTGCTAAAAGCCCTTCGCATATACAGTAATCTGTAATGGCCCACTTAGGAATCTCATACTCCTTCGGAAAGATGGAACAATATAGGAAGCATGTTCTCAGTTTATCATCTTCAAGATTCACGTAACTAAGCTTCAAACGGGCGAGCACATTTTTCATGCCTGGGATTT
The DNA here is from genome assembly GCA_030789695.1 of Scilla litardierei. Classification (NCBI taxonomy): domain Eukaryota; kingdom Viridiplantae; phylum Streptophyta; class Magnoliopsida; order Asparagales; family Asparagaceae; genus Scilla; species Scilla litardierei. The sequence goes on along the minus strand of CM061134.1, from coordinate 221,889,119 downwards.
TCAGGGGGGTGTTTTGTAGAGTTGCCATTGCTTCCTCCCACTCATCTGGTGTCTCTTTCTTTGCCATAGCACATCCAACAGCAATAAGTGCAGGCGGTAGACCCCCACATGCTGTTACCATTCCCTCGGCATGCCGCCTTATCAACGGGTGAGACTCAATGAGCTTCCAGCCTGCCTTCCGTACAAACAAACTCCGGGCCGCATCCAACTGCAAGCATTTAACCTCGACCGTAGCTGCACCCATGCTATCACATACATCTTTTAGTCGTGTAGCCAATATGACCTTACACTTCGTATGACGTGAAGCAGTAGGAATTCCTACACCATTGAGATCCACGGCTTTCCATACGTTATCCAAAATGAGTATAAAGTCTCTCTCTTCCAGGAACTCACGGATACGTCGAGCAAGTTCTTCTCGGCTATTGTTTTGATATCCTGTAAATTCCAACTTGCCTGCAACAGCCTTTTGAGCTTCCTCTGCATTGTGACTTCCCTTCATGTCTATCCATACGATCCGATATCTGTGTCTGAGAGGGGATTTGTCACGGAATATCTCCAAGAGCCTTGTCTTGCCGACCCCTCCCATCCCATGGATCCCAATGATGCTTGCTTCGTCATTGTTTACAAGTTTTTCAAGCCTCTCGAACAGTGGGTCCTTGTCCGATGCCACCAATCCAGATGCAGCAGGCCTTTCCCCACGGTATGTTTGGGCAGGCACTCGAGGCGTCCTGACAAACCAAATGGAGAAGGGCTTATCAAATTAATAAAAGAACGCACGCACCATGACACACAAGCAACCATAGGGGGATTTGGTTACGATGCAACGTACCAGGTGGAAGTGGAAGGGTATGCCACTTTGAAGATGGGATCAAACTTGGACTTGACGTCATCATGGGTTTCAGGCCATTCCAGTCCGTTCCACCATGATGGCTGACCCTGTATGCACCGCAACTTCTTTGCATTCAGCGGGAGCTTCTTCAGCTTGGGGCATTCATCCACATGGATAATTTCCAAGGAAGGAAAAGCCAATGGTCTGCTCCCACAACTCAGGCTCTCTAGCTCTGGCAGGTTTTCGAGTTGCAATTCGTAAAGACTAGGCAGCACGTCGATCTCTGTCAACCTTTCCTCTTCTTCCTCCTCCTCGTCTTTGTCATCCTCGACACAGTGAATCAGTTGTCTTATTTCTCCGCAATTGGCCAGCGCCAAAAACTTGAGTTGCTGGAGGCTCCCACTTGTCCAGGCAATCTTAGCTCTGGGAAGGCCGAGTAGGACTAAACGCGTTAGGTTCTGAAGCGTGGATGACCATAAATCATCTATTAAGAATTTCTCCAAGTCCCTGCACTCCCTGATCCACAACTCTTCCAAATCCTTGAAGATGCTCGCAAGCGTTGCGGTTGAAAGCGGACCCTGCAGGCCTTGGCGGATCCGTATCTCAAGTCTACGTGTGCACTGCGCCAATCGGTTGGATCCAGCAAGCTTTTTCAACGCGGCAACTGTATTTATACTGATGCTAAATGCTTTCAATCTCTTCAATAAACTAAGCTCTGCGATATCAGCGCCTTTGCCAGTTGAATCTACTTTCCAGTCCTCAAATCCTTGGTACATAAAAAGAACACGCAATTCAGAAAGTTTTCCAATCAGCCCTTCTGGGATGCTCATGAGTTTAGGTGTGGCCTCCAAAAGAAAGCACCTCAATCTGACCAGATTTCCCAACACTTGTGGTAGGGAAGTGATGTTAGTATCGCAGAAGTCAAGGTACTGGAGCTGAACTAGTTCCCCAATTTCAGGTGGAACCTCCTGAATGTCAGTATGTGAGAGATCCAGGACCCTCAGATTTTTCATTGACTGGAAGAAACCATCACATATTTCTACTAGAGGATTACGGTGAAGAAAAAGTGTTAACAGACAAGGGGAATGCGGCTTCTCTGACAATTTTCTAATGCTGTTATCCATGAGTGATATCCTTTCAACCCCTCTCCATTCATCAACCTCGGGCGCCTCCGCCAGTCCTTTCCCATCTCTTGTCAGACATTTTTTCTCCGGCATACCACTTTCTATCCACGTTATTGAAATTCTCATCATTGGATGCATCTTGATGTGATCTGAATCACTGCCCGGCTCTAGCATGGAGGCAGACTTTAGGATATTCAGAAGATTGTATCCCTCCTTATACAACACATCATCCCCATCTATAATCCCCTCGCCTACACAATAATCCACAATACACTGGTTATAGATGTCATGGCCTTCCGGATACAAGGCGCAATACAGGAGACAAGTTTTCAGCCTGTCATCTTCAAGATTGTCATAACTTCGCTTCAAACGGTTATGCACATCTCTCATAGGACGAATCTCCAGAGGTGTGTTTTCTAGTTTGGTGATTGCATATGTCCACAGCTGGGGAGTATCTTTCCCTGCCATCTCCTGCCCAATAGCTATGAGTGCAGATGGAAGTCCCCCGCACTTCTTCACCAATATCTCAGCATGATGTCTTGTCGCCGGGTCAGACTCAATAAGCTCCTTCCCCGCCTTCTCCGCAAACAGGCTCCATGCCTCCTTTGCCTCCAAGCATTTGACCTGAATCTTGGTTTTCTCCGCATTCATCCTATTGCATACGCTTTCTATTCTCGTTGCCACTATGACCTTTGACTTTGTTTGACGCGAGCCAATGGGAACTCCGACAACCTTGAGATCCACTTCTTTCCAGACATCATCGAAAATCAGCACGTAACTTTTCTTGTATAGGTATTCAGCCAGCCGACAAGCTCGTGCTTCTTCATTTTCTTGTTCAATAAGGGGAAGTCCCAATTTCTCCATAATTTTTATTTGAGTATCTCTCACTGTGCGACAGTCGTCCATATCGACTCGGATCATCGGATCATGAGTAACCCTTAGAGGGGATTGGTTATGAAATTTATCCAGGAGTTCTGTCTTCCCGACCCCTCCCATCCCATAGACCCCGATGATGCTCACTCCGTCATTGGCAGCTAGTTCTTGAAGCTTGTTAAACACGTCGTCCCGGCCGACCATGCCGACCATGGATCCGCCAGGCCTCTCCACATAGCGACCTGGTTCCAGGTCTATGGCAACGTCCTGTGGAATGGTGGCCTCCAAATCCCTGGCAGTGGCCATCATTTTCACGGCATCCTTACTGTATGTGTAGCTGGCCCAAACATTCGGAGAAATGTCCACCAGACATTTAACCTTGAGCCTTTCAGAGTAAGCGACATTCAATTGTGCAGCTTTACCTGTTTTAAGAATAAGCATGCACATTACGGGCACTGACTTATATGGACTATAAAAAGCAAATTAAAACAGACTATACACCAAGGGGAACCAAGTTCTAGTCATGTTGTAACCATGGAATTTGCTAGGTAATGAAATTTGAACCTCTGGAATCACATCCCTATAAAATTTTAGGGATTACTGTAGAGCGGGTGGCACCTGGTCTAAAGGATCAGGTGCAAGACACAAAGTGGTGGGCCCCAACAGGTACAAGCCCATGTGGGGGCTTGTACTCTCCACCTTTTTTGTGTCTTGCCACCTGATCCATTGGATCAGGTGGCAGCTTTTCTACATTAAATCCAAAATTTTATTTAGTATGCAAATATTTACAAAAATAGGCAACAGTCCGCTTGACCACAGTCCGACTTGCACCCATACTGCTTTTTAAGCACCGTTTTTTATTTTTAAAAAATAGGCCCATTTGAATAGCATATAATACCCTCAAACATTACTACCATTAGATAAAAACCTACATGAATTATAAGTTTTGATAAAAATCCGCATAATATGCGACATGTTATTATAGAGCTTATTGACATTTTGTTATTTGTATGTGGAGTATGTGTCATAGACCATGGTTGTATGTTTGTGTACATTTATAAAAAGTACATGAGCGCATTCAAATGGTAGGAGCTTTAATTCTCCTAGGGCATACCTAACTATACCAAAATGCACAATGTGTTATTCAATCAAATGATCCAGTGCATTCATCATAATTACAAGTTTTAAAAGTTATAAATTTACACATTATTATGATATTTTCCATGCCGTCAATGGATGAAAAGAGAGTGTGTTTTTAATAATATAACTATAAAAATTTCCACGATACATAAACTACTGCCCTCAAACATATGATTTTTGATTTGCTGTTTCTTTTACGACGCACAGGCTATAATAAATTCGGTGGACTTTCTGTATGTTTTTTTAAAAGAGAACGGAACGTGTGAATTCTGAAGAAGTTTAAATTGTATCATAGAAACTAGTCCATTTTCTAGCCAATTGATGGTTGATCCTTGTTGTTTTATAGCGGTTATACGAGGGAATCATCACCTATCATCGACGACACAAGAGAAGTGGGGCGACGAATTAGCTTTAGTTGTATTTTTGTAACTTTTGGGGTTCAAGGTTATTTTTGTTAATCTGGACAATCAGTCCTCTATATATACTTGGGGACTCGGGTTATTGTTCTTCATATTGAAACTAAGATAGAAAACCCTAGAACTAGTGTAAAACCCTAAATAGAGGATAGTTAAGCCTTGTCTTTCAAATCAAAGGGTGTGAGAGCGGTTTCCTCTCGAAAGAAACCATCTTATCCCTGATATTCCACTTTTTATCTATAAAAATCAAATCTTTTTCACTCAAAACCCTAGAATTTTCTATCAAATTTGTATCAGAGCAAGATCCTGATGGCGACGACAAGAAAGGTGGAAGCTTTCGAGGAAAAACTTGACGCCTGCATGGAGGAATTGAAGAAATCATGCCAATCGATGGAGGAAATGTTATCGTCAAATGAATTTACAGTGAAGATGTCGGATGCATGGAAGAGAGCTTCGATGGATGCCCTAATGGAGAAAATTTCAAAGATGGATCGCTGTTCTTTGCCTGAGAGATCAGATCTGAGAGAATACGGTGGCAAAAACTCAGATCTAAGGTGAAAGACAGAAGCTTTGACCAAAGGGAAGGAGAAAGACGATAACTTTGAAGGCGATCCACCACCAGAGTCAGATCTTGGGTACCACGGCCCTGGGGACGAAGCGACGGGAGCATGTGAAGACCAACCTAGAGGCGACATGCACCGACGGGCATGTTAGGACGGCCGCGACCAATCGGAGGCCCTTGCAGAGGCTGGCGACCTTCAACCGATAGTGGCCGGCAACACCCAGGGGGTCGCCTGGGGCCTTACGGCCCCTCCAGGGGGCAACGAACCTCTTGGCGTCACCTAGGGCCTCGTAGCCCCTAGGCAGCCCCACCTAGGGCTTGGGAACCTCGCGGCCCCTAGGCGGCCCTGCCTGGGGTTGGCAACCCCCCGCTGGGTCACCTAGGGCCTCACGGCCCCTGGACGACCAGCCACAGGCGAGCAAACCCCGCTCGAGTCGCACATGCCCATTCGGGCCTTAGGCGGCCAGCCCAGAGTTCTGGGACCCCCCGAGCAGGCCTCGGTGGACCTGTCGATGGTGTGGAGCACTTCCAGGGGCCCTACGGCCACTAGTTGCTTGGGGAACAACCGCAGCGACATCCCCTGGTAGGCGGTGGACCATATGGAGAGCTTGAAGATCCCATGGCGCATATCCAGGATATGACGAGGACGTCAGAGATAGAGAGTGAGGACAAGATGGGGGGAGGAGCCACATGGGGAGACTTTGGTGCACAACCAAATACCTATCTGTAGTTTCACTATGGCCAGCCAAGGGGGAGAGAAGGGTAGGTGGTATTTGGTCCTGAAAGCAGGGTCGAAAGCTGAGGGTGTCGGTCTTCAAAGGAAAGTATACTTATGGGTGGGTTTACCATGCTGAGAGATATTTGGCAGTGAACCTCATGACGAAAGAGGAGAAGTTCTAGGCGGTTAGCATTTGTTTGGAAGGAAATGCATTGTCTAGGTTCTAGTGGAGAGAGTAGAGGTAACCTACGAGATCTTAGGAGGAGTTCAAGGAATGCTTATTGGATAGGTTCTAAGATACTCAGGAAGTGGATTTACACGAGTAACTCCTTGCACCCAGATAGGATGGCACCATTATATGCTACAAGGAGAGGTTCAAAGTGCTCTTAGGCCGAGTGAAGGGGATACCAGATGTGACACTAGTGGGGAGCTCAATGAGGGAGCTCAGGGTAGACATCTGAGCTAAGCTACGCATACAAAGGCCGAGAGGACAGATAGACATAATGGAACTGGCCCAGATGATCGATGATATGCACATAGCAGAGCAACGGGTCAAGGAAGCTTGGAGTGGCTCCACTTTCCACAGCTAGGCACCTTTAGGAGGGTAGAAGGCCCATGCAGGAGGATTCTAGATCGGAGGAGTCCAGACTAGCATGGAGAGGAGCAGTTGTGCACAGCCGAGTGGACAATTCTGGTGCCTGACGAAGGCGACGGTGCAGAACAAGAAGGAGAATGGGTTATGTTTCCGATGTGACGAAAAGTTTATCACAGGACATCTCTGCTGAGACCCCACCCTCCAGGTGTTATTAGTGGATAAGGAGGAAGAGGTGAGCATCAGCATACCCACTTGGACGTAGCAAGTATCACTCAACTCCATGGTGGAGTTCACTTCAAACCACACTACAAAGTTGACAGAGAGGATTTTAGAGCAGGATGTGGAACAACAGAGATTGAAGCAAGTGACACTGAAAGTTTCAGAGTGATGATGGGAACATAGAAGATGGAGCATAGTAAAAGAGTTTGATGTCAGCTGATTTTGACTCTACAGATGATTTAGATTGTGGAGGACTTCTTGCCACTAGGCCTAGGCAGGCAATATAGATGTTATTTTGGGTCTAAGGTGGCTTCAGTCTTTGGGGGACACAAGGATCAACTGAAAACTATTGCGGATGGAGATCCAGAATGGTGGAAGAGTGGTGATGCTCCAGGGAAATCCCAACTTGTGCCAAACCATGGTTTCCTTAAGGACAATGGCTAAGGCAATACAGACAGAGGGCAGATGATTTTTGGTGGAGTTGCAGGGGTTGGTGATCACTCCTTATTTTACACTTTTTTCCCGCATGTTTGCATGCCATTTAGATCGCCCAAATCATGTTTTTCACGATATATCGACGATATTGCGATGCTTTTCACGATTTGTTGTTTTTGTCGCATTTCAGGTGATTTGGAGTGATTTGGAGTGATCTCGAGATGCGCTTACTCCAGAGGGTCACCGACGACCTCCCCGAGGGGTAATTTGCTGTTGGAGAGGAGCGGAAGAAGAACGGACGTCGCAGGAGCGACGAGGAGGCCAAAACAAGCTGTTTGGGCATTTTTAGTGTCCCACTCGGCCGAGTGAAGGAGTCACTTGGCCGACCAGCGAGACACCGCTTGGCCGACCAGATCAGACACGATTCATCGGCCGAGCGACGGAGACCACATCGGCCGAGTGACGAGATCCCGTCCGCCCGAGTGGTGCCCAGACGAAGCCATTCAAAAATCGCCAACTTACTGTTTTTCGTTTGCCTGAGCTTCAGAAGACCCACTCGGCCGAGTGGATAATCCCGACCGCCCGAGTACCAAGAAGCCATCGGCCGAGTGACGACAACTCACTCGGCCGAGCCGCCCCCGAAGTGAAGACCCCTGAAGATCAAGACTTACTGGAAATTTACAGGGTTTCTCACTCGGCCGAGCGACTTTTGTCACTCGGCCGAGTGCGACGCACTGCCTGTAGCGAAAATTGCGGAAAACAGGCTGCGCAATGGTATTTTGGTCACAGTTTTTGGACGATTTTGGGGGGTATTTAACCCCTGTTTTTACCCTAGTTTTGAAGAGCTTCTCTCTTAGATTTTTGCAACTTTTAGATTAAACTTTTAGCTTTATTCTTGTGATTGGAGAGGAAACAAAAGTTGATTTTTGTTGGATTATTTGAAGAACTCCATTGGTTTGCCTCTCTCTTCTCCTAAAAATTCTATTTTTATTGCATATCTCAATATTGTGATGAATTCTTTTGCTTATTTCATTGATTATTTTTGTGTTTGTGCTATGAATTGTGAGTAGTCTCCACGTCTTGGGGCGTGGGGATGAACCCTACAAGCCCAATTTCAGAATTGTGATGAATTGGTAGAAATTTTGCTAGAATTGTTATTAGGAATTAGATTGGGATCAATTTACTACGGATAGCTAGGAGTTCATACCGATTGGGATTTGCAAGAGATTGGATCCCAATTCGATAGGAAACCCTAGAAATCCGAATTGGGTTGGAATCGAATTTCCGTAGTATCGGTTTGCAAGAGATTGGACCGATACTAGGGTTCCCGGTTGCAATTCCGTACCGATACCCGTTTGCAAGAGATTGGACGGGTAGGAACTATCCCAATCTAGGTCGTGGGCCGAGTTTGCAAGAGATTGGGCTCGGTGCGCGATTGAACGATGATGTTGATCCTAATGCTAGCTTCCCTAGGCTAGGGTTTGCAAGAGATTGGACCCAAACCTAGGATAGCTATAGACCGGCAATAGCGCGAGAGCGTGAGCTTGGTTCTACATTCAGTTGCAACTAGTTCATCCAAAATCTTATTCTAGCAATTTTGATACCGATGAACCACGTTTACGAAATACGGTGAGTAGCGGGAATTCCCCATTCCCTAGACGTTCTTTATTTGATTTGATATTTCCGTACTTTGTCTGACGATTGTGACAGGATCGCCAAGGGCAAATTTCTCTCTTCTTAAATAGCCAGGTTGATTGGATCAAGCACGGTCATTCGTCCTCCCTGTGTTCGATAACCCGCTCGCTGCTATACCGTGCGCTTGCGGTAAAACTACAACCGTTCTTTGGGTTACATCCCGGAGCGATCAAGTTTTTGGCGCCGTTGCCGGGGAGGCGATTGCGTTTGAATCTTTCCACCCTAGCTGTTTTTTTATTATTATTATTTATTTTATTTCTTTATTTTTCTTTTACCTAACCCTTCCATTGTGCTAATCGCTTCTTTGAAACTTTGTTCTCCTGTGCATGTACACGAGATCCACGGCGGACCATGAAGCTATATTATTTGATCCAGAGATCGAACGTACCGTGCGGAGACTTAGAGCGGAAAGGAGACAAGATTGGGAAGGGCGGTTTATGACCAACCCGGAAACTGCTGAACAATTGGCGGCAAGGATGGCGAGAATAATTTCTATTCGAGATAGGCTTCGGCCTAAGACCTCTTCTACGACCTCATCCATTGCCATGCCGGAGTTGGCGGCTGACAAGAACTTTGAGCTAAAGACTGGACTAGTGGTTCTGATGCAGCAGGATCCATTTCATGGGAATGCCCATGAAAATCCTCACTACCACATCCAATTATTCTTGTCGAAGTGCGCCACATTCCAGATGCCGGGGGTCTCCATCGATGCCATCAGACTGCGTCTCTTCCCCTTCGCGCTAAAAGACAAGGCATTCTATTGGTTGAGGACGCAGGCTGAGGGAGTCTTTACCACTTGGGACGAGTTGGCGAGTGCATTCATTGATAAGTTCTATCCGCTCTCCAAGACGGTGAAGATTCGGAGCGCTCTCATGTCCTTCAAGCAAGGACCCCAAGAGACGCTCTATGAGGCTTAGGAGCGTTTTAAAGATCTGCAGCATCAATGCCCACACCATAGCATTGAAGATTGGGAGCTAGTTCATAGCTTCTACAATGGTCTCCAACCGGGGTCCAAACAAATTATTGATGCCGCGGCGAATGGTGCTATCTTGTCAAAGACTCCCGAGGAAGCTACGGCCCTAATTGAGGAGATGGCCTCAAACAATCAACAATGGGGCGATGAGCGAGGACACTCTACGTCCTCCTTAAAGCCAACTAGTATCTATGAGGCGAAGGCCGTAGCGGAGCTTACAAGCAAGTTTGATTCTCTCCACAAGGTGGTGGAGAGACTGGAGAAGTTTATCACGGAGCCCCAAGGGACCCCTTCCACCTCCGCACCAACGAACCAAATTTGTGATTGGCAAGACCAATCTCAAGCCATGTATGCGGGGGGGAGAGCAAGGAGAAGGATCCTTGAAGTAAGTACAATATGTCGCGGGGAACCAAGGATATTGGGCCAATCCGGCCACAAGAAATCATCCCGGATTCTCTTACGCCAACAATGAAGGAGCTTGGAACCCGCCACAACAACCACCTCAACAAGCTCGACCACCACCACCCCAACAACAACACTATCCGCCGAGGGGGCCTCCACAACAAAATTTCCAACCGAAGCAACAAGTTCCACCTTATAGGCCGCCCGGATACAATCAAGGGTGGAGAAATCAAAATCAAAACCCTCCACAAGCTCAACAACAATCCGACTTCGAAGCTAGAGTGGAGGCGTTTATGGTCGAGCAAAAGAAGGTCAATGCTACCTTGCAGGCGGGGCAAGACTCCCTTGCAACCGTTGTGGCTCAAGTCTCGGAGCAATTGGCATTGCTCAATCGGAATACTCAACACTTGCCGGCGCAACCCGAGCCAAACCCTCGGGGCAACACCGGCCACATCAATGCCGTAGTTGCCGTTACTACTAGAGGCGGGAAGGATACCACCCCCGCCATGATTCCTACCGAGGAGCCCGTGGAGGAAAGTTTGGAGCCAATTGAGCCGGTAGTTGAAGTTGAGAAGGAGAAAGAGCCACAAGAAAAGGAGAAATCTAGAGCAGAGCAATTGATTGAGGAAAGGCGCTTCATGCCACCGGTCCCATTCCCCCAAAGGCTTGCTAGAGCGAAAATGGAGAAAAGGCTAGCAAAGTTTCTCGAGTATCTGAGAGGGGTTAGCCTCAACATTCCCTTCCTCGACGCCATCGTGGAGATCCCCACATATGCTAAATTCTTAAAGGATTTGATTTCGGGGAGAAAGAGGAAGGAGAAGATTATGCTAGCCGAGGAGGGCTCTTGGTTCACCAAGAGAGAGAAGGAGCCGGCTAAATTCAAAGATCCGGGGAGTTTTCGAATTCCTTGCACCTTGGGCGGCGTCCCCCTTCAAAAGGCGTTGGTAGATTTAGGGGCTAGTGTGAGCCTCATGCCTCTCTCCATGTTCCTAAGGCTAAACACCGGGACGAAGTTGAAACCTACCGACATGCGGATACAATTGGCCGATGGGCGGATAACGAGGCCGGTAGGGATCGCCGAAGACATCCCGCTACAATTCCTGGGGGGAATATGCTTGCCATGTGACTTCGTGATCATGGACGTTAAGGAGGAGGGAGATACGTCATTGATACTTGGATGCCCGTTCCTCGCCACCGCCGGTGTGATTGTCGACGTGCGAGAAGGTACCCTAACTTTGAACGTCGGCAACATCGAGGTGGAGCTTCACATTCCTAAGGCTATGAAACACATGCCTTACCATGAGGAGCTTGACTACATGGACCTCCTTGATGAGGTAATTGAGGAGGCGATCCCTCACTCGATTGGCGCTCTTTTCGATGAGGATTTCGAGGAAGGCCCGGATTTAGGCCGAGATGAGAAGATAGATGATTCCCCCGACCTCTCCGCTGAAAATGATGAAGGCGACGCTGATGTCGCAAGGATTCGAGAGCTCTGCAAGCTCTCGAAATTGAAGGCTCCGAAGAAAGCCCCACCGATACGGAAATCGGCGTCACCGGTGAAGCCGTTGACCGGAGCAAACGCTAGCTTGGGGGAGCCTCCCCCCAACACTATTCGAGCCGGGAGACCACCGAGGGAGAACACGCCGCCGCAACTTCCGAATCCAAGCGTTTTCCCCGGAAAGTTTGATGGGTGCATCTCATATGCACCAAACATCCCGCATTAATTGAAAATCATAGGGGGTCGAGCTCACGACCTTAAACGAGCGCTTGTCGGGAGGCAACCCGACGGTTATTGCATTATTTTCATTTTTCTTTTATTTTTGTTTTAGAAAATTTTAGTGTTTTGAGTCGTTCGCTTAAAAATTTTGTGATAACGGGTCCTATTTTTCTTGACAGGAGAGGAGATAGGTAATTCCATCATGAGGAGGAGACCGTGACGACGAGGAGCGCCCCAGGAAGACGCTCGATGCTTAGGAGGAAGATGAAATCGACTGGAGGAAGAAAGACGGAGTTTAGAGCCCAAACGAAGACAAACAGTAGAAGACAAGGCTCACTCGGTCGAGTATACTAGTCACTCGGCCGAGTACACAAGTTCGTCCGGCCGAGCCGCTCACGAACGAGGGAAGTCTGCTGTACCCAACTCTCTGTTTAATTTCATGATTTCAGTATAACTGCTACTCGGCCGAGTATATATTTTCACTCGGCCGAGTAAAAGGGATACGCTCCTAGGGCGAGTCTTGCCGAGTAGCTTGAGCCACTCGGCCGAATGGACTTACTCCACTCGGCCGAGGCTGGCAAGGCCACTCGGCCGAAGCGTAAGCGGGGAGGAATTTTCCATTGATCTCACTCGGCCGAGTGACCTAGTCACTCGGTCGAGTCGTAACTTTAACTATATAAAGGGCCGGGGGGGGCACGTTTTTCGAAACGAAAAAATCCCAATCGCCCGCGACCCCTCAGCTCCCTCGCCCGTTCCCCTCGCTCGCGCCCCCCACTCGCCCGGCCCTCGACCCTCGCGCCGCTGCTCGGCCAGCCACCACCGGCCGAGCTCCGCTGTGCCTCGCCCGAGTCGCCGCCGGCGGCCACCACTCCGGCCACCTCCGGTGTCGCCTATTTCGCCTTTTTCTCCTCTTTTTGTGTATTTTTCGAGGATCCACGCGTTAAACGAACCCCAAACCCAAATTGATTTCTATATCTATCTATTATACCCCTAATGCTACATACGTTTTGAATATTACTCGCTGATATCTCCATTTCATGCGCAGGTTGTTTCTGGGAGCTCAGGGGAGCCCAGGGGAGCTTCTCGGGACTGATTTGGGCTTCGTGGAGGCGTTGTCTTCGCACGCTTCCATTTCTTTGCACTCGCGGCGTGTCGTGGTATACTCTTTCCCTTATTTTGCACACGCCGCACTTTTTACACTTTTCGGCGCGCGCTCGGGGCCCATATGCCGCCTCGGACACGGCCGCGGTCGAGGAGAGCTTCCGCCAAGCGGAAGCGGTCGGATGACGCCGGCCCCTCCCACGAGTTGGAGGACTCTCCTCCGCCTTCCCCCACACACCCCGTCCACCCAGCACAGCCTGCAGGTCCCGCACACCCTTCACAGCATGCAGAGCCCGCACAGCCCATACACCCCGCACAGCCGCTCCCTGCCGCTCCACAGCCACCACCTTCGGCTCCACTTATCGGGCCGCTGGGGATCACGTTCCGGAACGACGCACACCGCGTCGCTTTCGAGCGTATTTCCCAGCGCTCGATCGTACCCTCCAGGTTTGCACACCTTGCCGACCTAGGACGCCTGGGGGTACTAGAGGGGATGCTCACGTTGTACGACAACGTGGGCTGGCGAGATTTCTTTCAGGTGTCGGCGGACACGTTTATCCGTCCGACACTTGAGGTACTTAGTTCGATCGCCCGGACCGACGAGGGATGCTTGTTTCGGTTCATGGACCGGGAGTGCCAGGTCACTCTCGGTATGATGAGAGCCTTTTTCTCGTGGCCCGATGTCCCCGGGGCCGATCGCGGTTACGGCCCCACCCATATCCCCCCACCTTCCTTCGACGCCGGTGCCTTCTGGGCCCGGATTACGGGTCTCCACGCTGCCTTTGACCCTAGTAGGGCCAAGGCCTCGGCCATTGTCCATCCATGCCTCCGTATAGCTCAGCGCCTTATGGCGACGACCTTTTTGGCCAGATATGAGCCGGGCACGATGTCCACACCAGAGCTCTACATGCTCTACGCGATGACACGGCCCAGAGCTCTATCTAGGGATGGCGATGAGCTGGTCCCCGCCGTCGTGATTGATGTCGCGGCTTGGTTTTTGGACCGCATCATTGTATCGGTGGGCGCTCGCTCACCGATATGCTGCGGCGGCCTGATCACCTTGCTTGCCCTTATGACCTGCGAGGACTTCCCTGACGACCTGCGACGAGCACCGGGCCCCACTTCTCTGTCGATTGATGTTATGGCCCGGATGAAGATGCTTCGTCCGCACGGTGAGCGACACTGGGTCTGGTTGCACGGCCCTTACGGTGCCGATTACATGATTCTTCCGAGCCCAGCTCGGACTCAGATTGCACCAGCCCACGTGGACTGGCTCCCTGCGATGGATGTTCTCATCCCCGCCGCTTACGTGCTCGAGGCCGAGGAGGCCGAGCAGGCCCACGCTGCCCACGCTGCCCCCGCAGACCCTGTTGCACCTGCCGAGCCTGCTGCCCCTGTTGACCCCGTGGCCCCTCAGCCTATCCCTGATGTTTCCGATGCTCCTGACACCTCTGTCCACACCTCTGTCGGTGTCGGGAGTACCTTAGCTGAGCCCACTTCCACTACTTCCACGCCTGTCACCACCACCACTGGCCCTCTGTCTGCCGAGCCCGTTTCTTCAGCCCCACCCGAGCGCCCGTCGACCATAGTTGAGTGCGGAGAGCCCTCTGTCTCCACTGTTGCTGTATTTTCCGAGAGTGTCGTGGCGTCTGTCCACACTTCTGTGCCACCGACCTCTCCGGCCGCCTCGCTGCCCCTTTTGCATTCTTCTTTCGTTGCTGCTGCCTCCACTTCTCACCAGCCGGTGCCCCGGCCTCACACTGAGGCCAGGCCCACATTTGCGAGCGCAGCACCTTTCGTTCCCTTCCCCGCTGAGCCTGTCACCTACGCGACCCGAGTACGCCAGCCCCGACCTGCACAGCCCAGACCGGTGCGTCCCTCTGCACCACCTCCCCCCGACACTGTACTTCAGAGCATTCGTGCTCTAGAGGGGGCGGTGAGTGGCCTCCGAGGCGACCTTCGGACCCTGTCCGCCACCGTCCATGCGATGGCTGGCCGCTTTGACCTGCTCCCGCAGATTCACTACTGTCTTACCCAGGTCCTGGAGCGTCTCCCCCGCGTACCCGTACCCACCCAACAGGTTCCCACGGCCACTTCCACCCACACTCGGCCTGTTCCCACCCCCACTCCCACACACACTCAGCCTGCTTCCACCCCCACACGCACCCCCGCTCAGCAGCCTGTCCCACTCCCACCACCACTTCCGCCTCAGGACGGAGACGGCGCATCACCACCTTCTTAGGCACCCTTGATGCCGTCGATTATTTTTGTCGTTGTGCTGACCGTTTCTGCTGGGTCCTGTTGCATTTTTGTCCACCCCCCTCCCCTCACTTATTTTGGGATCCTCATTCTGATCGTATCTTTATATATCTTTTTTGGGAGAGAGGGAGAGTTTTTGGTGCTCCACCTTTATATCTGTATCACTCCATACCTGCATGCATCATGTCCGCATCATATTTTTCGTTTCATTATTTTTCCTTTATTTTCCTTTTTTCCCATCATGCATGCATCCTCACTTACCCCTCACATTACTTGTCTCTCGGTGTGCCACACTTTGCACATTGAGGACACTGTGCCATTTAGCTTGGGGGAGTGAGTTCTCACGATTCTTTTTCGATTTGCCACCTTTAATTTTAGTTTTTCACACCATTTTTCGCTTTTGCACTTATTTTCATCATTTTTCTTTTATTTTGCCATGCATCACGTTTTTCTTATTTTTCTGTGTGCCGCATTGTAAATAGTTCTATTTTCCCTTTATCTTTATTTCTTTCCTTTTCATCTCATGCTAGAGATGACTTTTCTATGATAATGATGATGACGTGGAGTTAGCTTACTCTATTTGCATGCTTTATTTGTCATGTCTTGGATTTTATTTCTGATATCATATGCTATGACTTGCCTTGCATTTAGAGATAGCAACCCACACTTTTTTCCGCATGAAAATGGATGAAATTTTATTATTAGCTGAGTCTGAATATTCATATGTATGCTATCACAGAAAACACACCAAGACTCACGCATTGAATGCCTATATCTGGAGTACCGATTTCTTTTCCTATATCACTTCTATATGCATGAATTGTACATTTCACTTCAGGATGATTGAATGATGTTAGCTATGATAAATCTGGATTAGTTAGCTTTTTTGTGATCGAAACTGAGTAGATTAGATTACCCTGCTGAAGTTGTCGTGCATGTCTTATAGAGTGAACCGAGAGATATATTTATTTCTTTCTCCACAAATCTTGAACATCATTTCTCTACTTTTAAAATCATTGGTGAATCTCCCCTTAGCGATTCTATTATATGGCATTTCCCCCCGCTATTAATTCCTAGCTCCAAATTTCCCGAATTCAAAAAAAAAGAGAGAAAATATTCTTGTATATCAATATCTCTCTTTGAGTTGGGATCGTTGTGTATATATGCTATATCAAAAAAAAACAAACAAACAAAAGAGAGAGAAAAAGAAACAGAAAGGAGGAAAAATCCTCAATAAAAGATCCCATCTCACTTTCTTTCTTTCTTCTCTCTTTCCGTGTTCATTTTCCTTGCTTTTGGAGCTTTATAAAAATGGGGATGTAAATATTTTTTATGCCACCACGCCTAGAGATAAGCTTGGGGGAGAGAATCCATTGATGTGTGAGAGAGTGACTACTTGACGTTGCACGACAACCTAGGCTAAGTAATATTCTATACTCGGTGAGATTGTTTCTAGCTTTACGAAGTCCAGAAATCTAAGCCTAGCACTCATTTCATGAAATCCATACTTTTCTATTCTCTCTATTCTATTGTGTGATACTCTTATACTCCTCATAGAAAGCATTCAATTGAAAAGTGTGTGATCTGTGATTTGTATACCGCTTTAAATGATTCAGACGATGTTAATTATAAGATTATTCCGTTTTTCATGATTATATTGTTGTTCGTGGGCTTTCTATTTCTATTTGCACTATTATACTATGATATCAAAATAAAACTCTTTGACATGTGTTTTTCATTCAGTGCATGCTATACGAGTAAGCGGAACCCACGTCCTGAGAAAATGATCTAGCAGCTTACCTCTTCGCTTCTTTCTTTCTTCTTTATTTTTATTTCGTTTTTCATTCTTCTCCGTTTTTCATTCTTCATTTTTCGCCGTTTTCGTTTTCCGAATCCACCGGGTTCGCCTTTTACTTATCTTCCTCGAGGACGAGTAAGAGGCAAGCTTGGGGGATTTTGATCACTCCTTATTTTACACTTTTTTCACGCATGTTTGCATGCCATTTAGATCGCCCAAATCATGTTTTTCACGATATATCGACGATATTGCGATGCTTTTCACGATTTGTTGTTTTTGTCGCATTTCAGGTGATTTGGCGCGATTTGGAGTGATCTCGAGATGCGCTTACTCCAGAGGGTCACCGACGACCTCCCCGAGGGGTATTTTGCTGTTGGAGAGGAGCGGAAGAAGAACGGACGTCGCAGGAGCGACGAGGAGGCCAAAACAAGCTGTTTGGGCATTTTTAGTGTCCCACTCGGCCGAGTGAAGGAGTCACTCGGCTGACCAGCGAGACACCGCTCGGCCGACCAGATCAGACACGATTCATATGTGCACTCGGCCGAGCGACGGAGACCACATCGGCCGAGTGATGAGATCCCGTCCGCCCGAGTGGCGCCCAGACGAAGCCATTCAAAAATCGCCAACTTACTGTTTTTCGTCTGCCTGAGCTTCAGAAGACCCACTCGGCCGAGTGGATAATCCCGACCGCCCGAGTACCAAGAAGCCATCGGCCGAGTGACGACAACTCACTCGGCCGAGCCGCCCCCGAAGTGAAGACCCCTGAAGATCAAGACTTACTGGAAATTTACAGGGTTTCTCACTCGGCCGAGCGACTTTTGTCACTCGGCCGAGTGCGACGCGCTGCCTGTAGCGAAAATTGCGGAAAACAGGCTGCGCATGGGTATTTTGGTCACAGTTTTTGGACGATTTTGGGGGGTATTTAACCCCTGTTTTTACCCTAGTTTTGGAGAGCTTCTCTCTTAGATTTTTGCAACTTTTTAGATTAAACTTTTAGCTTTATTCTTGTGATTGGAGAGGAAACAAAAGTTGATTTTTGTTGGATTATTTGAAGAACTCCATTGGTTTGCCTCTCTCTTCTCCTAAAAATTCTATTTTTATTGCATATCTCAATATTGTGATGAATTCTTTTGCTTATTTCATTGATTATTTTTGTGTTTGTGCTATGAATTGTGAGTAGTCTCCACGTCTTGGGGCGTGGGGATGAACCCTACAAGCCCAATTTCAGAATTGTGATGAATTGGTAGAAATTTTGCTAGAATTGTTATTAGGAATTAGATTGGGATCAATTTACTACGGATAGCTAGGAGTTCATACCGATTGGGATTTGCAAGAGATTGGATCCCAATTCGATAGGAAACCCTAGAAATCTGAATTGGGTTGGAATCGAATTTCCGTAGTATCGGTTTGCAAGAGATTGGACCGATACTAGGGTTCCCGGTTGCAATTCCGTACCGATACCCGTTTGCAAGAGATTGGACGGGTAGGAACTATCCCAATCTAGGTCGTGGGCCGAGTTTGCAAGAGATTGGGCTCGGTGCGCGATTGAACGATGATGTTGATCCTAATGCTAGCTTCCCTAGGCTAGGGTTTGCAAGAGATTGGACCCAAACCTAGGATAGCTATAGACCGACAATAGCGCGAGAGCGTGAGCTTGGTTCTACATTCAGTTGCAACTAGTTCATCCAAAATCTTATTCTAGCAATTTTGATACCGATGAACCACGTTTACGAAATACGGTGAGTAGCGGGAATTCCCCATTCCCTAGACGTTCTTTATTTGATTTGATATTTCCGTACTTTGTCTGACGATTGTGACAGGATCGCCAAGGGCAAATTTCTCTCTTCTTAAATAGCCAGGTTGATTGGATCAAGCACGGTCATTCGTCCTCCCTGTGTTCGATAACCCGCTCGCTGCTATACCGTGCGCTTGCGGTAAAACTACAACCGTTCTTTGGGTTACATCCCGGAGCGATCAGTTGGTAGGGGAGGATGAGGAGCAAAAGCAGGACATCCCTCCAGTGATGTAGCAAGTACTGGTTCGGTTTGAGGGAATGTTCCAGATGCCTCGTGGGCTCCCACCTCCATGGGACCAGGAGCATGCCATCGTCCTGTGAGGAGCCTCACCTATAGCGTGATCCCATACCACTACCCCAGGTGCAGAAGTTTGGTATCAAGATGATGGTGGTAGAGATGATTTTGGCAAGTATGATCCAGAACATGTGAGCCATTTTCAACCTCAGTCCTGCTAGTGAAGAAAAAGGATGTCAGTTGGAGGTTTTGTGTTGACCACATGGCGTTAAATTAGGAGACGGTGCCAGACAAATTTTTAATTCATGTGATCGATGAGCTCCTAGATGAGCTTCATGGAGCCGTAATATTCTCCAAGATTGACTTGAAGTCAGGATACCACCAGATCAAGATGTGGTCCGTGGATGTGGCCAAGACTGCTTTTAGGACTTACGAGGACCATTACAAGTTCAAGATCATGCCTTTGGCTTGACCAACGCACCTGCTACCTTCCACTCATTGATGAATAAGGTATTCTATCCATATTTGAGGATGTTTATGCAGGAGTTCTTTGATGACATTCTAGTATATAGTCAATCTATAAAGACACATGTTGAGCATTTAGGGATTGTGCTACAAGAGCTACAGAGCCACCAGCTTTATGCTACTAAGAGAAAATGCATGTTCGTCCAGCTTAGGGTGGAAGGCTTAGGGCATGTGGTGTCAGTAGTCACAGTAGATAGATCGAAGATTATGGCGATAGTTGATTGGTCACACCCTACTACTTTGCGGGAGCTGAGAGGATTATTAAGCTTGACGTGATATTATATGAAGTTTGTGAAAGGAAACATCACCATTACCTGACTATTGACGGAGCGGCTTAGGAAAGACAATTTCCAGCGGAATGATGATGCGATGAGAGCATTTAAGGTCCTGAAGAGGGGCATGACCAACATACTAGTGCTGGCTCTCCCAAATTTTAGTAAGCCATTTGTGGTGGAGATGAATGCCATGGGGTATGGATTGGGTGCCGCACTTATGCAGGATCAGAGTCTGGTGGCTTACTTCAACTAGGTGTTCGTAGCGAGGGCTCGGCTCAAGTTAGTGTATGAGCGTGAGCTGATGGCCATTATGCTAGTAGTGTAGAAGTAGAGACCCTACTTGCTTGTTTATTGTTTCATTATGCGTGCGGATCAGAGGAGCCTTAAATACTTGTATGAGCAGCGGAAGGTGACCAGGGAGCACCAGAGTTGGCTCTAGAAGCTGTTCGGTCATGATTTTGACATTCAGTATCGACCATGGCTAGAGAACTAGACGTCAAATGCATTGTCATGACATGTGGATGATTTGTAGTTGGCCACTTTGTCTGTACCAGTACTGCAATATTGGGAGCCATTGCTTTGTGAGATTGAAGCAGATGAGGAGTTGGCCATAATAAGGTCTACACTTCTACCGTGATCGACGAAGTTTCCAGAGTATTTCTTGGAGGGGTAGTGGTTATTATATCAGGGATGGTGGGGTTTGCCTAGGACCTCCCCACATATTCCGAGCATCTTACATGAGTTCCATGGCAGTGCAGTTGGGAGTCATTCTGGGTCATAAGGAATTATTGACGCTTATCGAGAGAGGTGTACTAGAAGGGTGGCTATGAGTGATGCATGTCAACGTCACAACTATATGGTGATGGCTCCTAAAGGTTTGCTATAGCCAATATATCTATCAGATCGAGTTTGGAAGGAGGTGACGATGGATTTCATCAAGAGGTTGTCGAAACTAATATTAATGCACGTTCTACAATCAAAATCTAAAGAAGAAAAAGAAATTACAAACTGTTGCAGAGAAAACTAAAGTACACCTGATTATTCTATGGAAACCCCTGAAACACTATGCAAAAAGGCGTCATCCCCATTGGAGGAAGAAGGCATGTATTTCTATGCTAGAAAATCCCACAAAAATCCCAAATCTGTCCCTTGGCGGCGCCCAAAATCACCCAGAAAACCCTAATTGACGTGGTCGCGTCGGATTCGACGCGGCCGTGTCAAGCTATAGGGTGAAAACCTATTACTCTGTTTAATATCGACGCGACCGCGTGGAATTCCACGTGACCGCGTCGTTATGCGGTGCAGCATCTCAAAATCTCCTCCCAAACGGTCTCATGGGCGACCGTTTGTGGCCTTCAGCTCCTTGGTGTGTCGCAGTCGTGTTGATTGGTTACACGATTGCATCGATGGATTACTTCTCCCCTTGGCGTCATGGTCGATGCGATTGCGTGGAAAAGTCTACGCCACCGCGTCGATATTGCTTCCAACAGATTTGTGGGTGTCCTGGTGACGTGACCGCGTGGTTATTGCCACGCAATCGCATGGATCATGTTTTCTTCTTCTCCCATTAGTGTTTTGAGCTCCCGTTCGCTTCTCGTTTCGTTCCATTGCCTTTGCTTCCAATATAGGGTCATGATATTCTTCGTTTATATCTGAAATGTGTACAAGAGAACCAAGAGTAAAAAGAAACTAAACATTGGAAGAAATGATATGAAATGGGTGATGAAATGATACGGGATGCAAGGGAATAATGCATTAAATATATACAAAATGAGTACTCATCAGTTGGCCTGCCACCACCGTCGACAACTCCATAGGCCCTGCTAGCTCCCTTCCTGATGCTTTCAATGACTGGGATCAGATCACTAGGATGGGAGCCTTCCCTCGCACTGCGGCGAAGGCCTCTTCTATCATACACTCATCATTACGCCTCGCCCACTGCATTCTCGCAAACACATTATTTTGTAGGGAAGAGACAGGCACGGTAACGAGGCATGCGCTTCTCTTCTTGTGGGCCATGACACAGTCACGTGTTGTGCGAGCCACCGGTACCATTGCCCCATGTAGATTATTTCACGCTGGCTTGTGGCTGGCCAATAAGCTCATGTCCATTGCCACATCCACTGCTGGAAAGATTTGTTGTGACAGCTTTATTACACTGATCGCTTGCCACACTCCTATCTCCATCTAGATCCCTCATACCATAGCCACAGTTACTGATCCTACCTCTCTTGACCTCTTAGTCCTCACAAAACATGCACATGATCAAGATCCAACCTGAGAGGCCATTACTTATGGCTCCATGGACCGGCGACACCCACTCCTTATACTATTCTGTCGAACCTTGCTAGCACACGTATTGATGCATCCGTGCAAGGGTCATTTGACCCTGACCCCATTTTCCATTCCGCTGCACAGCCTCGAGCCCCATCCCACTCTTTTAGATCCATCCACATCCACTACACGCACCATTGTTATACCTGGGGGCACCCATGAGCCAAGAGTTACACCCCCACCCTTCATGGAGGATCCCCACTAGTGTGGTGACAGTTCTGACGGCTCTGGTCCGCCCCATCCTCCTCCCACTATAGAGGAGTGTATCTGCATCCTAGAGGAGAGTGTTCGAGACTTGAGGTCCACCATAGACGTCACGAGATCCACACTATACAACCTGAATTCCATGGTCCAAGACATATATGGCTGGCTCGTTGACCTTTGCATCCTCTGTGACACCAGACCTATCCCTCTCCCACGACTTCCGCCGCCACCAGAAGATGGAACCACTTGACCCCTCCACTGCTTGACCCTTCCACATATCGCATTTGCACTAGTTTTCCATTTCACGATCACATTTAGGGCACAACATTACACAAGCTTGAGGGATGCCACTTTTCTCCCATTTCCCCACCCTCTTTCCGCTCACACATCTCCTTACTTTATCACTGCACAATCCGCATTAAGGACAATGCTTACTTCCAGCTTAGGGGAGGAGCATTCCATGCTTTATATTTTCACATTTCATCTTCATTTTCACATTATCATACCCCACGTGCATATTATACCTTTCTTTTCCCTTCTTTCTCTTCTTTTTTCATGCATCATACCTTTTCCTTCTATCATTCCATGAAAAATTCATATATGTATGTATGTATGTATGTATGTGATCGGTCCATATTTTACACCTTTTTCTGCATATTTGCATACCATTTTGATCGCCCATATCGTGCTTTTCACGATTATTCGACGATATTGTGTTACTTTTCATTATTTCTTGTTTTTGTCGGATTTCAGGAAATATGGAGAGATCAGGAGCATAAATGAAATTAATGGATTTGCACGCTGGCCGCAGCATGCTCATGGCTTTATTGAGGAGCTAATAGCGCTGGACAATGAGCGGGAGAAGAAGATCGATAGAATCGACGAAGAGGCGAGGAGGAGAAGAGTTGCTTCCTGGAACAGGCCACTCGGCTGAGTAACACAGCGCACTCGTCCAAGTGAAGAAGCGGACTCGGCCGAGTACGACTGATACGAAGATACCTTGTGCCGCAATGTACTCGCCCGAGTGGTTAATTCCACTCGGCCGAGTAGAGAACTCCACTCGTCTGAGTGAGGTCAGAATTTCTAAAGGAAATCGAAGCAGACACTCTGAAATTCTGGGGAGCGTAGCAGAAGACCCACTCGACCGAGTAGGAAGTCTCTACTCGCTTCCTATGTTCAACCCAGAGAGGCGTCAACCCGCCTCCGATGTTCGACCCAGAGGCTACTCATTGACTGTCCACTTTGATCGAACTCCAAGTCATCCTTATATCGATCAAGTTTTCCTCGAACCGAAGCATCCAAGATTCCCTCTGGTGACTCCCAAGATTGAGGTGACTATGAAATTGATAGAAGCTCATGGCCTCTCAAAGGTCGAAGCTTCCCCATCAAGCGGATCGAAGAACGAGAAACGAGAATCAAAGGTCGTACACAAGACAGCTCGGTTTAAGCTCTAGAGCATCGGCGATCAGAGTCTCTGAAATCGAGCTTCGAGCTAAGTAGATCAAACACCGCCTTCAATGAATCTTGATTGATCGGTCAAAACTTTGAGTTAGGCCGATTTAATGCCGCTGTCTGCAAAGCCCGATCGATCGATCAATGCTTCGAGCTAGGTCGATCGAACGCCGCCTTCAGCGAAGCTCAAGCGATCTTGCCTTCAGGAATCTCAAGCGAGCTTGCCTTCATCCTTTGAGGTAAATTTCTCTGAGTTAAAAGTCCATTTTCTGACAAAACAAATATTGCATGTTCACTGCATGTTTGAGGAAATCCCTCAACCAAAATCTAGACATGTTGGCACTCCCACTTCGTTGCTCGGGCCCTCTACTGCGCGATGTTATTCCGAGCAAGAAGCCATATTTTCTTCATTGCTGAACTTACCTCTTGTCGAGCTCCAAGCTCGAAGGGGGCCCACTAACCTCTCCGAGAGAGCCTACCGAGCGAGTTCTGAGCAACGAGCTCCCCGAGAGTTCAGGGCTTCAAACGAAACTTATCTAAGCTTAGATCACCGAGCAAGCTCTAAGGATAAAACAAACCGTGAAAACGAGGTGATTGATTTTCAATTTTTTTCTATCTGCCCTCATCCTCAATCAATTATACTCATTGTCAATTTTAAAACATTGATAACATGTTGAGCTGCATGTTTCCAAAAATGCGGGAACTCCTCCAAGGCATGAAGACATGAAAATTTGCTACCAACTTGCCTAGTATGATCTACGCAAGGCCATGCACAAGATGAATTTAATTGTCGCAGGCAATCATTAGGTACACTTGGCAGGCCAAATGCGTCTCAGCGTGGGCTTCACCACATATGTCTTCCTCGCGGGTGTGAATTTCACATAACTTATATTGCCTGCCTAGACGAGATATTGTTGTTAAAACAAAACCGATCTAGGTTTACTCTTCAATAAACTAACTTATTCTTGATGAGTTGAAATACTTTCGACAAGTGAACCCTCAGAGGGCATTTAATCAACCATACTTTCCACTTTATTAAAGTGTACATGCTCACAAGTCAGCTTGAGATGCGTAGCGAGTCGTTCGGCTATACGACCGGGGGCCATTCCCTCGTTGACCAACCTTGATATGCGTTTGAAGATAAACCTTAGTACCATTGCAGACGACTTGGCTATCTGACCGACGGCCATTCATTTGCAGGCCAAGCAAGTAATAAAATCAGAGAACTATTCCCATCGTCGTAAGCCGTAAGCCGAGGGGCTACCTCTCACCACTGAAGAACATCGTCGTTAGCAGTAAGCCGAGGGGCTACCCCCTCACAACTGAACGACCTACTATCATCGTCAGCTGTCAGCCGAGGGGCTACCCCTCGCCACTGAATGACTATCATAGTCGGCCGTAAGCTGATTCGGGATATAAATTGCTTATCCCCCCCATTTCTGGACATTTTATGTGTATATCATGTTTAATTTGGGGTTGATACGTGTGTTTTCGTGATATCTTGGATTATTAACGCCTAATCTCTTTTTATACATAAAATGTGTGTTTTATAAACTAATTTTTGCTCTCCTTATTTTTCAGGTACTCCTGGTATTTTTCTAGATTTTCTGGAATTTTTCCAGAATTTTATGGAGCTTGGGCATATTTTTCATGAATTTTTGGAGCAAGAATGGGGTTTCTGGAATTTTAAAAACGAAAAAAAAGGGAAATAAATAAAAAAGCCCATGTGGGCCGGCCCGCATTCCTATCCCGTGGGCCGCCGCCGCTGGGCCGCGTTCGGTTTTAAAAAAAATTAAAACTTAATTTTACTGCGGAGCGGGCCGGCCCAGCTCCGGCCCGCCCCGTTGTTAACTAGAGCGGGCGCAGCCCCCGCTCATTTGGAGTGGGCGGCTGAAGAGCGGGCCGGGTCTCAGACCCGGCCCATTTCCGTGTTATGGCGCAGGCGTGCGCAAGTGGGCGGCGGGCGGCTTGCGCGGGTCGGATCCGACCCGATCCGACCCGCAATGCTGTTAAACAGGCCTGGGGTGCGAATTTTGACAGGGGCTGAGTTTTTTTGGTTCCAGCTTGCGGTTTGGGCGATTTTTAGGGTTTAGGAGGGGTTTCTTCTTCCCCAAAGGGCTTTGGAGGGGAGGAGGTCATTGGTGGAGCTTGGAAAGCTTGGTGGAGGAGCAAATTGGTAGAGTGAAGCTCATTTGGAGAGATCTTGGGTGAAAATTTTCCTCTCCCCTTTTTTATTTTTGCATCTCTCAATTTGTAATGAATTTGAATTAGTTGTGAATGAAAATTCAATCTTTTATTTCATGATGATTGAGTAGTGTAAATGGATTGGGTTGTGATTAATTGGGTTGGATATTAATTTTAGCCATAATTCCCTCTTGCCCAATTTCATTGCTAATGTTGGATGTGTAATTAGGGCAGAATTTTATTGGCTAAGACCCGAGAGGGCACAATTTGAGAAAATACCATGATCTTAATTTGATTAGTGCTCCGATCATACGTCCATCCCTATTGCAAAATTTCGTGTTGTTGAAAGCTAAACTTTCCGATTGGGCTTCCTTAGCCGGATGACCAATTGAGTTATATGCGGTAATTAGAGCATAATTAACGCCTATCTAAATGAACCCACAACTCATTCTCCTCGCCTAGCTATCCTAAATCCCTTTTGGCTCTCTAACCCTACCCCACTTAGGATTTTTTTAGTTTCACCACACTTTTTCATACACTCATCCACTGTTAATTGAGGTAGTTGAATCACGCTTTATTTTTCTTTATCCATCAAACTTGTGAACGTAGAACGACTTGTCCCTGTGATCCGACCCGGTACTCACCGGTTATTTTTATTGCATTGACACTCCTACAATTGGGAGGTGAACGTGTGCATCCTACTTGGATTGTGCACGTCTCGCGGTCAACCAATTGGCGCCGTTACCGGGGATAACGGTTTCTATTATTAGCATTTTTTGATTGATTTTGAAATTTTTAGTGTGATACTTCTATCTCTTAGTGTGTGTCTTTCCGTTTATTTATTTTCCACTTATTGAGTCGTTTGGTTGTTTATTTTCATTTTTTTGTGAAATTTTTTTTAAACATGGCATCATCTTCAGATTTTTCCGACGTTGATTTGGAGGATATCCCACTTCCACCATTCTTTCATGGCTCGGAGTGGGAGAACCCTCATTTACATATTAAAAAATTTGAAGAATGGATGTATTCATGTCTTGGTGGGAACATTAGCGGTGATTGCATATACTTCAGATTTTTTCCCTCTTCTTTACAAGATGATGCTAGATTGTGGTTTGATTCATTGTCTCTCGACTCACATTTTACTTGGTTGTCGTTTCAAGCTGAATTTGTCCGAGTATTTTTGCCTATCTTTTTGGAGCAGGTACAGGGGCGGCAGACCATGGAGCAGTACATATCGAGCTTTACCCAGGCCGATGGAGAGGCCTACCATCAGGCTTGGCAGAGGTTCACTGATTTGGTGCTTGCGTGCCCACACCAGAACTTTCACGAGGATCATCTTCTGCAGATCTTCTACACAGGGTTATTGCCATCTGGGAGAGATTTGGTGCAGATGAGCTGCCGTGGAGAATTCTTTGATTATTCGATCGAGGATTCATGGTGTTATCTGAGGGACCTTGCTGAGTGGGAGCAGACTGCGCCATCTGGAGAGCCGTCACTTGGATATGAGGATGATGGCCAGTCCCAGTTTTCACTTCAGGATGCAGAGCAGCAGGTCTAGTGTCAGCTTGAGAAGCCACCTTTGGGCTCTTTTTCTTGCGACCCCATGGGATACAGAGCAGAGATGAGGATGGGTTGCATGAGAGCCAGGTAGAGGATATTGACAGATTATATTTTGATGAGTCGGAGGAGATGGATGACGGAGTGCGTGTCGACCACGACGGTGACACTGTGCATTTTCACTTTGAGGTTGAGGATGAAGCGAATGTGCATGATGGCCAAGAGCAGATTGAGGACACCATGGAGCCTGAGCCACATTCCACTTCAGCGTTAGCTTCACAGGTCGAGGCGGTTGAGTACTTTGGGAGGACGACTGAGATGGACTATTTCTGGGATGGCGAGGATGATGCGTGCTTGGATTTGCCCGAGACGAGTCTACCTCCAGTCCCGTCACTGATGTCACTTCCCTCGTCTCAGGATGCGCACTTGCCAGTCATCGAGGAGATATGTCAGGAGCAGTTACCATTTGTGGGGAGTGCCGCAGAGATAGTTGATATTGATGTCGAGGAAGATGATAGCGACGGGGATTGCGACATGGTATATATTGAGCCCGAGCTCCCTCCTACTCCAGTTTTCTCTCTGCAGCCACTTCCACCTCCTCCTGAGGCAGCGTATCATTCCACACCTAGCACCACATTTCAGGGAAGTTTCCACCATCTCATGCCTTGCATTTCTGAAACCAAATTTTCACTTCCATATACATTTGTTTCAGATTGTCGTCCATTGCATTTAAATTCTTTTATTTGTTTTAACGACCCGTTTTGGAATGCTTTTGCAGGGCATGAGGACGTGGCTTGGATTGATGCAGCTCGTCTACCACATGATCCATATTATCCAAAGGAGATGCTTGGAATTGCATTGCTAGAATCCAAGGAGGCCGGTGGCGGCCTAGCTCCAAAACAGCTGGCGGAGGAGTAAAAGGATATGATTGAGCAGTTGCCACCGCCGTTATACATCTGGGATCCGCCATTTGCTAAGGTGTATTCCTTCCTTTAAGTAGTATAAATAAATAAAAAATTAGTTAGTTTGCTTTTGCATGTTTACTTTCGTATTTTTTTCTCTTTTCTAGGATCTTTTGCCAAGATCTGATACTCTTCCATCATTGAGGACAATGCTTATTTTAAGTTGGGGGGAGAGTGTTAGAATCTTTAGGATTAGTAGGATTTTGATGTTATCTTTAAAAAAAATGTTGAGATCCCTCCATGTTTCCATTATTCCATGGTTTTCATTGCATATCATATTTTGGCCTCCTTGTCCATACGCCATTTGCTTTATGTAGTCCCTACATGCTTCCATGCCATGCAATTTTTCGGATTATTATTTTGGTATCAATTCATCAATGTTTGATTGGCACGTTTTCATTTCTTTTCCATTTTGGATTCAAATGCTAATATGCAATGTATGAAACTATTTAATATGTTGTGATACCCTCTTTGAGACAATTTGGGAAAAGTTTGGTGTAAGTGGTTGCATGTGTTGGGATGAATGATATAGTTTTTAATTGGATTGGATTTGGCCATTTGGTTATGTTTTGTTTTCTTCTTGGAAGTGGGTGGATGAGTTGCTAACTTGTGTTTGGAATGAAAAAGAGAGTTAGTTTAAGTGAATGATTTTTCTAATCAAATTGAGTAGCCGGTGCCCCACGAAACATTGGGGAGGACGCCAAAAATGAGATTTAGGATATCATTCCATCCATTTGCATATGTAGCGTCATCGCGTGTATGCAAATGTGCTGGTGTTTGCATTTATGGCGTTATCTCGTGAATGCAAAAACATAAACATCAAAAACAAAAAAATAGAAAAGAAAGAAAAGAAAAGAAAAAGGAATGAAAAAAATGAAAGAATAAGCAACATGAGTGATGCAATCTCATCTTCCACAGCTTAGAAGAATTTCTTTTGTTTTGGCCATTTCCATGAAAGTTAGAAACCATGACATTGTGATATTTCCCGATACGTGCGATACGGTGCTTATTTCCTTACTTTTCTTTGAATTGGATTGAAGAGTGTATCATTTGTTATTTACTTTCATACATTGGGTATATTGGCTTTGAAATCATTTGGAAACATCATTTGTGTATGCCATGAGGATATCTTGTGATTTGGTGCATGTTTTCCCTTTAATCCGAATTTAGCGCATATTTTGCTAGGGACTAGCAAAAAGCTGGTTGGGGGTGTGATTCGGGATATAAATTGCTTATTCCCCCCCCCCCCCCCCCCCCCGTTTCTGGACATTTTATGTGTATATCATGTTTAATTTGGCGTTGATACGTGTGTTTTCGTGATATCTTGGATTATTAATGCCTAATCTCTTTTTATACATAAAATGTGTGTTTTATAAACTAATTTTTGCTCTCCTTATTTTTCAGGTACTCCTGGTATTTTTCTAGATTTTCTGGAATTTTTACAGAATTTTCTGTAGCTTGGGGATATTTTTCATGAATTTTTGGAGCAAGAATGGGGTTTCTGGAATTTTAAAAACGAAAAAAGGGAAATAAATAAAAAAGCCCATGCAGGCCGGCCCGCTTTCCTATCCCGCTGGGCCGCTGCCGCTGGGCCGCGTTCAGTTTAAAAAAAATTAAAACTTAATTTTACTGCGGAGCGGGCCGGCCCAGCGCCGGCCCGCCCCGCTGTTAACGAGAGCGGGCGCAGCGCCCGCTCATTTGGAGCGGGCGGCTGAAGAGCGGGCCGGGTATCAGACCGGGCCCGTTTCCGTGTTATGGCGCAGGCGTGCGCAAGTGGGCGACGGGCGGCTTGCACGGGTCGGATCCGACCCGATCCGACCCGCAATGCTGTTAAACAGGCCTAGAGTGCGAATTTTGACAGGGGCTGAGTTTTTTTGGTTCCAGCTTGCGGTTTGGGCGATTGTTAGGGTTTAGGAGGGGTTTCTTCTTCCCCAAAGGGCTTTGGAGGGGAGGAGGCCATTGGTGGAGCTTGGAAAGATTGGTGGAGGAGCAAATTGGTAGAGAGAAGTTCGTTTGGAGAGATCTTGGGTGAAAATTTTCCTCTCCCCTTTTGTATTTTTGCATCTCTCAATTTGTAATGAATTTGAATTAGTTGTGAATGAAAATTCAATCTTTTATTTCATGATGATTGAGTAGTGTAAATGGTTTGGGTTGTGATTAATTGAGTTGGATGTTAATTTTAGCCCTAATTCCCTCTTGCCCAATTTCATTGCTAATATTGGATGTGTAATTAGGGCACAATTTTATTGGCTAAGACCCGAGAGGGCACTATTTGAGAAAATACCATGATCTTAATTTGATTAGTGCTCCGATCATACGTCCATCCCTATTGCAAAATTTCGGGTTCTGGAAAGTTAAACTTTCCTATTGGGCTTCCTTAGCCGGATGACCAATTGAGTTATATGCGGTAATTAGAGCTTAATTAACGCCTATCTAAATGAAACCACTGTTGAGTATTGGACTCCCCGGATTTGGTTTTGGATGATGAGTAAACATAAATATATCATGAACTAACAATTTGTGAGCGTAGTTATGGAGATCGTCGCCAAAATACCACGTACAACTAAAGCGACGTCTTAAGACTTCTCAATATGCGTGATCGTGTGCCTGGAGCTTCGTTGAAGCTCAAGGAGTTTTATTGAAGTCAAGAGGAATGAAGATTGAAGCTTTGAAGACGGCTCGTAAGGTTTATTTTATAGTCTTCTAGCTTCATAGATTAGAATGTTAAGCCTTGAGTAGGACTTACCTTATAACCTTCATTTCGCTCATATCTTAGAGCTAGGATTATCATAGAAGCCATTAGAAACTTTTCTGAAGCCTATCGCTCTTTCCTTCGGCTTCGAGTGCATGTTAGTTGGTTCATGAAGGGTCACCAACCGACTAGATGACGATCTAGTCGGTCGGCAACTCTACTTGAACCGACTAGTTTGCCTTCTCTAATTCAGCTCTTTCTATGACTACAGTTAGTCGGTCAAAGAAGGGTCACCGACCGACTAGATGACGATTTAGTCGGTCAGAAATCCTTCTTAGACCGACTAGTTGTGTTCAGTCATTTTCAGCCTGAGCTACTGTTTCGAGTTAGTCGGTCAAAGAACGTTTACCGACCGACTAGTTAAGAAACTAGTCGGTCAGCATTTGTTCTTAAACCGACTAAGTCGTCTTGAAGTCAACCTATTCTATTTCGACGTTAGTCGGTCAAAGATCATTCACCGACCGACTAGTTGTGAAACTAGTCGGTCGGCAAGTCTTCTTAGACCGACTAGTTGTCATTTCCTGTTCTTCGACCTTTTGGTTGTCGAGCTGTTAGTCGGTCCATGTTGAATCACCGACCGACTAGTTGATGAACTAGTCGGTCAGTGATCCTTCTTAGACCGACTAGTCTGCTTCAGATTAGAGCCGTTGGAGATTTGAAAGCGACGTTTCTCTCTCTCTTTTCCCTTGATCCTTTAAATACCTGGAGGGGTTATTTCATAGGATCCAAGGCTGCCATTTCCAGAGCTCTATTGATTCAAAGAGAAGTTTTTCAACTCTCATCTTCAAGCTCTCACATTCTCAAGAATCTCTCCCTCACTCTTATTCCTCAAGAGAGATTCGTTGGTTGTGAGCCTTCCAAGCCAAGGGCTTGATTCTAGGTCATCCATCTCATCCCTAGGCTTCCATTGTTGGTCATCTTCTTGAAGCTAGGGTTTGGTGACTCTTCCTCCATCAAAATCCTCTTTGCCCTAATTTGGTAAGAAATCTCAAGGCATAGGTATTTTGTTGGTAAGCATTTCATTTCAGTTATATTTGAATTGTATACTCTCGGTTGTAAGAGTTTGCGTGATCCCGGGTTGTGGGAATCACAAATATCGATTGTAGGTCGATTGCACTTGTGAGGTTTTCGCAAGTGGGCATATTGGAAATCTTGAGTTATGGTATCTAACTCAAGTATCCGGAGGGGATCCGGGTGGTTGGGACGTAGGATCACCAGGAACAAGTCGGGGAGACTTGGGTGGATCTGAACCCATTAAACCATTTGTTTGCGTTTGCATTTATTCTTGTTGATCGTTGTTATTCCGCTTTGTTGTTTGTTAATTGCACGATAATTAGGAATAACTCTCCCTATTATTTAAAAGTACTATTCACCCCCCCTCTAGTACATGTGCAGTGGCTTAGCAGGGCACAACAATTGGTATCGGAGCCAAGTTCAAAGCTACACATAGCCAAAGTTGAGAGCTATGACGAACAACGACTACAACGTCTTCAAGAACCGTGATGGAGCTTCTTCAGTTTTGGAAGGACTATCCTCCGTCAGGCCTCCACACTTCAACGGTACCAACTACGGGTACTGGAAATGCCGGATGCAAATTTTCCTCCGGAGCGCTTCACTATGGAGAGCCACCATGACGGAGTATGTCGAGCCTTCCGAAGAAGATTTTACGAAGTGGACTCCCGCGGAGGTCGCCGCGGAAGTAGCCAATGCCAAGGCAATGAATGCCTTGAATTGTGCGTTGGAGCCCGATGACTTCAACAAGATATGCACATGTAAGAGTGCATATCAAATATGGAACCAACTCCTCATATTGCACGAAGGATCGAGTACGGTAAAAGATTCTAAACTCGTCGTTGCTAATAAAGAATTTGAGTTGTTTCATATGGAGCAGGGTGAAATCATGAAGGAATATTACGCTCGCTTCGTGGATATATCAAACGACTTGGAAGCTCTTGGGAAGGTCTATACCCAAAAGGAGAAAGTCGCAAAGATTATCGACGGTCTTCCATCATATTGGGAAAAGCGTACCTTCGCCATCGAGGAAGGTAACGACATGAATAAATATACCGTCATACTGTTGAATATTGGACTCCCCGGATTTGGTTTTGGATGATGAGCAAACATAAATAATTCATGAACTAACAATTTGTGAGCGCAGTATTGGAGATCGTCGCCAAATTCACGAGAACAATCAAAGCGACATCTCAAGACTTTCCAAACTCGTATTCATTGCCTAAAGCTTCGTTGAAGCTCTTGGACCGTTTTGGAAGTCATGAAGATTTAATCGAAGCTCTCGAAGACCGTTCTTTAAGGTTTTATTTATAGTCTTTTAGCTTCGATATATAGAATGTTAAGCCTTGAGTA
Source organism: Scilla litardierei (assembly GCA_030789695.1). Taxonomy (NCBI): domain Eukaryota; kingdom Viridiplantae; phylum Streptophyta; class Magnoliopsida; order Asparagales; family Asparagaceae; genus Scilla; species Scilla litardierei. The sequence goes on along the minus strand of CM061134.1, from coordinate 221,855,624 downwards.
TATCTTACGTTTATATCTTCTTTACGCTCATTTCGTAGCTCTAGGATCCTTGCACAAGTTCATTCTAACTTCCTCGAAGCATCGCGCTTCGATTCGGACTTTATTGTGCATGTTAGTCGGTACAAGAACATGTACTGACCGACTAGATGGTGATCTAGTCGGTCGGCAATGCTTCTTGGACCGACTAGTTTGATTCCTTAATTTCTTGGACTTTACTGTTTACAGTTAGTCGGTCTACGTTGACTCACCGACCGACTAGTTTGTAAACTAGTCGGTCAGTGATGCTTCTTTGACCGACTAGTTGTGACTTACTGTTCATACTAAATTTCTCCTAAGCTACTGTTTATCGTTAGTCGGTCTAAGAACGTTTGGTGACCGACTAGTTGACAATCTAGTCGGTCAACTTTTGTTCTTGGACCGACTAAGTCAACTTGCATTCAGACTATTTCATTTTGCCTCTTAGTCGGTCTACGTTCACTGACTGACCGACTAGTTGTGAAACTAGTCAGTCAGAATGTCTTCTTGGACCGACTAGATTTCTAGGTCTGAATTTCTCTTTCTTCTCTGTTCCTCACTTAGTCGGTCCACGCTGTTTGACTGACCGACTAGTTGATGAACTAGTCGGTCAGTGGTTGTTCTTTGACCGACTAATTCTCCCAGATTTCTATCCGTTGGAAATTGACCTAGTTTGTTTTTATGGGACCCTATAAATACGAACCTAGGTCATTTCTATCTAGGTGAGAGCTTCCATTCAGAGATTCATTAAGATCAAAAGAGATAGCCATTCTCACTCAAATCAAAAGCTCTCTTCCTCACAAGAAACCCATTCTCTCACATTCTAGATCTAGAATCCATCTTGAGAGAAGCTTGTTCTTGGTGAGCTCTTCAAGCTATAGCTTGATTCAAGTCTCCAAATCATCCCTAGGCACCCATTGCTGGTCATTTCCTTGGTGCTAGGTCTTGGTGACTTCATCTTCCTCAAATCCTTCATTTCACCATTTGGGTAAGAAAAACTCAAGGTATAGGATTTTGTGGTAAGATTGTTTATTTCATATTAAACTCTTTTAATATTGCTTTGTGATTCTCTCGGTTGTGAGAGAAGGTTGTGATCCCGGGTTGTGGGATTCACTTTGCCATTGCATGTATGATTTGATCTTGTGAAGGTTTTTCACAAGATATTCATAATGGAAATCTTGGGTTAGGGTTTCTAACCTAAGTATCCGGAGGGGATCCGGGTGGTTGGGACGTAGGATCACCGGGAACAAGTCGGGGAGACTTGGGTGGATCCGAACCCATTAACATCGTTTGTTAGCATTGTTAATTTTGTTGTTGTCTTTCAATTTAAGCTTCCGCAAATTGATTTGGTAGTTGTTTGCACTTTAATTTGGAATTATACTCCTTGTTATTTTTAAAGTACTATTCACCCCCCCTCTAGTACTTGTGCAGTAGCTTGTAGGGCATTACATTTGGTATCAGAGCCAGATACTTAGCTATGTCTGCCAACGACAACAAGACCGTGCGTCCACCTTCCAACTATGACACCTTCAGGAACCGTGAAGGAGCATCTTCGGTGATGGAAGGACATTCCTCTACGAGGCCTCCATTCTTCAACGGTACCAACTACGGGTACTGGAAATGCCGGATGGAAACCTTCCTCCGGAGTGCGTCTCTATGGAGGACCACAATGAAGGAATACATCGAGCCCGAAGAAGAAGACTTTGAGAAATGGACTACCGTGGAGATCGCCGCGGAGGTAAGCAATGCCAAGGCAATAAACGCTTTGCAATGCGCATTGGAGCCCGAGGACTTCAATAAGATATGCACATGTAAGAGTGCATATCAAATTTGGAACTCCCTCCTCATACTTCATGAAGGGACGAGTAGGGTAAGAGACTCTAAACTCGTAGTCGTAAACAAAGATTACGAAATGTTTCATATGCAACAGGGCGAGAAGATGAAGGAATATTACGCTCGCTTCGTTGACATAATAAACGAGTTAGAGGCCCTCGGCAAGTCCTACACTCAAAAGGAGAAGTGCTCAAAGCTTATCGAAGGACTTCCTTCTTCTTGGGAGAAACGTACCTTTGCCATCGAGGAAGGTAATGACATGAATAAGTACACTGTAGTTCAACTAATGGGTACTTTAATGTCGTACGAGGTACGCAAGGATAGCAAGCTCAAATTGCAAGAAAAGATGAAGTCCTACCTAAAGCAAGACGAGCCAAAGAAGAAGGCTATTGCTTTCAAAGCCGCTCCATCCACATCCACATCAACCGATGATGAAGAATCGGAAAACGAGTTGGACTTGGAGTCCATGGCACTCATGGCCAAGAAGTTCAACCGTTTCTTCCAAAAAGGTAACTTCAAGAACAAAGCTAAATTTGGTTCTTCTAACGCTTCTTCCTCTCCTTTATGTTTCAAGTGCAATAAGCCAGGACACATGAAAGCGGAGTGTCCCCTCAATAAGCAAAAGGAGAAGTGGAAGGCGCCAAAGTATGAAAAGTCCAAGAAGTACAAGAAAGGGAATAAAAAGGGACTTGTCGGAGCAACATTCACCGACTCCGAGGATTCCTCAAGCGGTGAGTCGGACGATGAGCAAGTGGAGCAAGCGCACATGTGCTTCATGGTAAGAGAGGAGAATGATCAAGGATCCTCCTCTTCCGATGATAGTGATGACGAAAGCGATGAGGTAACCATGGATGATCTTAGGAATGCTAACTCTCAACTTTGGTCAAAATACACTAAATTAGTAAATAGATACACTAAGGTAAAAGATGACCTAGCTAGCATTCAAACCTCGCCTAAGACTATCATCACCAACAACGACACCGTTGTTGAAGAGTTAAGAAATGAGATTGTTAATCTCAAATCTAAACTTGAACATGTTAGCATTGAGGATGCGGAAGAACATAAGATAGCGGATTTAACTTCTCAAAACTCGACTTTGAGTATTGAGAACGAGAATCTTAAATCTCGTGTTTATGTGCTCACATCGCAAATATCCACTTTGGATACTTCTTTGCGTTCTCTCAAAGAGAAATATGAGAACACATTGGGCTGAATCAACGAATTCAACAAGGGTAATGGCCATTTGGATAATATCCTAAAAGACTTACTTCCAGCCAAACACCACATTGGCTTGGGGTATATGATGGGAAATTCATCCAAGTCGGTCACTACTTTTGTTAGGCCAACTTCCGAAGCCTCAACGAGTGGGAGAAAACACTCTATTGGTAGTTCATCTACCAATGGTGCTTCCACCTCGTCCACACCCTCTCTCGGAAAGAAACCCACTTTGGGTGGACCTCCAAAGAAGGGGCATGCTTATATGTACACCAATACCACGCCACGTAGGAACACACGTCCTACTCCACCGTCTCACACGTATGATGATTTTTATGCAACACATTCCCGGGCACGTGCACACCATGTGAGACACCCTCACGCACGTGTTCCCGCACATGCATATGTTCACCCACCTCATCATATGAATAATTCTCGTCGTGCACCATTCCATCATGTCCCGTATGCCTATCCACAACATGCATCACGTAGAAATCAACGTAGCATGCATGCACCCAATAGGATGAGGGCTCCCAAGATCTTCACTATTTGGAGCCCAAAGGACACAAGTATGGATGAAAAACAAGTGTATATGAATGCTTATTTTTCGGATGTTGTGCATAATAGAAATTATGTGGGGAAGTCTAAGTCCAATTGGACTTGGCTTCCAAAGGTCTAATCTTTTGGACCCAATGACCTTGGGTACCATGATATGAAAATCTCTATCTTTAGGTACTCAAGGAAAAGAAAAAGAAAAGGAGCAACAAATTTAAATTTAGCTCCAAAGGGAATTGGATACTCGATAGCGGGTGCTCCAAACACATGACGGGTGACGCTCGATTGCTCTCCGGAGTGGTTCCCATTGCGAATGGAAATCGCGTCGTATTTGGAGGCAACGAGAGCGGAACCATCATAGGTGTTGGTAAAGTGGGTAACCCTTCTAAACCATTAATTAGTGATGTTTATCTTGTTAATGGCTTAAATCATAATCTTATTTCAATAAGCCAACTTTGTGACAAAGGTTACAAAGTTAGTTTTGCGAAAGGATTGTGTCATATTTTAAGAAAAGATAATGATAAATTATTATTTTCCGGAACTCGTCATAAAGACATTTATATTTTGGATCTTCCTAAGTCATATGAACAATGTCTCGTTGCCAACACAAGTGAACAACACTTATGGCATCGACGCTTTGGACATGTGAACTTTGGAACACTTTATAAGCTTTCAAAATTAAATTCTATTAAAGGTTTTCCGAAGCTTGTTTTTGAAAAGAAAAGTTTTTGTGATTGTTGTCAACGTGGCAAGCTTCCTAAATCTTCATTTAAACCTAAGAAAAGCATTTCTACTAAACGGCCACTAGAGCTATTACATCTAGACTTATTTGGGCCAACTAGAGTTGCTTCCTTAGGAAATGCAAGGTATGGACTTGTCATCGTAGATGACTATTCAAGATTTACATGGGTATTTTCATTGTGTAATAAAAATGAAGCTTTTGAAAACTTCACAATTTTTGTTAAGAAAGTACAAAATCTCTTAGGAACCACCATTGTCACTATTCGTAGTGATCATGGAGGAGAATTTGAGAATGAGTCTTTTGAGACATTTTGTGATGAAGTTGGTATTACTCACACCTTCTCTTTCCCTCGTGCACCTCCTCAAAATGGTGTAGTTGAGAGAAAGAATAGGACGCTAGTGGAGTGTGCTCGCACTATGCTTGATGATAGCCAACTTGGCCATCAATTTTGGGCGGAAGCGGTACACACCGCTTGCTATGTGTTTAATAGAATACTTTTGAGGCCCGGAACTAAACAAACTTGTTATGAATTGTTGTTTGGTAGGTTGCCTCAAGTTAAACATTTTCGTGTTTTTGGCTCGAAATGTTTTATTAAGAACACATATGGTAGTTTGGACAAATTCGATCCAAGATCCGATGAGGGGATTTTTGTTGGATATTCTTCGCGTAGCAAAGCCAACCGGATATTCAACAAACGAACCTCAACGATCGAGGAGTCGCTTCATGTCTCATTTAATGAAGGATTTGTTCCAACTAGAATTTCAAATGATAATGATTCTATGGATGTTTTATGTGATTCGTTTGATAATTCTAAGTCTAATAATTCTATTGATTCTATTGAGACTAACCCAACTAATGAAGTTGTTGAGAATGTTCCTAGTGATCAAGGTATTCCCAAACGGCTTCATACCATTCGTGACCATCCTCATGAGCAAGTCATTGGCAATATCTATGATAGTGTCAAGACGAGATCGCAAGTGAACTACTTCGCTCATTGTGCCTTTGCCTCCTCGATAGAGCCAAAGAATATTAATGAAGCATGCGAAGATAGCGCTTGGATCTTAGCCATGGAGGAGGAGCTCATTCAATTCGAGAGAAATGAAGTTTGGGAGCTTGTTCCTTTGCCATCGAAGAACCACACCGTCATAGGGACAAAGTGGATCTTCAAGAACAAAACCGACGAAAACCAAGTTGTCGTCCGGAACAAAGCTCGGTTAGTAGCTCAAGGCTATCGCCAAGAGGAAGGTATCAATTTCGAAGAATCCTTCGCTCCAGTAGCTAGATTAGAATCAATTAGATTACTATTGTCTTTTGCATGCCATAAGAATTTTAAATTATTTCAAATGGATGTTAAAAGTGCATTTTTAAACGGAGATGTCGTTGAGGAAGTTTACATTTCTCAACCTCCGGGTTTCATAAATGAAAAATTTCCAAATCACGTTTTTAAACTAAAGAAAGCTCTTTATGGTTTGAGACAAGCTCCTCGAGCTTGGTATGATCGCCTAAAGAATTTTCTTTTGGATTTGAATTTTAAAATGGGCGAAGCCGATTCTACACTTTTTGTTAAGCATGCGAATAATGATATTTTATTAGTTCAAATTTATGTTGATGATATCATTTTCGGTGCTACTAACTTTGCTCTTTGCGAAGAGTTTTCTAATGTTATGAAGGAACAATTTGAGATGAGCGACATGGGCAAACTCAAATATTTCTTAGGTCTCCAAATTCGCCAATTGAACGATGCAATCTTCATCCACCAAACAAAGTACACGGTGGAGTTGCTAAAGCGATTTGGAATGGAGAATGCCTCCGGGAAAAAGACTCCTATGAGCACTACAACGCATCTTGATAAAGATACGGGCGGAAAAGATGTAGACATTCGTCTATATCGAGGTATGATAGGTAGCTTACTTTATCTTACCGCAAGTAGGCCCGATATTATGTTTGCCGTATGTATATGTGCTTGTTATCAGTCTCAACCTAAGGATTCTCACTTAGTAGCGGTTAAGCGTATTTTTCGCTATCTAAGTTACACTTTAGATTTTGGATTACTTTATCCGAAATCTAGCACATATGAGTTAGTCTCATATAGTGACGCTGATTATGCGGGATGTAAATCCGACAGGAAAAGTACTAGTGGCACTTGCCATTTTCTAGGAAATTCTCTTGTCTCTTGGTTTTCCAAGAAGCAAAATTCGGTATCACTTTCAACCACCGAGGCGGAATACATTGCCACAGGTGCCGCTTGTGCCCAGGTTCTTTGGATGAGACACACACTGAAGGATTTTGGTATTCATTGTGATACTAGCCCTATCATGGTGGATAACCAAAGTGCTATTTGTCTTTCAAAGAATCCGGTGCACCATTCCCGATCTAAACACATAGATGTCCGACACCATTTCTTAGATGATCATGTTGCTAAAAAGGACATCATATTAGTGTACGTTGAAACCCAAAAGCAAATCGCCGATATTTTCACGAAACCCCTTAAGGAGGACTCCTTTGTGCGGTTGCGTCGAGAATTGGGGATTATGGGTGAATCCGAGATATAGGATTCATATTTAAATTCAATCATCTTGCATGCTATTATATTTCTTGATATTTCGTTCATGCTAGATTTGTTGAATTTTTGGAAATTTTATGTGATTTGTTTGAATTTATGATCTAATTCTTATTTGAAAGTCGTATTTAAGATTTCGACGTTTTATGGGGTAATTTAGATGACTAATGAGAGAGTTAAGAAGTTTCATCCAAGTGGTTTTTGAAGAAAACTCATTTTTCTACTTTTGGACTCTTCTAGTCGGTTTCAGTTCATTAGTCAACCGACTAGATGCTCATCTAGTCGGTCAGCTAGTGAACTCAGACCGACTAGTTCAAGCTTTTAGCTCTCTTTTATCATTGACTTCTTTTAGTCGGTCACAGTACACTTACCGACCGACTAGATTGAAAACTAGTCGGTCAGTGTTTATACTGCGACCGACTAATTCTTGCCCTAGAAATTCCTGTTTGCCTCTGTTTCGACTTAGTCGGTTCAAGCTCATTGACCGACCGACTAGATCGTAATCTAGTTGGGCAGTGCTTGAACTGTGACCGACTAAGTGTCTTAGGTGTGTCTTTTCGCTTTCCAGACCGACTTAACTCAATTCTATTCGACTAAAATTCATTTTAGTCGGTCTTATTCTCTCCTCCAGCCCGCAAAAACCCCCAAACCCTCTCGAGTCTCTTCGTATTCCCGTCGACTCCGGCCAGATCTCCGACCATCCCCGCCGTCCGCCGCCGTCGTCTCCTCCTCCTAGGTATATCCCCCCTTCTAGGTCTCGTTTCCTATTCTAGGGTGTGATCTATCCCGATTTCTCTTCTAGGGTTTGTTTGTTTCGACTTTGCATCTAGGACTTGTTAGTTTCGATTTCTTTTCAGCTCTTAGGGTTTGTTAGTTTTCAGTTCTAGGGTTTGTATTAGGTTGTTTGATCTAGACCCATCGTTTGGTTGTACTCGTCGTGCCACGACCATGGCAAAGACGAGGATTCCTATCACCTCTTCTGGGGCTTCTCCCATGTCTATAGAGCAACCTACCGCTAGGAATCCATCTAAGCCCAAGCGTCGTGCCAAGTCTACCCAAGCTTCTCCGTCTTCGCCTCCTCTGAAGAAGCAGAGGACGGCGACCGCCAAGCCCTGTAAATCTAAATCCAAAAAGCCCATACTCCACTCACCCTCGACTCCTCCTGATTCTGATACTGAGTTTATCCCTGAGGATGAGTCTAGCCATAGGGAACCCACTCCTCCACTCAGTCCTAGGACTCGCCAGCCAAAGGGAAAGGGCCCAATGCCAGCGGGAGGTGTTGACATATCGTTGTGTCGCGATGACCCTATGTGTCTAGCGGCCTACAACCGTATTGAACACTGCCCGATGCTATTGGAGCACTACGTCCAGTTTTCAGATTTCCTTGGCTTAGCCGATCTCCTCTCCTATAGTGGCCTGCTTGACTACCTACGATACGACCCCAAGGCCAACCCCAAACCGTATCCTCGCCTAGTGAAATTGTTCTATGCCAATCGTGTTCGAGGCCAGTACGATGCCAGTCACTCCATCGAGACTACTGTCTTGGGAACTCCTATAGTTCTCACGGCAGAAATCTTGGGGGAGATTCTTGGCTGTTCGTCGTGTGGTCTCCTTCCTTCGGACATTTCCGTCGATGATATTTCTTCCTTGGATCAGTCAGTTCTTTCAGATATCTTCCAGGTTATCCCCTCTGCATTCATTGGTGTTCCATCGAAATCTTTCAAGCCGAATGCGTGGGTCCTTAACCTGATCTTGAAGTCATGCCTTCTTCCTAAGTATGGATCATCTTCACTTCCATCCCAGCCGTTCTTGAAATTGATCTACGCTCTTTTCTTGGGGTGCGAGATTAATTGGGCTCGCGTGATACTCGATAAGATGGACTCTTTCGAGTGTATACGCAAGACCAATAAATCTACGCATATTCCATACCCTTGTATGTTGACCCTTGTGTTTCGTCATTTCCGAGTCCCTCTCCCTCCTGACGATGAGCGTCCCTTGGGTCCCCCTCTGAACGCGACGGCCGTGAAGAAATCTCTAGCGGCGCTTCGTCACGTGCAGAGGTCGACCACATCTGCTTCTCAGGCGACTCCCTCAGCTGCTGCTGCCCCCTCTCGTTCTGCCACTTTAGATGATGTCGTACGGATACTTCGTCGGCTCGAGTCTCGCTTGGCTCGTACCGAGGAGGTAGTTTGCCGTATGTCTCGTACGATGGGCATTGAGCTTCCTCCTTCCGTTTCTGAGGACGAGGAGATGGACGATGAGGAGTTTGACGAGCTTGTCACTTCCTTGGCTCGTGGCGATGAGACTGCTGCTGCTGCTGCTACCTCTTCTGCTCCTGGTGTTGGCACCTCCTCCGGTGCTCCAGAGACTTCTGCACCAGTTGTTCAGACTTCTGAGCCTGCTGCTACTCCTGCTGACGAGCCTGCTCATGTATCTCCTGCTGCTGTTGACACCACTCCTGTTGAGACCCCTGCTGTAGAGCCAGTTGCTGATATCTCCACACCTGCCCCGACGATCCCGTCTGTTGAGACGCCTCTCCTCCCTGCAGATCCTGAGTCCACTCCGTCGACTGGACCCACGGAGACTGCAGATCCAGCCACTTCCTCGTGATCGTCTGTTTCGAGGACTCTCCACTACTCCTTGGATGATATATCTTATTGAGAGTATTTTGGGTTAGGATGGGGTTTGAGAGTTGTTTTGATGTATTTTTGCGCTTTCTGGATGTCGGTGTTGGATATTTTGATATGATGTTGTGTTGATGTATTTTGATATACTTTGATGATGTTGATGATGATGATGTATTTTTTGATGTTTATATAGATGATGTGTAGCACTTGATATGATGTACTTCTTATATTGAATATCTTTTTGGATGTACTCTTGCTGCTTCTATATATATATATACATCGTCGTTCTCTTTATCTTTTATTCGTCGTGCACATTTTAATATTCGTTGAATGCATATGAAATGTGATTTCGTCGCTCGACGCTAAAAACTTGGTTAAATAGATTAAATTTCTATAATAATATAGAATTGTTTTCCATGCACAAATTTAACCAAGAATATTGAATATTGGAGAGTATGTTTCATTATTCAATGAATGAATAAATATTTGGTATTTATGATGATTTTAATTATCGCTTTTTGATAATGGACAACTTGGCACACCTTGATTTGATTTCACCACTTTTTCCCTTGGTGTCAATTAAGTCCATCATCATTGTCTACGACTCCCGATGTTGGATTTTCCATTTCCTAATTGTTGTCGTTGTATGCCCCCCTATTTTTGGGATAATGCCAAAGGGGGAGAGATAATGATAATAAATAGGTCAAATGAAAATTTAACTCAATTTCCAAGGATCTAATTTGACGTGTTAGATTCAGGGGGAGTTAAGATATATATAAGGATTTTCAAAATCCGATATTTCAAAAATCGATTCTCTTTATTTATCTTACTCGTCTGCTTGATGCAATTCATATATATTATTTTTGAAATTAACGTGTCATCAATGCAGGGGGAGTAAGTATTTTACATTTGAATTATTATTTTTGATTATTATTTATGTTGGTTTGTCATCACCAAAAAGGGGGAGAATGTTGAATATTGGACTCCCCGGATTTGGTTTTGGATGATGAGCAAACATAAATAATTCATGAACTAACAATTTGTGAGCGTAGTATTGGAGATCGTCGCCAAATTCACGAGAACAATCAAAGCGACATCTCAAGACTTTCCAAACTCGTATTCATTGCCTAAAGCTTCGTTGAAGCTCTTGGACCGTTTTGGAAGTCATGAAGATTTAATCGAAGCTCTCGAAGACCGTTCTTTAAGGTTTTATTTATAGTCTTTTAGCTTCGATATATAGAATGTTAAGCCTTGAGTATATCTTACGTTTATATCTTCTTTACGCTCATTTCGTAGCTCTAGGATCCTTGCACAAGTTCATTCTAACTTCCTCGAAGCATCGCGCTTCGATTCGGACTTTATTGTGCATGTTAGTCGGTACAAGAACATGTACTGACCGACTAGATGGTGATCTAGTCGGTCGGCAATGCTTCTTGGACCGACTAGTTTGATTCCTTAATTTCTTGGACTTTACTGTTTACAGTTAGTCGGTCTACGTTGACTCACCGACCGACTAGTTTGTAAACTAGTCGGTCAGTGATGCTTCTTTGACCGACTAGTTGTGACTTACTGTTCATACTAAATTTCTCCTAAGCTACTGTTTATCGTTAGTCGGTCTAAGAACGTTTGGTGACCGACTAGTTGACAATCTAGTCGGTCAACTTTTGTTCTTGGACCGACTAAGTCAACTTGCATTCAGACTATTTCATTTTGCCTCTTAGTCGGTCTACGTTCACTGACTGACCGACTAGTTGTGAAACTAGTCGGTCAGAATGTCTTCTTGGACCGACTAGATTTCTAGGTCTGAATTTCTCTTTCTTCTCTGTTCCTCACTTAGTCGGTCCACGCTGTTTGACTGACCGACTAGTTGATGAACTAGTCGGTCAGTGGTTGTTCTTTGACCGACTAATTCTCCCAGATTTCTATCCGTTGGAAATTGACCTAGTTTGTTTTTATGGGACCCTATAAATACGAACCTAGGTCATTTCTATCTAGGTGAGAGCTTCCATTCAGAGATTCATTAAGATCAAAAGAGATAGCCATTCTCACTCAAATCAAAAGCTCTCTTCCTCACAAGAAATCCATTCTCTCACATTCTAGATCTAGAATCCATCTTGAGAGAAGCTTGTTCTTGGTGAGCTCTTCAAGCTATAGCTTGATTCAAGTCTCCAAATCATCCCTAGGCACCCATTGCTGGTCATTTCCTTGGTGCTAGGTCTTGGTGACTTCATCTTCCTCAAATCCTTCATTTCACCATTTGGGTAAGAAAAACTCAAGGTATAGGATTTTGTGGTAAGATTGTTTATTTCATATTAAACTCTTTTAATATTGCTTTGTGATTCTCTCGGTTGTGAGAGAAGGTTGTGATCCCGGGTTGTGGGATTCACTTTGCCATTGCATGTATGATTTGATCTTGTGAAGGTTTTTCACAAGATATTCATAGTGGAAATCTTGGGTTAGGGTTTCTAACCTAAGTATCCGGAGTGGATCCGGGTGGTTGGGACGTAGGATCACCGGGAACAAGTCGGGGAGACTTGGGTGGATCCGAACCCATTAACATCGTTTGTTAGCATTGTTAATTTTGTTGTTGTCTTTCAATTTAAGCTTCCGCAAATTGATTTGGTAGTTGTTTGCACTTTAATTTGGAATTATACTCCTTGTTATTTTTAAAGTACTATTCACCCCCCCTCTAGTACTTGTGCAGTAGCTTGTAGGGCATTACACATACAACTAATGGGTACATTGTTGTCTTACGAGGTACGCAAGGATAGTAAGATCCGAATGAAGGAAAAGATGAAAGCGTACTTGAAGCAAGATGAGCCAAAGAAAAAGACGATTGCCTTCAAGGCCGCTCCATCTACCTATGATGAAGAATCGGAAGACGAATTGGACATGGAATCCATTGCCCGTATGGCAAGGAAGTTCGATCGATTCCTCCGAGAAGGTATATCTTTGAATAAATCTAAAGTTAGTTCGACTAATGCTTCTACTCCCGTGTGTTATAAATGCAACAAGCCAGGACACATCAAACCGGATTGTCCTCTCTACAAACACAAGGAGAAAGGGAAAGCATCGAAGTACGACAAGTCGAGAAAGTACAAGAAAGGACTTGTTGGCACATTCACCGACTCCGAAGAGGATTCCTCAAGTGGAGAGTCGGATGATGGAAGAGTGGAGAAAGCAAAACTTTTCTTCATGGCTAATGAGGCAAAAGTTCGAAAGTCCTCATTCGATGATAGCGAGGATGAAAGCGAGGATGGTAGCGAGGATGGAAGCGGAGAACTTACTATTGATGAAATGAGGTTAGCAAACCAAGAAATTTGGTCTAAATTTACTAAATTAGTAGATAGATATAATAAGACCAAAGATGAACTTGTTAGCCTCCAAACCTCTCCTAAGTCTACCATCACCAACAATGACACCATTGTTGAGACACTCGCCAATGAGAAAGCAAGTTTGCTTACTCATAATGGCTTGTTGAGAAATGAGGTGAAGTCCCTCAAATCTCAACTTGAGCATGTTCTTGTTGAGGATTCGGATGAACATGTGATAGCGGATTTGACGTCTCAAAACTCAACTTTGAGTATTGAGAATAAGAATCTCAAATCACGTGTTTATGTACTCACATCGCAAGTATCCACTTTGGATGCTTCTTTGCATTCTCTCAAAGAGAAGTATGAGTGCACGTTAGGCCGTATCAATGATTTCAATAAAGGTAAGGGCCATTTGGATAATATCCTAAATGACTTACTTCCGGCCAAACACCACATTGGCATGGGGTATAAGATGGGAGACTCATCCAAATCGCCTACCACCTTTGTTAGGCCGACATCCGATGCCTCGACGAGTGGGAGCAAACACCCCATTGGTAGTTCTCCTACCAATGGTGCTTCCACTTCGTACACACCCCCGATTGGAAAGAAACCCACTTTGGGTAGACCTCCAAAGAGGGGGTCATGCATTTTTGTACTCACATGCTATGCCACGTAGGAACACACATCCTACTCCACCGGTGCATGCTAATAATGATTTTTATTCTCCGCACCCACGAGCACGTGCAAACACTCATATGAGACACCCACATGCACGTAATCATGCTCATGCACATTCTAATGCTTATGTTCACACATCTAATCCACATGTGAATGCCTTCTCTCATAATCATCCTCATGCATACACACCTCATGCTTATCCACATATGTATGCTACACCACATCATGGATCTCATGCTCATCATAATGCTATTGCTAGATCTCATGCTCCTAGGCCACATGCACCACATAGAAATCAACCTTTTGTACATGCAACCACTAGGAAGAGGATTCCCAAAATTTACACTATTTGGGGTCCCAAGAACACTAGCAATCATGATATGAATGTTTATGTGGAATCCTATATTAATGATGTTATTTTGAATGATGATTATGTTGGAAAGTCAAGTTCCTCTTGGACTTGGTTTCCGAAGGGTTAGTTCTTTTAACTCTTCAATGCTTGGTACCATGAGTTTATGATCATGTTATGGGTACCAAGGCATTGGTTTATAAAATTGATTTTGATTATATTAATTTATGGGTTACAATAATTTTTATTTCGTATTTCAAATTTGTTGTCTAACCCATTGGATTCAAAAGGATTTTTGGATACCAAAATGAAGTTTTCTAGGTTCAATCCACCGTGGGATACCAACCCTACCAACTCCTCGATTTGCGAAGATTCTCATTCAAACGGAGTTGTTGGTGCTTAGGTAATGCACCAATGTAGGGGGAGCTTAATGTTGTAAGTATGATATTACATTTGGTATCCATGAGGGTTGAATGCATGCTTGGTTAGAATCTATTTCTTTACATTGGTATCATTTTGTTTCTCCTAGCATGATAGAATTGTGAATGCCATAAATGCTTTGAAATTCATATCTATTTTTGGCATGACTTGTTTTAAAAAATTATTATGATGATTTTCGTATTACTTTTATCACCTTGTCACTTCTCATCGCACACTTCACTTAGTTTTGATGTGCTTTTACTTTATGTTCATTTTCGATCGATATTGTGACATTTGATATACTTTGATGTGCACCACTCTTCTGATGGTTCATTCCTTTGTGCACATTTTTTTGTATGTCTCTGATGTTGATTTCGTCGCTTGACGATTTGTTTTGTTTCAATAGCTTTAGTTGTATGAAAACATAGAATTGTTTTCCATGCACTAAGATAGCTATAACTGTTGATATTGGAGAGTAAATTCATTTCACCGATAAGTGAATTTACATTTGATATTTTGATGATTTAAGTTTTCGATTTTCGACTATGGTCTCATTGACACGCTTTGACTTTATTCGAATTTTATTTTGGTGTCATATAAAACGTGGTCGTATTCATAGACTCCCATGCTTAATGAATTATTTGGCCATGATTTATTGTCATTGGCTTCCTCCCGCTCTTTTTGGATTATGCCAAAGGGGGAGAGATATAATAATGGCATGTGCTAAATGATAAAATGATAATTTATCATGAATCTAATTTGATATGTTAGATTCAGGGGGAGTTAAGATATAAAATTTCAAATATTGGATTTGAATCTTTACTTTCATCGTCTGTTTGATGTATGTGCTTATTATTTCATATGGAACTAATGTGTCATCAATGCAGGGGGAGTAAGTATATTCCATTTAGTTCATTATTTTTTATTATTATTTATGTTGGTTTGTCATCACCAAAAAGGGGGAGAATGTTGAGTATTGGACTCCCCGGATTTGGTTTTGGATGATGAGCAAACATAAATATATCATGAACTAACAATTTGTGAGCGCAGTTATGGAGATCGTCGCCAAAATACCACGTACAACTAAAGAGACGTCTTAAGACTTCTCAATATGCGTGATCGTGTGCCTGGAGCTTCGTTGAAGCTCAAGGAGTTTTATTGAAGTCAAGAGGAATGAAGATTGAAGCTTTGAAGACGGCTCGTAAGGTTTATTTTATAGTCTTCTAGCTTCATAGATTAGAATGTTAAGCCTTGAGTAGGACTTACCTTATAACCTTCATTTCGCTCATATCTTAGAGCTAGGATTATCATAGAAGCCATTAGAAACTTTCCCGAAGCCTATCGCTCTTTCCTTCGGCTTCGAGTGCATGTTAGTTGGTTCATGAAGGGTCACCAACCGACTAGATGACGATCTAGTCGGTCGGCAACTCTACTTGAACCGACTAGTTTGCCTTCTCTAATTCAGCTCTTTCTATGACAACAGTTAGTCGGTCAAAGAAGGGTCACCGACCGACTAGATGACGATTTAGTCGGTCAGAAATCCTTCTTAGACCGACTAGTTGTGTTCAGTCATTTTCAGCCTGAGCTACTGTTTCGAGTTAGTCGGTCAAAGAACGTTTACCGACCGACTAGTTGAGAAACTAGACGGTCAGCATTTGTTCTTAAACCGACTAAGTCGTCTTGAAGTCAACCTATTCTATTTCGACGTTAGTCGGTCAAAGATCATTCACCGACCGACTAGTTGTGAAACTAGTCGGTCGGCAAGTCTTCTTAGACCGACTAGTTGTCATTTCCTGTTCTTCGACCTTTTGGCTGTCGAGCTGTTAGTCGGTCCATGTTGAATCACCGACCGACTAGTTGATGAACTAGTCGGTCAGTGATCCTTCTTAGACCGACTAGTCTGCTTCAGATTAGAGCCGTTGGAGATTTGAAAGCGACGTTTCTCTCTCTCTTTTCCCTTGATCCTTTAAATACCTGGAGGGGTTATTTCATAGGATCCAAGGCTGCCATTTCCAGAGCTCTATTGATTCAAAGAGAAGTTTTTCAACTCTCATCTTCAAGCTCTCACATTCTCAAGAATCTCTCCCTCACTCTTATTCCTCAAGAGAGATTCGTTGGTTGTGAGCCTTCCAAGCCAAGGGCTTGATTCTAGGTCATCCATCTCATCCCTAGGCTTCCATTGTTGGTCATCTTCTTGAAGCTAGGGTTTGGTGACTCTTCCTCCATCAAAATCCTCTTTGCCCTAATTTGGTAAGAAATCTCAAGGCATAGGTATTTTGTTGGTAAGCATTTCATTTCAGTTATATTTGAATTGTATACTCTCGGTTGTGAGAGTTTGCGTGATCCCGGGTTGTGGGAATCACGGATATCGATTGTAGGTCGATTGCACTTGCGAGGTTTTCGCAAGTGGGCATATTGGAAATCTTGAGTTAGGGTTTCTAACTCAAGTATCCGGAGGGGATCCGGGTGGTTGGGACGTAGGATCACCGGGAACAAGTCGGGGAGACTTGGGTGGATCCGAACCCATTAAACCATTTGTTTGCGTTTGCATTTATTCTTGTTGATCGTTGTTATTCCGCATTGTTGTTTGTTAATTGCACGATAATTAGGAATAACTCTCCCTATTATTTAAAAGTACTATTCACCCCCCCCTCTAGTACATGTGCAGTGGCTTAGCAGGGCACAACAACCACAACCCATTCTCCTCGCCTAGCTATCCTAAACCCCTTTTGGCTCTCTAACCCTACCCACTTAGGATTTTTTTAGTTTCACCACACTTTTTCATACACTCATCCACCGTTAATTGAGGTAGTTGAATCACGCTTTATTTTTCTTTATCCATCAAACTTGTTAACGTAGAACGACTTGTCCCTGTGATCCGACCCGGTACTCACCGGTTATTTTTATTGCATTGACACTCCTACGCTTGGGAGGTGAACGTGTGCATCCTACTAGGATTGTGCACATCTCGCGGTCAACCAATTGGCGCCGTTGCCGGGATAATGGTTTCTATTATTAGCATTTTTTGATTGATTTTGAAATTTTTAGTGTGATACTTCTATCTCTTAGTGTGTGTCTTTGCCGGGGATAACCAATGGGCTACCCCCTCGCTACAGAACGACCCATTTTCATCGTCGGCCGTACGTCGAAAGGACCTTGTCCATCACAACGTCATCGATTACCGCCGTCGGCCATAAGACGATGGGGCCATGCCACTCACAACCGAACGACCATCGTCATCGGTCGTAAGTCGACGGGGACACCCTCGTAACTGTATGATCCATCGTCGTCGATAGCCGTAAGCCGAGGGGCCATCCCCTCTCCACTGAACGACTACCGTTGTAAGCCGTAAGTCAAAGGAGACACACCCTCGCAACTGAACGATCCATCATTGTCATCAGCCGTAAGACGAAGGGGCTTCCCCTCGCAACTGAACGACCTACTATTGTCGTTAGCTGTAAGCCGAGGGGCTACCCATTGTCACTGATCGACTATTGTCGTCAGCAGTAAGCCGAGGGGCTACCCCTCGCAACTAAACGACCTACTATCGAATTCAGCCGTAAGCTGAGGGGCTACCCCTCGCCACTGATCGACTATCGTCGTCATCAGTAAGCCGAAGGGCTACCCTTCGTCACTGAACAATTATTGACGTCAGCCAAGGGACTACCCCTCGCCACTGAACGATCATCCTTCTCGTCAGCCATAAGCCGAGGGGCTACCCCTCGCCAGTGATCGACTATCTACGTCAGCAGTAAGCCGAGGGGCTACCCCTTGCAACTGAACGACCTACTATCATCGTCAGCCGTAAGCAGAGGGGCTACCCCTCGCCACTGATTGACTATCGTCGTCAGCTGTAAGCTGAGGGGCTACGCCTCGTCACTGAACGACCATCCTTGTCGTCAGCCATAAGCCGAGGGGCTACCCCTTGCCACTGGTCGACTATCGTCATCAGCAGTAAGCCAAGAGGCTACCCCTCACCATTGAACGCCCTACTATCATCGTCAGCCGTAAGCCGAGGGGCTACCCCTCGTCACTGATCGACTATCATCGTCAGCCCTAAGCCGAGGGGCTACCCCTTGCCACTAATCGACTATCGTCGTCGGTAATAAGCCGAGTGGCTACCCCTCGCAACTGAACGACCTACTATCGTCGTCAGTCGTAAGCCAAGGGCTACCCATCGCCATTGATCGACTATCGTCGTCAGTATTAAGCTGAGGGGCTACCCCTCGCCACTGAACGACCATCCTTGTCATCGACCGTAAGTCGAAGGGTTCCACACCTTTGCTATCGAACGACCATCCATATCATCGGTCGTAAGTCGAACGGTTCCACCCCTTCGCTATCGAACGACCATTGCCCACCAACCTATAAAACGAGATGCCACTTTCCTTACATCCAACCTGGGCTGCTTCTTAATGTTTACCACATCGTCCAACCTCAACCATTACAGTTGTTAAGCTCGAATGATGAGGAGCTGTTAACGACTAATATAGCCTGACCTGTTTCACGGCCCACGACCCATTATTCTTGGGTTGAATGAGTCACACCTCCACTTCCCTTATTATGAGCATGAATGAAGGACGGTTACAATCTCATTAGAGCCCACTTGAATAACCTTGAATACGGCAATTGGTGGCTAGGTTAATGGTGACGGTTACACTTCATGATGACCATTTCAAAGCCACTAATGGAGCAATTAAGGGCAACAATTATGGAGGAAGTTACAAGTCATTGGATGCGGAGATAAATACTCGAGAGACCAACAGGGAAATGCGATGTCAAATCTCCAAGAAAGCTTAATACCAAAACTACACTCAACAAGACTGGGAAATCTTCCTCTTTCATCTTCCTCTTTTAACTTGCTCTATATGTTTCATCCATGCAAAACTAACTTGGGCGTCGGAGGAGAATCGGTTGGGCCCCAACCCTGACCCCCCTAACTATCTGCAGGATAAGAGAGATACCACAATGCTAGGCCAGCATCCATTCGTGGAGTCCAATCTTAGCTTACCTTGACTCGGAGACGCTCGTTCACGGGTCCCGCTTCAACCGCTAACGAAGATCCATCTCGACGAAGGAGCTATCTTCAGCCCAAATTATTGTTAAGCAAAAATGGATTTAACAACCATGATATTGCATATTTTGTGTTGATTTCCTCTGGAAATGATACCCTAAATCATATCTTGATTAGTAGAGAGAAGTTGATATGTTTGTAAATTTCAAAATCTCTACTCACCCATTTATATAATGCTCGATGTTTAGAAATTCTCGATATCATATTATGTGCTTGCTTGCATGTCTCCAATCTCTACTCTCTCTTTGTATTTCTTGATGACAAGGAAGAGTTTAGCTTGGGAGATTTTGATGAGTGTTTATTCGTATCTTTTTCATATATTTTTCTCTCACGTTTCACTCTACTCCGCTACGTTTTTCACATCGCTTCTTCCACTTTTTAGTTTCTTTTTACGCTTTGGCTTCCTATGTGTATTTCAGGTCAAAATGTGGGCGAGGACATAGGCTTCGAGAGCGATTGGGGGAGTGACGGGGTTCGAATCGACGAAGGAGTGATGAAGGAAATCGCCCACCACACGGCCGTGTGTGTCACCACACACGGTCGTGTGTGCTGATATAGCCCAGAGCCAAACGAAAAACCCCCACACGACTGTTTGAAACGGTCATGTGGGCCATGTTGCTAAGGAGATAAATCCAGAACGACACGATCGTGTGTCCGTCCACATGACCGTGTCGCCCCAAAATGAACAAAAGTAGAAGCTGCTGCTGATGGAGGCGTCAATTGCTGTGTTACACATAAATTTGCTTTTCGTATAGCTGCTCCACAAATTGGGATAGGTGAGAGGAAAAAAATAACACTCCAAGAATGTGCACGCAATGTCGTGTGAAAGCAACATTTCAAGATATTTTTGGGTAGAAGCAGTTTCCACAACATGATATGTTCAAAATAGAGTACTTATTAGAACACCATTTCATAAAACTCCTTATGAGCTCTTGTACCAAAAAGTTCATATATTATCTTATTTTCGTGTCTTTGGTTGTAAATTTTATATTCTGAACACCAAGGATAACTTAGATAAAATTGACTCCAAAGCGGATGGCGAAATCTTTATTAGCTATTCCTTGCATAGTAAATGCATATAGAATTTACAATAAAACAACTCTAATTATTGATGAGACACATCATGTTACTTTTGATGAATCCATTAGTAGTTCCACTCGTAATATTGTTGATGATGATGATGTGCATGTTGAACATGTAATCGATAATGCATCCACTTCACTACCTTGAGCTTTAATGAAACTACTCACCACCTACACGTACAAATAGTCGCAGGATAGAAGATGGTGTTAGAACTAGCTTTAATGATACATGCTGCTTTTGTCTCTAACATTGTGCTTAGAAAGGTAGATAAAGCTTTTGCAGATAGCTCTTGGATAGAAGCCATACAGGAAGCGCTTCGAAAGAAATCAAGTTTAGGAGCTGATTCTAAGGCCTAAAGATTATCAAATCATCGGTACAAAAATAGGTATACAGAAACAAGATTAATGAAAGCAGACATGTAGTGAGAAACAAAGCAAGGTTAATTGCCCAATGATATTGACAAGAAAAAGGTATTGATTTCGATGAAACTTTTGCTCATGTAGCTAGATTAGATTTAATACGAATGTTACTTGCTTTAGCCTCCTTTATGAATTTTAAATTATATCAAATGGACGTAAAAAGTGCCATAAATTTGACTAAAATCATGTTCTACAACCTAGGACAAAACACATAAATATTCCTCACAGATTTATTGATGATCCCTGTCACAAGAAGTTCATAGTGTTGAGATATATTTTCACTGAGCATCAAGTGGCACATATACTTACCAAGCCACTTAAACTAGATACTTCCATTAAATTGTAGGGAAATTTTGGTAGTTCGTGAAAAGGAAATCCAGTTATTTATGATGATTTAGGGTCATTTGAATCATACCTTTTTGAGATGACGAGGGGGAGAAGTATGAATGCATATATGAAATAATATTCATGCTATTCATGTTATAATTTATGCGTATGATTAACACGTTGTTTGAACTCTTTTGTGTATGATTACCATGTGGTTTAACTCATATGACTTTTGTTTATAGCACGTGGTTTGAACTCAGATATTATAACACATGAATTGAACTCAAAACATGTGGATTGAACTCAGATACACTCAGAAGGTAATATGAAAGCTATGCTCCATTAATGCTTATTCTAATACTAAGATATAGGGAAACTTATAAAGATTTTGGTAACACCATGCATCGATAGTGTGGGAGTAAGCATCTCTTTAAAATTTTCAAATTATCTCTTATTTTTATCATGTATTTGTCATCATCAAAGGGGGGAAGAATGTTGGATATTGGACACTCTATGTAGAGTTGTGATAATGATTAAACAAATGATGGTACTAATTTTTATCAATGAGTGTGTAGGTATCAAAATATATTTCATATGAAGAGTTCAAAGTAAAAAAGAAGAAATGTTGACCAATGAAGCTCAAAGAGGTGAATTCAAATCAATTGGATCATATGATAAAGATAAAGTGTGGAGGAAGCTCATCCTAAGGCAACAAGAGCTAAAGTTTCTTAGGCATGGAGATGGTAGACTTCAAGCAACATCAAGATAGTATTTTTGGTGTATTTTGCGTATTTTTAGTTCATGTCCTTAGAATTGTTAAAGCCTCTAATATTGAAGCACCACACACACTTCGGATAATGTTCTAAAGTGATAAAAATTATTTTAAAAATATTTTGAACATATTTAGAGTGTGTGTCACACTCCTCTATGATACATGTACATGTATCTGGAGAAAGTCGACTCACTAATTGTTTACGGGTGTTTCTCACCACAGCTCGTTGACCGTCGGCTGTATGGTCAACGTGGTCAAGGGGCCGACTTGAGGGTCCCTTGGGTTCGTCGAGCCCGCTTGTTCTCGGCGCTACGGAGCTGAGGGGAAGCCTCAGCTCGGTGAGTCGCGCTCAGCCTCGGCTGGATCGCGCTCGGCCTCAGCCGTATCCGTGTCGAGGGGTAGCCTCGGCGCTTTGCGAGTAGGTCGGTACTTGATCAGTCGTCCACCTGATGACTGCGACGGTGATGGCCGACCGATGCTGAGGGGTAGCCTCGGCGCCTCGTATGCCTTCTTCCTAGACAGATGAAGAAACTCGTCAGGGAGGCCAGACCTAGGTTCCGGCCATAGCCCCTCCGATGCCTAAGTCAGATCAGGGTCTGAAAGGATACTCGGCGGGGGAGATCCGGCTTGTGTGGAAGCCGGAACGTCAACCCAAGCGGCGCGAGTTTTGGGGGAGGGAGCCAATGGAGTGGCGAAAGCCTAGGTCGTTGATGGAGTACCTCTGTGTTGGTTACCTGAGTTTCGATCCCCCGTTCCGTCGTCCTGGCCTTCCCCTTATCGGGTCTTCTGCGATTGCCACATGTCCTGCCTCTTCTCACGTCCCCACGATCCGCCTCCGCCTTCCACTCGCGTGTTGTCGTGGGGTGGCCCATTAACGGGTCCGTTAATGGCCATCATGGGATCGCAGATTCAGGGGGGGCGGTTAATCCGGCGGAATGGGGGCCAGTTGGGTGTACCCCAGGGCGAGGTGGCTGGGCCGTCCGCTCCGTCCGTGGGCCCCCTTCGGGCAGGCTCGTCTTCACTAGTGGGCTTCTCCTTTGAGGTCGGGCAGTGGGCCGTCGTAATTCGGGCCCGTTGATATTAGTCGTAACAATTGCCCCCATCACCCGGACCGTTCGGCTTCCGTCGGTTCGGTTCGGGTGATGTGACCCTTTCATGATCCGACGGGTGCGTCAGTCGAGGTTCCGCTATTAAAATGGGGTCATTATTACCGCTCCATTTGAACTCCCGTTGGTGCAGTTTTCGAAGCGTCGCCGCCGTTTTGATGTCGCCACGTGCCTTCTCCTACCGGTTCAGATCCCACCGTTGCCCTCTATATATACGTTCCGATCCCTCGGGCTTCAACTCTTTCGCGCTCATTCCTTCTTGATCTCCGTCCCGACAGCTTCTTCCTCCCAACCTTTGTCTTTACTCCAGCTTTGATCAAGGTAACTCTTCCACCCTTTATCTCTGGCCATGGCCATGCTTAGAATAGGTGATACGCGTCCTGGCGAACCGACGCCTGGTCCCGATCGTGCCCCTCCCTCGGGGCTCAAAGTTTCTTCGCCGTCCCCAGGGGTCCCGGATAAAGGAAAAGGAAAGCTTTTTCCGGATCCCATTGGGGACGATGTGGCCTCGTCTTCCGAGCGGTTGGGCATCCCTCCCTCGATCCTTCGGTCGTCATCTATGGCCCCGTTCTTAGTTACTAGGGAAATATTGGAGAGGTATCTATGTCATCCTTATGACGTACGAATTCCCTTTGGGGACGAGCGGATCTGCTTCCTGCGGAGTAACGAGGTCGGCATCTACATCGAGATGTTCCATCTGGGGCTCCGTTTCCCCCTCCACCCCTTTATCATTCAATTCACTGACTCCTTGAAAGTCGCCCTGTGTCAACTAACGACATCCTCTGTCGCGGTGTTGACCGGGTTCATTACGCTTTGCATCACTCACGGCCTGGAGCCGTCTCTCCCACTCCTCTTTTACTTTTACCGGATCCGGACGGTCGGCCTCGGATCCTGGCTGCACCTCCGTGGCCGTGCGGGTCGAGTGTGCCTTCTCGGTTTGCCACCTGGGTCGGGAAACTGGGATTCTAGCTTTGTTTTTGTTGTTTTCCCCCGGGTCTCGATGATCTTGACAGGTTGGGGGAGTTTGCAACACACCGACAGGGCGGCACCCTTATCCGAGGCCGAGCGGGCCGCGGCCCGCCTCATCTCGTCCCTTTCTCTCGAAGAGAGGTCGGTCTGGCATTTGCTGGACGACCTGCTTCTTAAGCGCACTCTGTGGTCTCCCGGTTAGTTGTCTCTCTTCCTTCCGTTTAACCCCTGGCTCACCCTGATTTCGCTTCCTCTCGCAGGAATGGCGGGCCGTGAGTTCACCCACGATGTCGACGAGCTTATTCGCCTGGGATCCCGCCGGGGCCGCGGGAGCTCTTCAGGACGGGCGCCTCGCCGCTCTGTGGATGAAGAGTTACTCCGGTCCGAGCCTCCTTTGGGACGGATTAAGGCCAGGTCACCCCCACGGGTCGCATCTGGTGCCCCCGGAAGGGAAGTCTCTGGAGGCGACCCCCTCCCTGTTGAGGATCCCGGATCGGCTCCTCGACCGTCTGCGGGCGGGAATCGCAAGCGCTCCCCCCAGCGATCGATGCCCCATCGGGAAGAAGTCGCGGAAGAACGGCGGGCACGCCTCTTCTCCGACCACTGCCGTCGCGCCAACGGATCCCGGCAGGGCAGTCGCGACGACCGCCGCTGCCGGCCACGCCGCTGATACTCCCTCGGCTACCCCTTCGGTCTCGGGGGCTGTCTGCATCCTGTCGAGCGCCTCAGCGGGCCTCGCTGATCCTCTCAGGGGTTCAGTTCCAGGTCTTGATTTGGCCTTGGTGGACCGGCCGGCGGCGGACGCCGTCCCTTCGGGGGACTGTTCCTTTTTGGAGTTGTCCCCAGTGGACGTACTGTCGGATTCCCTGGTCGGTCACCTCCAACAGGTTCAAATTCCTGCCCCTTTCGGATGATTGTTTTGCCTTTCGGTCTTCCTCGGTATAATCCACCTCCCTTTTATCTACAGGCCACCGCGATGGCTCTCGAGGCGCAGCGCCGGGCGACCCGGTTGAGAAGCCTCGAGGATTCTCTAAGTCGGAAACGTGCCCGGGCCGGGGAAGCTGACGTAGCCCTTCAGGGTGCCCGCATGGAGGCTCGGCAGCAACGCCGTCGTGCCGAAGAATTCGAGTCTCCAGTGCATGATCTCAAGCGGAAGCTTGAGGATGTCCATGACTTGAGCCTAGAAGCGGAGGAGAAGTTCCGGCAGGAGAGGAAGGATCTTTGGGGCCAGCTTGCCGAGCTGCGTCGGAGGCTCCGTTTTACCGAGGAAGCTGAGAAGGGCGTCGCCACGGCCATAGGGCCGAAGATTGCGTCGGTCCTGAAGGAAGTCTTCGGGACTTACGAGGACCTCCTCGCCCCTCGCATAGTGGAGGTCATCAGGGAGTCGTTTTGGCAGTTCACGGAGCTCGCTCGAGAGCCGATCCTCCCTCCTCCGAGACACGCCGATCCCCATGGCTCGGAGCAAGGCGAGGCACCGGATGACTCTATCTCTCGTGCTCCGGACCCTTGAAGTGCCTTCGTATCCTGTCCCCTTTCTTGGGTGACAAATTTTGTTGTCATCAACGGTGCTGCGGACTCCTGGCGACATTGTCTCTTGCGCTCCGGACCCTTGTAAAGCCCTTATATCCCGTCTCCTTTCTTGGGTGACAAATTTTGTTGTCAACAGCAGTGCTCGTGAGGACGTTGTTGAGCGATATGTAACTCATACCATTAATGAAAATGATATCTTCTAGTTAGTTCTTCTTGTGCCACGGGTCTCTTTTTCGGAGGTTTCTCCCTTCGGAATAGCCTTTATTGTTCCTAGGCCGGACGGGCGTCGTCGCCCTCGTCTAGGGGTGTTGTCCTGAGCTCGACCGGCTCGGTGTGTCGTTCTTCCTGCCGAGTCTGTTTGTCGGGCTATTGTCCTCATCCAGGCAAGCAGGTAGGTCACTTGATCCGCGAGGGAGGTCATCCCGTGGCTTGCGGCCGGCGGTCACGTACGTCGGCCGGGGATTTGCCCCCAGCCTTAGGCGCGGGCGATCTGCTCAGTCTGCAGGGGTAGGTACCCCTCAGCTCAGGACTGGCAGTCACGCTCCTCGGAGGGGGGAGTTACCTCCTGCCTTATGAGCGGGCGGTCTGCTCAGTCCGCAGGGGTAGGTTCCCATCGGCTTATGACCGGCAGTCGTGCTCGTCGGCCGGGGGAGTTGCCCCCAACCTCATGAGCGGGTGTTTCGTTCGGTCCGCAGAGGTGAGCCCCCTCGGCTTGTGACCGGCGAAGGAGATTTGTTCGGTGGCGAGGAGAGTTTCCCCTCGGCTTACGGCCGACGGTCGTGCTCCTCGGCTGAGGGATTTTCCCCCAGCCTTATGAGAGGGTGCTTCGTTCGGTCCACGGGGGTGAGCACCCCTCGGCCCACGACTGGGCATTGCGCTCGTCGGAGGGGAGAGTTGCCCCCAACCTTGCGAGCGAAAGCTTCGCTCCGTCTGCTGGGGTGGGTACCCCTCGGTTTACGGCTGACGAAGGAGATTCGTTCGACGGCGAGGGGAGTCGCCTCCTGACTCACGGCCTACAAAAGAGGTTCGTTCGGTGGCGAGAAGAGTTGCCCCTCGGCTTACGTCCGACGAAGGAGATTCGTTTGGTGGCGAGGGGAGTTGCCCCTCGGCCGACGAGGGAGATTCGTTCGGCGGCGAGGGGGGTTGCCCCTCGGGTCACGGCCGACGTAGGAGATCCGTTCGGTGGCGAGGGGAGTTGCCCCTCGGCTTACGGCCGACGGAGGAGATTCGCTCGGTGGCGAGGGGAGTTGCCCCTCGGCCGCCGGAGGAGATTTGCTCGGTGGCGAGGGGGGTTGCCCCTTGGCTTACGGCTGATGAATGAGATCCGTTCGGTGGCGAGGGGAGTCACCCCTCGGCTTACGGCCGACGAGGGAGATCCGTTCGATGGCGAGGGGAGTCGCCCCTAGCCTCACGGCCGATGCGATTCGGGCTGGTCCATATCAGTCGGACCGCGGTTGCCTTGATTGAGTCCTCTTACGCATCCTGAATTGTCTGCTCAAAATAGGCGATAAAGTTTGCATTGTATGCCTTCATTTATGTGAGACAATACATTTGGAGTAATGAAAAAGAAAAGGTGACAAGACACGGGGGAGGTTCTGGCAGGGTAGCCCTCCCCCGGTGGATCGGTGGCTGTTTCATTCTATCTCCTCACTCGATGATACGCGCAACTGTCTGGACCACGTTCACCCCTTTTCCCATGTCCTACTGTTTGGACGTTCCTTCTCCCGAGGCGGGGTCGTTGGCGGAGTTCTTCAGGTGCCCACGGCTCACAAGCTTCTCAATGTCTTTCTTTAGGTGCCAACAGTCGTCGGTATCATGGCCGTTGTACTTGTGGTACTTACAGTATTTCTCTTCATCCCTCCCGCCTGTCCTCATTCTTCGGGGAGGTCGGCCCGCGTGTCCCTCCTTCTGGGCTTGCGCTAGGATCACGTCCGGGGCGTTGGTCACCGAGGAGTGCCGGAGCTCTTCCCTCCGTGGTCTTCCTCTAGCCTTCTTCTCCGATCGATGCTCCTCCGTGCTGCGGCGCTCCTTCTCACCGCGCTTGGCCTCGCGTCTGGTCTTTCCCTCATCCTCGGCCAAGGCCTCTTCTGTCAGCATGAAGCGTTCCGCTCGGGCCATAATTCCGGCGAGGTCCTTCGGCGGGTCGCTATGTAGTGACTTCTTCAAGCCCCTGTGTCGAAGGCCTTTCTTTAGGGCCGTCTTCACAACCAGTTCGGGACATCTATCCACGCCCAATCGCTCCACATTGAAGCGACGCATGAAGTGCCTCAGAGGTTCGGCCGGTCCCTGCACCACATTGAATAAGTGTTCTGAATCAGGTTTTACCTGTCGCCCCGCCATAAATTGCTTGCAGAACAGCTGGGTTAGCTCCTCGAAGCTGTCTATCGACCGACCGGGCATGCTGAGGTACCAGGTCCGGGCGGCCCCCCGTAGGGTGGAGTAGAAGCCCCTGCAGAGAAGGGTGTCATCGGCTCCCTGGAACGCCATGACCCCCTCGTAGTCCATCACATGATCCGCGGGGTCACTGACGCCGTTGTACTTCTCCAGCGTCGGTACCTTGAAGTTCGAGGGTATTCGTGCCTCGGTTATCCTCCGGGTCAGGGGCATCGTTCTCCGCTGATACACCCGGGTCGCTCCCCTTCGCCCGCCTCCTTTCCGTTCGGCTGCAACGAGGGGGCTGGTGGGAGCTTGACCTCCTCTTGAGTCTTCGCCGGCTTGGGTGTCGGGCTCGATCCGCGCGAACATTCTTTCCGGCTCTCCTGGTGGTGGGTTCGTCAGCTGCTTCCACCCCGTTCAGACCGGACGCTCGTTGATCGCCGATCATCCTGCATACGCTTGTTTGACCTCGGATGCGCGGACGAGTCCGTCCTGGAGACGTCGCCCGTCTGCTCCGAGTCCCCCCCATTTCCCTCTCTGAATGAGGTGGGAGTGGGAGATCGTGCCGGGGAAGAGCCGGGCCTGGTGAACCTCCTTTCCATATTCCGCACTCTTTTTCCGTGGTCAGCGATCACGGCGGAGCGAAGGGGTCGACGTTCCCCTTCCTGGCGGTGAGCCCGTCTCTCCCCACCTTCGGGGGTAGGAGTGCTGCTGACAAGCTGTTGAATCGTCGCGGCCAAGGTTTGGATGTTGGTGTTGTTCTCCTGCGCATAGGCTCGGAGTTGCCCCTGCGTGACCAGTAGGGCGTCGTTGGTTTCCCCGGCAGCATGACCGTTCAGGTTCTCGACGGGGGAGTAGTATGCGCCCTCCTCTGGGATGGGTGGCATGCGCCCCAGGCCGTTGCCGATGGGTTCCATTTTGGTGGTTTGACGTGGGTTTAGTTCGGGTTCCCACAGACGGCGCCAGATGTTTACGGGTGTTTTCTCACCACAGCTCGTCGAACGTCGGCTGTATGGTCAACGTGGTCAAGGGGCCGATTTGAGGGTCCCTTCGGTTCGCCGAGCCCGCTTGCTCTCGGTGCTATGGAGCTGAGGGGAAGCCTCGGCTCGGTGAGTCGCACTCGGCCTCGGCTAGATCACGCTCGGCCTCGGCCGTATCCGCGTCGAGGGGTAGCCTCGGCGCTTTGCGAGTAGGTCGGTACTTGATCAGTCGTCCACCTGATGACTGCGACGGTGATGGCCGACCGACTCTGAGGGATAGCCTCGGAGCCTCGTATGTCTTCTTCTTGGACAGATGAAGAAACTCGTCAGGGAGGCCGGACCTAGGTTCCAGCCATAGCCCCTCCGATGCCTAAGTCAGAGCAGGGTCTGAAAGGATACTGGCGGGGGAGATCCGGCTTGTGTGGAAGCCGGAACGTCAACCCAAGCGGCGCGAGTTTTGGGGGAGGGAGCCAATGGAGTGGCGAAAGCCTAGGTCGTTGATGGAGTACCTCTGTGTTGGTTACCTGAGTTTCGATCCCCCGTTCCATCGTCATGGCCTTCCCCTTATAGGGTCTTCTGCGATTGCCCCACGTCCTGCCTCTTCTCACGTCCCCACGATCCGCCTCCGCCTCCTCCCACTCGCGTGTTGTCGTGGGGTGGCCCATTAACGGGTCCGTTAATGGCCATCATGGGATCGCGGATTCAGGGGGGCGGTTAATCCGGCCGAATGGGGGCCAGTTGGGTGTACCCCAGGGCGAGGTGGCTGGGCCTTCCGCTCCGTCCGTGGGCCCCCTTTGGGCGGGCTCGTCTTCTCTAGTGGGCTTCTCCTTTGAGGTCGGGCCGTGGGCCGTCGTAATTCGGGCCCGTTGATATTAGTCGTAACACTAATGAACATGAGTTTACTCCTTGCGTCTTTATAGACCCGGAATGGTTTTGGCCACTGGCTATGAGTCGACCCTG
The DNA here is from genome assembly GCA_030789695.1 of Scilla litardierei. Lineage (NCBI taxonomy): Eukaryota > Viridiplantae > Streptophyta > Magnoliopsida > Asparagales > Asparagaceae > Scilla > Scilla litardierei. Next base: position 221,825,720 of record CM061134.1, on the reverse strand, counting down.
TATGCTGGATAGTTGACATAGTTGACTCTTGGACCAGTAGTCAAATCTATGTTGTACTATTGTCTAGAAGTTGGCTCCAATACTCCCAAAGGTTGAAAATTAACTGCTTTCTTAATTGACGTGATTTTACAGTTGGGAGATGACTTTCCACATCTGTTGTGCGAAAATCAACTTTATATATTGAAAGAATTTGCAAGAGTTGAACAACAAGATCAAAAGAATTTTAAGAAATTTTCAAAGCAATTTCTAACGATTTTTCAAAGCTCTCATTTTCTCATTGCTCTCCCCTCTTCTAGGCCAATTTTGTTTCAGTTTTTATTCAAAGTTTTTAAACGATTTCTGACCTATCTTGATCTCAATCATTAGAGCTTCATCTCTATCTTTCTAGATTAGATCAAGAGATTCTTTGATTCTCAAGCGATTTTTCTTTCTATTTTCTTCTTGAAATCAAAACTTTTCTATAGACACTTATACACTTGAGCTTCAAATCATTTGGCTATATGCACATTGTAATCTCTGCAAAAAGTGTAAGTAAAAATATAAGGGTGGCTGGTAAGTTGTATCAATTGTTGTAATTGTGAAAAACCCTCACTCGTTCGAGGTCCTCTTGGTAAAGAGGTATTGGTTCTTGTGGAAGCCCTTTTGTTGGAGAAGATGCAAGGTTATAAGAAGCCCTCTAATTTGAGGCAAGGTAGCTCTCACTTGAGAGATGGGTAATAGAAATCTAAGTTGTTGGCTTGGGACTGGACATAGCCCACAGGAGGATAAACTAGGATTAATTCCATTGTATTTGCATTTGCTCTTTCTCTCTCTAACTCATATCTCTCTGTTACTTACTTGATTGTTGAATTTCGATGTGCATATTTATTTTATTGCAAGTAATCCATATAGTTGATTAAGTACTTAATAGCGAGCTGGGATCTACATAAACATACAATATATAAGCCAAATTCACATAGTCCTCATAGCGAGCGGGGATCTTCACAGTGCGCCACCACTCTCTATTAGCAATTAAGTCATACACTGTAGTTATATGATCTCCACCTCGACTAAAAATCCCACTACCACCTTCACCATTGCTACGTGTATCAACTGCCATTCCTTTATTAACACATGTTAATCTTGAGATTTGGAATAATCACATCACCATTCGTTTGTCGCCTCCTTGCTTCACTTGTTTCGATACTTCATGAAGTATTTCTTATATCATCACCGACTCATTAAATGTCACTGGAAGACTAACCAAGATCTTCCTCGCATCTGGACTCCAGTATTTCTTATATCATCACCGACTCATTAAATGTCACTGGTCGACTAACCAAGATCTTCCTCGCATATGGACTCCAAACTCTATAACCCTTGTCACCATCCATGTATCCTCACATTACATACATTTTTCCCTTGATGCCAAACCTGACAATTCCTCGTGAACGTAAATTGGAATCCAACCACCCGAAGATGATATAGCTCCACTGCCTTTCTTCTTCAAACCATCTTTGGAATTTTTCTATTGATAGCTAATAATGGAATTTTGTTCACCAAATAAGCTGCGGTCGGTATAACTTCAGCCCAAAATCCCTTCAATAATCTTCATGTAAATCCAAGACACCTCGCATTCTCTCGAAGTGTCTATTCATCCTCTCCGTAACTCCATACGACTAAGAATCTCTCAATGTATTGAAATTCCTTTTTACTCCCTGCTCGTCACAGAATGTATTAACCTCAGTAGAAGTAAACTTGTCACTGTTATCGGATCTTATCACCTTCGATTTATTTCACATTTGACTCTCTGTAAGGGGGTTTATATGCCCTGAACTTCTGAAATTCCTCGAGCTTTTCCTTCATCACATACAGACATACTTTTCTGGAGAAATCATTGATAAACGATAGGAAGTAACAAGCTCCACAAGAGAGAGAGTGAACTGGTGTAGAACCCCAAATGCCGATGCGAACATACTCAAGAATCCCTCGTGTGTCATGGTTCCACTCACCGAAACCAACCTTTGTTTGCTTGACATATACACAATCTTCACAAACTCCAGCTCTTTAAAGTTCACCCCTTTAATCAGACCATGCTTACTCAAAACGTCCATTCTTTTCTTTGCGACATGTCCAAATCGTAGATGCTACAGCCAGATGGAATCAATCTTCTACGAACCCTCAACTCCAATACTGAAATCTCTTATGATTATCATCCCCCTTAGCAAATATAAATTCATGACTTTGTCACCTCTCATCACTACCATCGATCCATTCAATGTTTTCATAGCTTCCTTCTCAATCAAAACCTTGTAACCCATGAAATTCAATGCCCCTAAAGAAACCAATGCGTTCCTTAACTCTGTAACATGTCTTACATTAGTGAGTGTGCGCATTATGCCATCGAACATCCCAATTCTCACCACACCAACTCCAACAATCTTGCACATATCAGTGTTACCCATAAAGACTGATGCTACTCATTTCTCTGGTAAATATAGAAGCACTCCCTATTTGGTATCATATAGAATAGGGGTGGCAAACGGTCGAGTCGGGTCGGCTTCGGGTCAGTCAAATTTGACCCGACCCAGAAAGGGGTAAACCTGAACCAGACTCGGATTAAATCCGGGTCAAGGTTCGAGAACACGTACCCAACCTGGGTGCAAACTGAGTCACCCGTACCCAACCCAGTTTGTCTTGCGGGTTGGGTTCGGGTCGGGTTCGAGATGAAAAGAGTGAAATTTTATTTTTTAAATTTTGAAAAACACACTTACCACCAGTTGCAACCAAGAGGGCTCGATCCCAGAACCTCAAGGCAACATGACAGTGCCCCAAACCAAGTGTGCTACGGTAGTTGTCGTAGTTATGTTTATCGTTTTTAATATATTTCTTATAAATATTATTATTTGAAATTGAAAAGCTTAAAATGAAGGGATTGAGATTTCCATGATTCGAACCCACAACCTCTTGAGACACAACGAGAGGCTCTAACCAAGTGCTCCACGGGTGCTACTGTGGAATCTTTGTATTACATTATATATATGTATGTATGTATAATATATAAACGGGTGGAATTTGGATCAACCGGGTTGAGGTGTCAAACCTGTACCCGGCCCGGATTTTATTCGGGTCGGTCGGTTGACCCAAATCCTACCCGACCCGATTGGCCCCTACCCATACCTAGCCCAAGAGGCCGAGTTCAGTTCAGGTCGGGCCAGGTCCATTTTGCCACCTCTAATATAGAACGACACCACTAAATTCATGATCCATGCATGATTCTTAAAATCTAATGAGCATATTGTGAGTACATCGTAGGCCTCTTCGCTCCTAACCTCCTCCGCATGTATACCATAACTGACGAAGATATTGTCACATCATCCTTGTCTCTGTTCTTCCTCTCTAGACAGTCTCTCTTCCATTGTTTAGGTTTCTTACAAATATATCATGATTTGCATCCAGTCCTTAATATTAATCTCATCTTGTTACATCCTCTCGCATTGCTTCAACCTAAAGCAAATAGGGCATGATTGTTTGAATCTCCCTGGTCCGCTCAAACCAACTCCAATCATCCAATATCATGACTCCTCACTGTAAAGTCCTGTCTTCATGTCCTCAAGATTGAGAGTATCCTAAATATAAATCATGGTGTTGACAAACGTCATGTATCGCTCTAGTAACGATACGAGCAGAATCATCACCTCGTACTCTATCTTTATATGTAATCCAATGGACTTAATCTTCATCACTAAGCCTTTAAATGTTTCCAAGTGATCTTTTAATGAGGCCCTTGTAGAGGAATATGCCCTCAGATCATTTGTATTTGATGCAAATGAAAATTTAAGCCTAGATAGGGACTAATTTGCATGTGATGCAAAAGAGATTAAATGTGTCTTAAATTGTTTAAGACTATATTTAATTAAATAAACGCGTTGAAAAGATTACCTAGATGACGGGATCGTCCCGCTCTAAACGCAGGTTCAAACCGCATCAAAAACGGAGTCCAAATGCACAAGTTATAGCCAAAACAAGTCAGCCCAAACTGTTGGGCTGAAACCAGCGAAAATGGAGGCCCACCAAGCCCGAATTTTCTGGTTAGGGTTTTTTGAAACCTGGGATTTTCTTGACGGCTACGTTTCTAAGAGAAGCATGACTTTTGGCTAACTTTGGACAATTGTTTGAAGGGTCAAACAGACTCGGATTGATGAGCCGTTTTTTCCTACGCGTTCACCGTTGAACCCTCTTCGATTTGGTAGGTTGTACCAACATTGAAGCTCAACGTTGAGGGAGTTAAAATTCGAGGAAGTTTGCCCTTTGTGAAAGGTAAACTAACTTGATTTAATTAATCCCAAATTAATAGTCCCACATCGGATTTTGAGAAAAGGGGAGAGTCCGCCGCCTATATAAATAGGGGTCTGCTCTCCTCCTCAAAACTCGTCCCAAGCTCTAGATCTGAGCGGGTCTCGTAAATATTGGAGCACGCTCGGATCTAGGCTTAAATTAATATTTCTCCTCTCCCTATAAATTTCTGCCTTGCTCCTGAGGGCTCTAGCAAAGCCGCAAAGGAGTTCGGATTCAGATCCAAAATCTAGGCGGAGGTTTCACTCGCGTGAAACTTTCTGGAGCAAGTGGTTGGCTCGGCGACCAGAAGTTGCTGGGATCAGCGCAAGCAGTTGCTGGGATCGGAGCGGCTTATGCGGGAAGGGCAATTGATTGCCTTCGGTAACACTTTTGCTGCAAGGCAAGAGTTACGGGTATGTTGAGTTTTCTCAACCTTAGTTTTAATTAATGTGCATTATTTTAATTGCATTAGCTAAAGTAGTTAATTAGATAGTAGTATCCTTAGGGGTTGGTCTGGACCCAACCCTGGGATAGTAGCATTTTCTTGGCTTGGGTTTTATGCAGATAGGGCTAGTTTATATAAAATGTTTATATAATTTTTTTCTCTTTATCTTTCCGCTTCCGCTGCGTTATTTTGTGCAAGGTTGTCCTGCTTTCGCTCTCAAGTAGGGCGAAGGACGGACAATGCACTAGTCGAAAGAGAGCCCTTAGATCAGATAAAACCCATCAGTGGTATCAGAGCCAGGCTACATAGACTATCTATATACTGCTTTTATGAAATGCATGTGATTAAAACTTGAAAGTTTTCTATGCATTTTTCCTAACTATGCGATGGTTTTATGCATTAAAACTTGTAGTTAGTCTTGCACTAATTATATGTTGGTTTTCAAATTTTTTGAAAATTGTTTTGAAAACCAAGATTAGATCTTTTTTAATTATGTGATAATTAATGACTTTATATTTCTTTTGCTTTTATTTGATAATTGCTAAAAGAAAGACTTGTTGGGTTAGCCATTAAAATTCATTTAAATCTCTAATTTGATTAAATTTAAATGACTAGCTTTGGCTATGTTTTAAAATGTTGTTCACAATATTTTAAATAACACATCCTAATGAATGATTAGGATTGTCCCTTGTTTGTTGAAACAATTTTGATGTGATTTATTAAAATCTTATAGTTGATAGGGTTCTAATAAAAGTTATGAAACACATCCTAATAATTTTGAATTATAGGTTATAACTAGTTGATAGGATTAACTAGTTAAATAAATCATAACAACCAGATTAAATCAATATAACACATTTTTATCATTAGCACTTTCAATGGAGAATGGTATGGTTAGGTAGTTAGAGAAGGTGTTGTGGATCGACTCAGCTTTGCGCAAGTGATCCTGCCCGGCCCTAACCCTGGTCATGCCCGCTTGTACCGCAAAGTTGCTAATAATAAAATGTGTTAGTTTTGGTTATATCTAGTCAATGCGTTACAAATCTTATTAAGATTAATTCGTATCCCTCCTTGATTTTGGAGCTTGGTAACTCAAAGAAGACAATTATAGTTGTTGAGTCTCCTCAAGCTATGACATGTTTTTTCTTTAAGGAACAAACTCCAACATACATGTGATGTAGTCTAGACTTGACCCAAATCGATACGTCGGGTCTTCTCGAGCATCGATCTAAGTCAAATCTGGACACAAAATCAAGGGTCTGACTAGACCAGTCATTATGATTTGTTGAGTCTCCTCAAGATCAAAGTGACTGTGGGTAAAAATTGAAAGGAAGTCACATGTGATGTGATTGACTAAGAGTTAGTCTACCAATCATGAAACCAATCAACTTGTTGAGTCTCCTCAAGGTTGTGAGGTTCAGGATGATTGGATCCCTCTTTCACTGTATTTTAAATATTAAAATTCGTTCATTTTAGAGAATGATCGTAAAATAGTGGGAGACCATAGTTAATTAAAAACCATATTAACTATATTATTTTATCATGAATTACACTAAATTAATTCTGTCTTTTGCAGCATGAAATCGAATATGAATCTTATCCTGAATAATAAATTGACTGGTTTAAATATTGATTGCTTAGAAAACTCTGGGCTTAACGGAGAGAAGAAAGGACATATTGATGCCTCGACTTCTGAGGTATTAGTTATACAGAGTATAGTCCTTTCTGTAACTTCTAACGCATGGGTATTGGATACTGGTGCGGGTACTCATATTTGTAACTCTTTACAAGGTATGAGCACATTTAGAAACTTAAGAAAAGACGAAATAGTTCTTCAAGTCGGTAATGGAGCTAATGTAGCTGCTAAAGCTGTAGGAGACCTAAATCACACCTTGGCAAACGGTGCCACATTGTTTTTGAAACAATGTTATTATATACCAAATTTCCTATGCAACGTTATTTCCATTTCGGCTTTGGCCAAAGACGGATATAAATTTACCATTGATGAATCTGTTATGAACATTTTCTTTAATGATAAATTGCTGGGATTTGGAACAATGAATAATGGTGTATACACTCTGTCTAATGACGTTGTGTTAAGTGTTAACACACGAAAACGTAAGGAATCTAGTTTTAATGAAACTTTCCTTTGGCATTGTAGACTAGGCCATATCGGAGAAAAAAGACTTAGCAAGTTGCATAAAGAGGGGTCTCTTGACCTCTCGAATTATGAGTCGTTCGACACTTGCGAGTCTTGTCTCAAAGGTAAAATGGCTAAAACTCCCGTTGCGGGTCAAGGGGAAAGAGTTAGCGAACTCTTGGGTCTAGTACATTCTGATGTATGTGGACCAATGTCTACTTTAGCGAAAGGAGGTTATTCATACTTTGTTACATTTACTGATGATCACTCTAGGTTCGGACATGTGTTCTTGATGAAGCACAAGTCTGATACATTTGAGCGATTCAAAGAGTATTGTAACGAAGTTGAAAAACAGACGGGCAAAAGTATTAAAATTCTTCGATCTGATCGAGGAGGAGAATACTTGAGCCATGAATTCCTTGCGCATCTAAAAGAGAATGGGATTCTCTCTCAGATCACTCCTCCTTACACACCTCAACATAATGGTGTGTCAGAGAGAAGGAAACGTACCTTGTTAGACATGGTTCGATCAATGATGAGTGACTCTGAGTTACCTATCTCCCTTTGGGGCTATGCCCTAGAAACTGCTACCCATATCCTTAATAGAGTTCCATCTAGATCCGTGCCAATGACACCATATGAGATATGGAACGGGAAGAAACCAAACCTTAAGCATATTAAGGTATGTGGTTGTCCTGCGTATGTCAAGAAGCTTAATCCAGATAAACTGGAGGATAGGTCTGTTATGTGTAGATTCATTGGGTATCCTAGTCACTCGACGGGACACATTTTCTATCACCAGGAACAACAAAAGATTGTTGTGTCCAAACACGCCACCTTTCTTGAAAAGGAATTCCTTGTGAAGGAGTCTAATGGCGAGGTAATAGAACTGGACGAAAGTCTAAAGACTGAATCAACACATGAACAGATCACGGAACCAGTGGGAGAGGCAGAGCCTAATGCTCCTGAAGCAATTATTAGGAAGTCAAATAGGATTCCTCGAGCTCCAGAAAGATACTACGGATTTCTCGTACATGGAGGAGTTGAGGATATCATCTTAGTTGAAGATGATCCTATTAGCTTCCAAGAAGCCATTCAGAGTAAAGACTCTAAGAAATGGCTGGATGCAATGAAATCTGAGATGGATTCCATGCACATTAATAAAGTTTGGACTTTAGAGAATGTGCCCAAGGGAAGTGTTCCTATTGGCTGCAAATGGATCTTCAAAAGGAAGATCGGTGCAGATGGAAAAATAGAAACGTACAAGGCTAGACTTGTTGCGAAAGGTTATCGTCAGATTCTAGGTGTAGATTATGACGAAACTTTCTCGCCCGTAGTCATGCACAAATCCATCCGGATCATACTCGCTATTGCTGCCTATCACAACTACGAAATCTGGCAGATGGATGTAAAAACTGCATTTCTAAATGGTGATTTAGAAGAGCATATTTACATGTCTCAGCCGAAAGGTTTCGAAGTCAGTGTGAGCAAAGGGAAAGCGTGTAGACTGCATAGATCCATTTATGGATTGAAGCAGGCATCCAGGAGCTGGAACATCCGATTTGATAATACGGTCAAAGAGTTTGATTTTATTAAAAATGAAGATGAGCCTTGCGTTTATAAGAAAACCAGTGAAAACAATTTAGTCATCCTCGTACTTTATGTTGATGACATTCTCTTAATAGGTAACAACATACCAATGTTGAAGTCTGTTAAGGATTGGTTATCAACTAACTTCTCCATGAAAGATTTGGGAGAAGCATCCTACATACTAGGTGTGAAGATCTATAGAGATAGATCTAAAAGGATGCTAGGACTCTCTCAATCTAGGTACATTGATACTGTGTTAAAACGGTTTAACATGGAAAACAGTAAAGGTGTGTTTATACCCGCAAATCACGGAATAAGTCTTTTCAAGAAGATGTCTCCAAAGACTGACTTGGAAAGAGAACGCATGAGCAGTATTCCATATGCTTCGGCAGTTGGATCGATCATGTATTCAATGATATGTACCAGACCTGATGTCGCTTTTGCACTAGGTGCAGTAAGTCGATATCAGTCTAACTATGGAGAAGAACACTGGAAAGCAGTCAAGACGATTCTCAAGTACTTGCGAAGAATAAGAGATCTAGTTTTGATTTATGGAAGTGAAGAACTCAAGATTGAAGGCTTCACGGATTCCAGCTTTCAGAGTGACGTAGATGACAGCAAATCAATTTCAGGATACATTTTCACTCTCAACGGATGTGCAGTGAGCTGGAGAAGTTCAAAGCAAGATACCGTTGCTGATTCAACTATGGAGGCCGAATATATAGCGGCCAATGATGCAGCAAAGGAAGCTGTCTGGATTAGGAAATTTGTGAGCCAGCTAGGAGTGGTGCCTACTGTTATAGATCCAATACCGTTGTATTGTGATAACAATGCCACAATGAGCTTGGTCAAAGAACCCAGATTCCACAAGAGATCCAGACACATTCTTCGAAAATATCACTTGATACGTGATATTGAGAGGAGGAAAGACATAGAAATCCTCAGAGTCTCGTCTGAAGAGAATTTAGCTGATCCATTTACAAAGGCCCTTACACGTGATCGTTTGGAGAAACTAATGTGTAAAAGCGGTATGAAATACCATAAAGAGTGGGCCTTGTAGTGAGTGGTAGATATTTTGAGAGTTGTATGCCTATGAGGCACATTGTCTTGAAAAACATCTTATTCACGAATAAAATAAATTTATTGGTATCAAATTATCTTTGTGTATTTGTGATATCTTATATACTTAGATAATTTCCTTAGACTTACAGCAAGGTATACACTTATCTTGATGGAGATCACGATTATGAGAAAGTGTTTTTTACGATTGGAGCTTAAAGTCTTAAACAGGTACGTGGTCATTGATATGTCGAGAAGAGGATATCGACACATCAATAAGACCATTGTGTCTTTGTATTCACTATAGATTAGTAACGATGAACTCGTAATCGTTTGACTTGGTGAAGTCAGAAACAAGACACATGTCCTCATTAGAGAATGAGTTCACAGAACGACTCATAAAAGGTTATCATTTGGTTAAACTTAATTTAAAATTTCAATGATAACTTTTAGTGTTGATAGGCAAGTTGGTCCTATGACTTGAGGACATTGAACAAACCTGCATGTGAATAGTGTCACTTAGATCATTTTCCTAGCTTCAAGGCTTTACTTGTCGAAAGGATTTTGGTTGGGTGGCACTTGAAGCGTGTGAGGGGAGTTGTGTCTAAGAAAGGATTCGTCTCTCTCATTAAGGAGAGTTAGTGTTGTATGTGTTGGTTCGGTGCTTTAGTGAAAATCTTTGATCAAAGTATGTTGAAAAAAGTTCAACATGTATTTAACTAAAGACCGATGTAACTGACCGGTTTCAAGTTGGTGGGGTTGACATGTTACCATACCCTAAACTTGAATAAACAACATAGTCCTGACGAAAGGATTAAAACTGCGGTATTCATCACGGATACAGTCTTGGTAGTCCCGACGATTTTTGTCAATGGGTTAAACCACATAATTATGATACCGAAACAGGGACGGCAACTACTGCTCGTGGTCACTGCCGTCTAGGGTCACGAACCCAAACCTGTAGTAGGGTCAGACTGTAGGGTCTCACACAGAGTACGACCTTCGTCTAGTAATAGGTAGAAACATTAGGGAGAATATGCATTTGATGCAAGGGATAAATATTGCAAAAGTAGTTTGCAATAATCTCCTGCATTCGGGATAAATGATCCTGAGTGCAAGTGGGAGATGTAGAGGAATATGCCCTCAGATCATTTGTATTTGATGCAAATGAAAATTTAAGCCTAGATAGGGACTAATTTGCATGTGATGCAAAAGAGATTAAATGTGTCTTAAATTGTTTAAGACTATATTTAATTAAATAAACGCGTTGAAAAGGTTACCTAGATGACGAGATTGTCCCGCTCTAAACGCAGGTTCAAACCGCGTCAAAAACGGAGTCCAAATGCACAAGTTATAGCCAAAACAAATCAGCCCAAACTGTTAGGCTGAAACCAGCGAAAATGGAGGCCCACCAAGCCCGAATTTTCTGGTTAGGGTTTTTTGAAACCTGGAATTTTCTTGACGGCTACGTTTCTAAGAGAAGCATGACTTTTGGCTAACTTTGGACAATTGTTTGAAGGGTCAAACGGACTCGAATTGACGAGCCGTTTTTTCCTACGCGTTCACCGTTGAACCCTCTTCGATTTGGTAGGTTGTACCAACATTGAAGCTCAACGTTGAGGGAGTTAAAATTCGAGGAAGTTTGCCCTTTGTGAAGGGCAAACTAACTTGATTTAATTAATCCCAAATTAATAGTTCCACATCGTATTTTGAGAAAAGGGGAGAGTCCGCCGCCTATATAAATAGGGATCTGCTCTCCTCCTCAAAACTTGTCCCAAGCTCTAGATCTGAGCGGCTCTCGTAAATGTTGGAGCACGCTCGGATCTAGGCTTAAATTAATATTTCTCCTATCCCTATAAATTTCTTCCTTGCTCCTGAGGGCTCTAGCAAAGCCGCAAAGGAGTTCGGATTCAGATCCAAAATCTAGGCGGAGGTTTCACTCGCGTGAAACTTTCTGGAACAAGTGGTTGGTTCGGCGACCAGAAGTTGCTGGGATCGGCGCAAGCAGTTGCTGGGATCGGAGCGGCTTATGCGGGAAGGGCAATTGATTGCCTTCGGTAACACTTTTGCTGCAAGGCAAGAGTTACGGGTATGTTGAGTTTTCTCAACCTTAGTTTTAATTAATGTGCATTATTTTAATTGCAGTAGCTAAAGTAGTTAATTAGATAGTAGTATCCTTAGGGGTTGGTCTGGACCCAACCCCGGGATAGTAGCATTTTCTTGGCTTGGGTTTTATGCAGATAGGGCTAGTTTATATAAAATGTTTATATAAATTTTTTCTCGTTATCTTTCCGCTTCCGCTGCGTTATTTTGTGCAAGGTTGTGCGGCCTTCGCTCTCAAGTAGGGCGAAGGACGGACAATGCACTAGTCGAAAGAGAACCCTTGGATCAGATAAAACCCATCAGCCCTGACTTACATCTTGAATATAAAAAATTTTGACAAGATCAGCCTGTTGGTAAGTAATTTTTTCAGATATAGCTTCTCTAGATTTTACCATAATACATTAGTCGTAGTCTCCTTAGACACATGGTAAATAACCGCATTTTATAAGCTATGATGAATGATTATAATAGTTGAGTCATCCATCTGTAGGACCTGAAACTATGGGAAAACAGTAGAGTGGGTGAATAGTGTTTTATGATAATTAAAAGGAATTTACCCTAATAAAAATCAAAAACCAAGAGTGCAGAATAATAATAAAAGAGACAACAAAACAGAAAATGAAAACGCAAACAGAGTATGTACACCGGTTCGGATTCTCCTGAGTCAATTTCCGACTCCCTGGAATCCTACTCTAGCAACCCTCTAGTAAATCTCACTAGACATTAGTATCCACTAATAAACCCTCTTACCAACTCCTGGTAAGAGTAAATCCAATACAATAATCGGACCAATTCACATAACCCAAGAATGGTCCACTCTCACAACCCGAGAGTAATTCTTACACAAGAAAGAAGGAAATTGAAATACTCAATTTGAAACAATTACACAATCATATGCCTTGAATATGATCTTACTTAAAAGTGAAAGCTAGGTAGTATGTAAGATGTGCTCTAATTATATAGATCGAGCACTTACTACTTGTCCAAAGATGAGAAGCAATCAATGCTTGAAGATGTGAGCTTTTGAGCTTAAGTTGAACAGGTGATGAATGAGAGCTTGAGGAAGTTGGAAGCTTTGAATGCTAGTGATCGATGAGAATTACTGTAGCAAGAGTTCTGAAATGAGCGCCAACATTCCCTATAAATAGCCCTACCAAAATCTCACCAAATCCCCTAAGAAATCAGCAACAACAAATGCTGGAACGAGCTGTAACGGGCTGTTTTCTAAATCACCAGACGTCTGGAGAAGGATCGTCGGGTGTCTGGTGTATTGTACTGATAAAGCATTAAACACAGTCTAACGACTAGTTAGTCAAGCATCTGACGAAGAGTTCTCAGACGTCTGGCTGATTGTTCAGACGTCTGTCCTGTAGGCATCAGACGGTCGAACTGGCGTGGTCAAGAAAGTGCAACTCTCGGGAAATTCTGAGGGAATTTTCCAGACGTCTGGAGTTCAATATCCAGGCATCTGTCTCACTACTCAGACGTCTGGCTGGAAGCCTATGGACGGCACACGATGCCAAATGAGGAGAAGTGTTCTCATTCAACCAGACGACTAGAGTATATCTTCCAAACGTCTAACAACCTATTTAGACGTCATGGAAGACAACTTCAGGCGTCTGTCTTATTAGGGCTTTCTAGGTCTAAGTCAGACATGCATGCCAGACGTCTAATGGTCATACACCATACGTTTGATCCTGGGCTGAAAGCTCAAATTTGAGTCGAATAAATCCATAGCCATATGGGATCAACTAATGAATGTTCTAAGTTGTTGTGCATGACATGGATATGCTTATAGTAAATAAATTCAAGGCTTAACATTCTAATATCAAAATGAAGTAAAGAATATGATAATTTACATGTTAATCATCTTCACTTCCTATTTGATTCCTTGAGTCAATCTCTTGATATCCTCATATCATCGGTTCACTTCATCGTCACTTTTTGATATATATATTTGATCTATATTCGAAGATGCTTTAATTAACTACAAAAGAATGAGTTAGTCACAATTAATTATGTTTGCTCATCATTACAACCAAATTGGAGGATCTAATACTCAACACCATCTCCATCGTCTTCCTTTTAAAGATATCCGTTGGTAAAGTATCTGTGTGAGACACTACCCTATGGACACAAATCTTACTCAAGGTTGCATTCATTTTGTACTGTCATATCTCGATGTTTTTCTTATCATCGAACTTCTCGATTTTGTATCGTGATTCTCCAACCATTGCATGTGGACCACCCATATACGAACTCGAACCAATTGCTTTTCCGATTCCATCACCTTTCGTAGAAAAACTCTCTGACGTTACATTGAACTTGTTTCATGAATCTTGATTTGATACCAATTGTTCAGGGATTTGGGTCCACCTGTTGGACTACTATACTTACTTGATACGCTTATTAGAAAGACAATCATCCCGCAGAATTTCAAGAATCGTTAAATCAACGAATAAAGCTAACGAATGTATCTGCAAAACCTGCAACATAAGCACTATATGAAAAGTAACATAAAATAAAAGAAAAACATGCATTTGACACCACGATTTATACTGGTTCCATCCGATACTTGGTGTATGTCTAATTGGAGAGATCACTAATGCTTTAATAATTTTGGATTACAAAGTATGACATCTGGTTCAAGGGAAACCCACATCCATTAAGAATTTGGGCAGAAAATAATGGGAAAACTCTCTTTTTGGATCTAAAATTACCCTCTCTTGACTCCTCAGTTTGTCCTCTGTATTTCTACAAGTAGTCATAAACTTGTACATAAAATTCACATCATAATCAATCCAAAATTATGGTTTAACCCCCTTTTAGAACCCCTAACGGATCTGTGCTACAATAATGGATCACGGTCGGAATCGGGATCCGTCGCAGCCATCCGATCAAGGTGAGATTGCCTCTCGTTGCACCAAATAGCCAAATCTACTGCCACCAGGTGATGCACATGATCACGCGAGGACCTGTCACGTGACACGCGCACCGTCCACGTCATGTCCCGAGCGTGTGCATGCTTGCGTCTGTGGGGCATGTTCGTGCTCGCGCCAGTAGGGCAGTAGCGTGGGCCTCACAGTGCTTAAGCAGAAAAACCACAAAAATAAACATGAGCCAGGCTTTACTGATTTTCCATCTAGGCTGCGAAAAATACGGTTTTGGACTTTAGAAAATAAGTGTTTGGGGCTCCAAAATATCTTTTAAAAAATCTTCAAAAATTCTCATAAATCCTATATTAATCTTTGGGATATTTTAAATTTTTGGTATCATATTTTTCAATAATTATGGCTAAAAATCTCATTTATGTTGGATATTGGTTTTCCCTATTATATGTTTTGATGATAAACAAACACTATGCTTGTACTAATATGATTAGTGTGGCTATTAAGAAGCATTTGATAAGGTGTTAATGCTCAAGTTTTATAAGACACCATTTTTGATTAGGACATATGGACGGTATCGTCATTATTGAGCTCATATTGTTGTAATTGGTATATGCGATGTATCTTTTATTTTTTGTCATAGATATGATGTTAAAACCTTGAAAATATAATATCCCACACTTCAACTAGTAAGTTAAGAGTTAGAATATTCAAGACCATAAACAATGCCAATTAACATTGGTTCTAAGTCTATTCATTCAAGTGTAAGTAAGTTGACCAATAAACCCTTTAATCGACTAGAGTATTTCAGAAATTTGAAGATTCAAATGCAGCTTAAAATGTATTGATTAGTTGACTATCCATTCCCTAGTTAATTAATGCTAAGTTTCATAAGTTTGAATTTTTTACCATTAGTCGACTAATGCAATTACTAATTAACTAATGCAAAAACGCAAACTCTTCTTTGACTAAAACCATTAGTTGGCTAATGGCTATGCGGGTCGACTAATAGTCACATTGCTTATGTTTGACTCTAGAATATAGACATTTTTTGATCCATTGCAGCTATATTTATTTGTAAACATGAGTGTTGGATTTCAGTGCTATAAATAGGGTCTATATATATATAAATAGGGTTTGAGACCTTAGATGTTTACCAAGATTTGAAAATCTTAAAAGCTTTGATATCTTATATCTTCTTGTCCCAAAAAAATGCTAAAATTTTGTCCATGTTATAAACGGGCTTCTTGGTGGGCCTACCCGTTAGTGGGTATCCACCCATTATGTAACCCTACCACTATAAATATAGGGCTATGGTCTCCATAGCCGCCAAGTTTACAACACGTTATCAGCACGCTCAAAGCTAAGCCGAACCCCTGCCGATGGACGGACGCGACGGACGGACGCGACGCGAACGGGCTTCCTTCACCGAACGTCGCTAGATCCGGCGGGTAGGATCTAGAGGTAACTTTCTCCCTAGATCTAAATTTTGCATATGCGCATATGTGGTGATTCAACTTTTTGGATCAATCGATCAAAAATATACCGTTTTTATTGCCAAAAATCACCCTTTTTCAATAAAAAACGTATTTTTGGAAGAAGAAAAATTGGTTTTTCCCACTAAAAATCGGATTTTTACCCGTTCTTTCTCTCCAAAAATCACCCAAACCCTAAAAAGGGTTCACCCACGCCCCCCCCCCCCCCCCCCCCCCCCCCCCCCCGTCGCCGGCAGCGACGGGGCCTTCCCGCCGTCCCTGCGGCGGTGGGAACCCCCCGCCGCTGCAGGTGGGGGTTTCCCCGCCGCCTGCAGCGGCGGGCAACCCCCGCCGCCGCAGGCGGGGGCACCCCCCCCCCCCCGCCACCGCAGGCGGGGGCGATCCCCGCCGCCTGCAGCGGCGGGCCCCCCCCTCCCCGCCGCCTGCTGCGGCAAACGGGCCCGCCCGCCAGTAGCGGGTACGGGCCCGGCGTGCGTACCCCAAAACCCTAACTAGGGTTTCTGACCCAGAAATTTTTTTCGAATTTTCAAAAAAATTTCAGATTTAATTGCGATTCTTTTTCGTTATAATCTGGACCAAATTGCATGTGATTTTTACTCATCGCAATTATATTTGGATTTATGATTTTCTTTAAAAAACGTTTAAAAATTAAGAAGATCTTGCGACCGCTCTGCCGTTAGTCAACTAATCTAACGGTGCATGACGTTACCTAGTGGTCCAATAATTTTTAAACGGTAGATTTCATTTTCCATTATAAACTGCCTGTGATGAATAAATAAATTGCCTGTGATGTATAAACTGCCTGTGATGATGCCTGCTGCATTATAACTGCCTGCGACGAATGATTAATATTTGCTGTGGTTTTGGATCGGCTAGTGATCACCATTTTACTTTTCATGCATTATTTTCTTTTTGAGAGAAAAATGTAGTGAGGATAATTTTGTAAAATTACGAGCCCGGCGGACGCCTCAAGAAGATGAAGGACTATTCCAGAAGAATAGGGGCCCCACGGGGGTTCCCGAGTTGTACTTTCTTTCTTTTTGGGACTGTAATGGACTGTAATTAATTATGGTGATTAGCCGATCCACGCAGCAAATATTTATGTCTGATGTGCTTGATTATTTATTTTTCTGCAAAAATATCTAATTAATGCTATCTTTTTACATGCTAGAGTGATAAATGGCCAAAATTGCGAGCGTCGATTTCGACGTTTTGGATGCTTCAGGAAAGAATTACTTAAGCTGGCAGTTGGATATAAAATTCCATCTGCGAGCACAGGGATTGAGTCACGCCATCGCCTTAGGCGATAAGGTTTCTGTAACGACTGGTTTTCATGTATCCGGATTTATTATATTATAATATATGTTTTGGTGGATTTTCTCCTCATGTGTGGTTTTCGTCCCCGTAACTTTCATTTTCGATCGTTTCGTCGTGTTTTCTCGTTTCTTCTTTAGGATCGTCGATTTCGGAGTAAGTCATTTGTGACGGGCTTCATAACGGTCGTATCTTACTGATAGATCAAGCCTAGGAGTCTTAGGAATCGATCCCGGAGTTCCGCGCTCCATATCGGAACTTTTGGTGCTTATTAGCCGGTGTAAGAAGGGGCACCGACCGACTAGATGACGATCCAGTCGGTCGGAAATCCTTCTTGAACCGACTAGTTGGCTTTCTAAATTTCTTAGAAGTTACTGTTTATCGTTAGTCGGTCTAAGAATGTTGGTTGACCGACTAGGTTGCAAACTAGTCGGTCGGCAATGCTTCTTTAGCCGACTAACACATCATCTAAATTTTAGTATCAATACTGTTCATGCTTAGTCGGTCTAAGTTCATCTTTCGACCGACTAGTTGTTAAACTAGTCGGTTAAGTTTTGTACTCAGACCGACTAATTCTTAGTTCTCATGTACAGTCGAGTTACTGTTCACTCTTAGTCGGTTTAAGAACGTTCATCGACCGACTAGATCACAAACTAGTCGGTCAGTATTTGTTCTTCGACCGACTAAATCTAAATCCTATTTTCGTTCAGAAGTTACTGTTTACACTTAGTCGGTCTGCGTTGGTCAACCGACCGACTAGTTCCCAAACTAGTCGGTCAGTGGTTGCTCTTTGACCGACTAATCTGTGTTAAAACCCTAATTTCTGGGCAGCCGCCAGCCCATCCTATTTAAACCACTCACAAACGTTTTCTTCTTCCTCCACTCGACCTAAAACCGTAAAATCTCCCCCATTGAGCCCCCTTCTCCCTCAAACCCTTATTCCTTCATCCCAAGCCCTAAATCCATCATCTAAACCCTCCCTCAACTCATTCAACCTCTCATCTCCCTCAAATCTCCATCAAACCCCCAAAATCCCCCAAACCCCCTAGTTCTCCAAACTTCTCCATTCGTTTCCAGATCTGGTCCCTAGGTTCTCCGGAGTGTTTCTTCCGCTTCCTCACGGTAAGAAATCGATCTCTTGATGTTTTCATAACCTATTCGTATTTTTATGAAACCCTAATGGAATGAATGTTGTTTTGATGATTGTTTCCCCATAACAGCGATTTCCCCGTAGATTAGCATCCGCGAGACGAACCTTCGTGATCGTCATCCCCGGTGCTAGGCAAGTGAAACTTGCATCTCTTGATTTGGGCCATGTCTTAGGCCATTTCCCTTGCTTTAGCGTAAAAGAGACTAGACGGTGAAAGGATAGCCGTCTAGACGCCTTTGACCTAGCTTGACAACGAAGCTTGGTCCGTCACCCTCATCATGCTTGTATGTCACATTTACTTTAAATTAACGGTACGCGAATATGTTCATGTCATTGCATTTTTCCTGTCACGTTTAAATTCAATTAACGGTACGCAAATATCTGTTCCTGGCATTGCATATTGATTTGTCATTATGATTGCGTAGCATACGCTACAATACTATTATTTTCCTGGCTCGTGTTCCAGAAGCGAGCCCTGTAGTTGGAAACCCCAACGCTCGACACATATGGGTGGGGTAAGAGATAAGCGGCCACCTGAGCACGAGTTGGCCTGATCCGCCACTCCGGCCAGCAGGCGAAATCTCTAGTGTACACGTGATTAATAGTGATAGAGATAAGCGGCCTGAGCCACGAGCTGGCCAGCAGGTGGACTCTCTATGCACTAAGTGATAAACAGTGATAAGTGAATAGTGATTAGTGAATTGGTAGCCTTGGCTACATAGTGTGTGCTTGTCTCTCTTTTAAACTGTTGCATCTTACTTAACTGCCATGTCATTGCTTAATATTATAAGTGCTAGGTTGTTAGTTACTTTCAGTTTCCTTGCCCAAGTCTTTCAGACTTGCTGACATGTGCCCCTTTCTCTTTTGGGTGACGCATGTTAGACCTTGAGCCCGAGTCACTCGCTGAGGGTGAGATGTTTGCGGACGCCGAGCTTGCGCCCGTGTTGGACGAGGACTTCGTAGACACTGGAGATCAGTCTTAGTGTCTACGTCTAGTTTTGTTAGATCTTTTGGGTTGTCGGTGCGTGGCACCTAGTTTGATACTCTGTTATATTTGTCTTTTGTTTGGCCTTGTTCTGGGCCTTTAGACTCTTCCTTTTAGCCTGGTGGCTTTTCTGTGATGTTGAATATTTTGTGGACAAACTGTGGGATTGGTATTTCATGTCCATCTCATATTATTATTATTATTGTTGTTGTTTTGTTTGCAATTACAGGGACCTGCTTATACTAAATTTACGCTTATCAGGCGTGCAGCTTCACAGCTCCACGTTTGAGCGGACCTTCTCACGTCTCGCCTCCATTTTTGGGAATCGGGTCGTGACAGTTTCTGATATAGATAAAGCGAAAGCAATTATCAATATCAGACGCCATATCGATCGGACCCTGAAGGCCGAGTACCTAACGGTGGAAGACTCGTATGAGTTGTGGACCGCCCTCGAGGACAGGTATAAGCATCAAAGGGATGTTATCCTACCTCGAGCGCGATATGAATGGAAGAACCTCCGTCTCCAAGACTTTAAGTCTATTGCCGAGTACAACTCGGCACTTTTTAGCATCACCTCACGCCTGAAGTTGTGTGGTGAAAAGGTGACGGAGGAACGCATGTTAGAGAAGACGTATACATCCTTCCATGAGAAGGATGTCATACTGATGCAACAGTATCGTGAACGAAAGTTCACAAAATACTCTGAGCTTCTCTCATGCCTTCTGATGGCAGAGCAGAATCGCGACCTCCTTCTGGCCACCCACAACTCACGCCCAACCGGCACTGCTCCTGCGCCTGAAGCGCACCACAGCTCCTTCCATAAGAAAAGGGGCAACTTCAAAGGCAAACCCCAGAAGGGTAAGACCATGAAGAAGCAGGCTCGAGGACCCCCTCCAAGAAACAACCAAGAGGGAAAGAAGAAAAATGTGTGGAAAAGAAAAGACGACGGCCATACTTCTGCCCCCAGAAAGGACTGGGAAGATAAATGCCACAGGTGTGGCATGACTGGACACTGGTCCAGAAATTGTCGTACTCCATGCCACCTTCAGGAGTTGTACAAAGCAAGCCAGAAGCAAGTTGAGACAATCCTGGCGGTTCAAGAAAACCTGGCACCAATCAGGTTCATCGCTGAGGACTTCTCCAACGATGACCTGCTCGACTGAGGACATTTATCTACTTTATATATGCATTGTAGTTTTTTCCTTTTGAAAAACAATTTATCTGCTTATCTCTGGCATGTTTAAGTACTTTTCAGACATCAAATTAATTTTCGTAGTATATTCCTTTGTGTTTTGGCCTTATACTGCGACATTTTTTCTTTTAAAATAGATGGACTTTAAATGCCTAGTGGACAGTGCCTCTATGCACACGATCCTCCAAGACATCTGCTTTTTTCAAAGCATTAATAAATACGATGGCATCGTAAATACGATTTCCAGTCCATCAAGTATCATTGAAGGATCAGGAAAAGCACATTTTATGCTCCCCAATAGTACAAAACTACTTATAAAAGATGCCCTTCTCTCCCCTAGCTCGCATAGGAACCTGTTAAGCTTTAAAGATATCCGCTTAAACGGATACCACCTAGAAACAGTGAGCAAAGGAAACAGTGAATACCTTGATGTAACGTCTCATAAAAACGGTGCTAAAAACACCGTCGAACGTTTTGAGGGACTCCTGTCGGGTCTCTACCACACAAGGATCAGAGCAATGGAAGCAAACACATTGGAGCACCAGAAGTGCCAAAATCAACCAGAATTCAAACTCTGGCACGATAGACTAGGACACCCTGGAAGGAATATGATGCGTCGCATCATATCCCAATCCCGTGGAATTAATCCGAAAAGCCTGACGCTACTTCGGAAGGGTGCAAATCCTTGTCCCCCTTGTTACAAAGGGAAATTGATTACGAGACCATCCACCCTGAAGGTGGACTCTGAGTCTCCAAGCTTCCTAAAAAGAATACATGGTGACATTTGCGGGCCTATTCACCCCGCAAGTGGACCATTTCGGTACTACATGGTACTAATCGACGCATCTTCAAAATGGTCGTATGTGTGCCTCTTGTCCACCCGCAACGTAGCCTTTGCAAAGCTACTTGCACAAATTATAAAATTGCGGGCACATTTCCCAGACAACCAGATCAAGAAATTGCGTCTGGACAATGCTGGGGAATTCACCTCACAAGTCTTCCTAGACTACTGCCAAGCAACCGGCATAGAAGTTGAACATCATGTAGCTCATGTTCACACCCAGAACGGGTTAGCCGAATCTCTCATAAAGAGACTACAATGGATCGCTAGACCATTGTTAATGCAATGCCAATTGCCGGTATGTGCATGGGGACATGACATACTGCACGCTGCATCGCTGATAAGATTACGACCGTCAGGTAGTCAATCTTATTCTCCGATGCAACTTGCATATGGGAACCCGCCCGATATCTCTCACTTGAGGATATTCGGATGTGCTGTCTATGTCCCCATAGCACCACCGCAGAGAACCAAGATGGGTCCTCAACGGCGTCTTGGTATCTATATTGGTTTCGACTCACCATCGATCATTAGATACCTCGAACCCCTTACAGGGGATGCCTTTAAAGCACGTCTAGCAGATTGTGAGTTTGATGAAAGCATTTTTCCAAAACTAGGCATTAACACACAGAAGCCAGAAGCTTCAAAGACCATTACATGGGACACAAAGACTTTATCCCATTTTGATCCGCGCACAAATCAATGTGAAGAAGAGATCCTGAAGATCCTTCAAATTCAGAACACAGTTCACATTTTACCGGATAAATTCACTGACAACCAGAAGATTGTCAGATCACACGTCCCTGCTGCAAATACGCCAGCTAGGATTGACATACCCAAAGACGGATGCAATCCACCTGCAGCAGAAGCGGTCGTACCTCAACAAAAAAGAGGACGACCCCCAGGCTCCAAAGATAAGAATCCTCGAAAGAGGAAAAATCCTGGAGCAACAATTACGATACCACCACAGGATGCTGAGCTCAGCCCGGCTACCTCTCCACTCCTAACAACCCCTGAAGAGGAAAATATATGAGAAATTTCATTAAACTATGTACGTACCGGGGAGGTACTGGACAGAAAAAGCACAATCATCGATGACAACTTCGCGCTCATTATTACCACTCACGTCACTGAATACGACGATGAGACCGATCCACGCTCTCTAGCAGAATGTAAACGCAGAGAGGATTGGCCAAAGTGGAACGAGGCAATAGGAGTAGAGCTGGACTCACTCTCGAAGCGCAAAATTTTTGGACCTGTAGTCCTAACACCAAAAGGTGTTAAACTTGTGGGATATAAATGGGTATTCGTGAGAAAAAGAAACGAGAATAATGAGATCGTGCGCTATAAAGCGCGCCTTGTTGCACAAGGTTTTTCCCAACGACCAGGAATAGACTATGACGATACCTATTCCCCGGTCATGGACGCGATCACTTTCCGTTTCATTATCGGCATATCCACGAAGGAAGGTCTGGATATGCAGCTCATGGACGTTGTGACTGCATACCTATACGGAAATATAGATAAGGACATCTATATGAAAATCCCAGACGGATACAAACTACCGACAAAAATGACAGAAAGACCTCGGGACGTCTATTCCGTCAAACTCCAGAGATCACTGTATGGTCTCAAACTGTCAGGTAGAATGTGGTACAACAGACTGAGTGAATTCCTAGTGCAACAAGGATTCACAACAAATGAAGTCTGCCCTTGCATCTTCATACGAGCAAAGGGAACAGGATTCGTAATTATCGCCGTCTACGTAGACGACTTGAACATCATCGGATCTCCTGCAGAGATAGATGAGATATCCAAAAGTCTTACACAGACTTTTGAGATGAAAGACCTCGGCAAAACGAAGTTTTGCCTAGGACTACAAATTGAACATTTAAGCGGAGGAATCCTGTTGCACCAATCGACATATACAAAGAAAGTGCTGAAAAACTTTCTTATGGACAAATGTCATCCGCTTAGCACACCAATGGTCGTCAGATCATTGGATGTTGAAACAGACCCCTTCCGACCGCTGGAAGAGGGGGAGAAAACACTAGGTCCTGAAGTACCCTACTTAAGTGCAATTGGAGCACTCATATACCTGGCAAACTGCACGTGTCCCGATATAGCGTTCGCAGTAAATCTACTAGCCAGATACAGTTCAGCGCCCTCAAAGCGCCACTGGAACGGAGTGAAACAACTTCTGCGCTACCTCCAAGGGTCTGTAGACATGGGACTATACTTCAAGAAAGGTGTATCCACCGACCTGGTCGGTTACGCAGATGCGGGATACAGGTCCGACCCACATACCGCAAAGTCCCAGACCGGTTTCGTATTCACATACGGTGGGACGGCCATCTCATGGAGATCCGTGAAGCAGACATCCACAGCGACCTCATCCAACCACTCCGAGCTCATCGCGATCCACGAAGCTAGCAGAGAATGCTTTTGGCTTCGATCAGTCATCAACCACATCCTCAAGACCACCGGTCTGAAGACGGGAGATCTTGGACCTACCACCATGTATGAAGACAATGCTGCCTGCATCGCCCAACTACGAGGTGGCTACATCAAAGGTGACAGGACGAAGCACATTTCCCCCAAGCTCTTCTGGACGCATGAACAACAAGTGGACAACCAGATCGACATCCAGCATATCCAGTCCTGCAACAACCTGGCTGACCTATTCACTAAAGCTTTGCCTCGCAGTAACTTTAGAAAACTTGAACTAGGAATTGGGATGAGACAGCTGAGAGATGTACAAGCCTGAAGCTTGTACTTATCAGGGGGAGTTAACGTAGTGATGTACTCTTTTTCCTTGGCTGTTGGTTTTTTCCACTGGGATTTCCACAGTTAAAGGTTTTAACGAGGCAGCCACATTAACTCTGGATCCAGAAGTATCCACCACTGATGTTATCCATCGATCAGGGGAAGTTACATAGACGTGTACTCTTTTCCCTTAGCCACTGGTTTTTCCCACTGGGTTTTCCTTGGCAAAGGTTTTAATGAGGCAAGCACTCTTAGACTTAGAGATTCAGAAGTATCTCCAACCCCATGATCAAATAAGCTTCATGAACCCTGAAGCGTTCACCATGGCTTACAACAATGGATGGATAAGGGGAAGTGTTATAAACGGGCTTCTTGGTGGGCCTACCCGTTAGTGGGTATCCACCCATTATGTAACACTACCACTATAAATATAGGGCTATGGTCTCCATAGCCGCCAAGTTTACAACAGTCCAGATTTTGTTCTTTCAAATTCATCTATCTAAAAACAGAATCACACTAATTAGCCATCATTAGGTCCACATGCACGTGAATTCAAATATATTTACATCATATAAAAAAAGGAGGGAACTGATTGCACCGCATCCATGCGGTGCAGGACATAATTTTTTTGCTAAAGTTGGATAATAACAGGTTGAGAGGTATCGTGAAAAGACAACTGACACAAAATTTTTACTAATATTGGCAAAAAATGATCACCTACACCGCATGATTGCGGTTCATTTAGTCGAAGCCTAAAAAAATTGGATTTGTAATTTATTGCTTGTGAGTAGCCGAATTAGATATATGACGGCGTTCCCCTCGCCCCCTGACACCAAGCTAAATTTCACATCTTCGGGTTCGGGCATGCTGGGTTATAAAACATGCTGACCAATGATTCGTTCTATGCGGGCATCCTTCATAGTATACTGGGATGCATACGCAAGCACACGAAGCATTGGGCAAAATTCGGTGACACGATCGACCGCCCTTCCCATCAATTTTTTTTAAAAATATTTATCAGATGACAGATCCAAGCATCAGATCCAAGCCATAATCATTTTAACTCTGTGTCCTGCTAATTAATAAGCTACTACTAGATCAAGAAGCTTTATATATTTCTAGCAACAGGAAGAAAAAACAAATTAATCACAAGGATTTGCAGAGATCACCTTGGAGTTCATCAGCCTTGCGCAGCCACAAGCTCACTTCTTCTGTCGCTGTCTTCGACTCTCTTGCAGCATCGTCGAGCCTTCTCCGCAGGCTGTCCCTCTTGGTCCTCAGTTCGAGCATCTCACTCTCCAATGACTCCATGTTCTCTTCGCACGACATGACATGGCCGAAAGCGGCCTTGAAGAAACCGATGGCCGGCTCCGCCAAGCATTGGAGGGGGGAGCAGATTGCATCTACCATGTTTGCACAGTTGCTTCAACTTCTTTTTAGATCGAACGCAAGACTTCTTTCTGGGAAGATGGGAGCTTTATATATAGTCTGCAAGTACGGTGAGGTGGCTGCTATGGCCAATCTTTTCTGGGAGATGATGGTGGGCACCAACTGCTGACGTGATAGTGTAATGTGACACTCTACTGACATGTTTATACCAGTCAACATTCTCCCGTGAGAAAATACTGTCAATTGTAATATAAATGGTTTAGAACTTTGCCGGCTCATCTCAGCACAAAAGGCAAAAGCCATGTATTTCTCACATAGGGTTCGAGTCTCTCTCCATCAACAGAGTCCGAGGGTCAAAAGCACGTCTCATTCAACATATCGGGTTCACATCACACAGACGGTACGCAAAGGCCAAAATGGTAGGTGGTCGTTCATTGTGATTCGAGCGAAGAATAAAAGTTTGCCTGTGCTTCCTAAAAAACAGAGAACCAAACAAAGTGAAATAATACTGTTTGAACCATTAACTGTATATCAGCAATACAAAGCTTTTCACATCTAGCTTTATAAGCGGAGAGCATGCAGAAACATGAGATTTCGGTTATGTCTCTGTTTCAGGACACGTAGACACCTGCAAATATGTTCGACTGCCACTTAATACCCATCAAGTCTCTTTGAGCATCTCCAATGTGAGTGTGAGCGTGCATCAATTATTACTATGTTCTGGGTGTGTGCTATTTGTAGGGCCAAAACGTAAAGAGTGATGTTATATTCATTCATACTCATAGGGTTGTATGTATCTTTTCTTTTTCAAAATTGGGAAAACTATCAAACTCCTTTGTCAACTAGCTCTCATTCATACTCATTCTTCTTTCATATTTTAGGCAAAATTTGGCTCTAGAAATCATATGGACCCCTACCTTCGAGATGTATATGGCACGTACCAATGTAAAGCTGTGGAGTCAAGTCAAGGGTTCCAACCACCAGCTGGCTCGACATTCTCATTTCCATGGACAAATCTTCGTGGAACCTTGATGGCGTATGATAAAGAAATTTAATGGGGTTTTAAAATTTAAATTTCCATGGACAAGCCTAGCCAGCTCATTGGTTGCCATGGTTTCGTAAGTACGGCTCATTAAAATTTAAAACATAGCGTGGGACGAGCATCTTTGGCACGTCAGACCTTGCTTCAAATTGTCAACTTCTAATCAACTTGATAACCAAGTGGTCCCATTTGATATATTGTTATAGACTTGTTCTTTTTTTTTCCTCCGCCAAGTCAACGATATCCAAATTGCATGTATTATATGTATTTATCTTTTATGGGGTCGATGTAATCTTAAGGGTGGCATCCGGGTTGGTCGGGTTCAGGTCGGGTATGTTATTGTATTGGGCTGGCCTATAGAGTGAGTGTTTTACTATTTACTTTAACTGATAACCCCTCGTACAAGCCCATGTTATTCGGCCCAACAGTCCGAGGGGCCTATACAGGGACCAACCGTCTCTCGAGTCAAGGTGATAGCTCAGCCACCTGTTGGTCCTCCGGTAATTAGAGGGTCCGCTCATAATGACGGACATTAACGGACGACTGTTAAGCTCGCCATCATTGTCGACAGCTCAAGCGACAACTACCACAATAATGACGGCACATGTATGCTGCCGGCTAAGATGTAATCAATGGATGTTCATTGGCAATGGGAACTCTCTTATATGAGTTCTCTCCCAAAACAAATTAAAATAATCAAGGATATAAAAAGAATACTGTTGGAACTTTTTAGCGGTTTATCAGCAATACGGAGCTTTTCACATCTAGTTTTATAATCTGCCACAAAGTTCCCTTTGAGTAGTCAACATCATCACTGCTGGCAAACGACTGGGAGCATTAGGTACGACGTTAACCTTCCCAGTGTGATCTTGGAGAAATTCTTGATGAACTTCATATAATATCCATCCAAACCCAGAAAACTACTGATCTCTGTGGCTGATCGAGTGAATGGCCATCTCTCAACCTTCCCTGGATCTACAGAGATCCCATCTCCAGATACTAGGGGTGTGCACTGGTACAGGGTACCCAGATACCCGATCAGAAGCTACCCGAACAGGTAGGTTCCGGGTAGATACACATTAGTTCCGAGTAGGTTCCGGATAGGAAAATTAGGAACTAGTGTGAATCGGGTCCGGTTTCGGTTCCCATCTATAAAGAACGGGTACCCGGAACAGGAACCGATAATAATGTTGTATCAATCTATGCTCGGCATTCTCATGTGTCATTTTCACAACTTGAAAAGTATTTGTTAGTACTGATCATTAGAATAAAAAATCAGCGCATAATCTCTTGACATTAATTAAAAACTAAAAGATCGACACCAACTAAAGTATTAGATATGCAATAAATACTCTTTCCAAAGGGAACATTAAATGAAGAATTAGATCAAATGACTGCGTCAAAGTGATATTCTAGCCATCAAATTTCTGCACATTGTCAAGAGACTCCGACTGAGCCGTTGGCCTCCTACTTTACAATTTAAGAAATAAAGCAAATCAATTAATCAAACCGAAAAGAAAAAGAGATGAAAATCTCACATTACTTCATATGCTTCATAAACAAAGGTAATTAACAATCCCCCCACTGCATCCGAAAAAAGAAAGAGATTGTGCACCAAAGCTCCCCCCTCAAACATAACCACCGATATCCTTCAATACTGATCAGTATATATGTTTTTACAGGGCGCCCAGAACCTACCCGGAACCATAAGTTCCGGATAGGTTCCGGGTATAGGGTCCAACTGGGTAGGTTCCGGGTTCAAATTTAAGGAACCATCCACTTACCGGATAGGGTCTGGGTAACAAAAAAAACGGGGTACCCGGACCCCTACCAGATACAATATGTCCCAGAAAGGCTATTGTATGAACCAGAACTGGCACTTGGTATACTTGGCATACGACTGGTGCTGCCTCACAGTCTCTAAAGTGATCCGCAAATGCTTTGCATGCTTTTCCACATCCTTTGAGTACACCAGAATGTCGTCGATGAAGACCACCACAAACTTATCCAAATAATCATAGAAGACTTGATTTATCAACCTCATGAATGTGGCAGGTGCATTGGTCATGTCGAAGGGCATAACGAAAAACTCGTAATGTCCATAATAGGCCTGAAAGCCGTCTTGGGAACATCCGACTCTCTGACCTTCACCTGATGGTACATGCTCCGCAAATCTAGCTTCGAATACACTTGGGATCCACCAAGCTAATCAAAGATATCATCAATGTGAGGGAGAGGAAATTTGTTCTTCACAGTTACCTTATTCAACGCCATGTAGTCGATACACATCCTCTGTGGCCCATCCTTCATGTTGACCAATAACACCGGTGCTTCCCAAGGAGACACAATGGAGCGTATCAGTCCTCTCTGTAATAAATCCTTCAGCTGGTTGTCAATATCGGCTAACTCTAGTGGAGCCAAATGACACGGGGCCTTGGCAATCAGTTGCGTGTCCGATACCAAATTGATAAGTGAACTCCAAGCATCTATTTGGAGAAAGTCCATAGATATCATTTGGGAAGACATCGGGAAAGTCTCGGACAACCCTCTACAGATCTGGCTCGGTCTCCATCGCCATCGCCATTACTTCTATCGGCTTGGCCCTAAACTTCACGGGTTCAAGTGTACTACTACCATTAATGACCTCGAACTCTGGATGGTCTAGGATCTGAAAGACTACCCTCCTCTGCCTGCAATCAATCGTAGCATATAACATGCATAACCAATCCATCCCGAACACAGCCTCAAAACTAGGCATCTCTATAATCAGAAAAATCAACATACAACTCTCTCCCACAAATCTCCAATGAACAGTGGCGAAAACCAAGAGAATTGTGAAGTACGCCATTTCATGTGTTGATATTCCAGCTGGTGGCGAGAGAAGTCACTGGAATCGAATGCTTTGTCATAAATCTCTGGGATAGAAAGCAGTGGGATGCCCCCAGAATCGAAAAGTGATAGAGCAGGGAAGGAAGCAACCATGGTAATGCCTAACGAAAACAAATCAAGGCAAGAAACAAGAACAACTCTATAAGGAAAGCAGAAAGAAGAAGTCTAAGATAAAGGCAAGAACATGACATATGCACATATATAACATATGTAACATTCACTACTCAAGGTAGGGTCGGAGATATGCTAGTGATAACTTGGCTGGTATTCTTCGCTTCCACCTCAGTCATCATAAATGCATGGCACCTCTGGGGAGTCGGGACAGTCCTCTGAGTAGTATGCTACTGACCAGCTGATGGACGTCCCCTAAAAGCTGGATGACTTGGTCTCGATGGCACTGGAAGTGGTAATCTCTGTAGAGTAGGCGGAAGAGTCTGTTGCATCGGCCTCGCTGCCACAGGTGCTGTAGGAACTGGAGAGCTACTATGTCATGGACAAAATCTACGGATGTGTCCAGACTCTCCAAAAGAAAAGTATCTCAAAGATAGAGATCTGTAATTCTTCTTCTCATGCCTAATCCTACTGTAATACTGACATGATATACGTCTCTGTGAAGATGATGGGGCTCCAGATCTCTGAAACTGAGTAGTTTGCACATGCCTCGAGAAATTCTTCTATTGACATGTAAAACTTCCAACCGCATCCACTGGAGTCTTCACCGCACTCCTCAGATAAGGCTTGTGCATCCTTGTCTCCTTCAGCACTACCTCATGAGTAGGCAAATCTAATGTAGACATAGCTCCTCTGTATTTCGGATTTAAGCCCATGAGGAAGCGACGAGCTCGAGTGGCATCAAATGTGACCAACTCCAGAGCAAACTTGCTCAATAGAGAAAACTCTGTGTCATAGGCATTTATGTCCTGTGATCATGGGTCAATCGCTCAAATCGCTGTCTCAGATCATCCTTCAATGTCTTCAACGGGAACTTGAACTCAAATCGTTCCTTGAACTTCTCATATGAGATAGGGTTGGTCAACTGACGATCTTCGCCTTCCCACCAATCTCATGCCTGATGAGCAAGTTGTCTCCACGTAACGTCCACCCAACCGTCCTGTGGATACCCAACTACAAGCAAATAATCCTCAGTATGCATCATCCACTCATCAACCTCTAAGGGACTCTCGTTGCCTGAAAAGAATCTCGGACGCATCTCCTGAAACTACTTGAAGATATCAGTCTTCTGAGTCTGAGTCTTAGCCAACATCTTCGTCCGATAACTCAAACTCGCCTGAACTCCCACCAATATCTTCTCCAACAAGGAAGGCTCGGGGTGAGCCACCTCAAAAGAAGATGTCCCGTTCCTAGTATCCATTCTACGAAAGAGAACAGAACAACAGTGATCGGTACAAAATAAAGGATTATAATGTTATAGCATCTTTAGTAGTACTCGTACACATCTCGTAGTATGAGTTGACCTGCATAGGCCACCACAAAAACCATGTCACATCCCCTTCATCAAAATACGCGGAAATACGTATATTCCTGGTATTCGTAGAGATACGAAGTGTAACAAGGTCGCAGTAGTATTCGGACTCAAGGCTCTGACCCCTTGACTCCAAACACTACTAAGCGTAAATTGGGATTACTGAAAATTTCTTTTTGCAAGCCACTGTGGCACACTGGAATAGTACAAATAAATAAAACAGAAAATGTTCCAACATAGAATATAAACTACAAACAATGCAGAGATTACAAAACATTTATTTATACATTAATAAAAAGAGCACAGTACATGCCACAACTGTACATGGGTACAAAAGAGATAACATCAAAACTACCAAGCCCACAAAAAGAAAAAGCGTCCACACACGGTATAACTCACTCCTGATATTATCCCTGATAACCCAACTGTACAAAGTCGCTCTCTATGGGCTCCACCTCTATCTTGAAGCTCGGGGTAATCTCCTGAACTGAATCATGATCCATCTGCTCTGTCTCTAATCCTGGGGGAAAGTTGGGTGGGACACGTCAACTCGTGACCTAGTAGGAAATCTAATCACGCTAGGTATGGGACAGTCTAAGAAATGTTCTACCTAACTAAGTGTCATGCCACGCTCTTCCAAATATGGAATACGTGTAGCGGACTAAGCAGACGTAGTATTCAGAAACTGGGCTTCAAGCCCCTAATTTCTAAATACTACTAGGCATTAATTGTGATTTAAATAATATTATCTATGCAGGCCACCACGACACGTTGGAATAGTACAAAAATTAAAATATTATGCTCCAACAGAATTTAAATCCAAAAGTACTGAAAGAAAACTATATTGAACATATATATAAGGGTACATCATACATCTCTGTACTGTACAAGGGTACAAAAGTACAAAAGGGGGATGAAACAAAAAAGGATCTCGCCCTCAAAAGAAACCCAAAAGTGTCCACACGCATACAACACACGCCCTAGTCTAACCCAGGGAAGTCCAGGTGGAAAAATCTCCGCCCGTAGTCTCCAGCTATACCTGGGGAGAGGAAGTAGACTAATGTACACATCCCTGCTCTAGAGTCACTATCTCATGACCTGAAAATATAAATGGGACACGTCAATGCGTGACCCAGTAAGATTCCTAACTAAGCTAGGTAGAACTCAGTTTTATAACCGGATTATCTATCTAAAGTATGGTCTAAAAGTAAAAAGGTTATACAAACTATTCATCATGAACACTATCATGACAAAAAAGAACTGAAAGTAACACTAAGAAGTACAATCAACATCGGTGACATGATTTATAAGTTAAAAGCTATTAAATTATCAGTTATATTCATATTTGAGAACACATGTAAATAATAGGATGCCTAAGGAGCTGGACTTCACCAGGGTGGGTGAAAAGTAGTATCTCAGCCAGCGACACGAGCACTGGAGAGGCCTCTCGTAATTCCTCCTTACGAGAGTGAGACAATCATCCATATTTCTCAGGTCAAACAGATAAACCATCAATTACCTAATGGTCGTGTTGTTACCTTTTCCACTATTAGCGCCACACGGTCGTGTGGCTATAGTCACACGGTCGTGTGCCCTTCTTACTATCCCTTAGCCTTCCCCACACCACACGGCCGTCTGGACTCTGCCACAGGGCCGTGTGGGGTCGTTCCTCTTGGGCATCCTTGAGCCATTCCAGACGACCGTGTGGAGAGACAGCATGGCCATATGGCCCAATATTTTCCCAAGTTCTGGCATTACTTGATTTATTGAATTTTGTTGAAAAACTTTTTATCTAATTGCCAAGTTGTTGATGAAATATACTTGCTAGAGATGATCTAAATTACTTGAAAAATCAGCCATGTTGAAATGATGAATTACTTAATGGTATTGTTGTAATTATCATGTTATGATTCATGTTGAATTGTGAAACATAAATCGCATGGTATTGTTCATATTGCAAACATGTTATTTTTATGCAAGTTTCCCAGTGAAATTGAAAATGAAAAGTAAGGCAAATGGCAATATGACATAAATATGAAGAGATATGACATGAGGTATTGAGACCACCAATGTAACATGAAACAACGAAAGCAAGAGTGAGAGGAGAGAATGTATCTGGAGACTTCAATCCTTTCAAAAATGGGTGAAGCTCTAGATGTGGGTTTTGGGGGGGAATGCGTGTAAAAAATTGGAGTTAAGGAGCGGACACATATGTTATGATTGTCACAAGCGAGTGAGAATCATAACATATGTGTCCGCTCCTTAACTCCTATTTTTTACACGCATTCCCCCCAAAACCCACATCTAGAGCTTCACCCATTTTTGAATGGATTGAAGTCTCCAGATACATTCTCTCCTCTCACTCTTGCTTTCGTTATTTCATGTTACATTGGTGGTCTCAATACCTCATGTCATATCTCTTCATATTTATGTCATATTGCCATTTGCCTTACTTTTCATTTTCAATTTCACTGGGAAACTTGCATAAAAATAACATGTTTGCAATATGAACAATACCATGTGATTTCTCTTTCACAATTCAACATGAATTATAACATGATAATTACAACTATATCATTAAGTAATTCATCATTTCAACATGGCTGATTTTACAAGTAATTTAGATCATGTCTAGCAAGTATATTTCATCAACAACTTGGCAATTAGATAAAAAGTATTTCAACAAAATTCAATAAATCAAGTACTGCCAGAACGTGTGAAAGTATAGGGCCACACGACCGTGTGGTCTGTCCACACGGTCGTCTGGAATGGCTCAAGGAGGCCCAAGAGGAATGATCCACACGGTCGTGTGGCAGAGTCCACACGGTCGTGTGGTGTGGGAAGGCTAAGGGGTAGCAAGAAGGGCACACGACCGAGTGACTATAGCCACATGATTGTTTGGCGCTAATAGTGGAAAAGGTGATGTCACGCCATATTTAGCACTATACATGTATTCCACTGAACACACGTGGTATTTCTACCTACGATGCATACGTAGGCATGAAATAAACGTGGATATTAATGTAGGTAACGTAATGTAAGAAGAATTGGACCGTAATGCGTGGCTAAGAGACGAGAAAGCGAGATTCAGTGTGAGAGAAGTGTGAAAGACGCCGTGGGTGCAAAACAATAGGGATGTGTTAGATGTGTGTCTATGATGCTTGTATGCATGCATGGATGAGTATGGATGTGTGTAGGGAGAGCCATGATAGTGTGAAAGGGGTTAAGGGTCAATGCTAACCCCCGTAAAGTTTTAGAAAGGCGAGGGGCAAAATGGTCATTTGGACCAAAAGTGCTGTGTGTACATACTTAAGTGGTCGGTGCATAAAGTAATGGCAAGCTTGTAAATAAGTGAAAGTTGAGGGGTATTTTTGGGAGGGTATTTTGGTCATTTAGCATGCTGCATGCTTATCCTAAGAGTTTTCTAGTAATAGATATTTTTAAGAGAACCTTCTCCCTTTTTCCTTACTTTCTCTTCCTTTCTCTTTTCATTTTCTTGTCTTCCTTTTCTTTCCTAATTAGGCCGCCCACCCTACCCTTCTTTTCCCCATATTTCATCAAATGAAACCCCTAATTTCCATGCCCTAATGGAAGGGATTCAAGCTTACTTCAAGGGAGAAAGAAGTAGAGAAGAAAAGAAGCGGCGGAGGAAAAATTCAAGTTTTGAGGTAGGAATCCTCTTGGATTTGGAATTCCATCAAATTGATTTGTGCTATTATGTTATTATAGCATGTTTTACTTAATATGTATTAGGGATGGTGAAAATTCATGAGCCATTTTTCAATTTTTCAAATTATCCCTTGAAATTCTTAGTAAAACCAACTCCTTTGAAATTCTGAAATTCTTATGGCTATTGTTGCTTCAATTCTGGCTACTGTAGCTTGAATTGGGTTTCGAAAAAATATTTTCTTGTATATCTTGAAGTTCTACCCCAAAATCATATAAATTTTGATATATGTTCAATTCATAAATTAGGAGCAAAAATTCCATCTTTACAACATATCTGTTTGATTTTTAGTGTTGACATAGTTTAGCAAAATTGACCTATACACCTGCACACACAATGGAATTTAATGATCTTGGTCTCGTTAGAAACTTAACAAGTTTATCTATAATTTCATTGGAGTACTTATGTTTCGAAATTCTAGCTAAAACATGCTCAAAACATCAATCTTTCCATGCTCTGAAATCTGTCTGGATAACAGACATGACACACTTCACAAAATAATTCACCATAAATCACTTACTTAATATTTTTGCATGAAATTTTATCTGTGAATCCAGAACTAGTATATCTATAACTTTCATTTGGGACAATTTGTCAAATGCTCAATGCAAACTGAGGTTATATGGCCATGTATTGTCACTTCCTGCAATTTCAGCAAGCTGAATTCATTAAGTGTTGTTGTTATTCATTAATTGTAGTTAATTGGCCATCATTATTCTTGCTTATTATGGTTGTGTGGTGGAATAAATGTTCATGTCCTTGGCACATGTAAATGATATTGGGTTGCCTTGATATGAATGACGCCCGTCATGTGTTCGATGAAATGCCTCAACGAAGGCAATATCTGATAATTTAAGTAACGTATATGTATTAGTATTGGCCTTGAGCCACATTGATAATTGGTGAAGTTAGAGGCTTGAATGGCATGGATACATTGAAATTGTGAATGGATGATGTGTTGTGATAGAGGGCATGTCACGTGAGTGCATGACCCTATGTTTAATGATGGACGGCTAAGGTGATATGTCCACCATGCCATCATGACCCCTAAAGTGTCATTTATGATGTTAACTTATAAAATTGAATAAATCTCAATCCTCTCTAATGAGGGTGAGTTAGTGAAATCCGGTTTTTAGGTGGGCTTTGAGTAAATTGTGGATATGAGGCCTGGACTGATATGTTGGGGGATATGATTATGTGATATGTGATATTTATACCTACTCGCCTTTACCGGGAGTGGAGGGGACATACGGAGGTAGTGTTATTGTAGGAGAGTCTCACTCCTGCCAGGGACGGGGGAGCTGAGAGGCCCGGTATCATACAGTGTCCGTGTCCACTACGTCGTGTGATATGTTCACCCCAAATTTGGTGTGATGTCCAGGTCCTGGTATCCTACAGTTTACCCAAGTTCCAATTAAATCAATTCTAAAATAATAAAATAAGAAATTACATGTTACTCCTTCTGCTGGTAGCACTTCCCCTTTCCTTTACCTGTTTCTTTGAGACTCGGTGTCATGCCTCAGGCACTTGCACTTATCTTGTTAGATAATGGTTGTTTGAACACTTGTGTTATTACTATTATTATTCGTGCTAACCCTTTTCTTTGCAGTAACTCGACATTGGACCGCAGGTATGTTCCTTTTGTTTAGCTATTTAATTTTCACAAATATTACTTAGTTACATCCCCTATTTCTCTTGTCTTGCCTTGTGGTTTGATAACCTTAGAACGGTGTTCCAAATCCAAGTTGGTTCCTACTGGGACACGCATTGACGTGTTACCCCTTATTTTTCAGGTAGCAAGGGTAGCATGGTTGGTGGTGACTTGGAGTCGGGTTTCAGGGGTAGCATTTGGAGTGAGCTGTAGTTGTGGTGTGACATGGTTGTCGAGGGAGGTGAAAGTGATGGTGTATAGGTAGTGGTGTACCTGGACTATGTAAATTAATGGGGGTTGCTATATATATGATATGATGTTGTAGATCTATGTTATTTATGAGGTTGTATTGATATCATTGTGGAGCTTCACTTGTACTATCCCAGCATGTGCGCAGTGGCCTGCTTGTTCTATTTCTTCTTTCTCTTTCTTTTCCTCTCTCATCACCCTCACTCTTCAGGGCACTTGGAATAAAAAATTTATTAAATGCCGGGTATTCTGGGGAACGGGACGTGACAGGTAACAACACGACCACAGGTCGTTTTGCCAATTGACACAACCGTGTGGCGTGGGGTTGGTCGTTGGGTTGTTTACGTCTAAGTCGATGCTTACAAAGGAAGGCGAAATCAACACTACCGTGTCCCAATACGACATGATTGTGCAGTGCCTAGAAATTAAGCTCAGCATTTAAGTTGATGCGACTGGGGCTTCAAGGAACGACACGACCGTGTCGTGGCTCGACACGGTCGTGTGGGCCAAAATTCCTAGATATTGTCGTTTGACGACCATGTGACTCATCTAGAAATTAAACGACCACCACACAACCTTCACTCGGCCGTGTCGTGACGACGCGACCCCCACACGGTCGTGTGATAGACCGACACGGCAGTGTGGTTTCATCAGCCATCTAATCCGATAGCGACGATAATTAAATTTGTGTAGCTAACTCGATCCTAACTAGCTAAGTTTAACTAGCGAAGTTAAGATCCTACCTGAGCTAGTCCATAAGTAATTTTTGGGGTCCTTCTTCTCCTTGATGACCCTCTGAATGCTTTATCCATTTTTCTCCAATGGATCAAGAGCTAGGGTATGAAGTTTGATCTTGGGTTTGAAGAAAATTTGGCATCAAGGGGTTATTTTGTCGTCCGAGAGTGAGTGTGAGAGTTCTCTTCTTCTCCTCTATTTTTCTCTTTTTTTCCGACTGAATTTTTCCCAAACATTTTCCCTTTTAATCTCCCCTTAAGCCTTGCATCACCCTAAAACCATCACTAAGTGTCACTTGGTCAAGGGTAGGTAAGAATCAACATGCATGGTAATGCCACCTCTCAAGGTGGAGGTGGCTAATAAGGGTAATTAGGGATTTAGATTTTCTAATAATTAATATATACACCCGTTAATACAAAATACATTACTAATTGAAAGTATTTCATGCCATATATTCCATTTATTTAATTCCAATGACATATAAAAATTATTTAAAAATAGTTTTTAACTTCGCAAAATTAAGGAAAAATACACAAATGCTCCCAAATTATACGCGCAAATATACGCCTAAAAATACGTATTAATATGCGTATATAAAATTTAGGATTATTACATCCTATCCCTCTTAAAATAAATTACGTCCTTGGAATTTCAAAATAAGGGGAAGAACCATTCTATACATCACATCAACTTATAACAAAATTAAATCATCATACAAACAGGTGAGTGTACTTCTCTCTTATCTCATCCTCAAGTTCCCAGGTAGACTCTTCTGTTGACTCTCGGTGCCACATAACCCTCGCAAGACTGATGGACTTCTTCCTCAACATCTTTTGTCTTCGGTCCAAAATAGCCACTGGCTGCTAATTATAAGTCATGCCTAGTCGTACTTCGATCTCCGAGAAGTCGATGATATGACTAGGATCTCCAACACATCTCCTGGGTTGTGATATGTGGAACACGTTGTGTACCCCTTCCAGAGATGTAGGTAGCGCAAGCCTATATGCTACCTCTCCAACGCGGGCTAAAACCTCAAAAGGTCCGATATACCTCGGACTCAACTTTTCTCGTTTGCCAAAACGGCTCAGCCCTCGTGTAGGCGAGATCTTCAAAACCACCTGATCGACTGGCTGAAACTCCAAATGTTGTCTATTTGCATCCGCTCAATGCTTATAACGGTCTTGGGCTATACGAAGATTATCGCTGACGATTCTCACCACATCCACTGTTTTGGGTTTCTACCTCATTGTTTCACTTAAACCCGCCAAGGAGAAGTGATCTCAACCGTTGATTTGATCAAAAGGCAATAATTCATCAAACTTGAGTAAAACCCTAGAAATTACTCTCATTCTCATTCATCCCCACTATAGTCGAGTATCACCCCTCTCATCTCCAAAACTGAAAAACCATATTTGATTTCAGAGATTAAGGTTGTTGGAGAAGCTACTCTCAAGGAGACCCATCTACAAGGTAAATCTCCATTGCATCCTTATTTCAATTTCTAGACTTTCAACATCTAGAATCATGGTTCGGGGAGCTTCAAATCAAGAAAAAGAGGAGGGAAGAATCTTCATCTTCGCATCTCACCAAGAAGGAACTTATCCTTCCATACCTTATCAAACCCGATCTCATGTCTGCATTTGAGTTCAACTCTCATAGAACCATTCTTCAGGAAAGGTTTGTTAAGATAAGTGATCTTGAAAATTATGGCCTTCACCAAACCTTTCACTATCAAGACCTAACCAATCTTTTCTCTCACTGGAATAAATGCAAGTGCTTTCATAGGCTCATAAGTTTGTTCTACATAAACATGACTTTGAACTCTTCTCTGTCAACCATCACAACCAAGGTGTTTGATACTACTATCAAAATCACCGTTGAGAATTTGGGCCTTAGACATGATATTCCTAACATGGGGGCACTACTCCGTGAGATTGAGATGACAGACGGCGACGTCCTATAACTCATGTATTTGAGAGGTAAAAGCTATAAAGCAAGTCTACCCCACTAGCTACCTCACCCCCAACGCAAGAATCCTTGTTAATATCCTTTCTTACAACATCAATCAAAATGGAGGTGATAGGCTCATATTTTACACTTTATTTCTGCATTTTTGCATGCCATTTCGATTGCTCATATAGCAATTTTCACGATTATATGACGATTTTGCGATACTTTTTACTATTTCTTGGTTGCGTCTGATTTCAGAAGATATGGAGCAATCAAGAGAGATTTGGAGCCATGAGAGCATACACACGTCTCGGAGTGTCATTGATGATGATATCGGAGAGCTAACGTCACTGGAGGATGAGTAGAAGAGGAAGAGAGGTGAAGGAATCGACGAGGAAGCAAGAAGAAGGAGGTTTGAGAAGATTTACAGGATACTCGATCGAGTGACACAGCTCACTTGTAACGCCCCGCTCCCCAGGATACCCGAAGAGCGAGTGTTATGAAAAGGGAAATACAAAATACAAACACAAACACAAGCTGGTCCACTACGCACTGCTGGGATAGTACCCGTAGCATTCTAAACAACACAGAACACAAAAGAACCAACAACCCAAACTCTGATATATATATATATACAAACTGTTTATAGAACGTCCTTATACATTATCATATACAAGAAGAACTCTCATCCCACCAAGTACAAAAACATACACCCAAATCACACACACACCCCCCCTCAACTCCAACCAGCTGAGCCAATGGGTGTAACGCCCCGCTCCCCGGGATACCTGATAAGTACGAATCCGTATCAGGTATTCCCGAAGAGGCGGGTGCTACGAAAGAGAAGTACAAAATTTCCAAACTCTTACAGGCCCACTGCGCACTGCTGGGATAGTACCTGTAGCATTCCAGACATCACAGAAATACAAAAAGAGCCACCAACTCAAAACACCGGTATAACATATATATTAACTGTTCAATTACAACATCGATTACATATCTCATATACAATACATAACCTAACTCACCCAAGTACATTATCACACCCAAATTTCTCTCACACTCACCCCCACACTCAAGTCCAACCAACTGGGCTCGTGGGCCTCTGACTCCAAGATCCAACACCTGAAAAATAACAACGGGACACGTCACAGCGTGACCCAGTAGGATGTCCAAACCCAACTCACATGGTGCACAAAGGTACAATGCGTTAAGCAATAAACTAGAACTAGCTCATGACATATCATGGCAAATTCACATGGAAATGCAAATGACATCAATAACAAACTGCATACCTGCGGCAGGAGGAAAGCCTGCAAAAACAAGGGAGTACTACAGATAGAGGAGTGATCTGCAATATCAAGAAATTGAACTCTAGCATTACAGAATTTATCCCAAGGAACCTTGCTAATGGATCCAAGGAAAGGCAACTTAAATGAGACCCATTGGGTAGCTACCTAGTAACTTCCTCTAATGGGGGGTGTGCATGGCATAACATATTACCAACTCGGTTTTGTTATGAAGCTTAGGGTTTTCAGGAGTTCTTGAAATGCTTCATGTAGTAGTTCCTAGGTAAACTTGAACTTGCTCATAGTTAGGAAAACTACAATTCTCATTTAAATTTGAATGTTCACAAAACTCTTTTACTAAGTTTATGGAGAAACACATTTTTCTATAGGAATGGAGCCCAAATTGATATGGAACTTGAAGTTTGCACAAGGGGAACTTGTAGGAACTTGTAGGTGATGAAAATTAAGGGTTTTACACTCTCTAAAACTTCCAACTTGAAAGTTGTCAAAGACCCTCTTGCTAACTTTTCTTTTATACTAATTTTCCATATGGGTGTTCATTAGCGTGGAAATTTAAGAGAGCTAGCAAGTGGCATTTTGTGTGGTATTCCTAGCTTAAGTCTCTAATGCTTAGGATGTTGTGGAAATGCTCATAACAATTTCGGCAGAGTTTCTCTTGTATTTATCAACATTTCCCAATTACAACATAAGTAATATTTAGAAAGAAACATGCCATAATCATAATAAAAGTAAGACACTGCTCCAGAATCACAGGAGAAGTGCCGTAAAGGAAAGTTGGAACTAGCATGCACTAATATTAAGAACCAACATAACCCATTTTAAGATTTTCATGTAGTAATGCAACATTCTACATCTTTTCCATGAAACTGCGCAATTACCCCAACAAAACTTATGGACAAGTTTAATTAGCAACCATTCTTTCACACAAAAGGAAGAGTACATCACTCTACTCTCATTAGCACAATTTTGCCATGAAGTTAGAAACTTTGAACATGATCCACGAATAGTCATTCAAACGATAACGAGTGCATCAACTTGATAAGATCACAACTTGCATGAAAAAGAGGGAAATTCGCCTACCATTCAATAAAGATTTCCTTGTTCCCATTGCTTTTAACCAATGAAAGGGATTAACGACACAAGGGTGCCAACTTGCACATGGGTTCTCAATAAAAGTTGCTTTAGTCAAGAGAGGAGCGAATAATGTTTTCTTGGCCTTAAGTTGAGACATTAATAATGACACCAACAATAACACTAACAACAACTATAACACCACATTAGCAACACACCACCAACACAACCACGACACCACAACCAGCAACACCACCCAATACCAACAACTACAACAACCCACAACAACATCAACAACATTGTCAACACAACAATAACATCGCCAACACCAATCATCACCAACATCAACAACAACAACACAAACATACATATATCCACAATCACATGTAAAGCTCGATGATGCCATGATGCTTATGAAACACAATAAGCGATGCAATGCAATGCTAGGCAATGGGATCCCATGAATGAGCCGGCGTGCACGTGCAAGTGATTCTACTCCGTTATCCACGTGGAGCCAACTAATGGTATCAAGAGGTTGCCCATGGCGACTTCACCCGCCTCCTACCGTGGCAACTTTGTCCATGCTCGTGCACTCCACCTTCGTGTCCTAATAACATCATAACACCTCATTCCACATTCCACGTGTATCCAACACCACACCGCCAATTTTCCATCTCATTTGCATTTCATATAAACCTCATTTCATGCAAATCAAATTGAATAAATAATTTTCAACAATTCAAAATAAGAGCAAAATTTCACAAAAAGTGAGCAATTATGGCTTCCAACAAAATTAATGAGAGCGAAATGAGAGCAAATTCACTTGTTATTGAAACAAGACATTAGAGGGCTTTATGATCCATATCATAGCATCATATTACACAGCTCAATTTAAAGTAACATACTTCACATTTTCTTACAAGAATTATGGGAGCAATTTCATTTAATCAATATGACAAAATGAGAGTTATTCCATTGAAACAATGTAACAAAAGGGGAACAATTTCAATCCATATCATAAAATGAGAACTATTTCATTTAATCATTGAAACCAAAATGAGGAAGCAATCTCATACAAGGTAACTTGAACGTTAAACTTCCAACATGTCATAATAACTTCCAACATCCCAACATTTCATACAAACTTCCAACTTCCAACATTTCCAAATAAATCCCCAACATCTTAACATTCCAACAGTGAGAGCAATGCCAAAATGAGAGCAATCCAACGTAATTCATGAAAATTGAACTTAAAGAATAATTCAACTTAATTCAACTAAAACCTAGCATGTTTTCATTTGAACAATTCTAACAAGTTGTATTAATGGGCAATTTCACAAACAAATGAGATTCATACTTGTTTTGTCTTGGAATCATGGAATTAGCATTTGGAAGCATTTACTAAAGCACACCTCTAATTCCCATAACAATGGAGAAAACATGAATAGGTAAACATAATTGGCCTACAAGCATATAAATGTTTGCTAGCAAAAGAATAGATAAAACTAACATACATGAAACTATAGTGTCATTCATAAATGAAACTACCATATGAATAATTAATGCCAAAGGGCATGTAGCATAATGAGAAACATGAATTAGCATGAACAATATAACATATCACATGAAATTGGAATTCCTACAACAACCCTAAAAATTGCATTCCTTACTCATCAAAAATGAAGTGAATTAAACATGGGAGTTGAGATTGGGCTCCTACCTCTCCCCAATTAGATGAAATCCCCCATCGATAGCAATTAATCCATCATGAATCCCCTTCTTCAACACCAAAGCCCTAATTTCGAAATTTCCCCCAATTCCTCCATGAATCACCCTCTTCAAGCTCCAAACCCTAACTCCTCTTGATCCCAAGCTCCCACAACTACAAGCTAATCACTTGGGGTCTAAAGGAGAATGAGAGATGGGGTTTGAGATTGGAAAATCAAGAAAAACAAGGCCAGAAATTTCGGCCAGATTTGAGTTGGGTCTTGGAAAGAAGTTTTTAGCCATGGAGTTGAGAGAAATTGGAGAAGATGAAGGGTGGAAGGAGTGGATGGGCTAGGGATTTGATTCCTCTCTTCCTCCTCTTCTTTTCCTTTCTTTCCCCCTCATTTTCCTCCTCCATTTCCCCCAAAATTCGGCAGCCTCCCTCAACATTTCGGCAACCAGCAAAAAAACTGGAGATGGGTTCGATTTTTGGCAGCAAGGAAGAGAAGGAGAGATGATGGAAAGATAGAGGAATGAAAGAGATAGGTTGGTGCCTCTAGAAGTAGCTATCCTTCCCCTTCCCATTTCGTTTTCTTCCTCCAAAAATTCGGCAGCAAGGGCATGGGGGGAGTTCGGCTGGGAGCTTAGGGGAGAAGGAAATGAGGGAGAAGATGGGTATTTACAAGTTTGCCATTCTCAATCACATTCATTTCTGGAATTTTGCAGGACAGTCCCAAACATGGGCAGCTAACTCAATATTTTTGAACTACACTTAAGATTTACTC
This sequence comes from Scilla litardierei, assembly GCA_030789695.1. Classification (NCBI taxonomy): domain Eukaryota; kingdom Viridiplantae; phylum Streptophyta; class Magnoliopsida; order Asparagales; family Asparagaceae; genus Scilla; species Scilla litardierei. The sequence goes on along the minus strand of CM061134.1, from coordinate 221,781,446 downwards.
CTCTTATGAGTTGTAGATATAGGTGTTATGCATTCACATATCAATTTTTATGATGTTTCACCAAGTATTCAATTTAATACAGAATTTATGGCGAAGGGTATACGTGCTGAAACTGTGCTGGAAAGTAAAACAGAAACTGTCCTGTCTTGAGGACCAGATTGCTCCTAAATGCGGACAGATTCAGGAAAAATGGAAAGCTACAAAGTTGTAGGGCTTGAAGTTAACATTCCAACGAGACCAAGAACACACCATTTTGTTAAGAATTGAGGGACTGATCGCCGTTCTCGTAACATGTGTCAAAGCTGAGGAAAAACAGACATGCTGATTTCACGAAATTCCTATCCCAATTTCTAATCTGCATTTGGAAAAGTGTTCAACATGAAAGTTGGAGATAACAGTCCCATGTTTATGTCGTAAAATTTCCAGAACATTCGTAATTCTAAATTAGGAGAAATCATCAACACTTTAAGCATGTACTTCTGCCCAAATTCCCAGCAACTCCAAAGTAGCAAGCAAGCAACTTCTACTTAACAATTAATCATGTCAACAAGTTGATACTTGAGGCAAAATAAATCTAAAACATAGCATCAATTAAATTCAACACTTCCTATAAATTCATTCGCATAATTCCCATTTCCATATACAGGAAAGCTGAATGAATGATAGCTTCCAACATACGAAAAGAGAGCAATTTCACAAAATAGATGAAACCAACAATCAAGACAATGGGATGAAACCAACAATCCTATGGAAGCCCAATCAACAGTAACTAATAATAATCCAAACCCAACTCTAGCTACCAAATTAACTAAGGCCGTAACAATAGTAATAATAAGATCAATCAACATCATCAATAATAAAAATACACATACTCAAAAATAATAACAACTTCACCGAAAATAACAACCAAACATCAATAATACCAATGTCATTCATTAATAACTATCACAACATCACCAATAATCATGAACATGCCGCTTTACTACACATACTCACCAGCTAAAATCGCCAAGCACGCTAATGAACACTAATAGCACGCAAACAATAATATCAATTTACTATCCAACCACACACATTCACCCATATATCCAAAGCATATCATAGTCACCTTAGAGCCATACATGTAGAAAATCACTATACACACAACAAAATAATTATACGCACACACACAAACAGTATTTTACACATACGGGCATTACAATGGGCCTCCAACTCCACGAACCAATACCTGAAAAATCAACGGGGGCACGTCAACGCGTGACCCAGTAGGAATTGCCCATCTCCATATAGTATATTATTCAATGCATGATGCTACTACCATGTAACACATTATTCCAATGATGTAATGCAAGCATCAAGTGGCATGTAATGACGTTATGAAATGAAATTGCATTAAACATAAGGCATGTCATGACATATTGCATTAAACATAAAGGTAGACATCAAGGAATGAATGTAATGGCAACTACAAAAGTGACATATTGCATTAAACATAAAGTTACACATGCCATAAAGGAAAGAACTACAACAAGCCAACAATTTCTACATTGCTTTAGTTTATTACAACTTGCATTAAGCATGGTAATAGACTAATAGTGTCATGCATACATGGATTCTGTGTTCATCATGGCATGACTTTATTTTGGGTCTTACTTTTCATTTCATAATTCTCAAATAAGGGTCATGCACCTTGTGCCATGCCCATCACCATAACCACATCATTCCAACATAACAACCAACCACATAAATATAACAACTCCCACATAAATCCATGACATAGGTACCACCATCCTCCAAATATGCATGGCACTAGAATCCCCCTCCCATGTTACATAATTTTAAAGCCAATGTCCACCATTTACATCTTTGCATCATTTACGACTCACACATTTTCTACTTCCAACACATATAATTTCAACATAGTCCTCTTTTCAACACATATAATTGTAAAACCATAGATTTCAACACATAGCTCTCTTTTCATACTTAACTACATGTAGACATGTTTTCAAACACTTGGATGGCACAATGCGCATAATTATTTATTCAATGAATTCAACATAAACTAAAGCAAGATGACAACTTTCATCACATAAACATTTCTACAAACACATAGATGGCATAACAACATATTCATTAATTCAATTGAAATCAACATAAACCAATTGCAAAATAACATCTTGATAAGGTGTTGAGTGATTTCATAGCATGAATAAACCAATAGCATTAAAAGAAATGCATCTCCATAACTAAAGATAAACTCTTAGCATGCTTGGATGAAATTTTTGAATAACAAACTAGATGGAGAGGGTTTCCTACCAAATAAAGAGGCCACCTTCATTGTCTTTAAATCCTCCCATTAAATCCTTCTTTCCTTGTCTTCATCCTCCCTTATTTACCATGCAAACTTGGAATTCGTCCTCTCTTAATTAACATGCAAACTTGGAAAGAAATTAAGAGGAAATAAGAGGTATGAATGGGTGCTCACGGCAAGAACAAAGATAAAGAAATAGAGAAAGGAAAGCTAAGGGAATAAAGGAGAGAGAATTCTCTAATTCTCCAGAGTTTTCCAAGGATAACCATGCATAACATAAAAGTACTCAACTACCCTCACTCATCTACCCTTCAACTTCTAATTATTTACAACCTATGCCATAGAACCCTTATTTACAACTTTTCCATCCCTTTAAAATATCTCTCTTCTCATCTTTAACCATCCAAGCCCAATTAGTATAGCCCAACCAACTCTTAAGCAACTTAAATTAACTATAGGCCCAAACAATAGTAATAATAATAATCATAATCAACATCAACATCAACATCAACAATAACAACAATAATAACATGCTAATACTAATAATAAGAACAGCATCAACCACAATGACATTCTTTAATACCAACAACAACAACACTAATAATACCATTCATTAATAACAACAACAACAATAATAAGAGTAATGATCTCAGTAAAATAATCTCTTTAGAATGCCATCACTAAGCATACTACTAAACAATAATAACACTCACTACACCATATCCAATACAATCACATACATTCACTTATACATCCAAATCACGTCATAGTCAACCATATAGCCACACGTAGGAAATTACTTGCACACAACAAAATTGCTATACACACATATGGGCATTACATCACTCGACCGAGTGAAGCAGCTCACTCGACCGAGTGAAGCTGATACAACGAATCAAACCTGATTGAGAGCTGAAATGTACTCGACCAAGTGATGATTCCACTCGACCGAGTGGAGAAAAATTTTGTGAAGAAAATCTTTAACACTTCTCTGTTTTTTGGAGGATCTGCATAAGACTCCACTCGACCGAGTGAGCAGACTACTCGGCCGAGTGGTCTGAGGAGCCCAGAATGCTGATATTCCAATTTCGATGCAGATTCCTCACTCGGCTGAGTGAGCTGTTCACTCGGCCGAGTGGCGCCGTCAGCCCAGATTGTAAACCAGGGTTTGAAGTCGACCATGGGCAAAATTGTCAAGATTTTTGCATCTTTTTGGGCACATATAAATAGCCAGATCTAGAAGCAACCCAAGGGAGGAGAGACTCGATATATTTTCAGAGTTTTAGTTTTAGTTTATAGATTTCTTTTGACGAGATATTGAAAACTTGGATCTTGATTTTTATTGAAGCTTGTAATCGAGATTAGTATCTCTAAAACTCTTGCAAGTTTACCTTTTTATGCTATATCTCTTCTTAGATCTGAGTTTTGCAATGAATTCTCTTGTCAATATTATTTCTCTTGTGATTTTCACAATGATTTGTGAGTAATTCCTTTGCTCTAGGGCAAAGGGATGAACCCTATAGATTTAAAGTTTGATATGTGAAATTATTGAATACCCATGTTGCTAAACTTGTTAAAGGGTTAGATTATGATTAATTTACTACGGATAGTTAGGGATTTCCATTAGATCTTGAGAGCTTGAGAGAGGATCTTGATCTGTGGGAAGCCCTAGATATTCGATTTAAATCTATAATCGAGATTCCCTAGAATTGGTGCGTGAGAGCGACCAAAGCTAGCATCTTTATTATATTTCTATACTTATATTCGTTTGCACGACGGTGAAATTAGTACGAACTATCACGATATAGATCCGAACTTAAGTTGTGCGAGAGCGAGCTTGAGTTAGGATTGGATATGATTGTCGATCTTAATGCTAGTAGTTTGACCTAGGCTTGCGAGAGAGCGAGGCTCTAGTTTAGATTGCTATAGACTTGTGTAGCGCGAGAGCGTGTATTGGTTCTCTATTTAGTTACGACAAGTTCACCTTAACTCAAGTTTAGTAATATTGAGATTCATAATTTGCATTGATTGCTTAAGATCTATAGTGGGGATTCCCAAGCCCTAGATATTTTTATATATTGAATTTACATCGATACTTGAACGATTGTGACACCAACTCTTTCAAAACTAATTTTTCACGAATAGCTTAGTAAATCATATAGATTACCATCATTAGTTCCTCCCTGTGATCGATACCCGCTTGCCACTAGACTGTGCGCTTGCGGTAAAACTACATTATTTCTGGAGTTGTATTCTGGGACGACTAAGTTTTTGGCGTCGTTGCCGTGGAGGCTACAGTTTTCTACATTTTTACTTAGCTATTTCTTTTTCATTTTCTTTATTTTCTTTTTATTCCTCTATCGTACTAATATTTCTCTCCAGATTGTTATATTTGTTTTGAGCAGGCTTATCTGGGAGACGTGATAATGAGTACAGACTCTGACCCACAACATGATTATACCTTTGCGTCCCTTTTAGGGGAACTCGTGGATGAAGTTTGGGCCACCGGACCTATTGCCATTAACATGAAGGATCGTCTTGAGCAAACAATTTGCCAACTTCTTCATAAGCCAAATCTCTCCAGAGGGAATTATTGAGGGTGGTGTTAGAGTCTATGTTGAGGACAACGAGCTACATCTAAAGGCTGATGAAGTGCCTCAACCAACAACGAATGAAAGCATTGAAGCATTCACCGTGGAAACCAGAGCTCATGAAGAACGACCTTGGGATACCGTTATTCAGGGAAGTGCACTTAATGACTTCTCTTGTGCACCAGCTTATGCACTGACTTACCTCTTGATGACAGGTGTGGACAAGAGGAGAGCGGTAATTCCATTGATACGGGAGCAGAGTCGCTTAGCATATACTTTGATACCCCATCTTCACCGAGCAATGATTTTGAGTCCACATGCGAAAGCCTATCTTCTGAAGAAGAAGAGAACAAAGATGAGGCCGAAGACACTATGTTTTCATAGGAAAAGGGAACAGGGGGTACAGCACCCCCTGAGGTAGAACTGAAATAATTACCCCTAACTTGAAATATGCATTTCTGGGTGATAAATTGACTTATCTCGTGATTGTTAATGCTAGTATTAATCACAATCAGCTTGAGAGCCTTTTGAATGTTCTTAAAGGCCATAGGGATGCCCTTGGCTACAACATTTCTGACCTTAAGGGGATTAGTCCAAGGATATGTACCCACAGGATCCACCTAAAAGATACGGATGCCACCTCCATAGAGCCTCAAAAGCGATTAAACCCCAACATGAAGGAAGTGGTTAAAAAAGAGATCCTTAGATTGCTTAAGCCGATATTATCTATCTTATTTCTAACAGCAGATGGGTGAGCCCAGTTCATGTCGTCCCTAAGAAGGGAGGAATGATTGTGATAAAAAATGATAATGGAGAATAAATATCCACACGGACTGTCACGGGTTGGCGCATGTGCATTGATTACAGAAAATTGAATAAATCCACCTGGAAAGACCATTACCCATTACCCTTCATTGACCAAATGTTAGAGCGTCTCGCTAAACACAAATATTTTTGCTATTTGGATGGGTACTCGGGATTATTTCAGATTCCCCTCCATGAAGACGACCAAGAAAAGACTACTTTCACATGTCCATATGTCACATATGCATAGCGTAGAATGCCATTTGGACTTTGCAATGCTCCCGCCACCTTTCAAAGGTACATGACATCCATCTTTTCTGATTATATTGAAGACATCATGGAAGTCTTTATGGATGATTTTTCTGTGTATGGCAGTGAATTTGACTCATGTTTGGCTAATTTAACCAAAGTTTTAAAAAGATGCCAAAAAATCTGACGCTTGATTGGGAAAAATGCCATTTTATGGTCACCGAGGGTATAGTTCTTGGGTACCTTGTTTCGTCGAGAGAGATTGAGATGGATACAGCTAAAATTGAGGTAATAGAAAAGCTACCTCCTCCAATTTATGTTAAGGGCATTAGAGGATTCCTTGGTCATGCGGCGTTTTACTGTTGCTTTATCAAGGATTTTGCTCAAATTGCCCGCCCTCTTACCGCTTTGCTTGCTAAAGATGCACCTTTTGTTTTTTCAGATGATTGCTTGCAGGCGTTCAACACACTAAATGATGCCCTTATCTCAGCCCCAATTATACAACCTCCAAATTGGACTCTTCCTTTTGAGTTTATGTGTGATGCTAGTGAACAAGCGGTCGGAGCAATGTTGGGGCAAAGAAAGGACAAGAAGCTACATGCTATATATTATGCAATCAAGACTTTGGATGAAGCACAAAGGAACTACACTACCAATGAGAAGGATCTCTTGGCCGTAGTCTACTCTATTGAGAAGTTCCGCTCATACGTTCTTGGATCAAAGGTGATTGTGCATACAGACTACACGGAATTGAAGTATCTCTTGAGTAAAAAGGAAGCCAAGCCTAGGCTAATAAGATGGGTTCTCCTCCTATAAGAATTTGGCCTAGAAATCAGAGACATAAAAGGGACAGACAATCTTGTAGCGGACCATCTATCAAGGCTAATTCGTGACGGACAAGATGAGAGCTTGCCTATCGATGACATATTTGCCTACGAGAAGCTCCTTGCTTTTAGACCTTTGTAAGTGCCTTGGCTCTTCGTGAATTATTTGGCTTGCGGCATCAAACCGCATGGGATGACCACGCAACAAAGAAGGAGATTCATGCATGAAGCACGGAGCAATTTTTGGAAAGATCCATACCTCTTTAAGTTATGCAAGGATGGGATTATACGGAGATGCATCTCGAAAGATGAAGCCAATTCCATCATCTCACATTGTCACGATATGCCATGTGGAGGACATGCGGCCGCTTCCAAAACCACGACTAAGATATTGTAATGCGGATTCTGTTGGCCAACTATGTTCAAAGACACACATGAGTTCATAAAAAAGTGTGATAGATGCCAAAGAACAGGAAACATATCTAGTCGAAATGAGATGCCAATGAAGCCCATCTTGGTGATTGAGCTCTTGGATCATTGGGGAGTTTATTTCATGGGAACTTTTCCATCAAGCAAGGGGAATAAATATATAATTGTGTCCGTCGACTATGTTTCAAAGTGGGTGGAAGCTATTGCCACCTCTATCAATGATACAAGGGTGGTCGCCAAAGTCTTCAAGCAAAATATATTTACTTGCTTTGGAGTATCAAGAACATTGATAAGCGATGGAGGGAGCCACTTCATAGAGAGCAAGTTCGAAGCAATGCTAAAGAAGTAAGGAGTGCACCACTGAGTCGGGTTGGCCTATCACCCTCAAACAAGTGGGCAAGTGGAAGTATCAAATAGAGAGATCAAGCAAATTCTAGAGAAGACGGTGGATAGGTCAAGGAAGGATTGGTCCATGAAGTTGAATGATGCACTATGGGCATACCACATGGCTTTTCGGACCCCCATTGGTACAACCCCCTACCACCTAGTATATGGGAAGGCATGTCATTTGCCGATAGAGTTGGAGCACCGTGCTTATTGGGCTATCAAGACTCTAAACTATGACTACAAGAGCGCGATGGTATGTCGATTTCTCGATATCAACGAGCTTAATGAAATTAGAAGGGACGCCTACGAGAGTTCCAGAATATACAAAGAAAGGACCAAGATCTTGCATGATGCCCGCATTACGGTAAAGAGCTTCAATGTTGGAGACAAGGTCTTACTATTCAACTCAAGGCTAAGAATTTTCCCTGGAAAACTGAGATCCCGTTGGTCTGGAGTCTGGACCATTCAACATACGCCATATACATCCCGAAGGAGCTATAGAGATAGAATGAAACGATGGTGCATCATTCAAGGTTAATGGGCAAAGACTCAACACTACTCCGCGGGATATCCTACCGGTGAAATAAAGAGCATCTACCTTGAAGAGACTTAGGCCCAAAGTTTGTCTACGTTACTTGATAAGGCCATCGACGAAGCCATGCCACATGCCATTGGAGCTTTGCACGCGGATAGTCTTGATGGAGTGCCAATTTCTGAGAATGGTGCTCCAATTGGAGATACACTGGATCCCCTCACCAAGGAAGAGGAGAACGACGCTGATGTCGTAAGGATTAGAGAGCTCTACAAGCTCCCTACGGTGAAGCAAAGAAAGAAAGCGCCACTAGCGAACACATCTTCACCACTGGGAAAGCCAAAGGAAGCCAAGAACAAAAGCTTGGGGGAGTCATCCCCCCACTATCATTAGAGAGGAGGCGTATTAAGGCCAAAGAAGAACAAGCGCAACATCTGAACCCCACTGGCCTCCCCGCAAAGTTTGACACATGCATCTCCTATGCGCCAAACATCACGCGCTAGACGAAAGATCTTTAGGGGTCGAGCTCAAGACCTTACACGAGCGCTTGTCGGGAGGCAACCCGACAGTTCTATCTTAGTTTTTAGTTGAATTTACTTTTATTTTTGTTTTAGATCTTTATTAGCTTAGAAAGTCAAGAGTATATGAAAAAGCTGACAACAAGCAATGTTTTTCATTGCAGGAAGAAGATAAGAGAAATCTGTTTGAATGGAGGGTAGCCATGGTAATAGAGAGCAACCCTGAGGACGTGCTTAAACAATAAATAAAGGGAGAAACTGACAGGAGAGGGAGAAACAAAATATGCTGCAAAACAAAGAGTAGAGAGCTGAAGAAGACAGCCTACTCGGCCGAGTGAGATTCTCACTCGGCCGAGTGCAGAAGTCAATCGACCAAATGATACACTGAACAGGGAAGTCCCAAATAACTATACTCTGTAAATTTTATGCCACTCGACCGAGTGACTTGTCACTCGACCGAGTGCACCCTGTAGCAGACAGGTCTAATATCCTGCTCTGAAAGGCCTCTCTACTTGGCCAAGTCATTAGTCCACTCGACCGAGCGACTAATTCTACTCGACCGAGTAGGAGACTGTAACAGAGTCACAAAAATTCCTACCTCTGTCTTTATTTCTCACTCGACTGAGTGGAACTTGTTACTTGACCGAGTACTCGAACCACTCGACCGAGTCGCTCGACCCAGCTGAAATTCTTAAGATCAAATATTAGGGCCATTCGACCGAGTGACGATCGTCACTCGACCGAGTGACTTTATTTGGGCGCCCCTATTTAAATCCCAAATCCCACCCTCCCGCAGCCCTAACCCCAAATCACAGTGCCCCTTCCCCATTTCTTCGACTCGACCGCTGCCCTGCTCGACTTGACCGAGTGCACCTCGACCCCGTCGATGGCGCCACCGGCGACGACCACACCACCGGCCGAGTCCGGTGCCACCACCGCCATCAAGCCTCTATTAGCCCTCTTTCTTCCCCTATTCAATTTGTAAGCCCTAAATCCACCCCCACCATATTAAACCCTTTTTTCTCCGATTACTCTTGATCAACCCCATATTTTGTGAGATTTAACGCTAATTAATCTTTTTGTGCAACAGGAAAGCTTGGGGGAGATCGTACGCTGATTTGGAGCTTAGGGGAGCTACATCATGCTCATTTGCTTGCTGGGAGTCGCATCGTGCTTGGTACACTCTTTCCAGATTTTATTTCCAGCATTTTACGACTTATTTGATTGGTGTGCATCTCACGGCATTCACCAATGCTCCCACGCACTAGATACAACACTCGGTAGCCCGCTTCCAATCGAAAGAGGACTGGCGACCCCAGTCCTTCTTCCTCTGGGACGACACCCCGACCGCATAGCGACCCCGTCGTACACTCCCAGCACCCGCAGCACCACCACCAGCACCACAAGCACAGCCTACCCCTAGATCAAGATGTACAGGATCACTTTTAGAGATGACGCACACCACGTCAAATTTAAGAGGATCTCGTAGATTCATATCATACCCACTGTCTCGTCTCAAATGATGTGAGAACTACTCCCAAGCGCAGGAGATCGTGCAAGTAATATCCTGGTGAGTCCAGGTATCGAATCCGCGGGACAACTGACCTGCAAAACTACGATCGTCAATCTAAAAAGAGTAACAATACGATGTTAACCAATCACCTATCGAACACAAAGATATAGGATCAAGAGTATGGAATAAGAAATGAAAATCCTACGATATTTACGGTGACTTTGGTAGGGGTACAAGTATGGGGAGTTTGTGTTGGGTTTGATTTCGTTAGGGTGTGTGCAATCAATGAATATCAATACCTTTTCTATAACTCAACGTCTCGTCCGGTCAGGGCACGAGAATGTCGGAAAATATGGCGATCAAGCGTATAGAAACGTGCCAAAGAATTATACAATTAAAATAGGGCGTAAAGATATAGAAATAATTAATCACGACACCCTAACTACGTCAACACCAACAGGTATGAAGTGGATGTGCTACGGTTGTGAGTTCATTAGGAGTTAATAATCGCTGAAATATCATGTCTTTTATATAACTCAACGCTTCGTCCTGTCAGGGCACGAAGACGTCGGAGGATGAAACGATGAAAACTAGTCAAATTGGCCGTATACGCATCACTAGCAACATTGATTTCATTAAACGATAAAAGCAATAATAAGTTCAGATTAGTGAACATAAATTGACTAGCCTTGTCAGGCCCTAGCCATATGGGATGTAAATAATATCGACAATAAGCAAATACCCTACAAATACGTTGTAGAAATCAATGTTACGAGTGATTTTGACATGAAAATAGGGCTAAAGACATGAAATTCATCAACTAAATACTCCTAATTACATCAAAACCATAGCACAAGGAGATTAGCCACGCATGGTGCAAAAACAATCAAGTTTCATGGCCAAATACATCGTTTTAATAGCCGAAATACAAAGAAATACACCAAATACGGGGTATAAGTTCAAGAATTTATCACCAAATCTCCTCTTTAAAGCCCAAAACTCCTTTAGAATAGGAAGAATAGCCTCTGGAATTTTTCAGAATTTTCCCCTGGAGAAATACGCACAGTAGCCGCTCCAAAAGTCCCAAAATACGCCCCAAATACCCCTAAAATACGCTTAAATATAACTCATTGCGGGTTTAGTAGCTTATCGGGTCGAAACCCGCTTCAAAACGCACTCAAACCCGCACCCGCCGACCGCATCAAACCGTAGCCGCACGATCTGGGCGGGATTGCTTGTGGATGCGCCACGTGGTAGCAAGCGGGTTCGGATCCGAAGTTACGCGCGCCCGCTTCCTCGAGCGATTTCGAGTCGCATTCGCCTTCGATTTCCGCCGTTGGATCACGCATCGACCGCCCAAAACAACCCACGTCGACCGCTTCTTCGCCATCATCCGCATCCGTTCGATCGCTCATCAACGGACCACAAAGAGCCACGTAGCCCCTTCAAAAGTCGCCCGCCACGCTGCGTTGAGGGATGATGGGATCCGTTGGATCACCATCCAACGGTCAATAGCTGCCCACGTCGCCCTTTTGTTGCAGCCGTCGGATTTAAGCGGGGAGCGTTCAGATGTGGCCACGTGGCGCTTCCGATGGAGGCCACGTCATGCGCCAAGATTCGTGCGCTGTATTTCTTTTGTATTTCTTCATTTTGTTGGTATTCTGCATTCAAAAATTCATAGTAATTAGCACAGATCTCAGAAAAATACAAATAAATAGTCGTTGGAATCGTGAGATCGAGACCTTATCATGAAAAATATAAAAAGGCAGAAATACACAATAGAATTCATATTTTGTGCACAAATAAAGTAATTTCTCCAATAAATGATGATATTAAAAATATGAATGTATTAGAGAACATTTAAGCATCATATGGGCACAAAATAGGACTAATTAGGGGGTTAAATACGCAATATTCACTCCGAATCACACCCCCCAACTAGTGTTTTGCTAGTCCCTAGCAAAAAGAGCGATAAATACGGATGATCAATAAAAAATAATTCTATCGATCGCTTATGGCCTGGCTCAACAATACGCTTTCCAACATGATCTTCACCATCAATATACACAATCCATGCACAAGATCAATCACACGATATTTTCTCTAATTTAGTATGAATAAATAACGTGCAAGCATCGTTTTGCGCAAGCGAAAGTATAACACGTCGTTTTTCTCTAGTTTTCTTGTTTCCAAGGAATTGGCCTATCAAAAATAATCATTCAAGACATGGGTATTGAAGTTGCTTAGTATATTCACCATTCTCTTTTTCTTTAGTTTCGTTCCGCGTAACGCGCATCAAGCAACATTCGCAGAAAAATGTATAACTTGGATCGCTCCATCAAATGAGTGAGTTTCCTGTCAATGGCTCCCAAATCAGACGATAATAGGTCATTAGGCCAAAAAGGACCCCTCGGACTGTACTACTCGAGCCAACCAAGTTATTTATTAGTGACATACTTCTTCATTCATTCATTTTTCATTTTTCTTTCATTTTTCCTCTTTTTTTCATAAGCAACTCAATACCCATTTTTTTGAACAAATCATTAATAACCAAGGCCAAATTCCTCTTCAACTTGAAGACTTTATCAAAAAAATCGTGTATACTCAAGCTTTTTCACCACATTAGCATGCATGAAATAAATTCAAATTATTTCGAGATATTAATCATGGCAATTGAAAAAATTTCATGAATAGCATATTGACGGTAATTCATGAAGGAAAAAAATTAATTCATGCCATCAACGATTTTTAGAACTCAATTAATGTATAATCATCTGCATTTGAGGTATAAGAAGGAGTTTAAAATGGTGAGATTGGTGGTTCATTCTTTCCTTATGCCATGCTTTTTTGAAAAAAAAAATCCTAAGGTCTCATACACACCCCCCAACTAAAGATGGACATTGTCCTCAATGTCGAAGAGGGTACGAGTTTATTCAAGCAAGCATCCTAGAAAGCATATAAAAATCTACACTACTGGAAAGAACACACCGTGATCAAATGGCGGATCCCGAATCTTTGATGGTGGAGGAAGTTGTTCAATTTGTTCCTTGCGCTCTTCGGCGATTATTCTTCCTCCAAAAGCTAAATTGGACCCCAGCAACACAACTCCAAACATCTCAATAAGTTGTTTACCAATGTCCTGCAAGAGACGAGTTATGTCAGTCCAAATTATTTTAAAATTTCTTTCTACATAAATGTTCCATATGTAGTCATCAAAATAAGTAAAATAAAATAAAGTTTGATGATGACTACTCCCTAAAAAATGTGCACTACGCTCGGTATGATGCTCAGTCAATGTGGAGAGGGATAAATGATTTTGGGAAAAAACTGAGGAAGGGAATGGTTCGGGCTCCATAGCGATGATCTTTAAACTCATGTCCCTAGTCGTCTCCTCCTCCTGTTCATCCAAAATTGCTCGCTCATCCTCTACTTTGCACACACTTCCTGCCATGTCAATGCTTTCATTCGTGACTTCATCGTGACATGGCTCGCTCGATATACCTGCAATAGAAGATAAACTCACATTAGATTCTAGAAATTGAATTTCAAAAGATTTATTTTCTTCTAAGCAAGTGGAAATCAGCTTAAGATTTTCAATAGATTGATGAATCTGCCGACTCCGAGCGAGGAATTTCTCTTGGAATTGATGGGACGTGGCCTCCTGTGTCTGAATAAGCAATTGAACTTCCTCTTTTAAGTGTTGCAAAGGTACGTCTACGCTTTGCTCCTCTGGATCAAGGCTTGAAGGCTCCGTTGCATCGCACTCTGAAGTCTCTTTCATGATATCTTCATTCTCGTGTAAAGACTCCATGTGATTCCACGCCTCTGTCGGCGTCATGACTCCTAAGAATTCCTGCAGCTGTGGTTGTAGTCCACCTAGGAAGGACTCCATAAGCTCTTTCTTCGTAAACCCATGCTGCGGATAGCTCGAAATTATGTCTGTGAACCTCCTCCAGGCCTGAAAGAAAGTTTCACAATCAGTCTGATTAAAACCAACGATCTTGAGCTTCTCCATCCTATGTTTGTGTGCCTTATAATATTCTGCATCACACAAATTGTTCGTGCAATAAAATTTCATGTACTCCATATGCTCCATTTTTAAAGAGAAAACAAAAAATAAAATAAAAAATCTTAGACTATAAGATGGAAGGATCTCACCGAATGTTCCTCCAAACGAACTGAAATCGTAGATTGCAAGTACTGTTATCCCCGGCAACGGCGCCAAAAACTTGTCTCATCTCAAATGATGTGAGAACTACTCCCAAGCGCAGGAGATCGTGCAAGTAATATCCTGGTGAGTCCAGGTATCGAATCCGCGGGACAACTGACCTGCAAAACTACGATCGTCAATCTGAAAAGAGTAACAATACGATGTTAACCAATCACCTATCGAACACAAAGATATAGGATCAAGAGTATGGAATAAGAAATGAAAATCCTACGATATTTACGGTGACTTTGGTAGGGGTACAAGTATGGGGAGTTTGTGTTGGGTTTGATTTCGTTAGGGTGTGTGCAATCAATGAATATCAATACATTTTCTATAACTCAACGTCTCGTCCGGTCAGGGCACGAGAACGTCGGAAAATATGGCGATCAAGCGTATAGAAACGTGCCAAAGAATTATACAATTAAAATAGGGCGTAAAGATATAGAAATCAATAATCACGACACCCTAACTACGTAAACACCAACACGTATGAAGTGGATGTGCTACGGTTGTGAGTTCATTAGGAGTTAATAATCGCTGAAATATCATGTCTTTTATATAACTCAACGCTTCGTCCGGTCAGGGCACGAAGACGTCGGAGGATGAAACGATGAAAACTAGTCAAATTGGCCGTATACGCATCACTAGCAACATTGATTTCATTAAACGATAAAAGCAATAATAAGTTCAGATTAGTGAACATAAATTGACTAGCCTTGTCAGGCCCTAGCCTTACGGGATGTAAATAATATCGACAATAAGCAAATACCCTACAAATACGTTGTAGAAATCAATGTTACGAGTGATTTTGACATGAAAATAGGGCTAAAGACATGAAATTCATCAACTAAATACTCCTAATTACATCAAAACCATAGCACAAGGAGATTAGCCACGCATGGTGCAAAAACAATCAAGTTTCATGGCCAAATACATCGTTTTAATAGCTGAAATACAAAGAAATACACCAAATACGGGGTATAAGTTCAAGAATTTATCACCAAATCTCCTCTTTAAAGCCCAAAACTCCTTTAGAATAGGAAGAATAGCCTCTAGAATTTTTCAGAATTTTCCCCTGGAGAAATACGCACAGTAGCCGCTCCAAAAGTCCCAAAATACGCCCCAAATACCCCTAAAATACGCTTAAATATAACTCATTGCGGGTTTAGGAGCTTATCGGGTCGAAACCCGCTTCAAAACGCACTCAAACCCGCACCCGCCGACCGCATCAAACCGTAGCCGCACGATCTGGGCGGGATTGCTTGTGGATGCGCCACGTGGTAGCAAGCGGGTTCGGATCCGAAGTTACGCGCGCCCGCTTCCTCGAGCGATTTCGAGTCGCATTCGCCTTCGATTTCCGCCGTTGGATCACGCATCGACCGCCCAAAACAACCCACGTCGACCGCTTCTTCGCCATCATCCGCATCCGTTCGATCGCTCATCAACGGACCACAAAGAGCCACGTAGCCCCTTCAAAAGTCGCCCGCCACGCTGCGTTGAGGGATGATGGGATCTGTTGGATCACCATCCAACGGTCAATAGCTGCCCACGTCGCCCTTTTGTTGCAGCCGTCGGATTTAAGCGGGGAGCGTTCAGATGCGACCACGTGGCGCTTCCGATGGAGGCCGCGTCATGCGCCAAGATTCGTGCGCTGTATTTCTTTTGTATTTCTTCATTTTGTTGGTATTCTGCATTCAAAAATTCATAGTAATTAGCACAGATCTCAGAAAAATACAAATAAATAGTCGTTGGAATCGTGAGATCGAGACCTTATCATGAAAAATATAAAAAGGCAGAAATACACAATAGAATTCATATTTTGTGCACAAATAAATTAATTTCTCCAATAAATGATGATATTAAAAATATGAATGTATTAGAGAACATTTAAGCATCATATGGGCACAAAATAGGACTAATTAGGGGGTTAAATACGTAATATTCACTCCGAATCACCCACTAGGTTTACGCATACTGATACACGTGAGTGCCTAGGGGTATTTTAGGGCCTGCACCAGTTGTATGACAACTTGGGGAGGGGAGACTTTCTGTCTGTGTCGGCGGACACCTACGTCCGTCCGACACTTGAGGTCTTGAGTTCTAGTCGTATGACTCATAGGGGCTATTCTTTTAAGCTCATGGACCAGGAGTGCGAGATCTCACACGACATGGCCCGAGCATACTTTCATTGGCCCTCTGTCTCAGACCTCGACCGAGCTTATGATCCCACGCACCACACCCCGTCTGTCTTCTCAGCTGTTACTTTCTGGGACACGATCACTGGTATGCACCAATTCGACCCTAGCAGAGCGAATGCCTCTTCTATAGTCCACCCCTGCCTGCGACTTGCACAGCGCCTTTTGGTGACCACCATTCTTGTCAGGCCAGAGGTTGGGATCATGTCCAAGTCAGAGCTTTTCATGCTCTAAGCGATGACTAGGGAGAGAGCCTTTGAGGGTGTCGGGGACGTCTTATTCCCTGCGATT
This sequence comes from Scilla litardierei, assembly GCA_030789695.1. Classification (NCBI taxonomy): domain Eukaryota; kingdom Viridiplantae; phylum Streptophyta; class Magnoliopsida; order Asparagales; family Asparagaceae; genus Scilla; species Scilla litardierei. The sequence continues at coordinate 221,764,589 of CM061134.1, read as the reverse complement.
TCCATTGATAACTCTACGTGGTATTTTAACCGCATATTTTCTTCGATCGCCTCCACTAAGGTGATATGTTGTGGTGGTCTGATTACCCTACTAGCGCCCATTTTTGACATCCAGCTTCCTACCGGCATGCGACGTGTTACGGGCCACACCTCCTTATCTCTAGACGTTTTGGCCCGTATGCAAATGATCTGTCCCCACGGACAGCGTCATTGGGTCTGGTTACATGGTCCCTTCTCTGCGGAGTACATAGTGCTTCCGACCCCGTTCGGACACATATTGGACCAGTAGGTGCGGAGTGGAGGTTTTTGATGGACCTCCTGATCCCACCTGTATATGTATTAGAGCCTGACGACGAGCAGCCGGGACCCCATATCGAGCCCATCGCCCCTGAGATCCCGATTCCCCTGCCTGCCTCTGATCCGATCCCCGAGCCCGGTACATCTGTCCCTACTTCTGCTCGTGCCGAGAGCTCCACTTCTGTCGCTATGTCTGATTCCACTACCCCGCTGAGAGTAGACCATATTTCTTATATGAGCTTTGAGAGTGTTGTCCCCACCACTTTTGAGATAGTCGACCATTCTTCCTCCGCGGCCGCAGAGACCCTCGACACACCTGATCCTTCAACTACTGGGGCGTCACTATCTCCTTATTTCACGACTACCCCACATGTCGATGCTTCAGTCTCTGCTGACACTCTATACCAAGAGTGTCGTGGTGTCTGTCACCACAGCTGTTGCCACGACCTCTCTACCAGCCTCGTCCTCTGTTGATTTCCCGTCCGTCGTTGCACATATTTCTGAGAGCATTCCTGCTTCTCAGCCTCTCATAGAGGCCGAGTGTCTTGTTGAGAGCTCTGCTCCTCGCGCACACCCAATAGTGACCCTACTAGTATTTGGAGGCCGTGTGAGACCCCCTGCTCATACACCTCCACGTCCTACTGCCCCTGCTCCTGACGACAGAGAGCAGCACCTCAGCGCTGTCGAGTCGGTAGTGAGTGGACTTCAAGTCAACCTTAGGGCTCTCTCGGCGGCCGTCACTGCTCAGCAGATGTGTATTACCATGATTCCTGGTATTCAGCTCATGCTGAACCATATTCTCCACCACCTGTAGCTCAAGGTGTCCATTGGGCCGGCCTGGGCCCGGCCGTGCCTTGACTGGGCCCCGGGCCCCGGGCCGGGCCGGCCTTAGTATATTAATTAAATATATAATTTTTTAAAAATATTAAAAATTCATTAGAAAATCTCAATAAAATGAAAAATAATATTTATACCTAGTATAAATTTTTTTAAGATAGTATGTTTTTTAAAAACTTACTATTTTATAAAGGATGAACAAAATGAGAAGAAGATTAATGAGTAAAACAATTAGGAACAGATTAAGGAATAAATTAAGGAAGAACTATTATATATGGGAAAACTTTAAGAAGTAACAAATTAAGGAGCCCATTTGTGGAACAAAATTAAGTATGGAGCAAATTAAGGAACCCATTTGTGGAAAAAAATTAAGTAGTAAACATATTAGTATGGGAAAAACAAGGAAAGAGGCCGGGCCGGGCCGGGCCCGTTGCGCCTGGGCCATGGGCCGGCCCGGCCCGGCCCGACGGAAGGTCGGGCCGAGCCCGCGGCCCGGTCAACTCTACCGGGCCCAGGCCGGGCCGCCCTGTTGACCGGTCTGGGCGGGTCGGGCCGCGGGCTTTCGGGCCGTTTGGCCACCTTGACCTGTAGCTGCCTCAGTAGCCTGCCCTTCAACAGCCAGCACCTCCGCCACCACCGACCCCAGAGCGGAGAGGTGATGGCGATGCACCAGCACTATGCACGACTTCTTGATGCATGTCATATTTTTTGCCTCACCTTACCCCCACTATTTTGTTTGACCATCTGTCTTCACCTTTTTGCAGGGCACTGTATATATTTTAGTTTGCGGGAGAGTATGTGTTTCTGGGCCACTATCTTGCATCCATACATACATCATTTTGCATGCTAGCTTACCATATATTCTTTGTATATACCATCATGTCATATTTTATTTTCCTTATTTTCCTTTATTTCGCATCATATTACACCCACACCCACCCACCCATACCTTATATGTCTTTGTGCCACACTTCGCACATTGAGGACAATGTGATGTTTAGCTTGGGAGAGTGAGTGTACACACACATTTTTTATTTTCTTCATTTTTATCTTTATTTTTCACTTATTTTCACGCACTTTTTCATTTTTATGTCATGCATCACGTTCTCCTTTATCACGCTCTGACTTTTGACAGTGTTTGCATGTATATAGTTAGTTTTTATTTTTTCCTTACTTCTTTTACTTTCTTTACTAGAGAAGAATTCTTTATGATGACTATAGCTTGGATTCTGCTTTACTTATATGCACATACCTTCTTGCCATGATATTGCTCTTTATTTATGATATCATATGTGATATATTGCCGTGCATTTGAGAAAAAGAACTTCCAAAGTGTTTATTATTCTCTCATGAATGAATTTTAGCATTGATTAGTCTTAGAATTACATTATTGTATACTTTTTATAGAAAACTCACCAAGCTTCACGCATTGACTGCCTATTACTTGGAGTACTGCTTTACATCTTATTATCACTTCTTATTTGCATGAAATGTGTATTGAACTTTCAGGTTGAATGATTTGATTGTCGTTTGATATGATTAGATTAGTTTACTTTTTGATATCAAACTGAGTAGATTACATTATCCTGCTGAAGTTGTTGTACACATTCAAAAAGAGTGAACCGAGCATTGTTATATGTTCTTTCTCCACATATCTTGAAATTCATTTCTATACCTACAGTCATTGGTGAATCTCCCCTTTAGTGAATCTTATTATTGCATATTCCCCATGCTAAAAAGAAAAGGCTCCATTATCCCAAATATTCAAAAGATATATATATATATATATATATATATATATATATATATATATATATATATATATATATATATATATATATATATATATATATATATATATATATATATATCAGGGGAGGGATCAAATAACCCCCAAGAAAACCCCCTAGCTAAAAGTCTATGACCCACTATTTTTTCGGAAGATCTGAACCGTTCATCTTGATCTCCACCCTCTAAAATCCCGACCCACCAATTTTCAGCCCGATCCCATGTGTTTTACCCGTTCATCCATCCGACCCAAATTTAATGGTTTCGCATGAACAGAACTTTTGCGAATGGTTGATGAACGAGCAAAACACATGGGATCGGGCTGAAAATTGGTAGGTCGGGGTTTTAGAGGGTAGAGATCAAGATGAACAGTTCGAATCTTTCGAAAAAAATAGGGGGGCATAGACTTTTAGAAAGGGGGTTTTCTTGGGGGTTATTTTTGGGGGTTATTTGATCTCTCCTATATATATATATATATATATATATATATATATATGGGTAAAGTGTTCCTAGGGTGACTCCTTAGATTCAATCTAAGGAGTCGCCCCCATTTTCCACATATCCCACATTTTTTTTCGGAATTTTTTTTCATGGGGTCGTTGTTCACCTCATGGATGATCAACATACCAAAAATCAATTCATTCCAATACTTTTAGAGCCCCTATCTAACCCTTACAACTTCATGGTTTTTTAGCACGTTTTCAGACCGTTGAAGTTGCAAGGGGTAGATGGGGGCTCTAAAAGTATTGGAATGGCTTGATTTTTGGTATGTTGATCATCCATGAGGTGAACAATAACCCCATGAAAAATAAAATCAAAAAAAATTGTGGGATATGAGGAAAAATGGGGGCGACTCCTTAGATTTAATCTAAGGAGTCACCCTAGGAACACTTTACCCTATATATATATATATGGGTAAAGTGTTCCTAGGGTGACTCCCTAGATTAAATCTAAGGAGTCGCCCCCATTTTCTCACATCTCCCACAATTTTTTTTGAAATTATTTTTCTTGGGGTTGTTGTTCACCTCATGGATGATCAACATACCAAAAATCAAGCCATTCCAATACTTTTAGAGCCCCCATCTACCCCTTGCAACTTTATGTGTTTTTCAGCACGTTTTCAGACCGTTGAAGTTGCAAGGGGTAGATGGGGGCTCTAAAAGTATTGAAATGACTTGATTTTTGGTATGTTGATCATCCATGAGGTGAACAACAACCACATGAAAAATAATTTCAAAAAAAATTGTGGGAGATGGGAGAAAATGTGGGCGACTCCTTAGATTTAATCTAGGGAGTCACCCTAGGAACACTTTACCCTATATATATATATATATATATATATATATATATATATATATATATATATATATATATATATATATATATATATATATATATATATATATATATATATATATATATATATATATATAGAGGAGGGATCAAATGACCCCCAAAAATAACCCCCTAAAATGACCCCCTATCAAAAATCCTATGCCCCCCATTTTTTCAGAAGATCCGAACCGTTCATCTTGATCTCCACACTCTAAATACCTTACCCACCAATTTTCAACCCGATCCTATGTGTTTTGCCCATTCATCAACCATTCGCAAAAGTTCTATTCATGCGAAACCGTTAAATTTGGGTCGGATGGATGAACGGGCAAAACACATGGGATCGGGTTGCAAATTGGTGGGTAAGGTATTTAGAGGGTGAAGATCAAGATGAACGGTTCGGATCTTCCGAAAAATGGGGGGCATAGGATTTTTAATAGGGGTCATTTTAGGGGGTTATTTTTGGGGGTCATTTGATCCCTCCTCATATATATATATATATATATATATATATATATATCTATCTATCTATCTATCTATCTATATATTAAAACACAAAGGTTTTTGAATTTTAGGGCTGACTGGGACAAGCTGATGTCATGCTGATGTATAAAGAGGTTGATAGAAGAATGGCTAGGATTTAATCTTGGTAAAAGAAGGGTTGAGATGAGTGTTTGGAAAACCCACCACTTTTTTCCTTTTGTATTTAAACCCCCCACAATCACTACATTTGCGCAGAATACCACCTATTTCTCATTTTTGCTAAAAAAACCTTCTCATTTCACTTTTTACCCACACACCATACACACACACGCACTTGCACTTCCACCCGTCGTGCCAAAGGCGCCCGCTAAATTTTTTTACGCTAATTTGGTGTTCCGACTTAAGGGCGCCCTCACCGAATTTATTGTTCTACGCCGAATTTGTTGTTTCACACAAATTTGACTGTGTAAATAATGTTTGGGAACAAAGATTTCACGAGTGAAAATTTTAAATGAACCGTGCCCGCGGGCACGGGTTATGACTAGTATATATATATATATATGAGGAGGGATCAAATGACCCCCAAAAATAACACCCTAAAATGACCCCCTATCACAAATCCTATGCCCCTCATTTTTTCGGAAGATCCGAACCGTTCATCTTGATCTCCACCCTCTAAATACCTTACCCACCAATTTTCAACCCGATCCCATGTGTTTTTCCCGTTCATCCATCCGACCCAAATTTAACGGTTTCGCATGAATAGAACTTTTGCGAATGGTTGATGAATGGGCAAAACACATGGGATCGGGTTGTAAATTGGTGGGTAAGGTATTTAGAGGGTGTAGATCAAGATGAACGGTTCGGATCTTCCGAAAAAATGGGGGGCATAGGATTTTTGATAGGGGGGTCATTTTAGGGGGTTATTTTTGGGGGTCATTTGATCCCTCCTCTATATATATATATATATATATATATATATATATATATATATATATATATATATATATATATATATCTTCGGGATTGTACTTGTGTGTATATAAAAAAGAGAGAGAAAAAAGAAAAGAAAAAAAAAGAAGGTTCCGTGTATATACACAATCCTGTCTTTATTTCTTTCTTATTTTTCCTTTTATCTATATGGAGCAATCCCGTCTTTATTTATTTCTTTCTTATTTTTCTTACCAGGTCATCATCCAATCCCCGGGATCATTTATTTCTTTAAAAGAAGATAATTTAGCTCGCGGACTGAGCGACGTTTATGTACTTTTATTCCCATATACCGTAAAAGAATGCATTCCTCCCCTTTTTAGTGGCGGAGAAGTGACGTCTGCTTGCTTATCCAGTGCTGGACGTCGGGGGATTTTTCCCTTGGATACCTTCGGATGCATGCGGAGAATTCTCTAGCTTTGTCTCTGCTCGAGCACTTTCTTTACATGTATGCTTAGTCTTTTTCCAAAAATATGGGAAAAAGATTATATTTTCTATTCGATACCACCACGCTTATAGATAAGCTTGGGGGAGGCGATCCTATGATGTGTGTGAGAGTGACTACTTGTATGTGCATGACGACCTAAGCTAGGTTCTGATACTTAGGGAAATGAATTAGAGTATAACGAAGTCTTTAAATTGAAAAATTGACATGAAATTCATGAAAACCATCTCTTTCCATTCTTTTTGATTTGAAATGTGTGATATCTCTTATACTCCAATTAGAAGCAGTCAATTGAAAGTGTGTGGTCTATAATCACGTATATCGTTTTATATGCCTCAGACGATGATTGATTCTAAAATGATTTCATATTTCAGATGATTCATGTTGTTTTTAGTTTTTCTATCAAATGTACACATATGAGATGATATCGAAATAGAAACTTTAGTGATGCTTCTTATTCGTAGTTCGTGCTATTTGAGTAAGCAAATCCAAGTCCTGAGAGAATGATCTAGCACTTTCCCATCTTCATCTTCTTTTTCATCTTCTTTGATTTATCTTTATTTTTATTCGCCAAGTTCACTTTTTGCTCATTTTCCTCGGGGACGAGTAAGATGTAAGCTTGGGGGATTTTGATAGGCTCATATTTTACACTTTATTTCTGCATTTTTGCATGCCATTTCGATTGCTCATATCATAATTTTCACGATTATATGACAATTTCGCGATATTTTTTACTATTTCTTGGTTTCGTCTGATTTCAGGAGATATGGAGCAATAGGGAGCGATTTGGATCCATGAGCGCATACACACGTCCTGAAGCATTATTGATGATGATATCAGAGAGCTAACGGCGCTGAAGGATAAGTAGAATAGGAAGAGAGGTGAAGGAATCAATGAGGAAGCAAGAAGAAGAGGTTTGAGAAGATTTACAGGCTACTCGGCCGAGTGAAGCGGCTCACTCGGCCGAGTGAAGCGGCTCACTCGACCGAGTGACGCGGCTCACTCGACCGAGTGAAGCTGATACGACGAATCAAGCCTAATTGAGAGCTGAAATGTACTCGGCCAAGTGGGAATTTCCACTCAACCGAGTGGGGATTCCACTCGACCTAGTGGAGCAAAATTTTGTGATCTTTGACACTTCTCTGTTTTTTTGGAGGATCTGTAGAAGACTCCACTCGACCGAGTGAGTAGATTGCTCGACCGAGTGGTCTGAGGAGCCCAGAACGTTGATATTCCAATTTCGATGCAGATTCCTCACTTGACCGAGTGAGCTGTTCACTTCACCGAGTGGTGCTGTCAGCCCATATTGCAAACTAGGGTGTGAAGCCGACCAGGGGCAAAATTGTCAGGATTTTTGCATCTTTTGGGCATATATAAATAGCCAGATCTAGAAGCAACCCAAGGGAGAAGAGACTCGATATATTTTCAGATTTTTAGTTTTAGTTTAGAGATTTCTTTTGACGAGAGATTGAAGACTTGGATCTTGATTTTTATTGAAGCTTGTAATTGACATTGGTATCTCTAAAACTCTTGCAAGTTTACATTTTTATGCTATATCTCTTCTTAAATCTAAGTTTTGCAATTAATTCTCTTATTTCTCTTGTGATTTTCATGATGATTTGTGAGTAATTCCTTTGCTCTAGGGAAAAGGAATAAACCCTAAAGATTTAAAGTTTGATATGTGAAATTATTGAATACCCATGTTGCTAAACTTGTTAAAGGGTTAGATTATGATTAATTTACTACGGATAGTTGGGGATTTCCATTGGATCTTGAGAGCTCGAGAGAGGATCTTGATCTATGGGAAGACCTAGTTATTCGATTTAGATCTATAATCGAGATTCCCTAGAATTAGTGCGTGTGAGCGATCAAAGCTAGCATCTTTATTATATTTCTATACTTATATTTGTTTGCACGACGGTGAAACGAGTACGAACTATCACGATCTAGATCTGAACTTAAGTTACGCAAGAGCGAGCTTGAGTTGGGATTGGATATGATTGTCGATCTTAATGCTAGTATTTTGAACTAAGCTTGCGAGAGAGCGAGGCTCTAGTTTAGATTGCTATAGACTTGCATAGCGAGAGAGCGTGCATTGGTTCTCTATTTAGTTACGACAAGTTCACCTTTACCCAAGTTTTGTAATATTGAGATTCATAATTTGCATTGATTGCTTGAGATCTATAGTGGGGATTCCCAAGCCCTTGACATTTTTATATATTGAATTTACATCGATACTTGAAACGATTGTGACACCAACTCTTTCACAACTAATTTTCCACCAATAGCTTAGTAAATCATATAGATTACCGTCATTAGTTCCTCCCCGTGATCGATACTCGCTTGCCACTAGACCGTGCGCTTGTGGTAAAACTACATTGTTTCCGGAGTTGTATTTCGGGACGACCGGGTGGAAGCATAGCTGTTCTTTTATATAATCAAGCTAAATGTGTTTGTACCATGTTAACTAGAATTCATGTTAATCGGTCCCAAATCATCTTTAGCAATATTATTCATAGTTGCACTTCTGCGAACCCTACTTCACCCTTCCATCATGGTTACTACCTTACATTCATATTTGTCTCAGTCGGGATCAATATTGAGAGTGAGACTCACTTCATAGAACCTATGACTCTTTTTGATGATGGAGCTCTCAATAAGATGGGCCTTGGTATGGACCCATGACTGGTGGAAGAGGGTGAGAGTGATGAAGAAGAAGGAGGTCAAGGAGAAGGAGGAGGAGGAGGAGGAGAAAAAGAATCTGATGAACAACAACCCATGGAAGAAGAAGAATAATAATAAGCTTTGGAAAACATCCCACCATACTTGCTTGCTGATTGAACCGAAAAACGCAAAGGCACGTCTTCCACTCCCAAGCGTAGGAGCGTCAATGCAATAAAATATAATTGGTGAGTACCGGGTCGGATCACAGGGACAAGTCATTCTACATTCGCAAGTTTGATCGGTGAAGAAAAATTAAGCATGATACAACCAACTCGCTAAATGGATGGAAGTGGGAAAAGTGTGGTGAAACTACAATCCTAACTTAAATGGATAGGGTTTGAGAACCAAGTGAAGATTAGGATATCTAGGAGAGAAAGCATGGGTTGGGGGTTCACTAAGATAGGTGTTAATCAAGCTCTAATTACCTGCATATAACTTAATTGATCATCCGGCTAAAGACACTCAATCAGAATATTTAGCATTCATGAACACAAAAATTTGCAATAATCATGGATACATCATCATAGCACTAATCAAATATGAACATGGTCTCTTCTCAAAGTGTGCCCTCTCGGGACTTAACCAATGAAAATTTGCCCTAATGATTCATCCAAGATCAACATGAAATTAGGCAAGAGGTAATTAGAACTAAAATTGAAAACCAACCACAATGAATCACAACCCAAGCAAATCAACACTACTCAATCATAGTAAATTTCATTCAAAATTAACCCAAGTCCATTACAAAATGAGAGATATCAAAATACAAAGGGGAAAGAGAGATATCACCCAAGATCTCCCTAAGATGAAGCCTTCCTTCCACCTATTTGCTCCTCCTCCAAGCTTTCCAACCTCCCATGGCCTCCAAGCCCTAACCCACTGCAAGAGGAAGAAGAAAACTGAAGTTGGGGCTGAAAAACAGCCCCCAATTTCGGCCAAAACCCAATTCCAGCACTAACGGGTCTGCAGAGGGCGAACTGGGTCGAAAAACACGCCCAGAACCTGCAAAAACCCAAGCCAAACCCCCTTTAAGTTAAGCGGGTCGGGCGCTTGGGGCGCCCGACCCGCGGGCGCCTGGGGCGCCCGCAATCAGGGCGGGGGCACGAGCGGGGCGCGTGCCCTGCCCGCTGCCGCGGGCCGGCCAGCGGGCCGGCCCAAGCGCGCGCCTGCTGTTTAATTAATTTTTTTTAAAAAAAACTAACACAGCTACGGCCCGCCCAAGGGTGCTTTTTTTAATTTATTTTTTTTAATAAATGCGGCGGCCCGCTGGGAATGATCAGCATCTGGCGCCATGTGGCGCCATGTGGTTGTGCCACGTGGCGCCCACTAAGAATTTCCTTTTTCTCCATATAATAGCCATTTCTCCTCCAAATAATTGTGGAAAAATACCCAGAAATCTCAGAAAATTCCCAGAAAAATCTGAAAAATCCCCAAGACTCCCAGGCCTACCTGAAAAATATAAGAAGGAGAAATGAGTCCATATGAGTATAAAATGAATATAATGACTTATATAAAACAATATTGAATTCCAACAATCCATATAAAATATTACATTGCTCAAATAATTCTCAAAAATTGACAATATGATCACAATAATAGCAGGAGCACATGAAAAATATCAGGAAGCCAATAAGGACGAAAAAATCTTTATTTTGTGTAAAGAATGAGAATAAGCACTAAAAGTGACATGAAGTGATTATATACCCAAAAGAGCAAGATTAAGCCAAACTTTAGCACAAAATGGGGGTAGTTAGGGGGTATAAATATACACTTTTCACTCCGAATCAATTGCATTCCAACAAGTCATCCTTCTAGGCTTGACAAAATGGAGAAACAAGCAAATGAGCGCTTTGCTAATTTAAGGGATGACGTGTTCCAGAAAATCGACAAGTTCAGGGAAACTACAAAGGAATGGCACGACATCACCGACACCATAATTGCAGTCATGCAAGTTGAACTTGAGAAGCTTGCGAAGGAAATTCAAGGGAAATAGCTTCATACTTTAGAAGCTTGCTTATTTATGTTATGCTTATGTTATATTTGAAAACAATGGTCTATGGTTTGTAATATTGCTACAATCATTTCTATTCTCACAATTTTGTGCTACCTTGTGAGAAATATTATGCTCTATGCTTTGAACTTGATGATGTGCTTTGATTGCTACTATACTCGTGTTCATGTTCTATTTTCTTTCATTTGTCACTTGTTATGATTTATACTTTGTAAAAATTCTTTTTGATGTGACAAGGGGGGAGAAATAGTATATGCTCACAATGCCTATATAAAATGTTACACTCGAATGGATACTTGATAATATGGAATTATGCATATGAAACCTTATTGCTAACCAGCCTTAATGCAGGGGGAGTAACCGCTCCATAGCAACCGTGCTCATGCATTTCTGCAGGAGGAGTGTAAGTGACTTTATTTAGTTTCATATTATTTTATTTTATATTATTTGTTGTCATCATCAAAAAGAGGGAGAGTATTGGGATATTGAGATCCACCCCATTGGTTTTGATGATGTGCACAAGTAATATAAGGAATACCATTATTATTTCAAGTGTGTATAGACGTATTCAATGATGTGAGACATTGTGACGCAAATCGAATACTTCAAGCTACGATCAAGAAACACTACAAATTGACGCATATAATGAACTTGGATCGTGAAGCTAATGAAGATCTGAAGACAAGAGGAGTTAGCTCAAGATCAACAAGTTAAATGAAAAGCCAAGAGTATAGTGTGTAAGTTTGTACTTAGAATTTTGTAAAGCCAAGAATATATCTCACACACTCTCTCTATAAATCCTCTAAAAATGTTTTTAATTTACATTGCTAAGTATATATTACAAATATAACTCAAAATTAATTTGAAAATATTTTGAAGTATATTTTACATAGTATCTCAAAAACGCCGACTATTTTGATTGATAGCCGAATATATTGGACAAGGTTTTTGTAAAAACTCTATGTCAATATAATAGCCGACTATTCATTATAATAACCGGCTATCTGGAGAAGAAAGCCGACTATCTGGGTCAACACATGCTAGATTTAGAAATCTTCCTTGATTTATGCTAGCCGTTAACTAGCCGTTTTAGTTGACTTTGGGAGCTGATTTTATGCTGATTTTGAGCAGAATTCGAACTTCTATTTGCCTATAAATAGAGGAGGGTTTCATATGTTTTCTTTACAACATCTATTATTGAAAAACTCTCTAATTGCTCAAAAGCTCTCTCTCCATTTTCTTGAGATTCAAATTTTCAAAAAGGCTACTGTTTTCTCTGAGTTCTAATCTTTCTAAGATCTGTTATTTCAGTAAACTTTTTAGTCTTTTTGATAGTCTTGATATTTTGATCTCCAAGCTCTCATTGCTTTTTATTTGAGATCCAAAATACAAGCTTTATTATTTTAATCTTTGCATTGATTTCAAATCCTATATTTTTCAAAGATTAAGATAGTTGAAGCTCCGATCTCTAAAGCCCAAGTGCTACATTTTAGAGAGTCATTTTACAAGACAAAGTTTTGATCAAATCTTGGTTTATCTCATATCATTTATTTGACCAAAAAAAGAGAATTTTCTTTAGCCACATTTTCACTCACAAATACTATTGGCTATATGAAATATTATTGTACTTGTTATGAGAGTGACGGCTACTAAACCCATAGCCATGTATTTATAGAAAACAATTACATAATGGGTGGATACCCTAAACACTATTGGGCTCCACTTGGGCCTACAAAGCCCGTTCATAACACTTTTCCTTATCCATCCATTGTTGTAAGCTTGGTATATGAATGCTTCAGGATTCATAGAGCTTATCTTATCATGAGGATATGGATACTTCTGGATCTAAGTTAGGAAGTCTTGCCTAGTTAAAACTTTTGGTTATGGAAAACCCAGTGGGAAAAACCAATAGCTAAGGGAAAAGAGTGCAAGTCTACTTAACTTCTCCTGATCGGTGGATATCACCAGGGGTGTATGTTTCTGGATCCAAAGTTGATGTGGTTGCCTCGTTAAAACCTTTGGCTATGGAAAACCCAATGAAAAAAACCAATAGCTAAGGAAAAAAAGAGTACAATACAACATTAACTCCCCCTGTTGTGTACAAGCTTCAGGCGTGTAAGTCTTTCAACTGTTTCATCACAATCCCTATTACAAGTTTTCTAAAGGTACATCGAGGTAGTGCTTTAGTAAATAGATATGCCAGGTTGTTGCAAGACTGGATCTGTTGGATGTCGATCTGTTTGTCTTCTTGTAGTTCATGTGTCCAAAAAAGCTTCGGGGAAATGTGCTTCGTCCTGTCATCTTTGATGTAGCCACCTCGTAGTTGAGCTATACATGTTGCATTGTCTTCGTACATGGTGGTTGGTTCAAGGTCACCCATCTTTAGGCCGGTCGTCACCAGGATGTGGTGAATAACTGAACGTAGCCAACAACATTCTTTATAGCTTCATGGATCACAATGAGTTTGGAGTGATTGGATGAGATTGCTGTCGAGGTCTGCTTCACAGATCTCTATGAAATGGTTGTTCCACCGTAGGTGAATACGAAACTAGTTTGGGACTTTACGGTGCGGGGATCTGATCTGTATCCTGCATCTGCAAAACCGACCAAGTTGGAGGATACTCCTTTCTGGTAGTATAGTCCCAAGTCTACTAATCCCTAGAGGTAGCGCAGAAGGTGCTTCACTCCGTTCCAGTGGCGCTTTGTGGGCGCTGAACTGTATGTGGCTGGTAGGTTAACTGTGAACGCAATCAGGACGTGCACAGTTTGCCCGATAGAGGAGTGCTCCAATGGCACTTAAGGTAAGGTAATTTAGGACTAAGTGTTTCCTCCACCTCTTCTAGCGCCCGGAAAGGGTTTTTATCAACATCCAATGATCTGACGACCATTGGTGTACTCAGCGGGTGACATTTGTCCATAAGAAAATTTTCAGCAATTTCCTTCTATAAGTGGATTTGATGTAACCTGATTCCTCCGCTGGGGTGTTCAATTTGTAAGCCAAGGCAGTATTTGGTTTTGCCAAGGTCTTTCATCTCAAAAGTCTGTGTAAGGCTTTTGGATATCTCAGCTATCTCTTCAAGAGATCCAATGAGATTTAAATCGTCTCTGTAGACGGAAATTATTACGAATCATATTCCCTTTGCTCTTATAAAGATGCAAGGGCAGACTTCATTATTTGTGAATCCTTGTTGCACGAAGAATTCACTGAGTCTGTTATACCACATTCTTCCCGATTGTTTTAGACCATACAGTGATCTTTAGAGTTTGATAAAATAGACGTCCGGAGGTCTATCTGACATTTTTGTCGACAGTTTATAACCGTCGGGAAGTCTCATAAAGATGCCCTTATCTATATTACCATATAGGTATGCAGTCACAACATCCATGAGCTGCATATCCAGGCCTCCCGTAGCTGTTAAGCTGATTATATCGGAAAGTGATCGCATCCATGACCGGAGAATATGTATTATCATAATCTATTCATGGCCGTTGGGAAAAACGTTGTGCAACAAGGCACGCTTTGTAGCGTACGATCTGATTATTTTCATTTTTCTTTCTTATGAATACCCATTTATATCCCACATGTTTTACACCCTTTGGTGTTGGGACTACAGGTCCAAATACTTTACGTTTCAAGAGTGAGTCTAGCTCTACTCCAATTGCATCGTTCCATTTTGGCCAATCCTCTATGCGTTTATATTCTGCTAGAGAGCGTGGATCAATATCATTGTCATATTCAATGACGTGATTGGCAATAACGAACGCGAAGTTATCATCGATGATAGTGCTATTTCTGTTCAGTACATTCCCAGTAGGTACATAAATTAATGATATTTCTCCTATATTTTTCTCTTCTGGTGATTTTAAGAGGGGAGAGGTGTCTGGGATGAGCTCAGCATCTTGTGGTGGTATCGTTATATTTTCTCCAGCAGTTTTCCTCTTTCAAGGGAACTAATCCTTGGAGCATGGGGGTCGTCCTATGTTTTGTTGAGGAACGACCACTTCTGCTGCCGGTGGATTGCATCCATCTTTGGGTATATCAATCCTAGCTGTCACGTTTGCAGCATGGACGTGTGATCTGACATTGTTATGGTTGTCAATGAATTTGGTCGATAGTATGTGAACTGTATTTTATATTTGGAGGATATTCAGGATCTCATCTTCACATTGGTTTGTAGGCGGATCAAAGCGGGATAAAGTTTTGGTATCCCATGAAATGGTCTTTGAAGCTCAAGCTTCTTAGTATTCAAGCCTAGTTTGGGAAAGGTATTTTCGTCAAACTCACAGTCTTCTAGACGTGCCTTAAAAGCATCCCCTGCTAGGGGTTCTAGGTATCTAACGATTGATGGCGAGTCGAACCCAATATAGATACCTAGGAGACGTTGAGGACCCATCTTGGTCCTCTGTGGTGGTGCGATGGGAACATAGACTGCACATCCAAATATCCTCAAGTGAGAGATATTTGGTGGAGATCCATATGCAAGTTGCATCGGGGAATAAGTTTGACTACCAGATGGTCGTAATCTTATTAGTGATGCAGCATGCAAGATTGCATGCCCCCATGCAGTCACAGGCAACTGGGATTGCATTAGCAATGGACGAGCGATCCATTGTAGTCTCTTTATAAGAGATTCAGCTAACCCGTTCTGTGTGTGAACATGTGCGACATAATGTTCAACTTCAATGCCAGTTGCTTGTCGGTGGTTGATCACTCCTTATTTTACACCTTTTTTCCGCATGTTTGCATGCCATTTAGATCGCCCAAATCATGTTTTTCACGATATATCGACGATATTGCGATGCTTTTCACGATTTGTTGTTTTTGTCGCATTTCAGGTGATTTGGCGCGATTTGGAGTGATCTCGAGATGCGCTTACTCTAGACGGCCACCGACGACCTCCCCGAGGGGTATTTTGCTGTTGGAGAGGAGCGGAAGAAGAATGGACGTCGCAGGAACGACGAGGAGGCCAAAACAATCAGATTGGGCATTTTTTGTGTCCCACTCGGCCGAGTGGAGGAGCCACTCGGCCGACCAGCGAGACACTGCTCGGCCGACCCGTTCAGACACGATTTCCATGTGTACTCGGCCGAGCGACGGAGACCACATCGGCCGAGTGACTATACCACGTCCACCCGAGTGGCGCCCAGACGAAGCCCCTCCAAAACATCGAAGTTACTGTTTTTTCGGCCACCTGAGCTTCAGAAGACCCACTCGGCCGAGTGGTGAATCCCGTCCGCCCGAGTGCAGTGAAGCCATCGGCTGAGTGACGACAACTCACTCGGCCGAGCCGCCCCCGAAGTAGAGACCCCTGAAGGCCCTAACTTACTGGAAAAGTACAGGGTTTCTCACTCGGCCGAGCGACTTTTGTCACTCGGCCGAGTGCGATGCGCTGCCTGTAGCGAAAACTGCGGAAAACAGGCTGTGCAGGGGTATTTTGGTCACGATTTTTGGACGATTTTTGGGGCTATTTAAGCCCTGTTTTAACCCTAGTTTTGAGAGCCATCTCTTAGATTTTTTGCAGCTTTTTGGATTACTTTTTAGCTTTATTATTGTGATTGGAGAAGAGGAAAAACTTGGATTTTTGTTGGATCAATTGAAGAACTCCATTGGTTTGCATCTCTCTTCCCTAAAAATTCTATTTTTATTGTTTATCTCAATATTTGTGATGAATTCTATTGCTTATTTCATTGATCAAATTTGTGATATTGCTATGATTTGTGAGTAGTCTCCACGTCTTGGAGCGTGGGGATGAACCCTACAAGCCCTATTTCATAATTGTGATGAATTGGTAGAAATTGAGCTAGGATTGTTATTAGAGATTAGATTGGGATCGATTTACCACGGATGGCTAGGTATTCATATCAATTGGGATTTGCAAGAGATTGGATCCCAATTCGATAGGAAACCCTAGAAATCCGAATTGGGTTGGAGTCGGATTTTCGAAGTATCGGTTTGCAAGAGATTGGACCGATACTAGGATTTCCGGGTGCAATTCCATGCCGATACCCGTTTGCAAGAGATTGGACGGGTAGGAACTATCCTAATCTAGATCGTGGACCGAGTTTGCAAGAGATTGGGCTCGGTGCGTGATTGGACGATGATGTTGATCCTAATGCTAGCTTCCCTAGGTTAGGGTTTGCAAGAGATTGGACCCGAACCTAGGATAGCTATAGACCGGCAACAGCGCGAGAGCGTGAGCTTGGTTCTACATTTCAGTTGCAACTAGTTCATCCGAATTCTCATTCTAGCAATTTTGATACCGACAAACCACTTTTATGAAATACGGTGAGTAGCGGGGATTCCCCATTCCCTAGACGTTCTTTATTTGATTTGATATTTCGCACATTTGTCTGACGATTGTGACAGGATCGCCCAAGGCAATTATCTCTCTTGAATAGCCAGGTTGATTAGGAACAAGCACGGTCATTCGTCCTCCCTGTGTTCAATACCCACTCGCCGCTATACCGTGCGCTTGCGGTAAAACTACAACCGTTCGTCTCGGGTGTGTATCCGGGGCGCGATCAAGTTTTTGGCGCCGTTGCCGGGGAGGCGATTGCGTTTGATTCTTTCTCACCCTAGCTACTTCTTTCTTTTATTTTTATCTTTTTATTATTATTTTTATTTCCATTACTATTCTTACCTAACCCTTCCACGGTACTAATCATCTCTTTGAAACTCTGTTTTCCCTGTGCATGTACACGAGATCTACGGCGGACCCTGAAGCCTTATTATTTGATCCCGAGATCGAACGTACCGCGCGGAGACTTAGAGCGGAAAGGAGACAAAATCCGGAAGGGCGGTTTATGACCAACCCGGAAACTCCCGAAGAATTGGCAGCAAGGATGGCGAGGATAATTTCTATTCGCGATAGGCTTCGGCCTAAGACCTCTTCTACTACATCATCCATTGCCGTGCCGGAGTTGGCGGCCGACAAGAACTTCGAGCTAAAGACTGGATTGGTGGTTTTGATGCAACAAGACCCATTTCATGGGAACGCCCATGAGAACCCCCACTACCACATCCAATCATTCTTGTCGAAGTGCGCCACATTTCAAATGCCGGGGGTGCCATCAGACTGCGTCTCTTCCCCTTCAAGCTAAAGGACAAGGCACTTTATTGGCTGAGGACGCAGGCTGACGGAGTTTTCACCTCTTGGGACGGGTTGGCGGATGCATTCATTGACAAATTCTAACCGCCATCCAAGACGGTGAAGATCCGGAGCGCTCTCATGTCCTTCAAGCAAGGACCACAGGAGACGATCTATGAAGCTTGGGAGCGATTTAAGGATTTACAGCACCAATGCCCGCACCACAGTATAGAAGATTGGGAGCTAGTTCATAGCTTCTACAACGGTCTCCAACAGGGGACCAAACAAATTATTGATGCCGCGGTAAATGGTGCTATCTTGTCAAAGACTCCCGAGGAAGCTACGGCCCTAATTGAGGAGATGGCCTCAAATAACCAACAATGGGGCGATGAGCGAGGACACTCTACGTCCTCCTTAAAGCCAACAAGCATCTACGAGGCAAAGGCCGTAGCGGAGCTTACGAGCAAGTTTGATTCTCTCCACAAGGTAGTGGAGAGATTGGATAAGTTCATCACGGAGCCCCAAGGAAGCCCTTCCACCTCCGCGCCGACGAACCAAATGTGTGATTGGCAAGACCAATCTCAAGCCATGTACTCGGGGGGAGAGCAAGGAGAAGGATCCTTGGAGCAAGTACAATATGTTGCGGGGAGCTAAGGCTATTGGGCCAATCTGGCCACAAGAAATCATCCCGGTTTCTCTTACGCCAACAATGAAGGAGCTTTGAACCCGCCACAACAACCGCCTAATCAAGCTCGACCACCACCACCCCAACAACAATACTATCCGCCGAGGGGGCCTCCACAACAAAACTTCCAACCAAAGCAACAAGTTCCACTATATAGGCCTCCCGGATACAACCAAGGGTGGAGGAATCAAAATCAAAACCCTCCACAAGCTCCATAACGATCCGACTTCGAAACTAGAGTGGAGGCGTTCATGGTCGAGCAAAATAAGGTAAATGCTAGCTTGAAGGCGGGGCATGACTCCCTTAATACCGTAGTTGCTCAAATATCGGAGCAATTGGCTTTACTCAATCGGAACACTCAACGATTGCCGACGCAACCGGAGGAAAACCCACGGGGCAACATCGGCCACATCAACGCCGTAGTTGCCGTTACTACTAGAGGCGGGAAGGACACCACCCCTGCCATGATTCCTACCGAGGAGCCCGTGGAGGAAAGCTCGGAGCCAATTGAGCCGATAGTTGAGGTTGAAAAAGAGAAGGAGCCGCATGACGAAGAGAAATCTAGAGAGGAGAAATTGATTGAGGAAAGGCGCTTCATGCCACCGGTCCCATTCCCCCAAAGGCTCGCTAGAGCGAAAATGGAGAAAAGGCTAGCAAAATTTCTCGAGTACCTAAGAGGAGTTAGCCTTAACATTCCCTTCCTTGACGCCATCGTCGAGATCCCCACGTATGCTAAATTCTTGAAGGACTTGATTTCGGGGAGGAAAAGGAAGGAGAAGATCATGCTAGCCGAGGAGGGCTCTTGGTTCACCAAGAGAGAGAAGGAGCCGGCGAAATTCAAAGATCCGGGGAGTTTTCGGATTCCTTGCACTTTGGGCGGCGTTCCTCTTCAAAAGGCGTTGGTTGATCTTGGGGCTAGTGTGAGCCTCATGCCTCTCTCCATGTTCTTAAGGCTAAACACCGGGACAAAGTTGAAACCCACCGACATGCGCATTCAATTAGCCGATGGACGGATAACAAGGCCGGTGGGGATTGCCGAAGACATCCCACTTCAAGTCCCGGGTGGAATATGCTTGCCATGTGACTTCGTGATCATGGACGTTAAGGAGGAGGGAGACACCTCATTGATACTTGGACGCCCATTCCTCGCCACCGCCGGAGTCATTGTCGACGTGCGCGAAGGTACCTTAACCTTAAACGTCGGAAACATCGAGGTGGAGCTCCACATTCCTAAGGCCATGAAGCACATGCCTTATCACGAGGAACTTGACTACATGGACCTCCTTGATGAGGTGATTGAAGAGGCCATTCCCCACTCAATTGGCGCCCTTTTCGATGAAGATTTTGAGGAAGGCCCGGATTTAGGCCATGAAGAGAATAAAGATGATTCCCCCGACCTCTCCACTGAAGAAGATGAAGGCGACGCTGATGTCGCAAGGATTCGAGAGCTCTGCAAGCTCTCGAAATTAAAGTCTCCGAAGAAAGCTCCGCCGGCACGGAGACCGGCATCACCGGTTAAGCCGTTGACCGGAGCAAACGCTAGCTCGGGAGAGCCTCCCCCCAACACTATTCGAGAAGAGAGACCACCGCGGGAGAACACGCCGCCGCCACATCCAAATCCAAGCGCGCTCCCCGGAAAATTTGATGGGTGCATCCCGTCTGCACCAAACATCCCGCATTGATTGAAAATTATAGGGGGTCGAGCTCACGACCTTAAACGAGCGCTTGTCGGGAGGCAACCCGACGGTTTTTGCTTTATTTTTACTTTTTCTTTATTTTCGTTTTAGAAATTTTTAGTGTTTTGAGTCGTTCGCCCAAAAATTTTGTGATAACGGGTCTTATTTTTCTTGACAGAAGAGGAGATAGGTAGATCCATCATGAGGAGGATGAACGAGTCGACGAGGAGCGCCCCAAGAAGGCGCTCGACGCTTAGGAGGAAGATGAAATCGACTGGAGGAAGAAAGACGGAGTTTAGAGCCCAAACGAAGACAAACAGCAGAACACAAGGCTCACTCGGCCGAGCATACTAGTCACTCGGCCGAGTACAGAAGTTCGTCCGGCCGAGCCGCTCGCGAACGAGGGAAGTCTGCTGTACCCAACTCTCTGTCTATTTTCCTCATTTCATTAGAATTGCCACTCGGCCGAGTATATATATTCACTCGGTCGAGTAAAACGGATACCCTCCTAGGGCGAGTCTTGCCGAGTAGCTTGAGTCACTCAGCCGAATGGACTTACTCCACTCGGCCGAGGCTGGCAAAGCCACTCGGCCGAAGCGATAGCGGGGAGGAAATTTTCATTGGTAACGCTCGACCGAGTGACCATGTCACTCGGCCGAGTCGTAACTTCTTTTATATAAGGGCCGAGGGGGGGGGCGCGATTTTCGAAACGCAAAACCCAAATCTCGCCCGCACCCCTTCAGCTCCCACGCCCGATCCCCCCTCGCTCGAACCCTCACTCGCCCGACCAGCCGACCCACGCCGTTGCTCGGCCCGCCACCGCCGGCCGAGCAACCGCCGACGCCTCGCCCGAGTCGCCGCCGGCGGCCGCCCGCCCGATCACCTCCGGTACCCCTGTTTTCGCCGTTTTCTCCTCTTTTCGTGTATTTCTTGAGGATCCATGTGCTAAACGCCCCCCTAACCCAAATCAATTTCTATATCTATCCATTATACCCCTATTGCTCCATACATTTTGATTATTACTCGCTGATATCGCTTTTTCATGCGCAGGTTGCTTATTGGAGCTTAGGGGAGCTCAGGGGAGCTTCTACGGGCTGTTTTGGACTTCGTGGAGGCGCGGACTTCGCACGCTTCCACTGCTTAGCACTCGCGGCATGTTTGGGTATACTCTTTCCATTCTTTTTGCACACGCCGCACTTTTCACATTTCTCGGCGCGCGCTCGGGGCCAATATGCCGCCCCGGACACGGCCGCGGTCGACGAGAGCTTCCGCCAAGCGGAAGCGGTTGGACGAGCCCGGCCCATCCCACTTGGTGGAGGACTCTCCTCTGCCTTCCCCCCCACACCCCGCACAGCCTGCAGGCCCCGCACACCCCGCACAGCCTGCAGCGCACCCACAGCCCACACAGCCCGCACAGCCACACCCCGCCGCTGCACAGCCACCACCACCGGCTCCACTGGTCGGGCCGCTCAGGATTACGTTCCGAGACGACGCACACCGCGCCGTCTTCGACCGTATCTCCCAGTGCTCGATCGTACCCTCCAGGTTTGCACACCTCGCTGACCTTGGACGCCTGGGGGTACTAGAGGGGATACTCACGTTGTACGACAACGTGGGTTGGCACGACTTCCTTCAGGTGTCGGCGGACACGTTCACCCGCCCGACACTTGAGGTTTTGAGTTCGATCGCCCGGACCGACGAGGGATGCTCGTTTCGGTTCATGGATCGAGAGTGTCAGGTCACTCTCGATATGATGAGAGCATTTTTCTCATGGCCCGCTGTCCCCGGAGCCGATCGCGGTTACGGCCCCACCCATATCCCCCCACCTTCCTTCGACGCCGGTGCCTTTTGGGCCCGGATTACAGGTCTTCACGCCGCCTTTGACCCTAGTAGGGCAAAGGCCTCGGCCATTGTCCACCCCTGCCTACGTATTGCCCAGCGCCTTATGGCGACGACCTTTTTGGTCAGATATGAGCCGGGCACGATGTCTACGCCAGAGCTTTACATGCTCTACGCGATGACACGTCCCAGAGCTCTATCTAGGGATGGACACGAGCTTGTCCCCGCCGTCGTGATCGACATTGCGGCTTGGTTTTTAGACCGCATCATTGTGTCGGTGGGCGCTCGCTCACCGATATGCTGCGGCGACCTGATCACCTTGCTTACCATGATGACGGGCGAGGACCTACCTGACGACCTGCGGCGAGTATCGGGACCCACTTCTTTGTCGATTGACGTCATGGCCCGGATGAAGATGCTTCGTCCGCATGGTGAGCGTCACTGGGTCTGGTTGCACGGCCCCTACGGGGCCGATTACATGATTCTCCCGAGCCCTGCTCGGACTCAGATTGCACCAGCCCACGTTGACTGGCTCCCAGAGATGGATGTTCTCATCCCCGCTGCTTACGTGCTCGAGGCCGAGGAGGCCGAGCAGGCCCACGCTGCCCACGCTGCCCAGGCTGCCCCCGCAGACCCTGCTGCACACCCTGCCGAGCCTGCTGCCGACCCTGTCGACCCAGTGGCCCCTCAGCCTACACCTAACGTTTCCACTGCTCCTGACACCTCTGTCCCCACCTCTGTTAGTGTCACGAGTACCTCAGCTGAGCCCACTTCCACCACTTCCACCACTTCCGCGGCTGTCACCACTGTCACCACCTCCGCACCCACTACTACCACTGGCCCTCTGTCTGCCGAGCCGATTTCCTCTGCCTCACCCGAGCGCCCACCGACCATAGTCGAGTGCGGAGAGTCCTCTGTCTCCACTGCCACCGTATTCTCCGAGAGCGTCGTGGCGTCTGTCCACACTTCTGTGCCACAGACCTCTCTGGCCACCTCGTTGCCACTTTTGCACGCTTCCTTTGCTGCCGCTGCCTCCACTTCTCACCAGCCGGTGTCCCGGCCTCACACTGAGGCCAGGCCCACATTTGCAGGCGCGGCACCTTTTGTCCCCTTCCCTGCTGAGCCCATTACATACTCCACCCGCGTACGCCAGCCTCGCCCTGCACAGCCTAGACCGGTGCGTCCCTCTGCACCACCCCCGCCCGACACTGTACTGCAGATCATTCGTGCTCTTGAGTTGGCGGTGAGTGGTCTCAGAGGTGACCTTATGACCCTGTCCTCCACCGTCTCTACGATGGCTGGACGCTTTGAGCTGATCCCTCAGATTCACTACTGCCTGACACAGGTCTTAGAGCGTCTTCCCCGCGTACCCACCCAGCAGGTTCCCACCCCCACACACACTCAGCCTGCTGCCACTACCACACCCACCCCCGCTCAGCAGCCTCTTCCACCTCCACCACCTCCGCCTCGGGACGGAGACGGTGCAGCGCCACCTTCTTAGGCACCCTTGATGCCATCGATTCTTTCCTGCCGTTATGCTGCTCGTTTCTGCTGGGTCCCGTTGCATTTTTGTCCACCCCCCCTCCCCTCACTTATTTTGGGATTCTCATTTTGCCGTATCTTTTTATATTTTTTTGGGAGAGAGGGAGAGTTTTTGGTGACACATTTCTATTCGTATCACTCCTATCTGTGCATGCATCATATCAGCATCATATTTTCATTTCTTTATTTTTCCTTTTATTTTCCTTTTTTTTCCTTTTCATCATGCATGCATCCTCACTTGCCCCTCACATTTCTCGTCTCTTCGTGTGCCACACTTTGCACATTGAGGACACTGTGTCGTTTAGCTTGGGGGAGTGAGTTCTCACGTTCTTTTTTGCGCTTTGCCACCTTTATTTTTAGTTTTTCACGCCACTTTCCGCTTTTGCACTTATTTTCACCTATTTTCATCATTTTTTCTCATTTTACCATGCATCCCGTTTTTCTTATTTTTCTGCATGCCGCATTGTAAATAGTTCTATTTTTCCTTTATCTTTATTTCTTTCTTTTTTCATCTCATGCTAGAGATGAATTTTCTGTGATGATGTCTACGTGGAGTTAGCTTATTCTATATGCATGCTATATTTGTCATGTCTTAGATTTTATTTCAGATATCATATGCTATGACTTGCTTTGCATTTAGAAATGGTAACCCACACTTTTTCCACATGAAAATGGATGAAATTTTATTATTAGCTGAGCCTGAATATTCATATGTATGCTATCACAGAAAACACACCAAGATTCACGCATTGAATGCCTATACCTGGAGTACTGATTTCTTTTCCTATATCACCTCTATATGCATGAATTGTACACTTCACTTCAGGATGATTGAATGATGTTAGCTATGATATATCTGGATTAGTTAGCTTTTTGTGATCGAAACTGAGTAGATTAGATTACCCTGCTGAAGTTGTCGTGCATGTCTTATAGAGTGAACCGAGAGTTATATATATTTCTTTCTCCACAAATCTTGAACATCATTTCTCTACTTTTAAA
The DNA here is from genome assembly GCA_030789695.1 of Scilla litardierei. Taxonomy (NCBI): domain Eukaryota; kingdom Viridiplantae; phylum Streptophyta; class Magnoliopsida; order Asparagales; family Asparagaceae; genus Scilla; species Scilla litardierei. The sequence goes on along the minus strand of CM061134.1, from coordinate 221,739,851 downwards.
ATCATTGGTGAATCTCCCCTTAGCGATCCTATTTTATGGCATTTCCCCCGCTATTAATTCCTAGCTCCAAATCTCTTATTCGAAAAAAAAATAAAAGAGGGAAAAACATTCTTGTATATCATTATCTCTCTCTGAGTTGGGATCGTTGTGTATATATTGCTTATTGCAAAAGAAAAAAAAAGGAAAAAAAAAGAGAAAAGAAAAAAAAATAGAGAAAAGAGGAAAAATCCTCAATAAAAGATCCTATCTCACTTTCTTTCTTTCTTCTTTCTTTTTATTGCTTTTGGAGCTATATAAAAATGGGGATGTAAATATTTTTGTGCCACCACGCTTATAGATAAGCTTGGGGGAGGGGATCCATTGATGTGTGAGAGAGTGACTACTTGACATTGCACGACAACCTAGGCTAAGTAATATTCTATACTCGGTGAGATTATTTCTAGCTTTGTGAAATCCAGAAATCTAAGCCTAGCGTTCATTTCATGAAATCCATACTTTTCTATTCTCTCTATTCTATAGTGTGATACTCTTATACTCCAGATAGAAAGCGTTCAATTGAAAAGTGTGTGATCTGTGATTTGTATAACGCTTTAAATGATTCAGACAATGTTAATTTTAAAATTATTCCGTTTTTCATGATTATACCGTTGTTCGTGGGTTTTCTAATTCTATTTGCACTATTATACTATGATATCAAAATAAAATTCTTTGACATGTATTTCTCATCCGGTGCATGCTATAAGAGTAAGTGAAACCCACGTCCTGAGAAAATGATCTAGCATCCTACCTCTTCGCTTCTTTCCTTCTTTCTTTCTTCTTTATTTTCATTTCGTTTTCCTTCTTCTTCGTTCTTCTTTTTTTTTCGTTTTTCGCCGTTTTCGTTTTCCGAATCCACCGGGTTCACCTTTTACTTATATTCCTCGAGGACGAGTAAGAGGCAAGCTTGGGGGATTTTGATCACTCCTTATTTTACACCTTTTTTCCGCATGTTTGCATGCCATTTAGATCGCCCAAATCATGTTTTCACGATATATCGACGATATTGCGATGCTTTTCACGATTTGTTGTTTTGTCGCATTTCAGGTGATTTGGCGCGATTTGGAGTGATCTCGAGATGCGCTTACTCTAGACGGCCACCGACGACCTCCCCGAGGGGTATTTTGCTGTTGGAGAGGAGCGGAAGAAGAATGGACGTCGCAGGAGCGACGAGGAGGCCAAAACAATCAGATTGGGCATTTTTTGTGTCCCACTCGGCCGAGTGGAGGAGCCACTCGGCCGACCAGCGAGACACTGCTCGGCCGACCCGTTCAGACACGATTTCCATGTGTACTCGGCCGAGCGACGGAGACCACATCGGCCGAGTGACTATACCACGTCCGCCCGAGTGGCGCCCAGACGAAGCCCCTCCAAAACATCGAAGTTACTGTTTTTTCGGCCACCTGAGCTTCAGAAGACCCACTCGGCCGAGTGGTGAATCCCGTCCGCCCGAGTGCAGTGAAGCCATCGGCCGAGTGACGACAACTCACTCGGCCGAGCCGCCCCCGAAGTAGAGACCCCTGAAGGCCCTAACTTACTGGAAAAGTACAGGGTTTCTCACTCGGCCGAGCGACTTTTGTCACTCGGCCGAGTGCGATGCGCTGCCTGTAGCGAAAACTGCGGAAAACAGGCTGTGCAGGGGTATTTTGGTCACGATTTTTGGACGATTTTTGGGGCTATTTAAGCCCTGTTTTTACCCTAGTTTTGAGAGCCATCTCTTAGATTTTTTACAGCTTTTTGGATTACTTTTTAGCTTTATTATTGTGATTGGAGAAGAGGAAAAACTTGGATTTTTGTTGGATCAATTGAAGAACTCCATTGGTTTGCATCTCTCTTCCCTAAAAATTCTATTTTTATTGTTTATCTCAATATTTATGATGAATTCTATTGCTTATTTCATTGATCAAATTTGCGATATTGCTATGATTTGTGAGTAGTCTCCATGTCTTGGGGCGTGGGGATGAACCCTACAAGCCCTATTTCATAATTGTGATGAATTGGTAGAAATTGAGCTAGGATTGTTATTAGAGATTAGATTGGGATCGATTTACCACGGATGGCTAGGTATTCATATCAATTGGGATTTGCAAGAGATTGGATCCCAATTCGATAGGAAACCCTAGAAATCCGAATTGGGTTGGAGTCGGATTTTCGAAGTATCGGTTTGCAAGAGATTGGACCGATACTAGGATTTCCGGGTGCAATTCCATGCCGATACCCGTTTGCAAGAGATTGGACGGGTAGGAACTATCCTAATCTAGATCGTGGACCGAGTTTGTAAGAGATTGGGCTCGGTGCGCGATTGGACGATGATGTTGATCCTGATGCTAGCTTCCCTAGGTTAGGGTTTGCAAGAGATTGGACCCGAACCTAGGATAGCTATAGACCGGCAACAGCGCGAGAGCGTGAGCGTGGTTCTACATTTCAGTTGCAACTAGTTCATCCGAATTCTCATTCTAGCAATTTTGATACCGACAAACCACTTTTATGAAATACGGTGAGTAGCGGGGATTCCCCATTCCCTAGACGTTCTTTATTTGATTTGATATTTCGCACATTTGTCTGACGATTGTGACAGGATCGCCCAAGGCAATTATCTCTCTTGAATAGCCAGGTTGATTAGGAACAAGCACGGTCATTCGTCCTCCCTGTGTTCGATACCCGCTCGCCGCTATACCGTGCGCTTGCGGTAAAACTACAACCGTTCGTCCCGGGTGTGTATCCGGGGCGCGATCAGTGGTCTAGAATGACTTGTGATGTAAATTCCCCAGCGTTATCCAGACTCAATTTCTTAATCTGGATGTCTGGAAAATGTGCCCGCAACTTAATGGTTGTGCTAGTAGCTTTCAAAAGGCTACGTTGCGGGTGGACAGTAGGCACACATATGACCATTTGGAAGATGCATCTATCAGTACCATAAAGTATCAGAATGAACCACTTGAGGGGTGAATAGGCCCACAAATGTCTCCATGTATTCTTTCCAGGAAGCTGGAAGACTCGGAGTCCACTTATCAATTTACCTTTGTAACAAGGGGGCAAGGAAAATCACCCTTTCAAAGTAACTTCAGGTTCTTCAAATTAATTCTACGAGACTGGGAAATGATGCGGTGCATCATTGCCGATCCGGGGTGTTCGAGTCTATTAGGACAGGGTTGGAATTCTGGTTGATTTTTGCACTTCTGATGCTTAGTTATATTAGCTTCCATTGCTCTAATTGTTGTATGGTAGAGACCCGACAGGAGTCCCTCAAAATGCTCAACGATAGTTTTACCACCGTTTAAAGGGTCGTTACATACAAGTATTCTTTGTCATGTTTGTCCACCATTTCTAGGTGATATCCGTTTAGACGGATGTCTCTGAAACTTAGTGAGTTTCTGTGTGAGCTTGGAGAGACAAAAGCATCTTTTATTAAGAGTTGTGTTTTATTAGGGAGCAAACTGTTTGCTTCCCCTGATCCTTCTAGTATACTTGATGGACCGGAAATAGTATTTACGGTGGCATCGTATTGGTTGATGCTTTAAAAAAGTAAATATCTCGAAGGATCGTGTGCGTAGAAGCACTGTCCACTAGGCATTTATTATCCATCTATAGCAAGAAAGAAAAGTATAGCAATATAAGGCACAAAAATTTTATTTAAAGTCTGAAAATAAACTAACATGGTGAAGAGAAACAAACATCTAGAAAAGAAATTGTTTTTCAACTACAATAAATTGCATACATAGATAAGGCATTAATCTAGTAGGTCATCGATTGAGAAGTACTCGACGATGTACCGAACTGGAGCCATGTCTTCGTTTTCCACCAGGTTTGTTTCAGCAGACTTCTGGCTAACTTGGTACAAATCCTGGAGGTGGCGTGGAGTACGACAGTTTCTTGACTAGTGTCCAGTTATGCCACATCTGTGGCATTTGTCTTTCCAATCTTTCTTGGATGCAGATGTTTGGTCGTTATCTTTCCTCTTCCACACATTTTTCCTCTTCCCCTCATTGGTGTTCTTTGGAGGGGGTCCTTTAGCCTTCTTCTTCAATGCCTTTCCCTTCTGGGGTTTGCCTTTGAATTTATTCTTCTTCTTGTGGGAGGAGATATTGTGCGCTTTAGGCGCAAGTGCAGTGCCAGCAGGGCGCAAGTTATGGGTGGCCAGCAAGAGGTCTCTGTTCTGTTCTGCCATCAGAAGGAATGAGAGAAGTTCCGAGCATTTCGTGAATTTCCGTTCACGATATTGTTGTATGAGGATAACATCCTTCTCGTGGAAAGATGTAGAAGTTTTCTCCAACATGCGTTCCTCCATCACTTTTTCACCACACAACTTCAGGCGTGAGGTGATAGCGAATAATGCTGAGTTGTACTCGACAATGGACTTGAAGTCTTGTAGATGGAGGTTCTCCCATTCATATCGCGCTCGAGGAAGGATAACATCTTTTTGATGTTTGTTTTGATCATCAAGTGCGGTCTATAACTCGTATGAGTCTTCCACTGTGAGGTACTCAGTCTTCAGGATCTGATCGATATGGCGTCTGATATTGATAATGGCTTTCGCCTTATCTATGTTAGAAACAGTATCGCCAATAGCAATGGCATGACTTAGGCCCTGTAAGCGCAGATGGAATTTGATATCCAACTGCTAGCTCAAGTAATTCTTACTTGTAGCTTCCAATGCGTCGAAGTCGACGCTTGCTATCTTTGCCATTTATCTAAGCATGTTAAACAAGCAATAATTAAATATTTGAAAAGAAATAGATAATCATGCAATTTAGACACAAATATTTGTTGTGTGGATCGGCTAGTCGTCATTTTTTAAAATACAAAATAAAGTCCATATACATTCCCATTAAAAAGAAAATACAACTCGGAAACCTACATGTGGCCCCTATTCTACTAGAAGTAGATATTCATCACTATGTGACGTTCGTCAGACTTGGAATTTATACAATTTATTCATCCCTACAATTTCTCTCAAAAGAAAAAAAATGCGAGGGAAATAAATGGTGACAAATAGCCGATCCAAAACCACAACAAAATATTAACATTCGTCGCAGAAACATTAACAATGCAGCAGACATTTAATTATTCATCACAGGAATGTAGTATGTTTAAGCGCAATTTCATGCTACGAGCAATGACAATATGCAACATCCCAGTCATTTTTAATGGAATAAAATATTTTTTAAATAATTAATTGGACCACGTAGAAATGTCATTACCCGTTAGGTTAGTTGGCTAACGACAGAGCGGTCTCAGGATCCTCATAATTATTAAATGTGAAAATAATAAATAATCCAAATGAAAAATGCAATTGGTGATGAAATAACATAGAATTGATCTGAAATTAATTTTAAAAAAATGGATCAACCATTTTTAGAAGCCCTTTGTTTACGAAAAATGGTGAAAAACCCCTAATTAGGGTTTTATTGCGACGACCACGAAAGACGATGCGCGCGGGGCGACTGCAGGTCTGGTGACGCGTGTGGGGCGACCTCTGGTCGCGGCGGCACGGGCGACGGGCGCGTGCGGGGAGCGCATGCGACGAGGCACTGGAGGCAAGCGTACGTGAGAGAGGCGCATAGTAGGCACGTGCTCGGCGGCGATGCGCTCGTGGCAGGCACGTGATCGGGCGATGACTGGCCGCCCAGCGAGGCGCGCGGGGGGGGGGGGGGGGGGGGGGCTCGGGCGGTGACTGGCCGCCCGACGAGGCGCGCACGTGGGGGGCGCTGTAAGCACGCACAGGGGGGGCTGTGATGCGCGCGCTGCATGTGCATGTGCGGGCGACGGATGCCACCCAGCGAGGCACGTGCGCGATGTCGGCTGCAGGCCGGGTGCGCGCGCGGGGGGAGGGGGTGCCAAGCCCTCTAGATCCATAGATTTCTGAGGAAAAAATAGATTTTTATTGTCAAAATACAATTTTTAATCTTTGAATCAACGTTTTATACCATAAAAATTTGATTTTTAACGTTAAAACGTCGAATTTTCATCCAAAACTGATTTAAAAACTGTTTTTAATGGAGATCCATGTTTAAAAATATGATTTTTCATAAAGATCAAAGTAGAAAAGTAGATCTACTAGAAAAACAACACAGATCACTCATCATGCGCATGAAAATTAGATCTAGGAAATATCGATGATTATCTCTAGGTCCTACCAGCTGGATCTAGCGAAGTTTGGAGAAGGAAGCCCAATCTGCGTCCTCGCGATTCGTCCATCGGCAGAGATTCGGCTCAGCTGACGAGCGTGCTGATAACGTGTTATGAGAGTACCGACTACTGAACCCGTAGCCCTGTATTTATAGTAAATAATTAAATAATGGGTGGATACCTTAAATACTATTGGGCTCTACTTGGGCCTACAAAAGCCCGTTCATAACATTACTTCATTTCTTATTTATTGTAAGTCTTCGAAGAAGAATTTTGATTGAAAATTCCCGTGTTATAAGGGAATAATGGAAATGGTAGTCGTGTTGTAACTAGGTGCGAAATTTCTAGCAAGGGAAGTTAGGTGGTTGTGCGAAGTCCTCTTCGTCGTTGAGGCAATGGTTTGTTCTCGTTGAGAGCTAGTGGATTTGTTGGTGTAGTAGGATACAGTGGGCAAGTTGGACTTGCATATCCGAACCAGGGTAAATTATCGTGTGTTTGCATTGTGACTCTGATTCTCTTATTCTTATTCTTATTGCGTGTACGCATTAATTTCGCTGTTATTAACTCTCACATATTACAAGCATTTAATTGTTGATTAAGTTCAAATCTAAGGCAACTCAATTTGATACTTAGGCAACACATAGAAGGATAGTTGTTTAATCGTAAAGATCTATAATTGTTAACAACCCTATTCAACCCTCCATCTAGTGTTGTTTGCTATCCAGAGGATCCAACAGGAATGTCCCATGCGACTGCGTCGGAAGGAGAAACAGAGAACCAAAACCAAGCAAAGAAACGTGGATCGACACGACCGCATATGACAAATGACGTGACCGAGTTGAGTGGGTCAACTCTCTGGAATTTTGCAGACAAAATCAACGTGACCGCGTAGATCCAGACACAACCGTGTCAACCGAGCTCCAATACCCCCAAAAGTCTAGATTGACGTGGTTGAACTATGAGCGACGTGATCGTGTCGATTCCACATTTGGAAGACCATTGAAGTGCGTAACTTCCTCAGATCGATGCAACCGCGTCGATCCACCAATGCGACCACGTTGATCTCTATCTTCGGAAGGATTTTTGAGGGCTTCTTGAGCTACAGATGACGTGACCACATCGATTTTCGGTGTGGTCGTGTCGAGTAGGGTTTTATCGCGGACCCGCTAGGGTTTTAGGTGCTATTTAAAGATCTGTGCGTCGTCCAGAGCAGGATGGCGACTTGGGGATGTGTTTTACCCCAGGCTTATCCCCTTTATTGTTTTCTAGGAGTAGATTATGTTTAGACTAGGTTAGATTACTTTTTCTCATTGATGTAAGCTTAGGATTGATGACTCCTTGAATGCAACAATTGAGATAAATATTTCTTTGATTTCTATTTCGCATTCTATATATGTTTTGCAGTTTATTGTCATTCTCTTGTGCTTTCTATGATTATTCTCTGCGTTCTATTGATGTTTAGTTATTAGATCTTGATCTCATGTAGCTAACTATATCATAGGATAGTGCTGGTACTAGATTACACAACCATTCGGCAGACGAACCGTTAACGCTACGACAACGGCCGTGTGCTTGCAGTTACAAATGTAAAATTCCTTACCACGTGTGTTTGCCGTTTCTTCTGAGAAAACAAATAGAAACCCGTATATTGTAAAAAAATAAAAACGAATAACTATAACATTAATGTTGTAAGTGGAGGAGGCCTTTGGCCTCCCCACCACTTATCCCTCCATTACTCCCCCACTCTTAGTGTAATGGAGACCTTTGGTATCTAGGTGTCTCTTGGTTTACCCAATGATATTTTATAAATATAGAACCATGGCAAATAGTCATGGTGACTCTTCTCTCAACATTTCTCAACACATTATCAGCACGTAAAGATCTCATCTCTTGAGCTTTTCATCCCGTCTCCCCTAAAAAAATTAAACCCCTACGTGCGAAGGAATCTATTGTTGCGGCGATCCTTTGCGGCGATCCTTTTTGGCGTATTAGGAGCGTGGATTTTTCTTTCTACGGATCTTCTCTTTTTACAATCGTCCCTAGATCTTTGATCTAGATGTAAACTCTTTTGAACCTGTAAAAAGTTACAATATTTTGATAACTATGATTTACAAAGCTTATCTTAGAGGCTTGTATAAATCTGATTAATATCAAAATAAGCAGTGCTAATCATTCAAATAAACAATGGATGGTGAAGTTTTAACGACTTCCTAAGAAATATTTCTATGCGAATGCAAGTAACGCTCATATTTCTTCTATTACTGTAGACATTATTGTGAAAATAAGGAGTTGTCTGGTTTTATAGCAATGTTATTGTGTTTGATCCCAAAATAATAATAATAAACCCTCCCTTCGTCGTCCTCCCCCCCTGCAGCGGGGGCCCCTTCGTCGTCCCACCCCCCGGCGGCGCGGGGGGGGGGGGGGGGGGGGGGTCGCAGCGTCGCCCCCCCGAAGGGGGGGCTCTGTCATCCCACCCCCCGGCGGGGGGGGGGGGGGGGGTCGCAGAGTCGCCCCCCCCGAAGGGGGGCTCTGGGGGGTTTGCAGCGCCTCCCCCGAGGGGGGATATTGATTCCGGCCACCCCCCGACGGGGGGTCTGCGCCTTACAACCCCCTCCGATTGGGGCTTGTGATTCCGGCCACCCCCTCCGTCTGATTGGGGCTTGTGATTTACGCTGTTTTTGTTGATCTGGAATCAAGACTTTACGCTATGATTGGGGCTTGTGATTTCATACGAGAGGCATTGTCTGCGCCTAATGATTCCGGACGGTGCCGAATGATTCATACGCGGGGCCCTGTCTGCGCCGCCCCCTCCAGACGGGGGAGGGGGGTGTCTGCCGTCCGCGCACCAAGACGAGGGGGGCTTTCTGTATGCTAACGCATGAGGAGGGGGAGAGCTAGATCTGTAAATTTTTTTGATTTGGGACTGTTCATATTCCCTTACAAATTTTCTTAAAATTTGCTTAAGGGCTTATGTTCAATTAATTTTAATAAATTATATGGCCTGTTTATTTGGCATGAAGCCCAGTTTATAACAATGAAAATAAGTTTTTTTTGGGCCCGCTGCCCATTCAGATTAATAATTAATTTTGACATCTAAATAATGCCAGAAGCACAGTTAATCCAATTGCAACTCTTTTTGGACCAGAAGCCAAGTTAATAAAATTACTCATTAAAATGATAATTACTTCACTTATGGGCCTGCAGCCCCAATCATAATTTATTATAATTTCTTGTTTGGGCCTGAAGCCCAGTTAGTCAAATTACTATTATTGTGTTAAAATTACTCTTGCATTATTTATGGATTATTATAATTTTTGAAAATATAATTATCTTAAGGATCCAGCGACCGCTCTGCCGTTAGTCATCTAACCTAACGATGTATGATGTCTCCCCGTGGTCCGAGAGATTATTATATTTTATAGTTTCTTTTTCCATATCATATATGCCTGAATTATATGCGTGGTTATTTTACTTTATGCCTGTAGCATATTTAAAACTGTGTGGATGTTTATATAAGATAAAATGTGTTTTTGGGATCGGCCAGTTTGATACCTTTTAAATTCCTTGCGCTTTTATTTTCTTTTGAGAGAATTTGTAAGTGAGCATTGAATGTATTAATGTCAAAGACCGGTGTACCAATATATGAAGACGGAGGTGAAATTTGCAATTAATAGGGACTCCTTCTGGGTTTCCAATTTGTATTTTTTCTTTTCTTTATGAACTGTAAATCGGACTTTGGACTTTGTACGTTTTTGGGTATCTGGCCGATCCCCACATTTTACTTATTTTATTCTTTATGCATGAATTTATATCTTAATTAATTCATGCTTGTTTTAAATTGCATGGATAAATGGCAAAATTGGCAAGCGTCGATTTCGAGGTCCTTGATGCTGCAAGAAAAAATTATTGGGATTTCATAATCCCATGTTCACTTTCCTATTCTATTCACTATGGTTTTGATGTGACAACTATTATTATTGCCACTCACTCTATCTATGCAGATATGCAGATTCCTAATATATCCACACTTGGACAATAATCACTTGATAAGGAATCCCTGCACAAAGGCATCTCAAATACTCACATGAAGCTCATCATGCATATCTACGGAAATCTACGGACTGATGTATTTTTTATATTTATAGATTTCAGAGCCTTGAATATGAAATCCATCTAAGTCCTAGGTTCCTAATAACATATCCTTCCAACCCTTTTTCAGACAAGTCAAAATTCACGTTTTTCTGTCTTAGTCGACTAAGGCAAACATTAGTCGACTAAACATTTTTTCTTCGAATTTTGGCCTGAAAATTTCTGAGTAGTCTTCAGTCAACTTCAGAAAGTTACCGTTAAAATTTCAGTCAAAAATTCCAAAGTTTGACTTTTAGTCGACTAAGCCTTCTTTAGTCGACTAATGAAGTTTTTATGTCCGTTTTTTCTGAAACTTTCCAGACCGTTTCTGAACGGTAGGAAACTCCTTTTCCCCCCATTTTCCCTCAGAATAACTGCCCAAAAATACTATAAATAAGTGGGCATACCCTTCATTCTTTTCACACAACTTTCTTCTCTTTTTCTTCCTAGAATTGTTGATTCTAAGCAATTTTGCCTTAGTTGCTCTTTTCTCATTTGTAAGAAGAAATCCATAGATTTCTCTCTTCTTATGAGAACGGAAGAACTTCAAGATTCTTAATCATAGATCTTTTGAAAATTGAAGTTTTCTTCCTTGAAGCAATTTTGATCTTTTTCAACATCATTTTAGAAAGTTGTTTGTGTTCATAATTGTAAGAAGATATCGATTGATCTCTCTCTTCTTTTATGAACCAGAGAACTTCAAGTATTGTTCATCATTTCATATCTTATATATCTTGAAGTCTCTTTTGAAAACACCATCCTTGAATTTCATTCTAATTCATAACAAGGCTATAGGTGTTTTTCTATTTCTTATTTAACAGGTTTGAATCTCTTTTGAGATTGTACAAAGTTTGGGACTCGGGGAGTGTCGCCATTTTTGTAAGTTGGTGCTTGCGGGGCAAGTGATTATAGTGGATTGAAATCTCTACGGGGTAGAGGACTGGAGTAGGATCAAAAGGATCCGAAATAGGATAAATCTCTGTGTTTGCGTTTGATTTACTTTTTCTACATTCTTTACTTTCTGCACATCTTAAGCACTTAGAAGTAACTCTTTAATTGCAACAGTTAATTTTTTACTATACACTATTCACCCCCCCTCTAGTGTATTTGATCCTTACAGGCTAAAACTACATTTGGTATCAGAGCAAGGTTAAGATGGCAGCAAGTTCCTCAGCATCAAACATGAACGCCGTTCCACACAACTACAATCAGCAGCCTGAAGGACATTCTCAAGTTCGTCCTCCTCTATTTAATGGTTCAAACTACTCATATTGGAAAATACGAATGGAGATTCATCTCCAAAGTATGCATTATGAGATTTGGGACATCGTAGAGACAGGATATACAAAGCCTACAACACCTGTTGCTGATTGGACCACCAACGACAAAACTGCAAAGGCCAACAACTCAAAGGCCATGAATGCTTTATTCTGTGCTATGGATAAACATGAGTTTAATCGAGTATCTCAGGCCAAAATTGCTAAAGAGATTTGGCATATACTCGAGGTAACTCATGAAGGAACCAATAAAGTGAAGGAAACCAAGATTGCCTCTTTGGTTCATAAGTATGAGTTGTTCAAGATGCAAGACAAAGAGACGATTGGAGAAATGAACACCAGGTTCACTAACATTATTAATTCTCTTAACGCTCTTGGAAAAGTTTATTCTTCTCTTGATCAGGTACGCAAGATTCTCAAGGTACTCTCTCCAGAATGGCGTCCAAAGATCAATGCTATTGAGGAAGCCAATGATCTTTCCACATTAACAGTGGAAGATCTTATTGGTAACCTAATGGCTCATGAAGTCACACTACAAGATGAGAAAGAAGAATTAAATCAGAAGAAGAAAGTACTCGTCTTCAATGCAACATCAGATAATGAAGATTCAGATGATGATATGGCATTCTTTGCCAAGAATTTCAGAAAATTCTTCCAAAAAGGTAAGTATAATATGAAATCTAAAAATACTGATTCTTCTCTTTGCTTCAATTGTAATAGGCCAGGACATATGAAGAAAGATTGTCCACTACTCAAGGCCAAACTCAAAACTTCCAACAACAACGATCAATCCAGAAGAGAAAGGAGGTTTGATAAGATGAAGAAAGCATTTGCAGCAACTTGGGATGAATCTTCAGATGATGAAGATGACAATAATGAAAATGCTAATATGTGTTTTATGGCCCAAGAAGAGGAAGAAGAGGTAAGTTCTTTTAATAATGAAGAATTATTAGAAGCATTAAAAGATCTTTATTCTCGTTTCAAAAAGTTGAATAATCAACATAAATCTTTGAAACAGAATAATGATAATCTTCTTATTAAATATCATGAATTATCTTCTTCTAAAAACACTACACCAAATTCCATACATGTTGAGAATACATCTTCTCAAAATTTGGATCTTAGTAAAGAAAATGATATTCTCAAAACTAAGAATTTAGAACTTCATACACAAATATCCGAAATGGATAAAAATATTTCATCACTAAAGATGAAATACGATAAGATGTCTTCCAATGTTGATAAATTTAACAAAGGAAAGACTAATCTCGATGATTTTCTTAGGATTCAATATCCAGCAAATCATAGACAGGGATTGGGATATTCTAATAAGGATACACCCAAGACTTATAACACTTCTTCCTTCTGTGGAAAAACAACTTTTGTTAAACCACAAAAGAAGAATCACACATTCATTTATTCGAAGAAAGTAAACACTCCTATTTCTTCTTCACAAAGAAATGTTACTAACATTTCAAAAACATTTCATAGGAAACCTACTACAATTAGTATATGGGTTCCTAAAGTTTCTTGTTTAAAAGATAGAAATAATTATATTTCTACTTATATGCACTCTATTGTTTATTCTAATGATGCCAAATTCCACTTGGGTTTGGCTTCCAAAAATCTAATCCCAATGACCCTCAAAAAGGGGTACCAATGCTTAATGTTTTATCTTTCAGGTACTTAAAAAGTAAAGATGGATTTTGGACAGTGGATGTTCAAAACATATGACGGGAAATATCAACTTGCTTTCTAACATTATATATAAAGATGGAGGCACCGTTACCTTTGGTGACAACAAAAAGGGCAAAATCATAGGCACTGGAACAGTTGGTAATGCAAATCAGCCTATCATTGAGAATGTTCACCTGGTTGACGGTTTGAAACATAACTTAATTTCCATTAGTCAATTATGCGATAAAAATTATAAAATAGTTTTTGAACAAAATGATTGCATCATTTATGATTCTGATATGTCATCTGTTTTATTCCGTGGTAAGCGTAAGAATAACATTTATATCTTATGCATGTCTATTACCACTAATAATCATTGTTTAATGATTACATTAGATGACACACTTTTATGGCATAAATGTTTTGGACACACAAATTTCAAAAATCTTGCACATATTTCAAAACACAAATTAGTAAATGGAATGCCAAATATTTCTTTCAAACACAAATATTTTTGTGATGCTTGTCAACAAGGAAAAATGCATAAATCTTCTTTTAAATCAAAGGGTATTATCTCAACAAAGAGACCATTAGAACTTCTACACTTAGATTTGTTTGGTCCTTCAAGAGTAGCTTCTTTGAATAAAAGTAGATATGCATTTGTCATTGTTGATGACTATTCAAGATACACTTGGGTTATATTCTTACAAAATAAGAATGATGCTTTTGAAGAATTTTCAATATTTTGTAATAAGATACAAAAAATCAAATCCTCTAACATTGTCACTATTCGTAGTGATCATGGGGGAGAATTTGAAAATGAATCTTTTACCAAGTTTTGTAATGATAATGGCATTACTCACAATTTTTCTTTTTCTCGTGCTCCTCCACAAAATGGAGTAGTTGAAAGGAAAAATAGACCTTTACAAGAATGTGCAAGAACAATGCTTTGTGACAGTAATCTACCAAAATATTTTTGGGCAGAAGCTGTTGCAACTACTTGTTACATTATGAATAAAGTTCTCATAAGGCCATTGCTTAATAAAACTTGTTTTGAATTATTCTTTGATCGCGTTCCTCGTGTATCATATTTTAAAGTGTTTGGATGTAAATGTTTCATTCTAAATACTAAAGATGCTCTTGATAAATTTGATTCAAAATCTGATGAAGGTATTTTTGTTGGGTACTCAACACGTAGCAAAGCCTACAGAGTATTTAACAAAAGAACTTCAACAGTTGAAGAATCATTACATGTCACATTTGATGAAAATCCTTCATCTAATTCTCCCATCATTGATGATGAAGAGAATGTATTACCTTTATCTAATTCTTTAGATAATATTAAATTTGATGAAATTGATGCTACTAAACCCTCTGTTGAGTCTGTTTCAGATAATGCAGATCTTCCTAAGGCATTTGCACAAGTTCCAAACCATCCATCAGAATTGATCATTGGAGATATTACAGATGGAGTAAGAACTCGACGTCAAATAGAACAAATGGCGCATTTTGCTTTTCTCTCATCCATTGAACCAAAGAACATCAATGAAGCATGCAAAGACAGTTCTTGGATCATTGCTATGCAGGAAGAACTCAATCAATTTCAGAGAAATGAAGTTTGGGAATTAGTTCCCAGACCAACAGATCATTCAATTATTGGTACCAAGTGGGTATTCAAAAATAAATTGGATGAATCTGGTCAGGTAATTAGAAACAAGGCACGATTGGTTGCACAAGGTTATAATCAAGAAGAAGGTATTGATTATGATGAAACCTATGCACCAGTTGCTCGTCTTGAATCTATTAGGATGCTGTTATTATTTGCATGTTTTAAAGATTTTAAACTATTTCAAATGGATGTCAAAAGTGCCTTTTTAAATGGTTTTCTCAAGGAGGAAGTTTATGTTGAACAACCTCCTGGTTTTATTCATGAAAATTTAGAAAATCATGTTTTTAAATTGAAGAAAGCTTTATATGGTCTTAAACAAGCACCTCGTGCTTGGTATGAAAGACTTAAAAGCTATCTTTTAAATTCTGATTATTCTATTGGTAAAATAGATTCAACTTTATTTATTAAAAATATACAGTCAGATATCATTATCATCCAAATATATGTTGACGATATTATTTTTGGTTCTACTAATGAAACTCTTTGTTTAGAATTTTCTAAGATCATGCAGAAGGAATTTGAGATGAGTCACATGGGTGAACTCAATTACTTCCTTGGACTTCAAATCAAACAAATGAAGGAAGGTATCTTCATCCATCAATCAAAGTATTCCAAAGAACTCATCAAGCGTTTTGGTTTAGAGACTTCTGCTGATAAAAATACTCCAATGAGTACATCTACATCACTAGACAAAGATTTAAATGGTAAGAGTGTTGATCAACGTCTTTACAGAGGTATGATTGGCTCTTTACTTTATCTAACTGCTAGTAGACCAGATATTATGTTTTCAGTATGCTTGTGTGCACGTTTTCAGGCAGATCCTAAGATGTCACATCTTACTGCCGTAAAACAAATTATTAGATATGTTAAACACACGTCTGATTATGGTTTATTTTATCCTAAATCAAGCACATTTGATTTATTATCTTATAGTGACGCAGATTTTGCTGGTTGCAAATCAGACCGAAAAAGTACCAGTGGTACATGTCATTTTCTTGGACATGCTTTGGTCTCATGGTTTAGCAAATAGCAAAATTCTGTTTCATTATCTACCACAGAGGCAGAATATATTGCCGCTGGGTTAGCTTGTGCACAAATTTTATGGATGAAACAAACTATCTTCGATTATGGCATTCAGTGTTCCACATGTCCTATAATGTGTGATAATACTAGTGCTATTAATTTGTCTAAAAATCCAGTTCATCATTCACGCACTAAGCATATAGATGTCCGTCATCACTTTTTAGATGATCACGTACAAAAAGGAGATATTGTTTTGAAGTTCATTTCCACTGAACATCAGATTGCCGATATCTTAACTAAGCATTTGAAAGAGGAATCTTTCATTAAACTTAGAAGAGATTTGGGCATTATCAGTTGTTACGCCTATTTGACCAAGGCCCAAAAGACACGAGCCCAGGAGCCTGACTACTGGTCAAGAGCCCTTCTGCATCCTCAAAAGCCCATTCTACAAAGGCCCTATAAGGGACCTTCTCGAATGTCGATCCGACCTGGCCCCAATAACCCGCTGGTCACTCGCCCACTCCTGCGAAAACCACTCCCCCGGACGCGCGACCACTAAATGGCGATAATGGAGAGGTGCTGGCATGACGGAGAGAGCGGCGGCGAGGGGGGATTGATGGGGCACGATCGACGACGGGCGTGGGACGTGGGCCAGAGGCAATCACGCTGGGAGCTCTACAAAAGGGCTAGGGAGACGACGAAGAAAGGGACCGCATCTCAGGTAACAAAACCTAAGGTACTCCTTCAACGACCTGGTTCCCCCATTTCATCTCCTTTCTCCCCCGCTCGCGCCGAGAGACACTGTTACGATCTCCTCCCGAGTCGAACCGTCTCCACCGGGCCTCCTTTCTCAGATCTCTGTCTAACTTAGGCATCGGAGGGGATTTGGCCGGAACCAAGGTCCGGCCCCCTGACGAGCGTTCTCGTCTACGCAGGTGGACAGCTGATCGACGGGCCGAGGCTTCCCCTCACCCCTCTCCAACCACTCGATCAACTGGATAGTGAGGCTTCCCCTCATCGTCAGCCTGCCGAGGCCGAGCACGTCCTATCGAGGCCGAGTGTCTTCGAATCGGGTCCGAGACTCCCCCTCGCCATCCGTCGGCCGAGCATCAACCGGGGCGACTGAGGCTACCCCTCGTCCCCCTTCCAGCCGAGGCCAAGCACGCCTGTCCGAGGCCGAGCGTCTCAACCAGGGCCGAGGCTTCCCCTCGCCCCTTCTGCACCGATTCGTAGCCCCCCGAGGGACCCAAAGCGGGCCCCTTGACCACGTTGACCGGGTTCTCCACGGTCAACGCTTTGTAGTGAGAAAACACTCTGAAACATCTGGCGCCGTCTGTGGGAAGGAAAATCATCCCACGAAGCAGCAAACCACACCGACAATGGCACGAGCCAGCAATGGAAGGAAGCGCATGCCCCCCATCCCGGAGGAGGGGAA
The DNA here is from genome assembly GCA_030789695.1 of Scilla litardierei. Taxonomy (NCBI): domain Eukaryota; kingdom Viridiplantae; phylum Streptophyta; class Magnoliopsida; order Asparagales; family Asparagaceae; genus Scilla; species Scilla litardierei. The sequence goes on along the minus strand of CM061134.1, from coordinate 221,722,477 downwards.
TGGCGCATCAAATGGCAACCCCGAGGACATGCCTATCGGCGACCATCCCGCCCTCTCAACCGAAGAGACCGGCGGCTCAGAACTGGCCACGCAAGGACAGCTCCGCGCCCTGGCTCAGGAGACCAACGCGAGCCTCCAGACGATGGTCGCGACGGTGCAGCAGCTCGTCGGCCCTGCGCCGTCCAACAGAGGCACGTTGGACGATAGCCATCGATGGGCGGGGGGTCCCCCGCACTTGCGGTCCGCCGTGGTCGACGACCACGGAACCCAGAAACTGAACATGGAGCGTCGGTTCACGCTGTCCGGCTCTCGTCAGGCGAGGTCACGCGCCTCCTCCCCCTATCGTGAAAGGAGCCGAAGAGAAACCGAAGGGACGGAGGGCGAATCAATGACGGCATCGTCTCGTCGATCACGGTCGTCCCGCCGCAGGAGAAGCGAACGACACCACTCAAGAGACCGATCACGGCGGAGCAGGAGCTCCCGTAGGAGGAGTCGGGAGCGTCGGGTCAGCCCGACCCCCAGCGTGGCGAAGGCCGCGGAGCCAGCCCCGCTGGCGCCTGTGCTACCTCCACCCCTGATCGAGCCAGAGGCAGGCGAGTACCGCATTCCCGGGGGCATCCACGGAGACCGGTGTCCCTTATCACGGAGAATAACCGACGCACGGGTCCCCTCCCGATTCAGGATCCCGGTGCTGGGAAAGTACGATGGAATAGGGGACCCGGGGCACCACGTGATGGACTACGAGGGGGACATGGCCTTCCAGGGAGCTGATGATGACCTGCTTTGCCGGGGCTTCTATTCTACTCTCAGGGGAGCGGCGAGGATCTGGTACCACAGCCTGCCCGGCCGCTCCATCGACAGCTTCGAGCAACTCGCCCAGTTGTTCTGCAAATAGTTCATGGCGGGGAGGCTGATCAAACCAGGTGTTGAACATCTGTTCAACATAGTGCAAGGCCCGGCCGAGCCGCTCCGACAGTTCATGCGCTGCTTCAATGCGGAAAGGCTGAACGTGAACAACCCTCCCGACCTGGTGGTCCAGGCGGCCCTTAAGAAAGGGCTTCGCCACAGGGGCCTCAAGAAGTCCCTACACAACGATCCCCCGAAGGACCTCCCCGGGATCATGGTGAGGGCCGAACGCTTCATGCTGACCGAGGAGGCCTTGGCCGAGGATGCAGGAAAAGCCACTCGAGGGACCAAGCGCGGAGACGGCGGACGAGTCAGCCCCGAAGGGTACCGGACCGAGAAGAGGCCGAGGAACAGGCAGCGGGGAGAAAGCGCGAGGGACACCACCCCAGACGCCGTCCTCGCCCAAGTACAGAAGGAGGAGCGAGCTGATCGCCCCCCACCGAAGGCTAAAAGAGGCGGGAAGAACAGGGAGAAGTACTGCAAGTACCATAAGGACGATGGCCATGACACTGAAGACTGCTGGCATTTGAAGAAGGACATTGAGAAGCTGATGAGCCGGGGGCATGCCAGGAATCAGGCCGACGAGTCGGCCCTCGGAGAAGGGACCTCCACGCAGCCAGACAAGGGGAAGAAGATCAACACCGTCCAGGGTCCCCTCCGCATCATAGAGTGAGCGGGCGATGTCTCTCCCCCCGGTTGCAGCCTAGTAAGAGGGAGTTATCTAGGTTTACATCCCTCTGTCTAGCTTCATTTCCTTTCTTTTTCCTTTTCCTCCAAATGTACCGGTCCGACAGGACTCTTGAGAGTACAAATGCATTCCCTTTTTTGTCTTTTCTTAAATCTCCGACGGAATGGACATGTCACCAATAACGCAAAAGAATGGGGACCGCCGCCTCACTGGAGGAGGAAGAGGAGCTTTGCCCTCGCCGACTGTCTCCTGCGCTCATAAGACTGGGGGTAATTCCCCCAGCAGGCACGGACGCCGACCGGTCCTAAGCCGAGGAGCTTTGCCCTCGCCGACCGACTCCTGTGATCATAAGTCTGGGGGCAATCCCCCCAGCCCGTGCGAACGCCGACCGGTCCTAAGTCAAGGAGCCTTGCCCTCGCAGACCGACTTCTGCGCCCATAAGCCTGGGGCAGTTCCCCCAGCAAGCACGGACGCCGACCGGTCCTAAGCCGAGGAGCTTTACCCTCGCCGACCGACTCTTGTGTTCATAAGTCTGGGGGCAATTCCCCCAGCAGGCACGGACGCCGACCGGTCCTAAGCCGAGGAGCTTTGCCCTCGCTGACCGACTCCTGCGCTTGCAAGACGGGGGACGGTTCCTCCAACAAGCACAGACGCCGACCGGTCCTAAGCCGAGGAGATTTGCCCTCGCCGACCGATTCCTGCGCTCGTAAGTCCGAGGGCAATTCCCCCGAGATATAGACGCGGACCGGCCCTAAGCCGAGGCGCTTTTACCCTCGCCGACCGACTCCTGCACTCATAAGTCTGGGGAGAATTCCCCCAGCCAACGCCGACTTCATCCATTCCTAGGCCAAGAACAAGGCGACAACGCAAAGTACACGAGAAATCTAAGTAAGTCGATTTCGTTTATAATAGTTAACCAGAGTACAAAAATGCGTCTTATTTACAGGGGATCAAGGCGGAGGAAACACCCTACAAACAATCTACTCACGACGAATGACAGAGTTCATCACCTACAGATCAACACCGACAGAGCAAAATCAGTGGACAAAAGACCCAAAGTAGTTAGCCCCAGCTAGCAGCCATGCAACCAGCAATTATTGACCACGGAGCCGATAACGAAGCCGAAGGAGATAGTGGGGGCCGGGGATCCATTTCAAGTAGACTGGCCCAAAGCGAAGCGGATGCTAAAAAATTTGAGGATAAGGCCGGGAGGGACTGCTTAGGGAGCCCGAGCTCGGGAGGACACATCCTCGGGCACGTCGCCCTGCTCGGAGCGAGGGGGATCGACCGGCGGAGGAGCTTGCCAGACACGCTCCGCACATTCCCAGAAGGAAGACTGGACGACTTCGACGATCCGGGGGGCAATGATGTCTACATACTTACCGAAGGCCTCCCTGAGAACCTCGAAGATCTTCTTCCCCAGGGTCTCGACGACGCCCTTCTCCACCTCCTCCGCAAGCCGCATCACCTGGCGCCGGTCCGACAGTTCCCTCTGAAGCTCCTCCCTCTCCAGGCGGAACGACTCCGCCGCTTCCTCAGCCGACTGATGAGCATCCTCCAGCTTTCCTTGGAGGTCACCCACTTGTCCCTCCAACACGGCCACACGGAGGGTGAGGCGCCGAGACTCCATCTGGGCCTCCGTCATGGCCACCTCGGCCGCCCCGGCGCGCTCCTGAGCCTTCATGGTGGACTCCTCCAGCTCCCTCAAGCGGACGGCTCGGCACTGCAACTCCACAGCGAGCGCTGAACCCTGAAAAAACGAGACATGAGCTAAGAAGAGGATAAAGAGAGAGAGAGGATAGCAAGATAACCGAACCTGTTGAAGGATCCAGACCAAAGAATCCGACATCTTGTCGGCCGGGATCTTCTTGAGGAGGCTGCGGTCCCGGGGAGGGACGGAGACCTCGGCGACCTGCTGGGCCAGGGCTCGGTCAACGAACATCGAACTCCCAGGGACGACGATCGAAGCCAAGTCGCTCGCCAACAAGGCCCCGACCCCCGGTGACACGGGCGAAGATGCTGCGGGGGGTGGCGGCTGACAAAGCTACCGAAGGATCCCCGGCGGTCGCCACGGGAAGCGCGGAACCTACCGGACCGGAGGGATCCACGTCCTCCTTCCTCTTCTTTCCACCGTGGGGCTCCGAAGGCACCTGAGGGGAACGCTTCCGCCCCGCACCATCCTCACTCACGGGAAGGGGATCGTCAGAAGAAGAGGCGGGAGCCGCAGCCACCACCTTACCCACGGGAGGCTCGGCTCGGCGCACTTCCTCCTCAACGGTCCTCCGAGGCGCCCTCCCAGAGGTGCTACCTCGGCTCCGAGCGGCTCCACGACGGATCAGCTCATCGACGTCACGGACGAACTCGCGGCCTGCCATCCCTGCAAAGGAGACCGAAATCAGGATGAGTCATAGGGCGATCCGAGGATGAAAAAGCGACCTACCCGGAGACCACAAGACGGCCTTCAGGAGCAAGTCGTCCAACAAAGACCAGATGGACTTCGATTCCAAAGGAAGAGCCAACAGCAGCGCGGCGGCTGCCCGGTCGGCATCTGAGAGAGCTAGTGACAGGCGAGGCTGGACAGAACCGCCCCAACTTGTCAAAATCTGGGCATCTCCCAGGAAAACCACAAAGACGTAATCTGAACTCCAATCCCCCGACCAGCGTGGCAGCCCGATCAAACACTCCCTCCTCGGGCGGGCTCGGAGCTGCAGCCATGACCCCGGGCCGACCGTCTGGATCTGGTAAAAATGGAAGAGAAGGGGAAGGGACGGCTCCAGGCCGCAGGTGCAGCAAAGCGTTACGAAGCCCGTCAGTACCGCGATCGAGCAAGGGGTGAACTGGCAAAGGGGCACCATGAGGTACTCCATGACCTAGACAAGGAAGGGATTGAGCGGGAAACGAAGACCCAGGCGAAACATTTCGACGTAGACGCCGACTTCATTGCTCCTCGGAAGGCAAATCCGCTCGTCGACGAATGGAACTCGGACATCGTACGGGAAGCAGAGATACCTTTCCCGGATCTCCGTGACCGCCGAAGGAACGGTCCTCGACGGCGTACGGAGGATAGCCGGGGGCACGTTAAGACGCACGGCAACCGACGCCACGTCATCACAGGCGAGGTCTGGGAATAGCTTCCCCTTCCCTTTATCCTGGAGGGGACGACTCCCGGAAGAGGAACCTGATCCCACTAGCCGGAGCCTGCCCCGCCTAGACTCTGGAGAATCCCTCACCCCTCGGCCAGAACCGCCTATCCTAAGATCAGCCATAACACGAGAGCGAGAAAGGAAATTACCTTTTAGCTAGTTCGGAGGAAGCAAGGAAGCAAAGGCGACGGGAAACTCCGAGTTGAGGAAAGCCTAGAACAATGGGAAGAACAAGACAGAGGTGGAGACTGACACAGCTGGGGATCTTATATACCAAGGGGCGAATTCAAAGCGCCTCACAGAAGCGCGTGGCAAGGCTCGAAGAACCGGCGGCGTACCGAAATTGGCGCCAGGAGAAGTTCAATCGATCCGCCTCATCATGACCTACATTTATGACCACGCCTCGATTGAAGCGCCACTCGGAATCCCAGGAGACACAGCGGACGATCTGAGCGAGCCGAGGCTGATCGACCCCACCAATGGCGGCTCACGAACCCCTCGGCTTCTCAACTTAAGGCGACTCCGCGAGTGGCGGGGATAAGCTTGCCGCTACACGTGGCAACATCTGAAGGCCGACGGCGCTTCGGGGCCCGCGCCTTAAAAATATCGAACGGGCCAACTCATGATGACGACTAATAAATGAGTCGGCATCGACTGGCGAGCTTGTCTAAATCGGCAGAAGTCACATCGGCCGAGCCGAACCGACCGAGGCCGATCAACCCGACCGATGGGGGCAATTGTTACGCCTATTTGACCAAGGCCCAAAAGACACGAGCCCAGGAGCCCGACTACTGGTCAAGAGCCCTTCTGCATCCTCAAAAGCCCATTCTACAAAGGCCCTTTAAGGGACCTTCTCGAATGTCGATCCGACCCGGCCCCAATAACCCGCTGGTCACTCGCCCACTCCTGCGAAAACCACTCCCCCGGACGCGCGACCACTAAATGGCGATAATGGGGAGGTGCTGGCATGGCGGAGAGAGCGGCGGCGAGGGGGGATTGATGGGGCACGATCGACGACGGGCGTGGGACGTGGGCCAGAGGCAATCACGCTGGGAGCTCTACAAAAGGGCTAGGGAGACGACGAAGAAAAGGGACCGCATCTCAGGTAACAAAACCTAAGGTACTCCATCAACGACCTGGTTCCCCCATTTCATCTCCTTTCTCCCCCGCTCGCGCCGAGAGACGCTGTTACGATCTCCTCCCGAGTCGAACCGTCTCCGCCGGGCCTCCTTTCTCAGATCTCTGTCTGACTTAGGCATCGGAGGGGATTTGGCCGGAACCAAGGTCCGGCCCCCTGACGAGCGTTCTCGTCTACGCAGGTGGACAACTGATCGACGGGCCGAGGCTTCCCCTCACCCCTCTCCAACCACTCGATCAACTGGACAGTGAGGCTTCCCCTCATCGTCAGCCTGCCGAGGCCGAGCACGTCCTATCGAGGCCGAGCGTCTTCGAATCGGGTCCGAGACTCCCCCTCGCCATCCGTCGGCCGAGCATCAACCGGGGCGACTGAGGCTACCCCTCGTCCCCCTTCCAGCCGAGGCCAAGCACGCCTGTCCGAGGCCGAGCGTCTCAACCAGGGCCGAGGCTTCCCCTCGCCCCTTCTGCACCGATTCGTAGCCCCCCGAGGGACCCAAAGCGGGCCCCTTGACCACGTTGACCGGGTTCTCCACGGTCAACGCTTTGTAGTGAGAAAACACTCTGAAACATCAGTGAATCTGAATTTGTCATATGATATTTTCAAATTTTTTTTGTGAATTTCTGGAATTTTCTGATAATTTTTTGATAAAAATTTTTTTTAGTCGACTAATGATTATTTAATCGACTAATATATCCAGATTTCTTTTACCTATTTTTTTACTGTTCCTATCTATTAGGAATGTTCAATACACCCTATCTTCGGACATTGTCCTTTCTTCTGTGAATTTAGTTTGCTCACAATTTTTTTTTCTACATTTAAATATCTTAAATTCTTACCTACTTTATTTAAATTTCTTAAAATTTTCTTACCTGCCAAAGGGCATTTTTTTGGCTTCTGATATCGGCCGCATATCTTGCCTTGGAGATCCCAACTACACTTCATTATATCACCTTGAAAGAGGCATTTACAATTTCCTTTCCAAAGCACTCCAGGCCACGTGTCATGTTCTCATTCGGCCACCTCCTTGCCTAGAGATCCGAAATTCATCGCCCCTTGGAATGGGAACCCACATTTATTCCATCTTGGAGTTTGCATTTTTTTAATTGTTTTTCTTCTTGGAAAGTGTTTTTCAACAACCCCATTCAATGCTTTGACCGACCTCTCTTACAAGTTTTTTAATTTAGCCTACCCACTACCGTCCTTTCACCTCTTTTTTATTAATTTTTTCAAATTTTTTATTTTTATTTTTTATTTTTAAAATATCCGAACGGTTGCGCATTAGATTTTTTTCGGTTACCTTAGTCGACTAACCATCTTTTAGCCGACTAACTCGGTTTTTAAAAAAACCGTTTCCGATCTAACTTACACCTTTTCGCGTTCAACGTATCTTCTTCCTCCCGCCTCTTCACCTATTTTTGAACACCTTTTCAGTTCTTTCTACCCATTCAGTTTCTCCAACTGATCTCGAAACTGATCATGGCACCCATTCGTTTGATAACTGCTTCCAATTTCTTCTATTTATTTCGGTTTTTGCAGTCTTTCTTCTTTCATTATTTCTTACTCTCTCCACCGAAATTTCCTACTCTTCTTCTCCACCGAAATCTCTCTCCCCACATCCAATGGCTCTTCCTCAATTTCGCGACGCAGCGGCCGAACGTCGTTTCCATGCTTCGGCAAATGCCAAATTCCATCCGGAGCGCTTCATCGACTTCAACGCTTTGACCTCCTTCAACATCCTCACAATTCTCTCCGCCGCCGGCCTTGGGAAAGTTTGGGCTCTCTGCAACAAGGAGCCCTACTATCCATTGCTTGTCCGCGAATTCTACGCCAATTTAGAGCCTTGCGTCGACGGCCGCGCAACTCACCTTCTAACCGGCGTCAAAGGGCTTCCTATTTGTTTGACTCTTCGCAAGATCTGTGATCTACTTGATCTTCCCTCTCACTTCACCGGTTCCCTAAATTTCACCATGTCTGACTCTTCCATTCTCGACAAAATCGCATCCCCGTGGGTTCACAAACTCTCGGCTGTTCACTTTCACCCATCCACCCGCATCATCCTAAAGGTCATCGTTTCCAACCTAATGCCCAAAGGGGGTTCCTTTAATTATCTTTCAAATGAGTTGGAACACTGTCTTTACGCGGTCATGGGTGGTCTGCCGATTAATTGGGGATATGTGATTCTTCAATCTCTACTTCGCCCTGTTCACACACATATTTACCATCCATCGTTCATCACTTTGGTCCTCAAGATGTTTTGTGTTCCTCTCGATGGAGAACTTTCGGTGTCCAATCCCTATAACCTCAACATTATCACTCTTCACAACATGCATCTTGCTCTTCCGGATGACTCCGACGATGTAAACAGTGATGATGCTGATGAAGAGGACCCCGACGAAGATCCCGTTGATGAACCCCATTCGGCCGAACCCACCTTTACTCCCGCTTCTCACACCCCCGGTTCCTCAACTCCCGGTTCCCATCGTATCCATCGTTTCTATCGCAAGGAATTGGCTCACAAATGTTTTTCTTCCTGTCGCTCGAATCCTAGTTCTTGTCCTCTTAAGTCGTCTGGCACTTCATCTACCCCTCGCCAAACCACAATGAGTGTTCTCCACGGCCTTAGGACTGACGTTCAATCTCTTCGCGACACAATGTCGACTGGGTTTACTGAATTTCGCTCGGCCTTGTCTGAGTAGGCCCGCGTGATCGATCAAGTTCAGATTAACCAGAGTAAACTCGTCTCATCACTTGAGGCCCTCAATATCGTTGCTCCAGAGGAAACACCCCGTCGTAAATCGCGTCGCAATTCTCAGGACTATGGTTCTCCTTCCGGACGTTAGACCTTGCCGTTCGTTTTTCCTCGTTATCCTAGTTATTGTCGAATGTCGTCGGTGTTTGTTGTTTCATGACTGTTGTAGTATTTTGCTTTTGGGTTGTAGGCCTTCGGGCTTTTGGTGATAGGCATTGGCAACAATCTGTGTTATGGTTCTCAGTTGTAGTTGTTATAGGCCGTCGGGCCTTAGTACTTGATATGTGGGACAGTCTGCTTGCTTGTATGATTACTATCTCGTTTTGTTTAGTAAAATCTGTTTGGTTCTGTTTTGTGACAACTTTGTTCCATTGTATGGTCTGTTCTGTGTTATTATTCCTCTTAGTCGACTAAAAGTTCTCTAATCGACTAACCTAATTTTTACCCCATCTTTTTGTCAATGACAAAGGGGGAGAATATTTAGGGGGGAGCATACATATTTATCATCATAAACTAAGTTCATAAACTGAATATGAAACTTCACTTTTTATGACATATGATATAATATCTGCATATAACTGAGTATGACACTTCACTTTTTATAAATATTTGTCATCATCAAAAGGGGGGAGAATGTTGAGATTTCATAATCCCATGTTCACTTTCCTATTCTATTCACTATGGTTTTGATGAGACAACTATTATTATTGCTACTCACTCTATCTATGCAGATATGCAGATTCCTAATATATCCACGCTTGGACAATAATCACTTGATAAGGAATCCCTGCACAAAGGCATCTCAAATACTCATATGAAGCTCATCATGCATATCTACGGAAATCTACGGACTGGTGTATTTTTTATATTTATAGATTTCAGAGCCTTAAATATGAAATCCATCTAAGTCCTAGGTTCCTAATAACATATCCTTCCAACCCTTTTTCAGACAAGTCAAAATTCACGTTTTTCTGTCTTAGTCGACTAAGGCAAACATTAGTCGACTAAACATTTTTCTTCGAATTTTGGCCTGAAAATTTCTGAGTAGTCTTCAGTCAACTTCAGAAAGTTACCGTTAAAATTTCAGTCAAAAATTCCAAAGTTTGACTTTTAGTCGACTAAGCCTTCTTTAGTCGACTAATGAAGTTTTTATGTCCGTTTTTTCTGAAACTTTCCAGACCGTTTCTGAACGGTAGGAAACTCCTTTTCCCCCCATTTTCCCTCAGAATAACTGCCCAAAAATACTATAAATAAGTGGGCATACCCTTCATTCTTTTCACACAACTTTCTTCTCTTTTTCTTCCTAGAATTGTTGATTCTAAGCAATCTTGCCTTAGTTGCTCTTTTCTCATTTGTAAGAAGAAATCCATAGATTTCTCTCTTCTTATGAGAACGGAAGAACTTCAAGATTCTTAATCATAGATCTTTTGAAAATTGAAGTTTTCTTCCTTGAAGCAATTTTGATCTTTTTCAACATCATTTTAGAAAGTTGTTTGTGTTCATAATTGTAAGAAGATATCGATTGATCTCTCTCTTCTTTTATGAACCAGAGAACTTCAAGTATTGTTCTTCATTTCATATCTTATATATCTTGAAGTCTCTTTTGAAAACATCATCCTTGAATTTCATTCTAATTCATAACAAGGCTATAGGTGTTTTTCTATTTCTTATTTAACAGGTTTGAATCTCTTTTGAGATTGTACAAAGTTTGGGACACGGGGAGTGTCGCCATTTTTGTAAGTTGGTGCTTGCGGGGTAAGTGATTATAGTGGATTGAAATCTCTACGGGGTAGAGGACTGGAGTAGGATCAAAAGGATCCGAACCAGGATAAATCTCTGTGTTTGCGTTTGATTTACTTTTTCTACATTCTTTACTTTCTGCACATCTTAAGCACTTAGAAGTAACTCTTTAATTGCAACAGTTAATTTTTTAATATACACTATTCACCCCCCCTCTAGTGTATTTGATCCTTACATGCTAAAACTACAAAAATTACCTGAGTTGGCGAGTGGACCTGAAGTTTCACTTGCGTTCGATGGCCCTCCTTGGCTCAATTTTGGCTCCTTCATCGGCCCCAGCAACGGCCGATGCTCATGATACATCTAGCAGTACTCTTACCACTCTCTCCGATGTGGATAAGGCGAAAGCCATTATCTATATTAGGTGACATATAGATTGGACCTTAAAGGTCGAATACTGTATGGTAGAGGACCCAATTGAGTTGTGAACAGCGCTCGAGGCACGATATAAACATCAAATTGATGTAATATTACCACGTACCAGTTATGAGTGGGAAAACCTCAGACTTCAGGACTATAAGTCCGTTGATGAGTATAACTCTGCACTTCATAATATCACCTCACGCCTGAAGTTGTGCGATGAAGAAGTGACTGAGCAACGCATGTTGGAAAAGACATTTACCTCGTTTCACGAGAAAGATGCAATCCTCATACAGCAATATCGTGAACGCAACTTCACGAAATTCTCTGATTTGATCTCTTGCCTCCTTAGGACAGAGCAGAATAGAGATTTACTACTGCTACTTATAATTTACGTCCTACTTGTACTGCCCCTTTCCCTGAAGCCCACCACGTTTCTCCCCAGAAGTGGAAAAACAAAAAGAAGGCTAAAAATAACAAAGGAAAAGTTGTAATGAAGAAAGCACGAGGAGCAGCATCCCAGACCAACAACAACAACACAAGAAAGAAAAACTTCACATGGAAGCGTAAGAACACTGAACAAGTGTCAATTCCTAGAAGAACTGGGAGGATAAATGCCATAGATGTGGCATGACTGGACATTGGTCCAGAAACTGCCGCAATCCTCGCCACCTCCAGGAATTATATCAGGCGAGCCAGAAGTCTCTGCATGAAACAAACTTGGCGGCTGTTCAACCGCCAACGATTTTCACTGCAAAAGATTTCGAGAATGACAACCTGCTCGATTGAGCCCTATATTTATTTATGCATTTAAAATTACATGTTGCTTCATCTTTAGTTTGCTTTCGTACGAACTTTTATTTTAAATGTCATTTTACATTTACTTAAATAAAATTTCGTTTTGCTTATATAGATGAAGTATGATTGCCTAGTGGACAGTGCCTCGTTGCACACAATCCTTCGCGAACATTGTTGTTTTAATAGCATAAATAAATATGACGGTCATGTTATCACAATTTCAGGACTGTCCAAAATAATCGAAAGATCTGGTGAAGAAACAATATTGCTCCCAAATAACACAAGACTTCAAATAAAGAATGCATTATTCTCTCCTCAATCAAATAAGAATCTCATAAGTTTCAAGGACATTCGTTTAAACAGATATCACTTAGAAACCAAAGATGAAAATAAAGTTGAATATTTGTATGTAACTCGTCAGAAAAGATGGCCAGAAGATCATCTGCGAACGATTCAAGGGGCTCTCGTCGGGTCTCTACCATACACACATTCAACTAATAGAAGCCAATATGACTGAGCACCAGATGTGCCCATCATTGCCAGAGTTTCAACTCTGGCACAACAGACTTGTTCACCCTGGATCAACTATGATGCGACGCATCATCACTGAATCCCGTGGACATAACTTGAAGAACCTGAAGATTCTTCATAAGGGTGAATTTCCTTGTCCCATTGTTTCAAGGGAACACTGATAACGAGACCCTCCCTCCTGAAAGTGGGATTAGAGTCTCCTGGCTTCCTTGAGAGAATTCATGGTGACATTTGCGGGCCTATTCACCCCGCAAGTGGCCCATTTCGGTACTTCATGGTACTGATTGATGCATCAATTAAATGGTCTTATGTGTGCCTCTTATCCACCAGCAACCTAGCTTTTCCAAAGCTATTGTCACAAATAATAAGGTTGCAGGCTCATTTCCCCGATAACCATATCAAGAAACTACGTCTTGATAATGCGGGCGAATTTACTTCACAAGTCTTCGAAGACTATTGCCGGACAACGGGTATTGAAGTTGAACATCCAGTAGCACATGTTCACACCCAGAACGGATTAACTGAGTCCCTTATAAAGAGACTCCAATGGATTGCACGTCCATTGCTTATGCAATCCCAGTTGCCAGTGGATGCTTGGGGGCATGCTATTTTACATGCCGCATCACTTATTAGGATAAGACCCTCTGGAGGTCATACATTATCCTCGATGCAACTTGCATATGGCGCACCTTCGAATATCTCTCATTTGAGAGTGTTTGGTTGTGCGGTATATGTCCTAATAGCACCACCTCAGAGGACCAAAATGGGTCCTCAGCATCGTCTAGGTATCTACATTGGGTTTGATTCGCACTCTATTATCAGATACCTTGAACCCCTCACAGGGGACGCATTCAAGGCACGTCTTGCTGACTGTGAATTCGATGAGAAAATTTTTTCTAAACTAGGCACACAGTCTAAGAAGCCTGAAGCTACTGAGACCATTACTTGGGACCAGAAGTCTTTGTCCCTATATGATCCGCGTACTAATCTGTGTGAAGATGAGATCCTGAAGATCCTTCACATTCAGAATACAGTACATCTTTTGCCAGATAAGTTCACGGACAACCAGAAGATTGTCCGTACACACGTCCCTGTTGCTAACACGCCAGCTATGATTGACATCCCCATAGATGGATGCAATACACCACCAGCAGAATTGGTTGTACCTCAATTGAAAAGAGGACGCCCACCAGGTTCAAAAGATAAAGTTCCTAGAAAGAGGAAGATTCCTTACTTCTCCCCTCCTTATTTCCCTTGCAGAGGAAACAATAGGAGAAACATCTTTAAATTTTGTACGTACTGGAGAGGTACTGGACAGACATAGCACAGTCGACGACGACGATTTTGCGTTCGATATTGCGGTTCACGTCGCTGAATACGACGATGACGTCGAACCACGATCTCTAGCGAAATGTAAACATAGAGATGATTGGCAAAAGTGGGATGAGGCAATAAGAGTAGAGCTGGACTCACTCTTGAAACGCAAAGTCTTTGGACCAGTAGTCTAAACACCAGTAGGTGTAAAACTTGTGGGATATAAGTGGGTTTTCGTAAGAAAAAGAAATGAAGAAAATGTGATCGTTCGCTACAAGGCACGCCTTGTAGCCCAGGGTTTTTCCCAAAGACTGGGGATTGATTATGATGATACATATTCCCCGGTCATGGATGCGAACACATTCCGTTTTTTAATAAGCCTAACTTCTCTGGAAAGCCTAGAAATGCAGCTCATGGACGTTGTGACTGCATATCTATATGGCGATATAGATAAAAAGATCTATATGAGACTTCCTGATGGGTTTAAACTACCCCCAGAGATGAAAAAGATACCTTGGGACGTATTCTCTGTAAGGCTGTATAGATCATTATATGGTCTAAAGCAATCGGGAAAAATGTGGTATAACAGACTTAGTGATTTCCTTGCACATCAAGGATTCACAAATAATGAAGTCTGTCCGTGTATCTTTATCAAAAGAACAGGAACATGATTCGTCATCATAGAAGTATATGTTGATGACTTAAATATCATAGGATCTCCTACAGAGATCAATGAGATATCTGAAAGCCTAAAGCATACTTTTGAAATGAAAGACCTAGGCAAAACAAAGTATTGTCTTGGCTTACAGATTGAACACTTACGAGGTGAAATCATATTACACCAATCAAATTATACAAAGAAACTTCTACGTAAGTTTTATATGGATAAATGTCATCCTTTAAGTACTTATATGGTCGTAAGATCACTATATGTACATAAGGACCCCTTTCGGCCACTGGAAGAGGGGGAGGAGATACTGGGTCCTGAAGTACCCTACCTCAGTGCCATTGGAGCACTTCTATATCTGGCTAACTGTACGCGTCCCGATATAGCGTTTGCAGTTAATCTCCTAGCCAGACACAATGCATCGCCTACATAGCGCCACTGGAACGGAGTAAAGCATCTCCTGCGATACCTCCAGGGTTCAATAGATCTGGGACTTTACTACCAGAGAGGTACCTCCCCCCAATTACCTGGTTATGCCGATGCAAGTTATCTTTCAGATCGGCACACGGCAAAATCACAAACAAGTTTTGTGTTTACATACGGAGGTGTTACGAGGTGGAACTCGCGTACAATGAATTTGTATTATGGGGAACCAAGGGCACGATGGTTATATGGGGAAGACGGTTTAGGTAGGCTGTTTTACAAGTGAGTAGTGGGGTGAAGAAGTTGGATCCGCTGCCGGTGGCGCACACGGGGTCGAATCTCGCCGGATGCAGCTGAGGAGGGTTGGACGGCAGGGGGCTGACGCTGACTTTGGACAAGGAGCGAGCTCTCCTGCAGCACGAACAACTCGTCAGAAGGGCATGGTTGGGGTTCAACCCTTAGCCCCTCCGATGCCTAAGTCAGTAATAGGGCTTAAAATGGGGGCTAGGCACGCCGGTCGGACTAACGGTGTGTCCGCCGCGCGTGACGAGCTATAGGTGGGAGAACAAAGATATGGAAGACCTTTGCTCTCGTGTGTGAGTAATAGAATGAGAGAGAATTCTCCAACCCCCTCTCCGTAAGAGGAGAGGGGGTATTTATACCTGACGTGTGATGACTAGGCGGAGCTGACCTGGCATGCTGACTGGATGTGTTGAGCTGGCTCGGTTGTCAGCGGAAACTCCAGATAAGGACGTCAGGAACTGGGTTGCCTGACCTGCTTTCGTCTGGCGGCGCGACGGCCAGGGGGTGCTTTTGTCGGGGTGTCAGAGCCGAAAGCATTGACTGTCAGATGGCTCAGCTGCCAGGGGGCGCTTTGTCAGTCGGTCGGGTGACGTATGTGTCAGTCGTGTTCTTATCCTAGGTTGTTTGTCGTTAGCGACGAACTAAAGGTCGGGCTGTCACTCTAGGCGCCGCGGTTCGTGGGAATCGGGCGGGTCGTTCCGATCGGGGGTTGTCCGGCCTGGCCGCGCCCCCGATCGGTCATGGGCCCTGGTCCGTCGGTACGGAAGGATACGTCCGTGCCTGTCAATAGGCCCGGCCTGGCCACCCCAGCGTCCCCAAGCGCGCTACCCCCGGTGGGTCGAGCGGCTGTGGTTGTTCGCCTCGGCCGGTTCGGGGAACGCTGCCAGGCGCGCCCGTCTTCATATTGCCCCGGATTTTCGGGGCGGCGGCCCTCTTGTGAAAAGGTGAGTTAATGGGGTATGTTAGCGGATCCGGGCGGGAGTCGGACTCCTACGATCTTTAGGTCGTAACAATTGCCCCCGGCATTCGAGTGCGAGGCGGGAGCCCGGTTTGTCTCGGATGGCGTAACGCTACCGCGACGCTATCTTTTAACGTGACCGGGCTTGGATCCCAGCTTAGGGGGGATGCTGGTCCTGCGGGGTGTGTCCCGCTGTAGCGGGGTCACAAGGTCTCTTCCGGAGTGTGAACCAAGCGGGGCGTTGTCCCATAACGAGGTGCCGTTGGTGGTGGTTATTGGGTCGGATTTAGGGGGAGCTCGACTTTTTGAGAATGTTAGGGCTCTTGTTGAGAGGCGTTCATCGGACGCGCTTGTAGTTTTCACGGAACTTCAGCCAGGCCGTGCCCGGTGGATCTTCCAGCTGATGTGCGCTTGGGCTTAGGGGGAGGAGTCCGAAAGGGGGAATATTATACACCAATCTTTATCGGAAATCTAGGTGATATTTACAACACTAGGAGAAGATGTGGCCCAACCGGCGGTTGGGACGGAGGGTTGTCCACATTTGTTGTTCGCTTCGTCGGGAGGGGCAGATCCCTGCGTCGGGGCGGTCTTCCCGTGTGTCGATTACCGAATTCCTACCGCCTCATTGTCCAGGGAGCGAGCCGAGGCGTCGGGAACCGAACCAATGTTGTTGTTGTTTTTTTAAGGGGGTGCCGCCCTGTGGCGGTTCAGCCTTCGGGGGGGCCGACCCTCGGTCGTAGGAGGGGATCCTCTTCCTTTCCCTTTCCTCGCTTCCTCGCGTTCTGCCTCGCTGTCGTCGTGCTGGAGGGTTGCTCGGCCTCGCCGGGGACCCCGCGCCCGGAGGGGGAACCCCGGGGAGGCTGAGGACGAGGTGGCGGTGGCGGCGCCGCCGGGAGAGCTGTTGGGGGGTTTTCCCCCCCGACACCCTGTGGGGATCACCGAAGGTGACGGTGTTAATTGGGGTGTTGCGGCACGCGGCCGGCCATCTGGACCTGCCTTTAGATACAGTAACAAGCAGGGGGAAAGCTGGCGGGCGGGGCCTCCCATGTGTAAGGGGAATATCCTGTTGGAGGTGGTGGGGCTATAGCGGCCACCGTCGGGGGAAGTGAGGTCCGTCGGTGGCTATCGGCTTTCTCCGTAGTTTGGTGGGGCATTTGGGGCCGTTTTATGCCTGGAGTCCCCTGGGTCTCTCCCTCCCTTTTTCCCCTGACCTCTGGAGGGGGGTATTTATAGCGAGATTTTGTGGAAGGGTTTTTCCTGGGTAAGGTGGGGGATTAGTGCCATTAATGGGTTCCGCGGAATCCCGCGCTTTGGGAATCGCTTTTCCCTGGCGGTATCCGGCACTCTGGCCTCTCGGGGGGCGTGTTGCTGCTGATGGCGTGTTGTCCAATCGTCCTTTCGTTATGTCAAGTCGCATCATGGCGCTGCTCTGACGAGACAGGGCCTTGCGACCGGTCCGTTCCAGGTCACGTGTCTTGGCTTCTTGCGTGAGTTACCCAATCACCAATTATGCCCCCAACATTCCCGAGTCCGAGATCGCGAGGTCTGGGGGAAGGGGATGTTGATAGTTTGTGTTGCCTTTGGGCGGGGCGGGGAGTCGGCGAAGAGGTTCGGGATGAGATACGCTGTCCTATCATGATTCGATTTTGGACCGAACCGGGTACGTAGGGTGAGCCTCAGTTCACCCCCTTTCCCCTTGAGCGAAAGTTGTCGGTGACTTTCAGGGAGCGGGGGGGGGGGGGGGGGGGGGGGGGCTCGGTTCGAAGCCTCGTATTGTGGGGTTCGAGCTATAGTGTTCTCCGAAAAATCTGAGCGTACAGGGAGGAACGTTTTTATTTAAATTTATAAGCGCTGATCTACAGCTTGTACATGAGTTCTTAGTTTATCGCCCGTTGTGGGGTCAGATCCGGCTCGGGGAGGGGCTATAGAGCTGTCCTCGCCCGTGGTTTAATGACCTCCGGATCTAGGGGTCACTGCGGGCCGGGTGGGCCCGTCTTAACTTGATTCGATCTTGGCGCGGAGGTGATTGGCCGCCTTCTGTGCTGAAGTGTTGCAAGGTCTCCTTGGCCCGGGAGGGGGGGGGGGGCGTTGGGCATTTTGCCGATCGGGTCGCCTTCCCTCCATTGCTTTGTCATCTCCTTCTCCGGACGGGGTAAGGTTTCCTCGGTCTGGTAGAGGCACCGAGAAGGGGGACCACCGGGGAAGCCGTCTTTCGGGGGCGTGCGCCCTGGGGAGGTTCTTGAGCATTGGGCCGCCCCTCGTCGCCCTACGCCTCGCTGCTTCGGTTTGAGGGTGGGGTTCAGAGCCCGGTTGTGTATGGGTGGGCTGACACGCCATGACTCGTCTTTTGGGCTCGTCGGGGATGCAGCCTTTCCGATGTCCTCGCCCGGAGGTCGACTACGAGGAGGTACTGGCCGGCAAGTGCTGGGGGCTCCCGCCTGCCCAGCCAGCTTTGAACGGATGCCATTCTTTCTTCGACCCGTCGTCGTTTAGGGCGGACGGAGGCGTGAAAGGCGGATTTCCCTTGTGTAAGGGGAATACCCTTTTAGCGATCCGTTTGTAAGGGGAATATCCTGTTAGCGGCGCTGGAGATGTAGGAACCGCCGCCTTGGGCGGCGGGAACCATTGATGGCTGGTGACCTCTCTTTTGTTAGGGCGGTGTATCTCGGCCCGTTTCCCGGTGGGTGGGGGGATCAAGTGGCGGTTTTTCATGTCTGCCGGTTCTCCTACTTTCAGAAGGGGGAGTGGCGTCTTTATAGGGAGATCTCGTTGACGGTTTTTCCTTCTTTCAGAAGGGGGAGTGGCGTCTTTATAGGGAGATCTCGCTGACGGTTTCTCCTTTATTTATTGCGCTGAGTTGGCATTATTAATGGGCTCCTCGAATTCATGCCCGTAGGAAACCGCCTTTGCCAGGTGGCTCTTACGGGTCCTCTTTTGGAGCGCATCATTAATGGTGGCGTGTTTCTCGAGCGTCCTTTCGTTTCATCGAGTCACATCGGGGCCGCCTACTCGGGAACTGACGTCATTCCGTCCCGGTTTGTGTGCCCCTGTTTTCTTTTGATTTTTTGAGGACCACGGGTGCGTAGCCCCCTCCGGTTTGGGTGGCTAGTTTTGGCCCTGTCCCAGAGGTCTTGAGAGGGGGAGCGGGCGCGTAGCCCGGTCCGTGCCCTTCTCTGGTTTGGGTGGCTAGGGTTGGCCCTGCCCTAGAGGTCTTGAGGGGGGGAGCGGGCGCGTAGCCCGGCTCGTGCCCTTCTCTGGTTTGGGTGGCTAGGGTTGGCCCTGCCCCAGAGGTCTTGAGGGGGGGGAGCGGGCGCGTAGCCCGGCCCGTGCCCTTCTCTGGTTTTGGTGGCTAGGGTTGGCCCTGCCCCAGAGGTCTTGAGGGGGGGGAGCGGGCGCGTAGCCCGGCCCGTGCCCTTCTCTGGTTTGGGTGGCTAGGGTTGGCCCTGCCCCAGAGGTCTTGAGGGGGGGGAGCGGGCGCGTAGCCCGGCCCGTGCCCTTCTCTGGTTTGGGTGGCTAGGGTTGGCCCTGCCCCAGAGGTCTTGAGGGGGGGAGCGGGCGCATAGCCCGGCCCGTGCCCTTCTCTGGTTTGGGTGGCTAGGGTTGGCCCTACCCCAGAGGTCTTGAGGGGAGGAGCGGGCGCGTAGCCCGGCCCGTGCCCTTCTCTGGTTTGGGTGGCTAGGGTTGGCCCTACCCCAGAGGTCTTGAGGGGGGGAGCGGGCGCGTAGCCCGGCCCGTGCCCTTCTCTGGTTTGGGTGGCTAGGGTTGGCCCTGCCCCAGAGGTCTTGAGGGGGGGGAGCGGGTGCGTAGCCCGGCCCGTGCCCTTCTCTGGTTTGGGTGGCTAGGGTTGGCCCTGCCCCAGAGGTCTTGAGGGGGGGAGCGGGCGCGTAGCCCGGCCCGTGCCCTTCTCTGGTTTGGGTGGCTAGGGTTGGCCCTGCCCCAGAGGTCTTGAGGGGGGGAGCGGGCGCGTAGCCCGGCCCGTGCCCTTCTCTGGTTTGGGTGGCTAGGGTTGACCCTGCCCCAGAGGTCTTGAGGGGGGGAGCGGGCGCGTAGCCCGGCCCGTGCCCTTCTCTGGTTTGGGTGGCTAGGGTTGGCCCTGCCCCAGAGGTCTTGAGGGGGGGAGCGGGCGCGTAGCCCGGCCCGTGCCCTTCTCTGGTTTGGGTGGCTAGGGTTGGCCCTGCCCCAGAGTTCTTGAGGGGGGGGAGCGGGCGCGTAGCCCGGCCCGTGCCCTTCTCTGGTTTGGGTGGCTAGGGTTGGCGCTGCCCCAGAGGTCTTGAGGGGGGGGGAGCGGGCGCGTAGCCCGGCCCGTGCCCTTCTCTGGTTTGGGTGGCTAGGGTTGGCCCTGCCCCTCCCGGCGGCGCCGCCACCGCCACCTCGTCCTCAGCCTCCCCGGGGTTCCCCCTCCGGGCGCGGGGTCCCCGGCGAGGCCGAGCAACCCTCCAGCACGACGACAGCGAGGCAGAACGCGAGGAAGCGAGGAAAGGGAAAGGAAGAGGATCCCCTCCTACGACCGAGGGTCGGCCCCCCCGAAGGCTGAACCGCCACAGGGCGGCACCCCCTAAAAAACAACAACATTGGTTCGGTTCCCGGCGCCTCGGCTCTCCCCTGGACAATGAGGCGGTAGGAATTCGGTAATCGACACACGGGAAGACCGCCCCGACGCAGGGATCTGCCCCTCCCGACGAAGCGAACAACAAATGTGGAAAACCCTCCGTCCCAACCGCCGGTTGGGCCACATCTTCTCCTAGTGTTGTAAATATCACCTAGATTTCCGATAAAGATTGGTGTATAATATTCCCCCTTTCGGACTCCTCCCCTAAGCCCAAGCGCACATCAGCTGGAAGATCCACCGGGCACGGCCCGGCTGAAGTTCCGCGAAAACTACAAGCGCGTCCGATGAACGCCTCTCAACAAGAGCCCTAACATTCTCAAAAAGTCGAGCTCCCCCTAAATCCGACCCAATAACCACCACCAACGGCACCTCGTTATGGGACAACGCCCCGCTTGGTTCACACTCCGGAAGAGACCTCGCGACCCCGCTACAGCGGGACACACCCCGCAGGACCAGCATCCCCCCTAAGCTGGGATCCAAGCCCGGGTCACGTTAAAAGATAGTGCCGCGGTAGCGTTACGCCATCCGAGACGAACCGGGCTCCCGCCTCGCACTCGAATGCCGGGGGCAATTGTTACGACCTAAAGATCGTAGGAGTCCGACTCCCGCCCGGATCCGCTAACATACCCCATTAACTCACCTTTTAACAAGAGGGCCGCCGCCCCGAAAATCTGGGGCAATATGAAGACGGGCGCGCCTGGCAGCGTTCCCCGAACCGGCCGAGGCGAACAACCATAGCCTTTCGACCCACCGGGGGTAGCGCGCTTGGGGACGTTGGGGTGGCCAGGCCGGGCCTATTGACAGGCACGGACGTATCCTTCCGTACCGGCGGACCAGGGCCCATGACCGATCGGGGGGCGCGGCCAGGCCGGACAACCCCCGATCGGAACGACCCGCCCGATTCCCACGAACCGCGGCGCCTAGAGTGACAGCCCGACCTTTAGTTCGTCGCTAACGACAAACAACCTAGGATAAGAACACGACTGACACATACGTCACCCGACCGACTGACAAAGCGCCCCCTGGCAGCTGAGCCATCTGACAGTCAATGCTTTCGGCTCTGACACCCCGACAAAAGCACCCCCTGGCCGTCGCGCCGCCAGACGAAAGCAGGTCAGGCAACCCAGTTCCCGACGTCCTTATCTGGAGTTTCCGCTGACAACCGAGCCAGCTCAACACATCCAGTCAGCATGCCAGGTCAGCTCCGTCTAGTCATCACCCGTCAGGTATAAATACCCCCTCTCCTCTTACAGAGAGGGGGTTGAAGAATTCTCTCTCATTCTATTACTCACACACGAGAGCAAAGGTCTTCCATATCTTTGTTCTCCCACCTATAGCTCGTCACGCGCGGCGGACACACCGTTAGTCCGACCGGCGTGCCTAGCCCCCATTTTAAGCCCTATTACTGACTTAGGCATCGGAGGGGCTAAGGGTTAAACCCCAACCCTGCCCTTCTGACGAGTTGTTCGTGCTGCAGGAGAGCTCGCTCCTTGTCCAAAGTCAGCGTCAGCCCCCTGCCGTCCAACCCTCCTCAGCTGCATTCGGCGAGATTCGCCCCCGTGTGCGCCACCGGCAGCGGATCCAACTTCTTCACCCCACTACTCACTTGTAAAACAGCCTACCTAAACCTTCTTCCCCATATAACCATCATGCCCTTGGTTCCCCATAATACAAATTCATTGTACGCGAGTTCCACCTCGTAACAGGAGGTACTGCTATCTCCTGGAGATCGGTAAAGCAAACCATAACAGCTACGTCATCCAATCATTCAGAGCTCATTGCGATCCATGAAGCAAGCAGGGAGTGTTATTGGCTACGATTCGTCGTCCACCACATTCTTCACTCCACTGGCCTGAAGACTGGTGATTTGGAGCCTACTGCCCTGTTTGAAGACAACGCCGCGTGCATTGCTCAACTTCAAAAGGGCTACATCAAGGGCGACAGGACGAAGCACATATCTCCCAAGTTTTTCTGGACACACGAGCTAAAGGAGGACAAGCAGATTGAAGTTCAGCAGATGCAGTCCTGCAACAACTTAGCTGATCTTTTTACCAAATCTTTACCGAAATGTATTTTTGTAAAACTTGTAAAAGGAATCAATATGAGACAGCTGAAAGACCTACAAGACTGAAGCTTGTACGGATGAGGGGGAGTAATTTGTGCGTTGCACTCTTTTCCCTTAAGCTGTTTGTTTTTCCCACTGGGTTTTCCACAGCTAAGGTTTTAACGAGGCAAACACGATTACTCAGGATCCAGTAGTATCCACCCCTTTAGCCTTATACACTAAGACCAAAGTAATGGATGGATAAAGGGGGTGTTGTGAGTGGAGGAGGCCTTTGGCCTCCCCACCACTTATCCCTCCATTACCCCCCACTCTTAGTGTAATAGAGACCTTTGGTATCTAGGTGTCTCTTGGTATACGCTATGAAATTTTATAAATATAGAACCATGGCAAATAGCCATGTTGACTCTTCTCTCAACATTTCTCAACAATTAACAAATTATTTTAGTTGGTGAACTCATCTTGCTATTAAAGTTGGCATTGACATTGATAAGTTCTTGCATTTAACTCTCTGTATATTGTGATGACTCCTTTATATTTTTTCTTTATTTATTAAAAACTTATCAATGTAACGTAGAAAACACATGTATTTACAGTTTCTTCTGAAAAAACAAATATACACCTTTATATTGTAAATATTATAAACGAATAACTATAAAATTATCAAATTATTTTATTTGGTGAGCTCATCTTGCGATTAAAGTCGGCAATTGCGGTGAGGAAGTAAGGAAAATAGAGGCAAAGCAAAGAACAAAGGATCAGACTCCCCAGAATTTAAAGAATTAGGATAATCTCGCTTTCAAAGTTAATTAATTATAGAATAAGTTTTTGTTCCCTTTTGACTTTAAAACCGAAGTGAGATCTTCAGAATCTAATTAGATTAATACTGATGATGCTAATTCAACATTATTTTTTACATTTAACTTTATGCAGGTTGGTGCAAAAACGCTTGGGCCAAAATCTATGGACACATAACTCATATTATTATTCACAATTTTGTTGTGTTTCTTAGCCCATGTCATTTTAGCATTTTTATTTCTACGGGAATATGATATGCTGTCTATTTGGCTCAATAATCTCCGTGCATATTCTTGTTGGAACTCTTTGCTAACTTAAAATCACTTATGCAGATGGAGAGGTTGATAGCTTCAGATTGATCCCTGTGACTCATGTTGCAAATATAATTAGGAGGACAGAATTCTTTAAGCCAAATTGTGGCCTTGTCATTATCGACTTCCTCTTTCGTCATGGGTACTTATCCTATGCTTTTTCTTACCTTGGCATTTGAGGTTTATTTGTTAGAATGTTGTTGGTACTTGAGCTTTGTTAATATTTATCTAAATGAAAATGCCATAGTCAGAATTTCTTCACGTCTTCCTTGTTTTTTGTTTCCCCCTTCTGTCTGCAGGTATATAAGTCCTGATGACTGTGGTTACTTGAAGTTGATGCAGAGCTTGAGAAGCGTGAATTGTTCCTGATCTTATCTGTTCATCAAGGTGAGTTAAATTAATATTAGTTAAACATTCCATCCATCAGTTTTCAATGGTTGGTCATGCATGCTACGGGTCCTCAAGCTCTCCCATAGGAAAGGACATCATCCTGATATGTATATTTGAGAAAGAGTGGGGTGAAAATTTCCCGATCCTTCACCTACAAATGAAAGATTTAATTCCCCAATTTTTTTGGGCAGTGTCATCAATTAAGCTCCAATTAGGTTTAGAGTAACCAGTATATCTATACACATGTAATTATCCTACAAATGGTTGACTATACCCAAATTCCAAAAGTTTAGAGGAGCTTGTTCAGTCTTAGTTATCTTATTTTCTTGAATAAGTGGATATGTAAATGTGATCCATGCAAGCTAATTGAATGATTAATTGTATACAGTCAAATGTGGTAGAATCTAATGAATTGCCAACTAGATAACTTGTATCAGCAGGTGTCTGTCACAATTGATTTTACAAATCCTTGGGTATGCAGACAGCTTGCTGAATTACAGAGTTCGATATAGAGTAGTTTTGGACTCAGATAGTGCTACATCTACCTGTATGATTGATTACATTTGGGCATCAAATGACATCATTGTCAAATTTACCGATATGTAACCAAACGAAATGAAGAAATTCTGGTTGCTTTCTAATTTATACGTAAGCAGAAGAGAAAAGGACTACTATGTATCACTGAACAAATTAATCAGAATGAAATTAGAGATTAACTGTAGTAAGAAATTTAGCTTTCTATATTATAGTTGTATTCTTTCCATGAAATATTAAAACAAGCTGGTAACAAGCAGTACTATCTATATGAATTTAAATTTAATGATGCGTGGTTCATTGGTAAATAGGTGTGCTTGGGTTAGGTTCGAGTTCAACTTTACTTGCTCTGTTTACAAAATGTGAGTCTTATCCTGAGAAACTGTAGTTGCAGTAACACTATGTGAATTGTATGCCATACGATATGCTGGAGTTGATATTGTTTTTTACAGTTGTTTTTCTTTCTTTCATAACCTTTTTTGTCCTGGAAAAAGTAATGATGTCTTAGTTCCATGCAGATAATTGCATGCTGTTGGATGATCGTCTCAAGATGTCTCCAAACCACTGCTTTCACCGAAAGCAATGTTTCCAACAGAACCGCCACAAAGGACACCTGAGGCAGCATGTCGAGAAGGAGTAATTTAGAGGACTGCATGAATGCCATTAAGCCTTGCCAGGAATATATATTGCAGCTCAACAACCTTGATATGCAAGGTGAACTGTCACATGGCTGAGAAGCAAGAATGCGGAAGATGGATTCGCTGGAACCGTATCCCACATCTCAATCAGTTTTGATTACCATTCTGTGGAAACATTGGCTTATAATTTCAGTATTAATCTTGCAAATTGAACCTTTGTAGAAACTGGTTTTGAACTTAATAAAATTAGGAGGATGTTGATCATAATAAGAAATGACTGTTGATGAAGACTATGCACCAACCTTAAGTGCACATTCTTATTCTATTTAGATTTTTTTTTACACCATTTAGGGTTATTTGTGCGGTTTCGATAACCCTATGTTTCTTTGTCAAACTAATTGTTGCCCATCCAATGTATGCATCAAACAACTTAGGCCATTCTGGTGAAGGAATGAGCTGAGTTTAGACATCATCCTTGGGAACTGCTAGTTGTCATCGTTTGCATTGGTCTATTTTGCCAATTAAGGATAATTCAGTTACAAAATGAATGCTATACTCAGCTTGCAACCTTTTTTGTCACAATTTGCTGCGCTACCGCAACATTGAAAGCATAAGCTGTTGCAGGTACGCTACTCATAAGCAACCAAATTTTAGTTCTCACCCAGAATCAAAGGAATGCCACCAACCAAGAAACAGCACCAATCGTTGATTCAATAAAGAAACACTAGAATTGCTTGATACTAACAAAGATGAGCAGAACCTCTAAGGCTTTGCATATGATGACAATTCTACAAAAAAATGAAGTTTTTCAGTCAACACATTCAGAACAAAGGCAAAAATGAAAATAATCTGTATCCCAACACGATGACAATTTTACAAAAAGGGATACTATTGCCAACAAATGATAACATCTCATCACCAAAATCTCCAAGGGTCCTTGTATGGAGGAACATATTTATCTGTTGGAGGTAGCAGACGGAAAGATGCCACAGTTTTCTGTAAGAATGGTCTCATCTGCACAACAAATGCAACAATTAGGTTTTCATCATGTTAGAACCATATGCATTATTTAACCAAAATACACCCCAAGCTCTCTCTCAAATTTTATCCTTTTTTTCCTTTTAACATGAAGCCAACGATAAGGGAATGCTTGGTTAACTTTCCATTTATTTCGTCACTTTTAGTCTCACTTTTAGTCTCACACACACACACACACACACACACACAGAGAGAGAGAGAGAGAGAGAGAGAGAGAGAGAGAGAGAGAGAGAGAGCCAACAACGGTGACAAAAGGAAGAACCCCCCCTCCCCCAACCAACCTACTAAAGAAAGAAAGAAAAGAAAAAAGTTCTATGATGCTCGCCATCTTGTAAAGTTACCTTAATCTGCCTATGATCATCAAGCCCATGAGAAATTCCAATTAGAGAAGAAAGTCATTGCATTTTAAAATCATTTGCCGATACCCTGTTTGGTCAGACCGATAAATTCAAAAAAAAAAACAAGTTAATACCATCTCGCTCTGCAGTTGAAGCCACATTGTGCCTATAAAGGTTTGATTCAAGTGCCTGATACAGAGCATCAAGAAGATGTTCAATTATCTACCTCTCCACACTAATAAAATAATATACATGAAGATTTAAAACATATACATGGAAAAATTTGAAACTCCATAATTTATGGTGTTATGGCATATCAAGGAATCAGATATTCTATTTCATATAGAAATCTCTTTTTGGAAATATAAAGTGCAACACTCACAGCTTTTGTGGGTGATTTTCGAACAAGATACTCATAATACCAGTACGGTTCACCATCAACCTATAAAATAAAGTGGTGAATACTCAAATGGATTCATTACCACGAAATGTACAGCTCAGATGAAGGTATATAAATATAATGTTAATGCAAATATGTGGGCTTACAGTGCTAGAATGTGCATCAAGAACAGAACTCTCAAGCATGCGCTGGTCTGTGTTCACAGGCTGCATGGTAAAAATATCTGTGTAAGTCACATTTGAAGGCGTGCTCCTAAACAGTGTGGAATCTCCATTGTAAAAGTTTAAACCAATAATGAACTTAGATTCACATGGTACAATATGAATAAATGTTAACAAAGGTTATTTTGGGAGTTGGGTGGGCTGTCTGCAGTTCATAGAGCACTCAACAACTTATCTTTTGTCCGAAGGATTTATGTTTCCTTCAATATTTTGATGTTTTTTGATGGTCTTCCCAAAATATACGTAATTCCTTTATTTGCTTAAAGAAAGAATTCATGCTGGAATCGCTCAAATTCCATCCAATATTCACTATTTTCACATTCTATGATGATTAATGGATATATTCATGGGATATTAACTCCATATATGGGACAGCCGCAACCAAGGGTGGCAACCGGGTCGGGTTCAGGTCGGGTCAGATTTAACCCGACAAGGTTCAGGAACCCGTACCCATCCCGGTGTAAATCGGGTCACCCGTATCCGATCCGGTTTGTCTTGCGGGTCGGTTTCGGGTTGGTTTCGGACAAAAAATAGTAAAAATTAATGGTCAGCAAATTGCGGAGAGTAAGCCTAGAATGTGTGACCGCGCAACCGCACAAATGCGTGAGGGACAATACCACCAAGCTGTAAAGATATCTGCTCACTTATTATCTGTAATTTATTTATAACGTTTCATTCAAAACTATTATTAAAATTTCGAAAAAATAACTTTTTAATTAATTGCATCCAATGGGAATCGGACCGATGACCTCAGAAATAAATGAAGAATCCCATCCAACTGTACTTACCAACATGTCCAGAAACACTATTTAGAAGGCCATGCATTATATTTTATATATATTTATAATATATAAGCAAGTGAAATTCGGATCAATCCGGGTTGGCGGGTCAAACCCGTACCCGACCTGGATTTTATCCGGGTCGGTCGGGTCAACCCGGTTCCTACCCGACCCGGGTTGACCCCTACCCATACTTGGCCCAAGAGGCCATGTTCGGGTTGATTTTGCCACCCCTCACCACAACGGCAACCTTGCTTATGAAGGCTTTCTTCATGTCCTAGTCCTTTCTTTACAGTACTATATAAAGATCAAAAATCCAATATCATGCATTTTCTCATTACAGTCTCTATGTTCATGCATGAAAACATGACCCCATCGAGACCCCAATTCTTCTGTTTCGTAAAAGGAACACACAACCCCGGCCCACAAAAGACATACATGCACAAAAATGACAACGACGACAACGACAATGGCACTTCGATGGAAAAAAAGAAACTTGTGCAAACAAAGCCGCACCCCCATATTTGGACCCTCTACGAATCAAATAATAATAACCCTGTCAGAAATCAGTCGTTCTATTTATTTTAACAGACCTCAACTCCATGCCAATTCATCCTTGCCCGCCAGCTTTGGGAGTCTGTTGCAATTTCATTGTCTGTATGAATTCCACATCATCCGTGGTTTGAAATCTCCTTAAAAAGGACACGTACAA
The DNA here is from genome assembly GCA_030789695.1 of Scilla litardierei. Taxonomy (NCBI): domain Eukaryota; kingdom Viridiplantae; phylum Streptophyta; class Magnoliopsida; order Asparagales; family Asparagaceae; genus Scilla; species Scilla litardierei. The sequence continues at coordinate 221,693,869 of CM061134.1, read as the reverse complement.
CTTATCTTCAACCTACCATGTATCTGTTGCGGCCGGTAATTGGAACAGGGGCATTTGGGTAAAATGACATTTAAGAGGTGTGTTGCTATTTAAGGGGGGTTGAGCCGGCCCTAATTGGGATGCGAAAATTGAGAGAGTTATTTTATTTATCCCCTTAGATTATTTGTATTAGGATTCGGCTTTTTCCCCTAGGTTAAGAATTATTTTCTAGTCTTAGTTAGCGAGTAGATTTATTGTATTAGGGTTTCTTTTTAGTACTAGATCTGAAATTCTAATAAAAATCTTCTTTTTATCGTCAAATCCCTAGCGAATCGCATCAGTATCCAATTTGAAGCCGTCTCGTGAGACTTCGTGCTATTATTATAGACCTTTCATGATACCCAGGCCATGGCATGCTCCCCATACTACCAGGAAGGGTGTGAACAGAGTTGCAGACAGGTTCAAACATGGCTAATTACCTCTGCAATCAAGTGATCTTTTCATAATAAACCAGACTGTAAGGTGCAAACCATCCCCTGATGCGTAGTCCTATTTTTCACATGCATTCAGTCAGTGGGAGCTTGAAATTGCCATTTTTATCAGTTTGATGTTCTCATCATTTGATAGTTACGCGCCCTAACACAATTTAAACCAACGTAATTTGTGTTCATATTTTTTTCCATCTATGATCGTAAAGATGTTTGGAAAGCAAGCCCAAGATGTGTAAAAACACGATACTGTTGATATCCTAATTCTAATAGAATCTTGCCATTTTCCCCAGATATCTCGTTATGTCCAGAAATATTTTTCGATTTATTGGAACCCAAAATTTACTGAAGTCCAAGGCATAAATCAGATTATATGAGGAGAATTGGTGTTTGGCACTTTTTGGCTTAACATCATCTGCGTTAATATCATCATCATCATCATCACCACCACCACCACCACCACCACCATAGCCTTCATCTCAAGAAAAATTGGGGTCGGCTACATGGTCTTAATGGGAAGAATGTTCGAATATTTTTTTTTTGGATTAACAAGAATGTTCGAATATTCATGATTATCTCTGACATAGTATATGAATGACTTGGTATCTTTCACTCCCTTGATGAACATTGCTGTCTGAAGTTACCTAGAGAGCATTTGGCCTCCCATCTCAATGAAAAGAGCTCCTTACTTTTTCCTATTATATGATATCACTTATTCATTAAAAAATGATAAATAAATAAATAAATTCTCACCATTGAATGCAAAGCTAATAAACATTGTCACTAGTACGATCTTATTTCCCTCATCGTGGATGGCCTATTGGATGTCAGCTTGATGTCTGGAAGCTAAACATCTATACAAAAACTCGCAGTTGTATAGAGACATTGACATAACAGTGAAGAAACTCCTTCACATGGAAGACAATGCACATGGATAGAAGGAACAAAGACAGTGTACAAGGCTAGCGTGTTATGGTGTGAAGATCAATGTACAGAAAAACGGGTTATAGCTGTTAGTGCCTTCCTCCGAAGCTGCTTGGTAATTGTTCATAATAGAATCTTACAATTGCAACAAAAATTGTATATTTGCATTAGTGACATATTTCCTTTGCCATGACTATTCTCACATGTACACTTTGTAGAAACTAAAGATCTAGATGTGTACAAACCGAATAACACAGATCTAGATATATAACATGCGGAATCTTAAATCATTGACCTACTCGGATTTAGCGAAAGCGTACCTGAGTCCATCGCTAATAATCTGAAAGAGATCCTGACGATACCGTAACGGACGATCATCCAGAATAGCACGAATCAACCGGTTGGAGAATCCCTTTAGCTTTCTCACGGTTTCTTTCCTAGCGACGGGACGTAGAAAAGACGGCTCAACTTTGTTCGTGTATTCCGGGGACCATGACCGCTAATATTTATATGCTAGCCTCCATAGCCCTAGGGTTTCCAACTCGGTCCATCAACGAGTTGAAGCCCAATAGTCTCTACACATAAAGGCCCCACAACATGTTTAACTCATTTAGCCCATTTAATTAATTAAAACCAGATCACTAATATATTGGGCTTAATACGACAGCGTATCACTTATATAATTATTCACCGCATATTAGCCCAATATTGGATTAAGATCCAACTTAGTTGGATAAGTTCCAACACACTTGTGTAGGCTTACATCTTTAGAATTTATTTATTCTTTTTTTTTCGTTGCAGCCTCTCAATTTCTGACCCAACTTGTTGTTTTGATGAGTTATTACAATAAAACATCAAAATATCATGATATAGTAGCTTGGTTTAATCAGAAAGTAGTTTTCTACCCAAAAAAACAGAAAATAGATTTCCCCAAAAGTATGGTCAAGTTAATATTGGGAATGAGAAGATTGATTAAACGTTAACAAGCTAACGCACTTGATTACAAAGCACAAGGAAATTAGATGCCACCTTGACCCTCGACTGCTAATGATGTTTTGGGGTCTTAAAGTATGCATGCCTGCATAGATATTGTTGGACCATATGATTTGAGTGAACTAGAAAATTAAATGACAGATAACAGTGTAGAGCTAAGTATGTATATTTGAATGTGCATCTTTCTCTCCATGCTGAACAAGTTTTTACTCAGAGCAGGCCATCCAAGCGAAGATAACGTGACTATCAACGCTTAATTAGTTGCTATAGAATACCCATGAGATGTTCTTGTAAACCCATAAAACCATGAAATTTTATAAATCATTCATTGATGTTATACCGTGATATTCATGTATAACATTATTAGTGTAAGACAATGCTCTTCAACTGAGGTGATGGATTGTTAATTGATTGAGAATGAAGGTCTAACCATTTGTCATTAATGCTTTGCAGAAGAAGAACTTTGAAGTGAAGCTAAATACAACAATAGATTCATTAAAACAAATTAAGATAGATTATTTCAGAAATTTCTACTTGTTGATGAGAAAGCGATGCAGCAATCTAATACCAGTGCCGACTGGTCAGATAAAACAGAATCAGCAACATCTTTTGCCTTCCATGTGTCCTTGTCACTTGAAGTTAGAAAGCGAGAATTGGGAGGACCAATCTGCATTAAAAAAACTGAAACAATTAAGACATAACTATATAGATAACATTAATTTAAAAGAGAATGTCATCATGTTGTGACTGAAGTAATCATCATAGCCTCGGAGAGAAGCGCTCGAGGGGTGCCAACTCAAGAGGCTGTATCAATAACTTCTCAGATTTTAACACCCCTGAGGCACTGTCCTCAATGTCAACACTACAGAAATAAACGGTCCTGCGTGATGTCATTTCAATGAACCAAATTGCTTAAACTATTGGTAATTGCTAAGGAAAATGCTCTCTATACTTCAAAGAATGAGGTGGATGGTACTGAAATTTTCCGAAAAAGGTTGATATGTCATCTCAAAAACTTAAATTGCATTCTCTTTCTTCTGTTTTTAGCAAATAGTGACACTGAATCCTACCTGCACCTCAGTTTCTGAGGTGCAGGTAGCAATTGCCATTGCTAATTGCACCTCAAAAAATGAGGTGGCTATAAGATTCCGTGCAAAATTTAGCTAAATTTGGAAGAGAGAGAAGAAGATTTGACATTCTAACATGATGTATTCACTATTTTTGGATAAAAAATAGTACCATGCACCTCATTCCTGAGGTGCATGGAGCATTAGCCAAACTATTAACGGGAGTTTGCATAGTTACATCAAAGTTACCGAAACGGAGATGACGAGGTTATTGATGATGTCAACACGCTCATACACAATGCGCTGTCGTGCATTAGCTGTTCAACATGCACTTGCTCAGTAACTATGGCCCCCCACTGAAATTCTGCAGAATATTCCCCCCCATACGTCATTTAGTTTGCCGATCCCCATGTTCTGCAGATTTTGCCCCCCACCCCCATCTCTCTCCCATCAATATTTCATCTCTCTAATCAAATTCTGCAGATCCCCCCCCCCCCCCCCAAATGTCATTTATTTTGCCCCCCATGTTCTGCGGATTTTGCTCCCTGCCCCCACTCTCTCGTCAATATTCCTCTGTATAATTTAAGTACCCATTTCATCCCAATTGTAAAAAAGGCGAAAGAATGAGACAGAGACAAGAGGAGGACATACTGGATTAATATTGAAGCAAACGTATCTATAATTAAAATGCAGTTGTCCTCTTACTCTATTGCCACTTTAATTCAAAAGGGCATAGGAGCACAGATTAGATCCCCAAATCATTGTTCATCCCCAAATCCTTTTTTTTTTAATTTTTGAGATAAAATCATTTTGTTTTATTTCTTTCATTGTTATTAATTAGTTGTCTTATTGCACAGATTAGGTCCAATTTGTCTGCCCCATTGGAGAAATAAATTGAGATAAATTTTATTTGGTTCATTATAATGTTAGATCAAGCCTTTTAAATCGATGACAATAAGTTTTAGGTAAACAATGCTTGGACTATAACTTTGTGCTTCTAAACTTATGATGCTGTAGGTATTGGGTTTGCTTTTTCAATGGTGGGGTGAGTTTTATTGCGTTTTTGTTTGTCTTTTGCCTTTCTATCATTGTCTCTTGCCGAAGGCAGAAAGAAAGAGGAAGCTATTGTTGGTTTTGAGCTCTACCTGGATTGTTGTTGTTGGGGACTAACTATTGCTTAGATTTGTTATTTGTTTCGAGTGTGTATTGCTTGAGAAATTATGGGGTCTTGACTGAGGCCAAGAAGACAATAGAAAGTCTTAGTTGTTTTTGGCTTTGTGAGCTAGGAGTGACTTACGTTTTTCATTTATTCGTCGTAAAGCTCCAGAATGCAGCAACATACATTATCATCGTGTAGGATTCTTTCTGAATGTGATCGATATGCAAGTTCATGAGCTTAAGAATCGGTTTCCTGAGGCAAATACATATTTAGCGATTTCAAAATATGAAAACACGTCGATATGTGTTATAAGTTTATTTTTTATATTAATGATTGAACTCTGATTTTTGCAATTTTTTTGTGAAAACAAAATATTTTATTATTATGTTTTCGCCCCCCAACAAAGTTTTCTGGCTCCGCCACTGACTATGGGCATCCCAAATATTATACTTGGACGTGCAAGTATGCTTCAAACGAATATTACTGAGGTCCTTAAGGCAATTATTTGAACAGTAGTAACAGTTGTCCAAAAGAAACAATTATGAACACAACTTACGTGATAGTGGTGCCGCAGATGAATATCTTTCTGGTTTTCTCGATTCCACCCTAGAATTTTTGTAAATGTTAGGTCCAAGGTTTTAGGTCTCGGTTTCGGTCTGGGTATCGTTCTTTCCAAAATTTAGGTTTCGGTATCGGTATCGCCCGTTTCGGCGGGTTTGAAAGCACCCGTATCGCTAATTTCAGCAGTTTCATTTCAGGTTTCGGTTTCAGAGATACTTTAAATATGTATATACTATATACACACAGTGATGGTTTTGGAGGTTCTTAAATCTAAACCTATCAAATACTATTAAATACTTAACAAACTAAAATATTAATCATATACTATCAAATACTAAATACTAAATAGATAAACTAAATTTGAGTTCGTAATCATATCAAATACTAAATACCTAAAGTTTGGTACTTAAATACTAATTATTAGATAAATAAATAGATCCTAAAGCTTGCCTTGCGCACCCACCGTTTTACCTTGTGCGCATACCACTTATTTACAAGTTTGCCAAAAAATCGTTAGGCGTTGCTTTGCGCACCCACCATTTTGCTTTGTGTACATACCACTTATTTATAGGATTGCCACAAAATATCCGCTTGATATATGCACCGACTGTTTTACTTTACACACATACCACTTATTTACAAGTTTGCCTTTTTAAAGAATGCAACATCTCGTGAAAGATGACTCAGGCCCTCTTTCTCTCTCTATTTGCTCTCTCTCACTCTCATGCTAGATGGTCAATGTGGGTTCGACGAGGCAGTGGGCGGGTTCGGCAAGACAGGAGGCAGGTTCGACGAGGCGACGACGCAATGAGGTGAGTTCAATTTTTTTATCATCTTCATTTTGTCCTTTTTCTTCTTTTTCAGCAATTTTTTGGTTTTGCCTCTTCTTCGTCTAATTCTTCATCATTTTCAAGCCGAAACCCTAGGATTTTCTCCACTCTTTTAACCGAGCTTTCTATGCAATCTATTAATTCACGAAATTTTTTAGGATTTTTTGGAGAATTTTTATTTAATTATACATTCTTCTTACTCCGTTTTCGATCGGTACTGAACGGTATCGGTCAGTTTCGGCCGGTATCAGTCAGTTTCGACAGATATCAGCCGAAACTGACCGATACCGTTCAGTATCGGCCGATACTGATACTAACCCTTGGTTTCGGTATCGTCAACTGCCGATACCAATACGATACGACTGATACCTAATGGTATCGGCCGATACCTCAAACACTGGTTAGATCAGGTGAACATTTCTTCAGTATATGCTATGGGATGTGTAAAAAGAAATGAAAACATTTTGGAATACAATTGCTTGATGTGCAGAGAAAAGAACCTTGCAGATAGCTTGAAACAACCCGTATCTTAGAACAACATTCTGATGGGACGCGGGTCTACACCCGCATGCACACCGAAACCCAGTCGCCGGACCAAAGCCTTAGCCGCGCGTGCCCCTTTAGTCCATATAACCTGGTTTATTAGTTTTGAGGGTATTTAGGTAATTGGGATTAGGGGGGTTTATTATTAAGAGAGGGCTAGCCGTCGCGATTTTCCTTATGCTTATTTTGATAATTGAGAGAGTTCTTCGAGAGATATTAGGGGAGTGCGGACGTCCTCACTTACCGGCGTCTTGGGAGGGTGGTTGCCCCTTTATTGTAGCCAAAATTTATTTTTTATTCGCTGTTTTAGCAATTTAATTTCAGATTTGGGGAAATTCTATCAATTTGGTATCATAGCACATGACGATCCATGGCGTCCTCGACGAGATCCCAAGACAAAATTGACGAACCATGCCATGAAGCTGAGGGAGAGTTTGGCGACCAAGAGGTGACTCTGCTCATTGACAATGGGGCGACCTACAACTTCATTTCCAGGAGAGTGGTGGCACGGCAGGGGCTCCAGCTGATCGACTGTGGCAGTTTCAGTGTTATGATGGGGACGATGAAGAAGGAGAGCAGTCAGGGAGTTTGCAGAGGGCTGGTACTGACCATACATGTGATACATGTGATAACAAATTTCTTACCTCTAGACCTGGGGAGCATCGACGTCATCTTGGGTATGACATGGCTACAGACGTCGGGGAAGATGACAGTTGGAAGCTGCTACGGATGGAGTTTCAGGAGGTTGGAAGAGCAGTGATACTACAAGGGGACCCCAGCCTATGCAGAGTTTTGATCTCTTTGAAGACCATGTTGGGGACCATTCAGACTGAGGGAGGAGGATACCTAGTGGAGATGTACTCGTTGACAGGGGAGGGAGGCGTTGAGGCCAGTGCGGAGCAGCCCATTCAAGGAGAGTGCAGCAGCTGATGGAGCAGTTTGAGGAGATCTTCCAGGAGCCTCAGGGTCTTCTACTACCGAGGGACCACGAGCATGCCATAGTACTGCGAGATGGTGTGTCCTCCATTAGTGTCAGGCCCTATCGATACCCCTAGCATCAGAAGGATGAGATAGAGAAGATGGTGGCAGAGATGGTGCAGGCGGGAGTGATTCAGCCCTGTGTGAGCACGTTCTCCAGTCCAGTGCTGGTAGTGGTGAAAAAGAAGGATGGGAGTTGGTGCTTCTGCGTAGACTACAGGGCGTTGAACAAGGAGACATTGCCAGACAAATTTCCCATATCGGTGATAGATGAGCTCTGAGATGAGTTACATGGGGCATCCTTGTTTAGTAAGATAGATCTCAAGTCTGGCTACCATCAGATCAGGATGCGACGGGAGGATGTGCCCAAGACGGCGTTCAGGATGCATGAGGGCCACTACGAGTTTCTGTCATGTCCTTCGGCTTGACGAACGCACCTGCCACCTTTTAGGCTCTTATGAATAAGGTATTCCGTCCTTACCTGAGGCAATTCATACTAGTTTTCTTCGATGAAATTTTGGTGTATAGTCGGACCTTGGAGGAGAACTTGGACCACCTGCAGGTTGTGTTTCAGGAGCTGTCGTATCATCGGCTGTTTGCGAACAGGAAGAAGTATTTATTCGGGCAGCCACATATGGAGTATTTGAGGGCATGTGGTGTCAGCAGGAGGGGTGGCAACTGATAGTGCGAAGATAGCGGCAATGCTAGACTGGCCGCGCCCCACCACACTCAGGGGGCTATGGGGTTTCCTGTGTTTGATAGGTTACTACCACAGATTTATGGAGGGGTATGGGGCGATTTTCTGGCCAGTGACAGAGCTATTGAAGAAGGACCAGTTTCACTGGAGGGAGGAGGCGACGATAGCTTTGAGGCCTTGAAGAGGGCCATGACCACTGTGCCAGTTTTGGCGTTGCCAGACTTTTCCAGGCTATTGTGGTAGAGGCTGACGCATCAAGCATGGGCTGAGAGTAGTATTGATGTAAGAGCAGCGGCCCATTGCTTACTACAGCCAGGTGTTGACCGCTAGAGCCCAACTGCGGTCTGTCTACGAGAGGGTGCTGATGGCTATAGTGTTGTCTAAACAGAAGTGGAGGCCATACTTGTTGGGGCAGAGTTTTGTAGTACGCACAGATCATCGGAGCCTGAAGTACTTATTGGAGCAGCAGATGGTAGCAGAGGAGCATCAGAAGTGGCTGCAAAAGTTGATGTGGTATAAGTTTGAGATCGAGTATTGCCCGGGGCTGGAGAACAAGACGACGGATGCACTTTCACGGTGAGAAGAGGAGGCAGAGTTGGCCACACTAGCAGTTTCCGTGCTCCAGGACTGGGGGCCTCTCCAGCAGGAGGTTGAGCTGGATCAGGAGTTGGCAGGCATACGGGAGGCTCTACTGCAGGGGTCGACTGAGTATCCGGGGTACTCTCTTCAGGATGGACGGCTATTATATTGGGGGAGACTGGTTCTACCGAGGACGTCGACATATATACCGGCTATATTCCAGGAGTTTCACAGCAGCGCCATAGGAGGACATTCGGGGGTCCTAAAGACCTATCAGAGAATGGCAAGGGAGGTCTACTGGAAGGGGATGAAGAAGGAGGTGGCGAAGAGGGTTGCAAAGTGTGACGTGTGCCAGCGTCACAAGTACCACGCAATGTCTCCGGGAGGAATACTACAGCTGCTGTCGTTGCCCGATCGAGTATGAGAGGACCTCTCCATGGACTTCATAGATGGACTGCCGAAATCGGGTGGATATACAGTCATATTTGTTGTGGTTGATCGCCTCAGCAAGCATGCACACTTCGTTCCGCTTCGGCATCCTTACAGCGCAGTGTCGGTAGCGGAGGTATTTCTGATGGAGATCATTCGTTTGCAAGGACTTCCAAAGTCCATTGTCTCGGACCTAGACAAGGTGTTCCAGAGTAGATTCTGGCAGGAGCTTTTCGGGCTGCAGGGGACAGTGTTGAGACGAAGCATCGCCTACCACCCTCAGACCGATGGACAGACGGAGGTGGTAAACATGAGTGTCGAGACTTACCTACGATGTTTTATTTTAGATAATCCCAAGGAGTGGGCACGGTTGTTAGCATGTGCGGAGTATTGGTACAACACGTCCTATCACACTGCAGCTCAGACGACACCGTTCAGGATTCTGTATGGCAGGGACCCTCCCCACTTACTACCCTATGGGCAGGACTCGACACCAGTATCAGAAGTGGAGCAGTATCTGGCAGAGAGGGATCAGATTCTGGAGGAGCCAAAGCTCCATCTAGCTAGAGCTCAGCAGGTTATGAAGGCGATGGCATATTTACACCGCAGGGATGTGCAGTTCGCAGTGAGAGATATGGTGTACCTGAAGCTGAGGCCTTACAGGCATCGATCCTTTGCTCACAGGCACAATGAGAAGCTAGCGCCGCGTTATTTTGGACCTTTCGAGGTTGAGGCGAGAGTGGGACCGGTTGCTTACAGGCTGAGGTTACCTCCAGGATCGGTTATTCACCCAGTGTTCCACGTTTCACAGCTTCGTCAGGCAGTCGGAGATCACACCCCTTCACCCACCCTTCCGGAGACGTTGACAGCTGATAGGAAGGTGAGGTTGGAGCCAGAGGCATTGAAGGGGGTACATAGAGGGCGCACGGGAGAGCGCGAGGTCTTGCTGCAGTGGAAGGATTTGCCCGAGCACGAGAGCACGTGGGAGGCTATATACGTGATGGCGCAGCGATTTCCAGACTTCCACCTTGAGGACAAGGTGGCTCTTTGGGAGGAGTATTGATGGGATGCAGGTCTACACCCGCCGGCGCACCCGAAACCCAGCCGCCGGCCCAAAGCCTTAGCCGCGTGCGCCCCTTAGTCCATTTAACCCGGTTTATTAGTTTTGAGGGTATTTTGGTAATTGGGATTTGGTGTTTGGGGGTTTGGGGGGTTTATTATTACCTTTAACCCGGCTTATTCAGACATTACATTACTGATTTGAGGTTTATTTCCAGCAACATCAGGGTCTTAGGATTCTACTTTAGAAAACAGTTTGTATGTGGCAAGAAACTATTGAAATTATATGATTTGGGCAAGAAACATGAAGGGGAATTGCGCGCGTGCGCACACATTTGTGCGTGATTCTATGCAAAACAATTGATACAGTATTGAATGGAGAAAGTTGCAAAACGGTCACTTGTGCTAGGATATCTAACTTGAATTTTGTAATCGATGCATTTCCGTATGATAAGCACCTTTGGAGACTTGGAGCCATTTTACACAATTGAAGTCGTTCCCTAGCCTTGCAATCAGAGGACTGTAATGTAAGTTGGTTATGGCCTGATATGGCCAAATCTGCTTGTAACCGATCCGATACTCGGTTGAGGATTTTCCTCAACCGAGAGACCAAGTCTCACATGGCCGTTGAGGAAATCGTGGGCGGTTGAGCAAAATCCGGGGCGGTTGAGGGATGGAAGATATGGCGGTGGCCCCTATATAAGAGGATGGAGTTTCTCTTATTCAGTATCAATCAAAATACTTTCAGTCATATCTGGAATCCCCAAGAACAAATTTCTTTCTCTCTTTCTCTCATTGGTATCAGAGCAATATTCGATCTGCGATTTGATCCGCGCCTCAAACAAATCCTCTGCCTCCCATCTCTGTCTCCAGATCACACGAGGCTATCTTCTCCCTCAAGCCGTTTCACGCACGCCGAGGCGCCGTCCAACCTGTTGCAGGCTGAAACCAGAGTCCTCTCTCCTTCCCTGTGCACCGAGCTTGTGGCTGACCCATAAATCTTTTCTTCACCGAGTGTTGAGGCGACATCCTTTCATCTTCTCTTCTGTTTTTTGAGCTACACCCTTTTTTTGATCAGATTTCTCTGCAATTATTGTGTTGCACCCATTTCCACTTCTTCATCATTTTCTGGCTTTCTTTTTTTTCAAAGCAAAGCGAATTAAACTTCCTTGGACCTGGAGCTTGCACCAAGCAAAAGAATAATCATCATTCTTTAACCCAAAGAGTGGGCCACACATCTCCCACTTGGGAATTAATTTTTCCCCTTGCATCAATCTCTGAACTTCCCAGCCTATCTATAAACAGCGTTTTATTTAATCACCAAGCAAAGAAATCGCCCACGGTCTCCATTCTGTGGTTCACACAACACATCAGGCCACTCAGGCCACCGCCAATCCCCTTGTTCGGTTATTGCAGTGCGTCCCACACGAGTTCGTCCTACATCAGCTTCCAGCGCAACAAAGGACTACATTTTTTTTAAACGCATCTCAAGGCGTCAGCTCACAACCTGCGGCAAGTACCGTTCAGCGTTTAGCCTTCAACCGTTCAGCAGTCAAACGCGACTTGTTCCACAAAGTTATTCAGATCTACTAATCAGGTTATTTATATTATTTAATTCCAGTATTTTATTAGATATGCATGCTAATTCTGTTTTGTCCCATAACATAAACCTAATATAAAAATCTGATTCACCCATTAATTAAAAAGGTGTAGAGACAATTTTTCACATCATATTATATTGTAATTTATTTTGTGTATAGTTAGACTTTTATAACCTAATTAAAATTTGTCACTCTCATTAAAGTTAAATTGGATTTTTACACTAGGTTATTAGACGTTAATTTTAGTTGATTTGATCGAGCTATTTTTGTCACCTTATACCTGAACCAAACCTTATTCAAACAGTAACGAACTATGGCAAGCAAATTGATTGCGTCTGAACTGGCTAAGATAGAACGTCTAAACGGTTCCAACTATGATATGTGGCATCGGAAAATTAGATATGGACTTATACATGACAATTTAGATAGTGACATTGAGACCACTGCTCCTGCTCTCCCTGAAAATCCTACAGATGCCCAGAAGAGAGAGCTAGAACAGTGGACAATTAGTGACAAGAAGGCTATGAGTCTCATGCTAATGTTCATGGACGATAGCCTAATAAAGGTGTTCGAAAACTGTAGTACTGCCAAGGATATGTGGCAGTCTATTAAGGAGAAGTATGATATCACATCTGACGTGAACATACAACTCCTGCTGCATAGGTATAATTCATGCCGTATGCAGGAAGGTGACAATGTCACCGAACACGTGAATAAAATGATTGTCATGGCTAAGGACCTAGCTACTGCAGGAACTGAAATTCCTGAGAAACTTCAGGTGGCAACTATTCTGAATAGTCTGCCACCGTCGCTTGATATGGCTGCCACTACGCTTAGGTTAAATGGAACCGTTAAGCGTGTAACTGACTTGCCAGCTCAGCTAGCAATGGAACAAGACCTACTGGCTAGGAGGAATGGCTCGGACGTCAACCTTGTGCAGGAGGAAGAGGCGAATGCTGCTCAATACCGGAAGGCACAAGGGAACCAGCGTCTTGGACCTGTGAAGCCCTCCTTCAAGGGATCCGGCCAGCCATCAGCTCGCGGGAAGAAAGGACCTCCTGGATCTTGCTACATATGCAGGAAGTATGGTCACTTTAAGGCCAACTGTCCTCAGGCAAGGAATAAGGGCAACTCAAAGCGCCCAGAACAAGGAGGATCCGGAAAGCGGGAGTTCATTGGCGTCACTGAATGCAACGCTGCAACAACAGACGCTGAAGGCTGGTGGATCGACTCGGGTGCAACCCGACATATAGCAAAGACGAAGGAAGGAGTTGTCGACTTCCAGGAACTGAAAAAGGGAGACCAAAGGATATACATGGGGAACAATACCTATCTGGATGTAGAAGGTATTGGTTCATACAGATTGGATCTTGGGGACTGCATCATGGTCCTCAAAGATGTGTTTTATGCACCTGGCATAAGACGTAATCTGGTCTCTGTTCCGGCTTTGCTGAAGAAGGGTCTTGAAGTGAGATTTTACAACAATAGGGTCTCTATTGGGAAAGACAAGAAAGTATTTGCAATGGGCAAGTTTGTGCCCGGTCATGATTTATTCTGTCTTTCCGTTGTAAAATCTGATATTGGTAATAAAGATGGTGATTTGAATTATTCTGTGTGTCTTGTGTCTGATTATGATCTTTGGCATATGAGATTAGGTCATCCGGGTAACAATAAGATGGACCAGTTAATCAAAATGGATTTATTACCGGAACTGACAGGTGTAAGGACATTACCCTGTGAACATTGTTTAACTGGGAAGATGACCAGGAAATCATTCTCGGAAGGTCAAAGGGCAAATGAATTGTTGGAATTAGTTCATTCTGACATTTGTGGACCCTTGAGCATAAAGACACGTGGGAATAAGGAATATTTCATAACATTTATAGATGATTATTCCAAGTATACTTTTGTGTATCTTTTAAGCAGAAAGTCGGAAGCTTTTGAAAGTTTTAAAAGATACAAGGCGGAAGTAGAAAGAAAACTTGGAAGGAACATAAAGGTGTTAAGAACTGATAGAGGTGGAGAATTCAACTCAAAGGAATTTGAGGAATACTGTATTCAGTACGGTATAAAGAAGCATACTACTATGCCTTATACGCCACAACAGAATGGTGTGGCTGAAAGAAAGAATAGAACATTAATGAATGCAGTGAGATGTATGCTATCGCATTCTGGTCTCTCCAAGGATTTTTGGGGAGAAGCCATATTGACTGCAAATTATGTTCTGAACAGAATTCCCACAAAATCAGTCGAGACAACACCGTATGAGATATGGAATGGACGCAAACCCAATTTAAATCATTTGAGAAAATGGGGTTGCGTGGCACATGTTCTCATTCCATATCAGGTTAGAGATAAGCTGGATCTCAAAACCGTAAGATGTGTATTCATAGGATATTCTGAAAAGTCTAAAGGATATAGGTTCTTCCATGAAAATAAAGGAGTCATTGAAAGTAGAGATGCTACTTTTCTGGAGAATCTAGAAGAAAAGGAACAAGTCCAAGAAAATGTGCCACCCTTGCTGGACTTAGATGATGTTCCGAATGATGACTTGGATATAGTGGATATCGTACATCATCCAGCTATGGAAGATGAACCTGTAAATGAGAATATACCTATGGCAAATCAACCAGCTGAACCTGTCCAGCCTGCAACCCTTAGTGGCAACAAAAGACCTAGAACAACACCCGCATGGATGGATGATTATTATCTATATTCATGTGAACCATCTTGTTTCTCTGTGGATATTGATATAGATGAGCAAGCTGATCCCTTGAATTATACAGATGCAATGAAATCATCTGAGTCAGATCAATGGCTTGAGGCCATGAAAAGGGAGCTTGACTCAATTGAGAGAAACAATGTATGGGAGCTATGTGACTTACCAGAAGAGAGGAAGTCCATAGGATGCAAGTGGGTGTTAAAGAAGAAATATCGGGTTGATGGGTCTATTGATATATTCAAGGCCCGGTTAGTTGCAAAGGGATTTACTCAGATAGCAGGGATTGATTATCAGGAGACTTATTCTCCGGTGGCTAAGTTTGCATCCATACGGATAATCTTAGCAATTGTTGCGCATCTTGACTTGGAACTCTACCAAATGGATGTCAAGACTGCATTCCTCAACGGAGAGTTGAAGGAAGTTATATATATGGATCAACCTGAGGGATTTCAGGTTGAGGGACAGGAAGACAAAGTTTATAAATTGAAGAAATCTTTGTATGGTTTAAAACAATCATCTAGACAGTGGTATCTCAAATTTCACAACACTATTATCCAACTTGGTTTCGTTGCAAACAAATTGGATAACTGTGTGTATGTCTTGAAAAGTGGGAGCAGTTTTACGATATTATCCCTGTATGTGGATGATATTTTGCTCGCTGGAAATGACGTTGAAGTGTTGAAAGGAATTAAATCAGCACTTTGTAGTGAATTTGAGATGAAGGACATGGGCGATGCATCTTATGTTCTTGGAATACAGATCCTTAGAGATCGGAAGTCTAGAATGTTAAGTTTAAACCAAGAAAAGTATTTGCATACAATATTGAGGAGATTTGGAATGTACAATTCCAATCCGGCCCCTACACCATTGGTTATGGGGAAGCCGTTAAGTAAAGAACAATGTCCTGGAGAGGGACAAAGTCGGCTGAATGTTCCATATGCTCAGGCTATTGGAAGTTTGATGTATGCAATGCTGTGTACTAGACCAGACTTAGCGTACCCAGTTAGTCTGGTTAGTAGATATCAAAGTAATCCTGGTCAAGCTCATTGGGAAGCTGTTAAGAGGATTATGAAATATATAAAGGGTACGGTGCACCACAAGTTAGTTTATCAAGCAGATTCGCTTGAGGTTCTTGGTTACTCCGATGCAGATTTTGGAGGGGACAAAGATGACAGGAAGTCAACTGCAGGACATGTGTTCATCTTTGGTGGTGCAGCTGTTTCTTGGGGTAGCAAGAAACAGGGTTGTGTAGCGAGATACACACAAGAAGCTGAGTACATAGCCTGTAGTATGGCAGCTACTCATGCGGTCTGGATCAGACGGTTCCTATTGGACTTGGATCTCAATTTGGTGGATGGACCAATTGAGATGTACTGTGATAATCAAGCAGCCATCAGCTTGATCCACAGTGGTGCAAACAGTTCCAAAGGAAGACATATTGAAATACAATATCATTACGTACATGATATGATGGAAAAGAAAGAAGTCAATGTGACTTATATTCCAACAAGTGATATGATTGCTGATCCCTTGACGAAGGGTATTCCAGCAGGTACATTCATCAAACATGTTGGTTTGATGGGATTTAGAAATATCTAAGTCAAGGAAACTTTCATGAATAATGAAAGGAGACAATCATATATAATGATTGTACTCGGTAAATAAAATGTGCATATCTCACGGATAGTGGGAGTATGTGAAATTACATCATGTGTTATATCTCACGGATAGTGAGAGTATGACAGGAATGCACTTGGCCATTTCAGGCCAAGTGGGAGATGTAAGTTGGTTATGGCCTGATATGGCCAAATCTGCTTGTAACCGACCCGATACTCGGTTGAGGATTTTCCTCAACCGAGAGACCAAGTCTCACATGGCCGTTGAGGAAATCGTGGGCGGTTGAGCAAAATCCGGGGCGGTTGAGGGATGGAAGATATGGCGGTGGCCCCTATATAAGAGGATGGAGTTTCTCTTATTCAGTATCAATCAAAATACTTTCAGTCATATCTGGAATCCCCAACAACAAATTTCTTTCTCTCTTTCTCTCATTGCCACAAGCTCGGATGATATAGAACGAGCAAGTAAACATGTACCTTTAACCAACTGATGGGAACAAGCAGTCTGTACAAGGTATGATACGGGGCATAGCCCCACAAATATTTTAGTAATCTCAAGCAAAGCAAAGTTTTCCTTGGGGTACATAGAGAAAAAGAAAGTAGAGATCATCTCTGCGAGTTCAGCATTTAGAGGTAAACATGTTATTAGTACAAACTAGAAATGTACGTCCAACAGAATAGTAGATATGAGTTCTGATGCTTAAGGAAAATGATGGAGTGTAGCCCAGTCTTTGTTTATCTGCAATCATCATATAGAAATACATTGCAGTGGACACAAGTACACGACTGTTGTGGAGACCTTTAGAACAGGTTGAGATGGAGATTGCATCGTACTTCGGCTTGATGACATTTATCGTAAGAAAAAGAAGGCTGGAGAAAATTTGCTTAGTATAAAGCACCAAATCAGAGAGGAGTGACATTTATCGCACCTACATGAACATACGCATTATGCTTATAAGTTAGAGGGATAAAGAATGCAGTCCTATCAGAACTAATAATAATCAAACAGAAAGGAAAGCTGACTTAACCTTATATGGATGCGTACTCAAAAACTGCCTCCAAGAATGTAGAGAAGTCGACATCTAATAAGTATAGAGAATACTTAACTAGATATATATGAGTTCTGGTACTTGAAGAAAAATGACGAAGATAAGTGCAACCATGTCCTTGTTGATGCAATTATCAAAGAGAAGAATGCCAAAGTGGAGTCGGCAAGATCCAAATATTCTTGTAGCGACCACCAGATTCATGTAAATCATCTTTAAGTTCTTCAAAACAGTGTAAGATAGATATCAAGTCATAAATCACCTTAAGAGAATTTGAAGCATGAAGAAAGGCGGAGAGAAATAGGTTAGCATAAACACAGTTGTCAAGTGAAATTTATTTTACCTTTCCCGTAAATAAATGCTAGCTAATCGGTTGATATCACGTTACCTGCATGAACACAAAACATTAAGCTGATACATAAAAGAACGCACGCACGCACGCACACACACACGCTCTCTCTCTCTCTCTCTCATGCTTGCACCATGACACACAAGCAACCATAGAGGGATAAAAGGGAAGGGGGAGCAATCGTACCATGTGGAAGGGTATTCCGCCTTGAAGCTGGCCTCAAACTTGGACTTGACGTCATCATGGTTTTCTGGCCATTCAAGTCTGTCCCACCATGATAGCTGACCCTTGATGCATCGTAACTTCTCTACATTCAGCGGGAGCTTCTTCAGCTTGGGGCATTCATTCACAATGATAATTTCCAAGGAAGGGAAAGCCAATGGTCTGCTCCCACAACTCAGGCTCTCTAGCTCTGGCAGGTTTACGAGTTTCAATTCGTAAAGACTAGGCAGCACGTCGATCTCTGTCAACCTTTCCTCTTCTTCCTCCTCCTCGTCTTTGTCATCCTCGACACAGTGAATCAGTTGTCTTATTTCTCCGCAATTGGCCAGCGCCAAATACTTGAGTTGCTGGAGGCTCCCACTTGTCCAGGCAATCTTAGCTCTGGGAAGGCCGAGTAGGACTAATCTCGTTAGGTTCTGAAGCGTGGATGACCATAAATCGTCTATTAAGAATTTCTCCAAGTCCCTGCACTCCCTGATCCACAACTCTTCCAAATCCTTGAAGCTGCTCGCAAGCGTTGCGGTTGAAAGCGTACTCTGCAGGCCTTGGCGGATCCGTATCTCAAGACTACGTGTGCACTGCGCCAATCGGTTGGATCCAGCAAGCTTTTTCAAGGCGGCAACAGTATTTATACTGATGCTAAATGCTTTCAATCTCTTCAATAAACTAAGCTCTGCGATATCAGCGCCGTTGCCGGTTGAATCTACTTTCCAGTCCTCAAATCCTTGGTACATAAAAAGAACACGCAATTCAGAAAGTTTTCCGATCAGCCCTTCTGGGATGCTCATGAGTTTAGGTGTGCCCTCCAATAGAAAGCACCTCAATCTGACCAGATTTCCCAACACTTGTGGTAGGGAAGTGATGTCAGTATCGGAGAAGTCAAGGTACTGGAGCTGAACTAGTTCCCCAATTTCAGGTGGAACCTCCTGAATTTGAGTATGTGAGAGATCAAGGACCCTGAGATTTTTCATTGACTGGAAGAAACCATCACATATTTCTTCTAGAGGATTACGGTCAAGCAGAAGCGTTAACAGACAAGGGGAATCTGGCTTCTCCGACAATTTTATAATGCTGTTACGCGTGAGTGACATCCTTTCAACCCCTCTCCATTCATCAACCTCGGGCGCCTCCGCCAGTCGTTTTCCTGCTCTTATCAGACATTTTTTCTCCGGCATACCACTTTCTATCCACGTTATTGAAATTCTCATCATTGGATGCATCTTGATGTGATTTGAATCACTGCCAGGCTCTAGCATGGATGCAGACTTTAGGATATTCAGAAGATTGTATCCCTCATTATACACATCATCCCCATCTAAAATCCCCTCGCCTACACAGTAATCCACAATCCACTTGTTAGGGATGTCAAGGCCTTCCGGATGCAAGGCGCAATACAGGAGACAAGTTTTCAGCCTGTCATCTTCAAGATTGTCATAACTTCGCTTCAAACGGTTATGCACATCTCTCATAGGACGAATCTCCAGAGGTGTGTTTTCTAGTTTGGTGATTGCATATTTCCACAGCTGGGGAGTATCTTTCCCTGCCATCTCCTGCCCAATAGCTATGAGTGCAGATGGAAGTCCCCCGCACTTCTTCACCAATATCTCAGCATGATGTCTTGTCGCCGGGTCAGACTCAATAAGCTCCTTCCCCGCCTTCTCCGCAAACAGGCTCCATGCCTCCTTTGCCTCCAAGCATTTGACCTGAATCTTGGTTTTCTCCGCATTCATCCTATTGCATACGCTTTCTATTCTCGTTGCCACTATGACCTTTGACTTTGTTTGACGCGAGCCAATGGGAACTCCGACAACCTTGAGATCCACTTCTTTCCAGACATCATCGAAAATCAGCACGTAACTTTTCTTGTATAGGTATTCAGCCAGCCGACAAGCTCGTGCTTCTTCATTTTCTTGTTCAATAAGGGGAAGTCCCAATTTCTCCATAATTTTTATTTGAGTATCTCTCACTGTGCGACAGTCGTCCATATCGACTAGGATCATCGGATCATGAGTAACCCTTAGAGGGGATTGGTTATGAAATTTATCCAGGAGTTCTGTCTTCCCGACCCCTCCCATCCCATAGACCCCGATGATGCTCACTCCGTCATTGGCAGCTAGTTCTTGAAGCTTGTTAAACACGTCGTCCCGGCCGACCATGCCGACCATGGATCCGCCAGGCCTCTCCACATAGCGACCTGGTTCCAGGTCTATGGCAACGTCCTGTGGAATGGTGGCCTCCAAATCCCTGGCAGTGGCCATCATTTTCACGGCATCCTTACTGTATGTGTAGCTGGCCCAAACATTCGGAGAAATGTCCACCAGACATTTAACCTTGAGCCTTTCAGAGTAAGCGACATTCAATTGTGCAGCTTTACCTGTTTTAAGAATAAGCATGCACATTACGGGCACTGACTTATATGGACTATAAAAAGCAAATTAAAACAGACTATACACCATTGGAAACCAAGTTCTGTGCATTGCTATCTGTTGTGCACACGGTTGTGTGTAGTAATTAATATTTCTGGATATTGCTGACCCATACTCACCTACAGAATGCTTGTTTTCTAGGTAATGCAATTTGAACCTTTGGAATCCCATCCCTATAAAATTTTATTTAGTATGTAGAACTTTACAAGTAAGAATACAATGTTAATTTTATAACAGGGCCAGCTGTTAAAGACCAAGTTGGTATTAACAACAGTATTTGGGCTGACGTCGACTCTCTTGATGAAGTGAATCCTAGTAAGCTGTTGGAATAGGACACTCGGTTGGTAGAACCAAGGTCGATGATGATGGGCACGAGAACGTAGAGCAGATGCTCGTATGACCACGTAGCTGAATACCTCGGTCGTTCGACTCTCTGTTGGGTCGATCCTCAAACGATGGTTGGTAGTGGTTGCCGCCTCCTCTTGGGTCGTGATTTGATCTTTCTGCATCACAAAGGAGTGTCGGGGGGGGGGGGGGGGGTGGTGGTGGTGGTGGGGTCGGATCTGGGTTCCGACCCAAATCCCCTCGGATGCTCAAGTTAGAACTGGAACTTTAGGAAAGGCTCGGAGCTGTCGAGATCGACTCACGGAGGTTCGTCTCAAGTCAGTCACCTCAAGCTATTTGGAGGAAGAAATATAAAATGTGGAAGAATAATGTTTCAGAGTATTAGCACTTTCGTACATTGGGAATCTGAACCCTTCTTACGTTGTCTTTTCACATATCTATAGTTGATCATGTCTGTCGATTGTGCATAAGGGTTCCTCATTGATTATGACGAGATCTCCTCCGGGATTGTTGATAACAGCTGCCCATTTACTCGGTCTACATTAACTATTTCCATGTAATCAGTGGAGACTCAATGGTCGAATGAGCTGTTTCATTGACTGAGTATTAACGCTCCCTCGCTGATGGGTTTCAGGTTATTGGGCCGAGTCTTAGGTCTTTAAATGAGCCTTATTATTTTTCCCTTGCTTCGTGGGCCGTACCTGTGCATCAACAATGGCCCCCATCATTTGTGCTCAAGAAAAAGTTAATTGAGACCGAATGATGTGAAGTCGTTTTAAATGGGCACGACAGTCGAAGCGGGCTTGTTTGATTTATGCTGCCAAAACTCTTCACCTTCAGTTTTGATCCTCACCGTGTTGCATCAAATTCGGACACGTGTCGTTCATCGAACGACTTCCTTTGATTCGGCTCAGACTTTTCAGTATAAAGGGGGAAATGGAAAGCAAAGAAACTTACTTGCTTCGTCCTCAAACTTTCGAAAGCTTGCCTTTGCTCCTGCTTCCTTCGGCGATCATTCGACCAAGCTAAGGTAGTTCCCTTCTTCCATTTAGGCTTCTTTTAGCTCTCATGGCAGGGTGTCCGCCTTTAAGGATCGGAGAACCATCTTATGAGGAAAGTATGCAGCATCTTCCACCTTCCCAGTACATCATGGTTCCTGGAAAGGAGAAAGGGCTTCGCATGGAACCTGGATTTCCAATTCTTAGGCTTGACGAGAAATCAAAAGCTCCTCGAGAGATTCTGAACAAGGTGCCAGAGCTCTTTTTCGATCTGACCGCCAAGATCTGGTTAGATTATTTTTCTCCTCCCTATAGGGTTAGGTTTCCAGAATGGAACGAGAGAGTTTGCTTCCCTTAAAAAGATGAAATTGGAGTATATTTGAAATCTTTCCATTTTGGTCTTCGGTTTCCTTTTCATCCTTTCATGATAAAGATTTTATGTTTTTTGGAACTCCCCCACTGTTGGCTTATGCCTCAGGCTCTGTCTCCTATGGCTTACTTCACCATGCTCTGTGAGCTTTGTAAAGTCAAACCACCCATTCAATTGTTTAGATATTTCTTCCGAGTAGAGTCTGACCCTCGCAAGATATGGTACCACATTGTGGCTCACAGAGAAAAAGGCTTATTTGGGTCTCCCTAACCCTAACTATAATTGGGAGGATACCTTTGTATTCATTTTCCTTCCAGACTCAGAATCATTCCTCACTCATTGGAATACCCCTAGCTCTGATGTATTCAAAGAATTGGGTTTATCCCCTGGTGAGGTCGAAACTGCCAAACTCTTATTGAATCCACCGTCGGGAGAGAGGTTAACCTCCTTTCTGTTGGACAATCATCGGATGAAGACCATTTTGTGGAGTCCGGGTAATACATCCTGTAACGACCTGTAATTTTCAACACTTCAATCTGTGTATTTTTACGTATTTTAAAAATAAATTTTACTTTATAAATGTTAGTCAAGAGTTTTATAACAAAACTGATTTCAAAAATTCTCATACAAATATTTTGAAACACTAGACTTATTATATTGTATTTCAGCAATTTCAGATTTCCTCAAATACTCAAAAACGTTTCGATAAAAATTCATTTTCAATAATTACCGTTTTGGGTCGACGAATTTATTTTCTATTCAAACATTTTCCAAATGTTTTCAAACTTTTACAGTAGCATCCTATGAATTTTGGGCCTCCCACATTAATTTCGTAATTTTCGGATATCGTTTCAGCCTAGAACCCGTAAACCCGCTTTCTAAACGTTTTGGCCTAAAACTTGTATTTCCGTAGCCCAAATCCCAAAACGGATCATGTATTCGTGATCCTCGCGACGATACGATCCCGTGGGTATGTTTTCGTAATTTTTCGGAGTCGTTTGTGAAAACGTGTCTGTATTTCACCGCTTTGTTAATTACATTCACTAATGATCTTTTTACCTTTACTAACTACTATTATCTAATTACTTCTACCCCTAATCAACGCATCGAAATGTTGGTTGGATCTGAAATCACTTCAGATCCGACATCTCCCCCTCCCTCGTTAATCCTTTGTCTCAATACCCTTTAATTACAATAGTGCAGTAGTTAATCACTATATAAAACCCCCAAAGCTTCACAAAAATAATCACACAGTAAACCCCCTCTCTTTTGCGTTCAAACCCAGGCTTTTAATTTTTCTCCCCGCATCTCTCTCTCTATCACTCGAGCTCTCTCACTCTCTCCCTCCCCGCCGGACTTCGACCGTCGCCGCCGCCCTCTCCCCGACGTCCACCGTATACGCCGCCGCCGAAGCCCCCACACCGCCGGCGAGCTCTCTCACCCGCCGCCGCTCCCGACAGCCCGCAGCGACGCCCCTCCCTCTCTCGCTCTCCTCCCACCGCTGGCAAGGCGGTCGCCGCCATCAACTCCGCCCCGCTCCCCCGCCGCCCAGCCACGCTTCGGAGAACCCCCCACAGCGCCCCCGAGCTCTCGGAGCTCCGACAGCACTGCTTTCCCGCCTCCCCCGCCGACGCATCGCCGTCGACCGCCCGTAGAAGCCACTACTCCTCCCCACGCCCGCCTGTGCGACCTCGCCCCGCCGCCTTCGTCGCCGTCGTCCGCCGCTCGCCGCCGATCGAGCGAATATACTGTCGTCGATAACGAACGGGCAACGGTAAACAGCCCGATGGCAATTCCGTAAATACGGAATTGATTTCGTATTTCGTTTTTTAATAATTATAAATGGGGTTTAATGGTATAAAATTCATAACTAATTATACAGGGGTCAGAAAAATATGAGACCAGATCTGGAAAATCAGAAACATTATTTCGGATCCAATGGCGCTGGTCGTACCTTGATCAGACGCCTACTTTTCCCAGAATCTTTTTTTGAACCTAAAAATTTAATACGTATAATTCGTTCTAAAAATCGTAACTCGTTGTTTTCACGTACTATGATACGTGATAAAATTATATGTGAAAATAATCTTCGAGACGGTCGTTTTGGCTGTTCATTCAAGTTATTCCGACTAGGATTGCTCCCGGAATAAATTACGAAAGATAAACGTCACTTAAGTATTTTGGGGTTTTAAAGCTATTTTTGAGTTTCTAAAAATTATAAAAAAATACAGAAGCCTTTGAAAATTCTTCTCTCTTGCAGTAAAATCAAAATAATTATTTTAGGCTTATATAAAAATTTTGAATAATTTCTGACACCGTTTTAACGAGTTTTAAAAATCAAAACGACCAAATTATTTAAATAGGAAAAGTCGTGTTTCCTAACTAAGTATTTTGTGTTGCAGGGACAGACTCTGGTGTACCAACTTCAGAGGAAGCCCTAGATCCTCTTCCAGCTTACTATGACTGTGTTGATTTTGGTAAGTCACGATAGGGTCTAAATTTAGAAATCTAGTCCACTGTGCTTGTACGAACTTGTAGCACCACACTACTACGTGCTCGAAGCACGGAAGTAACACCTTCTTGTGTTGGACTTGTCTTTATCCTCAAATTTGCTAGCATCTACCTTACTCTGTTTAAATAAAGTCGACCAGCGAACCTAGCTTAATTACCATCGTAAACAGGAAACTAATGACATCATGCGACACATCTTATCGAATGTCTTATGGAATATCTCGTGGAATGTTTTGCAGAATACCTCGTGGAATATCTCGTAAAAGTTCTAAAGGAATATCTCGTAAGAAATCGATACACATGACACTGGGTTTTGGGGTAACTCATTGTAGAGAAAGTGTGGGAGCTATGACCGGAGTCGCTCTCTCTCGTCTCGTCTCGTCTCGTTTTCAAAGTATGTTGTGGTTGACGCACAGGATTTGCTCCTCGTGGTAATGGAGATGACCCATGGTTGCATATCATACTTTCCTACATGAGTCACATCACATAGTTTAGGGCGTCTTATTCAGTACGTTGCATGCTTTAATTGCTTACAGTTCGTGCCTTCTAGTCTTACCTTTGCGATCACCATGATTGTTCTTAAACGTTACTTTTTGTGCTCTCCGACTTGAGTCACGTAGTTCTAGTGGAGTTTGCACGGTTACTTCTTTACAGTCATGCACTTTACTTTCTACACTTGTACAGACACTACACCGTACTTTACTTTACTTCCACTTTGTCATACTTGTACAGTACTCCTTTTCTTTATTTAGAATCATTGTGACTTACCTTCGGTTCCATTTATGGCACCGGCAGACGATGACCTGATCGAGGAGGTTGCACCAGAGTTTGAGGAGCCCGCATAAGACCCAGAAGCCACGGAGTTCTAGCTGTTATGTGTGTGTGTGTGTGTTGTGAGATGTATTTCCTTTCCGCAGTTCCTTTCTGTACTTCCTTTATGTATTCTGGTAAGAGAGTGCTGGCTGTTGTTGTACTTTTATTTGGACTGTAATAATGTCTGTATGCTGGTTTGAGTGTTGTTGGTACATCTCTGAGTTGTGGCTATGCTGATTTCACTGGTAAACTGCGGGACCTGCAAATAAATCAAACAAGTAACTGGCCCCCGAGAGCGGGTCGTTACATATACTGCTCCAATACTCTTATTACGACCACTTACAATAATTGTTTCCTTCATTTGAAGAGTTGGCTGGATGGGCACATCGAGATTTGGCTCCGGAGTTGCGTCGAATTCGCCATGAACAGCGAAAGAAGAAGAAAGCCGGGGCTCTACTGCTCAGTCTCCTCTTCCACCCAGCCAAAGTTCCTCCGAGGATGGAGGTGACGTCAGGGGGACGTCTGAATCTTCCTCTTGGGCCTCGTTAAGGGTGGCTTCGACACAGGTCAGCCCCGTATTGATCCTCCCCAAGCTCTGACCTCCGCCTCTGAAGCTCTTGTCACATGTGGCAGCGATTCGGTTGTGAAACCGAAACCTACGGGGCCCTTGATCAAGAAAAGGGGTATCCTTTCTCGTGAAGGGGAAAACCCTGAAAAGAGAACGATGGGTGAGGATACGACAAGGAGGGCGAGGATACGACCTCCACTGTATCGCCTCTGGCAAAGGATAGTGTGTCGTAGACCGCAGCCCTCAAGGATAAGGCGGCAATTCCCAAGGGACCTCAGGGAATGGTTAGGCCACCTTCGAGTTATCCCAGGGATAATTGGCCATGGGGCAGCATCGAACCACCGACCCCATTGATAGGTCCGATCCCCTCAGAGTACGATCGGGCTCTGATGCTAAACCAACACTGTTCCTCCTTGTCGAAGGCTATTCGAGGCGAACAACACCAGTCCCCTTCATCATTTACGAGGGAGAATCGGCCTTCCTTGACTTTGGAACGACCACTCGCTTGGTGGAGAACTCGATTCTCCCCCGCGACCGTGAATTCCTTCGAGGGATGAACCTCGAGAGGATAGCCGACTTCTTCGTGGGCTATGGCTATCAGGTCATCTTCCTACACCTCTATCTTCCATTCAAGCCGATGACTCAACTAATCGATTTTTTGCACAGATGTCAGCCTTTGGCGCAGATTTCCACCGCCGGGTTATCGACATGGTTGATGAGCATCAACGGGCGGATGCTGCTGACCGTAGAGCTGATGAGCGTGATTCCCAAATGAAGAAGCTGAGAGGATGACTTGGAGAGGGTGCTTAATGGCAAGGCTGATGCCGAATCGGAATTCGTGAAGGCCAAGGACATCACCACCTCTTTGTCCGATGCCCGAAAAGCTGCTGAAGCTCAATGGGAGAAGGAGTGGTCTCAACTTCGAGCTAAGTTGGAGCGCTCGGAGAAAGAGAAGTCTGACCTTCTCGCCAAGATTGTTGACTTGGAGCGCTCGACAATTTCAGCTGGAGCCGTGAAGGCCGGGCTCAAAGCCAAGTTCTTCAAGGTGATGAAGGACATTTTTGCTTCCAGGAGTGCCCCTTCTTCTTAAAGATGTCATTATTTATACCACTGTCTATAAAAGAAACTATGATATTCCTTTCACTTAATAAAGAAGAAGTGTTAAGCTTATTTAACATTTCGTATGCGTGGATTTTTTTTCTGTTCATTTTCTGTATGAACATACGTGTATATCCCCTCAACGATGCAAGGTTTATCATAATAGGATAATCAAGCTTGGATCATTGAATTATCAAGAAACACTTTGTTGTCGCAAAAATCCTAGGATCATTTGACGGTATGAACCGTCAACTAGGATTACTCGGTAGCTAGAGGCGTGGCCTCTACGACTTACGATCGTTGACAAAAGTGGGTCATTTGGTAGAGAAGGGTGTGGCCCCTTCGACTTATGCTGACGACCATGGTGGGTCGTTCGGTTGCAAGGGGCATGGCCCTATCGACTTACAGCCGATGACAACGATGGTGGGTCGTTCAGTGGTAAAGGGTTAGTCCATTAGCTTACAGCTGAGGACAACGACGGCTGTTCGGTAGCGAGGGGCGTGGCCCCTTCGACTTACGGCCGAAGAGAATAGTGGGTTGTTCAGTGGCAATGCCACTTGGTTTACGGCTGACGACGATTGTGGGTCATTCAGTGTAACTGCATGTTTTCGTAGTGTACGTTTTTTCTAACAAAAAAACATTTTCAAACGATTTTAAAATGAGTAAAGGATTTTTTTTTATATTTTTTTTTAAAAACTAAAATCTTATAATGGACTTCATTTTCATGATCCTCGCGACGATACGAACCCGTGATAATTTTTCTGGAATTTTTTGGAGACTTTTATTTCCAGGGACAAAATCGTAATTTCACGAAAACCGATTAGCTTAACATATTCTCTAATATTTTTCCTAAACCCTCCCACCTAATCCCTTTACCACCTCATTCTACCCAGCTAACCACATGGGCTCAGCTACCCACAATCCCAACTACCCAATTTTTTTCTTTATATAATCCCTCTCCCCTCCCCCTCACTGCTGAACACACAGACCACCCTACATCTCCCCTCCCCTCTCTTCCCCAGGCCCACTGCAACACCCTCTTCCCTCTCCCTATCTCCGAAAAACCCTTACCGCAAGCTGCCGGCCTCCTCCCTTAGGCCGACCTCCCCTTTCGCGAGCCCACGACCACCTCGGCAACACCACAGCCCCACATCGAAGACCTCTCGCACCTCACCACTGCCCAACCACCATGTTGTCGTCGTGATCCCAGTGCGCCGTGCCGCTCCTCCTCTCTCTCTCTCTACCATCTGCTAACTTCCAATGACATGAGAACGCCGACGAAGCAAGGGAGAATCCACAGCCGAACCCATCGTCGGTGACGCCTCCTCCGTCCCCCGAGTACCGCCGGCCTCTCCTCCCACTCAGACGTGTGGCCGCCGCTGTCACTTCCATCCTTCGCCTGAACCTCCCGATCGACGCCCTACGCTATCGCCGTATCCTTCGACAAGCCAATGAAATAGCCGTCGACGAGCTCTCCCTCACCTTAGGAGCCTCGCCACTCGCCTAGCTCCACCGCCGCCGTCGACGGGCCGTCCGTGCCACCTCCACCATCGTCGGACCACCCCCGACCGCCCCCTCCAGGAGCCCCATGCCAGTGCATCCCTTCCCTACGGCGTATGCAACCCAGCGCACGATGAGAAACACATCGCGAGCACAAAAATTAGTAGCTCACGCAAGGGAGAGGTAAAGAGAGAATAAAATAATAAAATATTAATGTTATATAAGTTATATGTATTAATAGGAATTGTGACTTTTTGATATAGGTATCGGACGAATGAACGGAGACTACCATAAGATCACGTGCTTCGTCAGGAACGCGTAGACGCTGTAATCACCGCAATCTGAGACCTATATTTTTTAATATTATTTTTCCAAGATATAAGTAATTATCTCCAAATTACTTTTAAAATTCATATCTTCTAAAAATACGCATATTTTCCAAATACAAAAATACAGTTGTATTCTAATAATCAAGACAAACGTTTTGACATGTCATATAAAATATTTTGACGTGTACATTTCTTTAAATAAATCTTCAAACATTTGCGATATCTATTTTCTAATTTAGAAAATTAGTTTTAAATTCATTTTAAATCTACAAAATTGATTCTAAGCTTTCAAAAGTTATTAAAAATACATATGAGCCTTAGAAAAATATTTTCGTCATATATAAAATTACTAGCGAATGCCCGTGCTTGAAGGGCATGGCGAAGGTCATCTCCCGGGTGCGAAACCGAGGGGACAGTCGGTTTACGGGTGAAATGGCGACGGTACAGTCGTCTACCGAGCGCTAGAACGACGAGGACGATCGTCTCCCAGACGCAATACTGACGGCGAAAAGAAACCATGGGTCAGTCGTCGCAGGGGCACAAAAGCAGGGAATAAATCGCAAAAAAACACGGGCGCAAAGCGAAAAAAGAGTGATTGCAAATCCGTAAATAGGGGGAAGATGAGGGGTCTTTGTGTTTTATGAAAAAACAATAGCAAACTTGCAAATAAGGGGATTGTGGTGGACTTTTGTTTGGGGGTTACACCAAAACACCCAACTCCACACCTAACCACTCACCAAAACTTCATTGGGTCCCCCACTCTCCCAAACATTTTGTCCTAGTCATATTTTGATGCCATGTAGGACAAAGATTCGAAAAAAGTCATCATTTGTATAATAGATTTTACTCCCATCTAACCTATCTAAAAATTGTTAGCGAGTGTTTTGAATTGTTTTAAGCCTTTATAAAAATAGAAACGGCTAATAAAAATAGATAGAAAATAGTGTGGCCTTTAAACCAATTATTTCTTGTGATTGCAGGTACCGATTCTCGTGCACTAGCGCCCTTGGAAGCTCTAATCCCAGCATCGTCTTATAATACGATTCTCAAACCTGTAAGTCACTCTAATTCTAACTTTAGAAATCTGGATAATGTACTAGTATGAACTTAGGACATCATATATAGCCTCAGAACGGTTATTGACTTGAACAAATGACTAGAGACCTAATTAACTAAAGAACTAATCAACTGCAGAACGACTTTGACTCGAGAATACGACTGCCAACTTTCAAATTGGCTGGTTGTAGCATACTACCATCTACTTAGGTAAACTGTGTACTAATTGAAGTACCACATGCTCGAAGCATGGAATCATCTTTGTTGGACTTGTCTTTATCCTTAACTTTCTGGTTTTCAATCAATCAGTGGTCCTGGTTTAACTATCATAGTAAATATGGAACTACTCTACTGTTTGTTAATATAATCGACGTAGTAGAAGTTGATAATCGGCGTTCTTATTATTGATTTTACCAAGCAGACTAGTTTCATCTGGACCCAAGTTTGGATCACCCTGCTTGCGGGGATAGTGACATGCTTGACCAACCTTGACTAGTTTCGTTTGTGTGGATCAATGTTAGAATTCCAATTACCAGTCGTTCGCAAACATCAATTTTAAATACCTTTAAAAGAGTTACTTCAACCTTTTCATCACCATGGTAACTCTCTTGTCTCGTTCACTCTTGTCTACCATGTCATATTGTTTGTCACTTAAAAACTATGCAAGGACTTTGGATACACTTATTGCATGATTGATCACGTTTAAATAGTCGCATCATTTGCTGCATGACATCTATGACTCAGTGAATGCCAATTGAATAGAACATCTTGTGGTACATTTTGTGGAATATCTTGTGGTACATCTTGTTGAAAATATTGTGGAATATCTTGTGGAACATCCCGTGAGAAACATATACTTGATAAACATCACGGACACTTGGGGTTTTTGGAGTAACTTATAATAGCGAGTGTACGAGAGCGACCAGTTCAGGCTTCGTTGTTGTTTTCCCGACCGGGTTTTAGCAACCCCTTCGGTGACAAATTCGCAGACATGAATCACATATTATTGAACACTATCGTATTGTTGCACAGTTTTGGTTTAACCCGGATACGCACCCGTGGTATGAGATGGACTCTTGGTTGCTCAATGTACTTCGCTTTTTATGTCACGACCTAGGCTAGGCACAATTATACTCCCTTAATATTATCATCTCAATTATGTTTCATTATTGATAACATTATGGTTGCTCTTTGTAACCCTCCGTAGCTAGCAATACGGCGTAGGGTTACGTGTCAGGGTCAAGTATGGTATCGAGGAAGTAAGGGTATGGTATTCTGAGGACATGGCACCCTAGTGACAACTTTGCAAGGTGCCCATTGGGGGTTGGAGAGTTTTGCAATAATACCCCTCACATTTTCATTTTGACCCAATCTTGGTATTCTATGTATCTGTGTAAACATAGATAACAATCTGTACACAGTTGTCTTATAAGCTAAACACACTTGTAGCATATCATGTACACAGTTGTCTTATAAGCTGAACACACTTGTAGCATATCCTGTACATAGTTGTCTTATAAGCTGAACACACTTGTAGCATATCCTGTACACAGTTGTATTATAAGCTGAACACACTTGTAGCATATCCCGTACACAGTTGTCCTATAAGCTGAACACACTTGTAGCATATTCTGTGCACAGTTGTCTCATATGCTGAACACACATATGCACTGCTCTGCATATATATATATATATATATATATATATATATATATATATATATATATATATATATATATATATATATATATATATATATATATATAGCACTGGACATGGATATATGCATAACTGAATACACATATTTATGGGACTGAACATACACATATACTTCGTTGAACACACATATATACATAGCTGAACACACATATATACATAGCTGAACCCAGATATCTAAGGATCTGCTACAGGTGTGGGTTTTTACGTAAAAAGTGCAAGAGAGGCTATGATGGTCATTTTGATTAGGTTAGTGGGTATTAGTGGAGAGGTTGGCTGCCATGCATTGGCTACAAGAGTTAGTGGGGTGGGTGAAATCTCTAAAATACCCCTGGAGGGTTCTACACACTCTAAGCTCCACTTATCAACATCCACATGTACTTTATTCTCCAAACCTGATCCTATCCATCCTTTTGAGGGCTAGCACCAGCGAGAGAGTGTGGAGAAAAAAAGAAAAAAAAATTCAGATGTAGAAGGAGGAGTTTGAGGAGAAGAGCTTGCATGTTGAAGCTATGGAGCTAGAAGTGACCTAGAGCTTGGATCTTGAAGAAGAACTTGGAGGATTGAGCTAGGAGGTCTTCAACCCTAATTGAACCCTCAGGTAGAGATCCTCACACACTAGGGTTAGGTTTCTTCGTTATAACTGAAGTGATGATGCATGTTGCTTGATTTGCTTGCATATCCATGCATAACCCTTGAATCATCTCTTTTGTTCTTGCTGGAAAACGTAACCCGAATAGCTGAGGCTTAATCTAATTTCTGGTGCTAATTGGCTACATGAAATTGCTTGAAAAAAATGTATGGTGTGCTTATTGATGTCCTTAATAACTTTCATGTTCACAACTTTTTCCAATTCAAACTGGAAGTTAGGTTAAAAATTAGATTTTTGCAACGTGTCTGGAATTCTGTCACACTGGACACAGTTTAGAAAAATGGAGCTTATTATCTGCACACTCTATAGAATTTATTGTTCTTGGTCTTGTTGGAAATTTAACAAGTTTATCTATAATTTCATCTCAGTGCATATGTTTCGAAATTCTGACTGAAACATGCCATAAATTAGCAATCTTTACAGCCTTCCGAATCTGTCTGAAATCAGCAAAAACCCCTGTTCAGTAATAAATTCATAACAAATCAACCAAATGGTCAATTGCTATGAAATTTGAAATCTGACATGTTGGCATATAGGGCTACAACCCCCTTTGAATTAGTGTTTCAAGTTAAGTTCAATTATTTTGAGATATCATTATTGCAATGCTCTGTCCTGGTGCTGAAGCTAAACTCTGAACTGAAATATGGATGTTTAATTTGAAAATGCTTGAAAGTATGTTCTTGGTTTTGATGAATGTGGTCATTTATAACCCTCAGTGGTGTTAATGATAAAATGTTCAACCCTATGCTTTAGTTTCTCCCTTGCTCATAATGAAAGTGATGTATATGTTGTTGGTATCATTGTTGTTGGCAAATGATGCATGTTTGGCATGATGAAACTATGTGTTAGCTTGCCCATGAAAATTGAAATTGATGGAGCAACTAAGTCCTAGGGTAGATGATGATGCTAGAGGTGTCCACTTGCACAGAGCGGGTCGACCCTCTAGGCGGGTTCGGGGGAGGTACTGTGTCGGGTTGGTTTACGAGGACGAGTCTTGTTTAGGAGTGGCGGCCATGGCACACGGACCATGCACTGAGCTTCAGTAGATTGCCACTCGCATGATGTTTGCCGTGGAGTGTGACCCCACTTGCTCGAGGTTTACCGAGGAGTGGGGAGCCCCGACCAGCTGGCGGGTGCCGTTTTCCATCCCTACTTTAGGGATGAGGTTTAGTCCTCGTACTCTAGTCTCGTTCACGGAGTCTCCAAATTCAATAACATTCAAAATATAATGAACTTCTAATCATAAATGTAATGACCCTAATTTCTTTATACGCGTATTTGTACATATTTTTGAAGTAGATATGTCCGTATATTTTTGAGGAGTATGCCCGTATTTTTCTTTAATTATTTTGGTGGAGGAATTATTTTTAAATAGATTTAAACCCATTATTGATATTAGGAAATAAGAGTATTTGAAGAAATACATGTATTTGGAGTGTATGAAGTATTTCTACATGTATTTTTATTTTCTTAAAATACAAAAATCCAAATTTTTATTACCATGACAACACATCCTATTATGTGTCATGTTGTTAGCTAATAAGAGAACACTTGGCTTAGGGTTTGACTAAATGAAAAGAGGAGAGGGTTTTAGGGAAAACCTAAAAACTAGGCAAGAAAAACACAAAAACACAAAAAAATCAAGAAAATGTCACTCTCTCCTCCCCATTTCAGCTAAGGCCGAAATTTTGCCCACATTCTCTCCCCTTTTGCACCACCACTCCCTCCTCCCATCACCACCACAAGCTCCTCCCCTTCCACCACCATTGAACCCTCATTTTCTCTTCTCATTCCAACATCAAAATTAGCCCATAATTAGCCAAAAAATCCAACAAATTGGAGACCAAAATTGGAGCTTGGAGGAGAAGCTAGGAGCTCTTTCATCAAGGATTAAGAAGGGCCCAAGACTTATTTGGAGGACTTTTACAAGGTAGAACTTCTATCACTTAGGTAGGATTCTAGTTTTAGGAGTGGTTTCTTTTGAAGAAAATTAGGTTAGTAGGTTACACAAAATTTTGTATTGGAAATCCATGCTTAGATTTCATGATAGGATTTATATATTATCAAGGTTAGTTTTATCCCATGATGATTGCTTTAGTTGGTAGAATGGAATTTTAACTATCAATTTAACATGTTTTGCTAGTAGGTTAGTTGTACGGAGAAATTTTGGATCAAGTTCTTATTTTTTTTGAATTTCATCTTCATGCTTAAAGAGATAGTATTTTTATTATTTTGATATGTTAGAATTAGTAATTTTGTTCCATGTTGTAAATTTGGGAGTAGAAGTTTTATGCTAACATGCTAAATTGTGTTTGATTTGTGGTTAGGAAGTTAGTTTTAACATTAGCTTCAATTAGTGATTAAAATGTTTGTATCATAGTTTTAATTAAGTAGAAACATATTGATGGCTTGAAAATGGAGTAAACTTAGTATTATGATAGTTTTGTTATGTTAATTATGGCGCCCAATATGTTAGAAAACAAGTTTAGTTAGAAATGTTAGTTGCTGGAATTTTTGTTGTAGCAAGACAGTAACTTGTAAAATTCGTAGAAAATAGTAGAAAAATCAGAAAAATAAAATTAAGGACACTATGAAAAACTAGAGAAAATTTCCTCCAACTTTGAAGAGAGGCTGAGAGCCAATTCTGACTGCAATTAGGGTAACAGAGCCAATCTTTCTGGTGTGACAGTTTTGGGCAGATTCATGTGTTTAATTGCTTTGAAATTTTAATGTTGTATTTTATCTTGAGTTGAATTTGATCAATGTTGATGATACATCATTATATGCTCCTGAGATATGTCCTTATGATGATGCTTCATATATTATGATTTATGTAGAAATTATGATGATGAGAATTTGTGAAAGTATGAAATAAAAACGGTAGTTGAAACCGTTAAAGAATCATTGCTGAAACTATGATGTAATATGTTTAAAAATGAGAGTGAGGTTGAGAGTTTGACATCGGTGTTCTCGTTCCATTTTTGAAATGGGTGAGACGCCAGATGTGGGTTTGGGAGAAACACGGATAAATTGTAGGTGTTAAGGAGCGGACACGATATGATTCTCACTCGCTTCGTCACTCCCGGCAGGGGGAGTTGACTAGAGTTAGAGAGGCCGCCGGTGCGCTCGTGACGCACCTGGACGGTAAATGATGGGTTTCTCCGTTTGTCCGACAGAAAAACCGAGATGAATCTCACTCCGGTACCTTGTCCAGTTGGGTACGGAGTTACGAGAGGCCCCTCCAGTGCTCGTGTCACTGGAGTGGTACCACTTTTCACCCACCCTGGGTGAAGTCCGCTCCCTTAGCAGCCTATGGTTTATCCAGGTTCCAAATGCAGAACATTTAATTTTACTTAATTTAATCATTTATTACTTCAATTTTGTTTACTGTTGTTTACTTTCAGCAATTATACTCTGTTTTTAATTTCTGCGTAAACATGTGATGATGTGACACTTGTAGTAGTTAGTTAGTTAGGAAGACCAGTTCTAAACTGGGTTCTACTAGAGTGTTAGGAGTTCCTACTGGGTCACGCATTGACGTGTCTCATCCTGTGGTTTACAGGTACGAGATCCGAGCAGTCAGCGGGTGTCCCGGAGCCGGAGGCCAATACTTGTACAGCTGAGGTAGAGCCTACGGGCGACCTCATTCAGTTAGACTTCCCGGGTTTAGACTAGCGGGTGCGTTGTACCGGGTGGACTTTTGTACTTTTGGGTTAGGGTTTCTACTTTTGTTGTACTCGCTTTTTGTACCCCCGTTGTACAGCTGATGCTTGTATGTATATAAACTTATGGAAGTGATGTAATATAACTTCTGTGTTGTTGTATTTACTTTTCAGTACTGCGTTTTACTTTTTGTTGGAGCACTTTTCTTTCTCTGTGTACTATTCCAGTGTTATTGCAGTGGCCTGCTCATTTATTTTATATTCAACCACAAAAAATGCCTAGTAGTATTTAGATAAGAGGGCTCGAAGCCTGAGTCTGAATACTACGGTGACCTCGTCAGCTACGTTTCCCGTACTTGGGTGAGCAGGGCGTGACAGGTTTTTGTGGTGGCTCATGCAGGTCAGCTCACACTACGATACACGTAAGAATAGTACAAGTAAGCTCCAACATTAAAATTCGCAATTTTGGTACTGAATGTTGTTTCCCTGTTCATTCTTGCAGAATGGATCCGGGGAATGGATCGTCCGAGAACGAGACCCCTACTTCTGATGCTGCATCGTTTGAGGCTTCCCTGATGGAGAAGATTCCGATAGGGATTCTGGAGCATATGCAGCAGATGGAGGATAGGGTGGCTAGTGGTATGCCACCGAAGCCCGTGGGTATCAGGAAGTTTAGAGCTTTGCACCCGAGATCCTTTTCGGGTAAGGAGAGTCCTCTGGAGGTGGACAAGTGGATTAGGCATTCTAAGGATGATTTGGAGGCTATTGGATACCCGAGGGAAAAGTGGGTGGATGCCGCGAAGAGACAGCTGACACATCAGGCACGAGATTGGTGGGATGCTCAGGAGCTGCATTTGACTAAACCGATCTCATGGGAGAAGTTCAGAGAGTTGTTTGAGGCTCAGTATCTGCCAGAGACGAAGAAGGATGAGCTGCGGTTGAGGTTTGAGCACCTGACTCAGGGACGACGGAGCATAGATGCCTACGATGTAGAGTTTTCACTATTGAGCAGGTTTTTGCTCCGGTGTTGGTGCAGTCAGAGGCCACCAGAGCTAGGCGATTCAGGATGGGGCTGGACCCTGAGTTCAGAGCAGCGATGTCGACTCAGGTGTTTCTTACTTACAGTGCCTTGCTGGAGGTGGTCAAGATGCATGAGACGCACCTGAAGAGTGTGGGTAGAGGTCCAACAGCATCTGAGGGGCACCCTGTGTATCAGCCGAGGAGTTTCCCGAGGCCCACTCAGACCACTCAGTTTCGGAGGCCCGGAGCTCCGCCAGCATCACAGCGACGTCAGTCTTGTGGATTTTGTGGGAAGACTAGGCATGAGCAGCGGGATTGCAAGTTTAGGCATGGGCGATGTTTTACCTGTGGTCAGTCTGGGCACATCAGTAGGTAGTGTCCTCAGCAGGGACAGACTTTAGGATCTGGGGCACCAGTGGCAGTCCGGCCTGTGCATCAGCAGCAGAGGACCCTTTCACCGGCTCCACAGAGGCTTCCACTGCCAGCTCCACCAGCGCTTGGTGTAATGACCCAGAGAGGACCACCTAGGCCTCCACAGCAGCAGCAACAGCAGACCCCTAGGAGAGCGATGCCGAGGCGTCAGGCTTTCACCATGACGGATGTTGAGGCAGAGGACACCGGTCGTGTTATCACTGGTACCTATTTCTTTTTAGAGTTGAATGCTTTGGTATTATAGTATGTTATGTTTGTTGTTGTGATTAGGATGTTTAGATTCTTATGTTAGTTTATGTTTATTCTCTTAGGTGTTATTAGCGTTGCTTCCTTCCCTGCCTTATCACTTTTCGATTCGAGAGCATCCCATTGCTTCCTCTCTCAGCAATTTGTGACTAGGAATTCATTAGTAGTAGACTCATTTGCTTCTAGTTGGAACATCCATACAGGAAATGGAGTGATCCGCAGTTCTTCGGGATACCGACAGTGTCCTGTTGAGATTTGTGGACGTAGACTGTATGCAGATTTCTTAGTGATGGAGATACCTCATTTTGAAGCAGTATTTGGGATGGACTGGTTAGGGATGTTCTATGCCACTATAGATTGTAGTCTCAGGAAGATAGTGTTTTAGATTTCTGATCATCCAGAGTTTAAGTTTCTTAGTGGTAGTAGTTCCCTTGGACCATTGAAGTTTAAGGCCAGTCCAGTAGAAGTGATGATGGAGATGGATGCTGAACCTGTATTACCGAGGGTAGTCCGGGATTTTCCTGATGTCTTTCCAGATGATATCTATGGACTTCCTCCGAATAGATCATTGGAGTTCACCATCGATCTGATTCTAGGCACTCAACCAATTGCGAAGGCTCCATACCGTATGGCTCCTCCAGAGTTAGCAAAGCTTCGTAGTCAGCTGAAGGATTTGTGAGAGCGTGGTTTGATTCAGCCAAGAGTTTCGCCATGGGGTGCGCCAGTACTTTTGGTGAACAAGAAGGATGGATCTCGAAGGATGTGCATCGACTACCGGGAGCTGTGAAGAACAAGTATCATCTTCCCAGGATTGATGACATCTTTGATCAGTTGGGTGGATCGGGAGTGTATTCAAAGCTGGATTTGAGAAGCGGATATCATCAGGTGAAGGTCAAAGGATCAGATGTTCCAAAGACTGCATTTAGAACCCGATATGGTCATTATGAGTTCTTAGTGATGCCTTTCGGTGTTACTAATGCACCAGCCACATTCATGAGGTTGATGAACCAAGTCTTCTATGAGTATCTGGATAAGTTTGTGGTCGTCTTCATAGATGATATCTTGGTGTACTCGAGATTAGAGGAATATTATGTAGAGCATCTGAGGATAGTCCTGGAGACTCTGAGGCAGCACCAGTTATATGCTAAGTATAGCAAGTGTCAGTTTTGGCTAACCAAGGTAGCTTTTCTGGGACATGTTGTATCTGGTGATGGGATAGCTATAGATCCAGAGAAGGTTGCTGCAGTAGAGAAGTGGCCAGTTCCTAAGTCAGTAAAAGAGATCAAAAGTTTCTTGGGATTGGCTAGATACTGCAGGAAGTTCATCAAGGATTTCTCTAAGATCGCTACACCGATGACTCATTTAACCAAGAAGAATGTTGCTTACAATTGGTCAGAGGAATGTCAGCGAGCATCAAGGATTTCTCTAAGATCGCTACACCGATGACTCATTTAACCAAGAAGAATGTTGCTTACAATTGGTCAGAGGAATGTCAGCGAGCATTTGATGAACTGAAGCATAGATTGATCACTGCACCTGTCCTGACGATTCCAGACCGTTCGGGTGGATATGAGATTTACTGTGATGCGTCAGGCAGAGGATTGGGATGTGTTCTCCATTACAGGTAGGGTAGTAGCTTATGCTTCTAGATTGTTGAAGACTCATGAGAGGAACTATCCTACGCATGACTTGGAGTTAGCAGCAGTGGTGTTTGCATTGAAATTGTGGAGGCATTTTCTTCTCGGTGAACGTGTAAAGATATACACAGATCACAAGAGTTTGAAGTACGTGTTCACTCAGAAGGAGCTGAATATGAGGCAGCGTAGATGGCTCGAGTTGATGGCTGATTATGATGTCGACCTCCAATATCACCCTGAGAAGGTCAACGTAGTACCTGATGCTCTTAGTCGCATGCCGACAGTGATGATGTTGACTGTGCAGAGAGAACTTCGGGGTGATATTCGGCAGATGGAGATTGAAGTTGTCTTACCTGGTTCCTCAGTGATATTCGGTAAATCCAAGACACCTCGCATTCTCTCGAAGTGTCTATTCATCCTCTCCGCAACTCCATACGACTAAGAATCTCTCAATGTATTGAAATTCCTTTTTACTCCCTGCTCGTCACAGAATGTATTAACCTCAGTAGAAGTAAACTTGTCACTGTTATCGGATCTTATCACCTTCGATTTATTTCACATTTGACTCTCTGTAAGGGGGTTTATATGCCCTGAACTTCTGAAATTCCTCAAGCTTTTCCTTCATCACATACAGACATACTTTTCTGGAGAAATCATTGATAAACTATAGGAAGTAACGAGCTCCACAAGAGAGAGAGTGTGAACTAGTGTAGAACCCCAAATGCCGATGCGAACATACTCAAGAATCCCTCGTGTGTCATGCTTCCACTCACCGAAACCAACCTTTGTTTGCTTGACATAGACACAATCTTCACAAACTCCAGCTCTTTAAAGTTCACCCCTTTAATCAGACCATGCTTACTCAAAACGTCCATGCTTTTCTTTGCGACATGTCCAAATCGTAGATGCTACAGCCAGATGGAATCAATCTTCTACGAACCCTCAACTCCAATACTGAAATCTCTTATGATTATCATCCCCCTCAGCAAATATAAATTCATGACTTTGTCACCTCTCATCACTACCATCGATCCATTCAATGTTTTCATAGCTTCCTTCTTAATCAAAACCTTGTAACCCATGAAATTCAATGCCCCTAAAGAAACTAATGTGTTCCTTAACACTGTAACATGTCTTACATTAGTGAGTGTGCGCACTATGCCATCGAACATCCCAATTCTCACCACACCAACTCCAACAATCTTGCACATATCAGTGTTACCCATAAAGACTGATGCTACTCCTTTCTCTGGTAAATATAGAAGCACTCCCTATTTGGTATCATATAGAATAGGGGTGGCAAAACGGGTCGAGTCGGGTCGGGTTCGGGTCAATCAAATTTGACCTGACCCAGAAAGGGGTAAACCTGAACCAGACTCGGATTAAATCCGAGTCAAGGTTCGGGAACACGTACCCAACCCGGGTGCAAACTGAGTCACCCGTACCCAACCCAGTTTTCTTGCGGGTCGGGTTCGGGTTGGGTTCGAGATGAAAAGAGTGAAATTTTATTATTTAAATTTTGAAAAACACACTTACCACTAGTTGCAACCAAGAGGGCTCTATCCCAGAATCTTAAGACAACATGACAATGCCCCAAACCAAGTGTGCTACGGTAGTTGTCGTTGTTATGTTTATCGTTTTTAATATATTTCTTATAAATATTATTATTTGAAATTGAAAAGCTTAAAATGAAGGGATTGAGATTTCCAGGATTCGAACCCACAACCTCTTGATACACAACGAGAGGCTCTAACCAAGTGCTCCACTGGTGCTACTGTGGAATCTTTGTATTACATTATATGTATGTATATATGTATGTATAATATATAAACGGGTGGAATTCGGATCAACTGGGTTGAGGTGTCAAACCTGTACCCGGCCCGGATTTTATCCGGGTCGGTCGGTTGACCCAAATCCTACCCGACCCGATTGGCCCCTACCCATACCTAGCCCAAGAGGCCAAGTTCAGTTCGGGTCGGGCCAGGTCCATTTTTCCACCTCTAATATAGAACGACACCACTAAATTCATGATCCATGCATGATTCTTAAAATCTAATGAGCATATTGTGAGTACATCGTAGGCCTCTTCGCTCCTAACCTCCTCCGCATGTATACCATAACTGACGAAGATATTGTCACATCCTCCTTGTCTTTGTTCTTCCTCTCTAGACAGTCTCTCTTCCATTGTTTAGGTTTCTTACAAATATATCATGATTTGCATCCAGTCCTTAATATTAATCTCATCTTGTTACCTCCTCTCGCATTACTTCAACCTAAAGCAAATAGGTCATGATTGTTTGAATCTCCCTGGTCCGCTCAAACCAACTCCAATCATCCAATATCATGACTCCTCACTGTAAAGTCCCGTCTTCATGTCCTCAAGATTGAGAGTATCCTAAATATAAATCATGGTGTTGACAAACGTCATGTATCGCTCTGGTAACGATACGAGCAGAATCATCACCTCGTACTCTATCTTTATATGTAATCCAATGGACTTAATCTTCATCACTAAGCCTTTAAATGTTTCCAGTGATCTTTTAATGAGGCCCTGACTTACATCTTGAATATAAAAAATTTCGACAAGATCAGCCTGTTGGTAAGTGATTTTTTTCAGATATAGCTTCTCTAGATTTTGCCATAATACATTAGTCGTAGTCTCCTTAGACACATGGTAAATAACCGCATTTTATAAGCTATGATGAATGATTATTATAGTCGAATCATCCATCTGTAGGACCTGAAACTATGGGGAAAACAGTAGAGTGGGTTAATAGTGTTTTATGATAATTAAAAGGAATTTACCCTAATAAAAATCACAAACCAAGAGTGCAGAATAATAATAAAAGAGACAACAGCACAGAAAATGAAAACGCAAACAGAGTATGTACACCGGTTCGGATTCTCCTGAGTCAATTTCCGACTCCCTGGAATCCTACTCTAGCAACCCTCTAGTAAATCTCACTAGACATTAGTATCCACTAATAAACCCTCTTACCAACTCCTGGTAAGAGTAAATCCAATACAATAATCAGACCAATTCACATAACCCAAAAATGGTCCACTCTCACAACCCGAGAGTAATTCTTACACAAGAAAGAAGGAAATTGAAATACTCAATTTGAAACAATTACACAATCATATGCCTTGAATATGATCTTACTTAAAAGTGAAAGCTAGGTAGTATGTAAGATGTGCTCTAATTATATAGATCGAGCACTTACTACTTGTCCAAAGATGAGAAGCAATCAATGCTTGAAGATGTGAGCTTTTGAGCTTAAGTTGAACAGGTGATGAATGAGAGCTTGAGGAAGTTGGAAGCTTTGAATGCTAGTGATCAATGAGAATTACTGTAGCAAGAGTTCTGAAATGAGCGCCAACATTCCCTATAAATAGCCATACCAAAATCTCACCAAATCCCCTAAGAAATCCGCAACAACAAATGCTGGAACGGGCTGTAACGGGCTGTTTTCTAAATCACCAGACGTCTGGAGAAGGATCGTCAGGTGTCTGGTGTATTGTACTGATAAAGTATTAAATGCAGTCTAACGACTAGTTAGTCAAGCATCTGACAAAGAGTTCTCAGACATCTGGCTGACTGTTCAGACGTCTGTCCTGTAGGCATCAGACGGTCGAACTGGCGGGGGTCAAGAAAGTGCAACTCTCGGGGAATTCTGAGGGAATTTTCCAGACGTCTGGAGTTCAATATCCAGGCATCTGTCTCACTACTCAGACGTCTGGCTGGAAGCCTATAGACGGCACACGATGCCAAATGAGGAGAAGTGTTCTCATGCAACCAGACGACTAGAGTACATCTTCCAGACGTCTAACAACCTATTTAGACGTCAGGTAAGACAACTTCAGGCGTCTGTCTTATTAGGGCTTTCTAGGCCTAAGTCAGACATGCATGCCAGACGTCTATTGGTCATACACCAGACGTTTGATCTTGGGCTGTGTAACGACTGGTTTTCATGTATCTGGATTTATTATATTATAATATATGTTTTTGGTGGATTTTCTCCTCATGTGTGGTTTCGTCTCCGTAACTTTCATTTTCGATCGTTTCGTCGTGTTTTCTCGTTTCATCCTTAGGATCGTCGATTTTGAAGTAAGTCAGTTGTGACGGACTTCGTATCGGTCATATCTTACTGTTAGATCAAGCTTAGGAGTCTTAGGAATCGATCCCGGAGCTCCGCGCTCCGTATCGGAACTTTTGGTGCTCATTAGCCGGTGTAAGAAGGGCCACCGACCGACTAGATGACGATCCAGTCGGTCGGCAATCCTTCTTGGACCGACTAGTTGGCTTTCTAAATTATTCAGAAGTTACTGTTTATCGTTAGTCGGTCTAAGAACGTTGGTTGACCGACTAGGTTGCAAACTAGTCGGTCAGCAATGCTTCTTCAACCGACTAACTCTTCATCTTATTTTTGGTATCAATACTGTTCACTCTTAGTCGGTCTAAGAACGTTCATCGACCGACTAGATGTTAAACTAGTCGGTCAGTATTTGTTCTTCGACCGACTAAATCTAAAACCTATTTTCGTTCAGAAGTTACTGTTTACA
Organism: Scilla litardierei; assembly: GCA_030789695.1. Lineage (NCBI taxonomy): Eukaryota > Viridiplantae > Streptophyta > Magnoliopsida > Asparagales > Asparagaceae > Scilla > Scilla litardierei. The sequence continues at coordinate 221,650,085 of CM061134.1, read as the reverse complement.
CTTAGTCGGTCTGCGTTGGTCGACCGACCGACTAGTTGCCAAACTAGTCGGTCAGTGGTTGCTCTTTGACCGACTAGTCTGTGTTAAAACCCTAATTTCTGGGCAGCCGCCAGCCCAACCTATTTATACCCCTCCCAAACGTTTTCTTCTTCCTCCACTCGACCCAAAACCCTAGTTTCTCCCACATTGAGCCCCCATCTACCTCCAACCCTTATTCCTTCATTCCAAGCCCTAGATCCATCATCCAAACCATCCATCAACTCATTCCACCCCTCATCTTCCCCAAAATCTCATCAAACCCCCAAAATCCCCCAAAACCCTAGTTTCCCCAAACTTCTCCATTGGTTTCCAGATCTGGTTCCTAGGTTCTCCGGAGTGTTTCTTTCGTCTCCTCACGGTAAGAAATCGATCTCTTGACGTTTTCATAGCCTATTTGTATTTTTATGAAACCCTAATGGAATTCCTTGTTGTTTGATGTTTGTTTCCCCATAACAGCGATTTCCCCGTAGATTAGCATCCGTGAGACGAAGTTGGTCGTCATCCCCGGTGCTAGGCAAGTGAAACTTGCCAATTAGGGTTTAGGCCATGTTTTAGGCCATTTGCTTGTTGTAGGCGTAAAAGAGGCTAGGCGACGAAATGATACTCGCCTAGGCGCAAATTGGGGAACTAGCTTGACAACGAAGCTAGTTCCGACAATTTAGCATGTTGCACAATTCCCATGTCATGTTTACTTCCCATTAACGGTACGCAATTTAATTGTCATATCATTGCATCTTTTAGGTATTTCCGTGATTGCGTAGCTTCGCTACAATGCTTGTGTTCCTGGCTCGTGTTCCAGAAGCGGGCCATGTGTTGGTTGATAGCCAATGCCCGAATTGCTTGTTTCCGGCTAGGTGCACCCCTATGCCAAATGTTTATGAATCGTGAACTAGAATGCGAGCTCCTGTGCGGGACAACCCCGGCTCATTTACTGAGCTCGTGTGCGGGGACCCTGGCTCGATTACGTGTGGGTATTGGGGGTAAGGGTTAAGCGGCCAATCAACTGGGAGTCTGCCCGATCAGCAACTGCAGTGGTAAGGCGTAAACTCTGGGTTTTGGGGGTAGTTGTTAAGCGGCCAATCAGCGTGAATGTGGAACCATTCAGCTGTAAGGCGTAAACATCTACGAAACAACGTGTAACGTGATTAGTGAATTGATTGAGAATGTTAGTAGCTTGGCTACTCTTGTCTTGTCCCGATAATTGTTCTCTTGTACTTATTGTCTCGCCATGTCTTGCTTGTACATTCATGTTATAACTGCCATGTCATGCATACTATAACTGCTAGGTTGCTAGTTGCCTTGCTTTCAGTTTCCTTGCCCAAGTCTTTTAGACTTGCTGACATGTGCCCATTTACTCTTTTGGGTGACACATGTTAGATCCCGAGCCTGAGTACCTTGTTGAGGATGAGGTGTTTGCTGACGCCGAGCCCGAGCTTGTGTTTGACGGGGAGTACGTGGACACTGGGGACCAGTCCTAGTGTTTTCGTTGTGTTTCCCTTTGTTTTAGACTGCTGTTTTGTTGTCGGTGCGTAGCATATATACTCTGTTATGTCGCTGCTTTTGTTGGCCTTGTTCTGGGCCCTTAGACTCTTTCTTTTAGCCTGGTGGCTTTTCTGGATGTTGGACTTATTTTCATGTTGGACTCTTTATGAGATATGAGATTTTATTTCAGCCTGTCCTTGTGTTATTATTGTTGTTCCGTTGTGGTTACAGGGACATGTTTACGTTTTATTGACGCTTATCGGGTTTGGGGCTTCACAGCTCCATTCTCGTGCGGGCCTTTTCACGTCTCGCCTCCATTTTAGGGAAGCGTGGCGTGACAGGATGAAAGCTCAAATTTGAGCCGAATAAATCCATAGCCATATGGGATCAACTAATGAATGTTCTAAGTTGGTGTGCATGACATGGATATGCTTATAGTAAATAAATTCAAGGCTTAACATTCTAATATCAAAATGAAGTAAAGAATATGATAATTTACATGTTAATCATCTTCACTTCATATTTGATTCCTTGAGTCAATCTCTTGATATCCTCATATCATCGGTTCACTTCATCGTCACTTTTTGATATATATATTTGATCTATATTCGAAGATGCTTTAATTAACTACAAAAGAATGAGTTAGTCACAATTAATTATGTTTGCTCATCATTACATCCAAATTGGAGGATCTAATACTCAACACCATCTCCATCGTCTTCCTTTTAAAGATATCCGTTGGTAAAGTATCCGTGTCAGACACTACCCTATGGACACAAATCTTACTCAAGGTTGCATTCATTTTGTACTGTCATATCTCGATGTTTTTCTTATCATCGAACTTCTCGATTTTGTATTGTGATTCTCCAACCATCGCATGTGGACCACCCATATACGAACTCGAACCAATTGCTTTTCCGATTCCATCACCTTTCGTAGAAAAACTCTCTGACGTTACATTGAACTTGTTTCATGAATCTTGAGTTGATACCAATTGTTCAGGGATTTGGGTCCACCTGTTGGACTACTATACTTACTTGATACGCTTATTAGAAAGACAATCATCCCGCGGAATTTCAAGAATCGTTAAATCAACGAATAAAGCTAACGAATGTATCTGCAAAACCTGCAACATAAGCACTATATGAAAAGTAACATAAAATAAAAGATAAACATGCATTTGACACCACGATTTATACTGGTTCCATCCGATACTTGTTGTATGTCTAATTGGAGAGATCACTAATGCTTTAATAATTTTGGATTACAAAGTATGACGTCTGGTTCAAGGGAAAACCACATCCATTAAGAATTTGGGCAGAAAATAATGGGAAAACTCTCTTTTTGGATCTAAAATTACCCTCTCTTGTCTCCTCAGTTTGTCCTCTGTATTTCTACAAGTAGTCATAAACTTGTACATAAAATTCACATCATAATCGATCCAAAATTATGGTTTAACCCCCTTTTAGAACCCCTAACGGATCTGTGCTACAATAATGGATCACGGTCGGATTCGGGATCCGTCGCAGCCATCCGATCAAGGTGAGATTGCCTCTCGTTGCACCAAATAGCCAAATCTACTACCACCAGGTGATGCACATGATCACGCGAGGACCTGTCACGTGACACGCGCACCGTCCACGTCATGTCCCGAGCGTGTGCATGCTCGCGTCTGTGGGGCCTGTTCGTGATCGCGCCAGTGGGGCAGTAGCGTGGGCCTCATAGTGCCGAAGCAGAAAAACCACAAAAATAAACATGAGCCAGGCTTTACTGATTTTCCATCTAGGCTGCGAAAAATATGGTTTTTGGACTTTAGAAAATAAGTGTTTTGGGCTCCAAAATATCTTTTAAAAAATCTTCAAAAATTCTCATAAATCCTATATTAATCTTTGGGATATTTTAAATTTTTGGTATCATATTTTTCAATAATTATGGCTAAAAATCCCATTTATGTTGGATATTGGTTTTCCCTATTATATGTTTTGATGATAAACAAACACTATGCTTGTACTAATATGATTAGTGTGGCTATTAAGAAGCATTTGATAAGGTGTACATAAAATTATGGTCATAAACATGTACATAAAATTATTTCTAAATTTCACATCTTCGGGTTCGGGCATGCTGGGTTATAAAACATGCTGACCAATGATTCGTTCTGTTTCAGAGTGTTTTCTCACTACAGTATCGTTGACCGTGGACTACCCGGTCAACGTGGTCAATGGGCCGATTAAGGTCCCTTGGGTGCGTCGAGCGTGCGTAGACGCGACGCGAATCGGAGATGTAGTTGACGCACCATCAGCTGGGCCAGGTCTGGATCCTCGGCCTCTGGGGGGCTGAGGGGAAGCCTCGGCCCGGTGTGAGGTGCTCGGCCTCGGACGGTCGGGCGACGAGGGGAAGCCTCCGTTCGGATGGGTGCGCTCGGCCTCGGTCTCTCCTGGCGTCAAGGGGTGGCCTCGACAGAGCGACTATCTTCTGGTGGTGGAGACGAACGGGCTCATGGACGAGGGCGCTCGGCTCCGGCTGTGATGACGCTGAGGGGTAGCCTCGGCGCCGCGGGATCTCCTGGACCTAAATGGACGAAAGAGCTCGTCAGGGGGGTCGGACCTTGGTTCCGACCAAATCCCCTCCGATGCCAAAGTCAGATCTAGTCGGAGGGATGCTGCGGTGGGATCGGGCTCGGTTCACGGAGAGACCGAGCCCCCATCCTCGAGCCGAGCCATGGAGGAGAAATATGTAAAGGTGGAAGAAGGTGTAAGATGGAGTTGGTGATACCTCCGTTGTAGATCGTGAAGCTCCCCCCCTGGCGATGATGACCATCCTCCCCTCATATAGGTGACTCGTCCTCATAATGTGCCATGATGTGACATCATGGCCATCATTCATGGGGACGTGCAAATGTGGGAAGTTTTGACCTCCACTAATTGCGCCCATCTTGATGAGGAGATGAATGTCCTAAAGGTGGCCATGATGGACTCGGGGCAGTTGCCATATTTGGCGGGCCTTGATGGCTGGAGAGTGATGGCCATTTAAGTCGGGCCATTAAGCTGAGCCATTAAGCCGAGCCATGATGGTTATAGAGTGAAGGTCATTTAAGTCGGGCCATTAAGCTGAGCCATTAAGCCGAGCCATGATGGCTAGAGAGTGATGGCCTTGGACGGATGCCATATTTGGCGGATGCTTCCTTGATTTGGGCCTCGATTTCCTCCACTGAGGAAGTGGGCCTTCGTCATGGGTGAAGAATCGCGGCCCGTCCGTGAGATCCTTGGGCCGAGGCCCCAAGGTCGTAGTAATCCGGTTGACCAGTCATAGTTGACTTTGCTCTTCCGGGCCCGGTCAGAATAGCCCATTTGTCAACAGCCCCCATCTTCTGAGCTCTACCATGTTTGAGGTGGAGGTCGGGAGATGTAGTATAATGGGGAAGAGGCTGCAAAAACTTTGGTCCGTCTTGCAAAGTTGGCTGGGGACGTTAGATCGTCAGTCTGAGACTCGTTTGGTTACGAGGGGAGTCGCCCATCGACTTACGGCCGACGAAGGGGATTCGTTCGGTGGCGATGGGAGCTGCCCCTCGGCTTACGGCCGACGAAGAAGATTCGTTCGGTGGCGAGGGGAGTTACCCCTCGACTTACGGCCGACGAAGGAGATTCGTTCGGTGGCGAGAGGAGTTGCCCCTCGACTTATGGCCGACGAAGAAGATCCGTTCGGTGGCGAGGGGAGTTGCCCCTCGGCTTACGGCCGACGAAGGAGATCCGTTCGGTGGCGAGGGGAGTTGCCCATCGGCTTACGGCCGACGAAGGAGTGCTCGGCCTGCTGGGGGGTTGCCCCCAGCCCTTTGACCGACCCGTTCGTTCGGTTGCGAGGGGAGTTGCCCCTCGACTTATGGCCGACGAAAAGGGTGAAGTCCTTGTGAAGCCTTTCGAAGATTCCATGGTGGCACTCTGCCACTGCTTCGTCCAGCTCGGTGGATGCAGGAGTCGTTCGGTAAGCGGGGACCCAGCAGCGCGGTCGGAGGAGCGATCTGGGTGCCTGAACTTGGATGGGGGTGCTTCGGCCAGATCAGCTTGGCCACGGTCGGAGGAGCGGTCTGGATGCTCGACTGGTTCAACAGCTCCGTCGCAGCGGGGATAACTTTGTAAGCTCGACAAGGTGGCTTGGCGTTGAGACTCCGATACTTGGCAAGGTGGTCAGACTCGTCTGGTCGGCCTCCTCCTGGGTTGGTTAAACTGGTGCTGTCGGCCTCCTCTTGGATGGGTCGGCCTCATCTAGACACAGCTCCAATTCTATTTCCAACTTCAGCTCCAGCTTTTGTTTGGATCGTATCTCCTGCTCCAGCTCCGGCTCCAGCTCCAACTCCAGCTTTTGTCTGGATCCTAGCTCCGGCTCCGGCTCCAGCTCCAGCTCCAGCTTTTGGCTGGATCGTATCTCTCGCTCCAACTCCAGCTCCAGCTTTTGGCTGGATCGTATCTCTCGCTCCAGCTCCAGCTCCCGCCTGGCTAGTTTGGCCTGGTTGGCCTCTTTGTGTGTCTTCCTAGCCCCATTCATGTCTTGGGTTCGCCTAAGAAGATGGCGAACTCGAGCCGATGGAAATCATGTCGGTGCTAGTTAGTTGGATGGGTGCTCAGTCTCGGCCCAAAACTGGTCGGTCCTTATCGGTCAGCCTCCTCGGTCCACGGGACAGATAGCCGTGGGATGCCCTGATTTCGATCGAGGCTCGACAGGATCTGAGTGAATTATAGCTGGAGGGCTTGAGGCATTGAGTTTGGTCAGATCGGAGGGCCCGACGGTCGCAGTCGGCCTCGCCGAGGTCGCCTCTTCCAATCGGGGTGGATGTGCATGGAGGGTCGTCGTCGCCCCCGAGGGGGGGGTCAGAGCGGTTCGCCACCGAATCTGAGGGTGTCGGAGAAGTGGTCTTCGACTCTGAGGGGACAGGAGCGTCCCGTGTCGACACGATGGGTGGCAGGTGGTGCCGATCAACCCTATGGGTCTTCAGTTGCGCCGGATGAAGTTGATCCCATTCGATCGAACTCTAGGAGCCCCGATCTCCGGCATGGGAGCCTCGACCTCCGTTTGGCGAAAACTTGGCAGCTTCCATTTGGGCAATTAAGGGACTGGTGGTCTCGATCTGGAGTCGACGGTGCCCGAGGCGAGCTTCATGAATTGCCCCTCAGGTCTCATCGATGGGTCGCTAAGCTCGTAGTCCCAGATCGATGAGCTCCGTTAGCACCATTGAAGGAGCTGGGCTCGTGGGTATTTCCGTCAGGGTAGAACCGAGTTCGGGGGTGCCTCGTCATCCATCGAACGACGCTCAGATCCTGCTCCGGTGATCGAAGTTCGACAGGGGTCGATCGACACTCGTTCCCCTATCTGGATCCATCGACGGGGCCGCTGAAGGAACCCATGGCGAGCTATCAAGCCCATATCCGTTTCCGAGCAAAGTCTCGTTTGTTTGGAAGGTAGCCCGCCTCAGATGTTGCCGCTTTAAACTTCCGCAACTGATACTCAATTGTTCAGGAACACGCTAATCATCCCCTCGGTCGCTACGTCATCATGCTTAGCCCCTTCCGATTGACGCTGGAACAATCGAATGAATGGGTCTTGCTTATCCCGGGGTGAGGAGGCAGCGGAGAATTGAAAGGCAGTAGCTTGTTGTTGCGAACAATCGGCAGTTTCAGGGTTTATTAGCCCGCTGATCATCCTTCGGTACAATCGGTAGTGGGTGGCTCGGTGGATAGCCCGCGCGAGCAGATTGTTAGGATGGCAGCTCGGCATGGAGGGCAACTTCGGTCGGTGGGAGCTGCAGATGTGATTGGTGAAGGACGTGCGCATCCATGCCGAGCGGTGGTGACGACTCCTTTGAGCTGTAAGGAGATGGGCAAGATGTTCAGGCCGAGCAAGCACCAAGCGCCAGGAAGTCGAAACCCCTACACGAACAGCCGCGTGGGTTGTTTCCCCATGGTCGAGCAGCGAGCATAAGTGGTGAAGGGCCCGAGCCCCCACCGGGAAGTCGTTGGACAGAGGGGGGACCTCGATCTTGAGGGATAAGGCGGTGACCTCTTTTGTGGACGGTGTCGTTTGGGGGTCCGCCAGAGACTGGGAGTTCGAGCTCATGGACGGCTCGCCTCCGGTGCACCTGCGGTTGTCTTCTTTGCCGTAGCCGTTGTGGCAGCCGTCCCCTCAGGCAAGAGAGGCGGCGCCGATGTCTGTGTTGATGTTGGGCTGCCAAGAAAAGATGTTGCAGGTCCGGGTGACGGCGAGGATGTGGGTAATGAGGACGACAATGGTGATTTGGACAGCGGGATCTCGAACGCTATTTGGTGAACAACGCATCGGAGTCCACCCCTCAGATCTACACGACCTCTAGGTGGGAGAGCACCAGCCGTCGGATCAGGGTGCAAGGAGTTTGCCATTTGGACTTAAGCTCGATCCACATCTACTTGGTGATGATTGGCGTGCCGATGAGGAGTCCAAGCCAGGCATTTCGTCGAGTGGAGGTCCATGATGTCCACCGCTGGGCGCGTCGATGTTGCCTTCCCAATGAATTCATCCTCGCTTGCATCTCCACTTTGTTGCTCAAGGGCCTCATCCGCGGTGCCAGTGAAATCGTTGGTTTCTTGCAGCATCTGTCTCTACGGAGACTTGGGCGGAAGAAGTGAGCATGGATGCATCAGAGCTTCGACAGGGCAATCTTTACAGGGGGTTCTCGAGCTCGGTTCCTATAGGTCGGTCGAAAGTGGAAGAGCACCGGTTGGACGAGGACGTGACCCGACCTGAGAATAGTTCCGTCGTTCGGACACCCCCATTAGTCGGATGAGCTCGTCTTGGACGAATTCCTACCAGATGGGAGCTTGATCGAACGAGTATGATCGGCAGAGCTTGGCCCTGACGAGATCTTGCGCAGCCGGACACCCCCGTCGGTCGGACGCCTTCGTCGGATGGGTCCCGATCTAAGGAGTGCTCAGACGGAGGTGGTTCCACAAGCCCGGCATGGGGGGCTAGGTTAGATCGGCACAAAGGTAGATCCTTAGGCGTGACAGGTGGCAGTGTTGGCAGGGTCGGCTGCTCGGCCGGCCCGCCCGCTCCGTTTCCGGCAGGACCTGTCGACGGAGGTAGCTCGGTGTGAAGTAGCTCGGCAGTTGTAGTGTCCGATCACTCTATGACGCGATCCCACAAATGCTAAGAGTGCCACCAATGAAAGTGCTGCGTGAAGTGGATCGGTCCACCTCAACCGGTGCCTGGGCAGACATCCTCTCCGTGCATCGGGCATCCCATGAATGCCCCAGTTTGCTTGATTCTGGTGGAGATTTGTTGGAGTTCATCCTTGCGCATGAGGCGTTTGATGGAATGCGATGTAGAGATTTCCTTCCTAAACACAAAAGAGGGTTCCCAAAGCAGAAACACAAGTCACCATACATCAAAAATAACATTGGAGGCTTTTGAGTTTCAGATAACCTTTTTCTTTGAGACGAGTGCTGAGATTTTTCTGCGTATAGTTGTGGAGAGGGAGATAGAGCAGAGTGGTTTTGATTAGAGGAACGGATCCTTGCCGGTGTGGTTGGCGACGTGGATGTTGACTCGTTCCCACAGACTAATGCAATTACTAATTAATTAATGTATTGAAATGCAGCTTAAAATGTATTGATTAGTTGACTATCCATTCCCTAGTTAATTAATGCTAAGTTTCATAAGTTTGAATTTTTTACCATTAGTCGACTAATGCAATTACTAATTAACTAATGCAAAAACGCAAACTCTTCTTTGACTAAAACCATTAGTTGGCTAATGGCTATGCGGGTCGACTAATAGTCACATTGCTTATGTTTGACTCTAGAATATAGACATTTTTTGATCCATTGCAGCTATATTTATTTGTAAACATGAGTGTTGGATTTCAGTGCTATAAATAGGGTCTATATATATATAAATAGGGTTTGAGACCTTAGATGTTTACCAAGATTTGAAAATCTTAAAAGCTTTGATATCTTATATCTTCTTGTCCCAAAAAAATGCTAAAATTTTGTCCATGTTATAAACGGGCTTCTTGGTGGGCCTACCCGTTAGTGGGTATCCACCCATTATGTAACCCTACCACTATAAATATAGGGCTATGGTCTCCATAGCCGCCAAGTTTACAACACGTTATCAGCACGCTCAAAGCTAAGCCGAACCCCTGCCGATGGACGGACGCGACGGACGGACGCGACGCGAACGGGCTTCCTTCACCGAACGTCGCTAGATCCGGCGGGTAGGATCTAGAGGTAACTTTCTCCCTAGATCTAAATTTTGCATATGTGCATATGTGGTGATTCAACTTTTTGGATCAATCGATCAAAAATATACCGTTTTTATTGCCAAAAATCACCCTTTTTCAATAAAAAACGTATTTTTGGAAGAAGAAAAATTGGTTTTTCCCACTAAAAATCGGATTTTTACCCGTTCTTTCTCTCCAAAAATCACCCAAACCCTAAAAAGGGTTCACCCACGCCCCCCCCCCCCCCCCCCCCCCCCCCCCGTCGCCGGCAGCGACGGGGCCTTCCCGCCGTCCCTGCGGCGGTGGGAACCCCCCGCCGCTGCAGGTGGGGGTTTCCCCGCCGCCTGCAGCGGCGGGCAACCCCCGCCGCCGCAGGCGGGGGCACCCCCCCCCCCCCCCCCCCCCCCCCCCCGCCACCGCAGGCGGGGGCGATCCCCGCCGCCTGCAGCGGCGGGCCCCCCCTCCCCGCCGCCTGCTGCGGCAAACGGGCCCGCCCGCCAGTAGCGGGTACGGGCCCGGCGTGCGTACCCCAAAACCCTAACTAGGGTTTCTGACCCAGAAATTTTTTTCGAATTTTCAAAAAAATTTCAGATTTAATTGCGATTCTTTTTCGTTATAATCTGGACCAAATTGCATGTGATTTTTACTCATCGCAATTATATTTGGATTTATGATTTTCTTTAAAAAACGTTTAAAAATTAAGAAGATCTTGCGACCGCTCTGCCGTTAGTCAACTAATCTAACGGTGCATGACGTTACCTAGTGGTCCAATAATTTTTAAACGGTAGATTTCATTTTCCATTATAAACTGCCTGTGATGAATAAATAAATTGCCTGTGATGTATAAACTGCCTGTGATGATGCCTGCTGCATTATAACTGCCTGCGACGAATGATTAATATTTGCTGTGGTTTTGGATCGGCTAGTGATCACCATTTTACTTTTCATGCATTATTTTCTTTTTGAGAGAAAAATGTAGTAAGGATAATTTTGTAAAATTACGAGCCCGGCGGACGCCTCAAGAAGATGAAGGACTATTCCAGAAGAATAGGGGCCCCACGGGGGTTCCCGAGTTGTACTTTCTTTCTTTTTGGGACTGTAATGGACTGTAATTAATTATGGTGATTAGCCGATCCACGCAGCAAATATTTATGTCTGATGTGCTTGATTATTTATTTTTCTGCAAAAATATCTAATTAATGCTATCTTTTTACATGCTAGAGTGATAAATGGCCAAAATTGCGAGCGTCGATTTCGACGTTTTGGATGCTTCAGGAAAGAATTACTTAAGCTGGCAGTTGGATATAAAATTCCATCTGCGAGCACAGGGATTGAGTCACGCCATCGCCTTAGGCGATAAGGTTTCTGTAACGACTGGTTTTCATGTATCCGGATTTATTATATTATAATATATGTTTTGGTGGATTTTCTCCTCATGTGTGGTTTTCGTCCCCGTAACTTTCATTTTCGATCGTTTCGTCGTGTTTTCTCGTTTCTTCTTTAGGATCGTCGATTTCGGAGTAAGTCATTTGTGACGGGCTTCATAACGGTCGTATCTTACTGATAGATCAAGCCTAGGAGTCTTAGGAATCGATCCCGGAGTTCCGCGCTCCATATCGGAACTTTTGGTGCTTATTAGCCGGTGTAAGAAGGGGCACCGACCGACTAGATGACGATCCAGTCGGTCGGAAATCCTTCTTGAACCGACTAGTTGGCTTTCTAAATTTCTTAGAAGTTACTGTTTATCGTTAGTCGGTCTAAGAATGTTGGTTGACCGACTAGGTTGCAAACTAGTCGGTCGGCAATGCTTCTTTAGCCGACTAACACATCATCTAAATTTTAGTATCAATACTGTTCATGCTTAGTCGGTCTAAGTTCATCTTTCGACCGACTAGTTGTTAAACTAGTCGGTTAAGTTTTGTACTCAGACCGACTAATTCTTAGTTCTCATGTACAGTCGAGTTACTGTTCACTCTTAGTCGGTTTAAGAACGTTCATCGACCGACTAGATCACAAACTAGTCGGTCAGTATTTGTTCTTCGACCGACTAAATCTAAATCCTATTTTCGTTCAGAAGTTACTGTTTACACTTAGTCGGTCTGCGTTGGTCAACCGACCGACTAGTTCCCAAACTAGTCGGTCAGTGGTTGCTCTTTGACCGACTAATCTGTGTTAAAACCCTAATTTCTGGGCAGCCGCCAGCCCATCCTATTTAAACCACTCACAAACGTTTTCTTCTTCCTCCACTCGACCTAAAACCCTAAAATCTCCCCCATTGAGCCCCCTTCTCCCTCAAACCCTTATTCCTTCATCCCAAGCCCTAAATCCATCATCTAAACCCTCCCTCAACTCATTCAACCTCTCATCTCCCTCAAATCTCCATCAAACCCCCAAAATCCCCCAAACCCCCTAGTTCTCCAAACTTCTCCATTCGTTTCCAGATCTGGTCCCTAGGTTCTCCGGAGTGTTTCTTCCGCTTCCTCACGGTAAGAAATCGATCTCTTGATGTTTTCATAACCTATTCGTATTTTTATGAAACCCTAATGGAATGAATGTTGTTTTGATGATTGTTTCCCCATAACAGCGATTTCCCCGTAGATTAGCATCCGCGAGACGAACCTTCGTGATCGTCATCCCCGGTGCTAGGCAAGTGAAACTTGCATCTCTTGATTTGGGCCATGTCTTAGGCCATTTCCCTTGCTTTAGCGTAAAAGAGACTAGACGGTGAAAGGATAGCCGTCTAGACGCCTTTGACCTAGCTTGACAACGAAGCTTGGTCCGTCACCCTCATCATGCTTGTATGTCACATTTACTTTAAATTAACGGTACGCGAATATGTTCATGTCATTGCATTTTTCCTGTCACGTTTAAATTCAATTAACGGTACGCAAATATCTGTTCCTGGCATTGCATATTGATTTGTCATTATGATTGCGTAGCATACGCTACAATACTATTATTTTCCTGGCTCGTGTTCCAGAAGCGAGCCCTGTAGTTGGAAACCCCAACGCTCGACACATATGGGTGGGGTAAGAGATAAGCGGCCACCTGAGCACGAGTTGGCCTGATCCGCCACTCCGGCCAGCAGGCGAAATCTCTAGTGTACACGTGATTAATAGTGATAGAGATAAGCGGCCTGAGCCACGAGCTGGCCAGCAGGTGGACTCTCTATGCACTAAGTGATAAACAGTGATAAGTGAATAGTGATTAGTGAATTGGTAGCCTTGGCTACATAGTGTGTGCTTGTCTCTCTTTTAAACTGTTGCATCTTACTTAACTGCCATGTCATTGCTTAATATTATAAGTGCTAGGTTGTTAGTTACTTTCAGTTTCCTTGCCCAAGTCTTTCAGACTTGCTGACATGTGCCCCTTTCTCTTTTGGGTGACGCATGTTAGACCTTGAGCCCGAGTCACTCGCTGAGGGTGAGATGTTTGCGGACGCCGAGCTTGCGCCCGTGTTGGACGAGGACTTCGTAGACACTGGAGATCAGTCTTAGTGTCTACGTCTAGTTTTGTTAGATCTTTTGGGTTGTCGGTGCGTGGCACCTAGTTTGATACTCTGTTATATTTGTCTTTTGTTTGGCCTTGTTCTGGGCCTTTAGACTCTTCCTTTTAGCCTGGTGGCTTTTCTGTGATGTTGAATATTTTGTGGACAAACTGTGGGATTGGTATTTCATGTCCGTCTCATATTATTATTATTATTGTTGTTGTTTTGTTTGCAATTACAGGGACCTGCTTATACTAAATTTACGCTTATCAGGCGTGCAGCTTCACAGCTCCACGTTTGAGCGGACCTTCTCACGTCTCGCCTCCATTTTTGGGAATCGGGTCGTGACAGTTTCTGATATAGATAAAGCGAAAGCAATTATCAATATCAGACGCCATATCGATCGGACCCTGAAGGCCGAGTACCTAACGGTGGAAGACTCGTATGAGTTGTGGACCGCCCTCGAGGACAGGTATAAGCATCAAAGGGATGTTATCCTACCTCGAGCGCGATATGAATGGAAGAACCTCCGTCTCCAAGACTTTAAGTCTATTGCCGAGTACAACTCGGCACTTTTTAGCATCACCTCACGCCTGAAGTTGTGTGGTGAAAAGGTGACGGAGGAACGCATGTTAGAGAAGACGTATACATCCTTCCATGAGAAGGATGTCATACTGATGCAACAGTATCGTGAACGAAAGTTCACAAAATACTCTGAGCTTCTCTCATGCCTTCTGATGGCAGAGCAGAATCGCGACCTCCTTCTGGCCACCCACAACTCACGCCCAACCGACACTGCTCCTGCGCCTGAAGCGCACCACAGCTCCTTCCATAAGAAAAGGGGCAACTTCAAAGGCAAACCCCAGAAGGGTAAGACCATGAAGAAGCAGGCTCGAGGACCCCCTCCAAGAAACAACCAAGAGGGAAAGAAGAAAAATGTGTGGAAAAGAAAAGACGACGGCCATACTTCTGCCCCCAGAAAGGACTGGGAAGATAAATGCCACAGGTGTGGCATGACTGGACACTGGTCCAGAAATTGTCGTACTCCATGCCACCTTCAGGAGTTGTACAAAGCAAGCCAGAAGCAAGTTGAGACAATCCTGGCGGTTCAAGAAAACCTGGCACCAATCAGGTTCATCGCTGAGGACTTCTCCAACGATGACCTGCTCGACTGAGGACATTTATCTACTTTATATATGCATTGTAGTTTTTTCCTTTTGAAAAACAATTTATCTGCTTATCTCTGGCATGTTTAAGTACTTTTCAGACATCAAATTAATTTTCGTAGTATATTCCTTTGTGTTTTGGCCTTATACTGCGACATTTTTTCTTTTAAAATAGATGGACTTTAAATGCCTAGTGGACAGTGCCTCTATGCACACGATCCTCCAAGACATCTGCTTTTTTCAAAGCATTAATAAATACGATGGCATCGTAAATACGATTTCCAGTCCATCAAGTATCATTGAAGGATCAGGAAAAGCACATTTTATGCTCCCCAATAGTACAAAACTACTTATAAAAGATGCCCTTCTCTCCCCTAGCTCGCATAGGAACCTGTTAAGCTTTAAAGATATCCGCTTAAACGGATACCACCTAGAAACAGTGAGCAAAGGAAACAGTGAATACCTTGATGTAACGTCTCATAAAAACGGTGCTAAAAACACCGTCGAACGTTTTGAGGGACTCCCGTCGGGTCTCTACCACACAAGGATCAGAGCAATGGAAGCAAACACATTGGAGCACCAGAAGTGCCAAAATCAACCAGAATTCAAACTCTGGCACGATAGACTAGGACACCCTGGAAGGAATATGATGCGTCGCATCATATCCCAATCCCGTGGAATTAATCCGAAAAGCCTGACGCTACTTCGGAAGGGTGCAAATCCTTGTCCCCCTTGTTACAAAGGGAAATTGATTACGAGACCATCCACCCTGAAGGTGGACTCTGAGTCTCCAAGCTTCCTAAAAAGAATACATGGTGACATTTGCGGGCCTATTCACCCCGCAAGTGGACCATTTCGGTACTACATGGTACTAATCGACGCATCTTCAAAATGGTCGTATGTGTGCCTCTTGTCCACCCGCAACGTAGCCTTTGCAAAGCTACTTGCACAAATTATAAAATTGCGGGCACATTTCCCAGACAACCAGATCAAGAAATTGCGTCTGGACAATGCTGGGGAATTCACCTCACAAGTCTTCCTAGACTACTGCCAAGCAACCGGCATAGAAGTTGAACATCATGTAGCTCATGTTCACACCCAGAACGGGTTAGCCGAATCTCTCATAAAGAGACTACAATGGATCGCTAGACCATTGTTAATGCAATGCCAATTGCCGGTATGTGCATGGGGACATGACATACTGCACGCTGCATCGCTGATAAGATTACGACCGTCAGGTAGTCAATCTTATTCTCCGATGCAACTTGCATATGGGAACCCGCCCGATATCTCTCACTTGAGGATATTCGGATGTGCTGTCTATGTCCCCATAGCACCACCGCAGAGAACCAAGATGGGTCCTCAACGGCGTCTTGGTATCTATATTGGTTTCGACTCACCATCGATCATTAGATACCTCGAACCCCTTACAGGGGATGCCTTTAAAGCACGTCTAGCAGATTGTGAGTTTGATGAAAGCATTTTTCCAAAACTAGGCATTAACACACAGAAGCCAGAAGCTTCAAAGACCATTACATGGGACACAAAGACTTTATCCCATTTTGATCCGCGCACAAATCAATGTGAAGAAGAGATCCTGAAGATCCTTCAAATTCAGAACACAGTTCACATTTTACCGGATAAATTCACTGACAACCAGAAGATTGTCAGATCACACGTCCCTGCTGCAAATACGCCAGCTAGGATTGACATACCCAAAGACGGATGCAATCCACCTGCAGCAGAAGCGGTCGTACCTCAACAAAAAAGAGGACGACCCCCAGGCTCCAAAGATAAGAATCCTCGAAAGAGGAAAAATCCTGGAGCAACAATTACGATACCACCACAGGATGCTGAGCTCAGCCCGGCTACCTCTCCACTCCTAACAACCCCTGAAGAGGAAAATATATGAGAAATTTCATTAAACTATGTACGTACCGGGGAGGTACTGGACAGAAAAAGCACAATCATCGATGACAACTTCGCGCTCATTATTACCACTCACGTCACTGAATACGACGATGAGACCGATCCACGCTCTCTAGCAGAATGTAAACGCAGAGAGGATTGGCCAAAGTGGAACGAGGCAATAGGAGTAGAGCTGGACTCACTCTCGAAGCGCAAAATTTTTGGACCTGTAGTCCTAACACCAAAAGGTGTTAAACTTGTGGGATATAAATGGGTATTCGTGAGAAAAAGAAACGAGAATAATGAGATCGTGCGCTATAAAGCGCGCCTTGTTGCACAAGGTTTTTCCCAACGACCAGGAATAGACTATGACGATACCTATTCCCCGGTCATGGACGCGATCACTTTCCGTTTCATTATCGGCATATCCACGAAGGAAGGTCTGGATATGCAGCTCATGGACGTTGTGACTGCATACCTATACGGAAATATAGATAAGGACATCTATATGAAAATCCCAGACGGATACAAACTACCGACAAAAATGACAGAAAGACCTCGGGACGTCTATTCCGTCAAACTCCAGAGATCACTGTATGGTCTCAAACTGTCAGGTAGAATGTGGTACAACAGACTGAGTGAATTCCTAGTGCAACAAGGATTCACAACAAATGAAGTCTGCCCTTGCATCTTCATACGAGCAAAGGGAACAGGATTCGTAATTATCGCCGTCTACGTAGACGACTTGAACATCATCGGATCTCCTGCAGAGATAGATGAGATATCCAAAAGTCTTACACAGACTTTTGAGATGAAAGACCTCGGCAAAACGAAGTTTTGCCTAGGACTACAAATTGAACATTTAAGCGGAGGAATCCTGTTGCACCAATCGACATATACAAAGAAAGTGCTGAAAAACTTTCTTATGGACAAATGTCATCCGCTTAGCACACCAATGGTCGTCAGATCATTGGATGTTGAAACAGACCCCTTCCGACCGCTGGAAGAGGGGGAGAAAACACTAGGTCCTGAAGTACCCTACTTAAGTGCAATTGGAGCACTCATATACCTGGCAAACTGCACGTGTCCCGATATAGCGTTCGCAGTAAATCTACTAGCCAGATACAGTTCAGCGCCCTCAAAGCGCCACTGGAACGGAGTGAAACAACTTCTGCGCTACCTCCAAGGGTCTGTAGACATGGGACTATACTTCAAGAAAGGTGTATCCACCGACCTGGTCGGTTACGCAGATGCGGGATACAGGTCCGACCCACATACCGCAAAGTCCCAGACCGGTTTCGTATTCACATACGGTGGGACGGCCATCTCATGGAGATCCGTGAAGCAGACATCCACAGCGACCTCATCCAACCACTCCGAGCTCATCGCGATCCACGAAGCTAGCAGAGAATGCTTTTGGCTTCGATCAGTCATCAACCACATCCTCAAGACCACCGGTCTGAAGACGGGAGATCTTGGACCTACCACCATGTATGAAGACAATGCTGCCTGCATCGCCCAACTACGAGGTGGCTACATCAAAGGTGACAGGACGAAGCACATTTCCCCCAAGCTCTTCTGGACGCATGAACAACAAGTGGACAACCAGATCGACATCCAGCATATCCAGTCCTGCAACAACCTGGCTGACCTATTCACTAAAGCTTTGCCTCGCAGTAACTTTAGAAAACTTGAACTAGGAATTGGGATGAGACAGCTGAGAGATGTACAAGCCTGAAGCTTGTACTTATCAGGGGGAGTTAACGTAGTGATGTACTCTTTTTCCTTGGCTGTTGGTTTTTTCCACTGGGATTTCCACAGTTAAAGGTTTTAACGAGGCAGCCACATTAACTCTGGATCCAGAAGTATCCACCACTGATGTTATCCATCGATCAGGGGAAGTTACATAGACGTGTACTCTTTTCCCTTAGCCACTGGTTTTTCCCACTGGGTTTTCCTTGGCAAAGGTTTTAATGAGGCAAGCACTCTTAGACTTAGAGATTCAGAAGTATCTCCAACCCCATGATCAAATAAGCTTCATGAACCCTGAAGCGTTCACCATGGCTTACAACAATGGATGGATAAGGGGAAGTGTTATAAACGGGCTTCTTGGTGGGCCTACCCGTTAGTGGGTATCCACCCATTATGTAACACTACCACTATAAATATAGGGCTATGGTCTCCATAGCCGCCAAGTTTACAACAGTCCAGATTTTGTTCTTTCAAATTCATCTATCTAAAAACAGAATCACACTAATTAGCCATCATTAGGTCCACATGCACGTGAATTCAAATATATTTACATCATATAAAAAAAGGAGGGAACTGATTGCACCGCATCCATGCGGTGCAGGACATAATTTTTTTGCTAAAGTTGGATAATAACAGGTTGAGAGGTATCGTGAAAAGACAACTGACACAAAATTTTTACTAATATTGGCAAAAAATGATCACCTACACCGCATGATTGCGGTTCATTTAGTCGAAGCCTAAAAAAATTGGATTTGTAATTTATTGCTTGTGAGTAGCCGAATTAGATATATGACGGCGTTCCCCTCGCCCCCTGACACCAAGCTAAATTTCACATCTTCGGGTTCGGGCATGCTGGGTTATAAAACATGCTGACCAATGATTCGTTCTATGCGGGCATCCTTCATAGTATACTGGGATGCATACGCAAGCACACGAAGCATTGGGCAAAATTCGGTGACACGATCGACCGCCCTTCCCATCAATTTTTTTTAAAAATATTTATCAGATGACAGATCCAAGCATCAGATCCAAGCCATAATCATTTTAACTCTGTGTCCTGCTAATTAATAAGCTACTACTAGATCAAGAAGCTTTATATATTTCTAGCAACAGGAAGAAAAAACAAATTAATCACAAGGATTTGCAGAGATCACCTTGGAGTTCATCAGCCTTGCGCAGCCACAAGCTCACTTCTTCTGTCGCTGTCTTCGACTCTCTTGCAGCATCGTCGAGCCTTCTCCGCAGGCTGTCCCTCTTGGTCCTCAGTTCGAGCATCTCACTCTCCAATGACTCCATGTTCTCTTCGCACGACATGACATGGCCGAAAGCGGCCTTGAAGAAACCGATGGCCGGCTCCGCCAAGCATTGGAGGGGGGAGCAGATTGCATCTACCATGTTTGCACAGTTGCTTCAACTTCTTTTTAGATCGAACGCAAGACTTCTTTCTGGGAAGATGGGAGCTTTATATATAGTCTGCAAGTACGGTGAGGTGGCTGCTATGGCCAATCTTTTCTGGGAGATGATGGTGGGCACCAACTGCTGACGTGATAGTGTAATGTGACACTCTACTGACATGTTTATACCAGTCAACATTCTCCCGTGAGAAAATACTGTCAATTGTAATATAAATGGTTTAGAACTTTGCCGGCTCATCTCAGCACAAAAGGCAAAAGCCATGTATTTCTCACATAGGGTTCGAGTCTCTCTCCATCAACAGAGTCCGAGGGTCAAAAGCACGTCTCATTCAACATATCGGGTTCACATCACACAGACGGTACGCAAAGGCCAAAATGGTAGGTGGTCGTTCATTGTGATTCGAGCGAAGAATAAAAGTTTGCCTGTGCTTCCTAAAAAACAGAGAACCAAACAAAGTGAAATAATACTGTTTGAACCATTAACTGTATATCAGCAATACAAAGCTTTTCACATCTAGCTTTATAAGCGGAGAGCATGCAGAAACATGAGATTTCGGTTATGTCTCTGTTTCAGGACACGTAGACACCTGCAAATATGTTCGACTGCCACTTAATACCCATCAAGTCTCTTTGAGCATCTCCAATGTGAGTGTGAGCGTGCATCAATTATTACTATGTTCTGGGTGTGTGCTATTTGTAGGGCCAAAACGTAAAGAGTGATGTTATATTCATTCATACTCATAGGGTTGTATGTATCTTTTCTTTTTCAAAATTGGGAAAACTATCAAACTCCTTTGTCAACTAGCTCTCATTCATACTCATTCTTCTTTCATATTTTAGGCAAAATTTGGCTCTAGAAATCATATGGACCCCTACCTTCGAGATGTATATGGCACGTACCAATGTAAAGCTGTGGAGTCAAGTCAAGGGTTCCAACCACCAGCTGGCTCGACATTCTCATTTCCATGGACAAATCTTCGTGGAACCTTGATGGCGTATGATAAAGAAATTTAATGGGGTTTTAAAATTTAAATTTCCATGGACAAGCCTAGCCAGCTCATTGGTTGCCATGGTTTCGTAAGTACGGCTCATTAAAATTTAAAACATAGCGTGGGACGAGCATCTTTGGCACGTCAGACCTTGCTTCAAATTGTCAACTTCTAATCAACTTGATAACCAAGTGGTCCCATTTGATATATTGTTATAGACTTGTTCTTTTTTTTTCCTCCGCCAAGTCAACGATATCCAAATTGCATGTATTATATGTATTTATCTTTTATGGGGTCGATGTAATCTTAAGGGTGGCATCCGGGTTGGTCGGGTTCAGGTCGGGTATGTTATTGTATTGGGCTGGCCTATAGAGTGAGTGTTTTACTATTTACTTTAACTGATAACCCCTCGTACAAGCCCATGTTATTCGGCCCAACAGTCCGAGGGGCCTATACAGGGACCAACCGTCTCTCGAGTCAAGGTGATAGCTCAGCCACCTGTTGGTCCTCCGGTAATTAGAGGGTCCGCTCATAATGACGGACATTAACGGACGACTGTTAAGCTCGCCATCATTGTCGACAGCTCAAGCGACAACTACCACAATAATGACGGCACATGTATGCTGCCGGCTAAGATGTAATCAATGGATGTTCATTGGCGTTCTAGCGAAGAATGGGAACTCTCTTATATGAGTTCTCTCCCAAAACAAATTAAAATAATCAAGGATATAAAAAGAATACTGTTGGTGTTAGAAGAGGATTGAAGAGGATTAACCATGGCAAATAGCCATGGTACTATATTTATAAAACTCTCATGTTGAGTTGGGAGTTCAAGGGCCTCCCCACTAATATAGTGGGGAGTAATGGAGAGTGATGAAGGGAGGGAGGCCAAAGGCCTCCCTCAACTCACAACACTCCCCCTCATCTCTCCATTATCTTGGGTTAAGCATATGAATACTTCAGGATTCAGTATGCCAATGGGGTGAATACTTCTGGATCCAGAGCCACTGTGGTTGCCTCGTTAAAAACTTAGCTGTGGAAAACCCAGTGGGAAAAACCAGCAGCTTAAGGGAAAAGAGTACAACTATCGAGGGACTCCCCTTGATCTGTACAAGCTTCAGGCTTGCAGATCTCCTATGTATCTATACAATCATCTCCTATTCGTCTATACATCCATCATGTTCTGAAAGAAAATACAATTATCACTCATCTACACAAGTTTCACTCATCTAGCGGCTATTGGAAGGCAGCGTCGCTCTGGAGTGTAATGCTCTTCGAAGTTGGTAGATGACTCCACTAAAGTATTCTTTGAATCAGTCTTCAGTGTGTCTGCAAGGTACTGCTAGACCTGGCTGAGCGTTTTCAATACTTGCTTCTTGGATGATGAGCTTCTCAGAAGATGTAGACATTGGATGATGATGTGTATATATTTAGGAGGTGGCCGGCCTATTGTGTTTCAGTCATCGTGATGATCTTTAAACCTGCATATGCAATATATATTCCTTGACCCTTGGAAGTTGCGCAAAAGCAGCTTATCCTTGGTCTAGTGTTGCTCTCCAGGACAACACTGTATCTGGTTAACAACTTTACTGGAGACGTTCTATCAAAGATACGTGCAGTTGGCCAGATAATACACTAGAGCTAGGCTCTTCGGGACTTAGGATGTCCTCCCCCTCTTTCAGCTACTGAAAGGTGTCATAAATAAGTATCCATTTTTAATAGGTTGCAAAAGGACATCATTCTTCATAAACTCCATGTGTATGAAGAATATGAAAGGGTTCCACCACGAAGGTGTTTAATATGTAAGCCGAGACATCTTCGGCATGATTAATAATAGTTCATCTTCAGGATGATTAATGTCATCTTCAGGATGATGGTTCATCTCTAGGATGATAGTTCATCTTCAGGATGATTAATGTCATCTTCAGGATGATGGTTCATCTCCAGGATGATAGTTCATCTTCAGGATGATTAATGTCATCTTCAGGATGATAGTTCATCTTCAGGATGATTATTTCCATCTTCAGGATGATTAATGTCATCGTCAGGATGATCAATGTCATCGTCAGGATGATCGTTATACCTAGGTTTTTCATTTCCAAGGTACGCTTTAAAGCTATTTGAAATCTCAATGGTCTATGCTGGAGATCCTATTAGCTTTAAGTCGACCATATGTAAGGTAAATATAACAAATCCTGTCAACGATCTTTCGAAAAAGATACAAGGGCAGAATATTGCTTAAGATCAACTAATGATCTTTGTAGCCTTTATGGAGAAGACGTTTCTACGTTTCTCTTTCATCTCTGGGGGTAGAGTATACCCTTCTGGAAGTTTTATATAGATCTCTATATCTATTTTGCCGTATATATATGCAGTCACAACGTCCATGAGCTGCATGTATTGGCTTTTGCAGAGAAGTGTAGGCTTAGTAGGAAAATGATCACATTTCCTTCATTTCAATTTCTTTATGAAATTCGAATTATATTCCACAGGTTTTTACACATTCAGGTGTATGGACTACTGGTCCAAAGACTTTGCTTTTCAAGAGTGAGTCCAGCTCTACTCTTATTGCCTCGTCCCACTTTGGCCATTCTATGCGTTTACGCTATAGAAAAGTGGGTAGACGTCATCGTCGTATTCAGCGACGTGAATGGCAATAGCGAAAGCAAAACCGTCGTCGTCGACTGTGCTATATTTGTCCAGTACCTCTCCATTACGTACGTAATATAATGATGTTTCTCCTGTTGTTTCCTCTGCAGGGGAAATTAGGAGGGGAGAGGTTGCTGGTCTGAGCTCAGCATCCTGTGTGGTTGGATCATTTTAATATATTCAGGAATTTTCCTCTTTTGAGGAATTTTTATATTTTGAACCTGGTAGGCATCCTCTTTTCAATTGAGGTACAGCCAATTCTGCTGCCGGTGGATTGCATCCATATTTGGGAATGTCAATCCTAGCTGGCGTATTGGCAACAGGGACGTGTGAACGAACAATCTTCTGGTTGTCCACAAATTTATCCGTCAATTAATGTACTTTAGTCTGAATGTGAAGGATCTTCTGGATCTCAACTTCACACAGAAAAAGTATGCGGATCATAACGAGATGAGGAATTTTGTTTCCTATGATATGGTCTCAGAAGCTTCAGGCTTCTTTAGACTGCGTGCCTATTTCAATGAGATCTTGCTCATCAAATTCACATTTATCAAGACTTGGTGGTAAACCAGAAGCAAGCAGCATCAACAATAAGATATGGCAACAAGCGGGCCGTATCGTGATAAGTGATGCAGAATGCATTGTGTTGGTCCCTAAATACAAAAGGCAACTGGGATTTATCAATGGACGTGAAATCCATTGGAGTCTCTTTACCAGAGACTCTGCAAACCCATTATGAGTTTGAACATGCTGCAGGATGTTCAATTTCAATGCCAGTTGCTAGGTAGAAGTCTTGAATGATATGTGTAGTAAATTCACCCACATTATAAGCTTTTGAGAAAGCTAGGTTGCGAGTGAATATAAAGGCACACATAAGACCATCTAGTAGATGCATATATCAGTACAGTAATGAAGTACCGAAAATGGGCCATTTGCGGGGTGAATAGGCCCGCAAAGGTCACCATGTATTCTCTCAATGAAGCCAGAAAACTCCAAACCCTCTTTCAGGAGGGAAGGTCTCTCTATTATTTTTCCCTTATGACAAAGGGGGACAAGGAAACTCAACCTTTTGAAGAATCTTCAGGTTTTTCAACGGATTCATTTGATGATGCGTCCATCATCGCTGATCCAGGATGACCAAGTCCATTTTGCCAGAGTTTAAAAACTATGGTAAAGAAAGGCACTTCTGGTGCTCAGTCGAGTTGGCTTTCTATAGGATAAATATCTGTAATTTTAGGGGCCCGACGGGGATCCAGTGAAATCGTAAATAGATGGTCTTCTGGCCATTCTCTTGACGAGTTGCATATTGATATTCAATATATATTATCCACAATTTTCAAGTTATTTTCTTTAAAAGAAATATCCTTGAAAATTGGAGATTTCCTATATGTTTAAGAGGAGAATTTTCATCTTATAGTCTCGTTGTATGTGGGAGCAATATCAATGCTATACCAGTGCAACGAGGCACTGTCCACAATATTCCATACTTCATCGAAATTTTATTTAAGTCAATGAAAAAGACATTCAAAATAAAAGTTCGTAATTAAGCAAATTAAAGATGAAGCAACATGGAATTTTAAATGCATAGATAAAAGATGAAGCTTAATCGAGCAGGTCGTCGTTTTCGAAGTCTTTTGTAGTGAATATCGTTAGTGGCTGAACAGCCGCCAAGTTTGTTTCAGGCAGAGACTTCTGGCTCGCCTGATATAGTTCCTGGAGGCGGCGAGGAGTGAGGCAGATTCTGGACCAATGGCCAGTCATGCCGCATCTATGTCATTTATCCTCCCAGTTCTTCTTAGGAAGTGACACTTGGTCAGTGTTCATTTGCTTCCATGTGAAGTATCTTTTTCCCTTATTGTTTTTGTTTGTCTGGGGAGCTGCGCCTCTTGGTTGCTTCATTACAGCTTTCCCTTTGTTGTTTTTAGCCTTCCTCTTGTTTTTCCACTTCTGGGGAGAAACGTGGTGGGCTTCAGGAATAGTGGCAGTGCCGGCTGGACGTAAATTATGGTGGCGAGCAGTAAGTCTCGATTCTGCTCTGCCCTAAGTAGGCATGAGATCAGATCAGAGAATTTCGTGAAGTTCCGTTCACGATACTGCTGCACGAGGATTGCATCTTTCTCGTGAAACGAGGTAAATGTCATTTCCAACATGCGTTGTTCTGTCACTTCTTCACCGCACAACTTCAGGCATGAGGTGATGTTATGAAGTGCAGAATTATACTCAGCGACGGACTTATAGTCCTGAAGTCTGAGGTTTTCCCACTCATAACTGGCACGCGGTAATATTACATCAATTTGATGTTTATACCGTGCTTCCAGCGCTGTCCACAGCTCCATTAGGTCCTCTACCGTTAGATATTCGGCCTTTAAGGTCCAATCTATATGTTTCCTAATGTAGATAATGGCTTTTGCCTTATCCACATCGGAGACAGTGGTAGGAGTGTTGCTGCTAGATGTAGCAGAAGAATCGGCCGCTGCTGGGGCCGATGAAGGAGCCAAAATTGAGTTAAGGAGGGCCATTGAACGCACGTGGAACTTCAGGTCCACTCGCCAACTCAAATAATTTTTTCCTGCAGAATCAAGGACCTCGAAATCGACGCTTGCCAATTTTGCCATTTATTTATGCAATTTAAAACAAGCATGAATTAATTAAAATTGAAATTCATGCATAAAAAATAAAATAAGTAAAATGTGGGGATCGGCCAGATACCCAAGGAAATACAAAGTCCAAAGTCCGAATATACAATCCATAAAGAAAAGAAAAATACAATTTGGAAACCCAGAATGGGTCCCTATATTTTCCAATTTTCGTCTTCGTCTTCATTTGTCAGTACACCGGTCTTTGGCATTAATACATTTAATCCTCACTTACAAATTCTCTCAAAAAGAAAATAAAATTGCAAGGAATTTAAAGGGTATCAAACTGGCCGATCCCAAAAATCACATTTTAGCTTATATAAACATCCACGCAGTTTATAATATGCTACAGGCACAAAAGAAACAACCACACATGTATATAACACATGCATATATAATATGGAAAAGAGAATAATGGCTATCATACGTCATATGAGAGCCTCTCTCATACGCCCTCTCACATAAAGCACCCAAGTACAACCAAGTACAAGCCCATGTGAGCTTGTACTTGATTGCTTTATGTGAGAGGGCGTATGAGAGATGCTCTCATATGGCGTATGATAGCCATTATTCTCTATGGAAAAATAGACTATAAAATATAATAATCTCTCGGACCACGGGGAGACGTCATACACCGTTAGGTTAGTTTACTAACGGCAGAGCGGTCTCAGGATCCTTAAGATGATTATATTTTGAAAAGTTCTAATATTCCATAAATTAATAATAATGCAAGAGTGATATTTAATATAATTTTAACAATTTAGCAAACTGGGCGTCAGGCCCAAAACTAGAAATTAAAATAAATTAATATTTTGATTGGGGCTGCATGCCCATAAGTAAAATATTAATCATTTTAATAAGCAATTTTATTAACTAGGCTTCTGGCCCCAAAGGAAAAAAATAACAAAATTAATATATTATTAATATTTGGGCTGCAGGCCCATTTGCAAAATTTTAATAAATTATTGCAATAGAATTTACTTGGCTTCTGGCCCTAATGAGTCAAGTTAAAATATTGTTAACATTTGGGCTGCTGGCCCAGTATCAAAATTTTAATTAACACATTATAGATTGCAATTGGAAATACCGGGCTTCAGGCCCGTTTTTGGTAGGCAAAAAATAATTATTAAGTAAATGGGGCTGTAGGCACATAGAATCTATTAACAAGGTTACAAATGGGCTGCAGGCCCAACAACCAAGTTATCTAATTTATTTAAAATAAACAGAATAGTGCCCTTTAGCCCATTTTTGGGCTGTGGAATGCCAAAAATCCCAAACCCTAAGTCTGTCCCTAGAGATCAACGGATATTAAGTAATATCCGTGTGTTAGGAGGTTCATATTAAGTAATTGTTTCATAAGGTTACACAATCAAATGAAACAAATAATTCCCAATTTCAAAGTTTAGGCTCTTACAGACTTGGAAAAGTTATGAAAACAATAATAATTACAAGTCAACTCCATGCAGACGCGAAAAGATTGGCCCCCCGACAAGGCGAGAAGGCCTCCGGGGGGCGCACCGACAGCAGGCCGGTGGCCCTCCCGAAAAATTTTCTTGAATGAATTTGTTCTTAGATAATAATTTTATTTTTTTTAAATTATATCCCAATCAATATCATTAGAAGGTTGCTTGGCAGCAATGACCTGCCTGTCAACATGATGATAATAACTAGATTTCTTAGCATGTGCAATTAAAGAAATGCATAATATAATTCTGTGGCTTGGAATTTTTTTTAAAAGGTTACTAATTCAAATGGTCTGTGTTTTATCTTGCTAATCATTCATGCCGCGTGACGACAACATTCTCATCTGCAAACAGCGACCTGAGGAAGGCCAGGCCTTCAGGGGCGTCTGCCTACACATAATGTGTCTGGTTATTGCAGAAACACCTATGTACTGGTTTTCAATCTCAAGTAGACATGCTAGTTTTCAATCTCAAGTAGAAACACATATATATTTTGTCACCTATGTACTGTGCCTACACATGCTAGTTTTCAACCTCAAGTATACGCCAGGCCAAGCGCACATCCTCAAGGTAATAATAAGAATGATCAGCTATTATACTCAAAACATCCACCCATGTAATGGTTCCAATGATAATTGAGAAGCCCAAATAATTTTCCCGAAAATTATTTTTTTTTTAATTGAGGGGTGTTTTTAAAATTTACCTCTAGATCAAAGATCTAGGAAAGGTCGAAAAAAAATAAAGATCCGTAAATCCCCGATTTCGATGTCCCGTGGAACTCGCCGCATAGGATCACTGCAACCAAAGATTCCAAAGGATCAAGCTTCAACACGCAGAAATCATCGTAACGTATCGCAGCAACTAAGATTCCTAAACGCGGCGAGGGTGATTTGAGGGGATAAAAGAAGAAGCTCAAAAACGAGAGCTAACGTGCTGATAACGTGTTAGAAGAGGATTGAAGAGGATTAACCATGGCAAATAGCCATGGTACTATATTTATAAAACTCTCATGTTGAGTTGGGAGTTCAAGGGCCTCCCCACTAACATAGTGGGGAGTAATGGAGAGTGATGAAGGGAGGGAGGCCAAAGGCCTCCCTCAACTCACAACAGTTGGAACTTTTTAGCGGTTAATCAGCAATACGGAGCTTTTCACATCTAGTTTTATAATCTGCCACAAAGTTCCCTTTGAGTAGTCAACATCATCACTGCTGGCAAACGACTGAGAGCATTAGGTACGACGTTAACCTTCCCAGTGTGATACTAAAGGTCAACATCGTAGTCTGCCATCAACTCAAGCCATCTGTGATGCCTCATATTTAGCTCCTTCTGGACGAAGACATACTTCAGGCTCTTCTCATTAGTGTATATCTTCACGTGATCGCCTAAAAGAAAATGTCTCCACAGCTTCAATGCAAAGATCACTGCTGCTAGCTCTAGGTCATGTGTAGGATAGTTTCGCTCATGCACCTTCAATAATCTAGATGCATATGCTACCACTCTACCATGTTGATGAAGGACGCATCTTATAAGTCCACTGCCAGACGCATCACAAAATATCTTGAATCCGCCCGGGCGATCTTGAATCGTCAGGACAGGTGCAGTGATTAACCTCTGCTTCAACTCATCGAATGCTCGCTGACACTCCTCCGACCAAATATAACCAACATTCTTCTTGGTGAGGTGAGTCAGTGGTGCAGTGATCTTGGAGAAATTAGCGATCTTGGAGAAATTCTTGATGAACTTCATATAGTATCCAGCCAAACCCAGAAAACTACTGATCTCTGTGGCTGATCGAGTTAATGTCCATCTCTCAACCTTCTCTGGATCTACAGAGATCTCATCTCCAGATACTAGAGGTGTGCACTGGTACAGGGTACCCAGATACCCGATCAGAAGCTACCCGAACAGGTAGGTTCCGGGTAGATACACGTTAGTTCCGAGTAGGTTCCGGATAGGAAAATTAGGAACTAGTGTGAATCGGGTCCGGTTTCGGTTCCCATCTATAGAGAACGGGTACCCGGAACAGGAACCGATAATAATGTTGTATCAATCTATGCTCGGCATTCTCATGTGTCATTTTCACAACTTGAAAAGTATTTGTTAGTACTGATCATTAGAATAAAAAATCAGCGCATAACCTCTTGACATTAATTAAAAACTAAAAGATCGACACCAACTAAAATATAAGATATGCAATAAATACTCTTTCCAAAGGGAACATTAAATGAAGAATTAGATCAAATGACTGTGTCAAAGTGATATTCTAGCCATCAAATTTCTGCACATTGTCAAGAGACTCCGACTGAGCCGTTGGCCTCCTACTTTACAATTTAAGAAATAAAGCAAATCAATTAATCAAACCGAAAAGAAAAAGAGATGAAAATCTCACATTACTTCATATGCTTCATAAACAAAGGTAATTAACAACCCCCCCCCCCCCCCACTGCATCCGAACAAAGAAAGAGAATGTGCACCAAAGCTCCCCCCTCAAACATAACCACCGCTATCCTTCAATACTGATCAGTATATGTGTTTTTACAGGGCGTCCAGAACCTACCCGGAACCATAAGGTCCGGGTAGGTTCCGGGTATAAGGTCCAACTGGGTAGGTTCCAGGTTCAAATTTAAGGAACCGGCCCCTTACCGGGTATGGTCCGGATAACAAAAAACAGGTTACCTGGACCCACATACCCTTAGCAGATACAATGTGTCCCAGAAAGGCTATTGTAAGTAACCGGAACTGGCACTTGGTATTGTCACGCCCCGCTTCCCTAAAATGGAGGCGAGACGTGAAAAGGTCCGCACAGGAGTGGAGCTGTGAAGCTCCAAACCCGATAAGCGTCAATAAAACATAAGCAGGTCCCTGTAACCACAAACGGAACAACAATAATAACACAAGGAGAGACAGAAATAAAATCTCAAATCTCAGAATTTTGTCCAACATTAAAATTAAGTTCAACATTAAAATTAAGTTCAACATCCAGAAAAGCCACCAAGCTAAAAGAAAGAGTCTAAAGGCCCAGAACAAGGCCAACAAGGACAAACATAACAAAGTATAGGTGCCACGCACCGACAACTATACAGCAGTCTAAAACAAAAGGGGAAAGCTCAACGAAGACACTAGGACTGGTCCTCAGTGTCCACGTACTCCTCGCCAAACACAGGCTCGGGCTCGGCGTCAGCAAACACCTCGTCCTCAACAATGAACTCAGGCTCAGGATCTAACATGTGTCACCCAAAAGAGTAAAGGGGCACATGTCAGCAAGTCTAAAAGACTTGGGTAAGGAAACTGAAAGGAAGGCAAACTAACAACCTAGCAGTTATAGTATGCATGACATGGCAGTTATGGTATGAGTGCACAAGTAAGACATGGTGAAACAATAAGTACAAGAGAATAATTTATCAGGGCATGTCAAGAGTAGCCAAGCTACTAACAATCTCAATCTTTTCACTAGTCACGTTTCAAGTTGTTTGTAGATGTTTACGCCTTACAGCTGAACTGTTGGACATTCACACTGATTGGCCGCTTAACACTACCCCAGAACCCAGAGTTTACGCCTTACAACTGCAGTTGCTGATCGGGTAGACTCCCAGTTGAATGGCCGCTTAACTCTTACCCCAAAACCCACGTGTAAACGAGCCAGGGTCCCTGTACACGAGCTCCGTAAATGAGCCAGGGTTGCCCCGCACAAGAGCTCATTTCCTGGATCACAAACCAGGAGCGTATTTCATTTGGCATAGGGGTGCACCTAGCCTCAATCATTTCACAAGGTGTAGCGGAGCTACGCAATCACGGGAACACTTAAAGGATGCAATGACATGACAATTAATTCGCGTACCGTTAATGGAAATTAAACATGACATGGTAGTTGTGCAACATGATAAATGTCGGGTCTAGCTTCGTTGTCAAGCTAGTTCCTGAAATTGTGCCTAGGCGAGTATCATTTCGTCGCCTAGTCTCTTTTACGCCTGCAACAAGCAAATGGCCTAAGACATGGCCCAAAACCCTAAATGGCAAGTTTCACTTGCCTAGCACCGAGGATGACGATCAACGAGGCCGTCACACAAATGCTAACTACGGAGATGAGATCGCTGCCATGGCAAAACAATATTAGAACAACATCCAACCTAGTTTTATTAGGGTTTCACAAAAACACAAATGGGTTATGAGGATATTAAGAGATCGAGTTATTACCGTATCGGAGCGAAAAAATGATGCCGAGCAAGCACGGTAACGGAAGAAATGATCCGGGGAACCTAGGGTTCAGATCTGGAATGGATGTGGAAAATCTGGAGAAATGGGCTTTTGGGGGTTTTCCGGCGACCTAGAGGTGGTGGCCGGCCAAAATGGAGAGGGGGAAGGGCTCTTGATGAAGGAGGAGGGCTAGGGTTAGATGGATGATGATTTGGGGAAGGAAGAGGCTCAGGAGAAATGAAAGAAGAAAAGAAAAACGTTTGGGGGTTTAAATAGGAAGTGCTGGCGGCTGCCCAGAAATTAGGGTTTCGACACTGATTAGTCGGTCAAAGAGCAACCACTGACCGACTAGTTTGGAAACTAGTCGCTCGGTTGACCAACGCAGACCGACTAAGTCCAAACAGTAACTCCTGTACAAAAATAGGATTTAGATTTAGTCGGTCAAAGAACAACTACTGACCGATTAGTTTCTCATTTAGTCGGTCGATGAACGTTCTTAGACCGACTAAGAATGAATAGTACCTGGTATCAAAAATGATCATAGAGCTAGTCGGTTAAAGAACGATTGCTGACTAACTACTTGGCAACCTAGTCGGTTGACCAATGTTCTTAGACCGACTAACGATAAACAGTAACTCCTGAGTAATTAACAAAGCCAACTAGTCGGTCTATGAAGGTTTGCCGACCGACTAAATCGTCATCTAGTCGGTCGGTTCCCCTTCTTGTACAGGCTAACGTGCACAAAAAGTTCCGAAATGGAGCGCGAAGCTCCGGGATCGATTCCTAAGACTCCTAGGCTTGATTTAACAATAAGATATGACCGATATGAAGCCCGTCACGAATGACTTACTCTGAAATCGACGATCAACGGAAGAAGCTAAGAAAACACGACGAAACGATCGAAAGTGAAATCTACAGAGACGAAAACCACGCATAAGGAGAAAATCCACCAAAACATATAATATAATATAGTTAATCCAAATACATGAAAACCAGTCGTTACATCCTCCCCAACTTAAGAAAAATTCCGTCCTCGGAATTTCCCAACACTCACGTGTCCGGGAACAAGAGTGGGTAACACTCTCGCATCTCATCCTCGTTCTTCCAAGTAGACTCTCCTGACGAGCTGTGTCGCCACATCACCCTCACAAGATTGACAACCTTGTTCCGAAGTGACTTCTGACGCCTGTCCAGAATCTGCACTGGCTGCTGGTCATACGTCATATCCGGGCGAACGGTAATCTCCGAGAAATCCACAGCATGAGATGGATCGCTAATGTATCGACGAAGCTGCGACACATGGAAAACATTGTGAACTCCTTCCAAAGATGGCGGCAAGGCCAAGCGGTAGGCTACCTCACCAACTCTCTCCAGAATTTCAAACGGTCCAATGTATCGCGGGCTCAACTTCCCTCGCTTCCCAAAGCGGATCACACCACGATTCGGGGAAATCCTCAAGAACACATGATCGCCTGGTTGAAACTCCAAAGGACGACGTTTAGCATCCGCCCAATGCTTAAAACGGTCTTGAGTAATCCTCAACCTCTCCCGAATGTTCCTGACAACATCCACAGCCTCCACAATCATCTCAGGTCCCAACAGCTCCCGATCTCCAACGTCATCCCAACTCAATGGCGATCGACATTTCCTCCCATAAAGAGCGGCGAAAGGCGTCATGCCAATACTCGCCTGGAAGCTGTTGTTGTAAGAAAACTCTACCAGATGTAGATGGTCCTCCCACGAACCCTTGAAATCTAACATGCACGCCCTCAGCATGTCCTCCAAGATCTGAATCGTCCTCTCGGACTGGCCATCCGTCTGCGGATGGTACGCCGTGCTGAAACTCAGACACGTGCCCAAACTCTTCTGCAAACTCTGCCAGAACTGAGATGTGAACCTCGTGTCTCTGTCCGACACGATATTCACGGGGACTCCGTGAAGTCATACAACCTCCTGCACGATTCACGTTACATCACTATCTAAACTAGGAAAAGGAAATAAAACGGAGAGCAAAAGAATTTACCTCCATATATGATTCGGGTTCAATATTACATATTTAACCCGCCACTTAGCCCTATTTTGTGCTCACATGATGCTAGATTTATCTCTAATTCATACGTATTTTCTACACATTTATTTATTAGAGAAAACACACTATTTGAGCACAAAACAGCATTTCACGACGTATTTCTGCACATTTTATATTTTTCCTAGTACCGTCTCGATCTCACGATTCCAACGACTATTTATTTGTATTTTTCTGAGATCTGTGCTAATTACTGTGAATATTTGAATGCAGAATACCATTTAAGTGAAGAAATACAGAAGAAATACAAATATACGGTCGGCCGCCAATCCAAATCTGACACGTGGCGATCATCCGTTCAATCCCGCTGCATCCAACGGCGCAGATCAACTCCGCACCGTATCCATCAGCGGGGAATCGCGGCTTCATCACAGCCGTTGCGCACCAATCCAACGGGCTGTATCGATGGAGCTATGAATTCGTAGATGGGGCGACGTGGCGTAGTTTAGATCGTAGGATGCCGATCCTACGGAGGAAAGAGGGAGCGAGCGAAGCGAACGAACCGGCGATCCGAGAGCCGCACGATCAAGATCTAACGGTAGAGATCGTCCCCGCTCGAACGAAAGCAGCGCGAAACCCCGGGACACGTGGCGTGATCTGCTGCGACGACCGACCAATCGAACGGTGAAGAACGAAAGCGAATTCGAATCGCGGGCGAGCGACGTGGCGTCATCTGATCCATCCACGCATGATCCGACGGCCGAGCACAGTCCAGCAAATTTGAAATGAGAACGCTGAAGCGGGCACACGTGGCGTAAATCTAGCCCTCCCCCGTTCAATCCGACGGCCAGCACTGAATCCGATTTCGAAGCGGGCAGCGGGCATTGCACGACTTTCAAAGGCCACGCGGCGTGCCTCTGTGCGATCCCGCTTGATCGTGCGGTCCAGGTTTGATCCGCTTTAGATGAGCGGTCTGGATTGATTCGGGTGCGAATTTATTGCGGGTGTGAACCCGTTAAACAACCCAAACCCGCAATCTCTTTATAAAAGGTATTTTAGGGTTTTTTGGGCGTATTTTTTCAAGCCATTTGGGGGCGTATTTTGGGCGTATTGGAGGCTCTAGGAGCCGTATTTTCCCCCTTAAAAATTCTGTAAAATTCCAGAGGCTTGTTTCATTATTTTTAGAGAGTTTGAAGCTTTTTAAAGGAGAATTGGTGATATTTCCTTCAACTTATACCTCGTATTTTAAGCTTTTCTCTTGTATTTTGCTATGAACTTGAAGTATTTTGTGATGAAACTTGTTTATTATTGCATGATCAGTAGCTAAATTGTTATTGTGCATGGTATGGAGTAGTTAGGGGCTACAATTTGCGTTAGTTTGGTTGAAATTCCATGTGCTTAATCGTTAAACGTCGTTAAAATTGTAATCGTTGTTCATAAATCGACTTTTTTAGATTCCAAAAGAATTAATTAAGTTGATGATCGCCCCAAAAGGGTGAGATTTGATCTCCCCAAAAGGGAGTTTCATACCGTAGTTTTGATCTCTCCAAAAGAGAGTTTCATATCGTATTATAATCTTAGCGACGATCTTTTTGAATATTTTGTTTGAACCCCCAAAAGGGCATCTTCCGATGAATTGCTCCCAAAAGGAGAATTCATTGAGTTATATTGGGTATTTTCCGATGAATTGCTCCCAAAAGGAGAATTCATTGCGTTATACCTATCAACCAAATTAATACGAATCGTTGACCCTAACGAACCCATACCATGTGCAAACTTTTTATAGGTATTGTCTTACACGATTTTCATTGTTCGCACGTCACCATCACGCACTTTCACACCATTCACATCACCACCTAAAGTGTTTAGTTTCTTTCCGTAGGATTTCTATTTGATTTGAACTGTGGTTGCAACAGATTTCTTCCCGTGGATTCGACACCTGGACTCCCAGGTTTTACTACTTGAACGGACTCTTGCGCTTGAGAGAGAGCACCTTTCCGGTCCCACCAAGTTTTTGGCGCCGTTGCCGGGGAGGAATGGTTTGTGACTACGGTTTATTTCATTTAGAGGACCTTCGGTGAGATCTTTCCACTTTACTGTACATAAACTTTTTTTTATTATTATTATTTTATTTTAATTTTTTTTAAAAAATGGAGTATATGAATTTTTATTGCACGAATAATCTGTATGATGCAAGGTATGCTAATGCACACAAACATAGGATGGAAAAGCTCAAAATTGTTAATTTTAATCAAACTGACTGTGAAACTTTCTTTCAGGCCTGGAGGAGGTTCACAGACCTAATATTGAGCTATCCGCAGCACGGGTATACAAAGAACGAGCTTATGGAGTTCTTCCTAGAGGGACTACAACCTCAGCTGCAGGAATTATTGGGAAGCATGACGCCGACAGTGGCGTGGGAATATATGGAGTCTCTGCAAGAAAACGAAGAAACCATGGAAGAGACTTCAGAGAGCGATTCAACGGAGCCTTCGTGCCTCGATCAAGAAGAGCAAAGCGTAGACGTACCTTTGCAATCCTTGAAAGAGGAAGCGTACCAGACTATTCAGACACAGGAGGCCACATCCCATCAATTCCAAGAGAATTTCCTTGCTCGGAGCCGGCAGATTCAAAATTCCATTGAAAATCTTAATTTGATTGCCGCTTGCTTAGAAGAAGGTAATTATTTTGAAACTCAATTTAAAGAAACTAATACGAGTTTATCTTCTATTGCAGGTATACCGAGCGAGGACACGAATATAAATATATACATGACAGAAAGTGTGCGCAAAAGAGAGGACGAACTAGCAATTTTGGATGAACGAGAGGAGGAGACAGCTAGGGACAAAGGTTTTGAGATTATCGCCATGGAGTCAGAACCATGCCCTCCTCCAGTTTTGTCCCAAAATCATTTATCCCTCTCCACAATGATCGAGCATCGTACAGAGAGTAGTGCAAATCTTTCAGGGAGTAGTCGTCAACCTATTTTAATTTCTTTCACTTATTCTGATGACTACATTTGGAATAATTTTATTTCAAAGAATTTTAAACTAAAATGGATTAACGTGACTCATCTCTTGCAGGATACAGGTGGACATCTTATAGAGATGCTGGGAGTTACGTTGCTGGGGTCCAAATTAGTTTTTGGAGGAAGAATAATCGCCGAGGAGCGCAAGGAGCAAATTGAACAACTTCCTCCACCATCAAAGATTCGGGATCCGCCATTTGATCACGGTGTGTTCTTTCCAGTAGTGTAGATTTTATATGCTTTCTAGGTTGCTTGCTTGAATAAACTCGTACCTCTTCCGACATTGAGGACAATGTCCATCTTTAGTTGGGGGGGTGTGTATGAGACCTTAGGATTTTTTTTTCTTTTTTTTTAGAAGAATAAATCACCAAATCTCATCTTTTAAAACTCATTCATATGCCTCTAATGCGGATGATTATACATTACTTGTGTTCTAAAAATTGTTTATGGCTTGATTAATTATTTTTCCTACATGGAATTGCCGTTAATATGCTATTCATGAAAATTTTCAATTTCCATGATTAATATTTCGAAATAGTTTGAATTGATTTCATGCATGCTAATGTGATGGAAAAAGCTTAAGTATACACGATTTTTAAGAATAGTCTTCTAGTTGAAGGGGAATGTGACCTTGGTTACTAATGTTTATATTCATGTTGATGGGTGTTGAGTTGCTCACAAAAAAAAAGAAAAGAAAAGAATGAAAAATTTTGAATGAAAGGAAAAAAATGGATGAATGAGTATGTCACTAATAAATAACTTGGTTGGCTCGAGTAGTACAGTCCGAGGGGTCCTTCTTGGCCTAATGCCCTATGATCGTCTGATTTGGGAGCCATTGACCGGAAACTCACTCATTTGATGGAGCGATCCAAGTTATACTTTTTTCTGCGAATGTTGCTTGATGCGCGTTACGCGGAACGAATAAACGAAAAGAGATGGTGAATATACTAAGCAACTTCAATACTCATGTCTTGAATGATTATTTTGATAGGCCAATTCCCTGGAAACACGAATACTAGTTTATAACGACGTGTTATACTTTCGCTTGCGCAAAACGATGCTTGCATGTTATTCATTCATACTAAATTAGAGAAAATTTCATGTGATTGATTTTGTTCATGGATGTGTATATTGATGGCCAAGACCATGTTGGAATGCGTATTATTGAGCCACGCCATGAGCAATTTGAAAGAATTTATTATTTTTATTGATCATCCGTATTTATCGCTATTTTTGCTAGAGACTAGCAAATCGCTAGTTGGGGGGTGTGATTCGGGTTCAATATTACATATTTAACCCGCCACTTAGCCCTATTTTGTGCTCACATGATGCTAGATTTATCTCTAATTCATACGTATTTTCTACACATTTATTTATTAGAGAAAACACACTATTTGAGCACAAAACAGCATTTCACGACGTATTTCTGCACATTTTATATTTTTCCTAGTACCGTCTCGATCTCACGATTCCAACGACTATTATTTGTATTTTTCTGAGATCTGTGCTAATTACTGTGAATATTTGAATGCAGAATACCATTTAAGTGAAGAAATACAGAAGAAATACAAATATACGGTCGGCCGCCAATCCAAATCTGACACGTGGCGATCATCCGTTCAATCCCGCTGCATCCAACGGCGCAGATCAACTCCGC
This sequence comes from Scilla litardierei, assembly GCA_030789695.1. NCBI lineage: Eukaryota > Viridiplantae > Streptophyta > Magnoliopsida > Asparagales > Asparagaceae > Scilla > Scilla litardierei. The sequence continues at coordinate 221,611,946 of CM061134.1, read as the reverse complement.
ACCGTATCCATCAGCGGGGAATCGCGGCTTCATCACAGCCGTTGCGCACCAATCCAACGGGCTGTATCGATGGAGCTATGAATTCGTAGATGGGGCGACGTGGCGTAGTTTAGATCGTAGGATGCCGATCCTACGGAGGAAAGAGGGAGCGAGCGAAGCGAACGAACCGGCGATCCGAGAGCCGCACGATCAAGATCTAACGGTAGAGATCGTCCCCGCTCGAACGAAAGCAGCGCGAAACCCTGGGACACGTGGCGTGATCTGCTGCGACGACCGACCAATCGAACGGTGAAGAACGAAAGCGAATTCGAATCGCGGGCGAGCGACGTGGCGTCATCTGATCCATCCACGCATGATCCGACGGCCGAGCACAGTCCAGCAAATTTGAAATGAGAACGCTGAAGCGGGCACACGTGGCGTAAATCTAGCCCTCCCCCGTTCAATCCGACGGCCAGCACTGAATCCGATTTCGAAGCGGGCAGCGGGCATTGCACGACTTTCAAAGGCCACGCGGCGTGCCTCTGTGCGATCCCGCTTGATCGTGCGGTCCAGGTTTGATCCGCTTTAGATGAGCGGTCTGGATCGATTCGGGTGCGAATTTATTGCGGGTGTGAACCCGTTAAACAACCCAAACCCGCAATCTCTTTATAAAAGGTATTTTAGGGTTTTTTGGGCGTATTTTTTCAAGCCATTTGGGGGCGTATTTTGGGCGTATTGGAGGCTCTAGGAGCCGTATTTTCCCCCTTAAAAATTCTGTAAAATTCCAGAGGCTTGTTTCATTATTTTCAGAGAGTTTGAAGCTTTTTAAAGGAGAATTGGTGATATTTCCTTCAACTTATACCTCGTATTTTAAGCTTTTCTCTTGTATTTTGCTATGAACTTGAAGTATTTTGTGATGAAACTTGTTTATTATTGCATGATCAGTAGCTAAATTGTTATTGTGCATGGTATGGAGTAGTTAGGGGCTACAATTTGCGTTAGTTTGGTTGAAATTCCATGTGCTTAATCGTTAAACGTCGTTAAAATTGTAATCGTTGTTCGTAAATCGACTTTTTTAGATTCCAAAAGAATTAATTAAGTTGATGATCGCCCCAAAAGGGTGAGATTTGATCTCCCCAAAAGGGAGTTTCATACCGTAGTTTTGATCTCTCCAAAAGAGAGTTTCATATCGTATTATAATCTTAGCGATGATCTTTTTGAATATTTTGTTTGAACCCCCAAAAGGGCATCTTCCGATGAATTGCTCCCAAAAGGAGAATTCATTGAGTTATATTGGGTATTTTCCGATGAATTGCTCCCAAAAGGAGAATTCATTGCGTTATACCTATCAACCAAATTAATACGAATCGTTGACCCTAACGAACCCATACCATGTGCAAACTTTTTATAGGTATTGTCTTACACGATTTTCATTGTTCGCACGTCACCATCACGCACTTTCACACCATTCACATCACCACCTAAAGTGTTTAGTTTCTTTCCGTAGGATTTCTATTTGATTTGAACTGTGGTTGCAACAGATTTCTTCCCGTGGATTCGACACCTGGACTCCCAGGTTTTACTACTTGAACGGACTCTTGCGCTTGAGAGAGAGCACCTTTCCGGTCCCACCAATATATCTCCTCGCTAGCGCCTCAGTGGACTGTCCCACTCGGAATGGAATAAAGTGCGCGGATTTGGTCAATCGATCTACGATCACCCAAATCGCGTATTTCTGCTTCGGACTCCGAGGTAGTCCAGTCACGAAATCCATAGTGAGGTGTTGCCACTTCCACTCTGGAATCGGAAGCGGTTGTAGCAACCCTGCCGTACGCTGATGCTCCGCCTTCACTTGCTGGCAAACCAAGCACTTGGCCACACTCCGAGCCACGCTCCTCTTCATGCCATGCCGCCAATAGTTCAGCCGAAGATCCTTGTACATCTTGGTCCCACCAGGATGCACAGAATACGGCGAACTATGTGCCTCCACCATCAACTCCTCTCTGATATCCACAGCTGGCACACACAACCTGGCTCCAAACCTCAGCGAGCCATCCTCATGAATCAAAAAGTCAGTCCGCAGACCGGCTTCCACCTGCTCCCGAATCTTCACCAGCTTCGGATCCTCAGCCTGGCCAGCCTTGATCCGATCTATGATCGTCGACTGAATCTGCATACTCATCAACGAAGAAGCCTTTCCAGGAAGAACAATCTCCACACCAGACTCGCAAAAATCCTGCTACAATCTCCACTGCGAGGTCAAAATCATCACCGCTAGAAGCCTACTCAGCGCATCAAGAACCACATTCACCTTGCCATGGTGATACTGCAAATCAATCTCATAATCCGCCATGAGCTCCAACCATCGACGCTGTCGCATGTTGAGCTCCTTCTGAGTAAAAATATACTTCAAGATTTTGTGATCGGTGAAGATCTTCACTTTCTCACTCAGCAAGAAGTGCCTCCAAATCTTAAGAGCAAACACAACAGCAGTCAACTCCAAATCATGCGTCAGGTAATTCTTCTCATGAACCTTGAGCTGACGAGATGCATAAGCCACTACATGTCCATGCTGATGCAACACACAACCGAGACCCTTGCCAGAAGCATCGCAAAAGATCTCAAATCCACCGCTGCGATCAGGCACAACAAGAATAGGGGCAGTCGTCAATCTCTCCCTCAGAACACCAAAAGCATTCTCACAATCACCCGACCAAACAAAAGATACATCCTTCCGCGTCAATCTGGTCATCGGCTCGGTAATACGGGAAAAGTCCTTAATGAAGCGCCGATAGTAACCAGCAAGCCAAAGGAAACTCCGGATCTCAGACGCTGACTGCAGAACAGGCCACTCTCTGATGGCCCTGATCTTCTTGGGATCCACTGAAATACCATCTCCAGTCACCACATGCCCGAGAAAAGCAACTCTGTCCAGCCAAAACTCGCACTTCGAAAACTTAGCATACAACCGATGCTTCCTCAAAATCTCCAACACCGTCCTCAAGTGCGAGGAATGCTCTTCCTCCGACTTCGAATAGATCAGAATGTCATCAATAAAGATAACGACAAACTTATCTAAAAAGTCATAGAAGATCAGATTCATCATATTTATGAAAACTGCGGGTGCATTGGTTACACCGAAAGGCATAACCACAAACTCGTAGTGTCCATACTTCGTCCTGAACGCTGTCTTCGGAACATCATCCTTCTTCACCTTCAGCTGATGATAACCACTCCTCAAATCCAACTTAGAAAACACCCTCGAACCTCCTAGCTGATCAAAAATATCATCAATACGAGGCAACGGGTATTTATTCTTGATGGTTACCGCATTCAACTCCCGATAGTCCACGCACATGCGACGCGAACCATCCTTCTTCCTCACCAGCAGCACCGGTGCTCCCCACGGAGACACACTAGGATTGATATAACCCTTCTGCAAAAGCTCATCCAGCTGCTTCCGCAATTCCTCCAACTCAGCGGGTGACATACGATACGGCGCCTTCGAAATCGGCTGCGCTCCCGGAACAAGATCAATAGAAAATTCTAAAGCTCGATCAGGTGGCAAACCAGACATCTCCTCGGGGAAGACGTCATCAAAGTCCTGCACAACCGTCGGCCTCTCCAGCTCCATCTGCATAGCCACAATCTCCACCGGCCTGGCCCGAAACCTGACAGGACCAAGCGAACTACTACCTCGGCTGAACTCAAATACTGGATGTTCGGGAATCTCGAACACCACCTTCTTCCTCCGACAGTCGATCGTAGCATAGAAGCTCGCAAGCCAATCCATCCCAAGGACCACATCATAGTTGATGATGTCGTGGACAATGAAATCAGCGTAAAGCTCATGTCTACAAACCACCAACGGGCAAGAATTGCAACCAAGATGCACCGAGACCACGCCATTCCCGGTGACGATATTCCAACTCTTGGAAAGAGGGGACGTCGACAAGGAATGCTTCTCAGCTCCGAGAAATAATGCACATCGATGCACCTGAGTCAAAGAGGACTCGTGCAGGAAATGTGCACACCAAAACCACACCTAACAGGCAATTTAACAATCAAATCCTAGTCTAGCAAACAATCATGTTCAAGCAAACAACATAATCTAACAATCAAAACTAGCTAGGAAAGTAACAGCTAGATTGAGGATTACCTGCGATAACCTCATCCACAGCCTCGCTCTCCACAGCGATCATCAGAAAAGCCTGCCTCCTCGGTGGAAAAGCCTGCCTCTGTGGAACAAAAGCTGCTCCATGTCCAGCAGGAACAGGCACTCTCTGCTGCAACGGCTGTGCTGCAACAGGTGCCCTCCGCAGTTGATTCGCATGTCGACAATCCTTCGCGACATGAGAAGCATCACCACAAACCAAACACTGGCCCAGAAACTTCCTACACCGATCCTTGATGTGGCCAGGCTTGTCGCAGAAATGGCAAGTCTTCTGATTAGGCACTCCTGGCCTCTTGAACTGCACCGGATGATTAGGCTTGAAACCAGGCCTAACCACCGCCCTGGCCTGCTCCATAGGCCTCTTCCCAGCACCAGAAACATGTCATCTCCTCTGACTCAGGTTCAGCTCCTGCCTCCTCGCAGCGACCAGAACCTTCTGACAAGAGTCCAGATCAGAGGAAGACACAAAACTCTGAAGCTCCAAAGCAAGTCCCTGCATGAACCTCTGAGCCCTCTCATCAGCATCCTACACCATCTTCGGCGCGAACCGACTCAGCCTAATGAACTCTTGGTGGTACAGGTCCACCGTCAAGCTCCCTTGCTTCAGATCAATAAAGCGCTGCAGCATCTCCTTCCTAGCAGCCTTCGAAAAGAACTCCTCATCAAACCTGGACTTAAAGGTAGCCCAAGCTATCGGCTCCACCAGCATCTTCTCTTCCGCATCCCACCAGTTCCGAGCATTATCCTTGAGTTGTCTCTTCGCCAAATCAACCCATCCAGCCGGGGTGATCTTGGACATCTTCAAGTTATCCTCAATGTTTTGAACCCATTCATCGGCAGCCAGAGGACCCTCAGACCCATCAAAATAAGCAGGACCCAGCTCCCGAAATTGCTTCGCTCCCGGCTCGGAGCGAGGGGCATCCTAGATTGCCCGACCAGCTCGAACAACTGGAGCATTCTGGACTTGCAGGAGCACGCCCTGCTGCACTTGCATCATCTGAAGCATCATCCGCATCATCTCTCCATTGGTGGGTTCCCGCTCAGGCTCCTCGTCATGAGGGGGCACACCACTACCTCCACCACGGGTGAATCGCCTTCCTGCCATCTAATGACACAGAAAACGAAGCAGATTAGACTCATAGCTTATGACTCGGATGTCGAACTTAGTTTATTGGACATTCTAATATTATTATCGTCATTCTGATAATCGCAGTTACAGAAGAGACCTGCATGGGCCACCAAAAAAACCTGTCACGCCCCGCTTCCCTAAAATGGAGGCGAGACGTGAAAAGGTCCGCACGGGAGTGGAGCTGTGAAGCTCCAAACCCGATAAGCGTCAATAAAACATAAGCAGGTCCCTGTAACCACAAACGGAACAACAATAATAACACAAGGAGAGACAGAAATAAAATCTCAAATCTCAGAATTTTGTCCAACATTAAAATTAAGTTCAACATTAAAATTAAGTTCAACATCCAGAAAAGCCACCAGGCTAAAAGAAAGAGTCTAAAGGCCCAGAACAAGGCCAACAAGGACAAACATAACAAAGTATAGGTGACACGCACCGACAACTAAACAGCAGTCTAAAACAAAAGGGGAAAGCTCAACGAAGACACTAGGACTGGTCCTCAGTGTCCACGTACTCGCCAAACACAGGCTCGGGCTTGGCGTCAGCAAACACATCGTCCTCAACAATGAACTCAGGCTCAGGATCTAACATGTGTCACCCAAAAGAGTAAAGGGGCACATGTCAGCAAGTCTAAAAGACGTGGGTAAGGAAACTGAAAGGAAGGCAAACTAACAACCTAGCAGTTATAGTATGCATGACATGGCAGTTATGGTATGAGTGCACAAGTAAGACATGGTGAAACAATAAGTACAAGAGAACAATTTATCAGGGCATGTCAAGAGTAGCCAAGCTACTAACAATCTCAATCTTTTCACTAGTCACGTTTCAAGTTGTTTGTAGATGTTTACGCCTTACAGCTGAACTGTTGGACATTCACACTGATTGGCCGCTTAACACTACCCCAAAACCCAGAGTTTACGCCTTACAACTGCAGTTGCTGATCGGGCAGACTCCCAGTTGAATGGCCGCTTAACTCTTACCCTAAAACCCACGTGTAAACGAGCCAGGGTCCCTGTACACGAGCTCAATAAATGAGCCAGGGTTGCCCCGCACAAGAGCTCGTTTCCTGGATCACAAACCAAGAGCGTATTTCATTTGGCATAGGGGTGCACATAGCCTCAATCATTTCACAAGGTGTAGCAGAGCTACGCAATCACGGGAACACTTAAAGGATGCAATGACATAACAATTAATTCGCGTACCGTTAATGGAAATTAAACATGACATGGTAGTTGTGCAACATGATAAATGTCGGGTCTAGCTTCGTTGTCAAGCTAGTTCCTGAAATTGCGCCTAGGCGAGTATCATTTCGTCGCCTAGTCTCTTTTACGCCTGCAACAAGCAAATGGCCTAAGACATGGCCCAAAACCCTAAATGGCAAGTTTCACTTGCCTAGCACCGAGGATGACGATCAACGAGGCCGTCACACAAATGCTAACTACAGAGATGAGATCGCTGCCATGGCAAAACAATATTAGAACAACATCCAACCTAGTTTTATTAGGGTTTCACAAAAACACAAATGGGTTATGAGGATATTAAGAGATCGAGTTATTACCGTATCAGAGCGGAAGAATGATGCCGAGCAAGCACGGCAACGGAAGAAACGATCCGGGGAACCTAGGTTTCAGATCTGGAATGGATGGAGAAAATCTGGAGAAATGGGGTTTTGGGGGTTTTCCGCCGACCTAGAGGTGGTGGCCGGCCAAAATGGAGAGAGGGAAGGGCTCTTGATGAAGGAGGAGGGCTACGGTTAGATGGATGATGATTTGGGAAAGGAAGAGGCTCAGGAGAAATGAAAGAAGAAAAGAAAAACGTTTGGGGGTTTAAATAGGAAGTGATGGAGGATGCCCAGAAATTAGGGTTTCGACACTGATTAGTCGGTCAAAGAGCAACCACTGACCGACTAGTTTGGAAACTAGTCGCTCTGTTGACCAACGCAGACCGACTAAGTCCAAACAGTAACTCCTGTACAAAAATAGGATTTAGATTTAGTCGGTCAAAGAACAACTACTGACCGACTAGTTTCTCATCTAGTCGGTCGATGAACGTTCTTAGACCGACTAAGAATGAATAGTTCCTGGTATCAAAAATGATCATAGAGCTAGTCGGTTAAAGAACGATTGCTGACCGACTAGTTTGCAACCTAGTCGGTCGACAAATGTTCTTAGACCGACTAACGATAAACAGTAACTCCTGAGTAATTAACAAAGCCAACTAGTCGGTCCATGAAGGTTTGCCGACCGACTAAATCGTCATCTAGTCGGTCGGTTCCCCTTCTTGTACCGGCTAACGTGCACAAAAAGTTCCAAAATGGAGCGCGAAGCTCCGGGATCGATTCCTAAGACTCCTAGGCTTGATCTAATAATAAGATATGACCGATATGAAGCCCGTCACGAATGACTTACTCCGAAATCGACGATCAACGGAAGAAGCTAAGAAAATACGACGAAACGATCGAAAGTGAAAGCTACGGGGACGAAAACCACGCATAAGGAGAAAATCCACCAAAACATATAATATAATATAGTTAATCCAAATACATGAAAACTAGTCGTTACAGGTATACTTGGCATACGGTTGGTGCTGCCTCATTGTCTCCAAAGTGATCCGTAAATGCTTTGCATGCTTTTCCACATCCTTTGAGTACACCAGAATGTCGTCGTTGAAGACCACCACAAACTTATCCAAATACTCATAGAAGACTTGGTTTATCAACCTCATGAATGTGGCAGGTGCATTGGTCATGCCGAAGGGCATAACAAAAAACTCGTAATGTCCATAATAGGTCCTGAAAGCCGTCTTGGGAACATCCGACTCTCTGACCTTCACCTGATGGTACCTGCTCCGCAAATCTAGCTTCGAATACACTTGGGATCCACCAAGCTAATCAAAGATATCATCAATGCGAGGGAGAGGAAATTTGTTCTTCACAGTTACCTTATTCAACTCCATGTAGTCGATACACATCCTCTGTGGCCCATCCTTCATGTTGACCAATAACACTGGCGCTTCCCAAGGAGACACAATGGAGCATATCATTCCTCTCTGTGATAAATCCTTCAGCTGGTTGTCGATATCGGCTAACTCTAGTGGAGCCAAATGACACAGGGCCTTGGCAATCAGTTGCGTGTTCGATACCAAATTGATAAGTGAACTCCAAGCATCTATCTGGAGAAAGTCCATAGATATCATCTGGGAAGACATCGGGAAAGTCTCGGACAACCCTCTACAGATCTGGCTCGGCCTCCATCGCCATCGCCACTACTTCTATCGGCTTGGCCCTAAACTTCACGGGTTCAAGTGTACTACTACCATTAATAACCTCGAACTCTGGATGGTCTAGGATCTGAAAGACTACCCTCCTCTGCCTGCAATCAATCGTAGCATATAACATGCCCAACCAATTCATCCCGAACACAGCCTCAAAACTAGGCATCTCTATAATCAGTAAAATCAACATACAACTATCTCCCACAAATCTCCAAGGAACAGTGGCGAAAACCAAGAGAATTGTGAAGTACGCCATTTCATGTGTTGATATTCCAGCTGGTGGCGAGAGAAGTCACTGGAATCAAATGCTTTGTCATAAATCTCTGGGATAGAAAGCAGTGGGATGCCCCCAGAATCGAAAAGTGATAGAGCAGTGAAGGAAGCAACCTTGGTAATGCCTAACGAAAACAAATCAAGGCAAGAAACAAGAACAACTCTATAAGGAAAGCAGAAAGAAGAAGTCTAAGATAAAGGAAAGAACATGACATATGCACATATATAACATACGTAACATTCACTACTCAAGGTAGGGTCGGAGATATGACAGTGATAACTTGGCCGGTATTCTTCGCTTCCACCGCAGTCATCATAAATGCATGGCACCTCTGGGGAGTCGGGACAGTCCTTTGAGTAGTATGCTACCGACCAGCTGATGGACGTCCCCTAAAAGCTAGATGACTCAGTCGCGATGGCGCCGGAAGTGGTAATCTCTATAGAGCAGGTGGAAGAGTCTGCTGCATCGGCCTCGCTGCCACAGGTGCTGCAGGAACTGGAGAGCTACTATGTCATGGACAAAATCTACTGATGTGTCCAGACTCTCCAAAAGAAAAGTATCTCAAAGATAGAGATCTGTAATTCTTCTTCTCATGCCTAATCCTAATGTAATACTGACATGATATCCGTCTCTGTGAAGATGATGGGGCTCCAGATCTCTGAAACTGAGTAGTTTGCACATGCCTCGAGAAATTCTTCTATTGACATGTAAAACTTCCAACCGCATCCACTGGAGTCTTCACTGCACTCCTCAGATAAGGCTCGTGCATCCTTGCCGCCTTCAGCACTACCTCATGAGCAGGCAAATCTAATGTAGACATAGCTCCTCTGTATTTTGGATTTAAGCCCATGAGGAAGTGACGAGCTCGAGTGGCATCAAATGTGACCAACTCCAGAGCAAACTTGCTCAATAGAGAAAACTCTGTGTCATAGGCATTTATGTCCTGTGATCATGGGTCAATCGCTCAAATCGCTGTCTCAGATCACCCTTCAATGTCTTCAACAGGAACTTGAACTCAAATCGTTCCTTGAACTTCTCATATGAGATAGGGTTGGTCAACTAACGCTCTTCTCCTTCCCACCAATCTCATGCCTGATGAGCAAGTTGTCTCCACGTAACGCCCACCCAACCGTCCTGTGGATACCCAACTACAAGCAAATAATCCTCAGTATGCATCATCCACTCATCAACCTCTAATAGACTCTCGTTGCCCGAAAAGAATCTCGGACGCATCTCCTGAAACTGCTTGAAGATATCAGTCTTCTGAGTCTGAGTCTTAGCCAACATCTTCGTCCGATAACTCAGACTCACCTAAACTCCCACCAATATCTTCTCCAACAAGGAAGGCTCGGGGTGAGCCACCTCAGAAGAAGATGTCCCGTTCCTAGTATCCATTCTACGAAAGAGAACAGAACAACAGGGATCGGTACAAAATAAAGGATTATAATGACATAGCATCATTAGTAGTACTCGTACACATCTCGTAGTATGAGTTGACCTGCATAGGCCACCACAAAAACCATGTCACATCCCGTCCATCAAAATATGCAAAAATATGTATATTCCTGGTATTCGTAGAGATACGAAGTGTAACAAGGTCGCAGTAGTATTCGGACTCAAGGCTCTGACCCATTGACTCCAAACACTACTAAGCGTAAATTGGGATTACTGAAAATTTCTTTTTGCAAGCCACTGTGGCACACTGGAATAGTACAAATAAATAAAACAGAAATGATCCAACATAGAATATAATCTACAGACAATGCAGAGATTACAAAACATTTATTTATACATTAATAAAAAGAGCACAGTACATGCCACAAATGTACAGGGGTACAAAAGAGATAAGATCAAAACTACCAAGCCCACAAAAAGAAAAAGTGTCCACACACGGTATAACTCACTCCTGATACTATCCCTGATAACCCAACTGTACAAAGTCACTCTATATGGGCTCCACCGCTATCTCGAAGCTCGGGGTAATCTCCTGAATCGAATCATGCTCCATCTGCTCTGTCTCTAATCCTGGGGGAAAGTTGGGTGGGACACGTCAACTCGTGACCTAGTAGGACATCTAATCACGCTAAGTATGGGCCAGTCTAAGAAATGTTCTACCTAACTAAGTGTCATGCCACGCTCTTCCAAATACGGAATACGTGTAGCGGACTAAGCCGACGTAGTATTCAGAAACTGGGCTTCAAGCCCCTAATGTCTAAATACTACTAGGCATTAATTGCGATTTAAATAATATTATATATGCAGGCCACCATGACACGTTGGAATAGTACAAAAATTAAAATATTATGCTCCAACAGAATTTAAATCCGAAAGTACTGAAAGAAAACTATACTGAACATATATATAAGGGTACATCATACATCTCTGTACTGTACAAGGGTACAAAAGTACAAAAAGGGGATGAAACAAAAAAGGACCCCGCCCTCAAAAGAAACCCAAAAGTGTCCACACACATACAACACACGCCCTAGTCTAACCCAGGGAAGTCCAGGTGGAAAAATCTCTGCCCGTAGTCTCCAGCTATACCTGGGGAGAGGAAGTAGACTAATGTACACATCCCTACTCTAGAGTCACTATCTCATGACCTGAAAATATAAATGGGACACGTCAATGTGTGACCCAGTAAGATTCCTAACTAAGCTAGGTAGAACTCAGTTTTATAACCGGACTATCTATCTAAAGTGTGGTCTAAAAGTAAAAAGGTTTTACAAACTATTCATCATGAACACTATCATGACAAAAAAGAACTGAAAGTAACACTAAGTACAATCAACATCGGTGACATGATTTAAAAGTTAAAAGCTATTAAATTATCAGTTATATTCATATTTGAGAACACATGTAAATAATAGGATGCCTAAGGAGCTGGACTTCACCAGGGTGGGTGAAAAGTAGTATCTCAACCAGCGACACGAGTACTGGAGAGGCCTCTCGTAATTCCTCCTTACGGGAGTGAGACAATCATCCATATTTCTCAGGTCAAACAGAGAAACCATCAATTACCTAATGGTCGTGTTGATACCTTTTCCACTATTAGCGCCACACGGCCGTGTGGCTATAGTCACACGGTCGTGTGCCCTTCTTACTATCCCTTAGCCTTCCCCACACCACACGGCCGTCTGGACTCTGCCACAGGGCCATGTGGGGTCGTTCCTCTTGGGCATCCTTGAGCCATTCCAGACGACCGTATGGAGAGACCACATGGTCATGTGGCCCAATATTTTCCCAAGTTCTGGCATTACTTGATTTATTGAATTTTGTTGAAATACTTTTTATCTAATTACCAAGTTGTTGATGAAATATACTTGCTAGAGATGATCTGAATTACTTGAAAAATCAGTCATGTTGAAATGATGAATTACTTAATGGTATTGTTGTAATTATCATTTTATAATTCATGTTGAATTGTGAAAGAGAAATCGCATGGTATTGTTCATATTGCAAACATGTTATTTTTATGCAAGTTTCCAAATGAAATTGAAAATGAAAAGTAAGGCAAATGGCAATATGACATAAATATGAAGATATATGACATGAGGTATTGAGACCACCAATGTAACATGAAATAACGAAAGCAAGAGTGACAAGAGAGAATGAATCTGGAGACTTCAATCCATTCAAAAATGGGTGAAGCTCTAGATGTGGGTTTTGGGGTGAATGTGTGTAAAAAATAGGAGTTAAGGAGCAGACACGTATGTTATGATTCGAACTCGCTTGTCACTCCCGTAAGGGGAAGTTAACCAGAGTTAGAGATAGTTACTCTGGTCAACTTCCCCTTACGGGAGTGACAAGCGAGTGAGAATCATAACATATGTGTCCGCTCCTTAACTCCTATTTTTTACACGCCTTCCCCCCAAAATCCACCTCTAGAGCTTCACCCATTTTTGAATGGATTGAAGTCTCCACATACATTCTCTCCTCTCACTCTTGCTTTCGTTATTTCATGTTACATTGGTGGTCTTAATACCTCATGTCATATCTCTTCATATTTATGGCATATTGCCAGTTGCCTTACTTTTCATTTTCAATTTCATATGGAAACTTGCATAAAAATAACATGTTTGCAATATGAACAATACCATGTGATTTCTCTCTCACAATTCAACATGAATCATAACATGATAATTACAACTATATCATTAAGTAATTCATCATTTCAACATGGCTGATTTTACAAGTAATTTAGATCATGTCTAGCAAGTATATTTCATCAACTGTAACGATCACTTTTCGTTGTACTTTGTTCGTGCACGTGCTTTTGGCCGTGCACGTGTTTATTTTAGAATTTTTTTTGATTGTGAACACTTTTGTGTGATATGCCGTTGTGAACGTCTCTGAGAGTATTAAATAGTGGCACTAATTTGGAACGACGTTTCTCGAGTCGTTTTCCCACAATTTAATCTTACTCGATGAGACGTGACGATTTTCACTTTTGACGGGAGACGTTTCTATTTTTAGTTTCATCGTCCGACTTCGAAATTGAGATCCGTCTTCTTAGTTAGCTCACTTTCGTCAACACGATCACCCCGATATTTATTTTATAATTTTTGGAGTTTATTTGACCACTTTTATATTTTTAGCAAGGTTTATAATATTTTTAACAATTACGTTTTAAATTATTTTCGACCAAAGAAAATTTATTTGAGTTTAAAACATTTTAAATAATTTTTTGAGCCAATTTCCAGCTCATTTGGGACGCACCCTAGCCTTGGGTGAGTTGGAGAAGGTGAGATTCAAATTTTAAATTATTTTAAACTCATAATCCCATTAGGATTAGCCCTAGACCTAGTCAACCCCTCTACACTATATAAACAACCTTTAGGAAGACCTATTTTCGCAAGAAAATAACCCTAGCTGCTTCCAAAATCCAAATTTGACGTTGCGACGAATCGTCGCAACGTTGCGACGAGTTTCCCCCGCACCGACCGAAGAAACGGGCCATTTTCTCCCGCTCCGACCGCTAGTCGCCCCGCACCAAGCTGTCGCCCGCACCCCGCTGCTACCGCCCCCTCCGATCGCCCGCTCTGACCGATAGGATCTCTCGGTCAGACCGAGAGACCCGCTCCGCATCCCCGCATCCCCGCTCCGCACCAACCCCCGCACAGTTCGCCCGCCTCCGCTCGTGTCTGACCGAGCGGGTCGCCCGCACCGACCGACGTTGCAACGTTGCAACGTTGCAACGGTGCAACCCCCGCATCCAAGGTGCCTGACCAGCCTGCTCCGCCGCTCCGACCGAGAGAACCAAGCCCCCACCCGCACCGCTGCAGCCCGCTGCGCTGCAATCCTCGCACCGAGCGTGTCTGACCGAGCCAAGTCCCCGCACCGAGGCTGTACGACCGAGAGCCATTCATCGCAACCCCCGCACCCGTCGCACCACTTGCCACCGTGGGCCCTCCAAGTTCTCCAGAGGTATTGTGGGTCCCCCATAGGTCCCTAGAACTACTGTGGGCCCCACCTAGGTGCGTTCTCTTTGAGGGATTGACGCGTACGACGTTGCGACACGTCGTAGCCCGTCGCCGCACGTGCTAGCTTTGGAATCTGGAATCGTCGCTCCGGTTGATTGCTCTGAACTTTCCAGCGAGGAATCTATATTGGAATCTGGACTTGGAGCGTGATCTTTTATTCTAACCCCTGGCGTCGCTACCCGACGCCAGTGTAGCTTTCGCGTCGTGTTGAGGTAACGTTTTACACCCCTAGGACCCCCAACCCAATTGCATGCTAAACAAGACTAAAAATCAGTATTTTAAAGTATTTTAAATGTTTTAGCAATCACTAATCAAGATTAATAAAACGGATGTAGGCCGGTGGACTTGTGCACGTAGGAATTGAAACTTTGGACTCGTTGGACGGTGTTCCTCTGACGTGATACTTGCAGGCAAGTGAAACTTGCCAACTCTTGTGTAGGGCCCTGTTTTAGGCCACTTCCTTATTTTTAGCGTAAAAGAGACTAGCCTGTGAAATGATAGCTGGCTAGACGCCTACTTGATCTAGTTTGACAACGAAACTAGATCCGTCACCTAATTGATCTAGCTTGACAACGAAGCTAGATCCAACCCTTTAAACTTGTTGTTCATGCATACTAAACTGTCACGTTTACTTTCCTTACCTGTACGCCTTACTACTTGCCATGTCATGTCATCCATGCATTGAATGTCGCATTCGTAGCACACGCTACAATACTTGTACTCGTACTTCCTTGTCCTGCTAGGTGCACCCCTATGCCATACTTGTTAAAACACTTCCTGGCTCGTGATCCAGAAGCGAGCATTCCATGTTCAGGGGTAAGTCCCTGGCTCGATACACGTGGAGGGGTAGGGATAAACGGTCACTTGAGCTTAGGAGTTGGCCCGCGCAGCCACTCTAGCCAAAAGGCGGAATCTCTGCGCACGAGGTGCTTACTTTACTTGTCGTGTACTTGTCTTGTGAATGATTCATGCCATGTTTAAATACCATGCTCGTACTTTACTTTACCTTACTTTACCTGTTGCACTCATTACTTTAACTGCCATGTCATTGCATCATGCTAGAACTGCTAGGTTGCTTTACTTTTACCTACTTTCAGTTTCCTTGCACAAGTCTCTTGTAGACTTGTTGACATGTGCCCCTTGCTCTTTTGGGTGTCACATGTTAGACCCTGAGCCAGAGACAGTTGTTGAGGACGAGGTGTTTGCTGACGCTGAGCCCGAGCCTACGTTCGTTGAGGAGTTCGAGGACACCGGAGACCAGTCTTAGTGACTGTTGAGTTGCTTTTGCTTTAGGTTTCTGTTAGTTGTCGGTGCTTGCACCATTACTTTGTTTTCGTACTTTGTACTTTCGTTGGCCATGCTGGGCCTCTTTTAGACTCTTTTCTTTTAGCCTGGTGGCTTTTCTGCGATGTTGAAATTTATTATTATGGATATTCTGAGATTTATTCTTTGTCTCATTTCCTTATTATTATCTTTGTTTCGTTTCGCGTTGCAAGGACCTTCAGTTTAAAGTGATTGACGCTTATCGGACTTGCAGCTTTGTAGCTTCAAGTCTGAGCGGACCTTCTCACGCTTCGCCTCCACGTTTTTGGGAAGCGGGGCGTGACAGGTTTTGTTGATGGCCCATGCAGGTCTCTTTTTGCGATTGCGAACTAACGGAACAACGATAATAACGGAATGTCCATTAAATAAGTTGCAACATCCAAGTCATTAAGCTTTGAGTCTAATTTGTTTGTTCGTTTTCTATGTCATTAGATGGCTGGACGACGACAGACCCGATCTGGCAGTGGGCCCAATCGTGCTGAGGAGCCGGATAGAGAGCCCACCAATGCTGAGATCATGAGGATGATGCATCAGATGATGCAGGTGCAGCAGGGCATGCTCCAGAATACCCAGGGTGCCTCTCGCTTCGAGCCAGGAGCGAAGCAGTTCCGGGAGCTGGGCCCGATGTACTTTGATGGATCTGAAGGACCGTTGGTTGCAGAGGAGTGGATCAGGAACACTGAGGATAATCTGAAGATGTCGAAGGTCAACGCTGGATGGGTTGATCTGGCAAAGAAGCAGCTTAAGGATTGTAACGACTTGTTTTCTTGTATCTGGATTTATTATATTATATTATATGTTTTGGTGGATTTTCTTCTCATGTGTGATTTTTGTCTCCGTAGCTTTCATTTTCGATCGTTTCGTCGTGATTTTCTAGCTTCTTCCTTAGAATCGTCGATTTTGGAGTAAGTCATTTGTGACGGGCTTCATATCGGTCATATCTTATTGCTAGATCAAGCCTAGGAGTCTTAAGAATCGATCCCGGAGCTTCGCGCTCCATTTCGGAACTTTTTGTGCACGTTAGTCGGTACAAGAAGGGGAACCGACCAACTAGATGACGATTTAGTCGGTCGGCAAACCTACATGGACCGACTAGTGGGCTTTGTTAATTGTACATGAGTTACTGTTTACTTTTAGTCGGTCTAAGAACGATCACCGACCGACTAGATGCTCAACTAGTCGGTCAGAACTTGCTCTCAAACCGACTAGTTTCTGTCAGTAGATTTCACCTAAGTTACTGTTTATCGTTAGTCGGTCCATGAACACTCACCGACCGACTAGGTAGCAAACTAGTCGGTCGACGGGCCTTCACAGACCGACTAATTCATTACCCAGGTTTTTCCCTACTTTCGCTGCTTGGTGTTAGTCGGTCACAGTTAATCGACCGACCGACTAGTTGCTAAACTAGTCGGTCAGCCAACCTTCTTTGACCGACTAATCAGTGTCGAAACCCTAATTTCTGGGCAGCCGCCAAGTCATTTTCTATAAATACCCCACTTCGTTTCTTTTCTTTCTTTCTCTTCTCCTGACCTATTTCCTTCCCCCTTGACCTCTGATCTTCCCCAACCTTCCCCTAGCCTTCCTCCTTCATCAAGAGCTTCTCCCCCTCTCCATTTTGACCAACCACCATGCCCTAGGTCATCTCCAACCCCCAAAACCCCCCAAAACCCCATTTCTCCATATTTTCCCCATCCATTCCAGATCTGAACCCTAGGTTCCCCGGAGCGTTTCTTCCGTTGTCGTGCTTGCTCGGCATCATTCTTCCGCTTCCGATACGGTAATAATCGATCTCTTAGTATTTTCATAACCCGTTGTGTTTTTGTGAAACCCTAATGAAATGAATGTTGTTTTGATGATTGTTTCTCCATAACAGCGACTTCCCCGTAGATTAGCGTCCGTGAGACGAACCTTCGTGATCGTCATCCTCGGTGCTAGTCAAGTGAAACATGCCACTTAGGGTTTTGGGCCATGTCTTAGGCCGTTTGCTTGTTGTAGGCGTAAAAGAGACTAGGCGACGAAATGATACTCGCCTAGGCGCAAATTTAGGAACTAGCTTGACAACGAAGCTAGATCCGACATTTATCATGTTACCTAACTACCATGTCATGTTTAATTTCCATAAACGGTACGCAAATTAATTGTCATGTCATTGCATTCTTTAAGTGTTCCCGTGATTGCATAGCTCCGCTACACCTTGTGAAATGATTAAGGCTAGGTGCACCCCTATGCTAAATGGAATACGCTCCTGGTTGTGATCCAGGAAACGAGCTCTTGTGCGGGGCAACCCTGGCTCATTTATTTGAGCTCGTGTGCAGGGACCCTGGCTCGTCTACATGTGGGTATTGGGGTAAGAGTTAAGCGGCCAATCAACTAGGAGTCTGCCCGATCAGCAACTACAGTGGTAAGGCGTAAACTCTGGGTTCTGGGGTAGTGTTAAGCGGCCAATCAGCGTGAATGCCAAACCGTTCAGCTGTAAGGCGTAAACATCTACAAACAACTTGAAACGTGACTAGTGAAAAAATTGAGATTGTTAGTAGCTTGGCTACTCTTGACTTGTCCTGATAAATTGTTCTCTTGTACTTAATGTTCACCATGTCTTACTTGTGCACTCATGTTATAACTGCCATGTCATGCATACTATAACTGCTAGGTTGTTAGTTTGCCTTACTTTTAGTTTCCTTGCCCAAGTCTTTTAGACTTGCTGACATGTGCCCATTTACTCTTTTGGGCGACACATGTTAGATCCTGAGCCTGGGTATATTGTTGAGGACGAGGTGTTTGCTGACGTCGAGCCTGAGCCTGTGTTTGGCAAGGAGTACGTGGACACTGGGGACCAGTCCTAGTGTCTTCGTTGAGCTTTTCCCTTTTGTTTTAGACTGCTGTTTTGTTGTCGGTGCGTTGCACCTATACTTTGTTACGTTGTTCCTTTTGTTGGCCTTGTTCTGGGCCTTTAGACTCTTTCTTTTAGCCTGGTGGCTTTTCTGGATGTTGAACTTAATTTTCATGTTCGACCAGTTATGAGATTTGAGATTTTATTTCTGTCTCTCCTTGTGTTATTATTGTTGTTCCGTTTGTGGTTACAGGGACCTGCTTATGTTTTATTGACGCTTATCGGGTTTGGGGCTTCACAGCTCCACTCTCGTGCGGACCATTTCACGTCTCGCCTCCATTTTAGGGAAGCGGGGCGTGACATGTTTTATTGGTGGCCCATGCAGGTCCTCTTCTGTAACTGCGATTATCAGAATGACGATAATAATATTAGAATGTCCAATAAACTAAGTTCGACATCCGAGTCATAAGCTATGAGTCTAATCTGCTTCGTTTTCTGTGTCATTAGATGGCAGGAAGGCGATTCACCCCTGGAGGAGGTAGTGGTGCGCCCCCTCATGATGAGGAGCCTGAGCGAGAACCCACCAATGGAGAGATGATGCAGATGATGCTTCAGATGATGCAAGTGCAGCAGGGCGTGCTCCTGCAAGTCCAGAATGCTCCACTTGCTCGAGCTGCCCGGGCACTTCCGGATGCCCCTCGCTCTGAGCCGGGAGCGAAGCAATTTCGGGAGCTGGGTCCCGCATATTTTGATGGGTCTGAGGGTCCTCTGACTACCGATGAGTGGATTCGGAACATTGAGGATAATTTGAAGATGGCCAAGATCACCCCGGCTGGATGGGTTGATTTGGCGAAGAGGCAACTCAAGGATAATGCTCGGAACTGGTGGGATGCGGAAGAGAAGATGCTGGTGGAGCCGATAGCTTGGGCTACCTTTAAGTCCAGGTTTGATGAGGAGTTCTTTCCGAAGGCTGCTAGGAAGGAGATGCTGTAGCGCTTTATTGATCTGAAGCAAGGGAGCTTGACGGTGGACCTGTACCACCAAGAGTTCACTAGGCTGAGTCGGTTCGCGCCGAAGATGGTGTAGGATGCTGATGAGAGGGCTCAGAGGTTCCTGCAGGGACTTGCTTTGGAGCTTCAGAGTTTTGTGTCTTCCTCTGATCTGGACTCTTATCAGAAGGTTCTGGTCGCTGCGAGGAGGCAGGAGCTGAACCTGAGTCAGAGGAGATGACATGTTTCTGGTGCTGGGAAGAGGCCTATGGAGCAGGCCAGGGCGGTGGTTAGGCCTGGTTTCAAGCCTAATCATCCGGTGCAGTTCAAGAGGCCAGGAGGGCCTAATCAGAAGACTTGCCATTTCTGCGACAAGCCTGGCCACATCAAGGATCGGTGTAGGAAGTTTTTGGGCCAGTGTTTGGTTTGTGGTGATGCTTCTCATGTCGCGAAGGATTGTCGGCATGCGAATCAGCTGCGGAGGGCACCTGTTGCAGCACAGCCATTGCAGCAGCGAGCGTCTGTTCCTGCTGGACGTGGAACAGCTCTTGTTCCACAGAGGCAGGCTTTTCAGCAGGCTATTCCGCCGAGGAGGCAGGCTTTTCTGATGACTGCTGTGGAGAGCGAGGCTGTGGATGAGGTTATCGCATGTAATCCTCAATCTAGTTGTTACTTTCCTAGCTAGTTTTGATTGTTAGATTGTGTTGTTTGCTTGAACATGATTGTTTGCTAGACTGGGGTTTGATTGTTAAATTGCTTGTTAGGTGTGGTTTTGGTGTGCATATTTCCTGCATGAGTCCTCTTTGACTCTGGTGCATCGATGTGCATTATTTCTCGGAGCTTCATGGAGAAGCATTCCTTGTCGACGTCCCCTCTCTCCAAGAGTTGGAATATCGTTACAGGGAATGGCGTGGTCTCGGTGCATCTTGGTTGCAATTCTTGCTCGTTGGTGGTCTGTGGATATGAGCTTTACGCTGATTTCATTGTCCACGACATCATCAACTATGATGCGGTCCTTGGGATGGATTGGCTTGCGAGCTTTTATGCTACGATCGACTGTCGGAGGAAGAAGGTGGTGTTCGAGATTCCCGGATATCCAGTATTTGAGTTCAGCCGAAGTAGCAGTTCGCTTGGTCCTGTCAGGTTTCGGGCCAGGCCGGTGGAGGTTGTGGCTATGCAGATGGAGTTGGAGAGGCCAGCTGTGGTGCGGGACTTTGATGACGTCTTCCCCAAGGAGATGTCTGGTTTGCCACCTGATCGAGCTCTAGAATTTTCTATTAATCTTGTTCCGGGAGCGCAGCCGATTTCGAAGGCGCCTTATCGTATGGCACCCGCTGAGTTGGAGGAATTGCGGAAGCAGCTAGATGAGCTTTTGCAGAAGGGTTATATCAATCCTAGTGTGTCTCCGTGGGGAGCACCGGTGCTGCTGGTGAAGAAGAAGGATGGTTCGCGTCGCATGTGCATGGACTATCGGGAGTTGAATGCGGTGACCATCAAGAATAAATACCCGTTGCCTCGCATCGATGATATTTTTGATCAGCTTGGAGGTTCGAGGGTGTTTTCGAAGTTGGATCTGAGGAGTGGTTACCATCAGTTGAAGGTGAAGAAGGGAGATGTTCCGAAGACAGCATTCAGGACGAAGTATGGACACTACGAGTTTGTGGTTATGCCTTTCGATGTAACCAATGCACCCGCAGTTTTCATAAATCTGATGAACCTGATTTTTTACGACTTTTTGGATAAGTTTGTCGTTATCTTTATTGACGACATTCTGATTTATTCAAAGTCAGCGGAGGAGCATGCCTCGCACTTGAGGACAGTATTGGAGATTTTGAGAAAGCATCGTTTGTATGCCAAGTTTTCGAAGTGCGAGTTTTGGCTGGATAGAGTTGCTTTTCTCGGGCATGTGGTGACTGGAGATGGTATTTCAGTGGATCCCGAGAAGATTAGGGCCATCAGAGAGTGGCCTGTTCCGCAGTCAGCGTCTGAGATCCGGAGTTTCCTTGGACTTGCTGGTTACTATTGGCGCTTCATCAAGGACTTTTCCCGTATTGCTGAGCCGATGACCAGATTGACGCGGAAGGATGTACCTTTTGTTTGGTCGGACGATTGTGAGAATGCTTTTGGTGTTCTGAGGGAGAGATTGATGACTGCCCCTATTCTTGTTGTGCCTGATCGCAGCGGTGGATTTGAGATCTTTTGCGATGTTTCTCGCAAGGGTCTCGGTTGTGTGTTGCATCAGCACGGGCATGTAGTGGCTTATGCTTCTCGTCAGCTCAAGGTTCACGAGAAGAATTACCCGACGCATGATTTGGAGTTGGCTGCTGTTGTGTTTGCGCTCAAGATTTGGAGGCACTTCTTGCTGAGTGAGAAAGTGAAGATCTTCACCGATCACAAAAGCTTGAAGTATATTTTTACTCAGAAGGAGCTCAACATGCGACAGCGTCGATGGTTGGAGCTCATGGCGGATTATGAGATTGATTTGCAGTATCACCCTGGCAAGGTGAATGTGGTTCCTGATGCGCTGAGTAGGCTTCCAGCGGTGATGATTTTGACTTCGCAGTGGAGATTGCAGCAGGATTTTTGCGAGTCTGGTGTGGAGATTGTTCTTCCTGGGGAGGTTTCTTCGTTGATGTGTATGCAGATACAGTCGACGATCGTGGATCGGGTCAAGGCTGGCCAGGCCGAGGATCTGAAGCTGGTGAAGATTCGGGAGCAGGTGGAAGCCGGTCTGCGTACTGACTTTTTGATTCATGAGGATGGCTCGCTGAGGTTTGGAGCCAGGTTGTGTGTGCCAGCTGGGGATATCAGAGAGGAGTTGATGGTGGAGGCGCACAGTTCGCCGTATTTTGTGCATCCTGGTGGGACCAAGATGTACCAGGATCTTCGTCTGAACTATTGGTGGCATGGTATAAAGAGGAGTGTGGCTCGGAGTGTAGCCAAGTGTTTGGTTTGCCAACAAGTGAAGGCGGAGCTTCAGCGTACGGCCGGATTGCTACAACCGCTTCCGATTCCGTAGTGGAAATGGCAACACATCACTATGGATTTCGTGACTGGACTACCTCGGAGTCCGAAGCAGAATGACGCGATTTGGGTGATCGTAGATAGATTGACCAAATCCGTGCACTTTATTCCATTCCGAGTGGGACAGTCTACTGAGGCGCTAGCGAGGAGATATATGGAGGTAAATTCTTTTACTCTCCGTTTCTATTTCCTTTTTCCTAGTTTAGATAGTGATGTAACGTGAATCGTGCAGGAGGTCGTACGACTTCACGGAGTCCCCGTGAGTATCGTGTCGGACAGAGACACGAGGTTCACATCTCAGTTCTGGCAGAGTTTGCAGAAGAGTTTGGGTACGCGTCTAAGTTTCAGCACGGCGTACCATCCGCAGACGGATGGCCAGTCCGAGAGGACGATCCAGATATTGGAGGACATGCTGAGGGCGTGCATTTGGATTTCAAGGGTTCGTGGGAGGACCATCTACATCTGGTAGAGTTCTCCTACAATAACAGCTTCCAGGCGAGTATTGGCATGGCGCCTTTCGCCGTTCTTTATGGGAGGAAATGTCGATCACCATTGAGTTGGGATGACGTTGGTGATCGGGAGTTGTTGGGACCTGAGATGATTGTGGAGGCTGTGGATGTTGTCAGGAACATTCGGGAGAGGTTGAGGATTGCTCGGGACCGTTTTAAGTATTGGACGGATGCTAAACGGCGTCCTTTGGAGTTTCAACCGGGCGACCATGTGTTCTTGAAGATTTCTCCGAATCGTGGTGTGATTCGCTTTGGGAAGCGATGGAAGTTGAGCCCGCGATACATTGGACCGTTTGACATCCTGGAGAAAGTTAGCGAGGTAGCTTATCGCTTAGCCTTGCCGTCATCTTTGGAGGGAGTTCACAATGTTTTCCACGTGTCGCAACTTCGTCGATACATTAGCGATCCGTCTCATGCTGTAGATTTCTCGGAGATTACCGTTCGCCCTGATATGACGTATGACCAGCAGCCAGTGCAGATTCTGGACAGGCGTCAGAAGTCACTCCGGAACAAGGTTGTCAATCTTGTGAGGGTGATGTGGCGACACGGCTCGCCTGGAGAGTTTACTTGGAAGAATGAGGATGAGATGCGAGAGCGCTACCCACTTTTGTTTCCGGACACGTGGGTGTTGGGAAATTCCGAGGCCGGAATTTTTCTTAAGTTGGGGAGGATGTAACGACTGGTTTTCTTGTATCTGGATTTATTATATTATATTATATGTTTTGGTGGATTTTCTTCTCATGTGTGATTTTCGTCTCCGTAGCTTTCATTTTCGACCGTTTCGTCGTGATTTTCTAGCTTCTTCCTTAGAATCGTCGATTTTGGAGTAAGTCATTTGTGACGGGCATTATATCGGTCATATCTTATTGCTAGATCAAGCCTAGGAGTCTTAAGAATCGATCTCGGAGCTTCGCGCTCCATTTCGGAACTTTTTGTGCACGTTAGTTGGTACAAGAAGGGGAACCGACCGACTAGATGACGATTTAGTCGGTCGGCAAACCTACATGGACCGACTAGTGGGCTTTGTTAATTGTACATGAGTTAATGTTTACTTTTAGTCGGTCTAAGAACGATCACCGACCGACTAGATGCTCAACTAGTCGGTCAGAACTTGCTCACAGACCGACTAGTTTCTGTCAGTAGATTTCACCTAAGTTACTGTTTATCGTTAGTCAGTCCATGAACACTCACCGACCAACTAGGTTGCAAACTAGTCGGTCAACGGGCCTTCACAGACCGACTAATTCATTACCCAGGTTTTTCCCTACTTTCGCTGCTTGGTGTTAGTCGGTCACAGTTAATCGACCGACCGACTAGTTGTTAAACTAGTCGGTCAGCCAACCTTCTTTGACCGACTAATCAGTGTCGAAACCCTAATTTCTGGGCAGCCGCCAGGTCATTTTCTATAAATACCCCACTTCGTTTCTTTTCTTTCTTTCTCTTCTCCTGACCTATTTCCTTCCCCCTTGACATCTGATCTTTCCCAACCTTCCCCTAGCCTTCCTCCTTCATCAAGAGCTTCTCCCCCTCTCCATTTTGACCAACCACCATGCCCTAGGTCATCTCCAACCCCAAACCCCCCCCCCAAACCCCATTTCTCCAGATTTTCCCCATCCATTCCAGATCTGAACCCTAGGTTCCCCGGAGCGTTTCTTCCGTTGACGTGCTTGCTCGGCATCATTCTTCCGCTTCCGATATGGTAATAATCGATCTCTTAGTGTTTTCATAACCCGTTGTGTTTTTGTGAAACCCTAATGAAATGAATGTTGTTTTGATGATTGTTTCTCCATAACAGCGACTTCCCCGTAGATTAGCGTCCGTGAGACGAACCTTCGTGATCGTCATCCTCGGTGCTAGTCAAGTGAAACATGCCACTTAGGGTTTTGGGCCATGTCTTAGGCCGTTTGCTTGTTGTAGGCGTAAAAGAGACTAGGCGACGAAATGATACTCGCCTAGGCGCAAATTTAGGAACTAGCTTGACAACGAAGCTAGATCCGACATTTATCATGTTACCTAACTACCATGTCATGTTTAATTTCCATAAACGGTACACAAATTAATTGTCATGTCATTGCATTCTTTAAGTGTTCCCGTGATTGCATAGCTCCGCTACACCTTGTGAAATGATTAAGGCTAGGTGCACCCCTATGCTAAATGGAATACGCTCCTGGTTGTGATCCAGGAAACGAGCTCTTGTGCGGGGCAACCCTGGCTCATTTATTTGAGCTCGTGTGCAGGGACCCTGGCTCGTCTACATGTGGGTATTGGGGTAAGAGTTAAGCGGCCAATCAACTAGGAGTCTGCCCGATCAGCAACTACAGTGGTAAGGCGTAAACTCTGGGTTCTGGGGTAGTGTTAAGCGGCCAATCAGCGTGAATGCCAAACCGTTCAGCTGTAAGGCGTAAACATCTACAAACAACTTGAAACGTGACTAGTGAAAAAATTGAGATTGTTAGTAGCTTGGCTACTCTTGACTTGTCCTGATAAATTGTTCTCTTGTACTTAATGTTCACCATGTCTTACTTGTGCACTCATGTTATAACTGCCATGTCATGCATACTATAACTGCTAGGTTGTTAGTTTGCCTTACTTTTAGTTTCCTTGCCCAAGTCTTTTAGACTTGCTGACATGTGCCCATTTACTCTTTTGGGCGACACATGTTAGATCCTGAGCCTGGGTATATTGTTGAGGACGAGGTGTTTGCTGACGTCGAGCCTGAGCCTGTGTTTGGCAAGGAGTACGTGGACACTGGGGACCAGTCCTAGTGTCTTCGTTGAGCTTTTCCCTTTTGTTTTAGACTGCTGTTTTGTTGTCGGTGCGTTGCACCTATACTTTGTTACGTTGTTCCTTTTGTTGGCCTTGTTCTGGGCCTTTAGACTCTTTCTTTTAGCCTGGTGGCTTTTCTGGATGTTGAACTTAATTTTCATGTTCGACCAGTTATGAGATTTGAGATTTTATTTCTGTCTCTCCTTGTGTTATTATTGTTGTTCCGTTTGTGGTTACAGGGACCTGCTTATGTTTTATTGACGCTTATCGGGTTTGGGGCTTCACAGCTCCACTCTCGTGCGGACCTTTTCACGTCTCGCCTCCATTTTAGGGAAGCGGTGTGTGACAAGGATAATGCCCGAAACTGGTGGGATGCAGAGGAGGAGCTGCTAGTGAGCCATATACCTTGGGCTACTTTCAAGTCCAGGCTCGATGAGGAGTACTTTCCGAAGGCTGCTAGGAGGGAGATGTTGCAGCGCTTCATTGAGCTGAAGCAGGGGAATCTGACGGTGGACCAGTACCACCAGGAGTTTACTAGATTGAGTCGCTTCGTGCCGAAGATGGTGGAGGATGCTGAGGAGAAGGCTCAGAGGTTTCTGCAGGGTCTTTCTCTAGACTTGCAGAGTCTGATGTCTACGACGGACATGGAGTCATATCAGAAGTTGCTGGTAGCTGCTCGGAGACAGGAGCTGATTGCGAGTCAGAAGAGAGGACTGATTTCTGGAGCTGGGAAGAGGCCTATGGAGCAGGTCAGAGGAGTGGTTAGGCCTGGGACCAGGCCTAATTAGACGGTGCAGTTCAAGAGGCCAGGTGGGCCTACTCTGAAGACTTGCCATTTCTGTGGCAAGACCGGGCATATCAAGGATCAGTGTAGGAAGATGTTGGGACAGTACCTGGTTTGTGGAGATCCTACTCATGCTATGAAGGAGTGCCCGAAGTCTAAGCTACCTTGGAAGGATCCCGTTGCCGCACAGCCGTTGCAGCAGAGAGCACCTGTACCTGCAGGTCGTGGAGCACCCCTCGCCCCGCAGAGGCAGGCTTTTCAGCAGGCCATGTAGCCGAGGAGGCAGGCTTATCTGATGACGGCAGTGGAGAGCGAGGCTGTGGATGAGGTTATCGCAGGTAACTCTCAAACTAGTTGTTTCCTTCCTTAGATAGTTTTGATTGTTAGCTTATGTTTGAATTGATTGCATATGATTGTTTGTAGAATAGGGTTTGATTGTTAGATTGTTTGTTAGGTGTGATTTTGGTGTGCACGTTTCCTGCACGAGTCCTCTTTGACTCAGGTGCATCGATGTGCATTATTTCTCGGAGCTTCGTGGAGAAGCATTCATTGACGACTTCCCCTCTTCCCAAGAGTTGGAACATCGTTACAGGAAATGGTGTGATCTCGGTGCATCGTGGGTGCAATTCTTGCCCTTTGGTGGTCGGTGGACATGAGCTTTACGCTGACTTTATTGTCCACGACATCATCAACTACGATGCAGTGCTTGGAATGGATTTGCTTGCGAGCTTCTATGCTACGATCGATTTTCGGAGGAAGAAGGTGGTGTTCGAGATCCCCGGACATCCGGTGTTTGAGTTCAGTCGAGGTAGCAGTTCGCTTGGCCCTGTCAGGTTTCGGGCCAAGGCAGTGGATATTGTTGATATGCAGATGGAGCAGGATAGACCAGTTGTGGTACGTGAATTCGACGACGTCTTCCCCGAGGAGATGTCTGGACTGCCGCCCGATCGAGCTCTCGAGTTTTCGATCGATCTTGTGCCGGGAGCGCAGCCTATTTCGAAGGCACCGTATCGGATGGCTCCAGCAGAGTTGGAGGAGTTGCGTTGGCAGCTGGATGAGCTTCTACAGAAGGGATACATCAATCCTAGCGTGTCTCCGTGGGGAGCACCGGTGTTGCTGGTAAAGAAGAAGGATGGTTCGCGTCGCATGTGTGTGGATTACCGGGAGCTGAATGATGTGACTATCAAGAATAAATATCCCTTGCCTCGTATAGATGACATCTTTGATCAGCTCGGAGGATCGAGGGTGTTCTCTAAGTTGGATTTGAGGAGTGGTTACCATCAGCTCAAGGTGAAGAAGGACGACATCCCGAAGACAGCGTTCAGAACGAAGTATGGTCACTACGAGTTCGTGGTTATGCCCTTCGGTGTAACCAATGCACCCGCAGTCTTTATGAACCTGATGAATCTGGTCTTCTACGACTTTCTAGACAAGTTCGTCGTCATCTTCATTGACGATATTCTGATCTATTCAAAGTCGGAGGAAGAGCATGCATCGCACTTGAGGACAGTGTTGGAGATTTTGAGGAAGCATCGTTTGTATGCTAAGTATTCCAAGTGCGAGTTCTGGCTGGATAGAGTTGCCTTTCTCGGGCATGTAGTGTCTGGTGATGGAATTTCTGTGGATCCCGAGAAGATTGTGGCTATCAGAGAGTGGCCTGTTCTGCAGTCAGCGTCTGAGATCCGGAGTTTCCTTGGGCTTGCAGGCTATTATCGGTGTTTCATTAAGGACTTTTCCCGGATTGCTGAGCCGATGACCAGACTGACGCGGAAGGATGTGCCATATGTTTGGTCTGATGATTGCGAGAAGGCTTTTGGTATTCTGAAGGAGAGATTGACGACCGCCCATGTACTTGCTGTGCCTGATCGGAGTGGAGGATTCGAGATCTTTTGCGATGCTTCTGGCAAGGGTCTTGGATGTGTGTTGCATCAGCATGGGCATGTGGTTGCGTATGCTTCTCGTCAGCTTAAGGCTTATGAGAAGAATTACCCGACACATGATTTGGAGTTGGCTGCAGTCGTGTTTGCGCTGAAAATTTGGAGGCACTTCCTGCTGCGTGAGAAGGTGAAGATCTTCACTGATCACAAAAGCTTGAAATATATCTTTACGCAGAAGGAGCTCAACATGCGACAGCGTCGATGGTTGGAGCTCATGGCAGACTATGAGATTGACTTGCAGTATCACCCCGGCAAAGTGAATGTAGTTTCGGATGCGCTGAGCAGACTTCCAGCGGTGATGATGTTGACTTCGCAGTGGAGATTGCAGCAGGATTTTTGCGAGACTGGTATCGAGATTATTCTTCCTGGAGAGACTTCTTCGATGATGAGTATGCAGATACAGTCGACGATCGTGGATAGGATCAAGGCTGGACAGGCTGGTGATGCTAAACTGTTGAAGATTCGGGAGCAGGTGGAAGCCGGTCTGCGGACTGACTTCTTGATTCACGAGGATGGTTCGTTGAGATTTGGAGCCAGGTTGTGTGTGCCAGCTGGAGACATCAGAGAGGAATTATTGGTGGAGGCACACAGTTCGCCGTATTCTATACATCCTGGTGGGACCAAGATGTACAAGGATCTTCGCTTGAACTTTTGGTGGTACGGTATGAAGAGGAGTGTGGCTCGGAGTGTAGCCAAGTGTTTGGTTTGCCAACAAGTAAAGGCGGAGCATCAGCGTACGGCAGGGTTGCTACAACCGCTTCCGATTCCGGAGTGGAAGTGGCAGCACATCACTATGGATTTCGTGACTGGACTACCTCGGAGTCCGAAGCAGAATGACGCGATTTGGGTGATCGTAGACCGATTGACCAAATCTGCGCACTTTATTCCCTTCCAAGTAGGACAGTCTACTGAGACGCTAGTGAGGAGATATATGAAGGTAAATTCTTTTACTCTCCGTTTCTATTTCCTTTTTCTAGTTTAGATAGTGATGTAACGTGAATCGTGCAGGAGAACGTACGACTTCACGGAGTTCCTGTGAGTATCGTGTCGGACAGAGACACGAGATTCACATCTCAGTTTTGGCAGAGTCTGCAGAAGAGCTTGGGTACGAGTCTGAGTTTCAGCACGGCGTACCACCTGCAGACGGACGGTCAGTCCGAGAGGACGATTCAGATTTTGGAGGATATGTTGAGAGCGTGCATGTTGGACTTTAAGGGATCTTGGGAGGATCATCTCCATCACGTTGAGTTTGCTTACAATAACAGCTACCAGGCGAGTATTGGAATGGCGCCTTTCGCCGCGCTATATGGAAAGAAATGGCGATCGCCACTGAGCTGGGATGACATTGGAGATCGGGAACTGCTAGGACCGGAGATGATCGTGGAGGCCATGAATGTTGTGAGAAATATTCGGGAGAAGCTGAGGATTACGCAGGACCGTTTCAAGCATTGGGCTGATGCTAAACGGAGACCCTTGGAGTTTCAGCCTGGCGACCATGTCTTCCTGAAGATTTCTCCAACCGCGGAGTCATTCGATTTGGGAAGAGAGGCAAGCTGAGTCCGAGGTTCATTGGACCGTTCGATGTTCTGGAGAGAGTTGGAGCTGTGGCTTATCGCTTGGCGTTGCCACTGTCGCTAGTGGGAGTTCACGACGTATTTCACGTATCTCAGTTACGTCGATACGTTAGTGATCCATCTTATGCTGTGGATTTCTCGAAGATTACGGTTCGTCCGGATCTGTCTTATGATCAGCAGACCGTTGAGATTCTGGATTGTCGACAGAATCAGCTGAGGAATAAGACCGTCGACTTGGTTCGAGTGCAGTGGCGTCACGGTTCCCCTGGTGAGTCCACCTGGGAGCGTGAAGATGAGATGAGAGAGCGCTTCCCGCACCTTTTCCCGAGCAGTGCTTGATGTTGATTCCGAGGACGGAATCATTTCTAAGGTGGGGAGGATGTAATGACCACTTTTCGTTGTACTTTGTTCGTGCACGTGCTTTTGGCCGTGCACGTGTTTATTTTAGACTTTATTTGATTGTGAAAACTTTTGTGTGATATGTCGTTGTGAACGTCTCTGAGAGTATTAAATAGTGGCACTAATTTGGAACGACGTTTCTCGAGTCGTTTTCCCACAATTTAATCTTACTCGATGAGACGTGACGATTTTCACTTTTGACGGGAGATGTTTCTATTTTTAGTTTCGTCGTCCGACGTCGAAATTGAGATCCGTCTTCTTAGTTAGCTCACTTTCGTCAACACGATCGCCCCGATATTTATTTTATAATTTTTGGAGTTTATTTGACCACTTTTATATTTTTAGCAAGGTTTATAATATTTTTAACAATTACGTTTTAAATTATTTTCGGCCAAAGAAAATTTATTTGAGTTTAAAACGTTTTAAATAATTTTTGAGCCAATTTCCAGCTCATTTGGGGTGCACCCTAGCCTTGGGTGAGTTGGAGAAGGTGAGATTCAAATTTTAAATTATTTTAAACTCCTAATCCCATTAGGATTAGCCCTAGACCTAGTCAACCCCTCTACACTATATAAACAACCTTTAGGAAGACCTATTTTCGCAAGAAAATAACCCTAGCCGCTTCCAAAACCCAAATTTGACGTTGCGACGAATCGTCGCAACGTTGCGACGAGTTTCCCCTGCACCGACCGAAGAAACGGGCCATTTTCTCCCACTCCGATCCCTAGCCGCCCCGCACCAAGCTGTCGCCCGCACCCCGCTGCTGCCGCCCCCTCCGATCGCCCGCTCCGACCGATAGGATCTCTCGGTCAGACCGAGAGATCCACTCCGCATCCCCGCATCCCCGCTCTGCACCAACCCCCGCACCGTTCGCCCGCCTCCGCTCGTGTCTGACCGAGCGGGTCACCCGCACCGACCGACGTTGCAACGTTGCAACGTTGCAACGTTGCA
This sequence comes from Scilla litardierei, assembly GCA_030789695.1. Lineage (NCBI taxonomy): Eukaryota > Viridiplantae > Streptophyta > Magnoliopsida > Asparagales > Asparagaceae > Scilla > Scilla litardierei. Next base: position 221,580,548 of record CM061134.1, on the reverse strand, counting down.
ACCCCCGCATCCAAGGTGCCCGACCAGCCCGCTCCTTCGCTCCGACCGAGAGAACCAAGCCCCCGCCCGCACCGCTGCAGCCCGCTGCGCTGCAATCCCCGCACCGAGCGTGTCTGACCGAGCCAAGTCCCCGCACCGAGGCTGTACGACCGAGAGCCATTCGTCGCAACCCCCGCACCCGTCGCACCACTTGCCACCGTGGGCCCTCCAAGTTCTCCAGAGGTATTGTGGGTCCCCCATAGGTCCCTAGAACTACTGTGGGCCCCACCTAGGTGCGTTCTCTTTGAGGGATTGACGCGTACGACGTTGCGACACGTCGTAGCCCGTCGCCGCACGTGCTAGCTTTGGAATCTGGAATCGTCGCTCCGGTTGATTGCTCTGAACTTTCCAGCGAGGAATCTATATTGGAATCTGGACTTGGAGCGCGATCTTTTATTCCAACCCCTGGCTTCGCTACCCGATGCCAGTGTAGCTTTCGCGTCGTGTTGAGGTAACGTTTTGCACCCCTAGGACCCCCAACCCAATTGCATGCTAAACAAGACTAAAAATTAGTATTTTAAAGTATTGTAAATGTTTTAGCAATCACTAATCAAGATTAATAAAACGGATGTAGGCCGGTGGACTTGTGCACGTAGGAATTGAAACTTTGGACTTGTTGGACGGTGTTCCTCTGACGTGATACTTGCAGGCAAGTGAAACTTGCCAACTCTTGTGTAGGGCCCTGTTTTAGGCCACTTCCTTGTTTTTAGCGTAAAAGAGACTAGTCAGTGAAATGATAGCTGGCTAGACGCCTACTTGATCTAGTTTGACAACGAAACTAGATCCGTCACCTAATTGATCTAGCTTGACAACGAAGCTAGATCCAACCCTTTAAACGTGTTGTTCATGCATACTAAACTGTCACGTTTACTTTCCTTACCTGTACGCCTTTCTACTTGCCATGTCATGTCATCCATGCATTGAATGTTGCATTCGTAGCACACGCTACAATACTTGTACTCGTACTTCATTGTCCTGCTAGGTGCACCCCTATGTCATACTTGTTAAAACACTTCCTGGCTCGTGATCCAGAAGCGAGCATTCCATGTTCGGGGGTAAGACCCTGGCTCGATACACGTGGAGGGGTAGGGATAAACGGTCACTTGAGCTTAGGAGTTGGCCCGCGCAGCCACTCTAGCCAAAAGGCGGAATCTCTGTGCACGAGGTGCTTACTTTACTTGTCTTGTACTTGTCTTGTGAATGATTCATGCCATGTTTAAATACCATGCTCGTACTTTACTTTACCTTACTTTACCTGTTGCACTCATTACTTTAACTGCCATGTCATTGCATCATGCTAGAACTGTTAGGTTGCTTTACTTTTACCTACTTTCAGTTTCCTTGCACAAGTCTCTTGTAGACTTGCTGACATGTGCCCCTTGCTCTTTTGGGTGTCACATGTTAGACCCTGAGCTAGAGACAGTTATTGAGGACGAGGTGTTTGCTGACGCTGAGCCTGAGCCTACGTTCGTTGAGGAGTTCGAGGACACCGGAGACCAGTCTTAGTGACTGTTGAGTTGCTTTTGCTTTAGGTTGCTGTTAGTTGTCGGTGCTTGCACCATTACTTTGTTTTCGTACTTTGTACTTTCGTTGGCCATGCTGGGCCTCTTTTAGACTCTTTTCTTTTAGCCTGGTGGCTTTTCTGCGATGTTGAAATTTATTATTATGGATATTCTGAGATTTATTCTTTGTCTCATTTCCTTATTATTATCTTTGTTTCGTTTCGCGTTGCAAGGACCTGCAGTTTAAAGTGATTGACGCTTATCGGACTTGCAGCTTTGTAGCTTCAAGTCTGAGCGGACCTTCTCACGCTTCGCCTCCACATTTTTAGGAAGCGGGGCGTGACATCAACAACTTGGCAATTAGATAAAAAGTATTTCAACAAAATTCAATAAATCAAGTACTGCCAGAACTTGTGAAAGTATAGGCCCACACGGCCGTGTGGTCTGTCCACACGGTCGTCTGGAATGGCTCAAGGAGGCCCAAGAGGAATGACCCACACGGTCGTGTGGCAGAGTCCACACGGTCGTGTGGTGTGGGGAAGGCTAAGGGGTAGCAAGAAGGGCACACGACTGAGTGACTATAGCCACACGATTGTTTGGCGCTAATAGTGGAAAAGGTGATGTCACGTCATATTTAGCACTATACGTGTATTCCACTGAACACATGTGGTATTTCTACATACGATGCATACGTAGGCATGAAATAAATGTGGATATTGATGTAGGTAACGTAATGTAAGAAGAATTGGACCGTAATGTGTGGCTAAGAGGCGAGAAAGCGAGATTCAGTGTGAGAGAAGTGTGAAAGACGCCGTGGGTGCAAAACAATAGGGATGTGTTAGACGTGTGTCTATGATGCTTGTATGCATGCATGGATGAGCATGGATGTGTGTAGGGAGAGCCATGATAGTGTGAAAGTGGTTAAGGGTCAATGGCAACCCCGTAAAGTTTTAGAAAGGCGAGGGGCAAAATGGTCATTTGGACCAAAAGTGCTGTGTGTACATACTTAAGTGGTCGGTGCATAAAATAATGGCAAGCTTGTAAATAAGTGAAAGTTGAGGGGTATTTTGGGAGGGTATTTTGGTCATTTAGCATGTTGCATGCTTATCCTAAGAGTTTTCTAGTAATAGATATTTTTAAGAGAACCTTCTCCCTTTTTCCTTACTTTTCTCTTCCTTTCTCTTTTCATTTTCTTTTCTTCCTTTTCTTTCCTAATTAGGCCGCCCACCCTACCCTTCTTTTCCCCCTATTTCATCAAATGGAAACCCTAATTTCCATGCCCTAATGGAAGGGATTCAAGCTTGCTTCAAGGGAGAAAGAAGTAGAGAAGAAAAGAAGAGGAGGATGAGGAAAAATTCAAGTTTTGAGGTAGGAATCCTCTTGGATTTGGAATTCCATCAAATTGATTTGTGCTATTATGTTATTATAGAATGTTTTACTTAATATGTATTAGGTATGGTGAAAATTCATAAGCCATTTTTCAATTTTTCAAATTATCCCTTGAAATTCTTAGTAAAACCAACTCCTTTGAAATTCTGAAATTCTTATGACTATTGTTGCTTCAATTCTGGTTACTGTAGCTTGAATTGGGTTTCGAAAAAAATATGTTCTTGTAGATCTTGAAGTTATACCCCAAAATCATATAAATTTTGATATATGTTCAATTCAGAAATTAGGAGCAAAAATTCCATATTTACAACATGTCTGGTTGATTTTCAGTGTTGACATAGTTTAGCAAAATTGACCTATACACCTACACACACAATGGAATTTAATGATCTTGGTCTCATTGGAAACTTAACAAGTTTATATATAATTTCATTCCAGTACTTATATTTCGAAATTCTAGCTAAAACATGCTCAAAACATCAATCTTTCCATGCTCTGAAATCTGTCTGGATAACAGACATGACACACTTCACAAAATAATTCACCATAAATCACTTACTTAATATTTTTGCATGAAATTTTATCTGTGAATCCAGGACTAGTATATCTATAACTTTCATTTGGGACAATTTGTCAAATGCTCAATGCAAACTGAGGTTATATGGCCATGTATTGTCACTTCCTGCAATTTCAGCAAGCTGAATTCATCAAGTGGTGTTCTTATTCATTAATTGTAGTTAATTGGCCATCATTATTCTTGCTTATTATGGTTGTGTGGTGGAATAAATGTTCATGTCCTTAGCACATGTAAATGATATTGGGTTGCCTTGATATGAATGACGCCCGTCATGTGTTCGATGAAATGCCTCAACGAAGGCAATATCTGATAATTTGAGTAACGTATATGTATTAGTATCGGCCTTGAGCCACATTGATAATTGGTGAAGTTAAAGGCTTGAATGGCATGGATACATTGAAATTGTGAATGGATGATGTGTTGTGATAGAGGGCATGTCACGTGAGTGCATGACCCTATGTTTAATGATGGACGGCTAAGGTGATATGTCCACCATGCCATCATGACCCATAAAGTGTCACTTATGATGTTAACTTAAAAATTGAATAAATCTCAATCCTCTCTAATGAGGGTGAGTTAGCGAAACCCGGTTTTTAGGTGGGATTTGAGTAAATTGTGGATATGAGGCCTGGACTGAGAAATTAGGGGATATGATTATGTGATATGTGATATTTATACCCACTCGCTTTTACTAGGAGTGGAGGGGACATACGGAGGTTGTGTTATTGTGGGAGAGCCTCACTCCTGCCAGGGACGTGGGAGCTGAGAGGCCCGGTGTCGTACAGTGCCCGTGTCCACTACGTCGTGTGCTATGTTCACCCCAAATTTGGAGCGATGTCCAGGTCCGGGTATCCTACAGTTTACCCAAGTTCCAATTAATTCGATTCTAAAATAATAAAATAAGAAATTGCATGTTGCTCCTTCTGCTGGTAGCACTTCCCCTTTCCTTTGCCTGTTTCTTTGAGACTCTGTGTCATGCCTCAGGCACTTGCACTTATCTTATTAGATAATGGTTGTTTGAACACTTGTGTTATTACTATTATTATTCATGCTAACCATTTTCTTTGCAGTAACTCGACATTGGACCGCAGGTATGATCCTTTTGTTTAGCTATTTAATTTTCACAATATTACTTAGTTACATCCCCTATTTCTCTTGTCTTGCCTTGTGGTTTGATAACCTTAGAATGGTGTTCCAAATCCAAGTTGGTTCCTACTGGGACACACATTGACGTGCTCCCCCTTATTTTTCAGGTAGCAGGGGTAGCATGGTTGGTGGTGACTTGGAGTCGGGTTTCAGGGGTAGCATTTGGTGTGAGCTGTAGTTGTGGTGTGACATGGTTATCTTGGGAGGTGAGAGTGATGGTGTATATGTAGTGGTGTACCTGGACTATGTAAATTAATGGGGGTTGCTATATATATGATATGATGTTGTAGATCTATGTTATTTATGAGGTTGTATTGATATCATTGTGGAGCTTCACTTGTACTATCCCAGCATGTGCGCAGTGGCCTGCTTGTTCTATTTCTTCTTTCTCTTTGTTTTTCTCTCTCATCACCCTCACTCTTCAGGACACTTGGAATAAAAAATTTATTAAATGCCAGGTATTCTGGGGAACGGGGTGTGACAGATAACAACACGACCACAGGTCGTTTCGCCAATTGACAAAACTGTGTTGCGTGGGGTTGGTCGTTGGGTTGTTTGCATCTAAGTCGATGCTTACAAAGGAAGGGGAAATCAACACTACCGTGTCCCAATACGACATGACCGTGCAGTGCCTAGAAATTAAGCTCAGCATTTAAGTCGATGCGACTGGGGCTTCAAGGAACGACACGACCGTGTCGTGGCTCGACACGGTCGTGTGGGCCAAAATTCCTAGATACTGTCGTTTGACGACCATGTGACTCATCTAGAAATTAAACGACCACCACACAACCTTCACTCGGCCGTGTCGTGACGACGCGACCCCCACACGGTCGTGTGATAGACTGACACGGCAGTGTGGTTTCATCAGCCATCTAATTCGATAGCGACGATAATTAAATTTATGTAGCTAACTCGATCCTAACTAGCTAAGTTTAACTAGCGAAGTTAAGATCCTACCTGAGCTAGTCCATAAGTAATTTTTGGGGTCCTTCTTCTCCTTGATGACCCTCTGAATGCTTAGTCCATTTTTCTCCAATGGATCAAGAGCTGGGGTATGAAGTTTGATCTTGGGTTTGAAGAAAATTTGGCATCAAGTGGTTATTTTGTCGTCCGAGAGTGAGTGTGAGAGTTCTCTTCTTCTCCTCTATTTTTCTCTTTTTTTCCTACTGAATTTTTCCCAAACATTTTCCCTTTTAATCTCCCCTTAAGCCTTGCATCACCCTAAAACCATCACTAAGTGTCACATGGTCAAGGGTAGGTAAGAATCAACATGCATGGTAATGCCACCTCTCAAGGTGGAGGTGGCTGATAAGGGTAATTAGGGATTTAGATTTTCTAATAATTAATATATACACCCGTTAATACAAAATACATTACTAATTGAAAGTATTTCATGCCATATATTCCATTTATTTAATTCCAATGACATATAAAAATTATTTAAAAATAGTTTTTAACTTCGCAAAATTAAGGAAAAATACACAAATGCTCCCAAATTATACGCGCAAATATACGCCTAAAAATACGTATTAATATGTGTATATAAAATTTAGGATTATTACATCTTATCCCTCTTAAAATAAATTACGTCCTTGGAATTTCAAAATAAGGGGAAGAACCATTCTATACATCACATCAACTTATAACAAAATTAAATCATCATACAAACAGGTGAGTGTACTTCTCTCTTATCTCATCCTCAAGTTCCCAGGTAGACTCTTCTGCTGACTCTCGGTGCCACATAACCCTCGCAAGACTGATGGACTTCTTCCTCAACATCTTTTGTCTTCGGTCCAAAATAACCACTGGCTGCTGATTATAAGTCATGCCTAGTCGTACTTCGATCTCCGAGAAGTCGATGATATGACTAGGATCTCCAACACATCTCCTGAGTTGTGATATGTGGAACACGTTGTGTACCCCTTCCAGAGATGTAGGTAGTGCAAGCCTATATGCTACCTCTCCAACGCGGGCTAAAACCTCAAAAGGTCCGATATACCTCGGACTCAACTTTCCTCGTTTGCTAAAACGGCTCAGCCCTCGTGTAGGCGAGATCTTCAAAACCACCTGATCGACTGGCTGAAACTCCAAATGTTGTCTATTTGCATCCGCTCAATGCTTATAACGGTCTTGGGCTATACAAAGATTATCGCTGATGATTCTCACCACATCCACTTTTTGGGTTTCTACATCATCGTTTTACTTAAACCCACCAAGGAGAAGTGATCTCAACCGTTGATTTGATCCTAAGGCTATAATTCATCAAACTTGAGTAAAACCCTAGAAATTACTCTCATTCTCATTCATCCCCACTATAGTCGATTATCACCCCTCTCATCTCCAAAACTGAAAAACCATATTTGATTTCAGAGATTAAGGTTGTTGGAGAAGCTACTCTCAAGGAGATCCATCTACAAGGTAAATCTCCATTGCATCCTTATTTCAATTTCTAGACTTTCAACATCTAGAATCATGGTTCGGGGAGCTTCAAATCAAGAAAAAGAGGAGGGAAGAATCTTCATCTTCGCATCTCACCAAGAAGGAACTTATCCTTCCATACCTTATCAAACCCGATCTCATGTCTGCATTTGAGATCAACTCTCATAGAACCATTCTTCAGGAAAGGTTTGTTAAGATAAGTGATCTTGAAAATTATGGCCTTCACCAAACCTTTCACTATCAATACATAACCAATCTTTTCTCTCACCAGAATAAATGCAAGTGCTTTCATAGGCTCATAAGTTTGTTCTACACAAACATGACTTTGAACTCTTCTCTCTCAACCATCACAACCAAGGTGTTTGATACTACTATCAAAATCACCGTTGAGAATTTGGGCCTTAGACATGATATTCCTAACATGGGGGCACTACTCCGTGAGATTGAGATGACAGACGTCGACGTCCTATAACTCATGTATTTGAGAGGTAAAAGCTATAAAGCAAGTCTACCCCACTAGCTACCGCACCCCTAAAGCAAGAATCCTTGTTAATATCCTTTCTTACCACATCAATCAAAAGGGAGGTGATAGGCTCATATTTTACACTTTATTTCTGCATTTTTGCATGCCATTTCGATTGCTCATATAGCAATTTTCCCGATTATATGACGATTTTGCGATACTTTTTACTATTTCTTGGTTGCGTCTGATTTCAGAAGATATGGAGCAATCAGGAGCGATTTGGAGCCATGAGAGCATACACACGTCTCGGAGTGTCATTGATGATGATATCGGAGAGCTAACGTCACTGGAGGATGAGTAGAAGAGGAAGAGAGGCGAAGGAATCGACGAGGAAGCAAGAAGGAGGTTTGAGAAGATTTACAGGATACTCGATCGAGTGACACAGCTCACTTGTAACGCCCCGCTCCCCAGGATACCCGAAAAGCGAGTGTTACAAAAAGGGAAATACAAAATACAAACACAAACACAAGCTGGTCCACTACGCATTGCTGGGATAGTACCCGTAGCATTCTAAACAACACAGAACACAAAAGAACCAACAACCCAAACTATGATATATATATATATATACAAACTGTTTATACAACGTCCTTATACATTATCATATACAAGAAGAACTCTCATCCCACCAAGTACAAAAACATACACCCAAACCACACACCCCCCTCAACTCCAACCAGCTGAGCCAATGGGCATCCAACTCCACGAACCAATACCTGAAAAATCAACGGGGGCACGTCAACGCGTGACCCAGTAGGAATTGCCCATATCCATATAGTATATTATTCAATGCATGATGCTACTACCATGTAACACATTATTCCAATGATGTAATGCAAGCATCAAGTGGCATGTAATGACGTTATGAAATGAAATTGCATTAAACATAAGGCATGTCATGACATATTGCATTAAACATAAGGTAGACATCAAGGAATGAATGTAATTGCAACTACAAAAGTGACATATTGCATTAAACATAAAAGTAGACATCAAGGAATGAATGTAATGGCAACTACAAAAGTGACATATTGCATTAAACATAAAGTTACACATGCCATAAAGGAAAGAACTACAACAAGCCAACAATTTCTACATTGCTTTAGTTCATTACAACTTGCATTAAGCATGGTGATAGGCTAATAGTGTCATGCATAAATGGATTCTGTGTTCATCATGGCATGGCTTTATTTTGGGTCTTACTTTTCATTTCATAATTCTCAAATAAGGGTCATGCACCTTGTGCCATGCCCATCACCATAACCACATCATTTCAACATAACAACCAACCACATAAATATAACTACTCCCACATAAATCCATGCCATCGGTGCCACCATCCTCCAAATATGCATGGCACTAGAATCCCCCTCCCATGTTACATAATTTCAAAGCCAATGTCCACCATTTACATCTTTGCATCATTTACGACTCACACATTTTCTACTTCCAACACATATAATTTCAACATAGTCCTCTTTTCAACACATATAATTGTAAAACCATAGCTTTCAACACATAGCTCTCTTTTCATACTTAACTACATGTAGACATTTTTTCAAACACTTGGATGGCACAATGCGCATAATTATTTATTCAATGAATTCAACATAAACTAAAGCAAGATGACAACTTTCATCACATAAACATTTCTACAAACACATGGATGGCATAACAACATATTCATTAATTCAATTGAAATCAACATAAACCAATTGCAAAATAACATCTTGATAAGGTGTTGAGCGATTTCATAGCATGAATAAACCAATAGCATTAAAAGAAATGCATCTCCATAATTAAAGATAAACTCTTAGCATGCTTGGATGAAATTTTTGAATAACAAACTAAATGGAGAGGGTTTCCTACCAAATAAAGAGGCCACCTTCATTGTCTTTAAATCCTCCCATTAAATCCTTCTTTCCTTCTCTTCATCCTCCCTTATTTACCATGCAAACTTGGAATTCGTCCTCTCTTAATTAACATGCAAACTTGGAAAGAAATTAAGAGGAAATGAGAGGTATGAATGGGTGCTCACGGCAAGAACAAAGATAAAGAAATAGAGAAAAGAAAGCTAAGGGAATAAAGGAGAGAGAATTCTCTAATTCTCCAGAGTTTTCTAAGGGAGTGCTGTTATTTGCACCGCGGTCTTTTATGATTTCACCGTACTTTTATTTACAAGTTTACCATTAACTAAATACATAAACAAAATTACATTTTTACCCATCAGTTATATATGTTCATCGCACAAAAAAAAGAAAGGAAAAAACCACCCGTTTTTTGAATCGATAGAAGAGTTGACCGCTGCAACCCAGAGAGATGATCCCTTATATCGATATATGGGATGTTGGCGATCAGCTGGCTGTTGAAGACTGTATCAAAGGTTTCTACAAGTTCTACACGCTCTCATGGTTACATTTCAACGGATTTTGCCGTAGAATCACTGTCGTTGCTAACTCCTTGATCAAATGGGTTTTGTTTCAGTTTCGAAATGCAACAGTCCTGCATGTCTCATGACTACATGGGATTTCAACCCAAAATAAACTCCAAGACAAGAGTGATTCTGGCCACCTGGCTGAACGAAGTGCACACAGAAAATTCGAGTTGATGCTTGAATCCCTCTACAATGACCTTGCACATAATCGACCGCTACCTCTCGCTGAATAGGTTGCCCAGGACCCGGAGAGAGCTTCAGCTTGTGGGGGTCAAATCCATGCTTGTCGCCTGCAAGTGCAAGGAGATTTAGGCTCCGGTCAACAACTTCATCTGTATATCGGACCGACCAAACAGTTGGGAGAAGATACTGTCAATGGAGGTGCTCGAATGGAGCCCGACAGTCCCAATACCGTACGTGTTTCTAGTGAGACTCCACAAGCCGCGATGGGTGATAAAGAGATGGTGTATATGTCTTCTTCTGTGCTGAGGTGGGGAAAGAGGCAGGGATAAAACTGGAAATAAGGGTGGGTTTTTAATAAAATCAAAAATCTAAATGCGGTGGATTTAAAGGTGCGGTGAATTAATAAGAGCTTGCGGTGCAACTAACAGCACTCTTTCTAAGGATAACCATGCATAACATAAAAGTACTCAAATACCCTCACTCGTCTACCCTTCAACTTCTAATTATTTACAACCTATGCCATAGAACCCTTATTTACAACTTTTCCATCCCTCTAAAATATCTCTCTTCTCATCTTTAACCATCCAAGCCCAATTAGTATAGCCCAACCAACTCTTAAGCAACTTAAATTAACTATAGGCCCAAACAATAGTAATAATAATAATAATAATAATCAACATCAACATCAACAATAACAACAATAATAACATGTTAATACTAATAATAAGAACAGCATCAACCACAATGACATTCTTTAATACCAATAACAACAACAACACTAATAATACCATTCATTAATAACAACAACAACAACAATAATAAGAGTAATGATCTCATTAAAATAATCTCTTTAGAATGCCATCACTAAGCATACTACTAAACAATAATAACACTCACTACACCATATCCAATACAATCACATACATTCACTTATACATCCAAATCACGTCATAGTCAACCATATAGCCATTCATGTAGGAAATTACTATGCACACAACAAAATTGCTATACACACATATGGGCATTACATCACTCGACCGAGTGAAGCGGCTCACTCGACCGAGTGAAGCTGATACAATGAATCAAACCTGATTGAGAGCTGAAATGTACTCGACCGAGTGATGATTCCACTCGACCGAGTGGAGAAAAATTTTGTGAAGAAAATCTTTAACACTTCTCTGTTTTTTTGGAGGATCCGCATAAGACTCCACTCGACCGAGTGAGCAGACTACTCGGCCGAGTGGTCTGAGGAGCCCAGAACGCAGATATTCTGATTTCGATGAAGATTCCTCACTCGGCCGAGTGAGTTGTTCACTCGGCCGAGTGGCGCCGTCAGCCCAGATTGCAAACCATGGTTTGAAGTCGACCAGGGGCAAAATTGTCAGGATTTTTGCATCTTTTTGGGCACATATAAATAGCCAGATCTAGAAGCAACCCAAAGGAGGAGAGACTCGATATATTTTCAGAGTTTTAGTTTTAGTTTATAGATTTCTTTTGACGAGAGATTGAAGACTTGGATCTTGATTTTTATTGAAGCTTGTAATCGAGATTAGTATCTCTAAAACCCTTGCAAGTTTACTTTTTTATGCTATATCTCTTCTTAGATCTGAGTTTTGCAATGAATTCTCTTGTCAATCTTATTTCTCTTGTGATTTTCATGATGATTTGTGAGTAATTCCTTTACTCTAGGGCAAAGGGATGAACCCTATAAATTTAAAGTTTGATATGTGAAATTATTGAATACCCATGTTGCTAAACTAGTTAAAGGGTTAGATTATGATTAATTTACTATGGATAGTTAGGGATTTCCATTTAGATCTATAATCGAGATTCCCTACAATTGGTGCGCGTGAGAGATCAAAGCTAGCATCTTTATTATATTTCTATACGTATATTCGTTTGCACGACGGTGAAACGAGTACGAACTATCACAATCTAGATCTGAACTTAAGTTGCGCAAGAGCGAGCTTGAGTGGGGATTGGATATGATTGTCGATCTTAATGCTAGTATTTTTGAACTAGGCTTGCGAGAGAGCGAGTCTCTAGTTTAGATTGCTATAGACTTGCGTAGCGAGAGAGCGTGCATTGGTTCTCTATTTAGTTACGACAAGTTCACCTTTACCCAAGTTTAGTAATATTGAGATTCATAATTTGCATTGATTGCTTAAGATCTATAGTGGGGACTCCCAAGCCCTAGATATTTTTATATATTGAATTTACATCGATACTTGAACGATTGTGACACCAACTCTTTCAAAACTAATTTTCCACGAATAGCTTAGTAAATCATATAGATTACCGTCATTAGTTCCTCCTCGTGATCGATACCCGCTTGCCACTAGACTGTGCACTTGCAGTAAAACTACATTATTTTCGGAGTTGTATTCTGGGACGACTAAGTTTTTGGCGCCGTTGTCGGGGAGACTACGGTTTTCTACATTTTTACTTAGCTATTTCTTTTTCATTTTCTTTATTTTCTTTTTATTCCTCTATCGTACTAACAGTTCTCTCCAGATTGTTATATTTGTTTTGAGCAGGCTTATCTGGGAGATGCGATAATGAGTACAGACTCTGATCCGCAACATGATTATACCTTTGTGTCCCTTTTGGGGGAACTCGTGGATGAAGTTTGGGCCACCGGACCTATTGCCATTAACATGAAGGATCGTATTGAGCAAACAATTTGCCAAATTCCAAAAGCCAAATCTCTCCAGAGGGAACTATTGAGGGTGGCGTTAGAGTCTATGTTGAGGACAACGAGCTACATCTTAAGGCTGATGAAGTGCCTCAACCAACAACGAATAAAAGCATTGAAGCATGCACCGTGGAAACCAGAGCTCATGAAGAACGACCTTGGGATACCGTTATTCAGGGAAGTGCACTTAATGACATCTCTTGTGGCACCAGCTTATGCACTGACTTACCTCTTGATGACAGGTGTGGACAAGAGGAGAGCGGTAATTCCATTGATACGAGAGCAGAGTCGCTTAGCATATACTTTGATACCCCATCTTCACCGAGCGATGATTTTGAGTCCACATGCGAAAGCCTATCTTCTGAAGAAGAAGAGAACAAAGATGAGGCCGAAGACACTATGTTTTCATAGGAAAAGGGAACAGGGGGTACAACACCCCCTGAGGTAGAACTGAAACAATTACCCCTAACTTGAAACATGCATTTTTGGGTGATAAATTGACTTATCCCGTGATTGTTAATGCTAGTCTTAATCACAATCAGCTTGAGAGCCTTTTGAATGTTCTTAAAAGCCATAGTGATGCCTTTGGCTACAGCATTTCTGACCTTAAGGGGATTAGTCCTAGGATATGTACCCACAGGATCCACCTAAAAGATACAGATGCCACCTCCATAGAGCCTCAAAGGCGATTAAACCCCAACATGAAGGAAGTGGTTAAAAAAGATATCCTTAGATTGCTTAAGCCGATATTATCTATCTTATTTCTAACAGCAGATGGGTGAGCCCAGTTCATGTCGTCCCTAAGACGGGAGGAATGACTGTGATAAAAATGATAATGGAGAATAAATATCCACACGGACTGTCACGGATTGGCGCATGTGCATTGATTACAGAAAATTGAATAAAGCCACCTGGAAAGACCATTACCCATTACCCTTCATTGACCAAATGTTAGAGCGCCTCGCTAAACAAAAATATTTTTGCTATTTGGATGGGTACTCGGGATTATTTCAGATTCCCCTCCACGAAGACGACCAAGAAAAGACTACTTTCACATGTCCATATGTCACATATGCATAGCGTAGAATGCCATTTGGACTTTGCAATGCTCCCGCCACCTTTCAAAGGTACATGACATCCATCTTTTCTGATTATATTGAAGACATCATGGAAGTCTTTATGGATGATTTTTCTGTGTATGGCAGTGAATTTGACTCATGTTTGGCTAATTTAACTAAAGTTTTAAAAAGATGCCAAAAAAATCTGACGCTTGATTGGGAAAAATGCCATTTTATGGTCACCGAGGGTATATTTCTTGGGTCCCTTGTTTCGTCGAGAGGGATTGAGGTGGATACAGCTAAAATTGAGGTAATAAAAAAGCTACCTCCTCCAATTTATGTTAAGGGCATTAGAGGATTCCTTGGTCATGCGACGTTTTACTGTTGCTTTATCAAGGATTTTGCTCAAATTGCCCGCCCTCTTACCGCTTTGCTTGCTAAAGATGCACCTTTTGTTTTTTCAGATGATTGCTTGCAGGTGTTCAACACACTAAATGAGGCCCTTATCTCAGCCCCAATTATACAACCTCCAAATTGGACTCTTCCTTTTGAGTTTATGTATGATGCTAGTGACCAAGCGGTCGGAGCAGTGTTGGGGCAAAGAAAGGACAAGAAGCTACATGCTATATATTATGCAATCAAGACTTTGGATGAAGCACAAAGGAACTACACTACCAATGAGAATGATCTCTTGGACGTAGTCTACTCTATTGAGAAGTTCAGCTCATACCTTCTTGGATCAAAGGTGATTGTGCATACAGACTACACGGCATTAAAGTATCTCTTGAGTAAAAAGGAAGCCAAGCCTAGGCTAATAAGATGGGTTCTCCTCCTATAAGAATTTGGCCTAGAAATCAGAGACACAAAAGGGACAGACAATCTTGTAGCGGACCATCTATCAAGGCTAATTCATGACGGACAAGATGAGAGCTTGCATATTGATGACATATTTGCCTACGAGAAGCTCCTTGCTTTTAGACTTTTGTAAGTTCCTTGGTTTGCAGACTTCATGAATTATTTGGCTTGCGGCATCAAACCGCATGGGATGACCACGCAACAAAGAAGGAGATTCATGCATGAAGCACGGAGCTATTTTTGGGAAGATCCATACCTCTTTAAGTTATGCAAGGATGGGATTATACGGAGATGCATCTTGAAAGATGAAGCCAATTCCATCATCTCACATTGTCATGATAAGCCATGTGGAGGACATGCGGCCGCTTCCAAAACCACGACTAAGATATTGTAATGCGGCTGTTGGCTAACTATGTTCAAAGACACACATGAGTTCGTAAAAAAGTGTGATAGATGCCAAAGAACGGGAAACATATCTAGACAAAATTAGATGCCAATGAAGCCCATCTTGGTGATTGAGCTCTTGGATTGTTGGGGAGTTTATTTCATGGGAACTTTTCCATCAAGCAAGGGGAATAAATATATAATGGTGTCCGTCGACTATGTTTCAAAGTGGGTGGAAGCTATTGCCACCTCTACCAATGATGCAAGGGTGGTCGCCAAAGTCTTCAAGCAAAATATATTTACATGCTTTGGAGTACCAAGAACATTGATAAGCGATGGAGGGAGCCACTTCATAGAGAGCAAGTTCGAAGCAATGCTAAAGAAGTACGGGGTGCACCACAGAGTCGGGTTGGCCTATCACCCTCAAACAAGTGGGCAAGTGGAAGTATCAAATAGAGAGATCAAGCAAATTCTAGAGAAGACGGTGGATAGGTCAAGGAAGGATTGGTCCATGAAGTTGAACAATGCACTATGGGCATACTGCACAGCTTTTCGGACCCCCATTGGTACAACCCCCTACCACCTAGTATATGGGAAGGCATGTCATTTGCCGATAGAGTTGGAGCACCGTGCTTATTGGGATATCAAGACTCTAAACTATGACTACAAGAGCGCGATGGTACGTCGATTCCTCGATATCAACGAGCTTGATGAAATTAGAAGGGACGCCTACGAGAGTTCCAGAAAATACAAAGAAAGGACCAAGATCTTGCATGATGCCCGCATTACGGTAAAGAGCTTCAATGTTGGAGACAAGGTCTTACTATTCAACTCAAGGCTAAGACTTTTCCCTGGAAAATTGAGATCCCGTTGGTCTGGAGTCTGGACCATTCACCATACGCCATATACATCCCGAAGGAGCTATAGAGATAGAATGAAACGATGGTGCATCATTCAAGGTTAATGGGCAAAGACTCAAGCACTACTCCACGGGAGATCCTACCGGTGAAATAAAGAGCATCTACCTTGAAGAGACTTGGGCCCAAAGTTTCTCTACGTTACTTGATAATGCCATCGACGAAGCCATGCCACATGCCATTGGAGCTTTGCACGTGGATAGTCTTGATGGAGTGCCAATTTCTGAGAATGGTGCTCCAATTGGAGATACACTGGATCCCCTCACCAAGGAAGAGGAGAATGACGTTGATGTCGTAAGGATTAGAGAGCTCTGCAAGCTCCCTACAGTGAAGCAAAGAAAGAAAGCGCCACCGGCGAACACATCTTCACCACCGGAAAAGCCAAAGGAAGCCAAGAACAAAAGCTTGGGGGAGTCATCCCCCCACCATCATTAGAGAGGAGGCGTATTGAGGCCAAAGAAGAATAAGCGCAACATCTGAACCCCACTGGCCTCCCCGCAAAGTTTGACACGTGCATCTCCTATGCGCCAAACATCACACGCTAGACGAAAGATCTTTAGGGATCGAGCTCAAGACCTTACACGAGCGCTTGTCGGGAGGCAACCCGACAGTTCTATCTTAGTTTTTTTGTTGAATTTTACTTTTATTTTTGTTTTAGATCTATTAGCTTAGAAAGTCAAGAGTCTAGGAAAAAGCTGACAACGAGCAACGTTTTTCATTGCAGGAAGAAGATAAGAGAAATCTGTTTGAATGGAGGGTAGCCATGGTAATAGAGAGCAACCCCGAGGACGTGCTTAAACAATATAGAAAGGGAGAAACTGACGGGAGAGGGAGAAACATAATATGCTGTAAAACAGAGAGTAGAGAGCTGAAGAAGACAGCCTACTCGACCGAGTGAGATTCTCACCCGGCCGAGTGCAGAAGTCAATCGACCAAATGATACACTGAACAGGGAAGTCCCAAATAACTATACTCTGTGAATTTTATGCCACTCGACCGAGTGCACCATGTAGACAGGTCTAATATCTTGCTCTGAAAGGCCTCTCAACTTGGCCGAGTCATTAGTCCACTCGACCGAGTGACTAATTCTACTCGACCGAGTAGGAGACTGTAACAGAGTCACAAAAAATTCCTACCTCTGTCTTTATTTCTCACTCGACTGAGTGGAACTTGTTACTTGACCGAGTACTCGAACCACTCGACCGAGTCGCTCGACCCAGCCGAAATTCTTCAGATCAAATATTAGGGCCACTCGACCGAGTGACGATTGTCACTCGACCGAGTGACTTTATTTGGGCGCCCCTATTTAAATCCCAAATCCCACCCGCCCGCAGCCCTAACCCCAAATCACAGCGCCCCTTCCCCATTTCTCTGACTCGACCGCTGCCCCCGCTCGACTTGACCGAGTGCACCTCGACCCCGTCGACGGCGCCACCGGCGGCGACCACACCACCGGCCGAGTCCAGCGCCACCACCGCCATCTAGCCTCTATTAGCCCTCTTTCTTCCCCTATTCAATTTGTAAGCCCTGAATCCACCCCACCATATTAACCCCTTTTTTCTCCGATTACTCTTGATCAACCCCATATTTTGTGAGATTTAACGCTAATTAATCTTTTTGTGCAACAGGAAAGCTTGGGGGAGATCGTACGGTGATTTGGAGCTTAGGGGAGCTGCCTCATGCTCATTTTCTTGCTGGGAGTCGCATTGTGCTTGGTACACTCTTTCCATATTTTATTTCGAGCATTTTGCGACATATTTGATTGGTGTGCATCTCACGGCATTCACCAATGCTCACATGCACTAGATCCAGCACTCGGTAGCCCGCTTCCAAGCGAAAGAGGACTGGTGACCCCAGTCCTTCTTCCTCTGGGACGACACCCCTGCCGCATAGCGACCCCGTTGTATACTCACAGCACCCGCAGCACCACCACCAACACCACAAGCACAGCCTACCCCTAGATCAAGACGTACATGATCACTTTCAGAGATGACGCACACCACATCAAATTTGAGAGGATCTCGTAGAGTCAGATCATACCCACTAGGTTTATGCATACTGATACACGTGAGCGCCTAGGGGTATTTTAGGGCCTGCACCAGTTGTATGACAACATGGGGAGGGGAGACTTTCTGTCTGTGTCGGTGGACACCTACGTCCGTCTGACACTTGAGGTCTTGAGTTCTAGTCGTATGACTCATAGGGGCTATTCTTTTAGGCTCATGGACCAGGAGTGCGAGATCTCACACGACATAGCCCGAGCATACTTTCATTGGCCCCCTGTCTCAGACCTCGACCGAGCTTATGATCCCACGCTCCACACCCCGTCTGTCTTCTCAGCTGTTGCTTTCTGGGACACGATCACGGGTACGCACCAATTCAACCCTAGCAGAGCGAATGCCTCTTCTATAGTCCACCCCTACCTGCGACTTGCACAGCACCTTTTAGTGACCACCATTCTTGTCAGGCCAGAGGTTGGGATCATGTCCATGCCAGAGCTTTTCATGCTCTAAGCGATGACTAGGGAGAGAGCCTTTGAGGGTGCCGAGGACGTCTTGTTCCCCGCGATTTCCATTGATAACTCTACGTGGTATTTTGACCGCATATTTTCTTCAATCGCCTCCACTAAGGTGATATGTTGTGGTGGTCTGATTACCCTACTAGCGCCCATTTTTGACATCCAGCTTCCTACCAGCATGCGACGTGTTACGGGCCACACCTCCTTATCTCTAGACGTTTTGGCCCGTATACAAGTGATCCGTCCCCACGGACAGCGCCATTGGGTCTGGTTACATGGTCCCTTCTCTGCGGATTACATAGTGCTTCCGACCCTGTTCGGACACATATTGGACCAGTAGGTGCGGAGTGGAGGTTTTCTATGGACCTCCTGATCCCACCTGTATATGTATTAGAGCCTGACGACGAGCAGCCGGGACCCCATATCGAGCCCATCGCCCCTGAGATCCCGATTCCCCTGCCTGCCTATGATCCGATCCCCGAGCCCGGTACATCTGTCCCTACTTCTGCTCGTGCCGAGAGCTCCACTTCTGTCGCTATGTCTGATTCCACCACCACCGCTCCACTGAGAGTAGACCATATTTCTTATATGAGCTTTGAGAGTGTTGTCCCCACCACTTTTGAGATAGTCGACCATTCTTCCTCCGCGGCTGTAGAGACCCTCGACACACCTGATCCTTCGACTAATGGGGCATCACTATCTCCTTATTTCACGACTGCCCCACATGTCGATGCTTCAGTCTCTGCTGACACTCTATACCAAGAGTGTCGTGGTGTCTGTCACCACAGCTGTTGCCACGACCTATCTGCCAGCATCGTCCTCTGTTGATATCCCGTCTGTCGTTGCACATATTTCTGAGAGCATTCCTGCGTCTCAGCCTCTTATAGAGGCTGAGTGTCTTGTTAAGAGCTCTGCTCCTCGCGCACACCCAATAGTGACCCTACTAGTATTTGGAGGCCGTGTGAGACCCCCTGCTCATACACCTCCACGTCCTGATGCCCCTGCTCATGACGACAGAGAGCAGCGCCTCAGCGCTGTCGAGTCGGTAGTGAGTGGACTTCAAGTCGACCTTAGGGCTCTCACGGCGGCCGTCACTGCTCAGCAGATGCGTATTACCATGATTCCTGGTATTATGATGAACCATATTCTCCACCGCCTGTAGCTCAAGGTGTCCATCGGGCCGGCCCGGGCCCGGCCCGGCCTTGGTCGGGCCTTGACCGGGCCACAGGCCGGCCCGGCCCGGTTGATCGGGAGGACCGGGCCGGGCCGGGCCGGCCTGGAATCTGTCCGGGGGCCGGAAGCCCGGGCCCGTGGCCCGGCCAAGCCCGGGCCCGGACTTCTCCGGGCCGGCCTTAATATATTAATTAAATATATAATTTTTAAAAAAAATATTAAAAATTCATTAGAAAATCTTAATAAAATGAAAAATAATATTTATACCTAGTATAAATTTTTTTAAGATAGTATGTTTTTTTAAAACTTACTATTTTATAAAGGATGAAGAAAACTTTAAGAAGTAACAAATTAAGGAGCCCATTTGTGGAACAAAATTAAGTAGGGAGCAAATTAAGGAACCCATTTGTGGAAAAAAAATTAAGTAGTAAACATATTAGTAGGGGAAAAACAAGGAAAGAGGCCGGGTCGGGCTGGGCCCCTTGCGCCTGGGCTATGGGCCGGCTCGGCCCGGCCCGACGGAAGGCCGGGCCGAGCCCGCGGCCCGGTCAACTCTACCGGGCCGCCCTGTTGACCGGTCCGGGCGGGTCGGGCCGCGGGCTTTCGGGCCGTTTGGCCACCTTGACCTGCAGCTACCTCAGTAGCCTGCCCCTCAACAGCCAGCACCTCCACCACCACCGACTCCAGAGCAGAGAGATGATGGCGATGCACCAGCACTATGCACGACTTCTTGATGCATGTCATATTTTTTGCCTCACCTTACCCCACTATTTTGTTTGCCCATCTGTCTTCACCTTTTTGCATGGCACTGTATATATTTCAGTTTGCGGGAGAGTATGTGTTTCTGGGCCACTATCTTGCATCCATACATACATCATTTTGCATGCTAGCTTACCATATATTCTTTGCATATACCATCATGTCATATTTTATTTTCCTTATTTTCCTTTATTTCGCATCATATTGCACCCACACCCACCCACCCATACCTTATATGTCCGTGTGCGACACTTCGCACATTGAGGACAATGTGATGTTTAGCTTGGGAGAGTGAGTGTACACACACATTTTTTATTTTCTTCATTTTTATCTTTATTTTTCCCTTATTTTCACGCATTGTTTCATTTTTTTTCATGCATCGTGTTTCCTTTATCACGCTCTGACTTTTGACAATGTTTGCATGTATATAGTTAGTTTTTATTTTTTCCTTACTTCTTTTACTTTCTTTACTAGAGATGAATTCTTTATGATGACTATAGCTTGGATTCTACTTTACTTATATGCACATACCTTCTTGCCATGATATTGCTCTTTATTTCTGATATCATATGTGATATATTGCCGTGCATTTAAGAAAAAGAACTTCCAAAGTGTTTATTATTCTCTCATGAATGAATTTTAGCGTTGATTAGTCTTAGAATTACATTATTGTATACTTTTTATAGAAAACTCACCAAGCTTCACGCATTGACTGCCTATTACTTGGAGTACTGCTTTACATCTTATTATCACTTCTTATTTGCATGAAATGTGTATTGAACTTTCAGGTTGAATGATTTGATTGTCGTTTGATATGATTAGATTAGTTTACTTTTTGATATCAAACTGAGTAGATTACATTATCCTGCTGAAGTTGTTGTACACATTCAAAAAGAGTGAACCGAGCATTGTTATATGTTCTTTCTCCACACATCTTGAAATTCATTTCTATACCTACAGTCATTGGTGAATCTCCCCTTTAGTGAATCTTATTATTGCACATTCCCCATGCTAAAAAGAAAAGGCTCCATTATCCCAAATATTCAAAAGAAATATATATATATATATATATATATATATGAGGGGATGGATCAAATAACCCCCAAGAAAACCCCCCAGCTAAAAGTCTATGCCCCCCTATTTTTTGGAAGATCTGAACCGTTCATCTTGATCTCCACCCTCTAAAATCCCGACCCACCAATTTTCAGCCCGATCCCATGCGTTTTACCCGTTCATCCATCCGACCCAAATTTAATGGTTTCGCATGAACAGAACTTTTGCGAAGGGTTGATGAACGGGCAAAACGCATGGGATCTGGCTGAAAATTGGTAGGTCAGGGTTTTAGAGGGTAGAGATCAAGATGAACGGTTTGAATCTTCCGAAAAAATAGGGGCCATAGACTTTAAGAAAGGGGGTTTTCTTGGGGGTTATTTTTGGGGGTTATTTGATCCCTCATATATATATATATATACTAGTAAATAACCTGTGCACACGTGCATGTGGACTGTGAAAAACAGTCGAAAAGGGGGGAGGAATAAAAGTGTGGGTGTGTGTGGGGAGAGTCCAGAGGCAAAAATGTAAAAACCGGGGTTGTATGTGCAAAACTCCCCACATCCTCACTTATCCCTCAAAATCTCATCTCTTATCCAATTTCTCTTGTCTAAATTCTCTTATTCAATTTCTCTTGATAACATCCCTATTTTATAGAATATATATATATATATATATTCGGGATTGTACGTGTGTATATAAAAAAGAGAGAGAAAAAAGAAAAGAAAAACAAAAAGAAGGTTCCGTGTATATACACAATCCCGTCTTTATTTCTTTCTTATTTTTCCTTTTATCTTTATGGAGCAATCACGTCTTTATTTATTTCTTTCTTATTTTTCTTACCAGGTCATCATCGAATCCCCGGGATCATTTATTTCTTTAAAAGAAGATAATTTAGCTCGCGGACTGAGCGACGTTTATGTGCTTTTATTCCCATATACCATAAAAGAATGCATTCCTCCCCCTTTTTAGTGGCGGAGAAGTGACGTCTGCTTGCTTATCCAGTGCTGGACGTCGAGGGATTTTTCCCTTGGATACCTTCGGACGCAGGCGGAGAATTCTCTAGCTTTGTCTCTGCTCGAGCACTTTCTTTACCTGTATGCTTAGTCTTTTTCCAAAAATATGGGGAAAAGATTATATTTTCTATTCGATACCACCACGCTTATAGATAAGCTTGGGGGAGGGGATCCTATGATGTGTGTGTGAGTGACTACTTGTATGTGCATGACGACCTAAGCTAGGTTCTGATACTTAGGGAAATGACTTAGAGTATAACGAAGTCTTTAAATTGAAAAATTGACATGAAATTCATGAAAACCATCTCTTTCCATTCTTTTTGATTTGAAATGTGTGATATCTCTTATACTCCAATTAGAAGCAGTCAATTGAAAAGTGTGTGGTCTATAATCACATATATCGTTTTATATGCATCAGACGATGATTGATTCTAAAATGATTTCATATTTCAGATGATTCATGTTGTTTTTAGTTTTTCTATCAAATGTACACATATGAGATGATATCGAAATAGAAACTTTAGTGATGCTTCTTATTCGTAGTTCGTGCTATTTGAGTAAGCAAATCCAAGTCCTGAGAGAATGATCTAGCACTTTCCCATCTTCATCTTCTTTTTCATCTTCTTTGATTTATCTTTATTTTTATTCCCCAAATTCACTTTTTGCTCATCTTCCTCGAGGACGAGTAAGATGTAAGCTTGGGGGAATTTGATAGGCTCATATTTTACACTTTATCTTTGCATTTTTGCATGCCATTTCGATTGCACATATCACAATTTTCACGATTATACGACAATTTCGCGATATTTTTTACTATTTCTTGGTTTCGTCTGATTTCAGGAGATATGTAGCAATAGGGAGTAATTTGGAGCCATGAGCGCATACACACGTCCTGAAGCATTATTGATGATGATATCAGAGAGCTAACGACGCTGAAGGATAAGTAGAATAGGAAGAGAGGTGAAGGAATCGATGACGAAGCAAGAAGAAGAGGTTTGAGAAGATTTACAGGCTACTCGGCCGAGTGAAGCGGCTCACTCGGCCGAGTGAAGCGGCTCACTCGGCCGAGTGAAGCGGCTCACTTGACCGAGTGAAGCTGATACAACGAATCAAACCTAATTGAGAGCTGAAATGTACTCGGCCAAGTGGGAATTTCCACTCGACCGAGTGGGGATTCCACTCGACCGAGTGGAGCAAAATTTTGTGATCTTTGACACTTCTCTGTTTTTGGAGGATCTGTAGAAGACTCCACTCGACCGAGTGAGCAGATTGCTCGGCCGAGTGGTCTGAGGAGCCCAGAACGCTGATATTCCAATTTCGATGCAGATTCCTCACTCGACCGAGTGAGCTGTTCATTTCATCGAGTGGTGCCGTCAGCCCATATTGCAAACTAGGGTTTGAAGCCGACCAGGGGCAGAATTGTCAGGATTTTTGCATCTTTTGGGCACATATAAATAGCCAGATCTAGAAGCAACCCAAGGGAGAAGAGACTCGATATATTTTCAGAGTTTTAGTTTTAGTTTAGAGATTTCTTTTGACGAGAGATTGAAGACTTGGATCTTGATTTTTATTGAAGCTTGTAATCGACATTGGTATCTCTAAAACTCTAGCAAGTTTACATTTTTATGCTATATCTCTTCTTAAATCTAAGTTTTGCAATTAATTCTCTTATTTCTCTTGTGATTTTCATGATGATTTGTGAGTAATTTCTTTGCTTTATGAAAAAGGAATAAACCACAAATATTTAAAGTTTGATATGTGAAATTATTGAATACCAATGTTGCTAAACTTGTTAAAGGGTTAGATTATGATTAATTTACTACGGATAGTTAGGGATTTCCATTGGATCTTGAGAGCTCGAGAGAGGATCTTGATCTATGGGAAGCCCTAGTTATTCGATTTAGATCTATAATCGAGATTCCCTAGAATTAGTGCACGTAAGCGATCAAAGCTAGCATCTTTATTATATTTCTATATTTATATTCATTTGCACGACGGTGAAACGAGTACGAACTATCACAATCTAGATCTGAACTTAAGTTGCGCAAGAGCGAGCTTGAGTGGGGATTGGATATGATTGTCGATCTTAATGCTAGTATTTTGAACTAGGCTTGTGAGAGAGAGAGGCTCTAGTTTAGATTGCTATAGACTTGTGTAGCGAGAGAGCGTGCATTGGTTCTCTATTTAGTTACGACAAGTTAACCTTTACCCAAGTTTAGTAATATTGAGATTCATAATTTGCATTGATTGCTTGAGATCTATAGTGGGGATTCCCAAGCCCTTGACATTTTTATATATTGAATTTACATCGATACTTGAAACGATTGTGACACCAACTCTTTCACAACTAATTTTCCACCAATAGCTTAGTAAATCATATAGATTATCGTCATTAGTTCCTCCCCGTGATTGATAGTCGCTTGCCACTAGACCGTGCGCTTGCGGTAAAACTACATTGTTTCCGGAGTTGTATTTCGGGACGACCAGGTGGAAGCAGAGCTGTTCTTTTATATAATCAAGCTAAATGTGTTTGTACCATGTTAACTAGAATTCATGTTAATCGGTCCCAAATCATCTTTAGCAATATTATTCATAGTTGCACTTCTGCGAACCCTACTTCACCCCTCCATCATGGTTACTACATTACGTTCATATTTGTCTCCGTCAGGATCAATATTGAGAGTGAGACTCACTTCATAGAACCTATGACTCTTTTTGATGATGGAGCTCTCAATAAGATGGGCCTTGGTATGGACCCAGGCCTGGTGGAAGAGGGTGAGAGTGATGAAGAAGAAGGAGGTCAAGGAGAAGGATGAGGAGGAGGAGGAGAAAAAGAATCTGATGAACAACAACCCATGGAAGAAGAAGAATAATAATAAGCTTTGGAAAACATCCCACCCTACTTGCTTGCGGATTGAACCGAAAAACGTGCAAAGGCACGTCTTCCACTCCCAAGCGTAGAAGCGTCAATGCAATAAAATATAATTGGTGAGTATCGGGTCGGATCACAGGGACAAGTCGTTCTACATTCGCAAGTTTGATCGGTGAAGAAAAATTAAGCATGATACAACCAACTCGCTAAATGGATGGAAGTGGGAAAAAGTGTGGTGAAACTACAATCCTAACTTAAATGGATAGGGTTAGAGAACCAAGTGAGGATTAGGATAGCTAGGAGAGAAAGCATGGGGTGGGTGTTCACTAAGATAGGTGTTAATCAAGCTCTAATTACATGCATATAACTTAATTGATCATCCGGCTAAAGACACTCAATCAGAATATTTAGCATTCATGAACACAAAAATTTGCAATAAGCATGGATACATCATCATAGCACTAATCAAATATGAACATGGTCTCTTCTCAAAGTGTGCCCTCTCGGGACTTAACCAATGAAAATTTGCCCTAATGATTCATCCAAGATCAACATGAAATTAGGCAAGAGGTAATTAGAACTAAAATTGACAACCAACCACAATGAATCACAACCCAAGCAAATCAACACTACTCAATCATAGTAAATTTCATTCAAAATTAACCCAAGTCCATTACAAAATGAGAGATATCAAAATACAAAGGGGAAAGAGAGATATCACCCAAGATCTCCCTAAGATGAAGCCTTCCTTCCACCTATGTGCTCTTCCTCCAAGCTTTCCAACCTCCCATGGCCTCCAAGCCCTAACCCACTCCAAGAGGAAGAAGAAAACTGAAGTTGGGTCTGAAAACAGCCCCCAATTTCGGCCAAAACCCAATTCCAGCACTAACGGGTCAGCAGAGGGCGAACTGGGTCGAAAAACACGCCCAGAACCTGCAAAAATCGAAGCCAAACCCCTTTAAGTTAAGCGGGTCGGGCGCTTGGGGCGCCCGGCCCGCGGGCGCCTGGGGCGCCCGTAATCAGGGCAGGGGCACGAGCGGGGCGTGTGCCCCGCCCGCTGCCGCGGGCCGGCCCAAGCGCGTGCCTCTGTTTAATTAATTTTTTTTTAAAAAAACTAACACAGCTACGGCCCGCTCAAGGGAGCGGGCCGCGAGAGTGTGCTTTTTTTAATTTAGTTTTTTTTTAATAAATGCGGCGGCCCGGTGGGAATGATCAGCATCTGGCACCACGTGGCGCCCTGTGGTTGTGCCACGTGGCGCCCACTAAGAATTTCCTTTTCTCCATATAATAGCCATTTCTCCTCCAAATAATTGTGGAAAAATACCCAGAAATCTCAGAAAATTCCCAGAAAAATCTGAAAAATCCCCAAGACTCCCAGGCCTACCTGAAAAATATAAGAAGGAGAAATGAGTCCATATGAGTATAAAATGAATATAATGACTTATATAAAACAATATTGACTTCCAACAATCCATATAAAATATTCCATTGCTCAAATAATTCTCAAAAATTGACAATATGATCACAATAATAGCAGGAGCACATGAAAAATATCAGGAAGCCAATTAGGACGACAAAATCTATATTTTGTGTAAAGAATGAGAATAAGCACTAAAAGTGACATGAAGTGATTATATACCCAAAAGATCAAGATTAAGCCAAATCTTTAGCACAAAATGGGGGTAGTTAGGAGGTATAAATATACACTTTTCACTCCGAATCACTTGCATTCCAACAAGTCATCCTTTCTAGGCTTGACAAAATGGAGAAACAAGCAAATGAGCGCTTTGCTAATTTAAGGGATGTTGTGTTCCAGAAAATCGACAAGTTCAGGGAAACTACAAAGGAATGGCACGACATCACCGACACCATAATTGCAGTTACGCAAGTTGAACTTGAGAAGGTTGCGAAGGAAATTCAAGGGAAATAGATTCATACTTTAGAAGCTTGCTTATTTATGTTATGCTTATGTTATGTTTGAAAAACAATGGTCTATGGTTTGTAATATTGCTACAATCATTTCTATTCTCACAATTTTGTGCTACCTTGTGAGAAATATTATGCTCTATGCTTTGAACTTGATGATGTGCTTTGATTGCTACTATACTCATGTTCATGCTCTATTTTCTTTCATTTGTAACTTGTTATGATTTATACATTGTAAAAATTCTTTTTGATGTGACAAGGGGGGAGAAATAGTATATGCTCACAATGCATATATAAAATGTTACACTCGAATGGATACTTGATAATATGGAATTATGCATATGAAACCTTATTGCTAACCAGCCTTAATGCAGGGGGAGTAACCTCTCCATAGCAACCGTGCTCATGCATTTCTGCAGGGGGAGTGTAAGTGACTTTATTTAGTTTCATATTATTTTATTTTATATTATTTGTTGTCATCATCAAAAAGAGGGAGAGTATTGGGATATTGAGATCCACCCCATTGGTTTTGATGATGTGCACAAGTAATATAAGGAATACCATTATTATTTCAAGTGTGTATAGACGTATTCAATGATGTGAGACATTGTGACGCAAATCGAAGACTTCAAGCTACGATCAAGAAACACTACAAATTGACGCACATAATGAACTTGGATCGTGAAGCTAATGAAGATCTGAAGACAAGAGGAGTTAGCTCAAGATCAACAAGCTAAATGAAAAGCCAAGAGTATAGTGTGTAAGTTTGTACATAGAATTTTGTAAAGCCAAGAGTATATCACACACACTCTCTCTATAAATCCTCTAAAAATGTTTTTAATTTACATTGCTAAGTATATTTTACAAATATAACTGAAAATTAATTTGAAAATATTTTGAAGTATATTTTACATAGTATCTCAAAAACGCCGACTATTTTGATTGATAGCCGACTATATTGGACAAGGTTTTTGTAAAACTCTCTGTCAATATAATAGCCGACTATTCATTATAATAGCCGGCTATCTGGAGAAGAAAGCTGACTATCTGGGTCAACACATGCCAGATTTAGAAATCTTCCTTGATTTATGCTAGCCGTTAACTAGCCGTTTTAGTTGACTTTGGGAGCTGATTTTATGCTGATTTTGAGCAGAATTCAAACTTCTATTTGCCTATAAATAGAAGAGGGTTTCATATGTTTTCTTTACAACATCTATGATTGAAAAACTCTCTAATTGCTCAAAAGCTCTCTCTCCATTTTCTTGAGATTCAAATTTTCAAAAAGGCTACTGTTTTCTCTGAGTTCTAATCTTTCTAAGATCTATTATTTCAGTAATCTTTTTAGTCTTTTTGATAGTCTTGATATTTTGATCTCCAAGCTCTCATTGCTTTTTATTTGAGATCCAAAATACAAGCTTTATTATTTTAATCTTTGCATTGATTTCAAATCCTATATTTTTCAAAGATTAAGATAGTTGAAGCTCCGATCTCTAAAGCCCAAGTGCTACATTTTAGATAATCATTTTTCAAGACAAAGTTTTGATCAAATCTTGTTTTATCTCATATCATTTATTTGACCAAAAAAAGAGAATTTTCTTTAGCCACATTTTCACTCACAAATAATATTGGCTATAGGAAATATTATTGTACTTGTTATGAGAGTGCCGGATACTGAACCCGTAGCCATGTATTTATAGAAAACAATTACATAATGGGTGGATACCCTAAACACTATTGGGCTCCACTTGGGCCTACAAAGCCCGTTCATAACACTTTTCCTTCTTCATCCATTGTTGTAAGCTTGGTATATGAATGCTTCAGGATTCATAGAGCTTATCTTGTCATGAGGATATGGATACTTCTGGATCTAAGTTAGGAAGTCTTGCCTAGTTAAAACTTTTGGTTATGAAAAACCCAGTGGGAAAAACCAATAGCTAAGGAAAAAGAGTGTAAGTCTCCTTAACTTCTCCTGATCGGTGGATATCACCAGAGGTGGATGTTTCTGGATCCAAAGTTGTTGTGGTTGTCTCGTTAAAACCTTTGGCTATGGAAAACCCAATGGAAAAAACAAATAGCTAAGGAAAAAAAGAGTACAATACAACATTAACTCCCCATGTTGTGTACAAGCTTCAGGCTTGTAAGTCTTTCAACTATTTCATCACAGTCCCTATTACAAGTTTTCTATAGGTACAACGAGGTAGTGCTTTAGTAAATTTCTAAGATCTATTATTTCAGTAATCTTTTTAGTCTTTTTGATAGTCTTGATATTTTGATCTCCAAGCTCTCATTGCTTTTTATTTGAGATCCAAAATACAAGCTTTATTATTTTAATCTTTGCATTGATTTCAAATCCTATATTTTTCAAAGATTAAGATAGTTGAAGCTCCGATCTCTAAAGCCCAAGTGCTACATTTTAGATAATCATTTTTCAAGACAAAGTTTTGATCAAATCTTGTTTTATCTCATATCATTTATTTGACCAAAAAAAGAGAATTTTCTTTAGCCACATTTTCACTCACAAATACTATTGGCTATAGGAAATATTATTGTACTTGTTATGAGAGTGCCGGATACTGAACCCGTAGCCATGTATTTATAGAAAACAATTACATAATGGGTGGATACCCTAAACACTATTGGGCTCCACTTGGGCCTACAAAGCCCGTTCATAACACTTTTCCTTCTCCATCCATTGTTGTAAGCTTGGTATATGAATGCTTCAGGATTCATAGAGCTTATCTTGTCATGAGGATATGGATACTTCTGGATCTAAGTTAGGAAGTCTTGCCTAGTTAAAACTTTTGGTTATGAAAAACCCAGTGGGAAAAACCAATAGCTAAGGGAAAAGAGTGTAAGTCTCCTTAACTTCTCCTGATCGGTGGATATCACCAGGGGTGGATGTTTCTGGATCCAAAGTTGTTGTGGTTGTCTCGTTAAAACCTTTGGCTATGGAAAACCCAATGGAAAAAACAAATAGCTAAGGAAAAAAAGAGTACAATACAACATTAACTCCCCATGTTGTGTACAAGCTTCAGGCTTGTAAGTCTTTCAACTATTTCATCACAGTCCCTATTACAAGTTTTCTATAGGTACAACGAGGTAGTGCTTTAGTAAATTTCTAAGATCTATTATTTCAGTAATCTTTTTAGTCTTTTTGATAGTCTTGATATTTTGATCTCCAAGCTCTCATTGCTTTTTATTTGAGATCCAAAATACAAGCTTTATTATTTTAATCTTTGCATTGATTTCAAATCCTATATTTTTCAAAGATTAAGATAGTTGAAGCTCCGATCTCTAAAGCCCAAGTGCTACATTTTAGATAATCATTTTTCAAGACAAAGTTTTGATCAAATCTTGTTTTATCTCATATCATTTATTTGACCAAAAAAAGAGAATTTTCTTTAGCCACATTTTCACTCACAAATACTATTGGCTATAGGAAATATTATTGTACTTGTTATGAGAGTGCCGGATACTGAACCCGTAGCCATGTATTTATAGAAAACAATTACATAATGGGTGGATACCCTAAACACTATTGGGCTCCACTTGGGCCTACAAAGCCCGTTCATAACACTTTTCCTTCTCCATCCATTGTTGTAAGCTTGGTATATGAATGCTTCAGGATTCATAGAGCTTATCTTGTCATGAGGATATGGATACTTCTGGATCTAAGTTAGGAAGTCTTGCCTAGTTAAAACTTTTGGTTATGAAAAACCCAGTGGGAAAAACCAATAGCTAAGGGAAAAGAGTGTAAGTCTCCTTAACTTCTCCTGATCGGTGGATATCACCAGGGGTGGATGTTTCTGGATCCAAAGTTGTTGTGGTTGTCTCGTTAAACCCTTTGGCTATGGAAAACCCAATGGAAAAAACAAATAGCTAAGGAAAAAAAGAGTACAATACAACATTAACTCCCCATGTTGTGTACAAGCTTCAGGCTTGTAAGTCTTTCAACTATTTCATCACAGTCCCTATTACAAGTTTTCTATAGGTACAACGAGGTAGTGCTTTAGTAAATAGATATACCAGGTTGTTGCAAGACTGGATCTGCTGGATGTCGATCTGTTTGTCTTCTTGTAGTTCATGTGTCCAGAAAATCTTCGGGGAAATGTGCTTCGTCCTATCACCGTTGATGTAGCCACCCCGTAGTTGAGCTATACATACTGCATTGTCTTCATACATGATGGTTGGTTCAAGGTCGCCCATCTTTAGGCCGGTCGTCACCCGGATGTGGTGAATAAATCAACGTAGCCAACAACATTCTCTGTAGCTTCATGGATCACAATGAGTTTGGAGTGATTGGATGAGATTGCTATCGAGGTCTGCTTCACGGATCTATATGAAATGGCTGT
The DNA here is from genome assembly GCA_030789695.1 of Scilla litardierei. Classification (NCBI taxonomy): domain Eukaryota; kingdom Viridiplantae; phylum Streptophyta; class Magnoliopsida; order Asparagales; family Asparagaceae; genus Scilla; species Scilla litardierei. Next base: position 221,548,741 of record CM061134.1, on the reverse strand, counting down.
TCCACCGTATATAAATACGAAACTAGTTTGGGACTTTACGGTGCAGGGATCTGATCTGTATCCTGCATCTGCAAAACCAACCAAGTTGGAGGATACTCCTTTCTTGTAGTATATTCCCAAGTCTACTAACCCCTAGAGGTAGCACAGAATGTTCTTCACTCCGTTCCAGTGGCGCTTTGTGGGCGCTGAACTGTATCTGGCTGGTAGGTTAACTGTGAACGTAATCAGCACGCGTGCAGTTTGCCAGATAGAGGAGTGCTCCAATGGCACTTAAGGTAAGGTACTTTAGGACTAAGTGTTTCCTCCACCTCTTCCAGTGGCCAGAAAGGGTCTTTATCAACATCCAATGATCTGACGACCATTGGTGTACTCAGCAGGTGACATTTGTCCATAAGAAAATTTTCAACAATTTCATTCTATAAGTGGATTGATGTAACCTGATTCCTCCGCTGGGGTGTTCAATTTGTAAGCCAAGGCAGTATTTGGTTTTGCCAAGGTCTTTCATCTCAAAAGTCTGTGTAAGGCTTTTGGATATCTCAGCTATCTCTTCAAGAGATCCAATGAGATTTAAATCGTCTACGTAGGTGGCAATTATTACGAATCATATTCCATTTGCTCTTATAAAGATGCAAGGGCAGACTTCATTATTTTTGAATCCTTGTTGCACGAAGAATTCACTGAGTCTGTTATACCACATTCTTCCCGATTGTTTTAGACCATACAGTGATCTTTAGAGTTTGATAAAATAGACGTCTGGAGGTCTATCTGACATTTTTGTCGACAGTTTATAACCGTCTGGAAATCTCATAAAGATGCCCTTATCTATATTACCATATAGGTATGCAGTCACAACATCCATGAGCTGCATATCCAGGCCTTCCGTGGCTGTTAAGCTGATTATAAATCGAAAAGTGATCGCATCCATGACCGGAGAATATGTATTATCATAATCTATTCATGGCCGTTGGGAAAAACCTTGTGCAACAAGGCACGCTTTGTAGCGTATGATCTGATTATTTTCATTTTTCTTTCTTATGAATATCCATTTATATCCCACATGTTTTACACCCTTTGGTGTTGTGACTACATGTCCAAATACTTTACGTTTCAAGAGTGAGTCGACTACAGGTCCAAATACTTTCCGTCCAAATACTCCTATTGCACCGTTCCATTTTGGCCAATCCTCTATGCGTTTATATTCTGCTAGAGAGCGTGGATCGATATCATTGTAATATTCAGTGACGTGATTAGCAATAACGAACGTGAAGTTATCATCGATGATAGTGCTATTTCTGTCCAGTACCTTCCCAGTACGTACATAATTTAATGATATTTCTCCTATATTTTCCTCTTCTGGTGATTTTTGGAGGGGAGAGGTGTCTGGGCTGAGCTCAGCATCTTGTGGTGGTATCATTATATTTTCTCCAGCAGTTTTCCTCTTTCGAGGGAACTAATCCTTGGAGCCTGGGGGTCGTCCTATGTTTTGTTGAGGAACGACCTCTTCTGCTGCCAGTGGATTGCATCCATCTTTGGGTATGTCAATCCTAGCTGGCGTGTTTACAGCATGGACGTGTGATCTGACATTGTTATGGTTGTCAATGAATTTGTTCGATAGTATGTGAACTGTATTTTATATTTGGAGGATCTTCAAGATCTCATCTTCACATTGGTTTGTAAGCGGATCAAAGCGGGATAAATTTTTGGTATCCCATGAAATGGTCTTTGAAACTTCAAGCTTCTTAGTATTCAAGTCTAGTTTTGGAAAGGTATTTTCGTCAAACTTACAGTCTTCTAGACGTGCCTTAAAAGCATCCCCTGTTAGGGGTTCTAGGTATCTAACGATCAATGGTGAGTCGAACCCAATATAGATACCGAGGATACGTTGAGGACACATCTTGGTCTTATGTGGTGGTGCGATGGGGACATAGACTGCACATCCAAATATCCTCAAGTGAGAGATATTTGGTGGAGATCCATATGCAAGTTGCATCGGGGAATAAGTTTGACTACCAGATGGTCGTAATCTTATTAGCGATGCAGCATGCAAGGTTGCATGCCCCCATGCAGTCACAGGCAACTGGGATTGCATTAGCAATGGACGAGCGATCCATTGTAGTCTCTTTATAAGAGATTCAGCTAACCCGTTCTGTGTGTGAACATGTGCGACACGATGTTCAACTTCAATGCCAGTTGCTTGTCGGTGGTCTAGAATGACTTGTGATGTAAATTCCCCAATGTTATCCAGACGCAATTTCTTAATCTGGATGTCTGGAAAATGTGCCTGCAACTTAATGGTTGTGCCAATAGCTTTGTAAAGGCTACGTTGCGGGTGGACAATAGGCACACATATGACCATTTAGAAGATGCATCTATCAGTATCATAAAGCATCGGAATGAACCACTTGAGGTGTGAATAGGCCCACAAATGTCTCCATGTATTCTTTCCAGGAAGCTGGAAGACTCGGAGTCCACTTATCAATTTACCTTTGTAACAAGGGGGCAAGGAAAATCACCCTTTCAAAGTAACTTCAGGTTCTTCAAATTAATTCTACGAGACTGGGAAATGATGCGGTGCATCATTGCCGATCCGGGGTGTTCGAGTCTATTAGGACAGGGTTGGAATTCTGGTTGATTTTTGCACTTCTGATGCTTAGTTATATTAGCTTCCATTTCTCTAATTGTTGTATGATAGAGACCCTACGGGAGTCCCTCAAAACGCTCAACGATAGTTTTAGCACCGTTTTAAGAGTCGTTACATACAAGTATTCTTTGTCATGTTTGTCCACCATTTCTAGGTGATATCCGTTTAGACGGATGTCTCTGAAACTTAGTGAGTTTCTGTGTGAGCTTGGAGAGACAAAAGCATCTTTTATTAAGAGTTGTGTTTTATTAGGGAGCAAACTGTTTGCTTCCCCTGACCCTTCTATTGTACTTCATGGACCGGAAATAGTATTTACGGTGGCATCGTATTGGTTGATGCTTTAAAAAAAGCAAATATCTCGAAGGATCGTATGCGTAGAAGCACTGTCCACTAGGCATTTATTATCCATCTATAGCAAGAAAGAAAAGTATAGCAATATAAGGCACAAAGTAAGCAAATTTTATTTAAAGTCTGAAAATAAACTAACATGTTGAAGAGAAACAAACATCTAGAAAAGAAATTGTTTTTTAACTACAATAAATTGCAGACATAGATAAGGCATTAATCTAGCAGGTCATCGGTCGAGAAGTACTCGACGATGTACCGAATTGGAGCCAGGTCTTCGTTTTTCACCAGGTTTGTTTCAGCAGACTTCTGGCTAACTTGGTACAAATCCTGGAGGTGGCGTGGAGTACGACAGTTTCTTGACTAGTGTCCAGTTATGCCACATCTGTTGCATTTGTCTTTCCAATCTTTCTTGGAGGCAGATGTTTGGCCGTTATCTTTCCTCTTCAACACATTTTTCCTCTTCCCCTCATTGTTGTTCTTTGGAGGGGGTCCTTTAGCCTTCTTCTTCAATGCCTTTCCCTTCTGGGGGTTGCCTTTGAATTTATTCTTCTTCTTGTGGGAGGAGATATTGTGCGATTCAGGCGCAAGTGCAGTGCCAGCAGGGCGCAAGTTATGGGTGGCCAGTCAGAGGTCTCTGTTTTGTTCTGCCATCAGAAGGCATGAGAGAAGTTCCGAGCATTTCCTGAATTTCCGTTCACGATATTGTTGTATGAGGATAACATCCTTCTCGTGGAAAGATGTAAAAGTTTTCTCCAACATGCGTTCCTCCATCAATTTTTCACCACACAACTTTAGGCGTGAGGTGATAGCGAATAATGCCGAGTTGTACTCGACAATGGACTTGAAGTCCTGTAGATGGAGGTTCTCCTATTCATATCGAAGGATAACATCTTTTTGATGTTTGTATTGATCATCAAGTGCGGTCTATAACTCGTATGAGTCTTCCACTGTGAGGTACTCGGCCTTCAGGATCCGATCGATATGGCGTCTGATATTGATAATGGCTTTCGCCTTATCTATGTCAGAAACCGTATCGCCAATAGCAATGGCATGACTCAGGCCCTGTAAGCGCAGATGGAATTTGATATCCAACTGCTAGCTCAAGTAATTCTTGCTTGTAGCTTCCAATGCGTCGAAGTCGACGCTCGCTATCTTTGCCATTTATCTAAGCATGTTAAACAAGCAATAATTAAATATTTGAAAAGAAATAGATAATCATGCAATTCATACACAAATATTTGTTGTGTGGATCGGCTAGTCGACATTTTTTAAAATACAAAATAAAGTCCATATACAGTCCCATTAAAAAGAAAATACAACTCAGAAACCTACATGTGGCCCCTATTCTTCTGGAAGTAGATATTCATCACTATGTGATGTTCGTCAGACTTGGAATTTATACAATTTAATCATCACTACAATTTCTCTCAAAAGAAAAAAAATGTGAGGGAAATAAATGGTGACAAATAGCCGATCCAAAACCACAACAAAATATTAACATTCGTCGCAGAAACATTAACAATGCAGCAGACATTTAATTATTCATCACAGGCATGTAGTATGTTTAAGCGCAATTTCATGCTACGAGCAATGACAATATGCAACATCTCAGGCATTTTTAATGGAATAAAATATTTTTTAAATAATTAATTGGACCACGTAGAAACGTCATTACCCGTTAGGTTAGTTGGCTAACGACAGAGCGGTCTCAGGATCCTCATAATTATTAAACGTGAAAATAATAAATAATCCAAATGAAAAATGCAATTGGTGATGAAATAACATAGAATTGATCTGAAATTAATTTTAAAAAAATGGATCAACCATTTTTAGAAGTCCTTTGTTTACGAAAAATGGTGGAAAACCCCTAACTAGGGTTTTGTTGCGACGGCCGCGAAAGACGATGCGCGCGGGGCGACTGCAGGTCTGGCGACGCGTGCGGGGCGACCTCTGGTCGCGGCGGCACGGGCGACGGGCGCGCGCGGGGAGCGCATGCGATGAGGCATGCGAGGCAGGCATGCGTGAGAGAGGCGCATAGCAGGCGCGCGCTCGGCGGTGATGCGCGTGTTGCAGGCGCGTGATCACTCATCATGCGCATGAAAATTAGATCTAGGAAATATCGATGATTACCTCTAGGTCCTACCCGCTGGATCTAGCAAAGTTTGGAGAAGGAAGCCCAATCTGCGTCCTTGCTATTCGTCCATCGGCAGAGATTCGGCTCAGCTGACGAGCGTGCTGATAATGTGTTATGAGAGTACCGACTACTGAACCCGTAGCCCTGTATTTATAGTAAATAATTAAATAATGGGTGGATACCTTAAACACTATTGGGCTCTACTTGGGCCTACAAAAGCCCGTTCATAACAATACTTCATTTCTTATTTATTATAAGTCTTCGAAGAAGAATTTTGATTGAAAATTCCCGTGTTATAAGGGAATAATGGAAATGGTAGTCGTGTTGTAACTAGGTGTGAAATTTCTAGCAAGGGAAGTTAGGTGGTTGTGCGAAGTCCTCTTCGTTGTTGAGGCAATGGTTTGCTCTCGTTGAGAGCTAGTGGATTTGTTGGTGTAGTAGGATACAGTGGGCAAGTTGGACTTGCGTATCCGAACCAGGGTAAATTATAGTGTGTTTGCATTGTGACTCTGATTCTCTTATTCTTATTCTTATTGCATGTACGCATTAATTTCGCTGTTATTAACTCTCACATATTACAAGCATTTAATTGTTGATTAAGTTTAAATCTTAGGCAACTCAATTTGATACTTAGGCAACACATAAAAGGATAGTTGTTTAATCGTAAAGATCTATAATTGTTAACAACCCTATTCAATCCTCCATCTAGTGTTGTTTGCTATCCAGAGGATCCAACAGGAATGTCCCATGCGACTGCGTCAGAAGGAGAAACAGAGAACCAAAACCAAGCAAAGAAACGTGGATCGACACGACCGCATATGACGAATGACGTGACCGCGTCGAGTGGGTCAACTCTCTGGAATTTTGTAGACAAAATCGACGTGACCGTGTAGATCCAGAGACGACCGCGTCAACCGAGCTCCAATACCCCCAAAAGTCTAGATTGACGTGGTTGAACTATGAGCGATGTGATCGTGTCTATTCCACATTTGGAAGACCATTGAAGTGTGTAACTTCCTCAGATCGAGGCAACCGCGTCGATCCCCCAATGCGACCACATTGATCTCAATCTTCAGAAGGATTTTTGAGGGCTTCTCGAGCTACAGATGACGTAACCACATCGATTTTCGGGGTGGTCGTGTCGAGTAGGGTTTTATCGCGGACCCGCTAGGGTTTTTGGGTGCTATTTAAAGATCTGTGCGTCGTCCAGAGCAGGATGTCAACTTGGGGATGTGTTTTACCTCAGGTTTATCCCCTTTATTGTTTTCTAGGAGTAGATTATGTTTAGACTAGGTTAGATTACTTTTTCTCATTGTTGTAAGCTTAGAATTGATGACTCCTTGTATGCAACAATTGAGATAAATATTTCTTTGATTTCTATTTCGCATTCTATATATGTTTTGCAGTTTATTGTCATTCTCTTGTGCTTTCTATGATTATTCTTTGCGTTCTATTGATGTTTAGTTATTAGATCTTGATCTCATGTAGCTAACTATATCATAGGATAGTGCTGGTACTAGATTACACAACCATCCTGCAGACGAACCGTTAGCGCTACGACAGCGGCCGTGTGCTTGCAGTTACAAATGTAAAATTCCTTACCACGTGTGTTTGCCGTTTCTTCTGAGAAAACAAATAGAAACCCGTATATTGTAAAAAATAAAAAACGAATAACTATAACATTAATGTTGTGAGTGGAGGAGGCCTTTGGCCTCCCCACCACTTATCCCTCCATTACTCCCCCACTCTTAGTGTAATGGAGACCTTTGGTATCTAGGTGTCTCTTGGTTTACCCTATGAAATTTTATAAATATAGAACCATGGCAAATAGTCATGGTGACTCTTCTCTCAACATTTCTCAACACATTATCAGCACGTAAAGCTCTCATCTCTTGAGCTTTTCATCCCGTCTCCCCTCAAAAAAAATTAAACCCCTACGCGCGAAGGAATCTATTATTGTGGCGAACCGTTACGGTGATCCTTTGCGGCAATCCTTTTTGGCGTATTAGGAGCGTGGATTTTTCTTTCTACGGATCTTCTCTTTTTACAATCGTCCCTAGATCTTTGATCTAGAGGTAAACTCTTTTGAACCCGTAGAAAGTTACAATATTTTGATAACTATGATTTACAAAGCTTATCTTAGAGGCTTGTATAAATCTGATTAATATCAAAATAAGCAGTGCTAATCATCCAAATAAACAATGGATGGTGAAGTTTTAGCGACTTCCTAAGAAATATTTCTATGCGAATGCAAGTAATGCTCATATTTCTTCTATTACTGTTGACATTATTGTGAAAATAAGGAGTTGTCTGGTTTTATAGCAATGTTATTGTGTTTGATCCCAAAATAATAATAATAAACCCTCCCTTCGTCGTCCTCCCCCCTGCAGCGGGGGCCCCTTCGTCGTCCCACCCCCCGGCGGCACGGGGGGGGGGGGGGTTTCGCAGCATCGCCCCCCCAAAGGGTGGCTCTGTCATCCCACCCACCCACCCCCCGGCGGGGGGGGGGGGGGGGGGGGGTTCGCAGCATCGCCCCCCGAAGGGGGGCTCTGTCGTCCCCCCCGACGGGGGGGTTTCACAGCGCCTCCCCCCGAGGGGGGATCTTGATTCCGGCCACCCCCGACGGGGGGGTCTGCGCCTTACAACCCCCTCCGATTGGGGCTAGTGATTCCAGCCACCCCCTCCGTCTGATTGGAGCTTGTGATTTACGCTGTTTTTGTTGATCTGGAATCAAGACTTTACGTTGTGATTGGGGCTTGTGATTTCATATGAGAGGCCCTATCTGCGCCTAATGATTCCAGACGGTGCCGAATGATTCATACGGGGGGCCCTGTCTGCGTCGCCCCCTCCGGACGGGGGGGGGGGGGGTGTCTGCCGTTCGCGCACCAAGACGAAGGGGGGCTTTCTGTATGCTTACGCATGAGGAGGGGGAGAACTAGATCTGTAAATTTTTTTGATTTTGGGACTGTTCATATTCCCTTACAAATTTTCTTAAAATTTGCTTAAGGGCTTATGTTCAATTAATTTTAATAAATTATATGGCCTGTTTATTTGGCATGAAGCCCAGTTTATAACAATGAAAATAAGTTTTTTGGGCCCGCAGCCCATTCAGATTAATAATTAATTTTGACATCTAAATTGTGCCAGAATCCCGGTTAATCCAATTGCAACTCTTTTTGGGCCAGAAGCCAAGTTAATAAAATTGCTCATTAAAATGATAATTACTTCACTTATGGGCCTGCAGCCCCAATCATAATTTATTATAATTTCTTGTTTGGGCCTGAAGCCCAGTTAGTCAAATTACTATTATTATGTTAAAATTACTCTTGCATTATTTATGGATTATTATAATTTTTGAAAATATAATTATCTTAAGGATCCAGCGACCGCTCTGCCGTTAGTCATCTAACCTAACGGTGTATGACGTCTCCCCGTGGTCCGAGAGATTATTATATTTTATAGTTTCTTTTTCCATATCATATATGCCTGAATTATATGCGTGGTTATTTTACTTTATGCCTGTAGCATATTTAAAACTGCGTGGATGTTTATATAAGATAAAATGTGTTTTTGGGATCGGCCAGTTTGATACCTTTTAAATTCCTTGCACTTTTATTTTCTTTTAAGAGAATTTGTAAGTGAGCATTGAATGTATTAATTCCAAAGACCGGTGTACCAATATATGAAGACGGAGGTGAAATTTGCAATTGATAGGGACCCCTTCTGGGTTTCCAATTTGTATTTTTTCTTTTCTTTATGAACTGTAAATCGGGCTTTGGACTTTGTACGTTTTTGGGTATCTGGCCGATCCCCACATTTTACTTATTTTATTCTTTATGCATGAATTTATATCTTAATTAATTCATGCTTGTTTTAAATTGCATAGATAAATGGTAAAATTGGCAAGCGTCGATTTCGAGGTCCTTGATGCTGCAGGAAAAAATTACCTGCGTTGGCGAGTGGACCTGAAGTTCAACTTGCGTTCGATGGCCCTCCTTGGCTCAATTTTGGCTCCTTCATCGGCCCCAGCAGCGGTCGATGCTCATGCTACATCTAGCAGCACTCTTACCACTGTCTCCGATGTGGATAAGGTGAAAGCCATTATCTATATTAGGTGACATATAGATCGGACCTTAAAGGTCGAATACCTTACGGTAGAGGACCCAATTGAGTTGTGGACAGCGCTGGAGGCACGGTATAAACATCAAATTGATGTAATATTACCATGTGCTAGTTATGAGTGGAAAAACCTCAGACTTCAGGACTATAAGTCTGTTGCTGAGTATAACTCTGCACTTCATAATATCACCTCACGCCTGAAGTTGTGCGATGAAGAAGTGACTGAGCAACGCATGTTGGAAAAAACATTTACCTCGTTTCACGAGAAAGATGCAATCCTCATACAGCAGTATCGTGAATGCAATTGCACGAAATTCTCTGATTTGATCTCTTGCCTCCTTAGGGCAGAGCAGAATAGAGATTTACTGCTTGCTACTCATAATTTACGTCCTACTGGTACTGCCCCTTTCCCTGAAGCCCACCACGTTTCTCCCCAGAAGTGGAAAAACAAAAGGAAGGATAAAAATAACAAAGGGAAAGCTGTAATGAAGAAAGCACGAGGAGCAGCACCCCAGACCAACAACACCACAGGAAAGAAAAACTTCACATGGAAGCGTAAGAACACTGAACAAGTGTCAATTCCTAAGAAGAACTGGGAGGATAAATGCCATAAATGTGGCATGACTGGACATTGGTCCAGAAACTGCCGCACTCCTCGCCATCTCCAGGAATTATATCAGGCGAGCCAGAAGTCTCTGCCTGAAACAAACTTGGCGGCTGTTCAACCGCCAACGATTTTCACTGCAAAAGACATCGAGAATGACAACCTGCTCGATTGAGCCTTATCTTTATTTATGCATAAAATTACATGTTGCTTCATCTTTAGTTTGCTTTCGTACGAACTTTTATTTTAAATGTCATTTTACATTTACTTAAATAAAATTTCGTTTTGCTTATATAGATGAAGTACGATTGCCTAGTGGACAGTGCCTCGATGCACACAATCCTTCGCGAACATTGCTGTTTTAATAGCATAAATAAATATGACGGTCCTGTTATCACAATTTCAGGACTGTCCAAAATAATCGAAAGATCTGGTTAAGCAACAATATTGCTCCCAAATAACACAAGACTTCAAATAAAGAATGCATTATTCTCTTCTAAATCAAATAGGAATCTCATAAGTTTCAAAGACATTCGTTTAAACAGATATCACTTAGAAACCAGAGATGGAAAATAAAGTTGAATATCTGTATGTAACTCGTCAGAAAGATAGCCAGAAGATCATCTGCGAACGATTCAAGGGCCTCTTGTCAGGTCTCTACTATACACACATTCAACCAATAGAAGCCAATATGACTGAGCACCAGACGTGCCCATCATTGCCAGAGTTTCAACTCTGGCACAACAGACTTGGTCACCCTGGATCAACTATGATGCGACACATCATCACTGAATCCCGTAGACATAACTTGAAGAACCTGAAGATTCTTCATAAGGGTGAATTTCCTTGTCCCCTTGTTTCAAGGGAAAACTGATAACGAGACCCTCCCTCCTGAAAGTGGGATTAGAGTCTCCTGGCTTCCTTGAGAGAATTCATGGTGACATTTGCTTGCCTATTCACCCCGCAAGTGACCCATTTCGGTACTTCATGGTACTGATTGATGCATCAATGAAATGGTCTTATGTGTGCCTCTTGTCCACCCGCAACCTAGCTTTTTCAAAGCTATTGGTACAAATAATAAGGTTGCGGGATCATTTCCCCGGTAACCATATCAAGAAACTACGTCTTGATAATGCGGGCGAATTTACTTCACAAGTCTTTGAAGACTATTGCCGGGCAATGGGTATTGAAGTTGAACATCCAGTAGCATATGTTCACACCCAGAACGGATTAGCTGAGTCCCTTATAAAGAGACTCCAATGGATTGCACGACCATTGCTTATGCAATCCCAGTTGCCAGTGGATGCTTGGGGGCATGCTATTTTACATGCCACATCACTTATTAGGATAAGACCCTCTGGAGGTCATACATTATCCCTGATGCAACTTGCATATGGCGCACCTCCGAATATCTCTCATTTGAGAGTGTTTGGTTGTGCGGTATATGTCCCAATAGCACCACCTCAGAGGACCAAAATGGGTCCTCAGCATCGTCTAGGTATCTACATTGGGTTTGATTCGCCCTCTATTATCAGATACCTTAAACCCCTCACAGGGGACGCATTCAAGGCACGTCTTGCTGACTGTAAATTCGATGAGAAAATTTTTCCTAAACTAGGCACACAGTCTAAGAAGCCTGAAGCTACTGAGACCATTACTTGGGACCAGAAGTCTTTGTCCCTATATGATCCGCGTACTAATCTGTGTGAAGATGAGATCCTGAAGATCCTTCACATTCAGAATACAGTACATCTTTTACCGGAGAAGTTCACGGACAAACAGAAGATTGTCCGTACACACGTCCCTGTTGCTAACACGCCAGCTAGGATTAACATCCCCATAGATGGATGCAATCCATCAGCAGCAGAATTAGCTGTACCTCAATTGAAAAGAGGACGTCCACCAGGTTCAAAAGATAAAGTTCCTAGAAAGAGGAAGATTCCTGGAGATAATAAGATTATCCCTCCACAGGATGCTGAGCTCAGACCAGCTACTTCTCCCCTCCTTATTTCCCCTGCAGAGGAAACAATAGGAGAAACATCTTTAAATTTTGTACATACTGGAGAGGTACTGGACAGACATATCACAGTCGACGACGACGATTTTGCGTTCGATATTGCGGTCCACGTCGCTGAATACGACGATAACCTCGAACCACGATCTCTAGCGGTGTCATGCCCCGCTTGCCAAAACAACGGAGGCGAAGCGTGACTATGGCCCGCTTAGGCCAGAGCTAAGAAGCTCGGACCCAATAAGCGTCTGTAGGGATACCATTTTAAAATTTTCAGGTTCTTGCATTTATAAAGTTCGAAACAACAGAAAGTACAGAAAGGAAGTTGCATTCATTAATATAAAGAGTTAATATCCAGCGAGTACAAAAGTATAAAGAGAGGGAAGCTTAAGCATGACAACAAACTATCGAAAGAGCAAACTAAAAGTAGTAACCTCTGAAAGGTGGCGACTGAAAAGTCCCCAAGGTCTGGTCCTCGTCAGCACGTACTCTATGTTGACGTCCTCGGGCTCCACGTACTCCGGAAGTCCTCCGTGTCCACGAACTCTGGCTCGACACCTGACGTACAGCACCAAAAGAAAGGAACTGCACATCAGGTAAAGTCTACAAAAAGAGGTCAGACTCTACTGCAAGTGTACTGAACTATTAAACATCATTTTACTGGTTGATTAGCATGCTGGGCTTATAACAGTGTAACAAAAAGAAGTAACGTGGCAGGAAAGTAAAGCGCAACAAGCAGTAGTCGTAGCGTGTGCTACCGACTACGGGACTATCCTAAAGGTGACGGGACAAGATGGAACAAGACAAGACAAGACGGACAGGACACGTGAGACACGAAGGGTTGTTCGAGGGGGATCAGACCCTCTCCCCGTGCGCACGCTCAACCCTACCCCAAACCCAGGAACTCAGGACAAGAAGTACAGAGATCACTTCTGCTAGGAAAGCACCTGAAACGCCCGCAGGCTTTTTGTATCACAGAGATCACTTCCGCTAGGGAAGCACCTGAAATGCCCGTAGGATTTTTTTGTATCACGGAGATCACTTCTGCTAGGGAAGCATCTGAAATGCCCGTAGGCTTTTTGTATAACAGTCACGGGGATCACTCTCGCATGGAGAGCATCCGAAATGCCCGAAGGCTTTTTGTATAACAGGGACATGACACGACCAGTGTATGGGAGATGTTATTCTAGGGTGTCCACGCGCACGCACACACAAGATAATCCTACGGTGTCAAAAGTTGTTGTTTGTCGGGCTTAGACTTCATCGTCAAGTCTAAGTCGTCAGGGCGACCCGGACGCTATCATTTCACGTCCAATTCTATACACTCACAGTCTAACAGTTCTAACAATTTAAGACCAAGGCACGGTCAAAAACACAAGTGAGTACACTTGCCTGCGGTGGCGAGTGTGTCGTCTGTCCGGGTCGTCTCACCCAGTCGTCGCGTTCGCGGTAGTCCGTCTGAAACAGGTCACAGCGACGGTGTAAGGTCGCGTTTTTCAATAAATCCTATTTAGGTTTGTTTCTAGGTTAGACGTGGCTATCCTAACAGTTTAGAGTCAAGTTTGAATGTTCAGCCTACTCGACGAGTCTACTCTATATGCACAGTTCAAAAGTCCGATCGTCGAATCTACTGTTTCACAACGTTTTAAGGGAGCAGAAAAAATAAATTTAGTTACAGTTGTCCGATTTTAGTTAGGTTTTTAGTTTTGCTACAGTGTGGGTTTCGCTACGAGTAAGGGGCTAACCTCTCCGGTGTCTGGGGTAGTGCGGACGTAGCGTCTGAATGGTCGAAGATCCGCGTCGCCTACGGCGTCTCGACTACGGGTAGCGTAGCCAGACATGTTCTGGTAGCGGACTGGAGGTGAGGGCAGTGAGCAGGGACTGGACAGCGTGTGGTGAGCAGATCTGTGGGTGTCGGGCGTCGTGAAGGCGTCAACGGCTACGGAAGGGCACGGACAACGATGAGGAGGGCAAAACGGTGGACTAGGGGACGTCGGGAATGGTATTTGTGACGTCGGACAAGGAGCACAGGAGATAGCCGTGTACCGGGAAACGTCAGGGGGCTGTCGGGGGACGACCGAGCGGAGCGAGCGGTTGCACGCTCTGCGGTGGGGCCGGAAAAGTGATCAGGCCGGCGGTCGGGGAGCGCACAGAAACGGCGGTGTGGCGTCAGGCGGTGGCGCGTGTTCGGGGTGCTGCAACGACGGCGTACGGTGGAAATCGTGGCGAGCGGCGCTGCGCGGGGAGCGCAACAGGCAGTCGGGGCTGCGCAGGCAGGCGGCACAGCGGCCACGGGGCTCTGCGGATGGGCGGCGCGCGCTGTGCGGAGATGGGGTCACGGCGGCGCGGCCCTTGTGCGGCGGCGGAAAAATAATCCAAAAATACCAGGGCGATCGTGGAGACGAGACGCACAGATATACGGAGCCTGATCGTGTGCTACGCCTACCAAAAATTAATGTAAAATTGGAAACGGCATTTTGAGTCAAAAGACTAAAACGCCCATATCATTCAAAGTCGTCTTGTGAGAAAACGAGCCGTGAAACGATGTTCCCAAAAATTACTATAAAATTCTACACTCCAAAACGATCGCAACGGAATATCACTTCGCATATGCCGGAGCCCAGAAATAGCCAAATAAAATACGTGCACGATAAAGCACGTGCACGCAGAAAAATCATAAGGTCGGAAAGTGACCGTTACATTCTACCCACCTTAGAAATGATTCCGTTCTCGGAATCACTTATACTAATAATAAAAAAAAATCTATAAATACCTAAGCCTATAACTCCCATCTTCCACACAATGATTTCTAATCCTATAACTTCAACATCGTTCCTTAAATAATCCATCATAACCCTTCTTTTCACTGGATAAAGCCACAACTAATTCCACGTCCTAACACTTAACTATAGACCCATCACTGCTGTTCAAATTTCCAATTCAAGTTCTCATGAAAGAATAATACTCATCTTCTCATACCATACCACTCCATTAAACATCATCGCTCCATAACATATTTAAATTTCTCAATCTCTTCCCAATATTAATCAGTCGCTAAAATTATGTTCTAGTCGATCACCAATCCAAGATGAACTTTGTCTATCTTATAACACCTTTCACAAATCAACAATCGTCGTGTCCTCAATACATTCCTTGTCATATCTTCCCATAAATTTATCCGCCAAATAATTTAACTATCAGAATCATATCTTATCCTACTCACTATAACTAATCCCAACCAGTATTAAGTCTGCCTACCTAACCATCCATTCATCTCAACACGTCGTGTTATTCCCAATGTCTTCTCACGTTAACTTAATAATCGTGTCTTGATGCTTCAAATGTTTTCATCATTTCATGGTCACTCTAAATCATACCATACCTTTATAGCTAATCATATCTACCACTCGTTCAAGTTTCAGATCGATTAAGTACTCATCTTTCTATACATAATTTCATCCAATCAGAGTTCTTTTCATCCAGAAGAAATCTAATCTAATATCTTTGTGTTCAAAATCAACCAATCACCGCTACAGTATATCTCATCTCACCCTATGCCTACCCGCAACATAATCCTATAACCATAATAGCTAGTACTAATAATATCATAACAATCCAAAAAGAAAACACTCCCGAAGAAAGAAGTTTAAGGCCAAGGACAGATTTTAAAACATTTGGAAAAACGTGTAGGGTTGAGGTATCGGATGAGGAAAAATAGGTGCATTGTGAACTTGTGTGCTTGTTTCAAAACTTTAAATATTTGATTTAAAGAAAACAATTAGGTTTTGAAACTTATATAAGCAGCAAAATAAGCTAAACTATAGCACAGAAGACTAGGTCTAAGGAATTTACCTGCTATGACGTTATCCACACAAATATGAATACCATCATTCAGACAACTCCATATGTATGTCATGGACCACATTGAGTATACATACGAGACACAAGAGACAATCATCAAGATCATAAAGGTAACACACTTATACATGTCTACACACTATACATATATATATATATATATACACCACGACGACATCACAAACCAATGGGCCCACTACTAACTAGAGATGACATAGGCGACTACAGGCGCTGATGTCTACATAAAAGAAAGGAGACCGAAACCAAAAGCGAAACGAAACAAGATCGAAAAGAACGAGGTCAGATAAGGCGAGGATGAGAAGATAGCCGGTTGGATGGGACAAAAATATTGCTCAAAATATTGTAATAGATGAAAGAAAAATTTTGTGTAAAGTATGGTATCATATACTTTTATTCTTATAAAAATATGTAAAAAAAGTGAGCAGACGGTAAAATTTTAAAATACGAAAAAGTTTTAGACTAAGAAAATAATGAGTAGGGTGAGGTAATGATTGTTTTACATATGTAAATAGATTTATAGCAGATTTTTGAAATACGGATATGATGATTAGAAAACAGATATACTAAAAATTGAAGTCTCTTTTTTATAGCTCCAAAAATATCCTAAAAGTATTGTACGATAAGTGGTTAAAATAAATTTAATAGTATAGAAAGAAAGGGATAATATATTAAATTAAAATGGAAATAAAGTTATATATATATATATATAGGGATTAATGGGTATCATACGCCATATGAGATAGGCTCTCATACTCCCTCTCACATAAAGCAACCAAGTACAAGCCCACATGGGCTTGTACTTGGTTGTACTTGGTTGCTTTATGTGAGAGGGCGTATGAGAGCCTATCTCATATGGCGTATGATAGCCATTATTCTCATATATATATATATATATATATATATATATATATATATATATATATATATATATATATATATATATATATATATATATATATATATACTGAAATTCGAAAGATATAGGTTAGAAACATTATAAGATGGTAATTAAAGATTTTTGATGAGAAATTTCGAAATTCAAAGAATGCATTCAAGTTAACCGAAAGGTAAGAAATTTAAGTTCATGCTTTTTTTTCAAAGAATTGAAACTGGGGGATGAATTCGAAAAATATAATATTGAAAATTCTTTAGAAGGATCGGGAGGCTGAATGGAAAAGATTCAACGATTGGCGACTGACGACGAACGGATCACGTGATTCAAGGGCAAGGAAAAGAATCGAATGATCTAAACGTAAAAATGACTAGGAAATGAACCATGAAAAGTCACGGTGGAATCCTACGGTCAATGGCACAGAAGGGTAATGATCAGAAAGAAGCTAGAAGTCAGAGATTGTAATTATCGGGCCGTCTAAAGTTCAGGAGAACTCGGCACTAAGACTTCCTAATGAGCTAGACTGTATCAGGATCTAAGGGGAAGGTTCCTAAGAGAATCAAGGTTACGTTCTGCTGGGCCCGAAGTCGATGGACCCGAGCGAATGACTAAAAGAAGGGCTCTAGAAATCTAACACGATCAGAGTCAAGTGTGGGCTACTAAGGTATCCTAGGACGAGGATGACTAAATCTTAACCAAGGTGTCAGACTATCAAACCTGGATGTCTATCTAAGTCTTCCTACCATCTAAGACTGGAAAAACCTAATTTAGACTTATACATGGATATTAAATGAATGCGGTACCTTTATTGTTCCGAACTTTTGCAAGACCTGCATGGGCCACTACTAAAACCTGTCACGCCCCGCTTCCCAAAACAATGGAGGCGAAGCGTGACTAAGGCCCGCTTAGGCCAGAGCTGAGAAGCTCGGACCCAATAAGCGTCTGTAGGGGTACCATTTTAAAATTTTCAGGTTCTTGCATTTATAAAGTTCGAAACAACAGAAAGTACAGAAAGGAAGTTGCATTCATTAATATAAAGAGTTAATATCCAGCGAGTACAAAAGTCTAAAGAGAGTGAAGCCTAAGCATGACAACAAACTAGCGAAAGAGAAAACTAAAAGTAGTAACCTCTGAAGAGAGGGAAGCCTAAGCATGACAACAAACTATCGAAAGAGCAAACTAAAAGTAGTAACCTCTGAAAGGTGGCGACTGAAAAGTCCCCAAGGTCTGGTCCTCGTCAGCACGTACTCTATGTTGACGTCCTCGGGCTCCACGTACTCCGAAAGTCCACCGCGTCCACAAACTCTGGCTCGACACCTGACGTACAACACCAAAAGAAAAGAACTGTACGTCAGGTAAAGTCTACAAAAAGAGGTCAGACTCTACTGCAAGTGTACTGAACTATTAAACATCATTTTACTGGTTGATTAGCATGCTGGGCTTATAACAGTGTAACAAAAAGAAGTAACGTAGCAGGAAAGTAAAGCGCAGCAAGCAGTAGTCGTAGCGTGTGCTACCGACTACGGGACTATCCTAAAGGTGACGGGACAAGACGGAACAAGACAAGACAAGACTGACAGGACACATGAGACACGAAGGGTTCACGCCTTACTGTTCGAGGGGGATCAGACCCTCTCCCCGTGCGCACGCTCAACCCTACCCCAAACCCAGGAACTCAGGACAAGAAGTACAGAGATCACTTCTGCTAGGGAAGCACCTGAAACGCCCGCAGGCTTTTTGTATCACGGAGATCACTTCCGCTAGGGAAGCACCTGAAACGCCCGTAGGCTTTTTTGTATCACGGAGATCACTTCTGCTAGGGAAGCATCTGAAACGCCCGTATGCTTTTTGTATAACAGTCACGGGGATCACTCTCGCATGGAGAGCATCCGAAACACCAGAAGGCTTTTTGTATAACAGGGACATGACACGACCAGTGTACGGGAGATGTTATTCTAGGGTGTCCACGCGCACGCACACACAAGATAATCCTACGATGTCAAAAGTTATTGTTTGTCGGGCTTAGA
Organism: Scilla litardierei; assembly: GCA_030789695.1. Lineage (NCBI taxonomy): Eukaryota > Viridiplantae > Streptophyta > Magnoliopsida > Asparagales > Asparagaceae > Scilla > Scilla litardierei. The sequence goes on along the minus strand of CM061134.1, from coordinate 221,530,086 downwards.
CTTCGTCGTCAAGTCTAAGTCGTCAGGGCGACCCGGACGCTATCATTTCACGTCCAGTTCTGTACACTCACAGTCTAACAGTTCTAACAATTTAAGACCAAGGCACGGTCAAAAACGCAAGTGGGTACACTTGCCTGCGGTGGCGAGTGTGTCGTCTGTCCGGGTCGTCTCGCCCAGTCGTCGTGTTCGCGGTAGTCCTTCTGAAACAGGTCACAGCGACGGTGTAAGGTCGTGTTTTTCAATAAATCCTATTTAGGTTTGTTTCTAGGTTAGACGTGGCTACCCTAACAGTTCAGAGTCAAGTTTGAATGTTCAGCCTACTCGACGAGTCTACCATATATGCACAGTTCAAAAGTCCGATCGTCGAATCTACTGTTTCACAACGTTTTAAGGGAGCAGAAAAATAAATTTAGTTACAGTTGTCCGATTTTAGTTAGGTTTTCAGTTTTGCTACAGTGTGGGTTTCGCTACGAGTAAGGGGCTAACCTCTCCGGTGTCTGGGGTAGTGCAGACGTAGCGTCTGAACGGTCAAAGATCTGCGTCGCCTACGGCGTCTCGACTACGGGTAGCGTAGCCAGACACGTTCTGGTAGCGGACTGGAGGTGAGGGCAGTGAGCAGGGACTGGACAGCGTGTGGTGAGCAGATCTGTGGGTGTCGGGCATCGTGAAGGCGTCAACGGCTACGGAAGGGCACAGACAGCGATGAGGAGGGGAAAACAGTGGACTAGGGGACGTCGGGAATAGTATTTGTGACGTCGGACAAGGAGCACAGGAGATAGCCGTGTACCGGGAAACGTCAGGGGGCTGTCGGGGGACGACCGAGCGGAGCGGGCGGCTGCACGCTCTGCGGTGGGGCCGAAAAAGTGATCAGGCCGGCGGTCGAGGAGCGCACAGAAACGGCGGCGTGGCATCAGGAAGGCGACGCGCGTTCGGGGTGCTGCAATGGCGGCATACGGCAGAAATCGTGGCGAGCGGCGCTGCGCGGGGAGCGCAACAGGCGGCCGGGGCTGCGCAGGCAGGCGGCACAACGGCGACGGGGCTCTGCGGATGGACGGCGCGCACTGTACGGAGATGGGGTCACGGTGGCGCGACCTTTGTGCGGCGCCGGAAGAGGGAAAGTTGCGGCGGTGGAAACGCGGTGGCTGTGCGGCGGGGCGCTGGAAGAGCGTCGCGCGGCGGGAAAGGCGGCACGAAGCTCTGCACGGGCGCGGAGAGCCGTGGAGCGGCGGCACAGCGAATTTGTGGAGCGACGGCCGTGGAAGGCGGCGGGGATGAGGGCGGCGCACGCTGATGCGGGTCGGAGCTGCGCGATGCGGCGGTCGGAGGGGGGTAGGCTGAGGAAGGGAGAGGAGGGGAAGGAGGAAGGAGAGAGGAGATCGGGGGTCTTATTTTGTTGGCGGTGGCTGAAGGGAAGGCAGCCCTAGGGCTGTGAACGAGATTGGGAAAAGTTAGGGTTATGTTAGGGTTATGGTTTAATTAATAATAATGAATTGATATGTAACCCTGGTATTATAGCTGAAAGGGGGAAGATATAGGGTTAGTGGGTGTGTAGTTTGGGGAAAGTCTAGAGGACAAATAGAAGAGCAGTTTAGGAAAGATAATAATGAAAATATTTAGGGAAAAAGATCAGATCTGATATCATTTCGAATTTTGAATCTGATTGGGGAGATCGGCGGTTGATATTTATCCGAGTGATATCTCTCAATCCGGGCGTCAGAAAAATAATCCAAAAATACCGGGGCGACCGTGGAGACGAGACACACAGATATACTGAGCCTGATCGTGCGCTATGCCTACCAGAAATTAATGTAAAATTAGAAACGATGTTTTGAGTCAAAAGACTAAAACGCCCCTATCATTCAAAGTCGTCTTGTGAGAAAACGAGCCATGAAACGATGTTCCCAAAAATTACTATAAAATTCCACACTCCAAAACGATCGCAACGGCATATCACTTCGCATATGCCGGAACCCAGAAATAGCCAAATAAAATACGTGCACGATAAAGCACGTGCACGCAGAAAAATCATATGGTCGGAAAGTGACCGTTACAAGCGGAATGTAAACGCAGAGATGATTGGCCAAAGTGGGACGAGGCAATAAGAGTAGAGCTGGACTCACTCTTGAAACGCAAAGTCTTTGGACCAGTAGTCCAAACACCAGTAGGTGTAAAACCTGTGGGATATAAGTGAGTTTTCGTAAGAAAAAGAAATGAAGAAAATGTGATCGTTCGCTACAAGGCACGCCTTGTAGCCCAAGGGGTTTCCCAAAGACCGGGGATTGATTATGATGATACATATTCCCCGGTCATGGATGCGAACACATTCCGATTTTTAATAAGCCTAACTTCTTTGAAAATCCTAGAAATGCAGCTCATGGACGTTGTGACTGCATATCTATATGGCGATATAGATAAAAAGATCTATATGAGACTTCCTGATGGGTTTAAACTACCCCAAGAGATGAAAAAGATACCTCTGGACGTATTCTCTGTAAGGCTGCATAGATCATTATATGGTCTAAAGCAATCAGGCAAAATGTGGTATAACAGACTTAGTGATTTCCTTGCACAGCAAGGATTCACAAATAATGAAGTCTGCCCGTGTATCTTTATCAAAAGAATGGGAACATTATTCGTCATCATAGCAGTATATGTTGATGACTTAAATCTCATATGATCTCCTGCAGCGATCAATGAGATATCTGAAAGCCTAAAGCATACCTTTGAAATGAAAGACCTAGGCCAAACAAAGTATTGTCTTGGCTTACAGATTGAACACCTACGAGGTGAAATCCTATTACACCAATCAAATTATACAAAGAAACTTCTACATAAGTTTTATATGGATAAATGTCATCCTTTAAGTACTCATATGGTCGTAAGATCACTAGATGTACATAAGGACCCCTTTCGACCACCGGAAGAGGTGGAGGAGATACTGGGTCCTGAAGTACCCTACCTCAGTGCCATTGGAGCACTTCTATATCTGGCTAACTGTACGTGTCCTGATATAGCGTTTGCAGTTAATCTCCCAGCCAGACACAGTGCATCGCCTACAAAGCGCCACTGGAACGGAGTAAAGCATCTTCTGCGATACCTCCAGGGTTCAATAGATCTGTGACTTTACTACCAGAGAGGTACCTCCCCCCAATTACCTGGTTATGCCGATGCAGGTTATCTTTCAGATCCGCACACGGCAAAATTACAGACAAGTTTTGTGTTTACCTACGGAGGTACTACTATCTCCTGGAGATCGGTAAAGCAAACCACAACAGCGACGTCATACAATCATTCAGAGCTCATTGCGATCCATGAAGCAAGCAGGGAGTGTTATTGGCTACAATCCATCGTCCACCACATTCTTCACTCCACTGGCCTGAAGACTGGTGAGTTGGAGCATACTGTCATGTTTGAAGACAACGCCGCGTGTATTGCTCAACTTCAAAGGGGCTACATCAAGGGCGACAGGACGAAGCACATATCTCCCAAGTTTTTCTGGACACCAGATTGAAGTTCAGTAGATCCAGTCTTGCAACAACTTAGTTGATCTTTTTACCAAATCTTTACCGAAATGTATTTTTGTAAAACTTGTAAAAGGAATCGGTATGAGACAGCTGAAAGACCTACAAGCCTGAAGCTTGTACGGATGAGGGGGAGTAATTTGTGTGTTGCACTCTTTTCCCTTAAGCAGTTGGTTTTTCCCACTGGGTTTTCCACAGCTAAGGTTTTAACGAGGCAAACACGATTACTCAGGATCCAGTAGTATCCACCCCTTTAGCCCTATACGCTAAGACCAAAGTAATGGACGGATAAGGGGGGTGTTGTGAGTGGAGGAGGCCTTTGGCCTCCCCACCACTTATCCCTCCATTACCCCCCCCCCCCCCCCCCCCCCCCCCCCCCCCCCCACACCCCAAACACTCTTAGTGTAATGTAGAACTTTGGTATCTAGGTGTATCTTGGTATACCCTATGAAATTTTATAAATATAAAACCATGGCAAATAGCCATGTTGACTCTTCTCTCTACATTTCTCAACAATTAACAAATTATTTTAGTTGATGAGCTCATCTTGCTATTAAAGTTGGCATTGACATTGATAAGTTCTTGCATTTAACTCTCTGTATATTGTGATGACTCCTTTGTATTGTTACTTTATTTATTAAAAACTTATCAATGTAACGTAGGAAACACATGTATTTACAGTTTCTTCTGAAAAAACAAATAGACACCCTTATATTGTAAATATTATAAACGAATAACTATAAAATTATCAAATTATTTTATTTGGTGAGCTCATCTTGCTATTAAAGTCGGCATTGACGGTAAGGAAGTAAGGAAAATAGAGGCAAAGCAAAGCACAAAGGATGAGACTCCCCAGAATTTAAAGAATTAGGTTAATCTCGCTTTCAAATTTAATTAATTAGAATAAGTTTTTGTTCTCTTTTGACTTTAAAACTGAAGTGAGATCTTCAGAATCTAATTAGATTAATACTGATGATGCTAATTCAACATTATTTTTTACATTGAATTTTATGCAGGTTGGTGTAAAAACGCTTTGGGCCAAAATCTATGGATCATAATGGGCCGTGTTCAAGCTTATCGTGTACAAATAAAGTTTGGGGTACCAAAATGTAAATTATATACCTTTATGCAAAAGGACCAATATATTCGTTCCTCTTGTCGTTGCATCACATATTCCGATGGCCGGCGTCCGTGCTCCGTTCGCCCTCCCTTCTCTCCGAAGCTCCCCGTACTTTCCCCGCCACCGAATCCGAAGCCCGAAACTCGTCGTGTCCGCATCGTCGATCAAAAGCTTCGAATGGGATGGCATTCTTCGAATCGCCGAGGATCCTCACCGAGACGACGACCCGTCGGATCTTAGCGGTTATTTCCATAAAGTTCAGATCTGCAATCGCGGATCAGTGAGCCTCCTTAGGACCCGTTTGCTTGTGCCCGGATCAGATAAGTTTTTAGGGTTCGAATTCTTAATTTGTTGATTATTTTTTTTTTCAGGAATTGAAGTCGGAGTTCGCCCCTTTTGTGGTCGAGGATCAAGTTGTTGGATACATACACAATAGGTAATGTAATTTTGGATCAATAAAGTTTTAATTTTTATGCAATGTAGCTGTATCATTCTCATGCCCATGAAGAATTGTACCTGGAATGTTGTATCTTTTACATATTTTGATGAAAATTGTAACATAAAGATCATAACGAATATATTATGTCTCAATGATTACCGTTCTAACTTGAAAATTAACATGAGACCCAGATTTGCTGATCATTTAAGGAAGTTTGAGGATGTCTTTAATATGGTTTGCGATGCAAAAGGAGGCCTTGCGGGTGGCCAGGTTATACTAAATCCATCGCTTAGAACTCCGGATGAGAGGACTGAGGCAGTTGGAGAAGTCATCGAGCATTTAGGAGAACTCATTCCAGGTATTCGCAATGAGGTACTGATTGTTATTGCCTGCCATGGTTACACGTTTCATCTTGTTCTGGAAAAACGGTATTATATGTGGAACTACATTGCTATGCTTATGTCAAATATGTTAATGTTATATTACTACTAGATATCTAGCACGTGCAAGAGCACTTGTTTTTCCTCTAGAAAAATTTGGACCATAAAAAATATTACTTGGTCTTTAGTGATATCTAAGCTGAGTGTAAGGTTTGTGATGCGGTCGCGTACCAGAGGGGAAGACGCGCGGGTCAAGCAGCGGCGGGTCCTGTCTAGGGGGGGCCCATTGGGTGACTTCTAGCCCATGGTTTTTATTAGTATCCGCATTAGTATTTGCTTTGGTTTTGTGGTGCGTTTAGCAAATGTTAGGAGGAGTATTTAAGTGGAGGCTTGCCCTAGAGGTAGGATTATCGAATATTGGGAATAGGAACTATTGTGACGGCTAGGGTTCTTCAAGAATCCTATTTGGGGGATTGGTCTTGTTCCATTAACACAAGATTGAGAGAGATCCACTCCAGATTGGATCAATCTATCACGTTTATTCTAGAAATCAATAAAAAGTCCACTTTTATATTTCTTTTCCTCTCTCAAATCTGAAATTATTTATCATTTGGGTGCAAGTCGTATTATTTTGGTATCAGAGCTCTCGATCCCATGACGAAAATGTGAGCGGTTGCGGCAAAAACTCTGGAGGAACGACTCGATGCGGAGATCTTGGGGCTGAGGAAGGAGATGACCGACCTAAAGGTTGAGTTGAAGACAGATCTGAACTCGTCATTGGAGGCGAACATGAAGCGGATGTCTGAGCAAAGTTCCAAGGAGATTAAAGAAGGGTTTGCTGAGATGTTGAAGATGCTCCAACAACTTTTTCAAAGAGATTCAGATCCGAAAACATCGGGATCATCAGATCTGGTCTCTCAGACAAATCCGGGGCGGCAGGAGAAGAACCAGGGCGTCGACGAAGGGGATCTATCCTTTTTCGACGACGACGAGGGTGGGCGGCCCCGCTAGGGGGGCCACGGGAGGCGATCTGCCCAAGTGGAGGGGCGTCGAAGGCAGGCGGCCCCACCAGGGGCCGCGGGAGGGAAGCCACCCCCTGGGGAGCGACGAGGACTGGCGGCCCCACCTGGGGGCCGTGGGCCCCCGTTGGGGGGCGACGAAGGCGGGCGGCCCCGCCAGGGGGCCGCGGGAGGAAACCCGCCCCCGTGGGGGGCGGCGAAGGCGAGCGGCCCCGCCAGGGGGCCGCGGGAGGAGATTCGCCCCCGTGGGGGCGGCGAGGCTGGCGGCCCTGTCAGGGGACCGCAGGGGGTAATCCGCCACCGTGGGGAGGACAAAGGTTGGCGGCCCCGCCAGGGGGCGCGGGGGGTGATTCGTCCCGTGGAGGGCGACGGAGGCAGGCGGCTCCAAGTGGGAGCCTCGACGTGAGCGGGGGATGCGTCTGGAGCAGGAGGAAGAGTGTGAAGGTGTAGGAGAACTCGTCAACGAGAGGACCAGTGGATGAGATCGAGGATACAGTAGGCAGTGACCAGAGGCACAGTGGCGGATCGAGGAGCCTCCTTATCAGAAATGCCAAGCGGGGAACCGGAAAGGGCACCACGGGGTGACATCAATTCAGAAAATAAGACGAGGAAGTTGAAGGCACCCCTCTTTGATGGGAATGATCCTGATGGGTGGTTGTACCAGAATGAGAGGTATTTTGACGTCGCATGCTTCATCGAGGCAGAGAGACTGAGAGTAGTAGCACTGAGTTTCGAAGACGAAGCACTATCTTGGTACAGATAGACTCAAAAGCAGAGACCTATACGGACTTGAAGGGAGTTGACTAAGTGCCTCATGAAGAGAGTTCAGGAGATCCTTAGGGGATGCCTATTTGAGCAGTTATATGCCTTGGGACAAGATGGGTCCGTGCGGGAATATATAGAGAAGTTTGAGAGATTCTCGAGCCGAGTGGAGGGTGTATCTGACGAATCAATAGATGGAAACTTCTTAAAGGGGCTGAAGCCTGTGATTAGGGCTGAGCTGAGGGTCCATGACCCTCAGGGGTTAACTGTCATGATGCGGGTGGCACGACGAGTGGAGGACATGTTGGCTGAAGAGAGGAAGTCTAGAGGGCTAGGGGCGGATCGACATATCGCAGTCCAACACATACTGAGGCACCCAAGACCTTTGTGGGGGCACCAACGACAGCAATGTGGATGCTACGGAGACATAACCTGGAGGACAGACTCGCCGCATGACAGATGCAGAGATGAGGGAGCGAAGGGCCAAGGGCCTTTGCTTCAAATGTGACGAGAGGTTCACACTAGGGCACCATTGCGCAGGAAGGGCCATGCAGCTGGAGGTTGCGGCAGAGGAGGAGGAGGCTGTGTAGAGCTTGACAGAGGTGGGGACGAGGTAGAGCAGCGCCCACACTTAGATTAAAGAAGATTCACGTAATTTCCAGACTTCAAGCTTGAGGACAATGTTCGTTTTTGGGGGGAGTAATGATGCGGTCACGTACCAGAGGCGGAGGCGTGCGGGTCAAGCAGCGGCGGGTCCTGTCTAAGGGGGGCCCATTGGGTGACTTCTAGTCCATGGTTTTTATTTATATCTGCATTAGTATTTGCTTTAGTTTTGTGGTGCGTTTAGCAAATGTTAGGAGGCGTATTTAAGTGGAGGCTTGCCCTAGTGGTAGGATTATCGAATATTGGGAATAGAAACTATTGTGACGGCTAGGGTTCTTCAAGAATCCTATTTGGGGGATTAGTCTTGTTCCATTAACACAAGATTGGGAGAGATCCAATCCAGATTGGATCAATCTATCACGTTTATTCCAGAAATCAATAAAAAGTCCACTTTTATATTTCTTTTCTTCTCTCAAATCTGAAATTGTTTATCGTTTGGGTGCAAATTGTATCATTTTGCTTTGGAAAGCTCATAATGGCTTGAACCTAAAGGCGTGTTTGGTTGAGTTCAAATGAAAGTCGTCATTATTGTGTAGATATGAAATTGAATTTAAATAAATGTCATAGAGCAATGACTATGCTTAATTTAGAGAGTAGTTGGAAGTCATGACATTAGTCCATGACCCCTAAACATGGTCTTTAGTATACGAGTAGAGATTATCAAGCAAGTGATTAGTTTGTTTAGTCTGATCATTTTACAAAATGATTTACAATTGGATATCTGACAAAAACATAAAAAAGGTATTCTTCATTCATAGTTCCTATGATTATGCTTGTTTCTGTAAAGTTTTTCGGATGATGATTCTTTATTTAGGCATATGAAGGTTGCTAAACCTACTCCTCCTTTCTGCTGATGTGTCTCATGCCTCACTAACATTTGATTATGTTGATAACCAGATGTACCCTGTTATATCATCATTCGGGATGCCTATTTTCTTCTCTCTAGAACGTGCAGCTGCTCCATATTTTGGCACAAAGGTTTGTCATACTTCTTCATCGTGGCATTGGTGATATGCTAATGGTATTATTCACATGAAGTTTTCCCTTATATGACATGTTGAGAATGAACTGGTTCCAATATAATATGAATTGCCAGAGTGTAACTTGTATGTGATTCAAGGATTAAATTGCTCTAGGCAGCTTATGTTATAAATTATTTCTTCCAATGCTTTGAATGCTTAAACGTTTATATAATAGAGACCACAAAGCAGAATGCACAACTTGGGCAAAACCCAAATGGAGACGTTTCTAGTGAGCATTAGTTCACATTTGCTGATTGTTACAATATCATAGAGCTGAAAAGGCTTGTGCTTTTTGCACGGTAAAATTTGCAAGTTTAGACTATAATGAGCCAAATATGTGGGTCTGTTAACTTATGTTTGAAGATCTCCACTAGCAAATTTATTTTAACCGATAAATGTTTGGATCATTTATTTTCCTTTAGTTGGGATTTTGTCATTTCAACATGCCTTCAAGTATTTTCCTGTTGCCATATTAATCTATACCTGATTGGAAAGTTTACACTTTCTATTATGCCTATGTTTATCCATTTTCCTTGACTGTGTGTTTTGATTACAGTCCCCATTAGCTTCTTTGCAAAAAAGAACATGCTGCTTCATCTTTTATTTGTTTTGTTACAGGCTTATGGTGTCCATATGAATGGGTATGTAGATAGAGATGGACAAAAATTTCTTTGGATTGGTAAGAGAAGCAAGATGAAACCAACTTATCCTGGCATGCTTGATCATCTTGCTGCTGGTGGCCTGGTACGTGATGCTAGTGTTTTTCTTTCTTTCTCATTTCATATATAAATTTGGATTGAGATAAAATGAAGAAAATTAAATACCCATATTTGTGTTGTTAATTTTTTCTTTCTTTATGTATTATATGTCAAGCTGATCCTTGTGCTTTTCTTCGGGGTTTGGTTGACACCTATGATTTGTGAATGCTTTTTGATACATGTTGAGCACCATCTTCTACTTATTCCTCTTAAACCTATCAATTTATTAGATTTTTTTGAATATTTCTGGAAAAAATTCCTCTATGAAAGAAATTGGTGACATTTCTTGAGCTTCTCTATACTGTAACACCCCAGTTTTTGGGGTTGTTACTTTTTCAAGAATCTGGAGGTCTTGCATGTTACTAGTGAAAACAGAATATGCGGAATAAAAATATACCATAAATCACGAATAGTCGAACGCATAGTCTCTGAAACTCCGTGAATGGATCAATGGAAAAGATACTAATCCTAGAACTTTGAAACTCACTAGAAGACATGTTCAACACTTAGATATAGTATTGGGTAAACAGTAGAGTATATCTATATCTAGGTAAACGGTTTATGTACAAAACAAAATAGAGAATTAATAATGCAAGACATGTGAAAAGTAATTTATGGAACAAAGTGTGGCATGTCATGAGATAATCAGATTATGAACAATCTAAGTATTTAAAAGACATGCTAACATTAAGGCAACATCGATATATTGACAAATAAGACATGGCCAGAGATAAAGAAGTATTTCATGAGCAAGCATTTGAAACATTAAACATTAATAAGATTATCCAAGAAAGGCAACAAGAAACTATAGCTATAAGCCAAGCATGAGGTATCCTATCCTACAAGTATTATCTTGTATACTAAACTTGTGATGTCCCATGCTAGTGCTATGACTCGTATTTAGAGAGCACGATATGCAACCTGAATACCACCTTAGACCGTGAGGAGCTACCCAGCGCCGAGTTCAAACTAAGAAACAAGAAGCGACTCAAGATTCATTGAACAAGAACTGGAAATGGAAATTCTCCCCGACACGGGCCGAAAAAATGGCTCCAATCGCTCCAGCACCCTCTAATATGAGTTTATCCCAATCCCAGTGCAATCTATATTCTATGTACAGTGTTGATGAGGAGTGTCAAGTTTAGTGTCATGTCTATTAATATTGTATCGGATAATGGGACGGTTTCAAATGTAAACTGTGAAAGGGATTCTAGAGGTGGCCTATGCTATTGAGTCGGCGACTAGTCGAGAGTCGGTGGCAGTCCGCCTCGTTTTTTTCAAAAGTCGGTTCACGAGTCGGTCACCGACTAGTCGTCGACTTGGTCCGACTTTTTGACCGATTTATCTGGTTCAAAAGTCGGACCAAACCCGATTTTTTTTTGGTTTTTTAAAGTTTTAATCCACAGTCAGCCCCCAATTTCTTTTTCCCCCATTTCTTTTGACCTAATCCCGCCTGCTCATCTTCCCCCATCTCTTCCATTGCAGGCGAAGAACTAAAGAAGAAAACCAATTCGCCGCCGGTCGTCTCTCCCATTCGAGCGTGCTACGTGTCTGCTGTCCTCTCAGCCATCTGCGCTGCCATCGGATCTTCCCTCGTCCTTTGCCAGTCTCGATCTTCGCCGCCGCCATCGGATCTTAGATCGACCGCCGCTTCTTTGCCAGCCACGATCGGATCTTCCGATTCTTCCCTCGCCTCGAATCGATTGGATCTTCCCTCGCCTTGATTGCTCATCCCCGTCAATTCCGTCACCAGATCTTTCGGCATCGAGCAGCTTGTCCTCCTCACCCAGGTTGGTTAGCTTTCTTTAAAAAAATTGTTTATATTTATTCAATTTTGATTTTGCATGGTCTTTCTTTGTTATTTTGCTGGGTACTTTTGTTTCTGCTGCTGTCTTTTGTTGTCTTTGAGCGATCAGAGTTTTCAGTTCAGGTTCCCGTTTGGTTTTGAGGTCCCCTACTCTTCTTCTGTTTCCCAAATCTTCTTTCCTTAATTTAATTCAATGAATGTTTGTTGCCTTTGAGAAGAGATCAGATAGCCCCATCTCTCTCTCTGTCTACCCTCCATTTGTGTTCTCCTCTTTTTCTATTTTTCTCTCTTAAAGTGAGGGTCTGAAAAAACCTGCAAAATTTGCTAGCTGATGACGACAAAGATGATACTGTCAACAAACTGATAGCGACGAATCAGATAATCAAAAAAATAAAGGCAACAAACTGCTAGCATACTTTGGATCGTCTAGTCAAATGCCATTACAGTATCTGCAGTTCGATAAGTAATTAACAATGCATGATACCGACTATAAATACAACCACTGGAACTACACTTAGGCTCTTGCAACAAATCGGATCTGATGGATCTCAAAGGTCGCCTTTGGTGACTGATGTTTCAAGTTCCTTTCTCTCGCCTTCGCTGCTAACAGCTTGGGACCCTTCAGTAAGAGGGGGCTTACTCCCTTCTTCGGTGCCATGATACTGTAATAGAAGAAAAGAGACAAAAGCTTAGATTGTGAAGCAATAGAATTATAGTAGTAAGAATATACCGGCAGTATAGGCATAAGCATATAGAAAAAGCAAAGCACATGTTATATCCATGTTTGCATATTTAGGATTTTAGATATTTGGTAATCTATTTGCTAAACCATAGACAAAGTAGATGATTAAAATTGATTTTTGCTAGTCTATTGATTCTATTTAATCTTTCTTGTCATTTATTTTCTTGCAGTGTAGTCATCATCTCTTTCTTCTCTCTCTCAAAAACCAAATCGGAAATGGTACAAACTCTTGGTAAGTTCTCCATTTATCTTGTCTCTAAGCTTATTTGGTTATTTTTAATTTTTATGCTATTTGGGTTTGTTTTATGCATATATAATTGCTGGTTTTTGTTTAGTATTTTGATTAGTTTATTGATTGATTAGGGTACGGGGAGAGGGGCTGAGGAAGTTGCTTCTTCTAGTTCTATGCCTATGTCCACATGTGGTTCAAAGAGTTTTTCTGGGGATCTGACTTGGAATTGGGCAGAGCGGAGAGATCCCAACAATTGCAACTTGGTGTGGTGTTTACTATGCAACAAGATGATGAGTGGAGGGATTCATCGAGTGAAATGTCATCTCGCTAACAAGAAGGGCGATGTCAAGGGCTGTCCCAATGTGACTTTGAAAATACAAAAGCAAGTTCGAGCTTCTTTGGATGAATATGAGAAGAAAAAGGCTCAAAAAATCGAGATTTAGAAATTCTTCGAAGAACCCCAAATGAGGTGGATATTGAAGGAGAATATGAAGAAGAAGAAGAAGAACAAGGTCCAGATATTTGTACTTATAGTGGTACTTCTACGCATGTTTCAATACAAGATATTGTAGCTCAACGTGGGAGTAAGAAGAGAATGCGATCTAGCGATGTTCGCGGTCCTCTTGATTCTGTGTTCAAGACTGATTTGAAGAAAATTGAGCAAACAAGAATTGATAAGAATGACCCTTACAAGGAGAAGCTGAAAAAGATTGCTTGGAAAAGGATTGCGGAGTGTGCATATACGACTGACCTATCCTTTAATGTGTTTCGTGATGAAAGCTTCCAGGTGGACGTCCACGCAATTGGAGATTATGGAAGAGATAATTTTTATTTATTAATTAAATTGTATCATCCAACTAACCAAGAACAAGTTTATGATCTCACCTTCCTTTCATTGAGTCATTTTACTTATGTTAGGCATGTCGGCCCCGACTTACCACAACATGCAAATAACATTATTGAAGGAAGTGTTAGCAGATACGAAGCAGTTTGTGGATTCTTTTAGGGTGCATTGGAAGACATATGGATGTTCCATAATGAGTGACTTTCGGACAGATGGGAAGGGGCGATGCTTGATAAACTTTTTGGTGAATTGTCCACAAGGAGCTGTGTTCCTTAAATCCATTGATGCATCGGAGCATATCAAGGATGCACAACTCATCGTGAAGATGATAAATGACGTTATAGAGGATGTGGGAGAGGAGAATATCGTACATGTAACCTAGAAGCATGAGTGAACTTTGTTATCTATTTGGTTGCTTGTTTGTGATTGTTTACTAATAGATTAAATAAATATATTCTTATAGTTTATTACCAATAATGGCTCAAATTTCAAGCTTGCCGGAAAGATATTGGAGGATCAACACCCCAAGATGTTTTGGACTCCATGTGCAGCACATTGTGTGAACTTGATGTTGCAAGATGTTGGTGAGAAGGTGACAAAGATTAAAAGTGTTTTGTCTGATGCGAGGAGTGTAGTGGTTTACATCTACAATCACGGAAGAGTTCTCAACATGATGAGGAAATTAACGGATGGAAGGGAGTTGCATAGGGCATGTGTGACACGGTTTGCGACATCTTTTCACACCTTGAAGAGTATCTTAGAGAATGGGCATCACCTTCAAGTTCTTTTTGTTTCTGAAGCATGGAGAAAGATCGACTTTGCAAAGAAGCCATGTGGACAAAGAGTTGGGAGGATTGTTGCTAAATCTGAGTTTGGGGACAATGTCCGTCTTTCTTGTCAAGTGTTGGCACCTCTTGTGGATGTTGTTAGGTTGGTTGATATTGAAGAGAATCCAACATTTATGAAACTATGGATAGAGCAAAGGAGCAGATCAAGAAGAACGTAACTGGCTTAGATAAAAGATTGATTACAAGGTGTGGACCATGATAGACAAGAGATGGACTGACCCAACTCCATCATCCTTTGCACGTATGTATAAAGCATTAAAGCATTTAGACTTGAAGTTAATACCTTCAGTTAAATTAGTATTAATATGTTATTGCATGTGCACAGCTGGATTTTACCTCAACCCCGACTTATATTTTAAGCAAAGTACAACAGAGGTAGAGGGAAATAAAGAGATAAATGCAGGATTTTATGAATGCATTGACCGGTTTGTGCCTAATGCGGATGAGAATGATAAAGTGATAGAAGAGTTGGTTGCATATACACATGCAAGAGGGCAATTTGGAATTGCATCTGCTATTAGGCAAAGAAGTAAACTTGCACATAGTAAGTATTGCATATATAATTTACTTTCATATACTTATTTATTTACTATCATTTAGTTGACTACATCTATTTAAACCTAGATTAATGGTGGCTAAATTACGGGAGTGAGACCCCTTTGCTTCAAAAGTTTGCTATCAGGGTTTTAAGTCAAACTTGTAGTGCCTCACCATGTGAGCGCAATTGGAGTGCATTTGACAACATGAGTCATATTTTATCAAAAATTTTCTTTCATAACTAATTAACAATTATAACTATATTGTTTGTGTTAACTATTTCCTTTCTTATTTCAGTTACATTCTAAGAAGATAAATTGCCTCTTGCAAAAAATGTTGAATGATCTCATTTTCATTCAATATAACAAAAAGCTTGAGAGGCGGTACAAGCGGGCATTGAATAAAAACAAGACTTTTGATCCTATTTTTTTAGGGATGTGGATGAGAACGATGATTGTATGATTCCTACTGACCAAGAGCTTCAGGATTTTGTGGATGCGGGTGATGATCTCCTTTGGGAAACAACGCGAGAAGTAATCGGAGGTAATGAAGATGTCGGACCAAATACAAGGAGTACGAGGCAACGATATTCAAATGATGAGTCAGATGAGGATCATGAAGTGAATCTCGGAGCGGATGCTGATGTATGACCAAGTACATTTGGGGATTATAGTTCAGATACTGATGTCGGGCCCGAAGGCGCGGGGGGGTGATTAGTTTGTTATGTCATTTGTGTTATAAACTTTTTGTTATTTTGTTTGCTATTGTAGACTTTGTTTGCTCGCGAGACTTTTATTTTGTTTGTGCGATCATGACTTTTGGAGGTCTTACTTTTACCATGTAATGCTTTTTGCATGTGTTGTTATTTTCTTTGTGTACTTGCATGTTGTTTATGCTTTTAGGAAGGTTGATGCTTGTGCAGTAGAAATGAGTGCAGGTTCAAGAGCGGTTCGTGAGCCAAGGGTCGTGGTTCAGACGACAAGTGAGGTTGACATCCTTGATGATGGGTACCGCTGGCGGAAGTATGGGCAGAAGGTAGTTAAAGACAATCCAAACCCAAGGCAAATTAATTTCATGCAAGTTAACATCCTTAAAACATTTCCCCGAATCTGATTACTCTTGCAAAGGTACTGTTTGTCTATTCCTATTTGCAGTTTTAAAATTTATGTTAAGTTGATCTGAATACTCTAGTCTACTAGTTAGATGATACCCATTTTTGAAATTCATAACGAATCAACGACTACGAGCAATTTGATTTTCAGCAGATGGCCATCAATAATGAAAACCTAATAAAAGTCTGCTACATGAAATAAAATATGTTAACATCTTATTCTTATGTTAATATCTATGGGCGACTAGTCTCTGACTAGTCGCCGACTCGTTCGACTAGTCATGAGTCGGAACTTGATCGACTCGCTGCCGACTCACCGACTTAACTGCATAGGAGGTGACTTCCATGGTAAATGTGACATTGTCTTATATATGACTTAGCTCCCAATCACGAATATGTACAATTTTCCAGTCTATGTTCAATATGTAATAACCAATGAACGGTTACAATATTAAAAGCATGCATTATATGTACGATATTCAAGCAAGTATTCATGTCATACGATTCATTGCAATCATATCAGATATTTGGATCATGTCAACCACCATCAGATAATGAGCAGTTACAAGTGAACTATGTAGTAAGAGCTATGTAAAAGTACCAGTCATGTGGCTATGCAACTTATAGTGTATGGTTGTTCTATTCTAGCTTGTATCAAGTGTCATGTTAGAGTACAACGATTGTTTCTAGCTATCTAAATGTTGGCAAGATGTCTATGGTTCATGTGATCTTAAATTACGTAACTAGAGCTCTATGCATCAAGTCTGTGTATTTCAGTTCACGTTCTCAATAACTCAATAAATGTATAAGTTCTGTGTTCAAGTACTGTGATGAAGTTACAAGTCCATCAATGCCAATGGTTTATATGCTTAGCACCTAATCACATACTTTAATAATGTATTTATCACAATAGCTTCAATAGTTTGTGGCAGTTAATTATACAATATTTTAAGTAACAATGTCAAAACGGGTAATTGCTCAAAAGTAATTTCTAATTAACATGTATCGCGAAATTCCAGTCAAAAGTTATAACTTAAAACAAATTAATTTCTAAAGTTTAGGGAGTAAATCTAAATATTAATTTAAAACAGAAAAGAAAAATAAATTAAGCTTGTTGGATCAGATTCACATTTCGGTACCCCCTAAATAGTTCTACAGTTTACCAGCACAGAGGAGATCTGCCAACGTTAAATAAATAGACAGTAAATAGTCACAGGCCCACACAACCCAAGCCCAAAACCTCAATCCTAAACAAAGATCAGCCCATGAACATCTAAACAACCAAGACCGAAGCCCAAAGTCTCAAAGAAAATCCACGAAAAACCCATAGTGAACAAAGCTATCCCAATTTAATAGCAGGGCCCACGGCCCGATGAAATTAGCATGGCAATAAGCCCATTATATAATTAATAGTGGTAAGCATCATTAGCGAAATACCATCGAAGCAAGGCCACAACCCTGAACTAACAGCGGTGACACAAACCCACAACAGTGAACTAAGCGACGACAAACTCTCACACCAGCGGCCAACCGAGAAGAGAAACCAACTAGCAATTAAGAGAGATAGTGCGGATGACGACGAGGGTCGCCACCTAGGGCGTTGTGATTAACGGTTTCAAAGGAAAAATAAATTCCTTAAAGATTAGTGAATCATTATATACCACAATCCAACAATACCATGTCATGATTTCAGAAAAAATTAAACAAGAAAAATCAAGACATAAACCGAAGAACTGGGGATAAAGATAATTTACCATCACCGATGTAAAGACAGGAAATCCCATGAGATCAAAAACCCCAAAATCGAACGATTGCATCCAAAGAAATTTGGAGACAAGAAATAATTTTCGTGTCATAAAACTCTAAAATCGAAGAATATTTATAGAAGAAAGAAGACGCGTGAGGAGATCAGAGGAGTCGTAATCGTAGACGAATTCTGATGTGAATAGATCTCTCTCACGTTCAAAAGGGTCTCAGCTAGGGTTCGGCTTCGAAGAGAGGGCGAGTGGCTGTGTCTTTCGTAGAAGAGATAGCTAGGGTTCTTTTGTTCTATGAGAGGAGAGGGCCGTCTAAAATGAATGGATTTGTTGGGCCTTATGGGTTTTGTTTAAGATGATGGGCTTACTTGGGTTTTAATGAAGTAAAGGGAAAAGGATAAAAATTGGAGGGGAAAGAAAAAAAGAAGTGGGGTATTGGCTCTCGGTTGAGCCGTGGTTAGGTGTTGGCTGAGGAGGTCTTGGACTTTGCTGCGGTGCAGGGAAAAGATTTGAGAAAGAATTAGATATTTAATAATGTGGGCTGGGCTTGTAGGATTTGATTAAGTGGGGGCAATGAAGGAATTAAAGAGGGACATAGAAGAAATATTAGTAAATGGGACATGGGTTTTAATCCAAGAAGAAAAGAAAAGAAAAGGTAAAGGAGGAAAAATGGAAAGGAAAAGATAAAATAATTTAGAAATATTTTGAGAAAAAATTACAGAAAATCCCAATAATTTTATTGAAATTTTCGGGTCATTACATACTACCCACCTTACAAAAAATTTTGTCCTTGGAATTTCCTAAAGCGAGAGAAAAGTAATGAAAGTCACTCAAGTGATAGGACGAATGATGATTAAACGATTACAAGTTTAAGGGGATGCAATGGCGACAAGCGAGATAATGGTTTGATTCGTGATAAATTGAGTACAAGATACAAGCAATGGAAAGGAAATCCTAAGAGTTCAAAGAAGAAGAAGAGAACATAGAGGAAGATTCCTTAATGGGTATGTTTCATGGTATATATCTACTCGACCTATACTGTTAACGAGGTGGTCAGTGCGGACCTGCATAGGCCACCTCGTGTAATGCCCTGGCTTCTGGGGATCGTTATTTTTCAAGAATTTGCAGGTTTTGCTGCTTACCAGTGAAAATAGAATAGGCAGAATAAAAATGTACCGTACATCATAACTGAACGAATAGTCTCCGAAAATCGGTGAATGACCCAATGGAAGAGATACTAATCCTAGAGGAAGAGATACTAATCATAGAACTCTGAAACTCACTAGAAGTCTTCTTCAGCGCCTGAGAGATGTAGAATTGGGTTAAACAATAGATTATATTTATATCCAAGCAAACGGTTTATATACAAAACAAAATAGAGAATGAATAATGCAAGACATGTGAAAAGTAATTTATGCAACAAAGTGTGGCACGTCATGAGATTATCATATTATGAACAATCTAAGTATTTAAAAGGCATATATGCTAACATTAAGGCATCATTGATATATTGACAAATAATACATGGTCAAAGATAAAGAAGGATTTCACTAGTAGGCATTCGGAACATTAAACATTAATAAGATTATCCAAGAAAGGCAACAATAAACTATAGCAATGAGCCAAGTATGAGGTAGCATATCCAACAAGTATTATCTTGTCATGTCCTATGCTAGTGATGTGACTCGTATTTGGAGAGCACGATATGCAACCCGAAGATTATCTTAGACCGCATGAGCTACCCTGAACCGAGTCCAAAACAAGAAATAAGAAGGGACTCGAGATCAATTGAACAAGAAACAAGAAATGAAAATTCTCTCAGACACGGGTCGAAAGCTTGCCTCCAATTGCTATCTCGTGCCCTAATATGAGTTACTCTAATTCCAGTGCTATCTATATTTTATGTACAATGTTGGTGAGGTGTGTCAAGTTCAATGTCATGTCTATCAATATTGTATCTGGTAATGTGACAGTTTCAAATGTAAACTGTGAAAGAGATTCTAGAAGCGGCTCACATGGTAAACGTGACACTTTGTCCCATGTAGCATATAGCTCCTAATCACGAACATGTACGAATATCCAGAGTCTGTGTTCAATATGCGATAACTAATGAAGAGATACAATATTGAAAGCATGCATTTAGCGTACGATATTCAAGCAAGTGTTCATGGCACGATTCATTGCAATTATATCAGATATCCGGATCATGTAAACCGCTATCAGATTAAGAGCCGTTACAAGTGAACTATGTAGTAAGAGCTATGTAAACGTACCAATCATGTGGCTATGCAGTTTGTAGTGTATTGTTCTATTTCTAGCTTGTAGCAAGTGTCATGTCAAAGTACAACAATTGTTTCTGGTTATCTAACTGTTCGCAAGATGTTTATATTTCTTGTGATCTTAAATTACGTAACTAGAGCTATATGCATCAAGTCTGTGTATTTCAGTTCATGTTTCTCAATAACTGTACAAGTACAGTGTTCAAGTACCGTGATGAAGTTACAAGTCCAGTAATGCGTAGGCCATACTTACATAATTTAATAATGTATTTATCACAATAGCTTACGTAGGCCATACTTATGTAATTTAATATGTATTTATCACAATAGCGTCAATAGTTTGTAGAAGTTAATTTAGCAATATCTTTAGTATCCGTCAAAACAGGTAATTGCCTCAAAAGTAATTTCTAATTAACATGTATCGCGAAATTCCAGTCAAAATTTATAACTTAAAACAAATTAATTTCTAAAGTTTAGAGAGTAAATCTGAAAATAAATTTAAAATAGAAAAGGAAAAATAAATTAGGCTTGTGGGATCAGATTCACGATTCGGTACCCTTAAATAGTTCTACAGTCCGTTAAATAAAGAATCAGTAAATATCAGTAAATAGCCGTAAGCCCACATAACCTAAGCCCAAAACCTCACTCCTAAACAGAGCTCAGCATGTGACCATCCAAACAACCAGGACCGAAGCCCAATAGTCTCAAAGAAAATCCACGAAAACCCCACCGAGAACAAAGCTCTCCCAATTTATAGTAGGGCCCATGACCCGATGAAATTAGCAAGGCAATAAGCCCATTAGATAATTAACGATGACAAGCATCATTAGTGAAATAGCGTCGAGGCAAGGCCACATCATTGAACTAACGTCGGCGACACAAACCCACATCAGTGAACTGAGCATCGGCAAACTCACACTGGAGGCCAACCGAGAAGAGAAACCAACTTGCCATTAAGAGAAACAGCACCGGCGGCGCTGACTGCTCGGGTGCCGTGATAAATAGTTTCAAAGGAAAAATGAATTTCTCAAAGATTAGTGAATCATCATATACCACAATCCAACAATACCAAGTCATCATGATTTCAAAAAATATATATCAAGAAAATCAAGACAAAAACCAAAGAATTGAGGATATAGATAATCTACCGTCATCGATGCAAAGTCATGAAATCCCATGAGATCGAAAAACCTGAAATCGAACGCTTGAATCCAAAGAAATTTGAAGAAGGAAAATAATTTTCGTTCATAAAACCCTAAAATCGAAGAATATTTATAGGAGAAAGAAGACGCATGAGGAGATCGGAGGAGTTGTAATCGTAGATGAATTTTGATGTGAATAGATCTCTAGCGTTCGAAAGGGTCTTGGCTAGGGGTCGGCTTCGGAGAGAGGGCGAGCAGATGTGCCTTTTGAATAAGAGAGAGCTAAGGTTCTTCTGTTTTATGAGAGGAGGCGAGGGCCGTCTAAAATGAATGTATCTCCTAGGCCTTATGGGTATTTGTTTAAAGTGATGGGCTTACTTGGGGTTTAATGAAGTAAAGGTAAAAGGATAAAAGTTGGAGGGGAAAGAAAAAGAGAAGTGGGATATTGGCTCTCGGTTGAGCCGTGGTTAGGTGTTGGCTGAGGAGGTTTTGATGGAGACAGGCGTGGGCTTTTAATTGAGGAAAAGACATTAGAGAAGAATGGTTGTGGGCTTGGGTCTTGGGCTTTGCTTAGGTGCAAGGAAAAGATTTAAGAAAAATTAACTATTTAATAATGTGGGATGGGCTTGCATGATTTGATAAAGTGGGGCAATGAAGGAATCAAAGAGGGAAGGAGAAGAAATATTAGTAAATGGGCAGTGGGCTTTAAGCCAAGGAGAAAAGAAAAGAAAAAAAGAAAGGAGGAAAAATGGAAATGAAGCGATAGGAAAAATAATTTAGAAATATTTTGAGGAAAATTTACAGAAAAGCCCAATAAAATAATTTTATTGAAATTTTCGGGTCATTACATTCTCCCTGTGCAAAGGTGTGAAATACATCACCTGATTGCATTATTTGTTTTTTCATATTTCAACATTAAGGATCTTTATCTAAATGCAGATGCCTTTAGTCTCAAATAATGCATATGTACTCATGCTTCAAACATAATGTCTTTCTGCTGACTATAACGAATGTGCTGGTGTTATTTTACTTTTGAACTCTTATCTAATGAATTTACGAGGTCTTTTAATCTATTTGTGCCTCTCTGCGTGCGCGCGCGTGTTTAAGAAGTGAGTTTGTGGTGTGCGCTTGTTTAAGAAGTGAGTTTGTGCTGGACTTTTTGTAAAAACTTGGTTAATATTGTAGGAGCTCTCTCCTTTGGCTTGTGATCCTATCTGTAGCTATTTTGAATGGAAACGTAAATGATCTTGATCAGTATCGGCCGCTTTGTTATTCTTTGGTGCTAAAAGCTTTTTGTTTATGTAAGTTTTGAAAACAATATTTCCTTGCTGAAAGCAAGAGTCCTTAATTTCAAGACCATGTCAGAAGATCCTGCATAAAGTATTCTTGTTATATGGAGGACATGCCACATGATTTGTAACCATATTGCATTGCCAAACGCATTTTGGTACTATCTTTCCCAATTATTTAAGGGAAGTTGCTACCCTTTTCAGACTAAGTTATAAATTACATATTAGTCTATATTTAGTAGAGATTTGTATAAATCAGAATGATCTCATTTTGCTAGCTTAGATGTTCACTTGTGGATGCTTGAGTTATGCATGTTATGTTCTGGTCTTCTAGAAATCTGGCAGTTTTGACATGTTCTTATGTTGGCAGTTTCCTGATAGAAGAGTGGTCACATAAGAGGCCTGCCTTTTGCTGACTATATAAAAACTTTAGCAGCCTTCTGCTAAATATATAAGCTTTGGAACCTACTTCTGAATATATAAACTTTAGGAGCCTTACTCGGAAAAAAAGAGGCCATACAAGCAGATTTTTTTTTTCCTGTTTTCTGTTTTATTTTTTCAATATAAAGTGATATTGAAAAACAAATATTATAGTTTTTTAAACTTGTTTGTAAATGTGGACAATTCATGGTTTAAATTAGGCAGATGACTTCTATAAAACTTACCATAGTGATGGTCTTTTTCAATTTTTGTATTCAGCCACATGGCATCAGTTGTAAAGAGAATCTTGTGAAGGAATGCGAAGAAGAAGCAGGAATTCCAAGATCTATCTCTGTTAAGTATGTTATCGTTTCAGAAGCAAATCTAATCTTACATTTGTTTCGAATATTTAGTGCTTACATTTGTTTCGAATATTTAGTGCGGTTCACTTTCAAATATTTGAATAGCATACATAGTTGTTGAGAAGAATAATGCTCGTTGTTTTCACTTTTCAGTAATTATGCTTAAAACTTATAAGTATCCTTTTATTGTAGTCTAGATAATCCTCATCACTCTATTTTTGATATCGTTTATGAGTCACAAACAATTTCTTAAAGTTCCATTAGAAAATGTGAAGCAGCTAGATTTGGACGTGTTGCTTAGGCAGCTGCTTTGTGAACAAATTGCCATTCCAGACAATCATGATGCTATGCACACTATTCTCATTTTTAGTCAACAATTACATGTGGAATTCAATTTCAATAAGATGTCTAGTAATCAATTTGGTCCAACAAATAATCATCATTCTATGCTAGATACATCCTTATTTAACTCAACAGTCACATGTAAATCTATTTCAAGAAGAAACATATGGAGCACATGAGACTGATATAACGAGGTAGTAGACTCTGTGGTGATATAACATAAAAACCATATTGGGGCACTAACAACCAGAAGAGTGTATGAAGGAGGCTTTACATCGGTTGTCAGATGGTCATCAATCAATCAGAGGTTGGGATGCATTTCAGTTTCTGCCGTCGTATTTTTGGTACTGTACATGTATGGTGTAATCCAGTTGGTGGAATTCAGCTTTGGCCAATAACCTTTAAAATGACACTACAGTATATGATAACAAGGACTAATAACGTTAATGGTTCATGTTGATTTTAAATTTTATGAGATAACAATAACTAACAAAGTTAATCTTGTTCATGAGTTAATGCCGTGATATTATCAGTTAATACGAATAGTAATTGAGACTGTTGCTTTTATTGAAATGTTTGAGATTCTCTGTCTAGCCAACCTTTTATATGCCTTCAGACTCTTTGCCATTTACCCTCGTATTTTCCTTCCTTATCCAATGCAGTTTCACCCATTATCGGCAACATTACCTTTCTTGGCATTTGTCTTTTGCCATTTGCAGTTGAAGTAGTTTCTTCTTGCACCCTGATTTATGTTGGCAACTTTTCGATGGTCACATTTCCTGTTCTGTAACATGTTTAACACTATGACACATCTATTAATGTTTGTCTTGCAGATATCGACCATTGCACAAGTTGACCATATCATTTTTTCATTTAAAAAATGTATCTGATTAACTCTCCCGTAAGCAGGAAGATCCTTATATTGTTAGGTTGACCATGCCTCTTCTGGAAAGCCTGGCTCTGCCCTGGATCTACTGTGGTCATTGACCAATTGTCATATTGCTCTCAGATGGCACGCTCATTAGGGTATGTTGGACATGTCCCAACCATATCAGATGAAGCTGAGGCATGCTCGTAAGACTACATTGGGCATGTCCCAACCCTATCAGATGATTCTCTTCATCTTATCCTTGGTTGAAGCCACCTCCTAACCTCTCATGAATACCACCTGTTGGCATAGTTGCCACCAGTCTACTTTGACGTTCTCGTTTAGTCACAGTAATCTGTTTGACTTGCTGCTTCTTTATTGTCAGCTTAGGATCCACAAAAGGTTAGTTGTTTGGTTTTTACATAAATTCCCTTAAACATCATGTGCATCCTATAATCACATAATATTCTAGAAGTACTACTTTTTAACATCTTGTTGTAGCTCTATGAACATCCTAACTTTGCCATGATGAACAATTGGAACTTTAATAATAATAATGATTCTCATTTCTCACCTATCAGCTTGATCATGTTATTATTATGGGAAGAAAACTCGCTACTGTTAGCTAACATTATGGTAGTGGGAGTAAACTCATTGCTTTAATTGTATCGTTTAGGGCGAGCCTTTTGCTATTGTGCACAAAGCCAGATGATTATTATGATGCCATCTTTCATATTGATTGGTTCACTCTAAAAGATTGGTATTTTTGGATGTCATTTTTGATAACAAATTGATATGATTATAATTCAAAACGTAGGTCATTCCTTTGGGGTAAAATAGGGAGGATTTGACCCCGTTTTGGTATAATCCCATGATGCTACTCTTTGACAAAAGTTAATGATATATGATGGAATTGATATGGCATCCAAAGAAAGTTTTGGATTCTAATCCAAAGGGTTTCACCATATGGAATACATGTGTGATCCGGTTGATTTTTATCCCAACCATCCAAACAAGCCTTAATGTTCTTGCATACTTGTTACACAACCATATGATCTACTAATCGATTTAGTACACATCTTTGTTTATTCTTGTTTTCACTCTTTCTACCTTTTTTATTCAACGGTTTAATATCCTACAAGGTATTGTTTTCACCTGCTACTACTTATCCGTTGTAATTGTTCTCTTATTTCATTTGCCGAGTCATGTTTCGGGCCATCTTCTTTCAGAATGTTCTATCTATGTTATAAGCTTATGTATATTTATTTCCAATTCCATTTATACTCAACCATCCACATTCCAACATTATTCACGTGGTTTGCAATTATGTTGATGAGTTGTGCATTGTTTTTATATGTTAGTGCTTGTTGCTCTCCTTGGAATGCAGCGACTAGCGAGCAATCAAATACAAGCTCAAGAGGTTGTCATCTTATCGGATACCTGCTAGAACAAATAGATTTGCATTTTGTGATTCTGATGTCTACCCAGAGATGTCGTATAATCTTTGCACATATTTCATACCATCATTGATATAACAAGAAAATGTTATTTGATAGTACATAGCCATTTTTTATCTCTACTGTTTTTTATTATATTGGTTTAAATATCTCATTTGCAGAAACGTGAATATTCCTTTTATTGTTCAACTGATCTATTTGCAGCTAGTAGGAATACATTATAATCGAACTATACTGTTTATCTGAAGTTTACTCAGTCTAACTTTTATGTAGATATATTGATTAATATTCAAATGTGTGCTGACAGTGCAATCCCAGTTGGTGCAGTATCATACGTGGACATAGAGGGATACAGGTACAAGAGAGATGTGCTATTCTGCTACGATCTAGAGCTCCCTGCTGATTTTTTCCCTGAGAATGAAGGCAAGTTTTATGTATGCTTCCTCTTGACTTTGCTAAATGTTTAACAACTTGAAAGAATGTTGGTTGGTGGAGCTTGTATGTAGTTTCTTTAGCCGTGGGACTGGCTAGAATCTTTGCAAACCATGAGATTAAAACAGAATTGTTTCCAAAAATATGAAAACGACCATGTCTCTTCTCTCTTTTTCACTTTGTTAGCAGTAACTAGTTCCTTTTCAACAATCCCGGCAAGGCATCCACCACAATATTTCTGCTATAGAAATGACCAAAATTGATGTTGGTTTACCGTAGACATTGGATATCTCATTCTTTCGGTTGACAGTGTTCCATGAGTGCGAGTCAAAAAAGATTATGCAATCATCCAAGTTCAGAGTGGAATGAAAGAGAAAAATGTCTGTTCGTCTTACATATTGAACCCCAAAGTTGGTTGCTGGAAGTAGCAGTTTCATTCTCAATTTTAAGGGCACTTAAGTCATAACTCTATAGATCTTAACATGTATAATGTTAACATTAATATACTTGAGAAGTCTAAACCTCTGCTAAAACTTGTAATTAACAGAGATAACAAGATTGAGACATTGGTTTGAGCTGTTTGAAATATAATGGGCCTTTGTCTAGCCAAAAGGTTCTAATGCAATGATCTTACAAAAACATCAAAGGACCAACATAATTTGGGTGTCTGATAGCAAGAGTTGAGGCTTCAGCTTCCAAATTCTACAATGCATTGGACTCTTATTTGAGATGCATCCACGTTGTTATCCAAATCCACCTACTTAGTTTAAATGGGCTGCTACCATCCTAAATATTTGAAAAGGAAATTTACAATGTTGGGTTAAATTCTCTCATGTCCCTGCTCAGTCATGGTCACCCAAAGCTTTGAGTAGGAATGAAAGCATGATCAGGTGAGTGTAGTCCATGCACTATCCTGTGACAAGTAAAAAAGATCTAATTTTCCTCTAATTGCATGCGACAACCCGGATATGAGATTTATTTGAAATGAAGATCAGACATAGAAGGATAGACTGAGGAACATCCAGTTCTCTGTGCTTGTGATAGACGTGCACACGAGCAACGGAGACGAACAAGCATACCAGCTAGGAGTGATATATCATAGTCGCAAGGACTAGGCATAACCTAAATGAACATGTGCTCACGCAATGAAGGGATTCAATAATTGTTAATTTCATGAAGATGACTCTAAACAAAACTGAGCGGAGAAAGAGGATTCATATTGCCAATTTCAAAGATTTGCCATAAAGGTTTTGTTGTTCTCTTCTCCATTTGTCAAAAATAAATATGTCAAAAATAAACTTAAAAAACATTGTCCTTTCTTGCTGCAAGGGGCTTTGCAGAGAAGGGTGTAATTATGGGTGAGGTTTCATGGATATTGATTCATTAATTTAAACTGCCAACTAATGCAATGTGGGTGTCTTTGGATATGCAGAAATTATGGCTGGTACTATTTGAACATATCATACAAATAGGTAATGTGTGCCTTTTTGGAATAAAGGATAAGTGATAGGTTGTCATATCATAATATATGTATCGTTTATCAAATTTTATAATTATCATATCTCATATGGTATCGTATCGCATATTGTAAGATAAATTTATCTTATGCATTAATTAAGTAAATTATGTATATGACTAAATATATATCAAAATATAGAGAGATTTATCATAAAAATAATAAATTAGGAAATTTGGTAAGGGTTCAAAAATCACTGTTATGAAGGCCGGTGAGAGTTGAAGAAGGCCAGTGGCAGGGCCTCCCCAAGAGCTAGCAAGAGTCAAAATGAGCATCCTAAAGATCATCGAGGGTAGGCTGATAATTGAGGGGGTCTACGAAGCTTGATACTTATGGTTCTATGAGCTCCAAAGATGGTCGACGAATTTGGCAGGTGTCAACGAGGGTATCGAACACTTGTGAGCATCAACAAGATAAAGAAGATTTAGGTATTTTTTGCTAAGAAATGGAGTAATAAATCAATTTTAGCTTTAAATATAAAGTGGATCGAATTTAAAACTAGATATTCCACATCTCTGATATGGTCATCCGATATGTATTGAAATCCTTTCATATCGTATTGTATCGTACGATACGCGTACGCATATCGTAAGATATTAACAACTAATAGCACATAACTCATATTATTATTCACAATTTTGTCGTGTTTCTTAGCCCATGTCATTTGAGCATTTTTACTTTTATAGGAACATGATATGCTGTCTATTTGGCTCAATAATCTCCGCGTGTATTCTTTTTGGAACGCTTTGCTAACTTAAATCACTTATGCAGATGGAGAGGTTGATAGCTTCAGATTGATCCCTGTGACTCATGTTGCAAATATAATTAGAAGGACAGAATTCTTTAAGCCAAATTGTGCCCTTGTCATTATCGATTTCCTCATTCGTCATGGGTACTTATTCTATGCTTTTATCTTACCTTGGCATTTGAGGTTTATTTGTTAGAATGTTGTTAATATGTATCTAAATGAAAATGCCATAGTCAGCATTCCTTACCTCACGTCTTCCTTGTTTTTTGGTTACCCCATCTGTCTGCAGGTATATAAGTCCTGATGACTGTGGTTACTTAGAGTTGATGCAGAGCTTGAGAAGCGTGAATTGTTCCTGATCTTATCTGTTCATCAAGGTGAATTAAATGAATATTAGTTTAACATTCCATCCATCAGTTTTCAATGGTTGTTTGGTTGGGCATGCATGCTAATCAATATACTACAGTAACTACGGGTCCTTAAGCTCTCCCGTAGGAAAGGACATCATCCTGACATGTATATTTGAGAAAGAGTGGGGTGAAAATTTCCCGATCCTTCACCTACAAATGAAAGATTTAATTCCCCAAATTATTTGGGCAGTGTCTTCAATTAAGCTCCAATTAGATTTAGAGTAACAAGTATATCTATACACATGTAATTATCCTACTAATGGTTGTGACTATACCCAAATTCCAAGTATAGAGGAGCTTGTTTAGTCCTAGTTATCATATTTTCTTGAATAAGTGGATATGTTTATGTGATCCATGCAAGCTAATTGAATGATTAATTGTATACAGTCAAATGTTGTAGAATCTAATGAATTGCCAACTAGATTGCATGTATCAGCAGGTGCTTCGCTGTCACAATTGATTTTACAAATCCTTGGGTATGCAGACAGCTTGCTGAATTACAGAGTTCCATATAGAGTAGTTTTGGACTCAGGGAGTACTACATCTACCTTTATGATTGATTACATTTGGGCATCAAATGTCATCATTGTCAAATTTACCGATATATAACCAAACGAAATGAAGAAATTCTGGTTGCTTTCTAATTTATACTTAAGCAGTAGAGAAAAGGACTACTATGTATCACTGAACAAATTAGTCAGAATGAAATTAGAGATTAACTGTAGTAAGAAATTTAGCTTTCTATATTATACTTGTGTAATTTCCATGAAATATAAAAACAAGCTGGTAACAAGCAGAACTATCTATATGAATTTAAATTTAATGATGCGTGGTTCAGTGGTAAATAGGTGTGATTGGGTTATGTGAGAAATCCAAGGTTTGAGTTCAACTTTACAGGCTTTGTTTACAAAATGTGAGTCTTCTCTTGAGAAACTGTACTTGCAGTAACACTATGTGAATTGTATGCCATACGATATGCTGGAGTTGCCATTGTTTTTTACATTTGTTTTTCTTTCTTTCATAACCTTTTTTATGCTGGAAAAAGTAACGATGTCTTAGTTCCATGCAGATAATTGCATGCTGTTGGATGATCGTCTCAAGATGTCTCCAAACCACTGCTTTCACCAAAAGCAATGTTTCCAACAGAACCGCCACAAAGGATGCCTAAGACAGCATGTCGAGAAGAAGTAATTTAGAGGACTGCATGAGTGCCATTAAGCCTTGCCAGGAATATATATTGCAGCTCAACAACCTTGATATCCAAGGTGAACTGTCACATGGCTGAGAAGCAAGAATGCGGAAGATGGATTCGCTGGAACCGTATCCCACATCTCAATCAGTTTTGATTACCATTCTGTGGAAACATTGGCTTATAATTTCAGTATTAATCTTGCAAATTGAACCTTTGTAGAAACTGGTTTTGAACTTAATAAAATTAGGAGGATGTTGATCATAATAAGAAATGACTGTTGATGAAGACTATGCACCAACCTTAAGTGCACATTCTTATTCTATTTAGATTTTTTTACACCATTTAGGGTTATTTGTGCGGTTTCGATAACCCTATGTTTCTTTGTCAAACTAACTGTTGCCCATCCAATGTATGCATCAAACAACTTAGGCCATTCTGGTGAAGGAATGAGCTGAGTTTAGACATCATCCTTGGGAACTGCTAGTTGTCATCGTTTGCATTGGTCTATTTTGCCGATCAAGGATAATTCAGTTACAAAATGAATGCTATACTCAGCTTGCAACATTTTTTGTCACAATTTGCTGCGCTACCGCAACATTGAAAGCATAAGCTGTTGCAGGTACGCTACTCATAAGCAACCAATTTTAGTTCTCACCCAGAATCAAAGGAATGCTACCAACCAAGAAACAGCACCAATCGTTGATTCAATAAAGAAACACTAGAATTGCTTGATTCTAACAAAGATGAGCAGAACCTCTAAGGCTTTGCATATGATGACAATTCTACAAAAAATGAAGTTTTTCAGTCAACACATTCAGAACAAAGGCAAAGACGAAAATAATCTGTATCCCACGAGATGCCAATTTTACAAAAACAGATACTATTGCCAACAAATGATAACATCTCATCACCAAAATCTCCAAGGGTCCTTGTATGGAGGAACATAATTATCTGTTGGAGGTAGCAGACGGAACGATGCCACAGTTTTCTGTAAGAATGGTCCCATCTGCACAACAAATGCAACAATTAGGTTTTCATCATGTTAGAACCATATGCATTATTTAACCAAAATACACCTCAAGCTCTCTCTCAAATTTTATCCTTTTTTTCCTTTTAATATGAAGCCAACGATAAGGGAATGCTTGGTTAACTTTCCATTTATTTCGTCACTTTTAGTCTCTCACACACACACACACACACACACACACACACACACACACACAGAGAGAGAGAGAGAGAGAGAGAGAGAGAGAGAGCTCAACAACGGCGACAAAAGGAAGAACCCCCCTCCCCCAACCAACCTACTAAAGAAAGAAAGAAAAGAAAAAAGTTTTATGATGCTCGCCATCTTGTAAAGTTACCTTAATCAAATCTCACACAGCAGAATGCAACACAAATTAGAAAGGCGATTTAGCACTTTAAATGAATCTTGTAAGGCCATGCAAGAGTAGTGTGATTGTCACACAAAAAGTAGTGAGGAGCTTACATAATCCCATTGTTTGCTGAGAGTTGAAGCATTTAAAGAGTACAAATATCCTGCAAAAGCCGCATCACTTGCACATAAACTAAAAATTCGCAAAGAAATAATATCTCATGAGTCTACGTTCAAAATTAAACTGCCTATGATCCTCAAGCCCTTAAGAAATTCCAATTAGAGAAGAAATAGTCATTGCATTTTAAAATCATTTGCCGATACCCTGTTTGGTCAGACCGATAAATTCAAAAAAAAAAAACAAGTTAATACCATCACGCTCTGCAGTTGAAGCCACATTGTGCCTATAAAGGTTTGATTCCAGTGCCTGATACAGAGCATCAAGAAGATGTTCAATTATCTACCTCTCCACACTAATAAAATAATATACATGAAGATTTAAAACATATACAAGGAAAATTTTGAAACTCCATAATTTATGGTGTTTATGGCATATCAAGGAATCAGATATTCTATTTCATATAAAAATCTCTTTTTGGAAATATAAAGTGCAACACTCACAGCTTTTGTGGGTGATTTTCGAACAAGATACTCATAATACCAGTACGGTTCACCATCAACCTATAAAATAAAGTGGTGAATACTCAAATGGATTCATTACCACGAAATGTACAGCTCAGATGAAGGTATATAAATATAATGTTAATGCAAATATGTGGGCTTACCGTGCTAGAATGTGCATCAAGAACAGAACTCTCAAGCATGCGCTGGTCTGTGTTCACAGGCTGCATGGTAAAAATATGTCTGTGTAAGTCACATTTGAAGGCGTGCTCCTAAACAGTGTGGAATCTCCATGGTAAAAGTGTAAACCAGTAATGAACTTAGATTCACATGGTACAATATGAATAAATGTTAACAAAGGTTATTTGGGGAGGTGGGTGGGCTGTCTGCAGTTCATAGAGCACTGCACAACTTATCTTTTGTCTGAAGGATTTATGTTTCCTTCAAGATTTTGATGTTTTTTGATGGTCTTCCCAAAATATACGTAATTCCTTTATTTGCTTAAAGAAAGAATTCATCCTTTATTTGCTTAAAGAAAGAATTCACGCCGGAATCGCTCTAATTCCATCCTATATTCACTATTTTCACATTCTATGATGATTAATGGATATACTCCTGCAATATTAACTCCATATATGGGACAACCACAACCAAGGGTGGCAAACGGGTCGGATTCAGGTCGGGCCAGATTTAACCCGACCCGGATTAAATCCGGATCAAGGTTCGGGAACCCGTGTAAACCGGGTCACTCGTACCCGATCCAGTTTGTCTTGCGGGTCGGTTTCATGTTGGTGTTGGGCAAAAATAGTAAAAATTTATGATCAGTAAATTGCGGAGAGTAAGCCTAGATTGTGTGACCGAACGCACAAATGCGTGAGAGACAATACCACCAAGCTGCATCTGCTCACTTGTTATCTGTAATTATTTATAACATTTCATTCAAAACTATTATTAAAAATTCTAAAAAAAAACTTTTTAAGTAATTGCATCCAACGGGAATCGAACCGGTGACCTCACGAATCAATGAAGAATCCCATCCAACTGTACTTACCAACATTCCCAGAAACACTATTTAGAAGACCATGCATTATATTTTATAATATTTATAATATATAAGCGAGTGAAATTCGGATCAATCCGGGTTGGTGGGTCAAACACGTACCCGACACGGATTTTATCCGGGTCGGTCAGGTGAACCCGGTTCCTACCCGACCTGGATTGATCCCTACCCATACACGGCCCACGAGGCCAGGTTTGGTTTGATTTTGCCACCCCTCACCACAACGGCAACCTTGCTGATGGCTTTCTTCATGTGCTAGTCCTTTCTTTACAGTACTATATAAAGATCAAAAATCCAATATCATGCATTTTCTCATTACAGTCTCTCTCTATGTTCATGCATGAAAACATGACCCCATCGAGACCCCAATTCTGTGCAAACAAAGACGCATCCCCACATTTGGACCCTCTACGATCATATAATAATAACCCTGTCAGTCATTCTATTTATTTTGACTGACCTCAACTCCATGCCAATTCATCCTTGCCCGCCAGCTTTGGGAGTATCTTGCAATTTGATTGTCTGTATGAATTCCCCATCATCCGTGGTTTGAAATCTCCTTTAAAAAGGACATGTACAACTTATTTTTAACCTACCCTGTATCCAATTTGAAACCATCTCCTGAGATGTCGTGCTATTCTTATAGACCTTTCATGATACCCAGGCCATGGCATGCTCCCCATACAACCTGAAAGGGTGTGAACAGAGTTGCAGATGGGTTCAAGCATGGCTAATTACCTCTGCAATCAAGTGATCTTTTCATAATAAACCAGACTGTAAGGTGCAAACCATCTCCTGAATGGATTCGTAGTCCTATTTTTCACATGCATTCACTCAGTGGGAGCTTGAAATTGCCATTTTTATCAGTTTGATGTTCTCATCATTTTGATAGTTACGTGCCCCTAACACAATTTAAACCAAAGTAATTTGTGTTCATATTTTTTTCCGTCTATGATTGTAAAGATTTTTGGAAAGCAAGCCCAAGACGTGTAAAAACACAATACTGTTGATATCCTAATTCTAATAGAATCTTGCAATTTTCCCCAGATATCTCGTTATGGCCAGAAATTTTTTTCGATTTATTGGAACCCAAAATTTACTGAAGTCCAAGGCATGAATCAGATTATATGAGGAGAATTGGGGTTCGGCACTTTTTGGCTTAACATCATCTGCGTTAATATCATCACCACCACCACCTTCATCGTCATAGCCTTCATCTCAAGAAAAATTGGGATCTGCTACATGGTCTTAATGGGAAGAATGTTGGAATATTCATAATTATCTCTGACATAATATATGAATGACTTGGTCTCTTTCACTCCCTTGATGAACATTGCTGTCTGAAGTTACCTAGAGAGCATTTGGCCTCCCATCTCAATGAAAAGAGCTCCTTACTTTCCTATTATATGATATGACTTATTCATTAAAAATGATAAATAAATAAATAAATTCTCACCATTGAATGCAAAGCTAATAAACATTGTCACTAGTACGATCTTATTTCCCTCACCGTGGATGTCTTATTGGATGTCAGCTTCAGATGTCTGGAAGCTAAACATTTATCCAAAAACTCACAGTTGTATAGAGACATTGACATAACAGTGAAGAAATTCCTTCACATGGAAGACAATGCACATGGATAGAAGGAACAAAGACAGTGTACAAGGCTAGCGTGTTACGGTGTGAAGCTCAATGTACAGAAACACGGGTTATAGCTGTCGGTGCCTTCCTCCAACGCTGCTTGGTAATTGTTCATAATAGAATCTTACAATTGCAACAAAAATTGTATATTTGCATTAGCGCACCAAGCACATATTTCCTTTGCCATGACTATGCTCACATGTACACTTGTGTATGCTTGCATCTTTAGAATTTATTTATTCTTTTTTTTATTTGCAGCCTCTCAATTTCTGACCCAACTTGTTGTTTTGATGAGTTATTACAATAAAACATCAAAATATCATGCTATAGCAGCTTGGTTTAATCAGAAAGTAGTTTTCTACCCAAAAAAACAGAAAGTAGATTTCCCCAAAGGTATGGTCAAGTTAATATTGGGAATAAGAAGATTGATTAAACGTTAACAAGCTAAAGCACTTGATTACAAAGCACAAGGAAATTAGATCCCACCTTGACCCTCGACTGCTAATGATGTTTTGGGGTCTTAAAGTATGCATGCATGCATAGATATTGTTGGACCATATGATTTGAGTGAACTAGAAAATTAAACGACAGATAACAGTGTAGAGCCAAGTATGTATATTTGAATGTGCATCTTTCTCTCCATGCTGAACAAGTTTTTACTCAGAGCAGGGCATCCAATCGAAGATAACGTGAATATCAACGCTTTTTTTAGTTGCTATAGAATACCCATGAGATGTTCTTGTAAACCCATAAAACCATGAAATTTTATAAATCATTCATTGATGTTATACCGTGATATTCATGTATAAAATTATTAGCGTAAGACAATGCTCTTCAACTGAGGTGATGGATTGTTAATTGATTAACAATGAAGGTCTAACCATTTGTCATTAATGTAAGTTGGTTATGGCCTGATATGGCCAAATCAAGTGGTAACCGACCCGATACTCGGTTGAGGATTTTCTTCAACCGAGAGACCAAGTCTCACATGGCCGTTGAGGAAATCGTAGGCGGTTGAGCAAAATCCGGGGGCGGTTGCGGGATGGATGATATGGTGGTGACCCATATATAAAGAGGATGGAGTTTCTCTTCTTTAGTATCAAAAACTCTCAGCCATATCTGAAACCCCAAAAACAAATTTCTTTCTCTCGCTTGTTCTCTCATTGGTATTAGAGCCGATCCATCCTTCGATCCGGGCGCTGCCATTTTCTTCTCCCACTTGATCGCTGCACCAGCAGAGAAGAAAGCAGTCTCGATCTGTCGCCATTTTTCTCGAAGCGCCGCAGATCCATTTTTTTCGCAACGGAGGGCTTCTTACCTTCGCAGGTGCCCAACGTCAAGGTGTGCAGGCCATATTCTGCTGTAACAGACTCCTGCAAAACTCCACTCGTCAACAACAAAAACATTTTCGGGGGCGCTATTGTTTCTTCCCGAACAGCAACGTTCCCACGTTCTCCTCAGAAGGAGGCTGATCGTTCCGCGCACGCGTTACTGCAGCCATACAATTTTTTTCGCCAATCAGGTTCTTTCTGCAATTTACAGTTTTTTCTACAATTTATTATTTCTGCCTAGTTAGTTCCCTCACAACTTAAACCTAATAAAGATTTTGGCTCACACATTAATTATTTAAAAAGGTTTAGAGATTCATTTGTAACCAGATTATTATAGTTCATTTTCTGTACATATAACCTAATTAAAATTTGTCACTCTCAGTATTGGTAAAATTGGATTTCTAGGCTAGGTTATTAGACGTTAATTTTAATTGTCTTAACCACATATTATTGGCACCTTATACCTAAACCAAACTTTATCCAAAACAGTAACGAACAAATGGCAAGCAAATGGATTGCGTCCGAACTGTCCAAGATAGAACGTCTAAACGGTTCCAACTATAATATGTGGCACCGGAAAATTAGATACTTGACTTATCCATGACAATTTAGATAGTGTCATTGAGACCACTGCTCCTGCTCTTTTTAAAAATCCTACAGATGCCCAGAAGAGAGAGCTAGAACAGTGTAAAATTAATGACAAGAAGGCTAAGAGTCTCATGCTTATGTTCATGGACGATAGCCTAATAAAAGTGTTCGAAAACTGTAGTACTGCTAATGACATGTGGCAGTCTATTAAGGAGAATCATGACACCACATCTGACGTGAATATACAACTCCTGCTGCATAGGTATAATTCATGCCGTATGCAGGAAGGTGACAATGTCACCGAACACGTGAATAAAATGATTGTCATAGCTAAGGACCTACCTACATCAGGAACTGATATTCCTGAGAAGCTTCAGGTGGCAACTATTCTGAATAGTCTGCCACCGTCGCTTGATATGGCTGCCACTATGCTTAGGCTAAATGGAACCGTTAAGCGTGTAACTGACTTGCCAGCTAAGCTAGCAATGGAACAAGACCTTCTGGCTAGGAGGAAGGGCTCGGACGTCAACCTTGTGCAAGAGGAAGAGGCGAACGCTGCTCAATACCGGAAGGCACAAGGGAACCAGCGTCTTGGACCTGTGAAGCCATCCTTCAAGGGATCCGGCCAGCAATCAGCTCGCGGGAAAAAAGGACCTTCTGGATCTTGCTACATCTGTCGGAAGTATGGTCATTTCAAGGCCAACTGTCCTCAGGCAAAGAATAAGGGCAACTCTAAACGCCCAGAACAAGGAGGATCCGGAAAGCGTGAGTTTATTGGCGTCATTGAATGTAACGCTGCAATAACAGACGCTGAAGGCTGGTGGATCGACTCGGGAGCAACCCAACATATAGCAAAGACGAAGGAAGGAATAGTTGACTTCCAGGAACTGAAGAAGGGAGACCAAAGGATATACATGGGGAACAATACATATCTGGATGTAGAAGATATTGGTTCATACAGATTGGATCTTGGGGACAGCATCATGATCCTCAAAGATGTGTTTTATGCACCTGGCATAAGACGTAATCTGGTCTTTGTTCCGGCTTTGCTGAAGAAGGGTCTTGAAGTGAGATTTTACAACAATATGGTCTCTATTGGGAAAGACAAGAAGGTGTTTGCTATGGGCATGTTTGTGCCCGGTCATGATTTATTTTGTCTTTCCGTTGTAAAATCTAATATTGGTAATAAAGATGGTGATTTGAATTATTCCATGTGTCTTTTGTCTGATTATGATCTTTGGCATATGAGATTAGGTCATCCTGATAACAATAAGATGTACCAGTTAATCAAAATGGATTTATTACCAGAACTGACAGGTGTAAGGACATTACCATGTGAACATTGTTTAACTGGGAAGACCAGGAAATCATTCTCGGAAGGTCAAAGGGCTAATGAATTGTTGGAATTAGTTCATTCTGATATTTGTGGGCCCTTGAGCATAAAGACACGTGGGAATAAGGAATATTTCATAACCTTTATATATGATTATTCCAAGTATACTGTTGTGTATCTTTTAAGCAGAAAGTCGGTAGCTTTTGAAAGCTTTAAAAGATACAAGGCAGAAGTTGAAAGAAAACTTGGAAGGAACATAAAGGTGTTAAGAACTGATAGATGTGAGGAATTCAACTCAAAGAAATTTGAGGAATACTGTATTCAATACGGTATAAAGAAGCATACTACTATGCCTTATACGCCACAACAGAATAATGTGGTTGAAAGGAAGAATAGAATATTAATGAATGCAATGAGATGTATGCTATCGCATTCTGGTCTCTCCAAGGATTTTTGGGGAGAAGCCATATTGACTGCAAATTATGTCCTGAACAGAACTCCCACAAAATCAGTCGAGACAACACCGTATGAGATATGGAATGGACGCAAACCCAATTTAAATCATTTAAGAAAATGGGGTTGCGTGGCACATGTTCTCATTCCATATCAGGTTAGAGATAAGCTGGATCTCAAAACCGTAAGATGTGTATTCATAGGATTTCTAAAAAGTCTAAAGGATATATGTTCTTCCATGAAAATAAAGGAGTCATTGAAAGTAGAGATGTTACTTTTCTAGAGAATTTAGAAGAAAAGGAACAAGTCCAAGAAAATGTGCCACCCTTGCTGGACTTAGCTGATGTTCCGAATGATGACTTGGATATAGTGGATGATGTACATCATCCAGCTATGGAAGATGAACCTGTAAATAAGAATATACCTATGGCAAATCAACCAGCTGAACCTGTCCCGTCTGCAACCCTTAGTGGCAACAAAAGACTCAGAACAACACCCGCATGGATGGATGATTATTATCTATATTCATGTGAACCATCTTGTTTCTATGTGGATATTGATATAGATGAGCAAGCTGAGCCCTTGAATTATACAGATGCAATGAAATCATCTGAGTCAGATCAATGGCTTGAGGCCATGAAAAGGGAGCTTGACTCAATTGAGAGAAACAATGTATAGAAGCTAAGTGACTTACCAGAAGAGAGGAAGTCCATAGGATGCAAGTGGGTGTTAAAGAAGAAATATCGGATTGATGGGTCTATTGATACATTCAAGGCCCGGTTAGTTGCAAAGGAAATTACTGAGAAAGCAGGGATTGATTATCAGGAGACTTATTCTCCGGTGGCTAAGTTTGCATCCATACGGATAATCTTAGCGATTGTTACGCATCTTGACTTGGAACTCTACCAAATGGATGTCAAGACTGCATTCCTCAACGGAGAGTTGAAGGAAGTTATATATATGGATCAACCTGAGGGATTTCAGGCTGAGGGACAGGAAGACAAAGTTTATAAATTGAAGAAATATTTGTATGGTTTAAAACAATCATCTAGACAGTGGTATCTCAAATTTCACAACACTATTATCCAACTTTGTTTCGTTGCAAACAAATTGGATAACTGTGTGTATGTCTTGAAAAGTGGGAGCAGTTTTACGATATTATCCCTATATG
Organism: Scilla litardierei; assembly: GCA_030789695.1. Classification (NCBI taxonomy): domain Eukaryota; kingdom Viridiplantae; phylum Streptophyta; class Magnoliopsida; order Asparagales; family Asparagaceae; genus Scilla; species Scilla litardierei. The sequence continues at coordinate 221,490,497 of CM061134.1, read as the reverse complement.
TGGATGATATTTTGCTCGCTGGAAATGACGTTGAAGTGTTGAAAGGAATCAAATCAACACTTCGTAGTGAATTTGAGATGAAGGACATGGGTGATGCATCCTACGTTCTTGGAATACAGATCCTTAGAGATCGGAAGTCTAGAATGTTAAGTTTAAACCAAGAAAAGTATTTGCATACACTATTGAGGAGATTTGGAATGTACAATTCCAATCCGGCCCTTACACCATTGGTTATGAGGAAGCCGTTAAGTAAAGAACAATGTCCTGGACAGGGACAAAGTCGGCTGAATGTTCCATATGCTCATGCTATTGGAAGTTTGATGTATGCAATGCTGTGTACTAGACCAGACTTGGCGTATCCAGTGAGTCTGGTTAGTAAATATCAAAGTAATCCTGATCAAGCTCATTGGAAAGCTGTTAAGAGGATTATGAAATATATAAAGGGTACGGTGCACCACAAGTTAGTTTATCAAGCAGATTCGCTTGAGATTCTTGGTTACTCCGATGCATATTTCGGAGGGGACAAAGATGACAGGAAGTCAACTGCAGGACATGTGTTCATCTTTGATGGTGCAGCTGTTTCTTGAGGTAGCAAGAAACAGGGGTGTGTAGCGAGATACACATAAGAAGCTGAGTATATAGCCTGTAGTATGGCAGCTACTCATGCAGTCTGGATCAGACGGTTCCTATTGGACTTGGATCTCAATTTGGTGGATGGACCAATTGAGATGTACTGTGATAATCAAGCAGCCATCAGCTTGATCCACAGTGGTGCAAACAGTTCCAAAGGAAGACATATTGAAATACAATATCATTACATACATGATATGATGGAAAGGAAAGAAGTCAATGTGACTTATATTCCAGCAAGTGATATGATTGCTGATCCCTTGACGAAGGGTATTCCAGCAGGTACATTCATCAAACATGTTGGTTTGATGGGACTTAGAAATATCTAAGTCAATGAAACTTTCATTAATAATGAAAGGAGACAATCATATATAATGATTGTACTCGGTAAATAAAATATGCATATCTCACGAATAGTGGGAGTATGTGAAATTACATTATGTGTTATATCTCACGGATAGTGAGAGTATGACCGGAATGCACTTGGCCATTTCAGGCCAAGTGGGAGATGTAAGTTGGTTATGGCCTGATATGGCCAAATCAACTGGTACCGACCCGATACTCGGTTGTGGATTTTCCTCAACCGAGAGACCAAGTCTCACATGGCCATTGAGGAAATCGTGGGCGGTTGAGCAAAATCAGGGGGCGGTTGCGGGATGGAAGATATGGTGGTGGCCCCTATATAAAGAAGATGGAGTTTCTCTTCTTTAGTATCAAAAACTCTCAGCTATATCTGGAATCCCCAAAAACAAGTTTCTTTCTCTCGCTCGTTCTCTCAATTAATGCTTTGCAGAAGAAGAATTTTGAAGTGAAGCTAAATATAACAATAGATTCATTAAAATAAATTAAGATAGATTATTTCAGAAATTTCTACATGTTGATGAGAAAGCGATGCAGCAATCTAATACCAGTGCCGACTTGTCAGATAAAACAGAATCAGCAACATCTTTTGCCTTCCATGTGCCCTTGTCACTTGAAGTTAAAAAGCGAGAATTGGGAGGACCAATCTGCATTAAAAAACTGAAACAATTAAGCTAGAACTATATAGATAATATTAATTTAAAAGAGAATGTCATCATGTTGTGACTGAAGTAATCATCATAGCCTCAGAGAGAAGGGCTCAAGGGGTGCAACTCAAGAGGCTGTATCAATAACTTCTCGGATTTTAACACCCCTGAGGCGCTTGTCCTCAATGTCAACACTACAGAAATAAACGGTCCTGCATGATGCCATTTCAATGAACCAAATTGCTTAAACTATTAACAGGAGTTTGCATAGTTACATCAAAGTTACCGAAACGGAGATGACGAGGTTATTGATGATGTCAACACGCTCATACACAATGCGCTGTCGTGCATTAGCTGTTCAACATGCACTTGCTCAGTAACTATGGGCATCCCAAAATATAATACTTGGACGTGCAAGTATGCTTCATACGAATATTACTGAGGTCCTTAGGGCAATTATTTGAACAGTAGTAACAGTTGCCCAAAAGAAACAATTATGAACACAACTTACGTGATAGCGGTGCCGCAGATGAATATCTTTCTGGTTTTCTCGATTCCACCCTAAAAATTTTGTAAATGTTAGATCAGGTGAACATTTGTTCAGTACATGCTATGTGATGGGTAAAAAGAAATGAAAACATTTTGGAATACAATTGCTTGATGTGCAGAGAAAAGAACTATGTAGATAGCTTGAAACAACCCGTATCTTAGAACAACATTCATGACCAAGTCAGTTCATTTGCCAGAAGGTGTTTGTTAGAAAGAAAGGTTAAAAAGTCAAAATGTACTATCTGGCATATGGAGATGAAGGTGGTCGGTTTAATTTAGATGGGGTACGTATATTTAAAGAAGTCTTCCTATAGTACGCAGTACCACTTGATCTATGTGCTAAGTAACTTGGTCAAATAGAAAAAAAAACATGAGGATAGAAACTTCTGACTTTCCAATCGGCTTTCGAATGATGTGTGTTAAATGGTTAAGTACTTCAATTAGACCCCTGGAAGTGCAGTTCTTGTAAAAACCCCATGAAAATGGATTCAAATATTCTTAATTAGTTACATGTTTGTAAAATGCCATTAATTTTCTTGTTAGAAAACAAGGTGTTTGCTAGAAAGAAAAGTTAGAAGTTCAAAAGTACATCCTATAATATGCAAATGAAGACAGTCAGTGGACTTTAAAAGAAGTACACGTATCTAAATAAGGTCTTCCTAAACTATGGAGTATAACATCATCATATCTGCTAAGACGCAATATGCCGTACACTTCTCTCAAACAAAATTTATCATGCTTGACACCCCCAAACACAGCACGCATGTACATCATTATCCAAGACTTATGAATTTGTACATTGCCATTCACCTTAAACCTTAAAATTATGTATCACTTGAAGTATGTTATGCTTCACGTGGTACATAATTTTAGAGTGAATGGCAATGTACATATTCACGGAGTATGTTATGCTATCATGATTTGACGAGATCACAATCTGACATTATTTCTATTAAGTCTATGGAATCAACACTAACTTTTTGGGATGAATGCTAAGATGATGAAGAAGTATGTTATGCTCTTTTTCGATGAAATATATAGTCTTGTAGATCACTTTACTAGAATTAAATATTTTCATTATACAAACATAAACCCATTGTATATAGTTATATCAGACAGATATACGTAGAAGGAATACACATATAGTAGTGCACTCATGTTTAGTGCATGGATAATTGACGTGTCCAACACATTGGTTTGTGCCGAGATGTGATAGAAGTGTCAATTTCTCCAAATCATAGTTGCACAGTTGTAAGTAGGTTTTGGCCTGAAATGGCCCAATAATACGGTACCTGACCTAGCCCAACAAGTTAGTTGGGATACGTGAGAAATTCTCTCAGAAAGCAATAAAGCAATGTTACGTGATTTCATCTATTGTAATGTTTGGTTGATTGAGAAAATCAAGTGGTAGGTTAAGGAGATCAGGTGGTCAGTTGATGAAATCTCGAGAGCGGTTACGTGGTAAAGAGATAATGGTAGCTCCTATAAATTAGGAGTTCTCATCTTGACACAACAATATCAGCCACTCTTCGGAATCCCATAATTAAATTTCTGTCTTTCTCTCTCTCAGATCTAACATTGGATCAGAGCTATATCTCGATCCGCGTCTCAAAATCTGCTGCCCCTCCCTCAAGCTCGTTCTTCGTTCCCGAGGCGCTTCAGATCCCGCACCGAGGTTGCACCGCTCTCCCGCACGAGCTCCTGTGCAAGCATCCCTCTGCCTCCTCAATCGCAGAGCCGTATCTCCACGCACGCGGCCCGTCTTTTTCCCTTCCATGCCTCGATTCCAATGAACAGAGGGCCCAATGAAATCAACCCACTTCCAAAGTAATTAACACATGCTCCAAATTCCAAAACCCTCGATTATTTTTCCTCCAAGCACAGTCACAAATTTTCCTCTTTTCCCGAAGATGTGCATAAAGGGAGCAAATCAAACAAATCTTTAAAGGAGACTTTTCCTCACCTCTTCCCGAGGCATTCCCTATTTTGTGGGCACGAACTCCAAATCCATTGATTTTTTGAGTAAATCATTGCACCATCTCCCTCACATCGAACCCGACGCCCCGATTCTCTCCTTTAAGGCAGAAGCAAGAGCAGCCCAACCCACACAGTCTTCTAGGCGGCACAGTCCAGACCTTTTATCCATGCACTGTTACACCTTATCTCTGGCGCACGTGTCAATTCGATTCCACTCGGCGCACGTGGCAAAAACAACCACAACCGAGCATGTCTGTACGTCGAGTCCCATTTTCACCGAGTAGTTTCAGCCTGTGACAAGTTCTCCATACATGTTTTTCCACGCCCATAGATAATTTCAACTCACAGAGTTCAGAGCCTCAACCCACGTCCATCACTTCACGTGCACATGGAACCGCTGCAGAGACCGTTTCTTCCTGCGTACGGACTTCGCACGCCATTCAGCTATTTTTCTGTTCCACTTGAGCAGTTTTTCCCGCACCATTAGTCAACAATCAGCTCCTTCAGTATATTTATTTTTATTTTATTCTTGCAATTTATAGACTTGCATGATAGCCCCCTACAACTTAAACCTAATAAAATTTAGTTCACTCATTAATTAAAAAAGGTTAGAGATCTTTTTATCACGTCATATTACAGTGCATAGATAGACTCCATTTTAACCTAATAAAATTTGTCTTACATTAAAATAATTTAATTGTCAGTATAGGTTGTTAGGTATTAATTTCAGTTGATCTGTTCACATTTATTTTGCACATTGTACCTAAACCATACTATTTATTTATCTCATTAATTAGTGACAATGGCAAGTAAATTGATTGTGTTTGAAGTGACTAAGATAGAACACTTAAATGGTTCCAATTAAGATATGTGGCACCTGAAAATAAAATATGGATTTATACATGACAATCAAGATAGTGTCATTGAATCCACTGCTCATACTCTCCCTTAACATCACACAGATACTAAGAAGAGAGAGAGACCAGTGGAGAATTAATGACAAGAAGGCTAAAAGTATTATGCTTATGTTCAGGACAATAGCCTAATTGAGGTGTTCGAGAACTATATTAATGCCAATGATATGTGACAAGCTATTAAAGAGAAGTATGACATCATCTCTGAGGTAAACCTGTTGCATAAGTATAATTCATGTCGTATGCAGGAAGGTGACAATGTCATCGAACACGTGAACAATATGATGGTCATGACTAAGGATCTAGCTACTGCAGGAACTGAAATCCTAAGAAGCTGCAGGTGGCAACTATTCTGAATAGTCTGCCACCATCGCTTGATATGACTGTCACTATACTTAGACTAAATAGAACCGTTAAGCGTGTCACTGACTTACCAACTCAGTTGGCAATGAAACAAGACCTTCTGGCTAGGAGGAAGGGCTTGGACGTTAACCTTGTGCAGAACGAAGAGGCGAATACTGCTCAATACAGGAAGACACAAGGAAACGGCTTCTTGGACCTACAGAGCCCTCCTTTAAGTGAACCGGCCAGCACCAAGCTTGCGACAAGCAATGACCTCATTAATCATACTACATCTGCAGGAAGTATGGTCACTTCAAGGCCAACTATCTGCAGTCTAAGAAAAAGGGCAACTCTAAATGTCCAGAACAAGGAGGATCTAAAAAGCGAGAGTTTATTAGCGTTATTGAAAGTAACGCCGCAACAACTTATGCTGAAGACGGGTGGATTGACTCGGGTACAACCCAACACATAGCAAAGATGAATGAAGAGATTATCGACTTCCAGGAACTCGAGAAAGGATATCAAAGGATATACATGGAAAACAATACATATCTAGATGTAGAAGGTATTTGCTAGATCCATGCACGGCTAAAGAGTAGAGGAAATTACTTTGCGCACAGCAAGTCATGGAGAAATTTCTTTGTGCACAACAAGGAGGGTTTTCTTATTTTTCTTATTTAAACTAGGGATAGCCGTCATTTGTATGCATGCTTGATTATTGATATTTTGGGAGAATTCTTCGAGAGTTCTTAGGTAGATCTAGGAGAGTGCGGACGTCCTCGCTACCGACGTCTTGGGAGGGTGGTTGCCCCTTTATTGTAGCCATTTATCTTCATTATTCGTTATTTTTATTAGATTTAATTTCAGATTTGGAAAAATCCTATCAATTTGGTATCAGAGCGACGTCTTGGCATCCATGGCGGCTTCGACAAGATCGCAAGACAAAATTGAGGCTTTGGAGGCGAAATTTACAAGCAAGATCGACAGAATCAAGAAATCGTTGGCGGCAAACGATGGATCCATGGCAAGATTGACGGCTTCCATCAACCAATTAACGTCGAATCAAGCGAAGCACGACGAACAATTTGCAAAGATCTTCTCCCTCTTGGCGACTATTACACAAGGCGAAGGAAACCCTAAATCGACGTCAAAGACGACATCTTTGGACGAGAAAGGCCCAAATTTACAAATTTCAGTTCTGAAATTTTCAGATCCAGATCTGAAATTTTCAGATCCAGATCTGAAGGCTACGGTGGAAGACGAGGGCGACCCACCAAGAAGAAAAAAACCTAGTCGTAACATCAAGAAGGCGGCGGGTCGCGTCATGAAGGCGGAGGGTCGCATCCAGAAGGCGGGGGGCCGTGGCAGCCCCTGCAGGGGCGCGGCAGCCCCTGCAGGGGCGCGGCATGGTCTCCCATGGCAGCTTTCACCTCTCCAGCGGCGACGACAGGCCCTCCGATGCAGCGAACCGCGAGTTTTCAACTTTCTGGGCCCAAATCAGCGAACATTCGAGCTTCCAGGAAGGCGACGTGGGCCCCAAGGCCATTAGGTTTCAGTTCAAAGTCCTTCAGAGCGCCAACATCTCAGTTTTGGGTATAAAGGGCTTTCAAATCTGACTGGTGACAACCGTGGTTTTCGTCTGGGCGCTGATGAGCGTGGTGGAGAGCAATCTCATCCTTTTGATCCGGGAGGAGACATGCAATACGTGGAATGGATGGCACACCACAATTTGCACCACCTTGAGGACAAGGTGGATTTTCAGGGGCGGAGTAATGTTAGATCCGTGCGCGGCTAAAGAGTGGAGGAAATTACTTTGCGCACAGCAAGTCATGGAGAAATTACTTTGCGCACAACAAGAAGGGGTTTCTTATTTTTCTTATTTAAATTAGGGCTAGCCGTCATTTGTAGGCATACTTGATTATTGATATTTTGGGAGAATTCTTCGAGAGTTCTTAGGTAGATCTAGAAGAGTACGGACGTCCTCGCTTACCGGCGTCTTGGGAGGGTGGTTGTCCATTTATTGTAGCCATTTATCTTCATTATTCGCTGTTTTTATTGGATTTAATTTCAGATTTGGGAAAATCCTATCAGTATTGGTTCATACAAATTGGATATTATGGATAGTATTATGATCCTCAAAGATGTGTTTTATGCACTTGACATACAACGAAACTTGATCACTGTTGCGGCTTTGTTGAAGAAGGGTCTTAAAGTGAGATTTTACAAAAATAGGGTCACTATTGGAAAAAACAAGAAGGTGTTTGATATGGGCAAGTTTGTGCCCAATCATGATGTATTTTGTCTTTTCGTTGTAAAATCTGATATTGGAAATAAATATTGTGATTTGAATTATTCCTCGTGTCTATTATCTGATTATAATATTTGGCATAGGAGATTAGGTCATCCTTGTAACAATAAATAGACGAATTAATCGAGATGGATTTATTACCGGAATTGATAGGTGTAAGAACATTACCATGTGAACGTTGTTTAACTGGAAAGATGACCAGGAAATCATTCTCAGAAGGTCAAATGGCCAATGAATTGTTAAAATTAATTGATTCTGATATTTGTGGGCCCTTGAGCATAAAGACACATGGAAATAAAAAAATTCATAACCTTTATAAATGACTATTCCAAGTATACTTTTGTGTATCTTTTAAATAAGAAGTCTGAAGCTTTTGAAACTTTTAAAAAATACAAAACAGAAGTAAAATGAAAACTTGGAAGGAACATAAAGGTGTTAAGAAGTGATATATGTGGAGAATTCAACTCAAAGGAATTTGAGAATTACAATATTCAATACGATATAAATAAGCATACAAATATGCCTTATACGCCACACCAGAATGGTGTGGCTGAAAGAAAGAATAGAAAGAATAGAACATTAATGAATGTAATGAGATGTATGTAATCACATTCTGGTCTTTTCAATGACTTTTAGGGAGAAGCTATATTGACTGCAAATTATGTTCTAAATAGAATTCCCACAAATCAGTCAAGGCAACACCGTATCAGATATGGAATAAACGTAAACCCAACATAAGTCATTTGAGAATACGGAGTTGCATAACACATGTTCTCATTACATATCAAGTTAGAGATAAGCTAGATCTCAATGCCATAAGATGTATGTTCGTAAGATATTTTGAAAAATCTAAACAATACATGTTCTTCCATGATAGTAAAGGAGTTATTGAAAATAGAGATGCTATTTTTTTAGAAAATCTAGAGGAGATGAAACGACTCCAAGAAGATATGCCGCCTTTGCTGAACTTAGATGATGTTTTCGATGATGCATTGGGTATAGTGAATGAAGTACAACATCCAATTATGGAAGATGAGCCTGTAAATAAGAATAAACATATTAAAAACTAACCAACTGAACATGTCTAACTTGCAAGCCTTAGTGGCAACAAAAGATTTACAATAACACCTACATGGATGAACGATTATTATCAATATTTATGTGAACCGTCTTGTTTCTAGGTGGATATTGATATACATGAGCAAGCTAATCCTTTCAATTATACAAATGTAATGAAATCATCTGAATCAGATCAATAGCTTGAGGCCACAAAAAGGGAGCTTGATTCAATTGAGCGAATCAATGTATCGAAGCTATATGACTTACTAGAAGAGAGGAAGTCCATATGATGCAAATGAGTGTTAAATAAGAAATATCGGATTGATGTGTCTCTTGATACATTCAAGGCCCGGTTAGTTACAAAAGGCTTTGCTCAGAAAGCATATATTGATTATCAGAAGACTTATTTCCCGATGGCTAAGTTTGTTCCATAGGAATAATTTTAGTTATTGTTGTGCATCTTGACTTGGAACTCTGCCAGATCGATGTCAAGACTGCATTCCTCAACGAAGAGTTAAAGGAAGTAATATACATGGATCAACATGAGGAATTTTATGCTGAGAAACATGAAGATAAAGTTTATAAATTGAAGAAATCATTGTATGATGTAAAACAACCATCTAGACATTGGTATCTCAGATTTTACAATACTATTGTCCAACTTGGTTTCGTTACAAATAAATTAGATAATTGTGTGTCTTGAAAAATGAGGACAGTTTTAAAATATTATTCATATATGTGGATGATATTTTGCTCACTGGAAATGACATTGAAATGCTGAAGAAAATTAAATCAGCATGTTGTAATGAATTTGATAGGAAAGACATGACTAATGCATTATATGTTCTTGGAACACAGATCGTTGGAGGTCGGAAATCTAGAATGTTAAGTTTGAACCAAGAAAAATATTTGCATATAATATTGAGGAGATTTGGAATGCAGAATTCCAATCCGACACCTACACCATTGGTTATGAGGAAACAATTATGTAAAGAATAATGTCCTGGAGAGTGACAGAAACCGCTAGGTATTCCATATGCTCATGATATTGGAAGTTTAATGAATGCAATGTTGTGTACTAGACCAAACTTGGTGTATCCAGTTAGTCTGGTTAGTAGATATCAAAGTAATCCTGGTCCATCTCATTGGAAAGCTGTTAAAAGGAATTTGAAATACATAAAGGGTATGATTCATCATAAGTTAGTTTATCAAGCAGATTCGCTTAAAGTTCTTGGTTACTCTGATACAGATTTTGAAGGGACAAAGATGACAGAAAGTTGACTGTAGAACATTTGTTCATCTTTGGTGTTGCAGCTGTTTCTAGAAATAGCATGAAACAATACTGTGTAGCGAGATACACATAAGAAGTTGAGTATATTGCTTGTAGAATCACAGCTACTCATACGGTCTGGATCAGACGATTTCTATTGGACTTGGATCTCAATTTGATGGATGGACCAATTAAGATGTACTGTGATAATTGAGCAATCATCAGCTTAATCCACAGTGCTGTAAACAGTTCCAAATGAATGCATATTGAAATACAATTTCATTACATTCATGATATAATTGAAAAGAAGTCAATGTGACCTATATTCCAACAAGTATTATGATTGCTGATCCCTTGACGAAGGGTATTCCAACAGATACATTCATCAAACATGTTGGTTTGATGGGACTTAGAAACATCTATGTTAAGAAAACTTTCATGAATAATGAAAAAGACACTTATGGATAATGGTTGTACTCGAAGAATAAAATATGTATATCTCACGGAGAGTGAGAATATGTGAAATTACATCATGTGTCATATCTTACAGACAGTAAGAGTATGACTGGAATGCACTTGGCCATTTCAGTCCAATTGTGTGATGTAATCGGGTTTTAGCCTGAAATGACCCAATAATAACACGATAACCGACCCGGTCCAACAAGTTAGTTTGGATACATGAGAAATTTCCTTAGAAAACAACGTTACGTGATTTCTTCTATCGTAACGTTGAGTCCATTGAGGAAATCATGTGGTCGGTTAAGAAGATCACTTGGTCGGTGGAGGAGATCTCAGGAGCGGTTACGTGGTGGAGTGGGTAGTGGTGGCTCCTATAAATTGAGAGGAGTTCTTCTCCTCTTGACACAACAATCTTAACCACTCTCCGAAACCCCGTAATTAAATTTCTTTCTCTCTCTCAGATCAAACATTGGTATCAGAGCTGTTTCTCGATCCTTGTCTCAAAATCGGATGCCCTTCCCTCAACCTCGTTCTTCGTTCCCTATGCACTCCAGATCCCGCACTGACGTTGCGCCACTCTCCTGCACGAGCTCATGTGTGAGCATCCCTCTGCCTTCTCGATCGCAGAGCTGTATCTCCACGCACACGGCCCGGCTTTTTCCCTTCAATGCCTCAATTCCACCGAACAAATGGCCCAATGAAATCAACCCACTTCCAAAGTAATTGGCTCATGCTCCAAATTCCAAAATGCAAAGAAACACGTGGAGAAGAGGGTATGACTTGCCAATCGACAACAATATAACTTTTTGCAATGACTTGATCAATAAACAGAACACTTTAGGTTCACTGGATCTTTGGTGTATTGTGATTTTAGAATATGAAGATTAAAATGAACAGTGCCGATCATCTAATAATAATAATAAAGTGGACTTTTTGCAGAGAGTAGCGGAGTGAATTTCTCTTTGGGTAGCTGACACTCATATACTTATATGTGTATAAATTCAATATGAAGGGTTCATACAAACATTTTGCGAGGTTCTTGTAAGCCTTGATACAAAATTTTCTTCATCGAATGCAATTCCTGCAAGAATGGGCCTCAACAGAGGATGTGGAAGTATGGTGAACTGTTACAAAGCCTTATTGATCTTGTGGTTTTAAGGTTGCAACAAGTGAGCTGTCTAAACCATGCTTGACTGCAGAAAAGTCTAAACATCGATATAAGGATAAACATCCACACATATGGCCCAATATATGGGTGGATAAAAAGTTTTCCCAAAACAACAAAAACTGATTGTTCGTGTGTAATTACAATGTTTGGATATGTAGCTCTATGTCCTCACCCTAACATGATAACCACGGACTCAGATTCTTTGTTGGAATTCGTCAATGTTCTTGTATGCAATTAAAATTAGTTACAGTTTCTTTTTTTGATACATCGGAAAGCAGGAAACCTGGGTCGTGAAACACGGGTACACGCGCCCTGATCGCTTAACCCCAAACTTGGAGAAGCCAGGTATCCATCGGAGACCTAAAAGCTGGAAAATAAAGAAAAATAAAAAGGGGATATGGGGTAGTGGGATTCGAACCCGGGTCTCCACCGAGACAGCCGAGTGATTCAACCACTGGGATGAGCACCGAAGCTCAAATTAGTTTCAGTTTCTAAGCTAACATATCAATGCTAATGATAAAATGAATATCAGCTTCTACACATGGCCAAATGAAGACTGTAGGCATTACCATTTGAAGGTAAATCTCTTCGCCGGTAATTCCAGAGGATATATAAACGAATAAGCATTTATATCATCTACTAGTGAAGCCATTTTCACATCTTCATCCAACGCAACCTCCTCAGCACGTATATCTACAAGAAGAGACTATGTTTAAATGTTAACTAAATAAAATACCAGGCTTAAGAATCACACTCCATATCTCTTGACATTGTGGACGACAGAATTAGCCGTCAAAATCAAGAAACTATCACTTTACGGCTAGCGAAAAATTCAATTACTAACAATACAAACTATCTTGTAATTCGATATAATCATCATGACATCGTATAATATAGCACAAAATATTAAGACAATTTCAAGATTTTATTCTTATTTTTTAAATTTCTTACCATGAGATGGGAATAAAAGAGCAGCAGAAGTTGAGATTCCAAACAGAACCAAATCCCTTCTCTGAATGCTTTTTGCCCAGATGGGCAATGAAAAAGAGGAGACAATGACATGGGTCCTCTTGCAAAACTGAGAACATTCTCGCCTCTTTGATGAACTGAGCTGATTGCTCCTGGAAGGAAAAAAAACAAATAAAATAAATAATTAAACACAGAGAGATAGAGAGAGAGGACTTAGGTAGAATTTTACCAAATAATTCGGATATTTGAGGGAAGAATAGAAGATGGAGAAGAGAAGAGAGCTGACGCAGCCATTAGAGAGCACCCCTGTTGCTCTCTCTCTCTCTTGGGACTGCGGTATGATATCTTCTCTTCTCCACTATTATAAAAGACTAGTGTTTCGGCACGTTCAAGGCACGTGAGCTAAAAATTGCTACGCGCATGTACCGCTTTTGCTCAACGCACACGACCACTATTTACAAATTTGCCATTCAAAATTTAAACGGCTTCTATCCTCGTCACCTCCCACTGCCCACGCCGCCGCCCACCTCTCACAGACAAGTTTTTAGGGTTTATAATTGGCGATGGGGTCGGGGGAGTTCGTCGAAGGGGGAGGGGCTAGGGAGTTCGTCGGAGAGGGCTCTGGAGGTTGGTGGAGGGGGCGGGGCTGGGAGTTCTTCGGAGGGGGTGGCTAAGGGGGAGGGACGGGAGAGGGAAGATGATGAGGGTCGGTGGAGGAGGAGGGGCTCGGTAGGCGGAGGGGAGGGGGAGGTGCTGTGGAGTTCTGCGAATGGGCAGAGGGTGAGGGGCGGCGGATGGGATGGGTGGGGTTGTCAGATGAGGGGGTGGCGGAGGGGCTGGAGAGATCGAAGGAGGGTGCCGTAGAGGGGACAGGTTGGGGAGATCGGCGGACGTGACGGTATTGCCGTCCGTCAGCGATCGTTCATTTTGCTCACCGCGCACAACCTAGGGTATGTTCTTCATTTTCCAACGGTTGCGCGCGGTGAGCAATTCTGAGTGACAACCCTGCAAATAAATGAAATCTCGGTTGTGCGCGGGAGTAAAACGGTATGTGCACTTAGCAATTCCTTGGCGCACCCACCGTTTTACTACCTCGCACATACCACTTGTTTACGAGTTTGCGATCTATTATACATTTGATGGCTTTGATGAGATGTTTGTCCTAGTAGGACAAACCATTGGCCTAGGGTTTGCCACCTTGGCATGGTGGCGCCCCCTTGGGAGTGGGTAGGAGAGTGGTCTTGCTTTGGGGGTGTGGATTCATAGAGTTGGGTTTAATGCCCTCTAATTCCCTTTATTTGCAAGCATGACATTGGTATTATTGCATTTTGCACCTCCACAATGTTTTTTTGCAATTTAGTCCTTGATTTCCCTCCTTTTACCACCGACGATGCACACACACACACATACACCCACACTCTTGCTCCTTCTCGCTTTTACGCGTGCACCGCATTCTTTTCGTGAGGGTTTTTTTTGTCGTCGTGCACTGAGTGCACGAGTTATTTCCAGTTTATCTTACAATTGAGGGCCTTTGTCCAACTAGGACAAACTCGATAGGACAATGGATTGACCTAGGATTTACCACATCTTCATGGTGGGGACCACTTGGTGGTGGGTTTGGGTTTGGGCTTGCTTTGGGGTGTGGCATTGGGTAGTTGAGTTACCCCCCGAACATTTCCTTGAATTACAAGCTTGCCAATGGGATTATTGCACTTTGCCTCCCCAAGGATTTTATGCAATGTAGCTCATGCTTTTCCATCGATTACCCCTCATTCCCATGAATTACAAGATTCCCATTGGGAATTTCATGCTTTTTTTCTCAAAAGTTTTTTTGCAATTAAACCCATGAATTTCCCCATTTTACCCCGACGATCCCCACGCACCTACCCACACTTCTCACACCTTTTCGATTCCGCGCATGCACTGCATCCTTTCCGAGTGGTTTTTTATGCTTCGTGCATTATGTGCACGTGTTATTTCTAGTCTATTGTACAAAAGAGGACATTTGTCATCTTAGGACAAACCCAATATGACAAAGGATTGGCCTAGTCTTTGCCATCATGTCATGGCGGGTGCCACTTGGGGGTGGGTGGGATGTTGGGCTTGCTTTGGAGATTTAGGTTAAATGCCACCCCCCAACAAATTCCCCTTATTTGCAATCTTGCCATTGCCTCTTCATCAACCCCAAATGCCAATCTCCCACATATTTACGAGTTTGCCATTAAGATTGTTGCAACTCCCCTCCCCCAAAGGTTTTTTTGCAGTTTAGCCCATGATTTTTCCCCTTTGACCTCCCGACGATGCCCACACACACACACCCACACTTCTCGCTCCTTCTCGGTTTCATGCGTGCACCGCATCCTTTCTGTAGAGGGTTTTTTTTGGCGTCGTGCACTGTGTACACGTGTTATTCCTAGTTCAATTACATTATGTGCACATAGCACTTGTATGAAAGTTTGCCATTCAATCACATTGTTCATCAATATATTTCCCATCATATCGCACTTCCATGTGTTTTCACAAGTGATCGGGTAGTAGATTTCTTTATGAATACTTGGACATCTACTCAATTTCATCCGTTCATAACCAACTTCTCAATGTCATCCACCATCAGTCTGAGGGAGAGCATTCGAGACACCAATATATGAGTTGTACACAACCGTTTCTATAATAGCGACCGCTTGTATCTATATATAGTACTGTTATGAATCAACTACTGAGGGGAGAGCCATCAGGTCTATATGTATAGGCAATGGGGAGAATACAAGATGGGTTTACAATGATATGGGCCTATCTCTAGGATAGCCCAGAATCTCACCCAACTACGGTTAAATACCCGTTCACAACACTCCCCCTTATCCAGCCATAGGTGTGGACTTTGCTCGTGAATGCTTCAGGATTCTGAGCGTAGAAGAGTCTCACATGGGGTGGATACTTCAGGATCCTGAGTTGGTGAGATTTGCCTCGTTAAAACCTTTAGCTATGGAAAACCCAGTGGGAAAAACCATAGTTAAGGAAAAAGAGTGCAAACGCTCTTTAACTCCCCCTGATTTGTACATGTGACTCTGTTCATGAATACTTCTGGATTCTGAGCGTCACAGAGGGGTGGATACTTTGGGATCCAGAGTTGATTTGATTTGCCTCGTTAAAACCTTTGGCTATGGAAAACCCAGTGGGAAAACCATAGCTAAGGAAAAAGAGTACAAATTCTGTCAACTCCCCCTGATCTGTAAAAGCTCTTAGGCTTTCAGATCTCGTAGGCTTATATCATCACTCCTATTTACAATATTCCGAAAATGTACACAGATTACAAATGTTATCACCATCAAGCAGCTGCTGAATCCAGAAACTCTGGAGAGGTGTGCTAAGTTTCGTCGCCTCTGATGTGGTCTTCAGACTATATGGTCAGCTCCACAGAACCAGCCTCTATCCCAGTCGTCACTGGGATGTGATGTACCACCAGGCGCCCTTAAATACACCTATTGGTGTGATTCTGGAATGGTGAGGATCTCGGAATTGATAGGATGATGTTGCCTTCATAAGTTGCTTTGCATATTTGCAGTAGATGGCCATCCCACTGTGGGTACCCATTCTGTGATTTATCAGTATAGGGACCGGACCTGTAACCTGCATTTGCACAAACATTGGAGGATGCTACTATAATTTGTAAGTCCAAATCTTTCGACCCTTGGAGGAAGCGCAGAAGGCTTGACTCCGGTCTAATGGCCCTAGTGAGGTGCCAACTATCTCTGGCTAATGAGTTAACTGCAATTGCTATACCAGGACACATGCAGTTAGCCAGGAGTGCATGATTGCACTTAGATAAGGGACTTTAGGACCGGTTATATCCTCCCCCTCTTCCAGCGATCGGAAGGGTTCTTTTTTGTACATCCGTTGAGTATACCACCGTAGGTGTACTTTGGATGACAATGGTCCTTTTAATTTCTCCAACGCGCTTCTGGGCGTTTATAACAGGATTCTCTGAGCCATGACTTTATATTTGCCTAGGTCTTTTCATGTTCAAAGGTCAGGCTTGTACATGTAGTTCGGTTTTCTCTTCAGGAGATCCGATGAGATTTTAGTTGTCTCCAACTATGATCTCTAATCCTGTTCTTTGCACAGATGCAAAGACAACCTTCAGTATGAATCTTTGACTTGTCAAGTGATTCTCTTGGTTGTACATTTATTTGTTATACTTATATTTCTTCATTTGAATAGACGTCCCGAAGTCTATTCAGGCATTTTAAGGAAATGTGGAAATTATCTTTACAAGATATCCACGGAGGTATGCCGTCACAACATCCAATAACGGCATATCCATAATTTCCCTTCGCCAAATCGTAAGGGATTCACTTTTGATAACTTAGGGAGATTGATGCATCATTTATGAGACATGCTCATTTGAATTTGTTCGATCCCTAGTTTCAGCGAATTTTTCCTTGGGCTATAGGTTGTACCGTATAGCATACGATTTTATATTTATTTTTCTTATGTTTGCAATACTTTGTTTTATCCACAGGTTTGACACCTTTTAGTGTCTGGACTTCAGGTCCGAACATTTCACGTTTCATAAGTGAGTCCAGCTCATCTTTTACTGCCACGTTTCACGTTTGGCCAATCTCTACGTTTGCCTTCTAGCAACGGAGTGTGGAACGATAATTTACAAACATCATCGCCATTGCGATGTATATGGCAATATGATACGTGAATACATTGTCGACAATTTATGTTCTATCTGTCCAACACCTCCCCAGTACGTACAACATTTACTTAATTTCACTTTTTCCCGGTAATTCCTCTGCAGTGGATTCCGGGAAGGGTGATGGTGTGGACAGGAGCTCATTGTCCTGTGGTAGTATTGTCTTAAGGTCTCCAGGAGTTTCTTGTCCTAGGAGCCTGGTGGTCTGCCTCTTTTCTGTTGAGGATCAGCCACTTCTGCTGCTGGTGGATTGCATCCATTCTCGGGGATGTCAATCCTAGCTGGAGTTTTTGCAGCAGGGATGTGTGATCTGACAATCTTCTGGTTGTCAATAAATGATTCCGGTAATTGGTAGACAGTGTTCTGTATGTGGAGGATCTTCGGGATCTCATCTACACATTGTATTGTTACCGGATCATAGTGGGTCAAACTTTTTGTATCCCACGTTATAATTTTCTTCGCGCCAGATTTTCTAGTATCTGGGCATATTTTTGGGAAACTCGTCTCATCGAAATCACAGTCTTCAAGATGTACCTTAAATGCGTCCCCCGTTTGGGGTTCTAGGTATCTTATAAGTGAGGGTGAGTCAAACCCTGCATGGATACCTAGGCGACGTTGAGTACCGTTTTGGTCCTCTTTGGTGGTGCAATGGGGATTTAAGACTGCGCGACCGAAGATTCTCAGATGAGAAATGTTCGGTGGCATTCCATATGCAAGTTGCATTGGAGACTCTGACCTCCAGAGGGTCTTATTTTCATTTACGATGCAGCATGCATAGTTTGCATGTCCCCATGCATCCATAGGCAATCGGGATTTAATGGATGTTCAGTCCATTGGAGTCTACTTTTCAGTGACTCTGCCGACCCATTTTGGGTATGAACATGCAGCACTTGGATGTTCATTTTCAATCCCCGTTGATTGGCAGTACTCTTGAAAAGACTGGGAGGTATATTTCCCAACATTAACCAGGCTTATTTACAACATTTTATTGTCTGGGAAATGTGCCCGCAACATTTTTATTTCTGTGCCAATAGCTTTGGAAAAGCTAAGTTGCGGGTCTGTAGTAGACACACGTACGAATATTCTGAGGATGCATTTATCAGTACAGTGAAGTACTGAAATAGCCCACTAGGGGTGGTGGATTTTATCCACATCTATCTCCTTGTATTCTTTTTGAGGAAGCGTGGAGATTCTTTTTCTACTTATCGTGGAGATGGCCTTGCAATTAGTTTTCCCTTATAGGAAGGGATGCGAGGGATTTTTTTTTTCTTCTGAAGAATCTCCTGGTTCTTCAAGTCATACCCATAAGATAAGATGTGATGCATCATCACAAATCCAGGGTGGCCAAGTCCATCATGCCGTAGTAAAAACTCGGCTGATGTCGGGCACTTCAGGTGCTCCGTTTAATTCTGCTTCCTTTCTCCGAATCTTCGTATGGTAGAGGCCTATAAGGCTCTCAAAACGTTCAAGTGTGGATTTTACTCCTTTTTCTTGAGACGTTGCATACGGTAATTTTTCATTTACATTTGCTGTTTCTAAGTGGGATCCGTTGAAACGGATGTCCTTGAGACTTAGAAAGTTTCTTTTGGAATTCGGAGGGATTAGTGCATCCATTATTTTTGTGTCGTTTGGGGGCAACTGTGTTGCATTCCCTGGATCTTCAATATAGCCCTGATATTGGGCTTTGTATTGAAAGAGATCGTACGTGTTTATTGTCTACTAATTATTTATGAGAGCAGTTTCATCTTATTAAAAGATGAATCATTAGGCACATGCATATTCAAATAAACATTTTCATTTATTGTCTACTAAACATTTTCATTCAGAACAAATTTCATAATGAAAATGCTCTCATAAATTATTCTCAAAACAAATTGCTAAGATAAAAATAAAGGCTAATCAAGCAAGTCATCATTTTCGAAGTTGTCAGCTGAAAACTTGACTGGAGCATCAGAGGTCATCAGGTTTGTTTCAGCTTTATTTTTCTTGTTCTCTTTATACAAATCCTGGAGGTGCGGCGAAGTTCGGTACATTTTGGACCATTTGCTTTCCATGCCACAATTATGGCACTAGTCTTCTCATTCCCTCTTGGGTGGGGGTGAATCATTTTTGTCATTTCTGTGCCACGTGAACTTCCGCTTACTTTCATTATTTCACTGCTGCTGTACATGGCCCTTGGCATTTTTCTGTTGACCCCCCTTCTGTGGTCTTTCTTTTCTTTTATTATCTCTCT
The DNA here is from genome assembly GCA_030789695.1 of Scilla litardierei. Taxonomy (NCBI): domain Eukaryota; kingdom Viridiplantae; phylum Streptophyta; class Magnoliopsida; order Asparagales; family Asparagaceae; genus Scilla; species Scilla litardierei. The sequence goes on along the minus strand of CM061134.1, from coordinate 221,470,913 downwards.
TCTTTTTGAAGGAAGAGGAATAGTGAGCTTCTGGTGGGGGGCAGTGCCGGGGAGCGTATATTGTGAGTGGAGAGAAGAAGCTCTCTGTTTTGTTCGGCCATGAGTAAACATGACAGCAGCTCGGAATACTTGGTGAACTTGCGTTCACGGTATTGCTGCATGAGTATCGCATCTTTTTCATGGAAGGACGTATACGTCTTTTCCAACATGCGATTTTCTGAGACTTTCTCACCACACAACTTCAGGCGTGTGGTGATGCAAAAAATTGCTGAGTTGTACTCAGCAGTGGACTTTAAGTTCTGCAGTCTCAGGTTCTCCCACTCGTATCGTGCCCTTGGGAGTATAACCTCTTTCTGATGTTTATACCTGTCCTCAAGGGCAGTCCATAGCTCAAGTGGATCTTCGACCGTAAGGTATTCAGCCTTTAAGGTCTTGTCCACATGGCGGCGAATATAGATGATGGATTGCGCCTTCTCTATATCGCTAACATTTTCTTTTTAGTCACAGCAGCGGTGATGGACTTTGCCCGCAGTTGAAACTTTGCATCTAGCTGCCAGCTTAGATAGTTTCTACCTGATGCTTCCAGTACTTCGAAATTAATGCTTGCAATATTAGCCATTTATCTAGCAGAGCACAAACATGCATGAATTAATAATTAATTCAGAGAAAACATTTTCATGCGGAGGCAATATTTAACGAAAAACTAAATGTGTGGATCGGCCAGTCCCACAAGAAAGAGTCCAAAAAAGTCCACAGTCCAAATTATACAAATTTGCAGCTTAAAGAAAATGAAAATACGACTTTGGAAACCCCGTGGGTCCCATATGATATCTCCATCTTCAAGCGTGGCATTCGTCTCCATGGAAGTTGGTCTTCTTTCTTTGACATTTACATAAATTCCTCACTACAATTTCTCTCAAAAATAAAAGAAAAGTGCGGGAAATAAACTGTGGGACTAAACGGCCGATCCAAAAACCACATTTAGCAATTCATGCAGAAATATTGTGCTCATCAACATTTTCATCAGACATTTTCATCACAGGCATCACAGGCATTTAATATTCGCAGAGATGGATAAATAATTTAAACACTTAATAATTATTGGACCACTGGGCAACGTCATACACCGTTAGGTTAGGTTACTAACGGCAGAGCGGTCGCAGGATCTTCCTAATTATTAAGTTTTAAATACAATGCACAACCACGCATATAATATCCAACAGAATATACCAGAGATGCAAAGCATGTAAATACGATTTTTGCAGAAAAAAAATCATTACAATGCAAAGGTTGTAAATTGAATGGGTTTAATCAATTAAATTGATTAAGAGCCCAAAATAAGCATTTTCTTTGTCAGAGGGAAAAGTTTCCCTCATCATCCCAAAAGCCCCCCCAAGAATCCCCAAAAAGTCCTCGCCTGCCCGATATTTGTCCCGTAATTTACCGTGATTTTTCACGAATATTTTGCCCTTAAATCCCCTTTTAAATTAATTTTTAGGCTAGCAAGTTGCCTTTTAAGGCTTGTTAATAGCCTTTGCCTCCCCCAATTTTTTTTTCTTTCAGATAAAACAGCATGCGGGTCTGAAGCCCGCAGTCGGCCTATGGGCTTCAGGCCCATAGGCTTTTTTTGAAATCTGTGGGCCTGAAGCCCACAGATCTGCTGTGTGCTTCAGGCCCACAGATCTGGAATTTTTTTTTGTTGAATTCTGTGAGCCTGAAGCCCACAGATCTGATGTGGGCTTCAGGCCCACAGATCTGGAAATTTAATTTTTTTTTTGTTTCCCCCTAGGGTTTCATGGGGGGGCCGGCGCCGCCGCCGCCCCCTGCAGGGGGGCGCGGCCGCCGGGGCCGCCGCCCCCTCAAGGGGGGGGGCGCGGCCGCGGAGGCCCCCCCTGCAGGGGGGAGCGGCCAGGGCCGCCCCCCTGCAGGGGGCGCGGCCTCGGGGGCCGCCGCCCCCTGCAGGAGGGGCGGCGGGGGCCGTCGCCCCCTGCAGGGGGAGGCGGCCAAGGGGGCCGCCCCCTGCAGGGGCGGCGGCGGGGGCCGCCCCCCTTGCAGGGGGAGGCGTGCAGGGGGCGGCGGCGGGGCCGCCCCCCCTACAGGGGGCGGCGGCCAGGGTGGGGGGGGGGGGTTTTCTGGCGAGGGGGGGTTCCGGCGAGGGGTTTGGGGGGGGTCCGGTGACGACTAGCCGCCGGAGGGTTCAAAATTGGGTTTTTACCCTAAAAATTGAGTTTTGGGGATGAAAAATCCGTCGTTTTCAAGGCGACGATGAATCCCCATGACGATCTTGCGAGATTTAGGGGAGGGACAATCATACGTATGATTAAAAATATCGTTTTTAGTATTTTTACCTCTATATTCGTCCTCCGGATATAGCGACGGTTGCTCGAAGCCCTACGCGGATGACGACCCTTGATGGAGGAAGCCTTGCACCGCGCTCGTGGATCTCCCGTCTCGCCTTCGCCTTCGCCTTCGCAACGAACGGAAAAAAAATTTTGTGGAAAAGAAAATGTTTAGAGTCGTGCTGATAACGTGTTATGAATCAACTACTGAGGGGAGAGCCCTCAGGTCAATATTTATAGGCAATGGGGAGAATACAAGATGGGTTTACAATGATATGGGTCTATCTCTAGGATAGCCCAGAATCTCACCCAACTACAGTTAAATACCCGTTCACAACAAGTACCAATATATCTCAATAATATATACAAAAAATTCTTCACTCTCAATCTCAAAACAACTCGTGTTAATGAAACACAAGGAACCCTTTGATCCATCCATTGTTTTATTCCAAACAAAAAAAGAATGTTGTCAAGAGGTGAACCATTTGTGTGCCATTGTATACATTTAAGAAACCTAAATTGTTTGTCCATAAAAATCTATGGGGATCATCATTAATTAGTAACACACAGATCAAATCTTTTCTAAATATAAATATTACCACACCTATTAAGCTCAACATGCCATAAAAAGCATTGACATCATGGCATGAAAAAAAACACATACGAAGAGGATGTGGTGCACGCCCGCAACCGTAAAGAAGAGAGACGTGTAGATGTGTGCTCGCGTTGGTATCGTTGGGGGTTAAAAGGGGGGAAAGCGCGGATTATAGTGCAAAAAACGCAATGGGCCAAAGTGAAAAAAGACTGATGGCAAACCCATAAATATGTGGAATAAGAAGGGGGTTTGGTTTTATGAAGCAATGGCAACCTTGCAAATAATGTGAAAGAGATGAGTTTTTGTTTGGGTTCTATGCTGCCTCACCCCATACCCCCACCCCCCCATACCCCCACTCCAAGTGGGCCCACCATGCCCATGTGGCATACCCTAAGCCAACCTTTTGTCCTATTGGATTTGTCCTAGTAGAACAAAGTCCCTCATTTGTAATATATATACACACAATAAATTATGTCTAGTGCTACTATATGCACCGAAGGATGCGAGGGCTGTAACGGCCTGTATTTTTCCAATACATTTAAATTGAGTAATTAAAGTAATTTCATTTTAAAAGACATTTTGCAATGGTTTGTCAGGAGTTTTAAATGATTTCAAAAAAAATCTATAAAAATATTTTAAAACACTAGACTTGTTATATTGTATTTCAGTATTTTCAGATTTCCTCAAATACTCAAAACATTTCTGTTAAAATTCATTTTCAAAAATTACCGTTTTGATTCGACGAATTTATTTTCTATACAAACGTCTTCAAATTGATTTCAAACTTCTACAGTAACATTCAATGATCATTTAGAGCTTCCTACATTAATTTCGTAATTTTCTGAAGTCAAATCAGTAGAGAACCCGCAAACCTGCTTCCAAAACGTTTTGGCCTAAAACTTGTATTTCCGTAGCCCAACCCTGAAACGGACTTCGTATTCGCCATCCTCGCGACGATACGATCCAGTGGGTATGTTTTCGTAATTTTTTGGACACGTTTACTAGTAGGGAAAAAATCGTAATTTTGTATTTTTTGACATTATCTACTAATTACATTTTAAACCTTTTTTTTACTTAATTACTAATTACACTATTAACTAGTTTAATTAACTTTTACCTACCTAACACGTTAGCAACCCATGTGTTTCATGGTTGCTTAAAATTCCACACTTAGTCAATTATACACCTAACATCATTAATTTTTCTTGACTAAGTATTTAATTACGACTTAATTTTATATTAATTAAATTAATTTATAAAACCCCCTCCCTCTTCTTCTCAGTGCACACCTGAACCCAAGCCCCCCGTTCAAAAAAAACCCGCTCACTTCTCTAACTCTCCCTCCATCGTTCTCGCACCCACCGCCTCGGCCCATGCCCCTCCGGCTGTCGACCGCCGCTCGCCGCTCCTCAGCGCCAACCGCCGCCGCCCGAAGCACCGGAGTGCCTCATCGCCGGTCCCGTCGCCGCAGGAACTCCCCATAGCACCCCTCGAGTCCCCGCCGCCGCTACATCGCCCGCCGCTGCCCGCCGCTCCGCCGCCATCCGCCGTGCCGCCTCGCTCGTCGCCCCGACGATCTCCGACCACGCAGGCGACGCCCCGAGCCCCCCAGCTCCGACGCAGAGCCTCCCTCCGGCGTTAGATACGGCGGATGAGTGAGTTGATTCAAGGGCAAACTTGTAAATATGGAGAACTTTCGTAATTTTCGATTTTTAATTAATTATACAAGGGTTTTACAGTAATAAATCCATAACTAATTATACAGTGGCCAGAAAAATGTACGGATAGCCCCAGAAAATCAGAAACGATATTTCGGATCCATTGGTGCTAGTCTCACTGCGATCAGATGCCTATTTTTTCAGAATAAATTTTTGAACCTTAATATTAAATAGTTATAATTCATTCTAAAAATCGTAGCTCGCTGGTTTTACGTACAATAATATGTGATAAAATTATATGTGATAATAGACTTCAAGACGGTCATTTTGACTGCTTATTCAAGCTATTCGGACTTGTATTGCTCCCGTAAGAAATTACGGAAAATACGCGTCACTTGAATAATCTCGGTTTTTAAACTATTTTGAGTTTCTAAAAATTATAAAAATTACTATGGACTTCAGAAAAATATTCCTTCCTGCAGTAAAACTATTTTTATCATATATAGCCTATATAAAAATTTAGAACGCTTTCCGACATCGTTTCAACAGTTTTAAAAATCGAAACGACCAATTTAAATAAATAAGAAATCGTGTATTCTCTAACTAATTGTTATTGTATTTGCAGGCATCGAATCTCGTGCATCAGCACTAGATCCAGTCCCGGCTCACTACCATCACCTCGAAGATAGTAAGTCACAGTAAATTCTAACTTTAGAAATCTAGCTAGTGTACTTGATGGAAACACCGCATGCTCGAAGCATGGATCGGTACCTTAGTTGTTGGACTTCACACATTGCTCAGGACTGACATTCTCTCTTGAGGTTTCTGCCTTGACTTTTCAACAAGCAAAGATCTTTGGAGTATCGTTAACGCGTATGAACATAGGACTTAACCTCTAGTCTCGGAACAGTTATTGACCTGAACAGATTGACATGCTTGACAGAAAGATTGTAACTGGAAATGTGAGAACAGTAAATGACTCGTAAAACTGCAAAGAATGGTAACCTGCACAGACACTTGGGGTTTTGAGGTAACTTATAATTGCGGAAGTGCGGGAGCGACTAGTCCAGACTTTGTTGTCACCATGCGGGTTCTAGCAACCCATAACAGTGCCGGTGACAACCATCACAGATCACAGATCACAGATTATTGCACAGTACTCAGAGAATTGGTTCGCCCGGGTAGCAACAGCGGCAAGAGTTGGCCTCTTGGTTGCTCACTGTACTTCCCGTTAGAAGTCACAAACTAGAATAGGCACAAGTACACTCATTATTGTTATAGTCATTGCTATCGTCTTAGTTATTCTTGTACGTCACTAGTCGTACTCGCGCGGTCACCTTTACTTTACTTGTCACCCTTGCATGCTTGACTTGATGTACTTTACTTATCGCACTTGCATGCTTGTCTGTCCTTACTTTACTTTCCGCACTTGTTTACCATAGCCTGCTCCATATTTGTGCACTCCTCTTTTTCTATTGCTAGAATTGTTGTAACTTACCTTCGGTTCCATTTATGGCACCGACAGACAAAGACCTGATCGAGGACATTGCCCCAGAGTTCGTGGAGCCTACACTTGATCCTGAAGCTGCAGAGTTTTATTTACTTTATTGTTGGTGTGTGGGTTGTACTGTGTATTTACTTTTCCGCACTTCTTTTCAGAGAGTGTGCTGGTGGTGGTTGTACTTTAATTTGGACTGTAATAACGTCTGTACGCTGGTTTTGAGTATTGTGATGCATCTCTGAGTTGTGGCTATGCTGATTTCACTGGTAAACTGCGGAACCTGCGAATAAACCAAATAAGTAACGGGCCCCCGAGAGCGGGTCGTTACAAGGGCTGAAAGTTCCAACCCAAGGGTATAAGTTTAATTTGCAATACGATAATTTTCAAATTCATAAATCGAAAAATAAAGAATTATAATTGCAGCTATAAACTAACCAAAGAGGTCTAAATGAAAATTTATTTATTTATTTATTGAGAAATATGGATGTAGGCATTAACATGAAGAATTTCATCATATGCTCCCTTTAAAAAGTTCATCTTAACAAAAAAATTCAAATTTTTTTGGATGGTTGGCACCGTTTTGCTCGTTTTAGTTGTTACAAAAAAAATCAATAAATTGGCAATGAATAGATCAACGAACGAAACATTTTGGATTCATTAGATATTTTCACACATAGTGGTTTTAGATTATGATGATCAAAATGAGTGGTGTCAATCAAGAGAAACACGCAATGTCTAACATAGAATTTTTTTTTAAATTTTGTCACAATCAAAAAAGCAACAATAGATTTTGTCACAGATAAAAAAGAAAAAAAATTAAAAAACAAATGAACAAATACTGGTGTAAGCAAGCAACAATAGACTTTGTCATAAGCGGAAAAAAGATTGAGAAAGAAGGAAAAAGGTTTTGCAAACCTAAGTGCTTGAAGCATTGACATTTGGCATTGAATCCCAAAACCATGCCACTTTAGTTATGTTTAAACACATTTCTTGTCGCCCGAGCCTCTTGCCCTAATGCGCTCTCACCCCCTCCTTTGTGAGAGTTCGATGGTTAGATGTTTTGCTATACCACAAAAAACACATTTCTCGTACTTTTGTTTTCTTTTTCTTGTTATAATGTTTAGTTTGATAATGATGGAATTTGACGAGAATGAATATTAAAATAGTACCCCCTTTTTTCACAAATAAACATAGATGGCTTTTCAGTAATTTGTTCATAGCGAATATTTCCAGATCTGGTTAAGCTAGTTGCACTTCGTTTTTTTTCTAAACACACATCACTCTAAAGACATTGCACTAATTTTCAAAAAATTTAAGCTCGCCACTGTTTTCCATGTTTTACACACTTCTCTTCAAACCAATCCTCCTTGTTACCCCTCCTCTCATTTCTCATCCAACTCCTCTGTCGCCACCGCGTCCCAATATCCTCCCTCCAACTCCTCTCCCTTCTCCACCTTATACACAACCAACTCTTCTTCTTCCTCCTATTCATCATCACACTGCCTTGTATCTCGCAGCTTCTTCTCTAAAGAATTCAATTAAACTTAATTTTATAAAAAAAATCAATAAAATCCAAAGAACAAGAAACCTGATAAAAATAAACTAAAATCCTAAGAATAAAAATTGATGTGTTCGAAATATTAAGGCCAATCGCCATATATGACTCAAACATATATGCACAAACATCAAATACGATGTTTAGGTTTGAATGCTCACGCACCATAAGGAATTTTTGAAAAAGTGTTGCTTGGGCTTAGTTGCTCGAGTTTGAGAACCTGAGCTACAATTACGTGATAGATGAGGATGATGAGTATAGAGAGAAGGAGAGTTGACGGTGACAGAGACGGAGAGGAGATGATGATGGTGTTGGGATAGTGCGGAGAGAAGTTGAGGCGGCAGGAGCGACGGATGTGGCAAAAATGTAGTTTAGTGTAAAGACAAAAAAGGATAGGATAATTACTAAAAAAATAATGGCAAACTTGCAATAAAAAGTGAGGAGTGTTTATGAAAAATTGAAGGGCAACTAGCAGCTCCATTTTTCGCGCGAAGGGAAGGAAGCCAACGCATCTCCGTCAGAATCGGGTCGGATCCTGTCTGGATCCGTCAGTTTCCTTTCTATATTATATATTCTATTCTCAGACATTTTATTTTAAAAAAATAATTTTCCATTTTTAAAAATTGTAAAGCTCGCTCTTCTCCCTTCGTCCCTTTTCTCCTCTCTCCCACAATTCTTCTTTCTTTCTTTCTCTCAATTTTTTCCTTGCCTCAAAAACGCCAACTTTTTGAGGAAGAAATTGAGACAAAGAAAAGGGGCCAAAAATAAAAGATTGAATTTTTGAGGAATTGGGAGGAGAAAAAACAAAAATAAAAAATGGCAGTGGATCATTACAAAGTGTTGAAGGTTGCCAAGGGCGCAAGCGATGAAGAACTCAAGAAGGCCTACCGGAAATTGGCCATGAAATGGCATCCTGATAAGAATCCCAACAACAAGAAGGAAGCCGAGGCTAAATTCAAGGAGCTCTCTGAAGCCTATGATGTGAGAAAAAAACAAGAAAACTTATTTCCTGATTTTGTTTTTTAAATTTCTAATTGCCCTTGGATAGAAGCATGTTTCGTTTATTTGATTGTGATATGGAATCGAGAATGCGTGATGATGCAATTCTTTTATTTCTTATTTGGGCCTCTAATTGTATGTAGTTAGAAATTTGATGGGGTTTGATCACACATTTCATTCATTTTTTATTGGTATGGTATTTTAATTTACTTGGATTTTTCTTCATCTCCCTCATAACGAAAAATATATTGATGAATTAAAACTGAGCCCTGAATCGTAGAACAATATTTTTTCCCCCCATTGTCAATGAGGAAAAAAATTATAGATGCAAATTTTCCTTTCAAATTTAAATTTAAATGAAATTTCATGATTTGGGGTTTCCTGTTTGCAAAAGGGCTAAATGAGGGTAGTTTGTGAAGGGGGTTGACTACTTTCAGATTATTTTGTGATCTTCCGTTTAACAGACAACCCTTTTCACCCTAATTCTTTCTTCTCAGGTCTTGAGTGATCCTCAGAGAAGAAAAGTCTATGATCAGTTCGGAGATGAGGGTGTGGACAGCTTGCCATCTTCCAACACGGGTGGTGATTTCTATGGCAATAATCGAAATGCAGAGGACATATTTGCCGAGTTCTTCGGGAGCAGTCCCTTCGAGTTTGCTAACATCGGACGGGCAAAGTCCATGAGGTACCAGTCGACTGACGGAAATGGGATGTTTGGCGGGGGAGAAAACGGCTTCCGGTCGTGCAACGGTGGCGGCAAGGCCGTTGGAGGAGGAAAGGCTCGAAAAGCACCGCCAGTGGAGAGCAAGTTGGGGTGCAGCCTTGAAGAGCTCTACACCGGATCAACGAGAAAGATGAAGATATCTAGAAATGTTGTCAAATCGAATGGGTGAGTCTTATCATTCCTACATGTTATGTATCTGTTTGCTCTTTAACATGCATTTTAAGGGATCCCATAATGTTGAATTTTAATTCTATCTTTAAATCAAAAAAACATTCAAGAACATCTATAGAATATAGATGTGCATGTTTCCTTGCTAGTAAGAAATCTATGGTTTGGATGGTTGCACCTTTGGATGTTTGATGTCGATTCCTAGTGACACAATTAGGGTTCTCCAATCAGCAATCCGATATTAAAAGAAGGTGACCAAAAAAATTAATAATAATGAGATACATGAAAGGGAGAGGGAAAAGGAGGGCGACAAGAGGGGGAACTAAAGATTTAATGAAGAGAGACGCATATGTTAATTTGTTCTTACTCTCTTCCTTCTTCTGTTTTATTCATTATGTTTTGATTTAAATTCTAAATAATTTATGCTTTTAGTTTTTTTCCTGAATTCTATGACAATTACTGCTTATATTTAAACATGAAATGGTTGGACCAATATTTTTTATTTTTTGATGTATGAAAGAACTTCCTTAAAAAGAAAACATTTGTGCATTATCTGTAATTTGACTCGATATCCGTTTAAAGAAGTTTACTCTTAACACAAATCGTTGGAGTGCAACTATCTTTTAGTGTCTATGTAAATTGGGTTACAATTATAATATTATGTCTTTCATCTGTTTCACCTTTGCCATTTTGACTATATAGCATGCAGTTTGGTCCATCTCTCATCTCCATATCAACAATTGATCCAAAATTTATTCCGTTTGGTGAATTCTGGTAGAACTGGCAAATTGATCTAGATCTGCAGGTAGACAAAAATGAGGGTCTGAATGAGAACATGTATAGATTTGATAAAATGAGTGATGGAAACTATTCGATGTCCTCAAGTGTGACGACTGTCTAGTGACCATCTATTTTCAATAGTTTGACATATTTCAAGCAAATCACAGGTATAAACTTGACATCTAAGGCTTGATGCAACCAGTAATTATTTCAATGCAATGAAAGAAATATATATAGCTGCCAAGATGACAAGTGAAACATATAGAGGTGGTTTAGAAACCTAAACCAGTAATAACAGTTAGGAGAATTAATGATTGAAGTCTGTGCAAGCTGGGTTTGATTTTAAAAAATGTGTTGGGTGACTGAACTTAAATTGAAGTATTGATTGTTAGGTCATGCATACTTGCATTTAAAGATAGAAATAAAAAGAAAATAGAAGGACCAGCATTATTGAATCTATCCACTTTTGTAATTCTTCTCCTTGTTAACGTTCTTTGGCAACTGCTTACTGCAAATTTTACTTTCGTGTGGAATTTCATTGCTTTTCGTTGTATCCTTGTGGGAATAGTCAGTTGCTCTTTTATCACTGCATCCTGTCAGGATAATTTGTGTGACGGTAAATACACCATCACAAAATTGCAGACTGTTGTTTTGAGTTGTATGGCAGGCCAGTAGCTTCGAATAACTGTATAGATATGGATGTTGCATTAACATGACAATTGTATTATATCGACCCTAGGCCGGACATTTTTACTAGGGATTGTGAACTTGTTTGATTGCTCATATGATTGCATTATACAAAAATATTACAGACGACTTGTACCAGAATCCGAGATACTAACAGTAGATGTGAAGCCCGGATGGAAGCAAGGGACGAAGATAACTTTCCCAGATAAGGGGAACGAGCAGCCAGGCCTACTTCCTGCTGACCTAGTCTTTGTCATCGATGAGAAGCCTCACGACATCTACCAGAGAGACGGCAACGATCTGATCATAAACCAGAAGATTTCACTGTCAGAAGCTCTTGCAGGGACAACACTGAACTTAAAAACACTTGATGGCCGCAATCTCTCGATCCCGGTGACCGATATCGTGAGCCCCGGGTATGAGCTGGCGATCGCCAACGAGGGAATGCCGATTGTGAGGGAGCCCAGAAGGAAGGGGGCCCTGATTATCAAGTTTGAGGTGAAGTTCCCCACCAAGTTGACATCTGAGCAACGAGCAGGCATCAAGCGCATATTGGGCAGTTGACACTTGAAGAACAAAACACCAGTGACTGCAATTTCCTTCTATTCACAGAAATTATCTTCAAAAAAATGTCTTGAGAGTCAGTTATGTTACTCATGTATCTGAATGGTTATATGTTGCGTAAAAATGTATCACTGGTCGTGGCCATCAATTCTGAAAAAATGAATATAATTGTTCTACTCATTCAAAAACAATTTTTCGCCCTACACATTCATATTTAGGTCCAATCTCCGCTGTCCTTGGATTGGGATTGGAGTCCACCGAGTAATTTGTATATTTGCTTCAAGTTGTTACCATATTGCTTCTTTAATTCTTCATACAAAGTTAATTTACAATTATTTGTTTTCCTATACGGTTTTATCCATCAACGATATTGAAGATTGATGTTTATAAGCCTGGTTTGATGTTGATTGCATCAGTATATATTCGCATTATAGCATATGCGAATATAATATGCATGCTTGAGATGAGGTTTATCAATGACATTATATTAGTGTATGACAGTAGAAAAAAGAGAGCTTAGGCTAGTGTGTATCATTTGCAAACTAAAAGATTAGCAAGCTGAATTAATCCTAAAAGAGATGAAATCTACCATCAGTCAGAAGACGAGGGTGAAGGCGGTATAGCGATAACTCACCACAAGATATTTTGAAGCTGAAAAATTCAAGGGCTGCAAGCAACATATGATATCCTAAAACACTATGTCAATACATGGAATAGCCATTTGCTAAAGCAAATCAGAACTACAAGCAACATTGTTATTAGTTGACAGCCTTGAATCATACATGTACATGATACTGCTTCACCTATTGGACCGTCATTCAGATCTGAGTATTGATCTGCAAATTCAGCCAAATCCCTCAGTGACTAGCTGAAGATAGCAAAACAAGTGAGAGGCAGCTGGCAACTGCCGGAACAAAATAAAATTTTTCAGTGAGACATAAGTATCTACTTAACAACTATGCATTACATTAAGAAGCCAACATAAGGGCAGTGGCATTCAAGGTCACCGAGCAACTTGAGCCACAAGGTCTGCATATTCTTCGGGAACCCAGGACTCCACCTTCATGCTATCTTTCCCTACATACTTCACTCCAATGACTGTTGCTAGGCCTGAGAGATATCCAATGAATACGTAGATAAACATTTTTTTCACACACAAAAAGTAGACAGAATAAGAATTCACAATCAATTTCAGTGGGTTTGACCAGGGCAGCAAAATAGCAATGAATATGTTGTCATTTTGGAGAAATGAATATAACTAGGATGGAGGCTAGCATGAATCACATGAATCTTTACTGCAATTATCCAATTGGCAAAACAAAAACAGATGGGATAGGTCGCTTCTAAAAGCTTTGGAAAACTTGGTTGTTTGATCCATCGAAATGTTAGCAATCAGGTGGTACATTAGCCTTCAGGAATTCTAATAGCAAACAATACAGCAAAATTAACGGATAGCGACAGTACCACGACTATAAAGGCTATATTACATCGCATTCTCTCTCTTCAAGATATTAACAATTTGGTGTGGTTCATGCCTTATCATTGCGGTAGTTTAGCGGCGGCAGTTGTTGTGATTTGACATTCCAACTCTTCAAAAATTTCAATAGTGAACCTTAGTATTATCTGTAATATTGAATCTGAAAAGTGTTTCTCATTATGTTAGGATTTGAACCCTTTCCCCCATGCAACCACACACCCATAGTTGGACTAGAAGTCAGGTACCAACTGCCAAGCACTCTGTAATTCAAATTATGCCTAAACAGTAGCTCTTGATATGAAATATGTGCTTATCAACTATCCGTCAGCTTTCTTGCTGACAAATGACATATGTTAAAGCAGGATGTAATGGTCACTTAACAGGACAGCATGAAGCCCAAACCTAGTCATGAAGCGGAGAGCTTCAGACATTATATAATATTATTAGTAACACTAGCTACATCCCCTGATCCAAGAGGACCGCACGGGGTTGACACGTTAAGGAGCCCCAAGATGGAAGCCAAAAACATCCTTCTTGTCACACGTCACAACAGCTTGCTTGTTCTCAGAATGTTTGCCTACCCAAAAGAGCAGACCATGTATCCTTCAATAGTAAGACATGAATGTATTCACCATGGCAGCCTGTTGGCCCGGAGCCAACTTCTAGTTGAAAATTCTACTCGATTTTGGATGATCTAATCAGTAATTAATTAAGAGATGTACTTGGAATTTACACGAATCTTCTAAGCACAATAATTAGGAATTCTAATTTGGTAATAATAAGGAGTAATTCCATCTACAAGAAAATGAGAGATCTAATGTGTTTGATCATGTCCAGAAAAAATAAACTTAGATCAAACTTAGGCTTTGCACTCTTATGACAGAGGTGAGCAAGAAGGTAAATATTTAATGGCATTGTAATTTAAGGGGGAAACTAGTTGCAGAGCACCCAATAAAAGAAAGAGACAACAAGAGAGTTCGCAGTGCATAACAACCAAGAGAGGTAAGCATGAGAACGTGAAAGTTCACAGACTATGATCAAACCCTAATGGAAGGAAATTCAAGTTTATCTGACGTCATCTTACTGTTAATAGGTAATAGCTTAATAGTTGCATATATCTTGTGCAGCTCACAAGTGCTAGAGCCTCTTGCAGCTATGCAAAAGGTCTGGGTTCAAATCCTATGTTGCGGAACCTCTTGCAAAAGTCGGTCTGGGAGTCAAATCTCATGCCATGGCTACACCCTTTTCTCCACAGAAGAAGTGAAACATATATTAACTTGTATTTGATGGAGACAGGCTGATACTCACTATCATGGATGCGTCCATGTAAGAGTCTCTCCCCTCGCCAATGCTCCAAAGGTCTAAATCTGCGTCTGGAGCTCCTCCTCCTACCATCTTCCCAGACCATACCTGCACCTGGAAATGCAAAAAGAAAATGCAGGTAAATAGAAAAAATATGAAACTTTTAAGTAATTAAAAAGTTTCGAATAAAGCATGATTGTAGTCAAACCTGCAAGACTTTGCCTTCGTGAAGTAGATTTTTTTGTATTCAGTGTACGTCGTGTTGCTTTTTGTTTCATTTTTCCATTTGAAGGCTGTCTTGATGTTGTTTGATGTTCCTATGCCAACAATTTAGAAAGAAATTAACTTTAACACCATATAATGTTTACTTTAGACATGTACATGCACCAACCAAGAATGGTAAAAAAATTGGGCTTATCCCACAACAATTAGGTCTGATGTTCAAGCAAACCTAGAGATGAGAGGTGACAAGTAGCCAAGCCTATTTCATTGACATAGCAAAATAATTGGACCAAATCTTTTGTTCTATGTAAACATCATGTTCAACTTTTCATTCTCTACCTTCATCACCAATTGACTGACATACATAGACACATGCATACACAGACACAAGTTAGCCAGATATGACAAGGCATAACAAGTATAACAGCTAGTCTGCTACAATTAGTTTTCCCACATTGAAACCATGAAAAGATCTGTCTAATAATCCCCTAGAACACACCGCATGATACAAGGGAGTGTTTCTTTATAAAAACAACCACTTACTGGCACTGAAATTTTGTCACTATATTTGTGTATTGTCTTCAATGTGCCTGATAACCCCAGGAAATGACACATCTTACGTTTAAGCTTAACACAAAGCTGGATGGGCATAAATGGTTTATGCACCTTAGGGCGCTTAAATTTGCCTGATTTGGATTATCGGTTCAACATTGGAGGTAGAGTAGAGAAAAAAATTGAAGGAAGATAATATTGTACTGAATTTCCCAGCTTCATATGTTTGCCCACATTTAATCAAGTACGGATGACAAGAGAAGTTGAAAAAAATAATAAAAAAATAAGCAAATCATCTGGAAGAGGGGTTAACACCTTTTAACCCTTTTTTCTAAGGTCCCCCTGACCATTATTGCTATCAAGTGTGTCCAGGTCTCCTAGAGAACACGTCAAATCCCTTAGGCATGTGTTATCACCTTGCACCAGATACCATGCAATTACCAGGGAACCTCCTGCTACCATGCTTAAACTCAACAAATAGTCCCCAAAAATTCTTGATGGTGAGCTGGTTCTTGCTCAGAGAAGCTATTTTCCTCTCCCATTGGATTTCTCCCACCCTTTCTCCATCCCGCATCCCATCTCATCACCATGGATGAACATTTATGCAAGATCTCATTCCTTTGTTTCGCTCCATCTATCATCATATTCCCTTTGCCCTAAATCCTATTTACCTATCTATCTTGAGATCAATAATGACACATGATGTGATGGATCTCAACGTTCCTAAAGTCGCGTTTTGAGAAACCATGGTGGTGGCATGTCATCATAATGAAGCGATAAACTTTTAAGGCATTAGATTCCAATCTTTTTCAAGCAACTTTTGACCTCAAAAAAAGATACATATCATGTGCTTAAGATGGTCAGTGGACTTTCGGTTCAAATTTCATTGCGATGCAGCACTGTAAGGCAAATTCATGTCATAAGAGTTCAAGCAATTTGGACTCAAAGTATTGGCCTTCCAATGGAATATATCACCGGCCGAAATATGGATAAGATCACCCCATCTTTCTGCAAATGGGTTTCATTGTGCAGTGACGATCTCAACAAGTGGGGCAAATATGTATAAGTCAATTTCAAGCTCGATCTACTGACTCAGTTGGTAGACTCATCAATTTCCCTCTGCCTCAAAATCCTTTGCACAAGTTGTTGCTCTATCATGAGAAGCTAGCGGTTTTGCTCTTTTTGTGGAAATATTGGTCATAAAAAACGTCTTATTTGTATCTTGATGAGCTTAATTAGCAAGTGCAGAGGATAGTACACTTGCTAACATCACATCAATGTACCTCTCCTTTTGTATGATTTATCAGTCTAAAAGTCCCGCGCTCATCAAAACTAGGCATAGCCCCCCCCCCCCCCCCCCCCCCCCCCACCCCCCCCCCCCCCAAAAAAAAAAAAAAAAAAAAAAAACTAAAACTAAAACTCTCATCTCAGGCCCCCCAAAAAAACTCTCATCTCAGGGTGCTTAGAGCCCCTTGGAGGTACAACTGTTCAGCCGAATCCTTCTATATACAGTCTGATTAGCCCCTCTGAGGATCATGCAGCTAAAACCCAATTAGACTACGTGAATTCCCTAAACAACCCTCCCTTTCCAACCCCTAACCCCAACTTGCATGACATGACACCTCTTCTTGAATGTCTTTCAATAAACCTAGCCACACTCCTTATTTCAATTTTCTTACATAACCGCCTTTTGATCATAACTACTTCCCGCCTTCATCAAAACCCTACTTCACATTCAAACCTTCAGTACCCAGTCTGTTTAGCCCAAACCCATATCCATCTCCTAACTAATTAAACATTAACCCATTCCACATAAATCCTGTTGCATGTGCGTCTCTCATTGCATCCAGTCTGAAAACTTGAAAGGATGAATCAGTTTCAAATCAAGATTTCGAATTTGTTCCTGTTAGGACTCAGGATTCAATTAAGGTTTTATCTCAGTCCTGATCTCACTCAACACCATCATAACATCAGGAGTTCTCTCAATAGATTCCACTCTCTCAATTAAGGTTCGTGAGGATGTTCCTTATCACACAAACTTTATATGCTCTAAAAAACTAAACCTTTCTTTGTTCTTGAATTGTGATGTAGCACCTTTTGCAACCTTTTGCAAAGAAGCCATGTTGTAATGTCATCAACACCTCTTTGGATGAAAAGTTTACAACATTGAGCCTGTTGGGTAGCTCTGCCTAGCTCTATGAATATATTGAGTTGGAACTACCAAGAAGCATGGGTTCTTCAATGGTTCCACATTGTGCTTCCCTCCTCCACTCCATTTCTACATTCATTACCTTCGTATCAACGACTCGCCCTTCAAAATCTTAGTCAGTTTCCACTTTCAACAAACTGGATCTCATAATTTCCATGAGGGTTCCTTCAAAGGTTGATCAATGTAACAGTTCCAAGCCGTTTACATTGTAAAATTATGACGTATTTTTATTCAAATTATTTTAAATACTTTTTAGAAGTATTTTATGATTTTTAATGAATTTATAAATTTATTTCTATTTTTTTGTTAAAAATGTTAACCCGATAATTTAAACCCATTTAATTAAATCCTGAATAAATCCCAAAAATTAATTTCAAAGTCTAAATCTAAATTTCAAAATACAAAATTATTTAAATCAGAATATAAACTAAATCTGTTTCAGAATTAAATCAAAATCCTAGCAAAATAATAATTCTAATCTAATTAAAACCAATACGTACCTAATCTGTTTACACCCTAGACCCATTCACACTTTCTTTAAATCCGAATTTAAAATCAAATTAAATTTCAAATTTTAAACATTCAATTCTAAAAATTCAAAATTTAGAAATTACAAAAAATTGGATTCAAAGCTTTGGATTTCATAGTTAACATATTATACAATCCTAATAAATCTAAATTTCAATTACAAAATTTAAACATTCAAATCTAAATTTCAAGACTTAGGACTTATTTAAAACTTGATTGAAAACATGATTTGTTTTAAAAATTAAATCAACTTTTAACTAATTAAGTCTACTTCAAATTAAATAACCCAATCCCTTACTATATATATGTATAATAAAACACAATCTAAAAACACACCTCTTCCTCTCTCATCTATGTTTTCTCCCAAAAGAATTTGTCTCCATATTCCATTGTTGATTTCGCAAGAGATAGGTTCCCCGATTCCTTTTTTAGTTTTATTTAAGTTTACTTTTAGTTAATAAAATTTTAGAAGAATCTTATATTAAACTTAATTTATGAAAGAATTAATTCAAAGATGTAATTGGTCACGGTTTATATTGTGATCTCTTCGTATAGTTTTTATCTGCAATTTGGTCTTGGATATGAAATTTTGATTGAGATGGGTAAAGCTTGATTTTTGAGGCATTGTTATGTGAAGAAAACTTGATTTTTGGAGCATTTTTATGTGAAGAAAACCTTGATTTCTGGGACATTGTTATGTAAAGAAAAACTTGATTTTTTTTGTTATTGTTATGCTGAAATTTATTTAATTGGTATTTAATTTGATAGTGTATTAGGAACTTATAGTTTTAGCTATATTAATTGAAAATAGATTTTTAGAAAATTAAATATTGTATTATTCATGATTAACTAAAAGGTAAACTTGGTAACAAATATCTTAACCATTATTTTAAAATTTTAATTTATTGTAATTGAACCTTTCATATTACTAGCTTGATAATTATTATAGCATATTTACTGTAGCATGATGATGGATATGATGCCACTGTAATTGGCACTATAGCATCAATTTAAAGACAGTATATGTATCATTCAACCCAATATGAATAATTATTATAATACTGCATCAAATACATAGAATAGTTATATGACACATGGTGTATAGAAAACTCATTATCACAAAAGGTGCGGGATTGACGAATGTCTCCTACGATCGTACCTAGTCATGGGTGCGGAAAGATATTGATGGATACTACAGATTACAACCCAACAGTTGTAACCTGGATGGCAGCTGTTGGGGAATATTACAACTCATGATTTTCGGTTTGGATCTGAAATTGTAAGGGAAGGTTACGACCCGCAGATGTATCACAACGCTGCACCGTATGGAAAAATTATTAATCCATTTTGATCGTTGTTTTGAGCAGACGAAACACACAAATTACATATTGTGCCGTCAAACCTAAGTCATACGTTAGACTAGCATCATCATATACCTGACACCATATACTAGATATGTTAAATTGATATTAGTTTATTCATTGATCACATTACATATTATTTATTGTTAAGTCATGATTGTAGATGACTTGATTTATCATCCATGCTTGATATGTTACTGCATCGACTTGCATCATCATTGTTTTATGAATTTTTAATGATAAATACTTAAATGATTTTTAAAAATAATTATTATTATTAAAACCCATCGTGTATTTCTCGTTGACAAGATTCTCTTTTATTGAATGCCAGTCATGTTCGGAGAGCAACTTCATAAAAGCTAACCCTTTCTTGCATGTTGATGAAGAGAAACATGTGTTCTCAAAGATTGAACTTAGCTATTTTTAATTTCTTTATTATGTACGGATCCTATTTTGTACTGAACATAAAGCCTTTACTTTTATTTTTGTTTACCTTTTAATTTAGTTGTATTAATTAAACTCCAATTTTTTGAGATTGTTTTTCAGACTGAGATGTAATAATTGCAGTTTCAATTATTCTATTTGTTGCTTGTTAAAAATCCGGAGAACTTGTATGTGATTATTTATAGACATTAGATGTATTTAAATCAAGAGAAATGGAAAAAATTATACATCCTTTTCTTTTAATTTAAGTATGTCACGGACTTTTTGTTCCCTTCTACAGTGTAATGAGACGTGGGGTGTGACAATCGAGTATGTGGCTTATGGCTGATATGGTTAACTCTATAATGTTGTAAACTATTGCATACTTGAAAAGTTACATCATTGTAGATTTTCAACCTCCCTCCTCGCATAGACCTTGAAAAATAGCTTGCATATATGACGAGCTTGCTCATTGTAAGAGGGAAGATGTTTGTTTTTCCTTAATTTTTGGTAAATTATAGTATAGATCCACTAATTGTTAGCAATTTGCATACAATTTTGTTCCCACGTGGAATTTAGGAAGCGATGTCGTTTCCTTTAATAATGTTGCTCCCTTTTGTTTTTTTCTCAATTCTTACATGCTAATTGATGTAATATATGTCGGCACAACTACTTCTAACTAAATCAAAAGAATGAACCAACGCATCCATAAGCGTCTTGAAAATGTGTTCTGTAAATCTAGAGTGGATGAAGCTGTGTTCGAACAGTTCTCTTCATCATATGCAAGTTGTATGTAACAATCGTTTACTTATTCTTTTGCATGCCACTCATCTCAAGCAGCGTACCTTCAAAATTCTTCTAGATAATTTGCCTGCCACTACTGATGTGAACTTTTCTCTCTCTCAATGTGTTCAAGCTTTCAAAAGTTCATCTCACATTGGCAATCTTCTACTTGATACGTCTTCCAGACAATATTACCAACCTTCAACCTCCAACGGTATTTGAATGCTCTTCATACTCTCCCACCTACTCAACATGGTTTTTGGATCTTTTTTTTTGGAAAGCCTTGGGAAGACTAAGGAGATCTTGCATCTGCATGCAAAACATAATTGGATTAAGCACGCAATCACAACACCGGGTTTTTTAAATAATGAAGGAAGCTCAATGTGATCTATGTGGTTAAGTATCCAGCTGGCTCATAAGTGGACAAACAAAAAGATATCCGGAAAGTATTTGTTTACTATTTTAAAGATATATTCACTTCTTGATGTCCTACGCTACTTTACGCAGATTTTCCTTTTAAAAGAACATTGAGCCCGAAGCAGGTGATTGATCTAAGCATTATTCCATTGCGAAGGGAGATATCACACGGTAAAGTAATTCATCCATTAAGCACCAGGCGCAAATAGTCTATATGGCCATTTTCTATGAAGCTAGCTGGACCATTGTCGGTCCGTAGGTTGTCTCCGCCATCCAACACATTTTTTTGAGTGTGGATCATTTCCAGACAGCCAATCATACCATTCTAGCTCGCATCCCTAGAAAGAAAGTCCATGAATTTTCCTCTGATTTAGACCTATTGGGATTTGAAATGTTTTTTATAAAATTGTAACTATAATAAGGGGCATCTCTCTCCTGGTCTAGCATCAAGTAATCAAAGTCTGTTTGTTTTGGACATACAAATATCAGACAATTTTGCATAGCCTCAACATTATTACATTCTATGGTATAGATGAAATACAACAAGTTTTTTGCCCTAGAGCTGGATACCGCTAACGCTAATGACATGATGGAATGAATATTTATCCGTTACGGAAGGCATACGATTTGAGCTTGACAAAAAAAAGATTTCGCTCATTGATGCTACTACAATCTCTATCAACATTAATAGCAACTCTGAGGTTTCTCTTCTCTATCTCGACTTCTAAGACAGGGCTGTCCACGCTCACAATAAATGTTCATTTTGTGTCTTGAGGTTCTCTCTTTTCCTTGAGCGAGAAGCGTCCCATGTGAACTATAATATGATGTGAACTGTGAAGTCAATAAGAGGGCTCCTCCTCCTCATCCTATGTTCATCGATGATCTATTCTATTTAGAGAAGCCTTGAAGCATATAACGCAAGAGATCATAGAACTTGGTCGGTTCGGAGGGTAAATTTCTCTAAATCATATATCCTTTTTACCAATACTCTGATATCAAGATTCCCGGAGTCTCAGTGCGTTTCGTTAAGTCTCTATTGGCCTCAATCTTTTGCTACAACATGTGCATTACATTGCTCCATCCTTCAATTATCAAGGTATTAGAGAAGAGAATATAGGGTTTTTACGGACTAACCATGGGGATGCGCCATCTTAATATAAAAGCTTGGTATCATCTGAAATTCCATAACCATGGGGAGGCGCCATCTTTAAATAAAAGCTTGGTATCATCTGAAATTCCATAACCCAGGGTTTTTACGGACTAACCATGGGGAGGCGCCATCTTTATATAGAAGGTAGGCTTGGCTTTCATAAGTTAAAGCATGACAATCTAAGTTTATTTATGGAGATGACATGGAAGGTATTGGTTTTCTGGAGTAACTGGTCAAAATTTTGAAAGCAATTATTTTGCTTTATGTTCTCTTCTCGGACGAAAGTTTGTTTCCTTAACCTATTGGTCTGTGGTGAACAGTGAAAAACTCATTTTTTATGGATCACTGGATATATGCTTTACTGTTTCTTGTTTAAACCTGATGGTTGGGAAGAGAACCTTTCTCGAATGAAGGATTTGATGGTGCCTGCATCAAGTGAATGGAATGATAACTTTGATTTTGAGTCTGCAATACCTTCCACCCCTAATTGATCAGCACAGTCTAGTAGGCAATGACTCCCTCACACAGCCACCTTCGACAAATGACTCTTTCTCAAGTCGTTCATCCCACAAACTTCTATGCTCCTTATTGCCTAGTTCCTCGGTGTCGCTCGGGATACAAAATTGTTTTAAAATGGTCCATTTAGCTAATAGTGCTTTGCTCAAACACTTCATATTGGAGATGCTTGATTGATGTATTGAAAACTAAAGTGAGGACATCCATGGCAATCCAAGCAATTGATCCTACTAGTCCCATCTGAAAATAAGGTCTCAGGACAATCAAACATTTAATCCACGACGGTCCCCTATCTTTGGAAGTGTGTTTTGCTGATCGGTTGCCTATGGACGTAATTTGGTAAGGAGACAATCAAATTGCTGGAGAGTGCTGAACTATGATTCAATTACATGTGCGAAGACACTATTGCCTAGGTCTTGTGTCAAAGGCGATGTAAAGTTGTCTTCTCTGGGAAGTTGTCTGATGCGGCTGTCGCCTTGCATGGAACCAGTGTATAGGTACCTGCTATAACATGAATAATTCTAACCAATCATGTAAACCCAATCCCTGCATGACGATGGCCATCTAGTAAGGGGGCACCTCATCCTTACACAGTCACCTAAAGCAATGTTGATAGTATGACCCGTCCATCTCTTTCTGCATAGTCTCTTTCTGCATAGGCTAGGCGCAGTTTATCAAAGACATTAGAAGCTCTTTACTCACCCCAACTGAGATAGAGGAATGGATGTTCTTGAGACTATTCGCACTGTCTGCAGAACGAAAGGGGGTTGTGGCATATCGTCGACTTAACATACGTGGTAAGGCATTTGATTAGGACACTGCACAAAGTCTAAACACTTTGTCGCATCTCTTCGATACAGATACAGTAAAGATCATAGTGATCACCTCTGGTACCTACTACTACGTCAAGATCCAATTGATCGTGAACATCGTAAGGTGCTGCTCTTCGAGAATACGTTAGCAATCCTCAAATTCCCACTCCATGGATTATGAGCCATCAGGATGATGATGCATATAGCTTCTTCAACATCATCCCCAATTGGAAGTGTCATTTTTGCCATGATAATGTAATAGGTCTGTGCATGTACTGGCATCAAAAGCTGATTCAACCAAGGCTTTTGGTTTCTGACACTTTCCTACTCTCGTATTTTTTTCAATTGTTTTGAGTATTTCCCCCAATGGTGCCTATTTTACTTGAACGGCAATGAAATAGCTACGGCTAATTTACACCCAAAAATTATCAGGAAACCTCTCCTTGGGGAAACCCATTGGGGTGATGGGATCGAACTTGAGGCCAAATACTTCGGAAGGTGATGGTCATTTTACCTACCAGTCTTTTGGTGCATAATAACCATTTGATGCACATTTAGATTACCGCTACTGACATTACTTCATGGTTCAAGCAATTGCACTTAACTGTCAACGCATTCCATCATGCATGCAGTATTCTCTAACCATTTAATTTGCATGCCTAGATTCCTGCAAGGGGTAGCCGTATTTCATGGTATATAAAATGCACCTTCAAAATGTCAAACTACCTGTTTGTGTGTCCATGCAACACAAATGCTAAAGACCACCTGTGTAGCTCACATGCACACACAAGGAATATACACAAAATTATAAGACAGTGTGGAGTTCCTCTCCCTCTCAAGCACCGGTATGAGAGTAAGAAAGTAGAAGGTAGCACATTCATTTCCTATTAACTTCTTCCGACTTACCAAAATAACTAAGCTACAAAGTGGATCCCAATGGCTGATCCAAATTCTTCATCGTGATCCAATGTATTATCTCAAAGCATATCACAAGCCAAACATCAACGTGTAGTTTACACTGTTAATCTAGATCTACCTCACATACTCTCAACATGCGCATATAGAGAGGATAAGAGTAGAAGACAACACATCAGATTTCCTCAGCCATAACTTCTTTGAAGTAGCCAAGTAACTAAAATACACATCAAACCCCAATGACTGGTCCATCTAGATCCCCCACTGTATTAGTTCAAAAGCATAACACAAGCTAGTTCAAACCTATCTAACAACAACATGGCAGGTCACCTAAAAAGGTGCCTCCCGTGCATTGCGGCCAACATAAAATAACATAGGAACTACAAAATACGCATGAGAAATCTTCCAAAGTATGCCCGATCATTTTCATTCCTGGAAGTTGCCATAACACAACTTTCCAGCCCTGCATGCTTTACGCTATGTAGAAGTTGTTTTCGTAGCTGCAATGGATTTTGCAGGATTCAGTGCACATACAAGCGCATGAATCAAGTCCTCTGTTTGGATTTTGCAGTTGAAGCTGCATGATTTGTAAATTCACCAAATTGCAATTACTGGTTGGATTTCTCTAGAACAAGCTCTATTTTCTTCACCTCCTCTCAGGACAAGCCTGATCTCAGCCGGTAGCAAGGCAGCATCAGTGCCCAGGCAAAGCAGGTGCACCCTCTTCTTCTTATTTTTGCTGCTGCTGCTACTTGGGCGGGGGATCGGAGGTCGGGATTCTCAATTTTTGTTGCTGCTGCTGCTTCTCAACCTCATGCTGCTGCTACTTATTTTGTGGGGAAATAGGACATTAAGATTCGGGACTACTTTTTTTAGCATTTGTAACATTTGTTATATGCACATAATGTATATATTTATTTTATACACACAATTGTGTGTAATCCTACATAATCCGCATAAACTGAAAATAAACTGATTACGTGCTATGTATTGTTGGACCACACACATAATGAAACCACCTTGTAGAACACTAACTAACACTACAATATGTCAGTTGACATGTCATGTCGGATATGATGACCAAAAAATGGTTTGTATATGTACAAGAAACCAGAGTAGAACCTAACTTCCATAGCAATGCAGAAGTATGGATAAATAGAATGCAGCAAACCTCATTATCTTCAAGTAATAAGGAGTGCGTATTTTCCAACTGCTGATTTGTAAGACTAGTTGATTCTGAAGGACATGAGTTGCCTGTTGAAAATAGAAGGAAACACATAAGAACTCATAAAGTAAAATCCTACGACTAGCCACCAAAAGATGCTAAATTCAACATATTCTAATAGGCCCTGTTATTTGCAATGTGTCAAAATTATTCTGCTTTGTGAACATTTTTAATCTCTATCTTAACAATTTTTACATCCACTTTCAATATATGTGTACTAGAAAATACCGGTGCACACAGTACACAGGCTCCAACCCTTGTGTGCACGGGCTCCAACCCCACCCCACCACTCACATGGCATGGGTTCCACCTAGAAGTGGGTGTTTCAATGGGTGTGCATTTGGGTGCATGTGAAAATCAGGGGCGTGTGAAAAGTGTGGGTCTAAGTGTGGGTGTTGCCTTGAGTGCATGATTGTTTGGGAGAATAGGGGAGATGAGACCCCAAAGAGTGAGGTGGTCAATTCTTGGCCATCACTCTACCAACACATTTGCCCTAGATGGAAGATTCCAGTTTGTAATATGGATGACTTGTTTCTCTTGTGAAATCATCTAGGAACGTGAGCAATATACGTAATGATAAGGTAAAAGTAGCATGGATGTTTATTCTAAAAACGGAAACAAAAACATATGAAGGTGAGTTGCGCAAAAATCTGTGTAGACACCAGTGTTCTAAATATCGGACCAATATCCGATATATCAGTCGCAATATCGATTTTAACACTAAGCCGATACGATATAGGCTTATATATTGCGGTTTCCGATATTTGGAAAAATATCGCCGCAATAACGGGTTGCAACCAATATATCCCTTAAAAATATCGGCTACAATTCACGGTTTTTTAAAATAAAGTTAGCGGGTCGGTCTACTTGAAAGTAGATCCGACCCGAGTCACCCGACCCAAATCATTTGCTTAAAACGATGAGGAATCGGGATTTTTTTAGGAATAACCGCTAATTTGCCCTAAATCTAATCACGTCGCTCCAGTCCTCTCAACGCTTCGGACCTCATGCCGCTTAGCTCCGTCCGTCAAAAATTTCCGGTGACAATCGATTGAATTGCGTGGTCCGGCATTCAATCTTTGCAAGTGAGTGTTTTCCGATCAAGGTGAACAGTCGTGACCATTTTTTCAAATTTTCATTTTTTTTTCATTTTAGCCGCTGATATGACTCTTCGATATTTAGTCAATATCTCCGATATTCATGTTTAACGAGAGAGAGAAGTATAATTAAAACATACTTTTATTTGAGTTAGTATAGTTTATATCTTCTTAGATACATCTATGTTTGCATATGTCATCATTTTAACGCCTCCGAAATGATACTCCGATATTTAATCAATATCCCCGATATATCTCCTATATCCGCAATCCGATATCAAATTTTCTATGCCGATACGTGCCGGATATACGATATTTAGAACACTGGTAGATACACATGACACATACATATATGCATAAGCATATATACATATATATGTACACATAATAATGTAAATGTGCTATCAAAATTTTCTCGTGCGAACATCCTTTATTTTTATTTTTATTTAAAAATTTCTTCCCAGATTTGCTCTACATATAATAGATGATCAACATACCAAAAATCATATAAACAAAATACTATTTGATCATTAATCCACTGGTTACAAATTCAACGATTTCAAAACAAAACATTAGAACTTTTTGTAACGATTGGAGTTCACCTACATTTAAGGTTTTGATGTTTTAAACTGTGTACATCAATCTTCAAAAAAAATTCAAAAAACAGGGTGGTGTGTGTATTGTATGCTATCAGCATATGAAATTTCCTACTCTGATAGCACATCCAATTTTCTCATATAGATACATATATTCATACAGAATAATAGATATCATATGACATATGCATATATACACACATTAATATAGAATGAGAATAATGAATATCATATGACATGGATTATCCTCGTATGCAGCCTCAAAAACTCACATATCCGTTAATTTTTTGGAAGATCGAAACCGTTTAATTTGATCTGCATATTCTAAAACCCTAAAACATCGAATTTCGTGTGAACCCAAGGGGTTTTTCCCGTTCATCCTTTGTGATGGGTGGATAAAAATGCAAAACTCATTGGGGTTCATGCGAAATTCGGTGTTTTTGGTTTTTAAATATGTAGATCAAAATGAACGGTTTCGATCCACTAAAAATAGCGGATTGTGGGGTTTTAGATGCGTATATGAGGTTTAGGCTCATATATCATATGATGCACATTATTCTCATATAGAATAATGTGTATCATATGACATGAACTAAGGCTTTATATGCGACATCAAAAAGTTCACCCTCCTAAATTTTTTCAGATGATCGGAACCAATCATTTAAATCTTTCATATTCTAAACCCCAAACATTAAATATTAGGTGAACCCAAGAGGTTTTGCTCATACATCCATCCGTTGTAAAAAAATTTACTTTTATGAAACCATTAAGCTTGCAAAAAATTCATAATATTACCAAAAAAAGTTTGCAAAGAAACTCATGTGCAAGGCTTTCTAAGTGAAAATTAGGTAAAAAGCTCTCAAATCAGCCCAAAATAAGTTTAAATCTGGTTGGTTCAGATCTGGCCTAATTCAAGCAAATGAACAATAACCCATGATAATTTTTCATTTTTTTGTTGTTCTAAAATGAAACCCCGGGTTAGATGATCATTAACTTGTGACTTTTTGTTGACTAAATATAAACTAAACTAAAAGAAAAAACAATAAGATATTGGAGAGATAGATGAAAGGAAGGAAGATGATGAAGGTGAAATATTAAAAATTTAGCTGTGATACCAAATCTGATGCAAAACGAAAGCTTTAAGGTTTGGTGGTAGGAATTTGGAGATATTGAAAAGAAATTGACTAAGAAGAAAGTAAAATATTTAGGCTTCATACTCAGGCGAATAACTCAACAACTCTAGGAAAATCACCCATCTACTCTATATGATTTTTTACAAATTCATATTATCAAAATCACAAAGATTATTTTTCACACAATTCTCTCGATTCATTGATTTCTTATGTAGCATACAATGCTGTATTATAGGCAAATCAAAGGCTAACTAGACTCATACTCAAACTCCTAAATGGACTCAAATAAAAAGAATTAAACTCAAAAAGAAACAAAAATCGAAGGAACATAAAAATGAATTATAAACAAACTTACATATTCAAAATAAATAAGAAGAGAATTCTTGGTCAAATAATAAATCATTCTTCTCCAATAATAGGTCCTCAGAGAAGAAAGATTCTGTAATGGTCCAAAATATAAGTGATTGGAATTTTCTTCAATTTTCTTTAAAAAAATTCCAACCTATTTATTTCTCTCCCACTTTCCTTCTTTTACTCTTTTTCTCGGCCCAACTCTTGGCCCACCCCTCTTCTTTCTTTATTTCCTTCTTTCTTCTTTTCATTTTTCGTCTCCCCCATTTGTGAAGTCCATGGCCCACTTCTTTCCTTTCTCTTTCATATTTCTTTTCTCCCCCACTTAAGCCCGAAAGCCAAATCCTTCTTATAAAAATCTCGACCCACACCCTTCCCTTCCTCTCTTTATTCTTAATTCTTTCTTTCACTCTTTAAATTAGGCAAGCCCACTTCTTAAAGGCACTTCATCCAACAGATGTCGCCTCCCCTCTCAAGAGAAGCAAAACCATAGCCGCGTCGCCGCCTTCGGTGAGAGAAGTTTGCTTAAGCATCTTCCTTTGCCTCTCTACTATATATATATATATATATATGAAAATTTTCAAATGAGAACATTGTAGTGCCCTAGGAAGCCACTGCACATGTACAAAGGGGTGGTGAATAGTACTTTTAAATAATAGGGAGAGTTATTCCTAATTATCGTGCAATTAACAAACAACAATGCGGAATAACAACGATCAACAAGAATAAATGCAAACGCAAACAAATGGTTTAATGGGTTCGGATCCACCCAAGTCTCCCCGACTTGTTCCCGGTGATCCTACGTCCCAACCACCCGGATCCCTTCCGGATACTTGAGTTAGAAACCCTAACTCAAGATTTCCAATATGACCACTTGCGAAAACCTCACAAGTGCAAACGACCTACAATCGATGACCGTGAATCCCACAACCCGGGATCACGCAAAACCTCTCACAACCGAGAGTATACAATTCAAATATAACTGAAATGAAATGCTTGCCAACAAAATACCTATGCCTTGAGATTTCTTACCAACTTAGGGCAAAGAGGATTTTGATGGAGGAAGAGTCACCAAACCCTAGCTTCAAGAAGATGGCCAGCAATGGAAGCCTAGGGATGAGATGGATGACCTAGAATCAAGCCCTTGGCTTGGAAGGCTCACAATCAATGAATCTCTCTTGAGAAATAAGAGTGTGGGAGAGATTCTTGAGAATGGGAGAGCTTGAAGATGAGAGTTGAAAGCTTCTCTTTTTAATCAATAGAACTCTGGAAATAGCAGCCTTGAAACCTATGAAATAACCCCTCCAGGTATTTAAAGGATCAAGGGAAAGGAGAGAAAGAAACGTCGCTTTCAAAACTCCAACGGATCTAAATCTGAACAGACTAGTCGGTCTAAGAAGGATCACTGACCGACTAGTTCATCAACTAGTCGGTCGGTGATTCAACATGGACCGACTAACAGCTCGACAGCCAAAAGAGAGATTTCCAGGCAACATGAACTAGTCGGTCTAAGAAGACTTGCCAACCGACTAGTTTGCCAACTAGTCGGTCGGTGAGTGTTCTTTGACCGACTAAGAGTGAAATGCACGAAGCTGAATACAAGTTACACTAGTCGGTCTAAGAACAAATTCTGACCGACTAGTTTCACAACTAGTCGGTCGATGAATGTTCTTGGACCGACTAACTGTAAACAGTAACTCAGGCTGTACAGAGGCAAGCTCAACTAGTCGGTCAAAGAAGGATTCCTAACCGACTAGATCGTCATCTAGTCGGTCGGTGAACCTTCTTTGACCGACTAATTGATCGACATGGCTGAGCTGAAATGAGTTAGGACATCTAGTCGGTTCATGAAGAGTTGCCGACCGACTAGATCGTCATCTAGTCGGTTGGTGACTCTACTTGAACCAACTAAGATGCACTAGAAGCCGAGGGAAGAAGCGATAGGCTTCGGAAAAGTTTTTAATGGCTTCTAAGATAATCCTAGCTCTAAGATATGAGCGATATGAAGATAGACATGTAAGAATTACTCAAGGCTTAACATTCTATAAATCGAAGCTAAAAGACTATGAATAAAACCTTAAGGAACGGTCTTCGAAAGCTTCGACCAAATCTTCATGACTTCCAAAAAGGTCCAAAAGCTTTAACGAAGCTTTAGGCATTGAATACGAGCTTTGAGAAGTCTTAAGATGTCGCTTTGAGTGTTCTCGTGAATTTGGCGACGATCTCCATAACTGCGCTCACAAATTGTTAGTTCACGATTTATTTATGTTTGCTCATCATCCAAAACCAAATACGGGGAGTCCAATACTCAACATTCTCCCCCTTTTTGGTGATGACAAACCAACATAAATAATAATCAATAATAATGTACTAAATGAAATTTTCTTACTCCCCCTGCATTGATGACACATTAGGTCCATATGAAATAATAAACATATGCATCAATCAGGCGAGAAAATTAAAAATACAAATCCAGTTATCGAATTTGAAGTACATTTATATTTTCTTAACTCCCCCTGAATCTAACATATCAAATTAGATTCATGCTAAACTATCATTTAGCACATGCCATTATTATATCTCTCCCCCTTTGGCATAATCCAAAAAGTGCGGGAGGAAGTCAATGATAACAAATCATGGCCAAATAATACATGAATCACGGGAGTCGAAGAATACGACCTCGGTCCAATGACACCAAAGTAAAATACCAAAACATATTAAAGGTGTGCCAAAGAGACCTTAGTCGAAAAACGAAAAATGAAGTCATCAAAATACCAATTGTACATTCACGTATTGATGAAAGGAATTTATTCTCCAATATCAACATTTATAGCTATTTTAGTGCATGGAAAACAATTCTATGTTTTCATACAACTAAAGCTATTGAATCAAAATAAATCGTCGAGCGACGAAATCAATATCAGAGACATACATAAAATGTGCACAACGGAATGAACCATCAGAAGAGTGGTGCACATCATAGAATATCAAATGTCACAATATCGATCGAAAATGAACATAAAGTAAGAGCACATCAAAACTAAGTGAAGTGTGCGATGAGAAGTGACAAGGTGATAAAAGTAATACGAAAATCATCATAATGACCTTTTAAAAACATGTCATGCCAAAAATAGATATGAATTTCAAAGCATTTATGGCATTCACAATTCTATCATGCTAGGAGAAACAAAATAATACCAATGTAAAGAAATAGATTCTAACCAAGCATGCATTCAACCCTCATGGATACCAAATGTAACATCATACTTACAACATTAAGCTCGCCCTACATTGGTGCATTACCTATGCACCATCAACTCCGTTTGAATGAAAGTCTTCGCAAATCGAGGAGTTGGTAGGGTTGGTATCCCACGGTGGATTGAACCTAGAAAACTTCATTTTGGTATCCAAAAACCCTTTTGGATCCAATGGGTTAGATAACAAATTTGAAATACGAAATTAAAATAATTGTAACCCATGAGTTAGTGTAATCAAAATCAATTTTATAATCAAATGCCTTGGTACCCATAATATGATCATAAACTCATGGTACCAAGCATTGAAGAGTTAAAGGAACTAACCCTTCGGAAACCAAGTCCAAGAGGAACTTGACTTTCCAACATAATCATCATTCAAAATAACATCATTAATATAGGATTGCACATACACATTCATGATTGCTAGTGTTCTTGGGACCCCAAATAGTGTAAATTTTGGGAATCCTCTTCCTAGTGGTTGCATGCACAAAAGGTTGATTTCTATGTGGTGCATGTGGCCTAGGAGCATGAGATCTAGCAATAGCATTATGATGAGCATGAGATCCATGATGTGGTGTAGCATACATACGTGGATAAGCATGAGGTGTGTATGCATGAGGATGATTATGAGAGAAGGCATTCACATGTGGATTAGATGTGTGAATATAAGCATTAGGATATGCATGAGCATGATTACGTGCATGTGGGTGCGGAGCATAAAAATCATTATTAGTATACACCGGTGGAGTAGGATGTGTGTTCCTACGTGGCATAGCATGAGAGTACAAAAATGCATGACCCCTCTTTGGAGGTCTACCCATAGTGGGTTTCTTTCCAATCGGGGGTGTGTACGAAGTGGAAGCACTATTGGTAGGAGAACTACCAATGGGGTGTTTGCTCCCACTCGTCGAGGCATCGGATGTCGGCCTAACAAAGGTGGTAGGCGATTTGGATGAGTCTCTCATCTTATACCCCAAGCCAATGTGGTGTTTGGCCGGAAGTAAGTCATTTAAGATATTATCCAAATGGCCCTTACCTTTATTGAAATCATTGATACGGCCTAACGTGCACTCATACTTCTCTTTGAGAGAATGCATCGAAGCATCCAAAGTGGATACTTGCGATGTGAGTGCATAAACACGAGATTTGAGATTCTTATTCTCAATACTCAAGGTTGAGTTTTGAGACGTCAAATCCGCCATCTTGTGTTCATCCGATTTCTCAAAATGAACATGCTCAAGTTGAGATTTGAGGTTCTTCACCTCATTTCTCAACAAGCCATTATGAGTAAGCAAACTTGCTTTCTCATTGGCGAGTGTCTCAACAATGGTGTCATTGTTGGTGATGGTAGACTTAGGAGAGGTTTGGAGGCTAACAAGTTCATCTTTGGTCTTATTATATCTATCTACTAATTTAGTAAATTTAGACCAAATTTCTTGGTTTGCTAACCTCATTTCATCAATAGTAGGTTCTCCACTTTCATCCTCGCTACCATCCTCGCTTTCATCCTCGCTATCATCGAATGAGGA
Source organism: Scilla litardierei (assembly GCA_030789695.1). NCBI lineage: Eukaryota > Viridiplantae > Streptophyta > Magnoliopsida > Asparagales > Asparagaceae > Scilla > Scilla litardierei. Next base: position 221,437,488 of record CM061134.1, on the reverse strand, counting down.
CTCTTGACTTTTTGCCTCATCATTAGCCATGAAGCAAATTTTTGCTTTCTCCACTCTTCCATCATCCGACTCTCCACTTGAGGAATCCTCTTCGGAGTCGGTGAATGTGCCAACAAGCCCTTTCTTGTGCTTTCTCGACTCGTCGTACTTAGATGCCTTCCCCTTCTCCTTGTGTTGGTAGAGAGGACAATCCGGTTTGATGTGTCCTGGCTTGTTGCATTTATAACACACGGGAGTAGAAGCATTAGTCAAAATAACTTTAGATTTACTCAAAAATTTACCTTTTCGGAAGAATCGATCGAACTTCCTTTCCATACGGGCAATGGATTCCATGTCCAATTCGTCTTCCGATTCTTCATCATCGGTAGATGGAGCGGCCTTGAATGCAATTGCCTTTTTCTTTGGCTCGTCTTGCTTCAAGTACGCCTTCATCTTTTCCCTCATCCGGATCTTACTATCCTTGCGTACCTCATGAGACAACAAGGTACTCATTAGTTGTACGACGGTATATTTATTCATGTCATTACCTTCCTCGATGGCGAAGGTACGCTTTTCCCAACATGATGGAAGACCGTCGATAATCTTTGAGCATTTCTCCTTTTGGGTGTAGGTTTTCCCAAGAGCTTCCAAGTCGTTGGATATATCCACGAAGCGAGCATAGTACTCCTTCATGGTTTCACCCTGATCCATATGAAACAACTCAAATTCTTTGTTAGCAACGACGAGTTTAGAGTCTTTTACCGTACTCGATCCTTCGTGCAAAATGAGGAGTTGGTTCCATATTTGATATGCACTCTTACATGTGCATATCTTGTTGAAGTCCTCGGGCTCCAACGCACAATTCAAGGCATTCATTGCCTTGGCATTGGCTACTTCCGCGGCGACCTCTGCGGGAGTCCACTTCGCAAAATCTTCTTCGAAAGGCTCGACATACTCCGTCATGGTGGCTCTCCATAGTGAAGCGCTCCGGAGGAAAATTTGCATCCGGCATTTCCAGTACCCGTAGTTGGTACCGTTGAAGTGTGGAGGCCTGACGGAGGATAGTCCTTCCATAACTGAAGAAGCTCCATCGCGGTTCTTGAAGACGTTGTAGTCGTTGTTCGTCATATCTCTCAACTTTGGCTATGTGTAGCTTTGAACTTGGCTCTGATACCAATTGTAGTGCCCTAGGAAACCACTGCACATGTACTAGAGGGAGGGTGAATAGTACTTTTAAATAATAGGGAGAGTTATTCCTAATTATCGTGCAATTAACAAACAACAATGCGGAATAACAACGATCAACAAGAATAAATGCAAACGCAAACAAATGGTTTAATGGGTTCGGATCCACCCAAGTCTCCCCGACTTGTTCCCGGTGATCCTACGTCCCAACCACCCGGATCCCTTCCGGATACTTGAGTTAGAAACCCTAACTCAAGATTTCCAATATGACCACTTGCGAAAACCTCACAAGTGCAAACGACCTACAATCGATGACCGTGAATCCCACAACCCGGGATCACGCAAAACCTCTCACAACCGAGAGTATACAATTCAAATATAACTGAAATGAAATGCTTACCAACAAAATACCTATGCCTTGAGATTTCTTACCAAGTTAGGGCAAAGAGGATTTTGATGGAGGAAGAGTCACCAAACCCTAGCTTCAAGAAGATGGCCAGCAATGGAAGCCTAGGGATGAGATGGATGACCTAGAATCAAGCCCTTGGCTTGGAAGGCTCACAATCAATGAATCTCTCTTGAGAAATAAGAGTGTGGGAGAGATTCTTGAGAATGGGAGAGCTTGAAGATGAGAGTTGAAAGCTTCTCTTTTTAATCAATAGAACTCTGGAAATAGCAGCCTTGAAACCTATGAAATAACCCCTCCAGGTATTTAAAGGATCAAGGGAAAGGAGAGAAAGAAACGTCGCTTTCAAAACTCCAACGGATCTAAATCTGAACAGACTAGTCGGTCTAAGAAGGATCACTGACCGACTAGTTCATCAACTAGTCGGTCGGTGATTCAACATGGACCGACTAACAGCTCGACAGCCAAAAGAGAGATTTCCAGGCAACATGAACTAGTCGGTCTAAGAAGACTTGCCAACCGACTAGTTTGCCAACTAGTCGGTCGGTGAGTGTTCTTTGACCGACTAAGAGTGAAATGCACGAAGCTGAATACAAGTTACACTAGTCGGTCTAAGAACAAATTCTGACCGACTAGTTTCACAACTAGTCGGTCGATGAATGTTCTTGGACCGACTAACTGTAAACAGTAACTCAGGCTGTACAGAGGCAAGCTCAACTAGTCGGTCAAAGAAGGATTCCTAACCGACTAGATCGTCATCTAGTCGGTCGGTGAACCTTCTTTGACCGACTAATTGATCGACATGGCTGAGCTGAAATGAGTTAGGACATCTAGTCGGTTCATGAAGAGTTGACGACCGACTAGATCGTCATCTAGTCGGTTGGTGACTCTACTTGAACCAACTAAGATGCACTAGAAGCCGAGGGAAGAAGCGATAGGCTTCGGAAAAGTTTTTAATGGCTTCTAAGATAATCCTAGCTCTAAGATATGAGCGATATGAAGATAGACATGTAAGAATTACTCAAGGCTTAACATTCTATAAATCGAAGCTAAAAGACTATGAATAAAACCTTAAGGAACGGTCTTCGAAAGCTTCGACCAAATCTTCATGACTTCCAAAAAGGTCCAAAAGCTTTAACGAAGCTTTAGGCATTGAATACGAGCTTTGAGAAGTCTTAAGATGTCGCTTTGAGTGTTCTCGTGAATTTGGCGACGATCTCCATAACTGCGCTCACAAATTGTTAGTTCACGATTTATTTATGTTTGCTCATCATCCAAAACCAAATACGGGGAGTCCAATACTCAACAAACATTTCATACCGTGCGAAAATGTTTTTATCTTTTTTTTGAAAATTTTTTTCAAAAATTCTTTTTTCCACCCTCATTATATGTTGTTATACCCCCCTCAAAAAATAATGGTTGATAAATAATGTCATTTGGCCTTCGATCAAGCCATTTCATCAAATTCGCACGTTTTGAGACCGTTAAATTTGTAACGGGTGGATGGGTGCTCTAATGCCATACGGGTTCACCTATTATTTTCCCTGGGGTATATAATTGTATGGATTAAACATCAAAAAAAGAATTTTTGAAAAAAAATTTCAAAAAAATAAAAAAAAGTTTTCGCACGAGCTTTCGCACGGGTTTTTTCGCACCCGAAGATCACTCTATATATATATAATACTCCTTCACGATTATCGACTTAAGCGTCTTCTGTTACCTCTATGTGTGTACACACACATACATTTTTTTTGACAACCCAGAAAAATCCCCAACCCCCTCCCCCGCCTTTGGCTTTTTTAGGAGGGTAAGGCGAGAGCCCGGCCGAGACTATGCAAACTGGGGGGAAACCGCCGTGCCCCCAACGGCCCCCGGGTAAGTCCGAGAGGGGAGATGTATCCACAGTGTAAATAATTCCACAACAAATTCCACAATAATTACCAAGTCACGGCGGCCATAGGCCTCGAACCCCGCACCCCTTGGCTTTGGAGCGGAATGACTTACCACTGGGACACCCTCTCGTGGGCATGTACACACACATACATGTATGTATATGTATATGTATGTATGTATGTATATGTATATAATACTAATTCTAGGGTTTTGAGGCCTGTGAAAATAATTCTTCTCTCCATCTAAAATAATTTCTGCTTTTCGCTTTTTCATTATTAATACTTCGGGTTTCTTGGCCTCTACAAAGAACGCCAGATTATTCTCTTCTTCAAGCTCTCGTTTAATAGTTAATTTTCTAAAATTTATTAGATTTAAATTATTGGAAATTTGTTGGATTTTGGGATGATTGGGATGTGATGATTCATGCTTCTCTCTGGGGGAATTTTTCCCTAGACTAATTGTTTCTCGGCAACCCAACGGCACTGTGGCAAACATCGTCGTTGGCGGTGATGTCCTTACTTTCAGTTCGAGTTCCTACTTGGTTGGCCGTCAGGAGGTCGGATCTTGCCGTTGCCGTAGCTATTTTCCTATGTACAAATTTTGTGTGTGTGGTTGAGTGGATTTGAGGCATGTTTTCCTAAGGGACTTGGGCTAACTGATGTTGAGTTAATTGGGCCTGCTCTACCAATCTTTCCTCGAGCTTTTACCCTCTTTCGAAAAATTAATTGGGCTTTCACAATGCAGTGGATTCCAGATTGGGTCTTTGCTTTTGATTTGTGGGCTCTTTTCTTTTGCCAATGTTTCGTCGGTTTTTACCCCTCTACTAGCCTTCTAGCTTGCCGCCTTGCTGATTATCTCCTCGGGCTGATGGCCCTTTTATATCGTATATTGGCTTTGAGATTGGTTGTTTGGACATGTAACTGTATATTGTCCTTCGTTAGGTAGCGACAAACCCCTCTCTAGGCTGATAGACTGTAAATTTATATAGGGTGTCGAAACTTGAATCCGATCCAACAAGATTAAGATACCTTTCTTTTTTGTTTTAAATTAATTTTCAGATTTAATATGATATACTTAGAAATTTATATTAACATAATTTTAATTGACTGAAACCCCATAATTCAGAAACTTGTGATTTAATTCATGTTGTGACAACATCTTTAATGAAATCTGGAATTACTTAACATGGACGCACACGATTGGAACTGTTCAAATATGTATAACATTAAATCATGTAATTAGAGCTGTGCATATGAAATAGATTGATTGGTGGCTTGATGACAATACTTGAACACAGGATATGCAATTATTAAGAACATAAACTGGAACACAAAGACATCATGCATCGAGCACTAATTATGTAATTTAAAATAACATGAAAAATAGACATCTTGAGAACAATTAAACAACTAAAAACCAGCGTATGAGGTATCGGCCGATACCTAATGGTATCGGCCATATCGTATCAGTATCGGCAGTTGACGATACCGATACCAAGTGTTAGTTTTAGTATCGGCCGATACTAAACGGTATCGGTCAGTTTCAGTCAATACCTGCCGAAACTGACCAATACCGGCTGAAACTGACCGATACCATTCAGTACTGGTAGAAGACAGATGAAGAAGAATGTGTAATTAAATAAAAATTCTCTAAAAACCCCAAAAAATTTCGTGAATCAATAGGTTGCATAGAAAGCTCGGTTAAAAGAGATGAGAAAACCTTACGGTTTCAGCTTGAAAATGATGAAGAATTAGACGAATAAGAGACAGAACCAAGAAAAAATTGCTAAAAAGGAAGAAAAAGGACAAAAGGAAGATGATGAAATAATTGAACTCACCTCATCGCGTCGCCGCCTCGCCGAACCCGCCTCGACCATCAAGCGTAAAAGTGAGAGAGCGCAAAGAGAGAGAGAAAGAGGCCTGAGTAGCTTTTGAGGAGATGCTACATTCTTTAAAAAGGCAAACTTGTAAATAAATGGTATGTGCGTAAAGTAAAAGTCGGTGCGCATATCAAGCGGATATTTTGTGACAACCATGTAAATAAGTGGTATGTGTGCAAAGCTAAATGGTGGGTGCACGAAGCAACGCCCAATAATTTTTTGGCAAACTTGTAAATAAGTGGTAAGTGGACAAGGTAAAACTGTGGGTGCGCAAAGCAAGCTTTAGGATCTATTCATTTATCTAATATTTAGTATTTAAGTACCAAACTTTAGGTATTTAGTATTTGATATTATTACGAACTCAAATTTAGTTTATCTATTTAGTATTTAGTATTTGATAGTATATGATTAATATTTTAGTGTGTTAAGTATTTAATAGTATTTGATAGGTTTAGACTTAAGAACATCTGAAACCATCACTGTGTGTATATAGTATATACATATTTAAAGTATCTCCGAAACCGAAACCGATACCCGAAACGAAACTGCCGAAACTAGCGATACGGACGAAACCGAAACTTACTTCCGAACCCGCCAAAACGCACGATACCAATACGAAACCTAAATTTTGGAAAGAACTATACCTAGACCGAAACCGAGACCTAAAACCTTACTAAAAACAATCACAGTATCATGACAATAAGTGGCGAAGCCACATAGGGACAAGGGGACAGATGTCCCCAACCAAATTCACAAAAAAATTTATACACCACCAAAAAAAATTTATACACCAATCTTCTCAATCCGTCTCTCAGCACTTTGCAAAATCGCACAGGATGGGGCAGCGGCATAGAGCATTCAATTGGGTTAGTTGCCTGGCAAAAAACCAAAATTTTTAATACCCTCATTCACTCACCAGTCCATTCCTAGGGGATATGTTGCCTATACTTTTAATTAGATAGCTGACTTGAATTCCATCCATGTCAGGCTTTTAGGAGAAAAACAAAAACAAATTATAACCTCACAAAAAACAAATTCGCGTAGAACAACAAATTCGGCAAGGGCGCCTTCGGCGCGGAACAACAAATCCGTGTTGGCGCGAGCGCCTTATTAAATACTTTGCCCCCTTCACTGACTTCCTGGCTCCCCCACTGATGACAATACACTAGACACAAAAACTACAAACAACTTTACACTTGACTCATGAGATTTTAGGGTAACTCATAAAAGAGGATACAGGAGCTATTGGGGCCATACTTCATCACGGTTTCTTGATGGATCTCATCACAGTTCTTGATATCTGACCGAGTCCTTTCACAGCATCTTGTTAGCCTGTCACAATTATGTCAGTGGGACGCAGAGTTCACTTTCACAGTATGACATTTAGACTCGGTCCAGGGTAGCTCTCCGCGATACAAGGTGGCTTTCGGGTTGCATATCGTGCTCTCCAATATGAGTCAGCTTAGAAACGGTTAACTAAAATTTTAATCATGCTCTAGAAATTAATGACATTGAAATATTCATAACATGTTATACATGTTGCTCTTTAGTTTACAGTTGCATGCCTTTACATGTTACTTGCAGTTCTAATAGCTTACTTTGCAAGTCCTTTTAATTTATTTAGTATATTATCTTGCATGCCTTTTTACCGTTTGCTTGGATTAGATTTTACCGTTTGCTTGGATTAGATTTTAACAAGGTTCTAAAAAACTCGCCACGACGACGCCATGGTGGTAAGGCTCCACCCTCACGCCCCGTTAATGCCCAAGTTGGCTCTTTGAGGCGGCACGCCGCCATGGTGCGCCATGGCAACACAAGGTGCGCCACAAAACATAAGGCACGCCTTAAAAAATTAAGAAAAATCACCCGGATCCGCATCATAGGGCTAAGAGAACCCGAACCCGACCCGTTCTTATTATTTGAGGCTTCTTTTCATCTCGTAGCCGCCCGCATTCGATTTAGGGCCTAGGGCTTTTCTTACTTGTAATGGTCTTAGATTAGAAGTATGCGGAACCATTGGTAGACCAATTTTTTTTGTTATGAACTTTTGATATGACACTTTGTGTTAGCTCTTATAATACTTGCTTTTGTTTGCCTTTGATATTTACAAAGCATTCATTACCTTTTTGAGAAGGAGGTAGGGTTGGTGAGAAGAAAGTTAGTAACTTGAAATACAGGGTTTGGGGCAGAAGCTATGCACTGATACGTTGATGATGGTTTCATCAAATATATGGCGTCTACATCAAATCTGAGAAGAAGGTTAGTGAGCTCAAACTGCATTATACCACAAATCAGCTTCATTTAATGATTATATGCATTATGCATATTATGGTGTTTGTTTACTTGCTTGGCTGAAATATGTCCATATGATGTATCAATATTCAATATTATTTCTTTTCTGGCTTTAGACAGCACTTGTGAACAAAGTTTATTCAAGATGTTGAACTAGGAGATGCAAAAATCAATGTTCCTTCAAGTATCAGGCTATCAGCAAATTTCGTTTAGATCCAATTATCCAAATAGCTTTAACAACTGTGTTAATCGATTGCTTTGATATTGATGACGTATTGAGGTCACATGATTTTGAGTTATGTAAACAATTGCTTTTTAGTAAAGTAACACTTTAGTTAATTATAAGCAGTAAGCACACATCTCAATATAGATAGAAGGCTATGGATTTGGTAGTATTTGGAAACTAATCCATCTATGTGGAGCGTAGTTTACTGTCTATATATATATATATATTATATAATATATATACACACATTTCCGCCTTAAGCCACGCCTTGAAAAACGCCGTGGCTCCGCCAAGGCTCCTAAGGCTTGAGGCTTGACCTCGCCGCCACACCACGCCTCACGCCATTTAGAACCTTGGATTTTAATCTACTCTAAAGTACATTTCTTTGTTGTCTCTGTCGGGAGCTACACAGGTTCACGAGTAGACTTTAGAGCTTGCGGATTTGTTTATATCCCACTGAGCAGTGCATCGAGTTCCTAAGACTTCCCATACATGTATGTTTTGTTAATATTTCACCTATATTATTCACTGGTAAATTGCAGGACCTGTACATCAGGACCTGCAAATCTTAAAAATTGTAATGGCCCCGAAAAGCGGGACGTTACAGATTCTCATCACACTAATCGGAGCCATCACCCATGCAAGCTACACATGCACATATTTTTATGTGTTAGTCACATGCAGACTCATCGCAGCTCCCAGTACAAACAAACATACAACTAGCCATACCCTCCGGTGATCTGAATGTTTCATTGTTTGCCACCCATGTATGTCTTGCAGTAAAACATTGGATTTTTTTAAAGGAACCATAGAAATTTAGCTAAAGAAGGGTATCGAAAATAGTAGAAATTCCGAAGAAATATGTATTAGTGAAAACAATGTCTTAATCCCTTACAAAAGTCAAATTCACTTATCTCCACAGCAACCAACACCCAGATTATAATCAATACGTAGTCTGATGCATGTCAAAACTGCTGTTTTATGAATTTGGATAACTGTGTTTAATTCTAAACAGTTGTATAAAACAGTCCAGTATTAATTGTAAAACATGCAAAGCTGGGAAGCTTAGCGTAACAAAGTACACATACCTTTGGAAGTTACGGCATCTGACACATTTTCTTGTACTCTACCATCTACCTGAAACGTGCCACAGAGAGATGTTGAGTTTTTCCCTCTATTTTTAAATCAAAAGATGACTACAGCTGTATAATTGCATCCAGGAACACCTGCCTCAGATTGTGACATGTCATCTCTTCGACGGAAAGCAGTTTTAAAATTGATCCCAGAAGTAGTACAGCTTACAGCCATGTTATTGCTAGGTGGGCTAGCAACACTCTCGGTTGCGGTTTGATTGAGATAATTGGAAGGTGGAACTTCAATGCAAGCAACTGTCTGGACTAAAAGATCCTGTTGCATGTTACCAGCCTCAAACAAAAGCTAAAATATTATATAATGTACTCAAGACAACTTTGGGCTCATAAACATCAGAAGTACTTGCCTCTGTTTGCAAACCACCATCCGGACAGCCTGCTACTTTTTTACTTTTGTCATCTGCACTGGTATTGCAATTTGTGTCTTCTCCAAGCAACTGGGAGGGATCTTCTAAGACCTCTTGTGTGCAAGGTTGTTTGCTGCTTCTTAGATCCAGACCTTCAACCCTATCATATGGCTCCTCAGTTGTGACAGGACCCATCTGCACATGATTGTCCTAAACATACGACAAAATAACATACTTATACATCTGGTAAATACAATTATGTGCTGACAAAGTATGGGGAGTACTTGCCTCTTGTGAACCACCATCAATTCCAACTGATAGGCTGCTTTCATGGTTACGAACTATATTGGAGTCAGGATTAGTAGTGCTGTCACGCAAAGGATTAGAATGCTCTGCAGACTTCTCTTTTGTTATGATATGGTTGTCAATGAATTGACCTGCTTCGGTATCTAGTTCAAAATTATCATTTTCAAAATGCAACCTGGTATCATTTTCCTCTACGGGAGAAGAAGCGCCATCAAAAAGAAAATCACCACCATCATGATTAGGCACTTCCACTGGTGAAACAGATAATTTTGCACCGCTTTTACTGAGAAATGAGTCTCTTGAGCAAGGTGTCTTGTCACTGAGTAACCCAAAGTATAGATCTTTTAGCGGATCTTTGAGTGAGATGTGTCTCTGCAAAGCAGATAACGTCCCTATCGAACTCTTTGTTAGAGTTGGTGAGGTCTGAGAACCGTTCAGCTCTCCAACAGCCACTCTATTTTTTAACGCACTATGCTGGCTTAATTGAATATTTTCCAATTCAGGAAGGCAAAACTTGCCTTTATCAATTGACTTCATCTGCAATCTTTCTCGCAAAAGAGTTTCACCTTCATCTCCATCAAAATCTTTAAATGAAGACAAGAGCTTACCTAACAGATCACTAACATTTTTCTCCTTTTCAACTACTGAACCTGCAAAGAGGAATTAAACAACAAATTAGAACCAAACTAAAAAGTGCTAAGCTCCTTCACAAAGAAGCTTACAGAACCTTCACTCTCTGTAGCATCTTGGAGTTCGCTATTTGTATTCTCGGCTTGTGAAGTGCCTGGTTCATCAACTGGTTCCAAATGGAACAAGTTATGTAACCCTGTATCAGTTGAAGCATTTGATGAACCTGATTTTATTCCATTAAGATGTCCCTTTTGTGTCGGCACGAATGTCTCAGAAGTATCAACATTAGCTGAAATATGATGTGTATAACTAGCTGTCTTCCTGATATCAGAAGGGAAAGTCCATCAATATAATGGTCATACCTCAATTTTTTAAGAACAAAAGCAACATTTGGATACATCACAGGAATGCTTGTATATCCATTTCAGAATTTTCATGTTAATCATATTGGACTTCAAAATTCAATGCATATCCCAAGCCATGCTCATATATTAGCATAGTGAATGTGTATTCTAGCTTTTGAATTTATAGACATAGATCCACCTAAACATGGTAACATAGTCTCCATAAGTCCAGCAGCAGAAGGAAAAGAATTCCATGTATTATTGAATTCTAGTTGGTAAATCCATACAAGACGAATGCATTTTTAACTAATTTATTCACATTATCCCAGTCATGCAATAGCAACCCAAATAAGTATTTCCTTAAAAAATTTCTTTGATGTTAGTCGTTGGATTAGAGCATCAACCCATTCTATTTTCCAGTTGAATATTTTCCAAACAACCATTTAAAGATTAAGATTTAATAACAAAAAAATCTATTTAAACCTAGCAATATTCAGAATTATATTTCAACCCCCCTAATTTTTTTAGATTTACATTTTATCCCTAAATCTTAAGATCTTATTATAAAATCTGGAAGTATACTGTAGAATTTTGAAAATTGTTATTGGTCATCCTAAACATGTTTAGGAGACCTACAACTCCATAAAGGTTATAAACCTTAAAATATTAGGTTTTAAACAATAAGGAAAAGAAATAAAAACCTTTAAAGTATTATTAATGAACTTACTTGATCATGTATTATGATTTAAGACCATTCCAATATTGGTATATCAGCTCGTGAGCAAGAAATTCGGATAGTGTGCAAGTACAATCTGTCTTGTTGGGTATTTTTACTATGGAAAGTATATGTTATTTATGTGTAAATACAATTCTTCTCACTAGGTTATTTTGAATAAATAATTGATTATTTTGAAATATAAGTTAAATCGTTCTCGTTGGTTATTTTATACCGAAAATTATATGCTATTGAAATGTAATTACCATTTGTTCACATTAGATTATTTTGATTAACAAAATTGATAATTTTGATATGTGAGTAGATATTTTGATGAATAGAAATATACAGGAACGAAAAATGAATTGTTATATGCGAATAATGGCTATCATACGCCATATGAGAGCCTCTCTCATACGCACTCTCACATAAGCACCCAAGTACAAGCCCACATGGGCTTGTACTTGGTTATACTTGGGTGCTTTATGTGAGAGAGCGTATGAGAGAGGCTCTCATATGGCGTATGATAGCCATTATTCTTATATATTCATTTTTCGTTCCTGTATATTTCTATTCATCAAAATATCTACTCACATATCAAAATTATCAATTTTGTTAATCAAAATAATCTAATGTGAACAAATGGTAATTACATTTCAATAGCATATAATTTTCGGTATAAAATAACCAACGAGAACGATTTAACTTATATTTCAAAATAATCAATTATTTATTCAAAATAACCTAGTGAGAAGACTTGTATTTACACATAAATAACATATACTTTCCATAGTAAAAATACCCAACAAGACAGATTGTACTTGCACACTATCCGAATTTCTTGCTCAAGAGCTGATATACCAATATTGGAATGGTCTTAAATCATAATACATGATCAAGTAAGTTCATTAATAATACTTTAAAGGTTTTTATTTCTTTTCCTTATTGTTTAAAACCTAATATTTTAAGGTTTATAACCTTTATGGAGTTGTATGTCTCCTAAACATGTTTAGGATGACCAATAACAATTTTCAAAATTCTACAGTATACTTCCAGATTTTATAATAAGATCTTAAGATTTAGGGATAAAATGTAAATTTAAAAAATGATATTAATTGGAATAAATGAAGATAATTGGATACAAGAAAGGTGTATCCTCCTTCCAAGACGCCAATAAGAGGACGTCCGCACTCTTTAATCTAGATCTACCTAAGGATGCTCAAGAGAAATATCAATCATCAAGCATGAATACAAATGACGGCTAGCCCTAGATTAAATAAGAAAACCCTCTCCTAACACTAGAAAATAGCAAAAGACCAAAATGCCCTTAAGTCGGCTCCTCCCCCTTGCGCGCGTCCGCCTTGCGTGCGTAGGCCACATGCCCCATGGGTCTAACACCCCGTGGGTTTAACACTACTCTACCGCTGAAAATCCACCTTGTCCTCAAGCTGGTGCATGACATCACTGACGATGCTACTCCGAGGGGGAGTCGTCATCTCCTCAGATCCCTTCGTCCTCCACATCATCATCTGCCTCAGCGATCAACACTTGCAGCTTGCGACCTGCACAGCGGTGTCCAGGGGTGAAGCGCTCATTGCATCTGAAACTGATCCCTTTTTTCCGCTTCTCTCTCATCTCCGCATCGGACATCCTCCGGAATTGGTCCCCAGCAGGTGGTGTACTAATCTGCTCTCATGTCTTCTCGAAACTCGTCTGATCTGCCTCAGTGGTGACCCCGGTCCCGCCAGCTCCAGAGGAGGTGCCCCGTTGTACCTGGCTACTGTAGCCACTCATGACTCTCATGTCCTTCTCTCGTGAGTCCTCTACCAGTTGTGTCATCTCAATGACCTCGGAAAGCCCCCTGGGCTTGTAGGGTCGCACTGCAGCTCGGAGACTGGGCCTCAGCCCCATCAGAAAAGCGCCCTCTAGAGACTCATCTGACACGCCGTGTACTCTCCCGGATAAGGTCTCAAACCTCTCAATTTACTCCATCACCGGTCCCTACTGCCTGAGAGCGTATAACTGCTCGTGCAAGTTTCCCAGGCGGGGATCCTTGAACCTCTCCATGATAAGGTCCTTCAGCTCCTCCCAGCATCGAATCTGCTGCCTTCTCTCCGTCCACTGATACCACCCTAAGGCTCTCCCCTACATGCAAATAGTTGCCGCCTCCAGCTTCTGTGCATCTGTCATGTGGTGCGCTACGAAATATCTCTCCGCAGTGAACAGCCATGCATGTGGATCCTCTCCCCTGAACAGTGGCATCTCCAACTTTCTCATCCTGCAATCTCCCCCAAAGTGCCCCTGATCGGGCCTCCCCTCAGTATGGTGCTGCGGACGATAGTGCTATCGCCTCTCATCCGGGGTCTCGTACTGTCGAGGTGGCACGCCTTCGCGGCCCCCATGGTCCCCTCGATGAACTCCACGCTTGTCATCGAAGTCCTCCCAACCTGCGTCATCTCCGAAATCAGCCTCGTAGCCCCCCCTCCGTCGTCATAATAGTCTCTACCCCGTCCGTCTCCGTAATACTGACCCTCTCCCGGTCTGGGTCTCTCCCACTCAAATCTGTCCTGGAGGTGCTCCTCAGGGCCTCGCCACTGTCCAGGCAAGCCACGGGGGTCCGATCTACGCTGAATATGCTCCGTTCTATCCGGAAACCGGGCCTCCACCGCTCGTCGCTGTCCCAGAGGCCCCAAAACCCCCACGGGGCCCGGTCCATGCCCGCCTCCACCCCCGGCGACGGCCAGGGGGTCGCCGGACCCTGTCCGCCCTCCGGCGGGGCCTGCCAGGGGTCTGGCCCGGCGGGGCCTGCTGGGGCTGTCGGAGCGCCGACGGGGCCAGTCGGAGCGCCGTCGAGGGCCGGCGGGGTCGGCGGGCCCTGTCGAGGGCCGGCAGGGTCCGTCGGCCCTGCCGGGCCTCGCCAGGGGTGGGGGGAAGCTCCCCGCCCCATGCCGACGGCGGCCGGCCCCCAGTTTGAATCTGGGGGGTCGGCCGCCCCTCGTTTGCTTGCCGCGCCGCCTGAAAGGGGCGGCTAGGGCCGCCGCCCCCCTGTGATTCCACCGCTCTTCGCCGCACCTTCTCGCGATAATCGACCCTTCCTGGCTCCTCGCCTTCATCTTCTTCAATTTTCTCCTCCTCAAAAGGACGATCCAGGTCAAAAATCTCGTCTTTCTTCTTCCCCTTTTCCAAAGGTGTCGCCTTTGATGTCGATTTAGGGTTTCCTTCGCCGTCATTGATCGCCGACCGTTGGAGGATGAACTTCGCAAATTGTTCTTCGTGCCGGGATTGATTCGCCGCCAAAGTCTTGATGGAATCCGTCAACGACTTTATTACCTCCTCGTTTCCCGCCAACGTTCTTTTCACCCCTTCGATTTCGCCATTGAATTTCTCCTCCAAGGTATCAAATTTGTCCTTCGATCACGTCGTTGGGGCCGCCATGGATCGTCACGTGCTCTGATACCAAATTGTTAGGATCCACGCAAATCTGAAATTAAAATGATATTAATTGGAATAAATGAAGATAATTGGATACAAGAAAGGTGTATCCTCCTTTCAAGACGCCGATAAGAGGACGTCCGCACTCTTTAATCTAGATCTACCTAAGGATGCTCAAGAGAAATATCAATCATCAAGCATGAATACAAATGACGGCTAGCCCTAGATTAAATAAGAAAACCCTCTCCTAACACTAGAAAATAGCAAAAGACCAAAATGTCCTTAAGTCGGCTCCTCCCCCTTGCGCGCGTCCCCCTTGAGTGCGTCGGCCCCATGCCCCGTGGGTCTAACACCTCGTGGGTCTAACAAAATATCAAATAAAATTCTAGCAAATAAAATCAATTAAAAATTAAAATCCAAATTAAAATCCAAATAAAATGCTAACTAAATCTAACTGAATAGAACTTAGTCATTATCATCATCTCCAGTTTTGAAAAAAAATTCATCACTTGGTAAATGATGACAATGAAACATAAACCAATCACTGACCAGTAACATATTGGAGCTGGAAATTCGTTCACAAACATTAAATGAACCAAAATATAAATGGGTAAATGGGGATCTTTAGAAGAATGTACAATTATCAATGAAGAAAGGTGGATGCGCAAAGCTAGCATACTCATAAGCTGTGATAGATCGGGAAGGATAAAGTTAATGTGCTTAATTAGATCAAGTGATGCATCTATATGTGCCTCTAATGTAAGATCAACAAATGGCTCAATATGGAGCTTTAACTTAAACTGTTGTATTAGACCAAGATTAAGTTGAGGCTTTAACTTTGGCTCCAGCTCAATCTCATGCTCCAATACAGGCTCAAAATCATTCTACGTCTCAATCGCATGCTTAACATCTAATTCAGTTTTGTGCTCAAGCTCAAACTCTGTTATGGTCCTGACGTAGGCTAAGGCTTGATTGCAGGCTTCAGCTTGGACACAAGCTCAATTATGAGATCCAGAGTTAGCTTCGAACTCTTGCATGATTTCTTCCTATTTTATATTCGGCTTCGCTATATGCAAAAACTTATTAATATCCTCACAAATCTTACTGATCTCCTCACAATGATCTATTTACGACTCTCTTTTAGGCTTTAAATTTGATGACGGTTAATGTGTGACAGATTGATCGGTGTTTGGAAAGATACCAATGTCGAAGCTCCATCTTCAACCAAGACCAGCAAGGTTTTTATCTTCTAAAAAGATGGGCTTCTCTTTTTATCTTGTATTCGGCACATCAGACTCTATTCTTATCTGTTTGATCGTATCAGTAGGAAAAAAATCATCCATAACGGACTCCCATTCTTCATTACACCTATGTATGTTGCATCCCTCAAAACGGGTATTGCATGGTACTTCATATGATATTTTGTAAAATTAAAAGCATTTAGATATCTACTATAAAATTCTATTAAAATATACTTTAAATAACTGAAAATACCTCTAAGCTATATAATGGCTAGAACTGGTTTGCAACAGATTCAAACGGATCAGAAATCTAATTGAAAATGGCTTAGGAATCAACAAAACAGAAGAATGTGCATGAAAATATCTGGAAAATGCCTCTGAAATTGGCAAGCCGCATTATGCAACTGCACTGTAACGATCGGTCATAGACAATGGCTTGGTTCGATTAATAGTGCTAAGCTATTAATTGGTCAAGGGTAGCTCGGCTCAGGCCAACTTTAGTTCGGCGCGGGTCAATTAAGTCAGCACGGATCCGAGCCGATGAACATTATCAGCTCGAGTCAACTCTGATCAGCTTGAGCTGGCTTAGTTTGAGCTGATAACTAGTGTCAACGGTTTAGGTCAGCTTAGCTTGTTAAAACGGCTCGCTAGAGCCCTTACTGTAGCAATCTAAATTTTCAAACAGTTTTCAATGTCATTTTTGCTTGGGTTTGTAGACTCGGATCCGGCATGCGGCGATGAAGCCTTTGGGGTGGTGTCGTCGTTGTCTGACACCGGTGATGGTGGTGACAATGTCGATTTAGGTTCATCGATGGCATATTAGATGAAGGAACAAACAACGTCGATGGTGTTAATGATTTCTAGGTGATGTCGATGACGGAGGGATAATCAACGGTGAGATCTAAGGGTGGCGATAACTGGAAAAGTGATTGGGTTTATGGTTAGTGTTTAGTGGTGGAGAAGAATAGTAGAATTTTTGTTATTTTCTGATGTGTTTTGTTTTTAATCAAAAATACTAAAATTTCAGGAAAATCATAGAAATTTGCAAAAAATGTCGGATATGGTTTCTGGATGGAGAGATTTTTTAAATCAAACCCTAACAATGATCTAATCTAAAATTGAAAAAATGGGAAAAATCCAAGAATTTTAGCTACAATACTAATTTTACTGTAGAACAAAGAAAATTTTGGGTGAATTAGAGAAAAATAGAGGAAGAACAACTGGAAATTTTGGTTTCCATAGCTTTTCACAAAAGAATTTAATTCCTCGTCAAAGTAGATCTTTCTCGGGCAAAGGAATTTAATTCACTAAAAATTATTCATTTATCTTTCACTATGATAAAAAGTTTGCATGCATATGCTTAGGCTTACAACTTAACAACAGCTTCACCACAACCGATGAGGGACTGAACTTCACCACAACCGATGAGGGACTGAACTGAAATAACAAACTACTAAAAATATCAAATAAAATCCTAACAAATAAAACCAATTAAAAAATAATATCATAACCAAAATCCAAATAAAATCCTAATTAAATCCAACTAAACAAAACTTAATCCTTATCAGTTATCTTGGGGTATTAAATTTGTGCTAACATTTGTTCATGAAAATATTGAAAATTAGTGCAAAAAAGTCGCATATTATGAATTGTTTTTTATGCTTATTTTGTGTGTTTTACTTAAAAACCTTAAGCATACTAAATTGTTTTAAATGATTAAGTAATAAAAGGTTGAATTTTTTAAGTGGAAGCGATTCTCACATGTTATTTGAAAAGTGTAGCTTCTCAAGAGAATGTGGAAGCGATTTGATATGTGTATATGATAATATTTTCTTAGACAGTAAAGAAAATCCCCCCCCCCCCCCCTCAAAAGTCTACTATGAAGTGAAATAAGCCCGGCATACTGTATAGTGTATCAACTATCAACAATCGAACTTTGGGGCAGAAGTGAAGTGGCCTTTCAGTAACCTAGAGTAAGGTTTGGTAAGCTCCAAGTGAGTAATGCACTTGCATAGTTTCATACTTATAAACTATAATATGTAGCCTTATCATGATAATTGAGAATGTTTACAATCGATAAATGATTAATATGTGGCACTAGTAGATTTTCTTTGAATACATGAGTATTTTATATCGTGATTCCTCGTGATCTTATGACTTTCTGTTAGTGAAAATTTATAATATTTTATGTAATGCTAATGGTAATGATGAATTTGGTTTATGAAAAACATAATAGTGAATTATTATAAGACTCTTGTGCTTTGCAATATTATTCTTTGATAGTACAAACAAAAAAATTTGGTATGAAATTTTTATACTATTAATATGGCCTTACTATCTGAAACTTGTCTGAACTGCTAGGGATGATTATTGAGCATATAGCTCATCATTATCTTATCTTTCATCAAAAAACATTAGGGTTGGCTTCATGAACTCGGTAGAAAGAATGGCATATCATAATCATGTCGGGTCGTGATATCAGATACTCTTTTTTCACACATTACGATATAAAGTTTTTCTTCTTCAAACCAAGATTTTTCGTGTTCCTTCTTATCACTTCCAGCTATGTCTCTTTGGTCAACATCGCTTTTTCTTGATCTCAACATTCATATGTTGTCTTTCTAACACGTGCATGAATATGTTTTCGGTAATTAAGCATATAGCTCATCCTAAGATTTTTTTTTTCAACCATTTCAAATTAAGATTAGCTCACAATCATCCAAATCTAGATTGTAGTAGAAAGGAACTTATATGCTTGAGTATACTGTGTAAGTGGTTAGTGAGAGATAATAAAAGTTATGCATAAGATTATATTTATACTCTTAAGTGTGATGTACAATTATTTGGAACCGATATGTTTATTATATATTGCTATGGGCTTCATACATGGCAAGTTCGAAATTTTATATATGAATTTCTATATGATTGAAGTGTACATTAAGGCATGGCAAGTGTACAAGACTCGATCTCACATGCATGTCACCCTCGTCGTGCATCCCCAATACTTAATAACCAAAGTCTTCCAATTTGTGTGTTTGGGGCGTGACAGAGACCTTTTCAAAAAGCAAAGGCAGAATGGTGTGGGTTGAAGATGCCAGATTTTCTCGCTCCTCATCCACAAAAAATCAAAATCAAGCCCAAGCTTCTCTCTTCTTTTTCATGTTTTTCTCTTCCCTGATCTCCAACGTGATCTAATTTATAACTAGGTTCTTATCTCTACTTCTCCAACTAACTTCATGTAAACTTCTTCTCTAACACATCAATTATTATCCAAATTCCTCCCAGCAAATTTATTTCAAATATTAATTTCTTTATAAGCGCTTAAAGTGAAAAATTACCAAGCAATTAGTTATATAAAAGCTCATTCATAAAAAGCACACTTGGATCAGCCCTTTTGGACTTAACCAGAAACATCATGATTATTGTATGTATGGTCAAAGTCATCCGAAATTTTTAGCGTTTGAACATCAGTGCATGGTACTAAACAGGTCCATTTAGCTCTGGTAATTTGAAATTTTGGTGCTTTTATAGTTTATAAGAATCGCAAAAATTGCAATAAATCATATCTTTTGGTTGCTTGTAATAGAGACCCTCAATTCTTCAAAGATCAAACTCCATCGTTTGTCACCTGGTTGCAAAAATTTAAACCACACTTCTTCATGTAATAAATGCGAACTCTTTAACGATTTTTTAGCAAAAATTCAAGAAAAGAATCATGGATTGCAATTACACTTGCATACCCTAGAATTCCTGGCCGGCGCTGACGAGTTGTTGTAAGCCGACTAGTCTGCACTGTGTCTGTAGAGGCATCCCCCCTTAATTTCTTCAATTCCCTTTCAGCATCTGTATATCAATCACAATGCAGGTTGACAGTATGAATATTTTCCCACTGCAACCTCTCTTTATAATAGAGGGAGCAAGTTCCAGGTACAGAGGGTTACTCTCAAGTTGTTCAAAGGCCGAGAAGTACTCCTCCGGATCATCAATATGATTAATGCTAGAGATGATGTCCCTATTTGGCAAAGAAGGGCTGTCAAGAAAAATATAACCGTAAATTTTTTTTCCTGACAAATAAAAGAAAAGAGAAGAATAGCTGAAAGAAAAATACTAACCTTGTAAACATGAACGCATGTAAAAATATATTATCGTAACGATTTCCGTTATAGTAAAATGTGCAAAGGAATCCTATTTGTTTTTACCTGGGAACAGGCTTCAGAGAAAACTTTGCCCGTTTGCGACCCAGTGCGGGTCTACGCTCCTGGGGACGATCCTTGCAATATAAACAAGGCAACAAAATTGGAAAAACTATAATCAGTGAATGATCTTCATAAAATAGTCCAAAAGAAATTCTGGTAGTGTGAATATGCTATCACATATTGACTCCCCCATCTATAAGGTTAAATCTTGAACTGCCATCCATTTTCATAAAATTAATACATGGACGGCAGGACATGGCACGCAGTTAGGTCAGCATTCCGGTGGTGAGAATTAACTACCACATCAATCCAAGCTCCAATATTATGCTAAAACTATAAAATATAAATCACCAGATTCATTGAATTTAATAGTGAAACTTGATGTTCACCGAGCCTAATGGAAGCAAAAGATTGAACTGTTATTCTTCTCGTTTAAAGGATGGCAGGGAGGTGTCTAATCAGGCTGAATTGGAAGAATGCATTACTCTCACTACAAAAACATTTTTGGACAAACTATCCCTCATAGGATTCATTTGGGCAGGATCCTGATAATGAATGGGATATTATGGAACAAGATGTACTTTTACTAGTCAGAAATTAAGTAGGCAGTGTTTACATGTTGCTCAGGTTATATTTTCCGAAATCCAATGATATGTTTAACTGGGGTTTACTTTTGATGTGTTACAAGCTAGGGGGTTTGGCTGCAAATGGATTGGTTGTATTAGGAGCTATTTACTAGGGAAGTCAGATTTTGGTGAATGGGCAGTGAGATGAACTTACTAATTCTAAGAGCGATTTACAACAAGGTGATACTTTGTCCCCTTTATTATTTGTTTTTTTTTCGCATATGCTGTTTCTAAGATGTTGAATTTGGTTGCTAGGAACAATCTTCTAAGTTGTTAAATTTGGTGAATGGGTCATAAAGTATTTAAGCAAAAAGTTCTCTTTCTATAGTAAGCAAATGATATTTTGTTGTTTTGTCAGGCAGAACATGAACATTTGATGGCTTCGAAGTTGGTGCTATATGGATTTGAGTTGGATTCAGGGTTGAAAGCCAATTCCAATAAGAGCTATGTGATTATGTAAGATGATAATTTGGCCAAATGGGGTGAAGAAGCCATATGCTTGTATGCTTAATTGTCTCCTTGGTTCCTTTTTTTACTGTATCTATGGATTTCTGTTAAGGCCGTATAGATTGAATCATGATGATTGGCACCTTTGATTGACAATATAGACTGGACAATGGTTGGATGTGAGGGTAATACTTAGTCCAGAGTAGGAGGCTAGTGCTGTTGAATTCAGTTATCTCTGAAATGCTTTTGTATGTCATGTTTTCTATATTGTCTCAGGTTGTCTTAGAGATAGAATTGATTCTTTCACTGGTGGAGTCTATTAATGCTTTTAATTTTTTCGGGTTAAATCATTTACCTGACAAGCAGTGGATGATGCTTGTTCTGTGTAATGAACCAAAGGGAGTTGCTGCTAGGTGTTTGATTGTGATGGGCATTGGAGCTAAGGAGAAAATGGATCAGGAGACTGATATGGGAGGTTATGGGAAGGACATTGATTCAGTCCTACAATCAGTCTGAACATGTCGCTGTGTCTGGGGACGCTTCTCCAGCTCAGGAGGGTCGGACTCGTGTCATTCCAATTATGACGCTGAGTCCAAACTTCTCAAGGAGTGAAGATCATAATTCTTGATTGAACTGAAGCATCATTTAAGACTTGAAGTAGATGGGATTTGCCCTGTACTTTGGAAATGTTGTGTTTGTGAACATGATTTTGCTAATTCGTATTTATTTTAAGGTTATGGGTGTTCTTTTTGGCAGTTTGCTTCTTAATAGGGAGATGATATGCTGATTATACTGTTTGTACAATTAGCTACTGAAAATATGGCTACATGTTTTTAGTTGGGAATGTAGGTATATGTTAATCTGTACCAACTATTCAGATCCATGAAATTGGACAGGATACTTGAATCAGAGATACGATCCTTTCTCTCAAAAAACAGTGAAACTTCTCAACAATTTTACCCGGCAATCTAACATAAGCGTGCAGCACCATATCCTGATGATTTAATACATAATTGTATATTTATATCATATTGAGACCTATCCACATACTATAATCATTTAAAAAACCAAAACTAAAAAAATGAAAAACTAAATTCGAAGCCTTATTTTAAAACTATAATATCAGACTGCTTTTTCCCCAACTAATCATTTTGTTCATGAGAATCCAGTGAGTCATATTTCCTCATCATCTACTTTTTCCTAATGCAAGACTCCAATCCCCAGCATTTTACTAAATCCACTCATAAGCTAACTCAAGGACAACCCACATTTTTCCATAAACACTCATAAGCTAACTCAAAGACAACCGACATTTTTCCATAAATTACCACTATAGATGGACTGTAGTGTCCCAGAATGCAGCAAAATATAGTCTTCTTAGATCAATTAGAAGATAAAAAATAAAAAGACCAGCCGCCTAAGCTCCACAAATTCATCCAGATAACAAAATTAACACCTGTCGATCCTAACATCATCCTCTATACCAATTCTTGAAACAAACAAACAAGAAAAACCCCCACAAATGGCGGATACAACATAGTGGATTCATGTGCTCTATTATACAATAAAGAAATGTTTCTTAATTGGGATGCTGACTAGGACAGAAGGGTGCGTAGAAGGACAGTTGAGATTAAATCTTGAAAAATCAATGGATAGGATGATAGTTTGTGAAAATTTTGGAAAGAACCACCTAAAATTTTGGGTAGGAAATATTCGGGAAAATCCTATAATTTTTGGGATAAACTAAATTTGGAGGAAACTCAATTTTAAGGGAACTAAAATTTTAAATTTTAGGGTGAACTAAATCGGAAGGAAACTAAATTTTGGGATAACTAATATTTTTGGGGGAACTAAATTCTTTGGGTGAACAAAAATTTTAATTTAAAATTTTGAGGGGAATTAAATATGAAGAAAACTAAAAATTTAAATTTTGGGGAATTTAACCTGGAGGGAAAGGAAATTAAACTTTTAAAAGAACTAAAATTTTTAGGGAAAACTAACTTCCCTGTGTGCAAATAATTTTTAGTTCGAATGTGGTTTAAAAAAAAATTGGGGGGAGAATATTTTGAAGTTAGCTGCAAATTTTTTTCAGTTTGGTCGTAAAGAGGCTGCAAAATATTTTTCGGTGGGGGATTTTGGATGTGTTGAGATTTTTCAAGAGAATATTTTGAATGCGGACAGATAGTCTCGGATTATGACCAGTCCATTGAAAAAAAGAAAACAGCACTAGCCAATAGCCATCATAATTACGCTCCTTAAGGGCTTAAAACCCATAATTTATAAATTTGAAAAATATGCTGCACTAATTCGAGTTCAACTTCAGCAAAGCTAAATCCTTGAGGCCCAAACGCTACTGTCAAAACTCAAAACTATAAAACATAGTAAAGCAATAGATTTCTTTTGAGCATTACCATAGACTTGATGACCTTGTTGATTGATTCGAGTTCGTGAGTCTTGGTGACACCGGTTATCACCATGGATTTGAGGACCTTGTCGACTGATTCGAGATCTTGAACCCCGGAGACGGCGGATCGGGCGAGGGAGATGGGGCCTAGGGTTTTGGGCAGTAGAGAGAGAATCGAGGAGCGGCGGAAGATGTCATCGGGTTGGGAGTCGCCGAGCTCGGTCGTCATTCATGTCAGCTTCGAGTTAAGGATTTCAGAGATATTTCTGAGTGGAAAAGAGCGAAATTGAGAGGAGGCGGTGAGAAACTTTTTGAAATTTTTTTTTGTCCGCGATTTCAAAATGGAATTCGAGGGGGGGCGATTTAGGACACGGGGTGTCTTCGGTTCGGTCGGGCAATCGGGTCGAGTTTGTTTTTCATACCCAAACCCGAGGCATTATTTGCAAAGAAAGGATGCACCAGTGCACTTAATAACATTGCATTAGTGCCCTTAATAAATATTTATTAACTTATGTATACTGTAAAGTCCAGCTTATGCTTAATAAGCTGCATTAGTGTGCCATGATTTTAAAATATGTACAATATTAAAAGCAAAGATGCAATGCTTATTGTTAAGTCATA
This sequence comes from Scilla litardierei, assembly GCA_030789695.1. Lineage (NCBI taxonomy): Eukaryota > Viridiplantae > Streptophyta > Magnoliopsida > Asparagales > Asparagaceae > Scilla > Scilla litardierei. The sequence continues at coordinate 221,413,168 of CM061134.1, read as the reverse complement.
AATTATCACCCCATTAAATAGTGAATTGGCCCAACAGGGTCGATTGGACACAATGGCCTACATGATGTGGCCATCGCCTAACATGGTTTGATGATGTGTGTACGAAACGAAGTTAACTAGTGTTCAGCATTGATGCATTTGAAGAGATACTTGAAATGTTGATACAGATAATCACTACATCATGTAAACATTACAGCTTGTATAAAAATTACAATCCACTGGTAACACATTCAAAGAAACAAAATCACCGTATAACACCTTCAAATCTCTCAGCTAAATTGAATGTGCACTGGAACAGACCAAGCAACCATGGAGAAAGGTCCAAAACTTCAAACTGCCTGCTCCGACTGAACTTGCGTCGGTCATTATTGACTTCATGGTTAATTTTACAACGCGTGAGATATCCGTCTGTCTTGCCAAGGAATTCCGATTAGGCAGTGGCCTTTGGCAGAGAAGCCAGGGATTTAAGAATGGCTGGAGATGGCCTCCTTACAGTGTGAGTTAGAAGCATCATAAGGGTCAGTAAAGTCAATGCCCCTGCTTGGTGCGCCGATGCAAGAGAGACTGGAACATAAGACAGAAGCGTCGAAATACCTAAAGTCACCTGCAAATTGAAGAGCATGTTACAATTAGGGCAAACTGACAACTCCTTGATCAGACCAACAAAGCAAAGCTTCTGAGATATTTTATGGATATACAACTATGATATAATTGATTTATAAGCTTAAGTTTATCAAAGAGCTTGCAAGATGCATAAGTTAATCACTCCAATTGCAAATGAGCAATGTTCAATCATAGTTGGACCAAGGGAGTCACCATTAAGTTACAATGAGTTGGCTAACTTATAGTATATGTGCTAGGTTGAAGGTATACCTAGGAGGTATTCCATGTGAAACGGAACATTAGGTCCACTAAATAGATATGAGAATAAGAGATATGAAACGCTCTAAAGGATATTCCAGAATTTGCATGCATAACCCTCTCTGTTATGCAAAGACAATAATAAAAAAGCTTTTGTACCACAGAAGGACAAAAGGAACAGTCCCGGACAAAGATTAATTCTACAAGATATAAGAAAGGGCATGATGTTCTTCTTCCCACAAAATCATTACCAAAAATTTAAACAATAAATAACATTAATAATGAAATCAGATAATTATCGCGCAAAGATTGTTGTTGCCTAATAGGTTGAGAGTATGTGTGTGCGAGTGTATGCTAAACATATATCCTAAAATTAGCCTAATACTAATTACACACACATGAATGTGTATACACGCGCGAGAGCATGCATACATCCACATGCACACATGCACGAACGCGCACACAAATAACAGCCCCCTTTTACTCTTGCCTCAATCAAGCTGTAACACTTGTTCCTTGCTAGAGGCAAGCAACAAACACAGGAGAAAAGGAAGATGGGTGTTACTTAAATGGCTTGAATTTTTCATATTTATTTATTATTCTATTTCAAAACATAGTTGATTTCAATGTCTTCTTCTATTTAGTGTGTTATCTTGATCACAAGACACATATGGTAGTGCATTTAGGGACCCCTAAATGACAAGTTACCAATTAGAGATAAATTGAACCGACCCTTCCCCATTAATTCTACCATCCACGGGCTTTGCACTGAAAGAAATGAATCTGCACCCACAACTTTTCCTCCGTTGCAAGGTGATGGCCCTTCTTTGGTTTTTCATATCTGTATGGTATAGTTGTGCAGTCAAGCCACGTGATTGGACAACACTTTGTAAAGCCATGGCTCAAAGCCATTGGAGATGCCCTTTTTGGATACGGCTTCAAGCGATTTGTGCACGTGATGTGGATCATTTGGCGCGCTTGAAACTCCCGTATCTTCAGAAGCTCACCAGTTCAGTTCACTTACACTGATCTCCTACTCGTCTCTAACTCCAGCAAAAAGCAACTCTGAAACTCGTCCCACACCTACCTCCTCCAGGATTCGGATGATTTGGTTGATGGTTAGAGGACTTTGGGAGTAAACTCAGAACTCATACTTCTCAGGCCACACGAAGTCTTCTTTCCCGGGTCCTTCTATGTGGATCCTTTTGTTAGGTTGTTGCGGTATGTTTTTGATATTCTGCACTTTGTGGACTTATTCTTGCATATTTTGCAAAGCAACAGAAAAGAAAAGAAGTAGACCGACTGCTTTTTGGAATGGTTCCATTTGATTTTAGTATAGATTGAATATTTGCCATGCTATAAATAAATTTACATTATTGAGTTAAGGGTAGATTGCAATTAGACCCATTGTTTTATGGGTTATCTGTAACAACATCAATCATTGATACTAATACTGAGTCATCTGGATTGCTGACTAATAAATAAAAAGTTGCATTTAGGCCCCCTAAAACTAGAATTTTAGTGGTAGTTCATGAGGTTTAGTGTTAGTATCAAAGATTGGATGCATTTAGTTACATGTATCCCATAAAAAGAGAAGGTTTGAGTGCAATTTGCCCGTGACATATAAGGTGAATGGAACATTTCCCTTGCTAAAATTAAGTTTGCATCATTAAGTTAATCGTCCCCTTTCTGTAGTGCTTTAATTTGATCGTGTACAATAGATTGAACAATTGCCTTGCTATAAATAAGTATGGATTTTAATATATTTGTATTTCTTCCACCTCTCCCTGTAACCCCTTAAAAGTGGTTAATAAGGTGGCTAAAGGAATTTCTAATTTACAAGTCACAACTTAAATGCATCTGCCGGCACACGTGCCTTCCATTGCATTATATAATCTTTAAATCGTAATTACTTACTAGTCAAAGATTTCACCGTCTGAGTACTATATCCATAACTTGAGAGCAAAAATAACAATACACATCCTAGTTCTTAATGTTAATCATGATGTTTACATAACAAATCCTTCTGTTACTTTATTTCTCAATTTCTACATTAATGGTTTGTGTCTAATCTGAATTGATAATTATTCTGAGCTAACTGTATGATTGGTCCGGCTAATCCAAGACTATTCTTGCTCAATCTAATATTAGCGCATGTGACATATTCCTTCCTTTCTTTTTTAGTGGTGTGGTATATCTTTCTTATCCATTATATGAAGGGAAAATTTTGAATTTTACAAAACAGGAACACAAATTTACCACGCAATTCCTCTTTACAAACGCAAACATACTCATTCTTATGCCATATGGTGGGATACAGCATAGAAAACAACAAAGAGATGAAGGAAAACGACAAAGATTAATTCTACAAGATATAAGAAAGGGTATGATGTTCTTCCTCCCACAAAATCATTTCCAAAAATTTGAACATTATCGAGCAAAGATTGTTGTTACCTGTAGTCCTGTCATTCCTAGTGTACTGCCAATTAAAGATTTCACCGCAGGATGCATCTCTATTTTCCTCGAAGCCAGCCACAAAGTGCCAACAGAAATCAATGTTGTTGTTGCTAGAATGCGATGATTGAGCTGTGAGAAGGGGGGAAATAATATGATTAAATAGGAACTAATACGAACTGAAGGGCTGAGAGAAATTCAACTATAAACTTAATCGTTTGGGTGCAAAGCATATAAAGATAAGTTCCGTTGAAACCGCAGCTTTGGTGTGATGTGTTAAGAAGAACCTGAAAACTTTCCATCGGATATGATAATTCTCAATTTTGGTTCCAATTGATATTTCCAACCAATTGAAGATATAAATATGAAAAGTTATAGCTATAGAGGTAGTAAATGTGTTACATCATCTTATGTTTCCTATATGTTCCCCGTAAGAGTTTTCCTCAAAGACCCCAAAAAAGTGATTAAAAACTATTGTGTCACTGCTAACTCAAGCCTTACAGTGTTAGACTGTAAATTAGCATACACGCTACAAATTTAAACCAAAAAAACCTTAAAATCTAGAATCTTCCTAAAACAATGTGAACAAATATACTTAACAGTTAACACAGTCATCCAAACAAATACAAATCTTCCAAATAATAAAGAAAGGGTAAATTTTACATGCATCGCCTACCAAGTTAATAAGGCTAACAATTACCTGCACCAGGGATGTATTCTCGAAAAAATTGCGGATAAATGGTTCCATGCTGAAAATGTCATCAGGAACCCAGGAGTCACCCATCTTGGGAAATGTATTGTAAGCATGTCCCTAATAGCATAATAAAGAGAATGAGTTATCATGGAGAATGTGGTTAACCTTGTTATACTTAGTAGATGCAGGAACTACAACTAAATCAGAGTTGGTTTCTCACCGCATCATTTCCAGCAACAAAAGCTCCAGAAAGAGCAGTAATGCCCACCAGTAGACTAACAGGCAATGCTATGTTTCGAACCTTTGCAGCACCATGCACCCAACCTATTGATCCATTTGGTGGTTCAGGCATGACAACTGAGAGGGCAGTCCACAGTATGCCGCAGTATATAACAAATGCAGATGTTAGGTGAGTTGCCAGACGGTAAGGACTAACTCTTGGCTGCACATACTCTGATGCCGGTTCCTATTAGTAAGAAAAAGAAACACAGTAAACTTCAATTGTCGCTTGAAATCTGTGCATCAGTGATAACAATAAAAGCTTATTGTACCTCTAGACCGCTCTTCACCATCCACCATCCAATCAAGCCTTGACCAGCACCAAGTGCAAATAGCGCAGAGAGTCTTAGTCCAAGTTGGCGGGTGATAAACCTCTTCGCAAGAAAAAATGTGAAAGGCAGAGCAAATAAAACACCCAATCCCCTTCCCCACATCCTATGTGCATATTCCATCCAATAAATGAATTTGAACTCTTCCAGACTCATTCCTTTGTTCACACTGTAAAGGTACAAGTGTATCAGAGTTATCTTTCTGATTGCGCCCAAAAAAAGGTAAAATAGACATGACTAAGTGTAAACAAGGCAATGGCACGTTAAAATATGAAGAGCTATTATAGGTTACCAAAACTGAATTTCAAATCCTTGCTACTCTCAAGCACTGCCAATTCTATGAGGGGTTACACCGTATTTTACAAATGACAGCATCCCACTTTGCATGCCGCCAATGTCGGTCCGAAAATTGGATAAAATTATGAAAAGATCACTTGTCTTTCCCATATAATTAGGCAAGAAAGGAACTCCCGTTCCCTGCTGCCATTAGGTCTTCTGGAATGGAATAATATTTGACTTAGACAGGGATAATGTTGCATAAGGTACCAACTTATGTCACTGAATCTGGGACAGGGTGCTTAATTCTATAGGTATTGTGTCCGGTATAGGTTCTTTGCTTTGTATTTATGTGCTAAATCAACTACTAATCTTTATGTCCTATCTTGACTGACCAAAGTTTGATAGGAAGAGTAGTAGTTATCTTCCAAATGTATCAAATGGGTGGTCTTCTAAAGCAATTTTTATGATGTTTTCTTTTCCCTCAAGTTTTTATCATTCTGAACCTGACTGTTCTATCAAGATATGTAGAAACATCAAGAATTAAACTTCAGATGGCTTCTAAATTAAAAAAAAATCATGTGTGTTCAATCAAACCATGCGACGAGAACTTCTAGGATGTGTATATAGTCTAAAGAGGGAAAACAACATAACTATTACGCAAAACACATAATGTCACATGCTGAAAGCAAGAATTTCAACAATAAATCTGATGGTACAAAAACAACAAAGCCAAGACGCACGGATTGTCTATACTCAAGAAAATAGCAGTTGTTCAAGGTTACCGCTTGTACTCAGGAGACTGCTGATACTTCTTAAATTCAAGCACCCATTCTTCCTCTGTCAATGGTGGTAGATTCCCCGTGAATTTCCAATCCGTCATTGATAAACCCGAACGAGTTAGGCGAGTAACGCCACCAAGCACCACCATACTAAAAACCCAAGCAGCACAACTAAAAAGCCAAATTCCAACCATTTTCTGAGCATGGGGTCCTTTAGTGACAAGCATCTTTAGTCCTGAATTTGCCATTTCTGCCTTGGCTGAACCTAAAAGTGCAGCAGACGTTGTCACTTTCCTCAAAGATTGGCCAAATAAAATCTGAAATAAGCAAGTAATTCTATGAGCCCTGTGTCATGTTTGTGATGCTCAGATCTAAAAATAGCATACATAAACAACAAGCTCAGAGCTGAAGTTTGTGCAAGTATCATAAGCATTTTTTATTAATGAATATCTTATATTTTTTATGCAAGCAGAGTTTGAACAAATAATCTCATGATATGAACACCCACATACTCCAGAGCTGACGTTTGTGTTAATATCATAAATGTTATTTACGAATATCTTAATTTTTTATGCAGGCTGAGTTTGAACAAATAATCTCATGATAGCAACATGCACACATATGAACAATAAGCACAGAGCTGAAGTTTGTGCGAGTATCATGAACATTTTTTATTTGTAAATATGTTACATTTTTATGCAAGCTGAGTTTGAACAAATAAACGCATGATAGGAACACGTGCGTGCTCCAAATTGGAAGTTTGTACGAGTATCATAAACATTTTTTACTTATGAATATCTTATATTTTTATGCAAGTTGAGTTTGAGCAAATAATCTCATGTTACGAACACACGGGCAGCGTAGAGAGAGGTAGATAGAGCTTGAACAAAATAATTTCAAGGTTAGGAACACGAGCACGTGCGCACTAACGCTAACATTAATGATGGCATGTATAAATGCTCTTCATAAAGAAAGAAAGTGGGGGGAAGGGAAAAATGTGCCTAAGCTAAACTTGATGATGTTGAAGACATCTATTGAATTTAATACAAAGAATACCATAATAAGGTGAAATTTCATAGGTATGTGCAAAAAGCCTCTGAATTGTACTGTGACATTGCTAAGATGTACGAGCAAGAGTAAGAAGTCGAAGAGGACACAAATCTCAAACTTGTGATCGCTCACAAACCAGAGGCGAGGCAGAAGAAGCACAAGTTCATTTACGATCCTTTCATTCCGGCTGTTTTCTTTGTTCTTGTCAACACTTCAGTAAACACCTTTGTAGCTTTCCATTCTTCCATCCAACAAGTCAACTGGTTATAGATTAAGTAAAGTCGATCTACCATATTTATTTCTCGCTTGCTTCCTTAGCAAAGAAGTCCTTTAGTTACAGGTTGTGATCTTGTGGCCTTCGACGATCTTGCATAGAATCTTTATATAAAAGGAGTTTCCAAATACCCAAGTCCTAAATAAAAATGAATGGTTCAAAGTCGAAGGCATGTCTATAACGCTTGACCACATCAGTCATCATCACCAGGATCATCAGTATCTTCTTTCAGTCTCTTCTCCAAGCGGGATAATCTTACACTAACACATTAATTTTTGATCAATTTGGGATTTTCCTTAGGATGTATCAGGAATAGATTGAAATGTAATAATATTGATTCATTAAGAACAAAATATTCTTTATTGATTCAAATGATATACTTATGGGATATGGATATATGAAGAGCATTAACTTCATGAGTCAAATGAAAGAAAGCGAAAGGTCAACTACTTCATTCATGGCCCGTGATTTGATTTTCTCCTTTTTATATTCACTTGACCGGGGCAACCAAAATGAGGGAAAGTTCTTTTATGCAATGCATGGCAGACATGCCTTAAGTGGATTCCTTCAACTCCATGAATTAAAAGGATGCATACTTTTCTATATGATGATGAAAAAAAGAAAATGATCAAAGATTGCTGACATACGAGTATAACCAAATATGAACCGAGTAATTAGTGAACCCTTCTATTGGATAAAGATAGTAGATGTCACTATGTCAGCAGTAAAAAAATGTTTCTAAATTGTCATCAAATCATTGAAATTGGCTACTTACATGTCACACTCAATGAGCTAATACAAAGTATATTGAGAAAGTGTCTTATCCAGCCAGTCATTCGAAAGGAAAAATGTCATTGTAGCATGATATGAGCAAAGAAACTAAATGCAATGGTATCGTTAGAGACGAAGCCCAAGAGCAAAGTCCAATGACCCTCTTTTCAATCTTTTACTTACTATCACATGTGATTCACCCTAAAGATATAGCGAACAAGTAAATAAAGAGACCAAACGAAGTCGCTAAAGGCATGCATCCATCCTTCCATTCGATCAACCATATCCAAACCAAAGTAATCCATTTCACTCGAAAGGAGAAGAGCATCAAGCGGCAGTTGGTCAGATCAAATATGGATTGTACATAGATGATTGTCGTAGTCAACATACCCTTGGCATAGATATCTTAGCATGTAGATAATTTTTTATCAAGATGGTACCCCCACTGATAGTTCTTTGATCCATTAACTGTTTTCAGATTGGTATTGCTTATAAATAATATTCCACCTATAATTTCAAATGTGATGGGTTATTTTTTGTGATGTAGTTTTGATTGGGCCCCTAGACAAAGGAAGCATAGCCAAGCAAAAAATTTGAAATAATGATTTATGCTATTACTTTATTATGGGTCAATGTGATCGTCTATACAGAAGGGTTCATAACAGAAGAAATGACTCACCGAGCCAGAGTCACTACCTAATACTAAAAGAATAGAATACTCTTCTTGATTTTGTTACTACCAAGGGCCTTACGTAATAGAATAGACATATAGATTTCCCTTCAACATAACATTGGCCATTGAAAAGATCTCAAACAATTCACCAAAGAACGAAAGCTATGATCTTTCTATAGTCGCTCTTTATATATATGACAAGTTAAGAAATCATCATATAATAATTGAGAAAATTAAAAAAGAAAAGAAAATGAGAAGTTTGTGATGATTTTCAAATCTTTTCTACTAAGTAACCTACTATCATTATGCATAAAGATAATAAATTTGATAATCATTTAACTTTGGTGACCCTAGTTTGAATTTTCTTTCGTTCTTTCAACTTGCTGATAACTGATGGCATTACAACTCAAAACGAAAAAAATTTGACCTTTGCAAGGTGCTTTTGGTACAAGTATCTACGACGAAACCTCTTTCGAAGGATAAAGCAAACTTGATGTCACGCCAATATTCCCGTTTTGCCAATTGAAAAGAAAGAAATAACTCTTATCTTCAGGTTTTCTTATTCATCCGTGCAAAGAGCAGTCTAATCTCATTGCATATGATTTGAAAAGGGGTCCCCCGTTGAGGTTCCAACCACTAGTGGAGCAGAAGCATGTGGCAGATTGAATGATTCCCCGACTTGGCTTATTTCTAGGGAAGGTTAACCTTTTTAAAAATCTTCTTAGATCTTGGCATTAGCCTTGTGGGCATATCAAACTTCTGAAAATATGTTTATATGTGTTGTTAAGTCCTTTATTTTAGTATATGATACTAAAGTTGTAGTTCCTATAAAAAAGGGGATCGAGTCTTTAAGAATCATTGTATATACAAATCTCGATAAAGATATCATTGACACGTGAGGATCATGTTGCTCGAGTTAGAGTAGTTGGATGTGTAGTTCATCAGTTCCACCGAATGCTCCAATCCACAATAATGATCATGTGAGTGTGCAGGTATGCTTCGGAAGATACACCATGGAATAAATCGACGCAAATTTCCCATTCTTTTTTGATGCACTCATCTCCTATCAAACGGATTTCAAAACAAATGGTTGTCCTTTTTGTTACAATGGTTTGTTTTGTTCAAAGCGAGGCAAGTGGTGCTATTGTCCCCTTCTTTCTATTCATGCCCATTTAAATAGTATACGGGGTCATCAGGATCGGATTGGAACTCGGAACTCACGTCTCTCTGTATTCCATTCTTTCGTTCATCCATTCCTCCTAGAATGTACTTTGGGTTTCACACATGTGGAGGAAAACTAATTTTCTAAAGGCAGTGAGGAAGAATTCGTCAGATGATGCACCTTCCTGGATTCATCGGTTTTCTTCCTTTTATACTTTCGTTTAGTTTGATATACATGACATATATAATTCCATGCAAGACGGTTTGGTCTGAAAATGACTACGCATACATGTAAAGAAAGTGCTCAAGCAGTGATAAAGCAAGAAAAATCTTTGCCTACATCTGAATGTATCCAAGTGAAAGGTCCCCCGACATCCAGCAAAGAATGAATAAAAGGATGATAGCTTTATAGGTACGGGCTGATTTTTCAGATTCAGCCTCTTTCTTTCTTTTTTTTTCAATTCCATGTGCAGTTGATACCCACAATCAAATGAATTGAAGAAAAAACTAAGAATTCCTCATATGTACAGACTCTTATTGGGATACTTCCTACTCCATATGCATATGGGAATTGTCCCTCTCTCACGAAATTTCATTTCGAGTCACGTTTTCTTTTCATGTGATAGAAAGGCTAAAATGTTGAGGCAATATGAATTGGATGGACTTTGACTCTACTATTAATTACATTCCACATTTCTCATCATGATCGATCCATGTCATATCCTAACTTGTGTAGCCTATACGAAGCAAGCATATATTGGCTTAGAAAGCTTGGCAGCCCATTCTCGAACCCATACAAGTTTCCGTAAGCCTTATTGTGACATATTTTCCAGGAAATATATGTACCCATATTTTCCATCATGACACACATATCGTGTCATTGATCTTTGCTCTATGGAATTCGACTAGTTTGTCACATGCTTCTAGCTTGAGAACAAAGGATTGGCCATTTCAGAACAGAACACCTCGTAGGCTACCTAGATGGTAGGCTTGTTCAAAAAGAAAAGTTGACATGCACCTTTTTTAATCAATGAAATTCAGAAGCTGTGCTTATAGCTTCAGAGTGACTTTTTGAAAAACATTTTTTATTTATTAATTAATTTAATATTAATGTTGAGGCGGGTGAGAGTATAACAAAAGATTCTTAAGATTTCATCATCTTTCCATGTCGTGGTTATTTATAAAATAAATCGTTTTAAGAGCACATGATCTAAATCTAAATTTTAAATCTTTGAGCTTTATGGTTCTATAATCAGGTCGTAAATCTCAGTTTAATGCTACCAATTGATCAGTTTCCTCTGCATTCAAAATGCGAATTTGTCATTAAATGCATACAAAAGTCGCACAGAATTAGAAGAATACGAAAGAATTGGAAACGATTGGACAGAACCTTAGGAAGCGATTTGAATCCGCATGAAGGGCTGAATCTAGCTAGAGACGAATCGGCGCAGCGACCTGATGACACGACTCTCGATGTGGAGAGACTGTGCGGCTCGTTTGAAACAGGAGGATGAGAAGGGTGAGAACGCTTGAGGTGAGAGGCTATGGCTTTGCCCCTTCGAAACAGCAGCGATCCCACTCCGCCGCCGAACATCTTTCTCAAAATCCTTGCCCGATGTTCTCGTCAATCTCCCTCGAGTCCTTTCTCTTCTCTCCCCCGGCATTTGGCCACGGAGCGAACCAAATAGCCGAGTGTTTTAGCATGGGTCGGACTGAGAGGGACCCGTTGCCCGATAAACCGATCCGATACTCACGTTCTTTTTGGGAGATTTTTTTTTGGGAATTGCTACGCGCACCTACACTATTACCCAAAAAAAAAATTTAATACATTAGAAAGCATTTTGAAAGCGCACACTGGACTTCGATCCGTCGCCTACCAGGAGGGATGGTTGAGAGTGCCAACCGAGCAACGGCTTGTTGGCATCATTAAAATTTTTCGAAAAATAACGAACGTGCCTTTTTTCAAAACCCCCGAAGTGCTCCCGCCAAAAATTAAATGTTATATGCAATTGGTCATTTGTGATGCATAGAACAAAATTACTCAACGCACACAACAGTCAAATTTTTGCATTTGATGCTCGTTGAGTAATTTTGGCTCTGTAGAACAAAGTCAGTAATTTTAGGTCTCTGCATCAATTTTTACAAACAATCAGTTTGCAAACAGTTCATGTTCCCCTGAGTTCGTTAATCGCTCAATTAATAAGTTTGTTGTGGACCGATAGTTATTTGGCTTGTTTGTTACTAGCTTGATTAATAAGCGAGGCAGTCTTATTGTGACTTGCTCGAATTCAGCTCGTTTATACCCTACAGACAATCCTTATAAGGATGGTGTAACGGTCTGATTCCATCGTACACAAATTTCTGTATTAGCGATGGTATCAAATGAGTTCAAAATGAGTAAACGGTTATTTTTCTGTTTTTTTTGTAACTCAAATCTAAAAACAGACTTCATTTCATGAGCCTCGCGACGATATGAACATGTTGCATTTTTTCGTAATTTTTCGAAGTAATATGCGAAAATTGTTATTTTAATAGTAAAATAATATAATAATAATACTATTTTACTAATTAATGTCATTAATTACATTTTTGCATTAACTAATTACATTGACCTAATCCCACAACACTTAAAACGTGGAAACGTTTAAAATTTTCTTACTTTTAGTCGAAGTTTCTAGCATACCCTAATTAATGCATTAATTGTGGTACATTGGATCTAATTTGTTGATTAGTAATATAAATACCCTTAACCCCCTCTTCCTCGGCCTGTTAACCACAAAACCCACGCTGCTGCACCCCCTCTTTCCCCGGCCCTCCTCCATGCCGCCGCTGGAGCCACTGATTGACGCCGCCACGCCGTAGCCGCCTCTGTGCCACCCCCCGCCGCCGTGTGCCACCGCCGGCGACGAACCGCGGCACCCCGATGGGCCCCGCGAACCTCATCCATGTTGCCTCCTTTCCCGCGGCCAAACTCATCGCCGCCCGCGCTCGCCGCCGGCCTTGTCGAGCCGACGCAGCCCCACGACCGCCGCCGCACCCCTCCGACGGCCGACGACCCCCGCCCCCGACTGCAGCGGCGAGCAATGCCCCGCGAACCCATCGCATGAACAGAGAACGTGATATATGTGAGGATTGCACGGTAAATACGTATTATAATACGTATTTACGTATATATTTTTAAGAGAAACAATATTAAAATGATATTAAATTATCTATGTATCAGAAAAATACATGGAGACCACCAGAAAATTCTACGCGTCGTCACGAACGCGTAGACACTGAAATCATCCCAATCAGAAACTTATTTTGTTAAATATGAATTTTCAAATTGTAAGGTATTTGATTCTAATTTGCTTTTAAAATACGTATATTCTGGTACTACCCGTATTTTTCAAATACAAAAATATCTTTGTGATACGACTATTTTGGAGAAGCCCAAGAGCAAGAGACCCAAGCCCAAGCCAAGGACGTGAAGCCCACGTAGGGGAGTAGGCCCACGTGACGAGGCCCGCGGAAGAACTTGAAGTCAGGCCGGGCCCAGCCCGTAGAACGCACGATCAGCTCGTGAAGACAACCGTCTCCCTGAAAGCGTGGGACCTTAATGACCATTAAGGAGCCCACTAATCGACCCCCCCACGACGCGCATGCGTCTTGAAGAAGGCGGATCGTGGGGACGTGAGGGGAGGCGGACGAGGGGCGTGGATTCAGGGCAATCGTAGGCCGAACCCAATAAAAGGACAGCTGGGGCAACCGGTAGAGGGGGGAATCCTTGACACCCACAACTAAGGTATTCCGATAAACGAGACCTTGCCTTTTTCCCCAAATTATCTCCTCTGCCACCGCTCGGTCTGAGGTCACAGGTATCGGTCTCGTCCTGAGCCGTATCGTGCCTACCGAACGTCGCGCAGATCCGTTCTGACTTAGGCATCGGAGGGGACTTGGCCGGAACCAAGGTCCGGCCCCCCTGACGAGCTTTCTCGTTTGTCCAGGAATGAGCTAAACTGAGGCGCCGAGGCTACCCCTCGGCACGAATCTGACCCGCTCGTGACCAGCGGGAGCTAACGCCAGTCAAGACCAAGGAGCATTCCAGGCGCCGAGGCTACCCCTCGACGCTCACCCAGCCGAGGCCGAGCACCCGACTATGTCAACCGAAGACCGACGCTTAACCGAGAAGCGTCTGCTCAGCCGCGGATCAATCACCTACCCACGCCGAGAGCACATGAGCTTGGCGTGCCAAAGGGATCACTTCGACCCCTCGACTACGTTGACCAACCAGACGTCGGTCAACAATACCGTGGTGAGAAAACACCCGTAAACATCTGGCGCCGTCTGTGGGAACGAGAACAAGCCCACGTCAAACCACCGGAATGGAACCACTCTGCAGCGGCTCGGGGTGCATGCCCCCCATCCAGGAAGAGGGTGACTACGTCCCTCCCGAGAACCAGCACAGCCATACTACTGAGGGGACCGGCGAATCACGATCGGTAACCCAGGAGCAACTTCGCCTCTTCGCTCAGGAAACCAACGCCAACCTCCAGACTTTAGTCGCCACGATTCAGCAGCTCGTCGGCAACCTGGTCACCAGGCGAGAGCGGACGGCAGGGGCCCACCAAGGGGAAACGGACCGCCTGCTGGTACGGTCCGTCGTGGTCACTGACCACAGAGACGGAGCAACCAACTTGGAGCGACTGTTCACTATGCCGGGCTTCATCCCGGAGAAATCCCTCACTCCCACCTCGCTCCGCGAAGGATGCAGGACGGGACTCGAGCGGACCGGAGGCGAATCGGTTACAGCTTCGTCTCAGAGACCGAGCTCTACGAACCGACGGCCGGCGAGCCACCGATCCGATGGGGACCAACACCAACGGAGTGGAAGTCCCCATCACGCGAGGCGAGATAGACGAGAATACCGAGAGGAAAGGAAGAGCGCCCGCCGATCAACCCCAACCCCCAACGCGGCACGAGCTCGGGCAAACTCCCGGGGTGACTGCGCTATCTCACCTCGGCCGGCCGGCAACGGCACGTGTACTGAGGTAACCCCGATGGGAGCTGGTCGAGATCGCTGTCCATTGTCCTGAAGGATAACGGAGGCACAGGTACCCTCCAGGTTCAAGGTGCCTCCGCTGGAGAAGTACGACGGCACGGGCGACCCAGCGGACCACGTGATGGATTACGAAGGGGTCATGGCGTTCCAAGGGGCTGACGACACCCTGCTCTGCAAAGGCTTTTATTCCACCATCCGGAGGGCGGCCAGGAGCTGGTACACTGGTCTTTCCAACCGGTCCATCGATAGCTTTGAGGACCTCTCCCAGTAGTGCTGCAAACAATTCGTGGCCGGACGTCAGGTAAAGCCGGACTCGGAGCTCCTGTTTAATGTGGTGCAAGGTCCCGGCGAACCCCTGAAGAGCTACATGCACCGATTCAATGCAGAGCGACTGAATGTGAAAAGTTGTCCCGAATTGGTCGTCAAGACGGCCATGAAGAAGGGGTTCCGCCACAGTGGCCTGAGGAAATCGCTGCACAATGATCCTCCGAAAGACCTCACCGGCGTCATAGCCCAGGCGGAACGCTACATGCTGACAGAGGAGGCGCTTGCCGTGGACGACGGAGGACGCCCCATGGGAACGAGGCGGGGATCCAAGCGCGATGAGAGCGAGCGCCGAGGCCCCGACGAGCATCGGCAGGAGAAGAAAGCCAAAGGGAAGCATCGCAAGGAGGAGCCACGACCCCCCAAGCTGGACGCCACTCCAGAGGTTGTCCTCACACACGCCCAGAAAGAAGGGCGCTTTAACATAATGCCTCCGAGGACGAAGAGGGGCGGAAAGGACGAGGAGAAGTATTGCAAGTACCACAAGGACAACGGCCATGACACTGACGATTGCTGGCACTTGAAGAAGGATATAGAGAAGCTGGTCAGCCGGGGGCATTTCAAGAACTTCGCCGACGACTCGGCCCCCCGCCCACAGGGAAGGAACGTCCAAGAAAGCAGTCAAGGGAAAGAAGGTGAATGTGGTCCAGACGGCCCTACGCATCATCGAGTGAGCCGACGGGACCACCAGTCACCACCTCGCCTGGGCAAGGCTAACTTGCCCTCGCCATCTCCGTTTTCTGTTTTCCCTCCAAATGTACGCTGGGGTACGAGGAATGGAAAGAACAGTACAACTCTTTGTCTTTCACTTTGGCTGGCTAAAATGATCGATTGCATAACAGGCAGGAAGCCACCTCCCGGGGAGGATCAACCGACCCGATCCGACCATAAGGCTGGGGGCAGCTCCCCCAGCAGGTCAATCACCGAGCCCGTTCATAAGGCTGGGGGCAACTCCTCCAGCAGACGGGGACATCGATTGGTTGTAAGCTGAGGGATAGCTCCCCTCACCGACCAACCGATCCGATCCGACCATAAGGCTGAGAATAACTCCTCCAGCAGGTCGATCGCCGAACCCGTTCGTAAGGCTGGGGGCAACTCCCCCACAAACGGGGACATCGATTGGTTGTAAGTCGAGTGGTAGCTCCCCTCGCCAGCCAACCGATCCGATCCGACCATAAGACTAGGGGCAACTCCCCCAGCAGGTCGATCTCCGAGCCCCGTAAGGCTGGGGGCAACTCCCCCAGCAGACGGAGACATCGATTGGTTGTAAGCTAAGGGGTATCTCCCCTCGCCGACCAATCGATCCGATCCGACCATAAGGCTAGGAGCAACTCCCCCAGTAGGTTGATCACTGAGCCCGTTCGTAAGGCTGGGGGAAACTCCCCCAGCAGACGAGGACATCGATTGGTTGTAAGCCGAGGGGTAGCCCCCCTCGCTGACCAACCAATCCAATCCGACCATAAGGTTGGGGCAACTCCCCTAGCAGGTCGATCGTCGAGCCCGTTCGTAAGGCTGGGGGCAACTCCCCCAGCAGACGGGGACATCGATTGGCTGTAAGCCGAGGGGTAGCCCCCCTCGCACACCAACCGATCCGACCGACCATAAGGCTGGAAGCAACTCTCCCAGCGGGACTAAACGTCAGAGGGGTATAAGCCAGGGGACGACATCCGTCGCGGCCTGAAGGATCCCGTGGGTCGAGGGACCGAAGGCGATTCCTCCCTCAGGCCGACCCCCCGACTGGCAACGAGACCAAGGGCAATCCTGCAGTATGCCAGGAGATTACCCGAACGACCCAAGTAACGTGAACGAGGGAAAAGCCACAGCGGGTCGGCCGAGAGCACCTCCAATGCTGAGGTCAACGGGCCCAGAATCCCGAAGACCCTTCACACTTGCCACGAGTGAGTAAGGGATGTCGGTAAATCATAGAAATCTACGACCGGGTCAAACACAACAAAAGATCAAAAAGACCGAGGGCTCCCATCCTCTGCAAAGCAGAAAACCCCGACGTCAAGAAAAATGATGACATGTACATGGGCCGACAAAAAAGCTTTATAAATAAATTGTTTAAAGTTACAAGCCAAAAAAGGGAGGGAACAAAATGGAGAAGCCTAAGGCCCCGTGGCACGGGAAGAAGCGTCCTCTGGCACCTCGCCCTGCTCGGAGTGCGGGGGATCTGTGGGTGGGAGAGGTTAACGGGCGTGCTCCGCAAACCTCCGGAAGAAGTTTCGGACAACGTCAATAATCCGGGGAGCCAGGAGGTTCTCATATGAGCTGAAGGCCTCCCTGAGGACCTCCGCAATCCTGGTCCCCAGGACCCCGTCGACATCCCTCTCCACCTCCTCGACGAACCGGGTCATCTGACGCAAGTCTGCCAGCTCGCTTTGGAGATCGCCCCTCTCCTGGCGGAACGCCTCTTCAGCCTCTCTGGCCGACCTCTGAACATCGGCCAGTTCCCCTTGGAAGTCCAGCCCCTGGGAAGGGAGCTCATCCAACCGGCGTTGGAGCTGCCGAGCCTCCATGCGAGCCTCTTGAGCTGCCACCTCAGCCGCCCCGGCCCTCGAACGCTCCCAAGCCGAGGACTCCTCGAGGTCCTTCGCCTGGGCCGCCCGACGCTACGCCTCGACCGCCATCACAGTGGCATGCAAAGAGAAAGAAGTTATGCTAAAAAGGATCAAAGGACAGGCTTGAGGAGCGGCAAGACGGCCAAACTTGTTGAAGCTGCCAGACTAAGGAGTCCGACAAGGCGTCGGTGGGAGCCCACTCTAAGAGAGAGCTGTCCCGCGGGAGGACGGAGCCGTGCACCAACTAGTTGGCCACGGCCCAGTCAACGAATACCGAGTCACCGGGAGTAACCTCGGGACCTGCCAGGACGTTCGCCAGCACGCCACAGGCTCCCACCACGGAAGGCTCGACCGAGACAGCAGGGGCAGCCACCAGGGTCAACGGGAGAGTTTCGCATGAGGCCATCGACATCTCGGGAGCCACCGGAGCGCGGGGCTCCCCGCCCTCCTTCCTCCTCTTCCTCTCGCTGGGTCCAGCAGATGCCGGGGGGAGCGCTTGCGCCCCGCACCATGACCACTTGTGGGCACGCGAGGAGCCGGCCCGGTTCCATCGTTGCATCCTTCCGCCTGGACGGGGAGGGGGAGCTCGGCCCCCGTAGCCACTCCTGCGAGGAGGTCCGACACGGCTGAGGGGAGCGGCGCAGCCTCCACCCTTCCCACGGCAGGCTCGGTCTGGCGCACCTCCTCGTCAATGGTGCGACGGGGCGCCTGGCCCGAAGGGTTCCCTCGGCTTCGGCCGGATCCACGCCGGATGAGCTTGTCGACGTTGCGGGTAAACTCACGCCCAGACATCTCTGCATGAGGAAAGAAGATCAGGATAAGCGAGGAGGAAAGAAAAAAGAAAAGGAGCGCCAATCGAGGGACCACATGACGTTCTTGAGGAGCAGGTCGTCCAACAGAGGCCAGACCGACCTCTCCTCTAAGGGAAGAGATGACAGAAGCCGGACGGCTGCTTGGTCAGCCTCGGAGAGAGTCAATGTCAAGTTATATTGGCATAGCCCTCCCCAACCTGTCAAGATCTCAGCGTCCCCAGGGAAGACAACGAAAACGTAGCTCAAGCTCCAATCCCCCACCCAGCGGGGTAGGCCGAGTAAACACTCCCTCCCCACGTGAGCCCGGAGGAGCTGCCACGATCCTTGGCCGACCGTCTGGACCCGATAATAGGTAAAGAGAAGAGGAAGAGATGGCTCCAAGCCGTGGACGTGGCAGATCATGACGAACCCGGTCAGCACCACGACGGAGTACGGAGTCAACTGGCACAAAGCCACCATCAGGAATTCCATGATTTGGATGATGAAAGGATGAAGGGGGAAACGGAGCCCTATGCGGAACATTTCGACATAAATGCCGACCTCGTTACTCCGCGGGAAGCAAATCCACTCGTCACTAAAGGGGACCCTAACGTCGTATGGATGGCATAAGTACTTCTCCCCGATCTCTGTAGCCACTGGGAAGGTGACCATAGACGAAGACCCAAGGATCGCCAGGGGAACATCGAACCTCTCAGCAGCCCGAGCCACATCGTCACCTACGGGGTCCGTAAAAAGCTGTCTTTTACCCTTGTCTTGGACAGGACGAGTCCCCGAGGGGGCGCCGGGTCCCGAAGGCCGGACATTGCCAAATTCAGGCGCCGGGGGGTCCCTTGACCCCAACGCTGAATCGCCTATCCTAAGCGTAGCCATGAGGCAAGTGAAGGAGAGAGGATGTTGAAGGGTTTTCCAGACCCCTTAGGGCACAAAAATTCTATTCTCGTCCTAAGTCGGACGGAACATAGACAGAAAATGCAACAGAAAAAATAAATATGTTAATCTAATTAACATTTAGCCCTAAGGTCCAAGACCCTTATCCAAGATCTATGCCAACTTGGGATGGGTCTAACCATCCCAAGGAGAATCTAACATACTGCGATTAAATTAAACTAATGCTTAAACACATACCCGGAATCTCAGCCCTGGGGCAGGCGAGATGTTCTGCACCGTCTTCCGAGCCGCTCCCCGTCCCACGCCGAGTTGCTCCCCGAACCGCTCCCCGAACCGCTCCCCGAACCGCTCCGCATCCCAAGGCGATCAATCCCGTGTCGCCGAGCCAACCACGCGCCGAAGAAAGTTTCACGCGAGTGAAACCTTCGCCGAGATTTCGGATCCAGAATCTGAACTCCTTTGCGGCTTTGCTAGAGCCCTCAGGAGTAAGGCAGATATTTAGGGAGATAGATGAATATTAATTTAAGCCTAGATCCGAGCGTGCTCCAACATTTACGAGAGCCGCTCAGATCTAGAGCTTGGGACGAGTTTTGAGGAGGAGAGCAGACCCCTATTTATATAAGCGGCCGATTGCTCCCCTTCTCTCAAAATCCGATGTGGGACTAAAAATAGAGTTAATTAAATCAAGTTAGTTTGCCCTTAACAAAGTGCAAACTTCCGTGAATTTTAACTCCCTCACCGTTGAGCTTCATGATTGATACAACCTATCAATACGAAGGGCATTCAACGGTGAACGCATAGGAAAAAACCGTTCATCAATCGGAGTTCGTTTGACCATCCAATTGACCGTCCAAGGATCAGCAAAGAACCCTACCAAAAGCACAAACCCAGCCGCCGCAAAAGCACGCAGCCCTAGGGCAGCGTGCGACCTGCAATGCGCTAGGCGCGTGCGCTGCACGCGCCTGCCTGGGCGCGTGCGGCGCCCGTGCCCGCTGGAAAGCGGGCACGAGTCGGGCAGGCGCGGGCATGCGCCCGTTCTCCAGCGGGCGCCCGCTGCTGCTGAAGCGGGCGCGGGCCTGCGCCCGTTCTCCAGCGGGCGCCCGCTGCTGCTGAAGCGGGCGCCTGCGCCTGTTTCTAAGCAGGGTTCAGCCCAACAGGTTGGGCTGACCCATTTGGGCTTCTTTTGGCTATTTTGGCTCTAACTTGAGCATTTGGTATCCGATTTGGACGCCGTTCGAACCTGGGCGTAGACCGGGACATTCCCGTCTTACCCGTGAACTTTTCCTTGCGTTTATTTCATTAAACATTGTCTTAAACAATTTAATACTCATTTAATCTCTTTTGCATCATATGAAAATTAGTCCCCTATCTAGGCTTAAGTATCATTTGCATCAAAATGCAATTTTCTCTTTCTTTGCATCAAATGCAATTTATTCTCCCTAACTAATTTCTACCTATTACTTGACGAAGGTCGCACTCTGTGTGAGACCCTACAGCCTGACCCTAACAACAGGTTGGGCTCGAAACCCTATACGGCAGTGATCACGAACAGTGGTTGTCGTCCTTGCTTCAGGAATCATCATTATGTGGTTGACTCATTGACATGAGTATTGTCGGGACCACCCTGACTGTTTCCGTGATGAGTTTCGTAGTTATAGTCTCTTCATCTAAACTATGTCGTGTAGATCAAGTCTAGGGTATGGTCAAACTGTCAACCCCAATAACTTGACTCTGGTTAGTTTCTATCGATATTTAGTCAACTAATATTGGACTTCTTCCAACATACTCTGATCAGAGATTTTACTAAAGACCGAACTAACTCTACGACACTAACTCCCATTGACCGGGAGAGACGAATCCTCTCTTGGTCATTACTCGCCTCGTACGCTTCAAGTGACACCCGATCAAAGACCTTTCGACAGGCCTTGCCTCGAACTAGGTCAGTTGATCTAAGTGGCACCGTTCACACGCAGGTTCGTAAAAATGACCTCAAGTCAAAAGACCAACTAGCCTATCAGCACTAAGAGTTATCATTGACAAATTGGTCAATGTAACCATATGACAACTCTTGTGGATCATTCAGTGAACTCATTCTCTAATGAGCACATGTGTCTCGTCTTCAACTTCGCCAAGTCAAGCGATCATGAGATCATTGCCACCGCCCAACGGTGAACACTAAGACCAATGGTCTATCCGATGTTTCGATATCCTTGTCTCGAAACATCTACGACCACGAACCCTTTCAGACTTATGCTACGGACAGTCAAACATTTCTCCATGATCGAGATACTCATCTCGATACACATTTGACCTTGCATAAAGTCTCGGGACTTTACCTAAGTTAATATCTAATGTTAACTACATTATAATATAACTTAGATAAATCATTACCAAACAGCTTACTGTTATTTCGAACAAGATGTTTGTGCTATTCACACAGAGATAAATAGCCTCGAGGGCATCATATCTCTACAGAGGTTACCTTGAGGAAGAACTTGGAGGAAGATAGACGACGGAGAGAGGGAGCTAGCAAGACCGAAATCGGGAAGATAGGCGCGAAAGAATCGAAACTCGGAAGCCGACGACTTTATATGTGAAGCAATCGCGAGGTCAAGACCCTCCGGAAGGGAGCACGTGGCGGCACCTGAGGATCGACGCCGCTTCGAATCCCGTACCAATGGAAGTTTAAACGGACCGCATCATGATGACCCCCATTTAATGGTCCGGCCTCGACTGACGCGCCCGTCAAATCCCCAAGAGTCACATCACCGAACCGAACCGGCGGGATCCGAACGGCTCGGACGATGGGGGCAATTGATACGACTATTTTGGAGAAGCCCAAGAGCAAGAGACCCAAGCCCAAGCCAAGGCCGGGAAGCCCACGTAGGGGAGTAGGCCCACGTGACGAGGCCCGCGGAAGAACTTGAAGTCAGGCCGGGCCCAGCCCGTAGAACGCACGATCAGCTTGTGAAGACAACCGTCCCCTTGAAAGCGTGGGACCTTAATAACCATTAAGGAGCCCACTAATCGACCCCCTACGACATGCAGGTGTCTTGAAGAAGGCGGATCGTGGGGACGTGAGGGGAGGCGGACGAGGGGCGTGGATTCACGGCAATCGTGGGCCAAACCCAATAAAAGGAGAGCTAGGGCAACCGGGAGAGGGGGGAAATCCTTGACACCCACAATTGAGGTATTCCGATAAACGAGACCTTGCCTTTTTTCCCCAAATTATCTCCTCCGCCATCGCTCGGTCTGAGGTCACGGGTATCGGTCTCGTCCTGAGCCGTATCGTGCCTGCCGAGCGTCGCGTAGATCCGTTCTAACTTAGGCATTGGAGGGGACTTGGCCGGAACCAAGGTCCAGCCCCCCTGACGAGCTTTCTCGTTTGTCCAAGAAGGAGCTAAACCGAGGCGCCGAGGCTACCCCTCGGCACGAATCTGACCCGCTCGTCGCCAGCGGGAGCTAACGCCATTCAAAACCAAGGAGCATTCCAGGCGCCGAGGCTACCCCTCGACGCTCACCCAGCCGAGGCCGAGCACCCGACCTGGAACCGAGGCTTCCCCTCGTCTCCACATCAACCGAAGACCGACGCTTAGCCGAGAAGCGTCTGCTCAGCCGCGGATCAATCGCCTACCCACGCCGAGAGCACGTGAGCTTGGCGTGCCAAAATGATCACTTCGACCCCTTGACTACGTTGACCAACCAGACGTCGGTCAACGATACCGTGGTGAGAAAACACCCGTAAACACTTTGTATTCTATTTGTCGACAGTAACATTTTGATATAGCATAATAAAAATTTTGACGCGTATATTTTTTCTAAATAAATCGTTGAATGTTTACGATAGTTATTTTATAATTTTTAAAATTAGTTTTTAATTCGTTTTAAATCTAAAAAAATGATTTTAAGTGTTTAAAAATTATTAAATATATATATGAGCTCTAGAAAAATATTTTCTACCTATAGAAACTTATATTCCTCACATCTAGCATATCTAAAAATTATTCATACGCGTTTTGCCCCGTTTTAAGTTATAATAAAAATACAAACGTTACAATGAATAAATAGAAAATAGAATAACCTTTGATGCTTATATTTTGGTGTTTACAGGAGCCAGTTCTGTCACACGAGCACCATTGGAAGCACTAGCTCCAGTCTCGTCTTACTACGATGATCTCGAAACATGTAAGTCATTGTAATTCTAAATTTAGAAATTTGAATAGTGTACTAGTGTGAACCTATGATATCACATGAACATGTCACAATGATTACTATCTTGGACATACACATTGCCAACTAGAGACCTAATAAAATAGGGAACTGTCCAACTGCAAAACGACTATTGCCTGAAACATATGATATTACCAACGTAAAGACCTAAATAAACATGGAACTTCTCAACTACATGTTAATTATTTTACCATAAATATATTGATGGAGCAAAAGTTGATAATCGGTATTCTTAATATTGGACCCCGAGCCGGTGTCTATAATCGGTTGTGTCCAATTTTGGATCAGCCTACGGGGATTGTGGCCTGCTTGGTCAACCCTGACTGGCCTTTTCGTGTGGATCAAATTAGAATTACAATTATCATCAGTTTGCAATCATTTATTATAAATACCTTTAAATGAGTTACTTCAACCTTTTGCCGCACGTAGACTCATATTCACCACGATAACTCACTTCTCTCATTCACCCTTGCCTACCATGTTCAATATGCATGTCACTTGAAAACCACACATGGAATATCGTGTAAATTCATTTAGAATTTGTGCTGGAATCTCAAGTAGAAGTCTCATATTGAATCTCATGTGAGATCCACTGGTTGAATTTTATGTTGGAATGACATGTTGAACATTACATTGGAACATAAATGTAGATCTTGAACACTTGACATTTCACTCGGTTTTTGTTGTAACTCATAGTTGAGAGCGCGTGGGATTGACTGGAGTTCATATTCACATACAACTGCCTGTGTTTCAACCTCCCAGCCTGTTGCATGCGTTTCGACAATACATGTCCTGCTGCATGTGTTTCAGCATATGCTGCGTAAGCGCACCCAGGCAAGCGATGGACTCAATGGTTGCATATCATACTCTCCTGCTTGAGTCACGTATTTCTAGTTCACTTGCGCCACTATGGTAGTGCTCGTAGTCTTATTTCTGTTACAACTTTGCATGTTTACTATCTTGCCATGTACACCATGTCACTGTTGTTGCTCGCATACACACTTATGCTGCCACCTTACGTTACTTTCCACATTTGTGTGAATGACGGTAGTTACTTTTTACTACCTCTTATATTTCATACTTGTGCACTGCTTTTCCTTCTATTTTTAGAATTGTTGTGACTTACCTACGGTTCCACTTCGTGGCACCGTCAGACGACGAACAGGTTGAAGAAGAGGCCACTGAGTTTGAGGAGCCCGGTACGACCCAGAGACCGCAGATTTCTACAGATTAATTTGAGTCTGCATGTTGTACTTCATATGTATTTCTTTTACATTCTACTTTTCATGTATTAGGTGTTAGAATTGCTGTTGTGTGTTGTACTTTCACTCATGTATTGTAATAATTGTACGCTTGTTTGGGTATTAGTATATCTCTGCATCAAATGCTATGTTGTTTTCACTGGTAAACTGCAGAACATGTGATTGTATCAAAGTAGTAATGGCTATCTCACAATGGGTCATTACAGATGGCCAGTCTTTAAATCGTTGATGATTGCTCTAGAATGTTTGGAAGAAATACGGGGTTTTAACGTTGAGCAATTATGTGTGTTAAATAAGTGATCGCTCCGGAATGTAACCCAAAAGTGCGACCGTGTAGTTTTACCGCAAGCGCACGGTGTAGCGGCGAGCGGGTTATCGAACACAGGGAGGACGAATGAAAGTGAATGCTCCGAACAACCTGGCTATAAGAACAGAAAAGAGGGAATTTGCCTTTGGCGATCCTGTCACAATAGTCAGACAAAGTATGGAAATATCAAATCAAATAAAGACGCCTAGGGAATGGGGATTCCCCGCTACTCACCGTATTTCGTCAACGTGATTCATTGGTATCAAAATTGCTAGTGTAGAATTTCGGATGAACTAGTTGCAACTGAATGTAAAACCTGGCTCACGCTCTCGCGCTGTTGCCGGTCTATAGCTATCCTAGGGTTCGGGTCCAATCTCTTGCAAACCCTAGCCTAGGCAAGCTAGCATTAGGATCAACATCATCGTTCAGTCGCGCCCCGAGCCCACTCTCGTGCAAACTCGGGCCACGACCTAGGTTGGGATAGTTCCTACCCGTCCAATCTCTTGCAAACGGGTATCGGCATGGAATTGCAACCGAGAACCCTAGTATCGGTCCAATCTCTTGCAAATCGATACTACGGAAACTCAATTTCAACCAAATTCGGATTTCTAGGGTTTCCTATCGAATTGGGATCCAATCTCTTGCAAATCCCAATCGATATGAACTCCTAGCCATCCGTAGTATATCGACCCCAAACTAACCCTAATAGCAATTCTATCAATATTTCTACCAAATCATCACAAATCAGAAATTGGGCTCGTAGGGTTCATCCCCACGCCCCAAGACGTATAGACTACTCACAATTCATATCACGAATACAAAAATAATCAATTGAAATAACAAGAGAATTCATCACAATATTCAAATAAACAATAAAAATGAGATTTTTAATGGAGAGGGAGACAAACCAATAGAGTTCTCCAAGAATCCAACAAAAATAAACTTTTCTCTCCTCTCCAATAACAAGAATCAAAAGCTAAAAAGTTTAATCTAAAAAAGCTGCAAAAAGTAAAGGAAAAAGCTCTCCAACCTAGGTTAAAAACTGGGGTTAAATACCCCCCAAAATCGGCCAAAAAACTGTGACCAAAATGCCCCTGCGCAGCCTGAAAATCGCAATTTACGCTACAGGCAGCGCGTCGCACTCGGCCGAGGACAAAAGTCGCTCGGCCGAGTGACAAACCCTGAGAATTTCCAATAAGTCTGGGTCTTCGGGGGTCTTCACTTCGGGGGTCGCTCGGCCGAGTGAGTTGTCGTCACTCGGCCGACGGCTTCTATTCACTCGGGCGGTCGGCATTTTCCACTCGGCCGAGTGGGTCTTCTGAAGCTCAGGCAGACGAAAACAGTAAGTTGGCTCTTTTTGATGGGCTTCGTCTGAGTGCCACTCGGCCGGACGGAGTCTCGTCACTCGGCCGATGTGGCTTCCGATGCTCGGCCGAGTGCACACATGAAGCGTGTCCGATCTGGTCGGCCGAGCGGTGTCTCGCTGGTCGGCCGAGTGACTCCTTCACTCGGCCGAGTGAGACACCAAAAATGCCCAAACAGCTTGTTTTTGCCTCCTCGTCGCTCCTACGACGTTCTTTCTTCTTCCGCTCCTCTCCAATAGCAAAATACCCCTCGGGGAAGTCATCGGTGACACTCTGGAGTAGGCGTATCAGTGGATCACTCCAAATCGCTCCAAATCTCCTGAAATACGAAAAAAACAACAAATCGTGAAAAGCATCGCAATATTGTCGATATATCGTGAAAAGCGTGATTTGAGCGATCTAAATGGCATGCAATGATGCGGAAAAAAGGTGTAAAATAAGGAGTGATCAAAATCCCCCAAGCTTACCTCTTACTCGTCCTCGAGGAAGATAAGTAAAAGGCGAACCCGGTAAATTCGGAAACCGAAAACGACGAAAAAAACGAAAACGCAAACGAAAAACGAAGAATGAAAAACGAAAAACGAAGAAGAAAGAAGAAAGCGAAGAGGGAAGCTGCTAGATCATTTTCTCATGACGTGGGTTTTGCTTAATCATATAGCACGCACCGAATGTAAAATACATGTCAAAGAATTTTATTTCGATATCATAGTATAATGGTGCAAATAGAAATAGATAGCCCAAGAATAATGATATAACATGAAAGACGGAATAATTTTAGAATTAACATCGTCTGAATCATTTAAAGCGGTATACAATATCGCAGATCACACACTTTTCAATTGAACGCTTTCTAAGAGGAGTATAAGAATATCACGCAATAGAATAGAAAGAATAGAAAAGTGTGGATTTCATGAAATGAGTGCTAGGCATAGATTTCTGGATTTCGTAAAGCTAAAACGATCTCACCGAGTATAGAATATTACTTAGCCTAGGTTGTCGTGCAACGTCAAGTAGTCACTCTCTCACACATCATTGGATTCCCTCCCCCAAGCTTATCTATAAGCGTGGTGGCACAAAAACAATATTTACATCCTCATTTTTTTTATGAAGCTCAAAAAGTAATGAAAATAAAAACAAAAAGAGAGAAGAAAGAGAGAACATGAGATGGGATCGTTTAATGAGATTCTTTTCTCTTTTCTTTTCTTTCTTTTTTTTCAATAAGCATATACACAATGATCCAACTCAAAGAGAAATAATGATATACAAGAATTTTTCTTTTTCTTTCTTTGGTTTTGGGAATTTTTGAAGCTAGGATTTAATAGCGGGGGAAATGCCATATATTAGAATCGCTAAGGGGAGATTCACCAATGATTTTAAAATAGAGAATTGATGTTCAAGATTTGTGGAGAAAGAAATAAATATGTCTCTCAGTTCACTCTATAGGACGTGCACGACAACTTCAGCAGGGTAATCTAATCTACTCAGTTTCGATCACAAAAAAGCTAAACTAATCCAGATTTATCATAGCTAACATCATTCAATCATCCTGAAGTGAAATGTACAAATCATGCATATAGAAGTGATATAGGAAAAGAAATCGGTACTCCATATATAAGCATTCAATGCGTGAATCTTGGTGTGTTTTCTGCGATTGCTTACATATGAATATTCAGACTCAGCTAATAATAAAATTTCATCCATTTTCATGCGGAGAAGGTGTGGGTTACTATCTCTTAATGCAAGGCAGATAATAGCATATGATATCAGAAATAAAATCTAAGACATGACAAATATAGCATGCATATAGAGAAAACTAACTCCACGTCATCATCATCACAGAAAAGTCATCTCTAGCATGCGATGAAAAAGAAATAAAGATAAAGAGGGAAAATAAAACTATTTACAATGCAGCACACGAAGAAAATAAGAAAAACGTGATGCATGGTAAAATAAAAGAAAAAGTGATGAAAGTGAGTGCAAAAGCGGAAAATGACGTGAAAAACTAAAAATAAAGGTGGTAAAAATGAAAAGAACGTGAGAACTCACTCCCCCAAGCTATAGTGTACAGTGTCCCCAATGTGCGAAGTGTGGCACACCGAGAGACGTGTAAAGTGAGGGGTAGATGAGGATGCATGCATGAGGAAAAAAGAAAATAAAAATAAAGAAATGAAAAATATGATGCGGACATGATGCATGCAGATACAGGAGTGAAACAGATATAGAGGTGTGACACCAAAAACTCTCCCTCTCTCCCAAAAAGGTATATAAAGATATAAACAAAATGTGGAACCAAAAACAGTGAGGGGAGGGGGTGGTGGGCAA
The DNA here is from genome assembly GCA_030789695.1 of Scilla litardierei. Taxonomy (NCBI): domain Eukaryota; kingdom Viridiplantae; phylum Streptophyta; class Magnoliopsida; order Asparagales; family Asparagaceae; genus Scilla; species Scilla litardierei. The sequence goes on along the minus strand of CM061134.1, from coordinate 221,384,450 downwards.
AGATAAATCGTCAGGACCCAGCAGAAACGGACAGCAGAACGGCAAAAAGAATCAATGGCATCAAGGGTGCCTAAAATGGTGGGGCTGCGCCGTCTCCGTCCTGAGGCGGAGGTGGTGGTGGTGGTGGCTGGGGTACAGTCTGTTGAGCGGGTGTGGGTGTGGAAGTGGAAGCAGGCTGGGTGTGTGCGGTAGTGGGGGTGGGAACCTGCTGGGTGGGTGTGGGCACGCGAGGAAGCCGCTCTAGAACCTGGGTGAGGCAGTAGTGAGTGTGCGGTAGCAGGTCGAAGCGGTGAGCCATATCGGTGACGGTGGCGGACAGGGTCCTAAGGTCACCTCTGAGGCCACTCACCGCCACCTCGAGAGCACGAATGCTCTGAAGTACAGTGTCGGGGGGAGGTGGTGCAGAGGGACGCACCGGTCTGTGCTGTGCAGGACGAGGCTGGCGTACTCGGGTGGCGTAGGTGACGGGCTCAGCAGGTAAGTGGACGAAAGGTGATGTGCTCGCAAGTGTGGGCCTAGCCTCAGTGCGAGGCTGGGCAGGACGGTAAGAAGTGGAGGCAACAGCAACGGAAGTGGAGTATAGAAGTGGCAACGAGGCGGCCAGAGAGGTCGACGACACAGACGTGTGGACAGACGTCGCGACACTCTCAGAAAAAACGGCTGCGGTGGAGACAGAGGTGGTGACCACGGTCTCCACGGCGGTGGCAAAAGAGGGCTCTCCACTCTCAACTACGGTCGGTGGGCGCTCGGGTAGGGCAGAGGAAACAGGCTCAACGGACAGAGGGCCAGCGGTGGTAGTGGGCGTGGAGGTAGTGGAGGTGGGCTCAGCAGGGGTACTCCCGACACCGGCAGAAGTGTGGACAGAGGTGTCGGGAGCAGCAGAAATATCTGGGATAGGCTGAGGGGCCACAGGGTCAACAGGTGCAGCGGGCTCATCAGGTGCAGCGGGGTCAGCGGGTGTAGCGTGGGCAGCGTGGGCCTGCTCAGCCTCCTCGGTCTCGAGCACGTAGGCGGCGGGGATCAGGAGATCCATCGCCAGAAGCCAGTCCACCTGTGCTGGTGCAATCTGAGTCCGAGCTGGGCTCGGAAGGATCATGTAATCCGCACCATATGGACCGTGCAACCAAACCCAGTGCCGCTGACCATGCGGACACAACATCTTCATCCGGGCCATGACATCTATGGACAGTGAAGTGGGGCCCGGTGCTCGTCGCAGGTCATCAGGAAAGTCCTCACCGGTCATCAGGGCGAGCAGGGTGATCAGACCGCCGCAGCATATCGGTGAGCGAGCGCCCACCGATACGATGATGCGATCCAAAAACCAGCTCGCGATATCAATCACGACGGCGGGGACCAGATCGTCACTATCCCTAGCTAGAGCTCTGGGACGCGTCATCGCGTAGAGCATATAAAGCTCCGGCGTGGACATCGTCCCAGGCTCATACCTCGCCAAAAAGGTAGTCGCCATGAGGCGCTGAGCTATGCAGAGGCAGGGATGGACGATGGCCGAGGCCTTGGCCCTACTAGGGTCAAAGGCAGCGGGAAGACCCGTAATCCGGGCCCAGAAAGCACCGGCATCAAAGGAAGGTGGGGGAATGTGAGTGGGGGCGTAACCACGGTCGGCCCCGGGGACATCGGGCCACGAGAAGAAAGCTCTCATCATACCGAGAGTGACCTGGCACTCCCGGTCCATGAACCTAAACGAGCATCCCTCGTCGGTCCGGGCGATCGAACTAAGCACCTCAAGTGTCGGACGGACGAACGTGTCCGCCGACACCTGGAAGAAATCTCGCCAACCCACGTTGTCATACAACGTGAGCATCCCCTCGAGTACCCCCAGGTGTCCTAGGTCTGCAAGGTGTGCGAACCTGGAGGGTACGATCGAGCGCTGGGAAATGCGCTCGAAGACGACGCGGTGTGCATCGTCCCGGAACGTAATCCCCAGCGGCCCGATAAGTGGAGCCGGTGGTGGTGGCTGTGGGACGGCAGGGAGTGGCTGTACGGGGTGAGTGGGCTGTGCGGGCTCTGCAGGCTGTACAGGGTGTGCGGGGCCTGCAGGCTGTGCTGGGTGAACGGGGTGTGGTGGAGTAGGCGGAGGAGAGTCCTCCACCTCGTGGGAGGGGCCGTCATCATCCGACCGCTTCCGCTTGGCGGAAGCTCTCCTCGACCGTGGCCGTGTCCGGGGCGGCATATGGCCCCCGGGTGCTCACCAAAAACGTGAAAAGTGCGGCGTGCGTAAAATAAAGGAAAGAATATACCGCGACACGCCGTGAGAGCAAAGCTATGGAAGCGTGCGAAGATGACGCCTCCACGTAGCCCAAAACAATCCCCGGAAGCTCCCCTGGGCTCCCCTAAGCTCCCCAATATACCCTGCACATCAAACGAAGATATCAGCGAGTAGTATTCAAAATGTATGGGGGGTTAGGGGTATAATAGATAGAAATTGAATTTAATTTGGGTTTGGGGTTCGTTTGACACATGGATCATCGAAAAATACGCAAAAGAGGAGAAAATAGGGCGATTTAGGGGTACCGGAGCTCGGCCGGAGAGATGGCCGCCGGCGGCGACTCGGGCAGAGGCGCGGCGGGCTCGGCCGGCGATGGGTGGCCGAGCGGCGGCGGCGGGCGATCGGTCGGGCGAGCGAGGGAGTGCGGCGGGCGAGGGAGACGGAGGGTCGCGATTTTTCGGGAATTTTTCGTTTCGAAATTCGCGCCGTCCTGCTCCCCCTTTTATAGGAAAAGTTACGACTCGGCCGAGTGACTAAGTCGCTCGGCCGAGTGAAAATTTTGGAAAATTCCTCCCCGCTCACTATTCGGCCGAGTGGCCTTGCCACCCTCGGCCGAGTGGAGTAAGTCCATTCGGCCGAGTGGCTCAAGCTACTCGGCAAGACTCGTCCTAGGAGCGTATCTGTTTTACTCGGCCGAGTGAATATATATACTCGGCCGAGTAGCAATTATACTAAAATCAAGAAAAGAAACAGAGAGTTGGGTACAACAGACTTCCCTCGTTCGTGAGCCGCTCGGTCGGACGAACTTAAGTGCTCGGCCGAGTGACTAGTATACTCGGCCGAGTGAACCCTGTTTTCTGCTGTTTGTCTTCGTTTGGGCTCTAAACTCAGTTTTTCTTCCTCCAGTCGATTTCATCTTCCTCCTAAGCATCGAGCGCCTTCCTGGAGCGCTCCTCGTCGCCTTGTTCATCCTCCTAATGATAGGTACCTCGTTCTCCTCTCCTGTCAAAGAAAAATAGGACTCGTTATCACGAAATTTTTGGGCGAACGACTCAAAACACTAATAATTTCTAAAACAAAAATAAAGGAAACGTAAAAATAAAGCGGTAATCGTCGTGTTGCCTCCCGACAAGCGCTCGTTTAAGGTCGTGAGCTCGACCCCCTATGATTTTCAATTAATGCGGGATGTTTGGTGCATATGAGATGCACCCGTCAAATTTTCCGGGGAGAACGCTTGGATTCGGAAGTTGCGGCGGCGTGTTCTCCCTCGGTGCTCCTTTGCCTCGGGTAGTGTTGGGGGGTGGCTCCCCCATGCTAGCGCTTGCTCCGGTCCTCGGCTTCACCGGTGACACCGATTTCCGTATCGGCGGAGCTTTCTTCGGAGACTTCAATTTGAAGAGCTTGCAGAGCTCTCGAATCCTCGCGACATCAGCGTCGCCTTCATCAATTTCAATGGAGAAGTCGGGGGAATGCTCCATCTTATCTTCTTGGCCTAAATCCGGCCCTTCCTCGAAATCTTCTTTGAATAGAGCGCCGATCGAATGTGGGATCGCCTCCTCAATAACCTCGTCAAGGAGGTATGAAAGATCATCCGGCCGTCCCTTAAGTAGATATATTCTATTGATTTCTCCCATTGGGACTCCCTCGAAATAATGCTTGAGCCTCTGACCATTTACCTTGAATGTGGCTCCGTCCTTGCTTTCCAACTCGAAGGCCCCTCCCGGTTGTATGTGCTTGATGGTGAAAGGTCCGGACCAACGTGACCTCAACTTACCGGGAAATAGTCGGAGCCGGGAATTATAGAGCAAGACCTTGTCCCCTACCTTGAAGTCTGTGACGGTTATGCGGGCATCGTGGAGAATCTTGGTCCTTTCTTTGTAAATTCTTGAGCTCTCGTAGGCGTCTCTTCTTATCTCATCAAGCTCGTTGATGTCCAAGAGTCGCCTCACCGCCGCACTCTTGTAATCATAATTAAGGGTCTTGATGGCCCAATATGCGCGGTGTTCCAACTCTACCGGCAAGTGGCAAGCTTTTCCATAAACAAGTCGGAACGGTGTGGTGCCGATGGGAGTGCGAAAGGCCGTGCGATATGCCCATAGAGCATCGTTTAGCTTCATTGACCAATCCTTTCTAGATCGATCCACAGTCTTCTCAAGAATTTACTTGATCTCCCTATTTGAGACTTCCACTTGGCCGCTTGTCTGGGGGTGATATGCCATGCCAACTCTATGGTTTACCCCGTACTTCTTTAGCATGGCTTCAAACTTGTTTTCTATGAAATGGCTCCCCCGTCGCTTATCAAGGTACGAGGCACTCCGAAGCGTGGGAAGATATTCTGCTTGAAGAACCTAGAGACGACCCTTGCATCATTAGTAGGGGTGGCGATTGCTTTCACCCATTTGGAGACATAGTCGACGGCCAATAGGATGTATTTGTTACCATTGCTCGACGGAAATGGTCCCATGAAGTCTACTCCCCAACAATCATAAAGCTCAATTTCTGTAACGACTGCTTTTCATATATCTGGATTTAATATAATATAATATATGTTTTGATGGATTTTCTCCTCATGTGTGGTTTTCATCTCCGTAGACTTCATTTTCGATCGATTTGTCGTATTTTCTCATTTCTTCCTTAGGATTGTCGATTTCGAAGTATGTCATTCGTGACGGACTTCATAACGGTCATATCTAACTATTAGATCAAGCCTAGGAGTCTTAGGAATCGATCCCGGGGCCCCGCGCTCCGTATCGGTACTTTTGGTGCTCATTAGCCGGTGTAAGAAGGGCCACCGACCGACTAGATGACGATCCAGTCGGTCGGCAATCCTTCTTGGACCGACTAGTTGGCTTTCTAAAATTGTTCAGAGGTTACTGTTTATCGTTAGTCGGTCTAAGAACGTTGGTTGACCGACTAGGTTGCAAACTAGTCGGTCGGCAATGCTTCTTTAACCGACTAACACATCATCTAAATTTTTGTATCAATACTGTTCATTGCTTAGTCGGTCTAAGTTCATCTTTCGACCGACTAGTTGTTAAACTAGTCGGTTAAGCTTTGTACTCAGACCGACTAACTCTTTCAATTATTTTGACACTAGTTACTGTTTACTCTTAGTCGGTCTAAGAACGTTCATCGACCGACTAGATGCTAAACTAGTCGGTCAGTATTTGTTCATGGACCGACTAACTCTAAATCCTATTTTCGTTCAGGAGTTACTGTTTACACTTAGTCGGTTTGCGTTGGTCGACCGACCGACTAGTTGCCAAACTAGTCGGTCAGTGGTTGTTCTTTGACCGACTAACCAGTGTTAAAACCCTAATTTCTGGGCAGCCGCCAGCCCAACCTATTTAAACCCAACCCAATCGTTTTCTTCTTCTCCAACACGACCCTAAGCCCTAGTTTCTTCCCCTCTAAGCCCCCATCTCCCTCCAAGCTTAAATCCATCATTCCAAGCCCTAAATCCATCATCCAATCCATCCATTCACTCTATCTACCTCTCATCTTCCCCAAAATCTCACCAAAACCCATCAAAATCCCCAAATCCCCCAAAACCCTAGTTTCCCCAAACTTCTCCAATCTTTTCCAGATCTGATCCTAGTGTTCCCCGGAGTGTTTCTTCCGTCTCCTCTTGGTAAGAAATCGATCTACCGTTGTTTTTATAACTTATTTATAATTTTATGAAACCCTAATAATATTTCATGTTGTATGTTGATTGTTCCCCCAAAACAGCGATTTCCCCGTAGATTGGCATTCGTGTGACGAAGTGGTCGTCATCTCCGGTGCTAGGCAAGTGAAACTTGCCACTTAGGGTTTAGGCCATGTTTTAGGCCATTTGCTTGTTGTAGGCGTAAAAGAGGCTAGGCGACGAAATGATACTCGCCTAGGCGCAAATTGGGGAACTAGCTTGACAACGAAGCTAGTTCCGACTTTTAGCATGTCGCACAATTACCATGTCATGTTTACTTTCCATTAACGGTACGCAAATAAATTGTCATGTCCTCGCATTCTTTAAGTGTTGCTGTGATTGCGTAGCTTTGCTACGATGCATGTGTTCCTGGCTCGTGACCAAAAGCGAGCATAATGAGTTGCTAACCCCAACGCTCGATGTATTGGATTGTGAACTAAGAATGCGAGCTCAATGTGCGGGGCAACCCCAGGCTCACTAGCTGAGTTCCATGTGCGGGGACCCCAGGCTCCATATCGTGTGGGTATTGGGGTAGTGTTTAGTGCCGATCGGTCTGAAATGTTATACCATTCAGCGAAGGGCGTAAACACCTACAAAATGTGAAGTGATTGAATTGATAGTAGCTTGGCTACTCTTGTCTTGTCCCGATAAATTGTTCCCTTGTACAAATTGTCTTGCCATGTTTTAATTGTGCACTCATGCTATAACTGCCATGCCATGCATACTAAACTGCTAGGTTGCTAGTTGCCTTACTTTCAGTTTCCTTGCCCAAGTCTTTTAGACTTGCTGACATGTGCCCCTTTACTCTTTTGGGTGACACATGTTAGATCCTGAGCCCGAGTACCTTGTTGAGGACAAGGTATTTGCTGACGCCGAGCCCGAGCCCGTGTTTGACGGGGAGTACGTGGACACTGGGGACCAGTCCTAGTGTCTTCGTGTGTTTTACTTTTGTTAGACAGTTGTTTTGTTATCGGTGCGTAGCACCTATACTTTGTTATGTCGTTGCTTTTGTTGGCCTTGTTCTGGGCCTTAGACTCTTTTCTTTTAGCCCGGTGGCTTTTCTGGATGTTGAACTTATTTTCATGTTGGACATATTATGAGATGTGGGATTTTATTTCAGTCTCTCCTATTATTATTATTGTTGTTCCGTTGTGGTTACATGGACCTGCTTATATTTTATTTACGCTTATCGGGTTTGGGGCTTCACAGCTCCACTCTCGTGCGGACCTTTTCACGTCTCGCCTCCATTTTAGGGAAGCGGGTCGTGACAATTTCTTGGATGGGTCTCATTGGCATCTCATTGCGTTTGGAGATATTCCCGGTCCGTTGGCATCTATCGCACCCCTTTACAAAGTCGTGGGTGTCTCTAAACATTGTTGGCCAGAAGAATCCGCTCTGCAAAATCTTAGCGGTTGTTTTAGAGGCGGCATGATGTCCCCCGCATGTCAGACCGTGGCAATGCAAAATGATAGACATTGCCTCCTCTTTAGAAACACACCTCCGAATAACACTATCTTTGCATATCTTGAAGAGGTATGGATCTTCCCAAAAATAGCTACGGACCTCATGCAGAAATCTCCTCTTTTGATGCGTGGGCATCCCATGCGGTTTAATTCCACAAGCCAAGTAGTTGACGAAGTCCGCGTACCAAGGTACTTCTCCAGGCCTTATGGCATATAGCCTCTCATCCACGAATGTGTCGTCGATAGGTAAACTCTCATCCTCCTTGTCACGAATAAGTCTAGATAAATGATCCGCCACGACATTGTCCGTACCTTCTTGTCTCTTATCTCCAAATCGAATTCTTGCAACAAGAGTATCCACCTAATCAACCGAGGTTTGGCCTCCTTCTTGTTTAAAAGATACTTCAACGTCGCATGGTCGGTGTGGACAATCATCTTGGAACCAATGAGGTAGGAGCAAAACTTCTCGATGGAATAGACGACCGCTAGACGCTCTTTTTCGGTAGTTGTGTAGTTTTTCTGCGCGTCATCCAATGTCTTGCTCGCATAGAATATCGCATGAAGCTTCCTATCTTTCCTTTGTCCCAATACCGCTCCAATGGCTTGGTCGCTAGCATCACACATTAGCTCAAAGGGAAGGCTCCAATCCGGTGGTTGTATGATGGGCGCGGAAACTAGTGCTTCCTTCAAGGTGTTGAAGGCTTGCAAGCATTCCCCTGAAAAAATAAAAGGAGTATCTTTAGCGAGCAAGGAAGTAAGTGGTCGGGCAATCGAGGCGAAATCCTTGATGAAGCGGCGGTAAAACCCCGCATGACCAAGAAAGCCTCTAATGCCCTTGACATTAATAGGAGGAGGGAGTTTCTCGATTACCTCAATCTTTGCTTTATCTACCTCAATTCCTCTCGAGGAGACAAGGTGCCCGAGAACTATACCTTCCGTGACCATGAAGTGACACTTCTCCCAATTTAGAGTGAGGTTGTTTTGTTGGCACCTTTTAAGGACTTTAGTGAGATTGGCCAAACAAGAGTCAAACTCACTTCCATAAACCGAAAAATCATCCATGAAAACTTCCATAATATTTTCAATATAATCGGAAAATATGGATGTCATACACCTCTGAAAGGTGGCGGGAGCATTACAAAGACCAAACGGCATCCTACGGTAGGCATAGGTACTATATGGACAAGTAAAAGTGGTCTTTTCTTGGTCATCTTCGTGCAAAGGGATTTGGAAGAATCCCGAATACCCATCTAGATAACAAAAGTATTTATGTTTAGCTAGGCGTTCAAGCATTTGATCAATGAAGGGCAATGGGTAATGGTCCTTTCGGGTAGCTTTATTTAGTTTCCTATAATCAATGCACATTCGCCATCCCGTGACGGTGCGCGTAGAAATGGGCTCACCTTTTTCATTTTTTATAACTGTCATCCCCCCTTTCTTGGGGACGACGTGAACGGGGCTGACCCATCTACTGTCAGAGATAGGATAAATGATACCGGCGTCGAGCAATTTTAGGATTTCCTTTTTAACCACCTCTTTCATGTTCGGGTTTAACCGCCTTTGAGGCTCTATGGAGGTGGCGTCGGTATCTTCCAAATGGATCCTATGTGTGCAAAGTCTAGGGCTTATCCCTTTTAGATCGGAGATAGTGTAGCCAAGAACATCTTTGTGGTTCCTAAGAACGTCTAGGAGTTTCTCAAGTTGATCATGCGTGAGGTGGGAGTTAACAATCACCGGAAAAGTTAATTTACTACCCAGAAAGGCATACCTTAGATTCGGTGGTAATTGTTTAAGTTCTACCTCAAGAGGCGCCGATCCTTCTGCTTCATCAGCTCGCATGAGTTTGGCTTCTTCCTTGTCATCCGAGTTTAGCTCATGTTCAGGTGGCGTGCTCTCATGCGAAGATTCAAACTCACTACTTAATGAGGAAGATGCATCGAAATAGGCGCTCTCCGATTCTGTGCTAGCATCGTCAAAACCTTCACTCTGCTCCGTTTCATTCCTGGAATTAAGAAACACATCAGAAGATTCATAAAAGAAAGAGTGAGTGTCATAGAGTGTAACTCCCTGAACATCGGTTTGCTCGAAAGATTCTTCGGGCGTATAGTGTTCTTCGACACTTGTTCTACCGTCTTCGAAGTATAACTTGTCGTCTATCACATCAACTCTGACATTGCCCCCGATAGTCCCATCCGGGGAGACTTGATCCATCATAAAACCAGCAAACAGTTGTTCGTCGGGGTCCTTGATATCGATAGCAAAAGCTCCGGTAGCGTGGACCTCATCGACAAGCTCCTTAAGGAGGTCTGTGAAGGAGTCATAATCTTCCTGACTGAGTTCTGTTGTCGACATTGCATCCTCTATCCTCCCTGTTAAGATCTTATGCAAAATACGGGGAGAATATGCAAATAGGTCTGCAAACATAGTTAGAACAAGATATAGAAGAAAATAAAGAAAGAAAGAAAGAAAAATAACTGGGTGGTCGATGTCGAACACCGTCAAAATGTCCTCCCCGGCAACGGCGCCAAAAACTTGATCGCTCCGGAATGTAACCCAAAAGTGCGACCGTGTAGTTTTACCGCAAGCGCACGGTGTAGCGGCGAGCGGGTTATCGAACACAGGGAGGACGAATGAAAGTGAATGCTCCGAACAACCTGGCTATAAGAACAGAAAAGAGGGAATTTGCCTTTGGCGATCCTGTCACAATAGTCAGACAAAGTATGGAAATATCAAATCAAATAAAGACGCCTAGGGAATGGGGATTCCCCGCTACTCACCGTATTTCGTCAACGTGATTCATTGGTATCAAAATTGCTAGTGTAGAATTTCGGATGAACTAGTTGCAACTGAATGTAAAACCTGGCTCACGCTCTCGCGCTGTTGCCGGTCTATAGCTATCCTAGGTTTCGGGTCCAATCTCTTGCAAACCCTAGCCTAGGCAAGCTAGCATTAGGATCAACATCATCGTTCAGTCGCGCCCCGAGCCCACTCTCGTGCAAACTCGGGCCACGACCTAGGTTGGGATAGTTCCTACCCGTCCAATCTCTTGCAAACGGGTATCGGCATGGAATTGCAACCGAGAACCATAGTATCGGTCCAATCTCTTGCAAATCGATACTACGGAAACTCAATTTCAACCAAATTCGGATTTCTAGGGTTTCCTATCGAATTGGGATCCAATCTCTTGCAAATCCCAATCGATATGAACTCCTAGCCATCCGTAGTATATCGACCCCAAACTAACCCTAATAGCAATTCTATCAATATTTCTACCAAATCATCACAAATCAGAAATTGGGCTCGTAGGGTTCATCCCCACGCCCCAAGACGTATAGACTACTCACAATTCATATCACGAATACAAAAATAATCAATTGAAATAACAAGAGAATTCATCACAATATTCAAATAAACAATAAAAATGAGATTTTTAATGGAGAGGGAGACAAACCAATAGAGTTCTCCAAGAATCCAACAAAAATAAACTTTTCTCTCCTCTCCAATAACAAGAATCAAAAGCTAAAAAGTTTAATCTAAAAAAGTTGCAAAAAGTAAAGGAAAAAGCTCTCCAACCTAGGTTAAATACCCCCCAAAATCGTCCAAAAAACTGTGACCAAAATGCCCCTGCGCAGCCTGAAAATCGCAATTTACGCTACAGACAGCGCGTCGCACTCGGCCGAGTGACAAAAGTCGCTCGGCCGAGTGACTGTAGGAATATGATGCCCTCGAGGCCATTTATTCCTGTGTGAATAGCACAAACATCTTGTTCGAAATAACAGTAAGCTGTTTGGTAATAATTTATCTAAGTTATATTGTAATGTAGTTAACATTAGATATCAACTTAGGTAAAGTCCTGAGACTTTATGCAAGGTCAAACGGGTATCGAGATGAGTATCTCGATCATGGAGAAACGTTTGACCGTCTGTAGCATAAGTCTAAAATGGTTCGTGGTCGTAGATGTTCCGAGATAAGGATATCGAAACATCGGATAGACCATTGTGTCTTAGTCTTCACCGTTTAGCGGTGGCGATGATCTCATGATCGCTTGACTTGGCGAAGTCGAAGACGAGACACAGGTGCTCATTAGAATGAGTTCACTGAACGATCCACTAGAGTTATCATATGGTTACATTGACCAATCTGTCAGTGATAACTCTGAGTGATGATAGGATAGTTGGTCTTTTGACTTGAGGTCATTTTGACGGACCTGTGCGTGAACGGTGCCACTTAGATCAACTGACCTAGCTTCGAGGCAAGGCCTGTCGAAAGGTCTTTTGATTGGGTGTCACTTGAAACGTACGAGGCGAGTAATGACCAAGAGAGGATTCGTCTCTCCCGGTCAATGGGAGTTAGTGTCGTAGAGTTAGTGCGGTCTTTAGTAAAAACTCTGCGCAGAGTATGTTGGAAGAAGTCCAACATTTATTTGACTAAAGATTGATAGAAACTAACCGGAGTCAAGTTATTGAGGTTGACAGTTTGACCGTACCCCAGACTTGATCTACACGACACAATTTAGACGAAGAGACTATAACTGCGGAAATCATCACGGAAACAGTCAGGTGGTCCCGACAATACTCATGTCAATGAGTTAACCACATAATGATGATTCCTGAAGCAGGGACGGCAACCACTGCTCGTGGTCACTGCCGTATAGGGCTTCGAGCCCAACCTGTTGTAAGGGTCAGGCTGTAGGGTCTCACACAGAGTGTAACGCTTCGTCTAGTAATAGGTAGAAATTAGTTAGGGAGAATATTTTGCATTTTGATGTAAGGGATGAAATAATTGCATTTAATGCAATATGGTAATTTAAGCTTAGATAGGGACTATTTTGCATTTGATGCAAAAGCGATAAATGTGTATTAAATTGTTTAATACAATATTTAATAAAATAAACGCAAGGAAAAGTTCACGGGTAAGAAGGGAATGTCCCGGTCTACGCCCCGGTTCGAACGGCGTCCAAATCGGACTCCAAATGCTCAAGTTAGAGCCAAAACAGCCCAAAGGGTCAGATCAGGCCAGACCAGGCAGACCAGCTTAGTCTGGATCTGGTCTGGCCTGCTGGCCAGACCCAATCAAGCCCAAGCCGGCCTGGGCCTGGGCGCCCAGACCCGCCAGGGCCTGGGCGCCCGGCCCTGGCCCTGGCCCCGGGCCCCTGGGCGCAGGCCCAGGCGCTGTGCGCCTGGGCCTGGGCCCAGGCGGCCCAGGACGCCTGGGCGCTGGGCGCCCATGCGTTCTGGGCCGGGCGCCTGGCCCGGCCCAGGCGCCCGCCTGGGCACCAGGCGCCAGGCGCCAGGTCTGGGTTTGGGCGCCCAGTCAGGTTTTGTGGGTCCCACCTTTGGGTGTGGAACCCTAGGTTTAATGGGCAGTTTTTGACGGCTCAGTTTTTGCTAAAAAACTAGCCTAGGGCTGATCTTTGGACACTCAATTGGAGGGTCAAACGAACTCCGATTGACGAACGGTTTTTTCCTATGTGTTCACCGTTGAACACTTGTCGTATTGATAGGTTGTATCAATCCTGAAGCTCAACGGTGAGTGAGTTAAAATTCACGGAAGTTTGCACTTTGTGAAGTGCAAACTAACTTGATTTTAAATTAACTCATTGTTTAGTCCCACATCGGATTTTGAGAAAAGGGGAGAGTCCGCCGCCTATATAAATAGGGGTCTCCCCCCTTTTTCAAAACTCGTCCCAAGCTCTAGATCTGAGTGGCTCTCGTAAATGTTGGAGCACGCTCGGATCTAAGCTTAAATTAATATTTCACTTCTCCCTAAATTTCTGCCTTACTCCTGCGGGCTCTAGCAAAGCCACAAAGGAGTTCGGATTCTGAATCTGAAATCTTGGCGGAGGTTTCACTCGCGTGAAACTTTCTTCGGCGCGTGGTTGACTCGGCGGCACGGGGATTGATCGCCTCGGGATGCGGAGCGGATCGAGGAGCGGTTCGGGGAGCGGATCAAGGAGCGGCTCGGCGTGGGATGGGAGCAGCTCGGAAGACGGCGCGGAACATCTCGCCTGCTCCAGGGCTGAGATTCCGGGTATGTGGTTAAAGTATTTTATTAGCATTAGTTTAGTTTAAATCGCAGTAGGCTAGATCCTTCTTGGGATGGTCAGATCCATCCCAAGTCGGCATAGATCTTGGCATAGGGTCTTGGACCTTAGGGCTAAGTTAAAAATGTTTTAACTGCATGTTAATTTAGATTAACTAGTTTTTTCTTCCGCTGTAAATGTTTTTGTGTCTATGTTCCGTCCGACTTAGGACGGGACTAGAGTTTTTGTGCCCTAAGGGACCGACAATTCCCCAACAGTGACAAACCCTGAGAATTCCCAGTAAGTCTGGGTCTTCGGGGGTCTTCACTTCGGGGGTCGCTCGGCCGAGTGAGTTGTCGTCACTCGGCCGACGGCTTCTATTCACTCGGGCGGTCGGCATTTTCCACTCGGTCGAGTGGGTCTTCTGAAGCTCAGTCAGACGAAAACAGTAAGTTGGCTCTTTTTGATGGGCTTCGTCTGAGTGCCACTCGGCCGGACGGAGTCTCGTCACTCGGCCGATGTGGCTTCCGATGCTCGGCCGAGTGCACACATGAAGCGTGTCCGATCTGGTCGGCCAAGCGGTGTCTCGCTGGTCGGCCGAGTGACTCCTTCACTCGGCCGAGTGAGACACCAAAAATGCCCAAACAGCTTGTTTTTGCCTCCTCGTCGCTCCTACGACGTTCTTTCTTCTTCCGCTCCTCTCCAATAGCAAAATACCCCTCGGGGAAGTCATCGGTGACACTCTGGAGTAGGCGTATCAGGGGATCACTCCAAATCGCTCCAAATCTCCTGAAATACGACAAAAACAACAAATCGTGAAAAGCATCGCAATATTGTCGATATATCGTGAAAAGCGTGATTTGAGCGATCTAAATGGCATGCAATGATGCGGAAAAAAGGTGTAAAATAAGGAGTGATCAATAAGCATACTTGGAACATGATGAAGTGATTGTGTGCATTGACAACTTTGATGGGAGCATATTTTTGCATGTTGGTGCACAATCCAAAATTACTCAACGTGCACAATAATGAAATTTTTTTTGCCATTTGTGCACATAGAGTAAAAAATGATGCATGGACCAAAATTACTCACCATGCACAATGGTCAAATTTTTTGCATGTTATACTCTACGAGTAAAATGTGATGTACGTATCAAACGTACTCACCGCGCACAACAGGTAAAATTTTTGCCTTTTGTGCACAATGAGTAAAATGTGATGCATATACTAATATTACTCAACTCTTATGAATGAGGGAGGCCTTTGGCCTCCCCTCCTTCATTACCCACTATCATTAGTCCCCATTACTATGAGTAATGGGGACTCTTGGTCTCCTTGAGGCCTTTTATGTCCTCCCCTATATCAATATATAGAGAACCATGGCCTATGGCCATGGTTACTCATTCCTTTGGCTATGAAAGCTTCTCTCTCTCTCTCTCTTGAATCCAATTATCCTATAACACGTTATCAGCACGTGTTCTCCTCTTGAGCACAAATTTTTCAACAAAATTTTCATCCCCTACGTGCAAGGAATCTATTGTTGTTGCGGCGAGGAATCTATTGGTTGCAGCGTTGCGGCATCCTCAAGGCGTTCGGGAACTCGGATTTTTATCTACGGTTCTAATCTACGGTCGTCCCTAGATCATCGATCTAGAGGTAAAATTTTATTTCTCGTAGATTACAATACATGATAATTTTTACATTGTTATAGTACAAGTAAAAATTAAAATGAAAGAAAAAAAACCCTACTCTAATCCCACCCGCCTTCCCCCAGTCGGGGGGCCTCTGTTGCTAACCCGCCGCCGCCCCCAGTCGGGGGAGGCCTCTGTTGCTGACCCGCCGCCGTCGCCCCAGTCGGGGGGGCCTCTGTCGCTGACCCGCCCCCCCCAGTCGGGGGGGGCCTTTGTCGCTGACTTGCAGCCCCCACCCCTTACGGTGGGGGCGATTCACAGCGCCCACCCCCCAGCGGGGGGGGGGGGGGGGGGTTACTCCGGCAGCGCCCCCCCGCCTGACCGGGGGGGGGCGATTCGCAGTGCCCACCCCCCCCAGCGGGGGGGTTACTCCGGCAGCGCCCACCCCCCCCGACGGGGGAGGGGGGCGATTCGCAGCGCCCACCCCCCCAGCGGGGGGTTACTCCGGCAGCGCCCCCCTGACGGGGGGGACGATTCGCAGCGCCCACCCCCCCCAGCGGGGGGGGGTCCTCCGGCGCCCCCCCCCCTGACGGGGGGGTCCTCCGGCGCCCCCCCCCTGACGGGGGGGGGGGGGGGCGATCCGCAGCGCCCACCCCCCCAGTGGGGGGTTCCTACGGCATCACCCCCCGACGGGGGGGCGATCTGCAGCGCCCCCCCAGCGGGGGGTTCCTTTGACAGATTGGCATCGCCTCCCCCCCGACGGGGGGCTCTTCTCTGTCGCCTTCCACCCTCGCGGGGCGGCAAGAGGGGGGTATTTCACTCTGGCTGCTGCGTGGGGGGGATTTCTGGCCACTGCCAGACTCAAATCAGTAACTAATGGGGTGGAGATTGTGGGGACAGACTTACGGTTTTTGGGGATTATTGGTTTTCCCCAACCTAAAGTAGGCTAAATTTAATTAAAAATGATATATGGGCCAGAAGCCCATTAGTAAGTATCAATAACACAAATATATTATTTGGGCCTGCAGCCCCTATTACATTATATTTAGCACCTATTACACAAATACTTTAACGGTAAAAATTATATTTAGCCTACTAAATAATTGCCTGAAGCCAATTCTTTAACGGGACTCTCCCCTGAGTAAAATCAAAAATAATCTTGTTGACAAATTATTTCATACATCCCTCTTGCATATTATAATCTATGTTTTACTAGGACTCTATTTTTAAAAAATATAATTATCTCAAAGATCCTGAGACCGCTCTGCCGTTAGTCATCTAACCTAACAGTGTATGACGTTTCCACGTGGTCTACGAGATAATTATATTTTCTAGTTTCCTTTACAAATATGTTTTGCTTGAGATATATGCGTGGTTGTACATTTTTATGCCAGTAGCATATTTAGAACTGCGTGGATGTTTAAGTAAGTAAAAATGTGTTTTTCGGGATCGGCCATTAAATACCTATTTACATTCCTGCACTTTTATTTTTCTTTTGAGAGAATTTGTAAGTGAGGAAATTTGTATTAAAAGCCAAAGCTCGGTGCAACAGCATATGAAGACGGAGATATAGGGACCCAGTTTGGGTTTCCAAAGTTGTATTTTTCTTTTTTTCTCTTATGGACTGTAAACGAACTTTGGACTGTGTACTATTTTGGTTATCTGGCCGATCCCCACATTTTTACTTGTTTATTTTCTTTGTACATGAATATTTGAATTTTAATTAATTCATGCTCATTTTAAATTGCGTAGATAAATGGCAAAATTGGCAAGCGTCGATTTCGAAGTCCTTGACTCTGCAGGGACAAATTACCTGAGTTGGCGAGTGGACCTGAAGTTCCACTTGCGTTTGATGGCCCTCCTTGGGTCCATTTTGGCTCCTTCCTCGGCCCCAGCAGCGGCCGACGCTTCTGCTACATCTAGCAGCAGCCCTACAACCACTGTATCCGATGTAGATAAGGCGAAAGCCATAATCTACATTAGGAAACATATAGATCGGACCTTGAAGGCCGAATACTTAACGGTTGAGGACCCAAAGGACCTATGGACAGCGCTGGAAGCACGGTATAAACATCAAATTAATGTTATATTACCCCGTGCCAGTTATGAGTGGGAAAACCTCAGACTTCAGGACTATAAGTCTGTCGCTGAGTATAATTCTGCACTTCATAACATCACCTCACGCCTGAAGTTGTGCGGTGAAGAAGTGACAGAACAACGCATGTTGGAAAAAACATATACCTCGTTTCACGAGAAAGATGCAATCCTCATGCAGCAGTATCGTGAACGCAACTTCACGAAATTCTCTGATCTGATCTCATGCAAACTTAGGGCAGAGCAAAATCGAGATTTACTGCTTGCAACTCATAACTTGCGTCCAGGTGGCACTGCCCCAATCCCTGAAGCCCACCATGTTTCTCCCTAGAAGTGGAAAAACAAGAGGAAGCCTAAAAACACTAAAGGGAAAGCGGTAATGAAGCAACCAAGAGATGCAGCTCCCCAGACAAACAAAAACATTAAAGGAAAAAGAAACTTCACTTGGAAGCGAAAGAACACCGAGCACGTTTCACTTCCAAAGAAGACCTGGGAGGACAAATGCCATAGATGCGGCATGACTGGCCATTGGTCCAGAAACTACCGCACTCCTCGCCACCTACAGGATTTATACCAGGCGAGCCAGAAGTCTCGACCTGAGACAAACTTGGCTGGTGTACTGCCGCCAACTGTCTTTACTGCTAAAGACTTCGAGAACGACGACCTGCTCGATTGAGCACTATCTTTTATCTATGCATTTAGAATTCGATGTATCTTCATCTTTATTTTGCTTTAGTACGATCTTTTATTTTCGAATGTTATCTACATTTTCGCTCAAATAAAATTTTGTTTTTGCTTATATAGATGATGTCTGAGTGCCTAGTGGACAGTGCCTCGACGCACACAATCCTTCGCGATCATTGCTATTTTAATAGCGTAAACAAATATGACGGTCCTGTTATCACAATTTCAGGACTGTCCCAAATAATCGAAGGAACTCGTGAAGCTATTATATTGCTCCCAAATAACACAAGACTTCAAATAAATAATGCATTATTCTCTCCTAAATCAAATAGGAATCTCGTAAGTTTCAAGGATTTCCGTTTAAACGGATATCACTTAGAGACCAGAGATGAAAATAAGGTTGAATATCTAATTGTAACTCGCCAAAAAGGTGACCAGAAGATCATCTGCGAGCGATTCAAGGGACTCCCGTCGGGTCTCTACCAAACATACATTCAACCAGTAGAAGCCAATATGATTAAGCACCAGACGTGCCAATCACTGCCAGAGTTCCAACTCTGGCACAATAGACTTGGTCACCCTGGAACAGCAATGATGCGCCGCATCATCACTGAATCCCGTGGACACAAATTGAAGAACCTGAAGATTCTTCAAAAGGGTGAATTTCCATGTCTCCCTTGTTTCAAGGGAAAACTAATAACGAGACCATCCCTCCTGAAAGTGGGATTAGAGTCTCCTGGTTTCCTTGAGAGAATACATGGAGACATTTGCGGGTCTATTCACCCCGCAAGTGGCCCATTTCGGTACTTCATGGTACTGATAGATGCATCAACCAAATGGTCTAATGTGTGCCTCTTGTCCACCCGCAACCTAGCTTTTCCAAAGCTATTGGCACAAATAATAAGGTTGCGTGCTCATTTCCCCGATAACCATATCAAGAAACTACGTCTTGATAATGCGGGAGAATTTAGTTCACAAGTCTTCGAAGACTATTGCCGGGCAACGGGTATTGAAGTTGAACATCCGGTAGCACATGTTCACACCCAAAACGGATTAGCTGAGTCTCTTATAAAGAGACTCCAGTGGATAGCACGTCCATTGCTTATGCAATCCCAGCTGCCTGTGGATGCTTGGGGGCATGCTATTTTACATGCCGCAACACTTATTAGGATAAGACCCTCTGGAGGTCACACGTTATCCCCGATGCAACTAGCATACGGCGCACCTCCGGATATCTCTCATTTGAGAGTGTTTGGTTGTGCGGTATATGTCCCAATAGCACCACCTCAGAGGACCAAAATGGGTCCTCAGCGTCGTCTCGGTATATATATTGGGTTTGATTCACCCTCTATTATCAGATACCTTGAACCCCTGACGGGTGACGCATTCAAGGCACGTTTTTCAGACTGTGAATTTAATGAGAAAAGTTTTCCAAAACTGGGCACACAGTCTAAGAAGCCAGAAGCTTCTGAGACCATTAGTTGGGACCAGAAGTCTTTGTCCCTTTACGATCCGCGTACTAATCTGTGTGAAGATGAGATCCTGAAGATCCTTCACATCCAGAATACAGTACATCTATTACCAGATAAATTCACGGACAACCAGAAGATTGTCCGTTCACACGTCCCTGCTGCCAATACGCCAGCTAGGATTGACATCCCCATAGATGGATGCAACCCACCGATAGCAGATTTGGATGTACCTCAAATGAAAAGAGGACGCCCACCAGGTTCAAAAGATAAAGTTCCTCGAAAGAGGAAGACTCCTGGTGATACTAAGATTATCCCTCCACAGGATGCTGAGCTCAGACCAGCTACTTCTCCCCTCCTGATTTCCCCAGCAGAGGAAACAATAGGAGAAACATCATTAAATTTTGTACGTACTGGAGAAGTACTGGACAGAAATAGCATAGTCGACGACGACGATTTTGCGTTCGATATTGCCGTTCACGTCACTGAATATGACGATGACGTCGAACCATGATCTCTAGCGGAATGTAAACGCAGAGATGATTGGCCAAAGTGGGACGAGGCAATAAGAGTAGAGCTGGACTCACTCTTGAAACGCAAAGTCTTTGGACCAGTAGTCCAAACACCAGTAGGTGTAAAACCTGTGGGCTATAAGTGGGTTTTCATAAGAAAAAGAGATGAAAATAATGTGATCGTTCGCTATAAGGCACGCCTTGTAGCCCAGGGATTTTCCCAAAGACCGGGGATTGATTACGAAGATACGTATTCTCCGTTCATGGATTCGATCACTTTCCGATTATTAATAAGCCTAACTTCTCTGGAAAGCCTAGAAATGCAGCTCATGGACGTTGTGACTGCATATCTATATGGCGATATAGATAAAAATATCTATATGAGACTCCCTGATGGGTTTAATCTACCCCAAGAGATGAAAGAGATACCTCGGGACGTATTCTCTGTAAAGCTACATAGATCATTATATGGTCTAAAACAATCGGGAAAGATGTGGTATAACAGACTTAGTGACTTCCTTGCACAGCAAGGATTCACGAATAACGAAGTCTGCCCTTGTATCTTTATCAAAAGAACGGGAACATGATTCGTCATCATAGCTGTATATGTAGATGACTTAAATCTCATAGGGTCTCCTGCAGAGATCAAAGAGATATCTGAAAGCCTTAAACATACTTTTGAAATGAAAGACCCAGGCAAAACAAAGTATTGTCTTGGCTTACAGATAGAACACCTAAGAGGTGGAATCCTATTACACCAATCTAATTAAACAAAGAAGCTTCTACACAAGTTTCATATGGATAAATGTCATCATTTAGGTACTCCTATGGTCGTAAGATCACTAGATGTACAAAAGGACCCCTTCCGGCCACTGGAAGAGGGGGAGGAGATATTGGGTCCTGAAGTACCCTACCTCAGTGCCATTGGAGCACTTCTATATCTGGCTAACTGTACGCGTCCCGATATAGCGTTTACAGTTAATCTTCTAGCCAGACACAGTGCAGCGCCCACAAAGCGCCACTGGAACGGAGTAAAGCATCTTCTACGATACCTTCAGGGTTCCATTGATCTTGGACTTTACTACCAGAGAGGTGCCTCCCCCAAATTGCTTGGTTATGCTGATGCAGGTTATCTCTCTGATCCGCACACGGCAAAATCCCAAACTGGTTTTGTTTTTACATACGGAAGTACTGCTATCTCCTGGAGATCGGTGAAGCAAACCACAACAGCTACATCATCCAACCATTCAGAGCTCATTGCGATCCACGAAGCAAGCAAAGAGTGTTATTGGCTACGATCCGTCGTCCAACACATTCTTCAATCTATTGGCCTGAAGACCGGTGATTTGGAGCCTACCGTTCTGTTTGAAGATAACGCTGCATGCATTGCTCAACTTCAAAAAGGCTACATCAAGGGCGACAGGACGAAGCACATATCTCCAAAGTTTTTCTGGACACATGAGCTAAAGGAGGACAAGCAGATCGAAGTACAGCAGATACAGTCCTGCAATAACTTAGCTGATCTTTTTACTAAGTCTTTGCCCAAATGTATTTTTGTAAAACTTGTAAAGAACATTGGCATGTGACAACTGAAATACCTGCAAGCCTGAAGCTTGTACGGATCAGGGGGAGTAACCTGTGGGTTGCACTCTTTTCCCTTAAGCTGTTGGGGGTTTTCCACTGGGTTTTCCACAGCTAAGGTTTTAACGAGGCAAACACTCTTACTCTGGATCCAGAAGTATCCACCCCTCTTTGCCTCTAATGCTGAGACCAAAGTGATGAATGGGTAAGGGGGAGTGTTATGAATGAGGGAGGCCTTTGGCCTCCCCTCCTTCATTACCCACTATCATTAGTCCCCATTACTATGAGTAATGGGGACTCTTGGTCTCCTTGAGGCCTTTCATGTCCTCCCCTATATCAATATATAGAGAACCATGGCCTATGGCCATGGTAACTCATTCCTTTGGCTATGAAAGCTTCTCTCTCTATCTCTTGAATCCAATTATCCTATAACATCAACTTGTTTTTGCATTTTTCTTAAAAATTTCAATTTTTATATACATCCGAATTATTCTTAACAGATTTTCGTTCCCTAAAATCGTTTGTGAACTAAAAATTGTCTGGCGATCGACAGATTTCGGGGTTTTCATCCCCTAAACTTCTTCGAACAAATTTGACCACGATTTGGATTATCCTTAAGTAGATACGTATATGTAATAACTTTTCTGGGAAATAAAAGGATTTTATATAGGTTGATTTTAGGGTGTTTTAGCTAATGAATTTTTTTCGGAATTATTGTTTGTGCACTGAGAAAAAATATAAATAAAATAATAATTAATTGGTATGTGCGTGGAGTAAAAATTTAAGCGGTCACGTGCATAGTAAACCAGTACATGCGCAAAGCAATTCCCTTTTTAGGTGTGTTTCTATTCACACGACACTTTTATTATATGACAGATTTTTGCAAAAAATCAAAAAAGTAAAAAAATTTGCAAAAATCGACGAAGTTCAAAATATTTATCAAACCCGACCACCATTGTCATGTCAGCAAAATTTGATGAAACGGTTCGCTGCCATATCCGACACAAAAAGTGTCTGGAGTGGCCAACCCCTGTCATTTCGAATTTTGATCGTAGTTGGCAACCCTGGTTATTTGCTTTTCTATTTCGTCCAATAGAGAGAGCTGCTGAAATGGTCTATGTTGTCAACTCCAGCCATATCATACACAACACCATACACCATATACACGTCCTCGTACACCACACACTTATCCTCATTCATCCCCACTTCAAATCATAACCAGACTATAAGTCCAAAAAATCCATTTAATCAAAAATGGAAATATCTACTACAATTTTAATATATCGTTAGTTAATCAAAATTGTAAATATCCAATACAGCACTTAATACGATCGCAATACAAACTCGATATGAAAGCATGAATAAAATTCAAAGATAATTTCAATACAATTTTATCCGGATTCTACTTAATTACATAACCCAATGCAATATCTAATACGCATGTAATACATAAACCCCATATTGACCACATAAAATGACGACGAGAAATAAATCTATGACCTTGAGAATTTTCAGATTTGTATCGTTTCATTATGCAATGGTTGACTTCAATCTAAGAATGTATGTAAGCAACTATGACTATTGGATTGCAATGGCTCCTTTCATATGTACTTGCGTTTATTATTGTTTCTAAGACGATCATGTGTCATCCGCACAACCCTACATGAAATCGATGAAGATGCATTGCCTCGTTAACTGGCGGATAGAGCCTTGTATAGTATGATACTAATTTGATCTAGTTTTATGGTACTTATTGTTTGATCGTGTGGATTGCATGCAAACACTAAGGGGTGATTAGTGTTTTTCAAAAATAACGCGCAAGTAAAAACTTAATCTCACTAGATATGAAGTGTGTTACTTCCTTATGTGCTTAATCAACAAATCTAACCACTTGCAATAGACAGATTCATGGTAGAATGTAGAACACACGTGTAAGTAATAGAAAACGTGAGACAATGATCAGAATACAAACAAATAGAAATTTATCCTAGTCCACACTCTCTGGGCTTTGTCCAGTCTTCAAGCTCTGTTGAGCTTGAATCCACTAGCTTGCCTCAACAATCGAGGGCTTCCAACCAATTATAACGGACACTTCTCCAATAAGTGTTATTCCAATACAACTTACCATCTCTCAGATCAGACCGCACACCAGAGGCTTTTCATAACAAATGCAATTACGACCAAGTAATCTTACTACCATACCCTTGTGTGGATTTTACAAACATTTCATTTTGATGAAGGAAATTGTAGGATCCTGTATATAACAAGCTAAACAATAAATGGTGGTGATTAGTGTTTCTAAAAATTCAAGTATAAATAAGAATTAAACCCTCTAATTTTAGCCAATTTACTTGAGAGAACCACATCCTCAAGAACTTTAACAACTCAATGTAATACTTGCAATTAGATGAAAAAGTAAAGCACATCTGAATGATAATAACGAATGCATGTAATATACGAAGGCACACAACAATCACAAACACATAAGAAATATCCTGTTTCACCCACCATTGACTACTCAAGTCCATAACATCATTGTTGTGATCTTCCCCTAATCAATTCTCTCCAATTAGATCAAATGCCTCACAATAGAGGGCTTTAACAACATTCACATAGCATCTATTGACAGGGTTTCCAAGTACACAAATACATCTATCCAATAGGACATCCAAGAGTCTTTGTAGGACTCAATTAATACAAGTGTAAATCAAAACACTTGGGCATTTACTATCACTTTCTTAGTGGGTTAACAAACATCTTTGATGGATGGTAGTGACGATCACAACTTCCTAATAGCAAAAACGATTGGAGCTTGTGAAGTGGATAATAAAAGAAACCTTCTGCGTATTTGAATCCTGCGAAAATGAAAGTAAAATCCCCAAGGGACCAAATAGATAATCTTGATTTGTTTCTCATAGACTTGAACCTTAAAACAGTGAGAAAACAAAATCAATTAAGCCAATAAAGGATTTGCTTAAAAGATTTTACTATGAAATCAACTTGTATTAAGAAAGTGAGCGATAAAGCCTGGAAAATGATTTGAATGTTTACGAATCTTTAGAAAATTTGATCATTACAGTTACTAATTACTCTACCCATCTCCCAGTATTTATGGACCATATAGCCGTTCAAAATCGTGGAACAAAAATCCCTTCAAACGATTGAAAAAACAAAAGGCCCTTCAAACAGTTTTTGTTAGTCGAATAATAGTTTATCTCTGTTCTGTAGTTGTTTTTAGTTTGTTATGTTATTAATTCCTAGTTTAGTTATTTTATGGTTTGGTTTCAAATGTACTTGATATTAGTTAGTATGTATTAGATCATTTCCTTATCAATGCATTTAGTTATTAACAGCT
The DNA here is from genome assembly GCA_030789695.1 of Scilla litardierei. Lineage (NCBI taxonomy): Eukaryota > Viridiplantae > Streptophyta > Magnoliopsida > Asparagales > Asparagaceae > Scilla > Scilla litardierei. Next base: position 221,359,727 of record CM061134.1, on the reverse strand, counting down.
GGTGTTTGTTAAGTTTGATGTTTCATTTCTGTTTAGACCACTTGTGGACTACAAATTTTCTCTGGTCGACTAATGATGATCCATATGCAAAATTTATGACTATTAAACTTTCAGTATTTTTGTGTATATTTTTCTCGTCCTTTTGAGGATGTCAACGGGTGAGAAAATTACTACATACACATACACAGCAGTACACACAGGCACTTTTGCATGATGTGGGCATTTTTATAGCTTTAAAAAGACTAACATGCAGATTAATAATATATGTAGCATATATACCAGGGGAGTATTTTATCATCGTATGCACTTTTTATTCTTGTTGTTTGTCATCGTGAAAATGGGGGAGAATGTTGGAAAATGATAAATGATAACATTTGATTCTATTTTGCATAATGTTTTGATGAAACAAGCACACACATCTATTTTTGTGCATACTAACTCTATACATGGACATAGTTCAGTCCAAACATCATGGGTTAGCTCTACATTTCATATCGACTTCATGAGATAAAATCTAATCAAATATCAAGTCATTTTGCAAGAAGCATTACAATCAAGAAGAATCTCGAGGTATATTTTTTATCATGTTGTAATGATGCAATAATATTCTAATTTTCATATTTACTTCTTGCAAACTTAGATCGGTAAAGACATGATAATGATTTATATTAGGAACATAAGTTTCCCTCAAAACTCATAAGTCATACCTTTTATTTGTCGACTATAGATTTTTATTGGTTGACTAACCCTTTCGCGCAACTTTTGTTAACTTAAACATTCGGTCTTATTCGTCTGCCAATTTGTTCCTGTCGACTAACACATTTGAGTAACTTTCATTTTTTGGTCATGGTCGACTAAGAGTCGGTTTCTCAACAGCTATATTTTTGACAGTTTATAGACCCAGTCGACTAACGGATTTTTTCCAGTCAACCAGAGTCCATTGCAACAGATCTATTTCTGATTGTTTATTAGTTCGAGTAGACTAAAAGACTTTTTCCAGTCGACTAAGAGTCGGTTACAAAAACTATTCTTCTGATAGTTCCAGTGCCTAGTTGACCAACAAATTTTTCTCGTCGACTAATCACGGGTTTTGACAATTTCAACTAGCCGTTTTCTAACCGTTTTAATTGGTTTTTGGCAGTTAGTTGAGGCACCTATCAGTCATATAAATATGTACCGACTCCCATACAATTCATATCAACGTTTTCTCGCTCTCACTATCTAAACTTTCAGATTTATTCACTATAAAAAAGACGATGATTTTCGGTTTTCATATGAGAACAAAGTGCTGAAATTTTCTCCATTGGAATTCCATCTTCAAGAGTGTTTGTACCCTTCGTCCAACCAAAAAACCGTGAATATCTTCTCACATTCATTGTGATTCTTCACACATCATCAAATCTATATGTAATATTGTTTCTTTTCTTTACTTTTGGTGTCCGAATCTCTTGTTAAATAGAGTGTACAAGTTTGCGACACGGAGAGTGTTGGTATCTTTTTATGTTGTTTACGTGCGAGGAGCAAGTGGTTAAAGTGGATTGAAAATCTCTACGGGGCGTAGGGGTCTGGACGTATGATCACGCAGATCCGAATCAGGATAAATCTATGTGTCTGCATTTATCTCTTTTCGAGATTGTGATCTTTATTTCCGTATTTTAATTGCAATTTTTAGTCAATTTTAATTTGTAATTTTCGTCATGATATACATTATTCACACTTCCATTTCATGTATTGGTTGTGACAGGAGATCCAACAAATAACGGGTCTCATATGACATACGAGACCAAGCCTCACACGCGACTACAAAACTCCAACAACCACTAATTTTTTGGAGAATCAGAACAGTTAATTTTGATTTATATATTTTAAAACCCCAAAACACCAAATATGGGATGAAACCAATGTGTTTTGGTCGTTAATATACCATTCACAAATTTAACTGTTTTGTATGAATATAACTTTTTGTTACGAGTGTATGAATGAGCAAAACCCATTGGATTCACTTGAAATTCGATGTTTTGGGTTTTAAAATATGCCAATTAAAATGAACGGTTCCGATCCGCTAAAAAAATAGTTTGTAATGGAGTTTTTGATGTCGATATGGCATATGATACACATTATTTTTGTTACTATTTTGTAATATGGATTAACTAGAAATAACCCGTGCACACATTGCAAGGCGAAAAAAACCAACACGAACATGATGCAGTGCACGTGCACAAAAGAAAAGGAGTGAGAAGCGTGGGTGTATATGTGTAGGTATCGTTAGGGGGGACAGTAAAAAGCTTGGGTTTTGTCACGCCCCGCTTCCCAAAAATGTGGAGGCAAGACGTGAGAAGGTCCGCTCAGACTTGAAGCTGCAAAGCTCCAAGCCCGATAAGCGTCAATCAACAATAAATTGGCAGGTCCTTGCAACACAATACGAAACAACGATAATAATAATGAAGTGAGACAATAAGCGATTTATTAAATCTCAGAATATCCATAAATTAAATTACAATATCACAGAAAAGCCACCAGGCTCAAAAGGAAAAGCTAAGGCCCAAACATTGCCAACAAGGTACAACATACAAGCAACGGTGCCACGCACCAACAACTAACAACAAACCTAAACAAAGGAAGAGAACACAAGCGGTCTCTAAGACTGATCACCAATGACCACAAACGCCTCCTCGGCAACCATTGGCTCAGCGCCAGCAAACACTACGTCCTCTGCAACGGCCTCTAGCTCAGGATCTAACATGTGTCACCCAAAAGAGTAAAGGGGCACATGTCAGCAAGTCTACAAGAGACTTGGGCAAGGAAACTGAAAGGAAAGTAAACTAACAACCTAGCAGTTCTAAAAGTATGCATGACATGACAGTTTTAGTATGAGAGTAACAAATAAGGTAAGGTGCAAGTGACAAGTAACAAGTAGCAAGTATGGCATGGATGACAAGTTTTACAAGTATAACACGGACAAGTCCAAGTCAAGTAAATCACGTCAAGTAAGCACGTCGTGCACAAGTAAGACATGGTGTAACAATAAGTGCAAGAGAACAATTATCATGGCATGTCAAGAGTAGCCAAGCTACTAACATTCTCAATCTTTTCACTAGTCACGTTTTCAAGTTATTTGTAGATGTTTACGCCTTACAGCTGAACTGTTGGACATTCACGCTGAGTGGCCGCTTAACACTACCCCAGAACCCAGAGTTTACGCCTTACAACTGAAGTTGCTGATCGGGCAGACTCCCAGTTGAATGGCCGCTTAACTCTTACCACTCCCACATGTAAACAAGCCAGGGTCCCTGCACACGATGCTCAGTAAATGAGCCAGGGTTGCCCCGCACAAGAGCTTGTTTTTAGGTTCACAATTTGGCGTAGGGTTATGCCCGCATAACGGGTGCCTAGCCGGATCAAGTAGTTCGGGCATTGGTTATCAACCAACTCACGTAGCCCGCTTCTGAAACACGAGCCAGGAAACACAAGTATTGTAGCGTGTGCTACGAATGCGACATTCAACATGGATAACATGACATGGCATGTAGTAAGGCGTACAGGTAAGGAATTAAACATGGCAGTTTAATATGCATGAACAACAAGTTAAAATGGTTGGACCTAGCTTCGTTGTCAAGCTAGATCATTTGAGGTGACGGATCTAGTTTCGTTGTCAAACTAGACGTCTAGGCAGCTATCATTTCACTGTTTAGTCTCTTTTACGCTACAACAAGCAAATGGCCTAAGACGTGGCCTAAAACCCTGAGTGGCAAGTTTCACTTGCCTAGCACCGAGGATGACGATCACGAAGGCACGTCACAAAATGGTAACCTACGGGGATGAGATCTCTGCCATGGCAAAACAACATTAGAACAATATATCTAACATCCATTTTTATTAGGGTTTCAATAAAATCACAAAGAGGGTTATGAGAATATTAAAGGATCGAACACTACCGTATAGAAGTAGAAGATCGATGCCAAGCAAGCATGGCGACGGAAGAACGATCCGAAGAACCACGGTTCAGATCTGGAATGGATGGAGAAATCTGGAGAAAATGGGGTTTGGGGTTTGCCGACGGCAAGGGGAGAGGTGGCCGGCCTAAATGGAGGGGGAGAGGGGCTCTTGAGGAAGGAGGAAGGGCTAGAGGAAGATGGAGAAGGATTTGGGGAAGACAATGGCTCAGGAGAAAAAGAAAGAAAGTGAAAGTGATCGGGTCTATTTATAGGAAGAATCCGGCGGCTGCCCAGAAATTAGGGTTTCGACACTGATTAGTCGGTCAAAGAGCAACCACTGACCGACTAGTTTGGGAACTAGTCGGTCGGTTGACCAACGCAGACCGACTAAGTGTAAACAATAACTCCTGACGAAATATAGGATTTAGATTTAGTCGGTCAAAGAACAACTACTGACCGACTAGTTTCTCATCTAGTCGGTCGACGAACGTTCTTAGACCGACTAAGAATGAATAGTACTTGGTATCAAAAATGATCATAGAGCTAGTCGGTTAAAGAACGATTGCTGACCGACTAGTTTCTCATCTAGTCGGTCGACAAATGTTCTTAGACCGACTAACGATAAACAGTAACTCCTGAATAATTGATTCAATGAACTAGTCGGTTTGAGAAGAGTTCCTGACCGACTAGATTGGAATCTAGTCGGTTGGTTCTCCTTCTTGAACCAACTAACGTGCACGGAAAGTGCCGAATTGAAGCGTGAAGCTTCGGGAAGATTCCTACGGCTTCTAAGATCAACCTACCTCTAAGATATGAGCGATATCAAGCTCGTCATGAGTGACTTACTCCAAGCTCAACGATCTAAGGAAGAAGCTAGGAAATCACAACGAAAAGAACGAAAGTGAAAGCTACGGAGACAGAAATCACACGCAAGGAGAAAATCCACCAAGACACACACACACACACACACACACACATATCGATAACACTAATATAGAAATACCAGTCGTTACATCCTACCTACCTTAGAATAAAGTCCGTCCTCAGACTTTCTAACATATCTAGTCGCTCTAGTAACTACCCCAATCATATCACATTCAATCAGGTATATTTATTACAAGTGCTTATATTCACACTAGGTAATCAAACATTAACACTACCAACATGTATACATATATATATATATATATATTCACGCACGTCATACACTTATACCTATCATAGCCATTCATACTCATACATGTATCTCAATCATATATATACATCCCTTATATAGCTATTACTTACCTAGTACCAAACATTAGTCCATATACTCGCGACCAATTAAATAGTTCACACTAGTAAATACCATCGTAACACTCTACGTTAGGTAGCTACCTATGAACAAGGCAATAAGAATACAATACTCCCTGTATCTCCTAGTATACATCCAATACCAAACACGTCAACACATGTAATTACACCACACCATCTAAACTCAAGTTATTATATTTAATATACTTCCACCATCATTATAATTTCACAATTTATAGCCATTCCAATACATGCAAATATTTCACTATAACTTCACATCACATACGGCCCTATAATTATACCAACGACACGCCACACATATTATAGTCACCAAAACTTATAACCAAGCACATACTTACCCGTGCATGGTGCACACCCACACACGCTAACATTTCATTCATATTTACCAATCATACGATTATAAACTCAGTACATCGACACGCTTAGTTTTAGCTAGTACATATATATATAGTCACGCAGGCAAGCCCCCTAATAAATAACTATACCACAAGACCAACACCTATAACTATACACTGGTTTAGTGACCCACAATCATGTGCGTAACACACCCGGACACAAACAATCCAAACATTATACATACATCATCCATCACTATACACCAACCACATACAAATACACCAACGTACATAGAGTATACCCACTCAAGCTTGAGTGAGACTCAAAATCATAGCAGAATAATTCCATATACATAACACAACATCAATACATATACCAATACTATCTAATGCATACACGTCTACCAACATAACCATATACATATCAAAATGTCAAACACCCTTAATATCTAATCAGGTAATATCACATATTTCATTAATCACTTCATATACCATGATATTATTACAAACATCAGCACACCTATAATTACAATACTCTCCCTAATAAATGCTGTAACGACCCGCTCTCGGGGGCCCGTTACTTATTTGATTTACTCGCAGGTTCCGCAGTTCACCAGTGAAATCAGCATAGCCACAACGCAGAGATGTACCAACAACACTCAAACCAGCGTTCAAACATTATTACAGTCAATATTAAGATGCAACAACAACCAGCACTCTCTCACACAGATACATGAAAGGAAATACGGAATGAAAATACGGAAAGGGAAATACGTCTCACAACACACACTCAAGCACAAAACAGCTAAAACTCCGCAGCTTCTGGGTCGTACGCATGCTCCTCGTACTCTGGAGCAATCTCCTCGATCAGGGCGTCGTCTGCCGGTGCCATAAGTGGAACCGAAGGTAAGTCACAACGATTCTAAACAAAGAAAAGGAGTACTGAACAAGTATGACAAGCGGAAGTAAAGTAAAGTACGGTGTATTGTCTGTACAAGTGCAGAAAGTAAAGTGCAGAAAGTAAAGTGCGGAAAGTAAAGTGCGGAAAGTAAAGTGCATGACTGTAAAGAAGTAATCGTGCAAGCTCCACTAGAAATACGTGACTCATGTAGGAAAGTATGATATGCAACCATGGGTCATCTCCATTGCCACGGGGAGCAAATCCTAGGCATCAACCACAACATACTTTGGAAACGAGACGAGGCGAGACGAGAGAGAGTGACTCCGGTCATAGCTCCCACACTTTCTCTACAATGAGTTACCCCATACCCCAGTGTCATGTGTATCGATTTCATGCTTTCTTATGAGATATTCCTCATTACATTCCACAAGATGTGCCACATGATGTCATTAGTTCTCTGGTTACGATGATAGTTAAGCTAGGTTCACTGGTTGACTTTCTTAAAGTAAAGTAAGGCAGATGCTAGCAAGTTAGAGGATAAAGACCAGTCCAACAAACATAGCACACAAAAGTTGTTGTTTTTAATAGGTTCGTACGAGGACACTATCTGCTTTTCTAAATCTAGAATCCATTGTGACTTACACTATTGGGTTCGTCGCAGCAAGACGAGGATGGAGTTAGAGCACAAGGATTGGCACCTGCAAACACAAGCAGATATCAGTTAACGACCACACTAAATATTATCTAATTAATTGGTCGTTTTGATTTTTAAAACTCATTTAGACGGTGTCAGAATTTATTCAAAACTTTTATATAAGCCTAAAATAATTATTTTGATTTTACTGTAAGAGAGAAGAATTTTCAGAAGCTTCTGGATTTTTTTATAATTTTTAGAAACTCAAAAATAGCTTAAAAACCCTAAAATACTTAAGTGACGCGTATCTTCCGTAATTTCTTACGGGAGCAATCCTAGTCGGAATTGCTTGAATGAACAGTCAAAATGACCGTCTCGAAGTTTAATTTCACATATAATTTTCTCACGTATTATTGTGAGCAAAAACATCGAGTTACGATTTTTAGAATAATTTATACCTATTTATCTCTTAGGTTTAAAAATTTATTCTGGAAAAAGTAGGCGTCTGCTCGTGGTGAGACTAGCGCCATTGGGTCCGAAATATCGTTTCCGATTTTTCAGAGTTGGTTTCACATTTTTCTGGCCCTTGTATAATTAGTTATGGATTTTATACTATAAACCCTATTTAATAATTAATTTAAAAAAACTAAAATACGAAATTTTCCGTATTTACGGAAATGCCATCGGCAAGTTACGCATGCACCCACCGTTGACGGCAGCGGGGGGGGGGGGGGGGGGGGGGTTCTGCGCTCGGAGCGGCGGCGGAGCGGCCGGGCGGCGGGTGACGGCGGTTGGACGAGGTCGACGGCGAGGAGCGGCGGCGACGGCGATGCAGCGACGGCGGCGTGGGTCACGGAGGCGGGCGGAGCTGCTGGGGCGAGGGGCTTCACGACGAGGCGGGGCGGGGGCTTCACGGCGACGAGCGGCGGTGAGGCCGACGGCGGCGAGCGGCGAGGTCGCCGGAGGCGAGGGTGGCGGAGAGAGTGAAAGAGAGAGGGTGAGCGGGAGAGAGAATCGAAGAGAGGGAGAGAGCGCAAAAATTTAAACGGCCCTGGGTGAAAACGAAAACGGAGAGAGAGAGGGGTAGTGGCTGTATGTGTTAATACAAAGAGGGGGTTTAAATAGGTAATTAGAATGGCAAACTTGTAATTATTGGGGGTAGATGAGGGGGGTAGATGAGGGGGTAGATGGGAGGGTAGATGAGGGGTTAGATCTGAATGGTTTCAGATTTTAACCACAAAGGGGTGGTTAGATGGGGTTTGATTAGGGTTAATTAGGTCATTAGCGATTGTAATTAACAAAGCGGAGGAATACAAACTCGTTTTCGCAAACGACTCCGAAAAATTACCAAAACGTACCCACGGGACCGTATCGTCACGAGGATCGTGAATACGAAGTCCGTTTTGAGATTTGAGCTACGGTGATACTAGTTTCAGGCCAAAACATTTAGAAAGCGGGTTTGCGGGTTCTCTATTGAAATGATATCAGAAAATTACGAAATTAATGTGGGAAACCCTAAATGATCATAGGAGGCTACTGGAGAAATTTGAAAATGTTTTGAAGACGTGTGAATAGAAAATAAATTCATCGAATCAAAATGGTAATTTTGGGAGATGAATTTTAACAGGAATGTTTTGGGCATTTGCGGAAATCTAAAATTTCTGAAATACAATATAATAAGTCTAGTACTTCAAAATATTTTTACCCGAATTTTTGAAATCAGTTTGGTTATAAAACTCTTTGCGACCATTTATAAAGTAAAATTAATTTTTTAAAATACGTAAAAATAGGTAAATTGAAGTGATGAATTTTCAGGTCGTTACAAATGCTGTCATCGTATGGTCACATACATGTATCATATATTCACACCATATCCATCCATCTATAATTGGCACATCAATACACTTACTTCATCCATTAGTTAAGATATGCTGTAGTCGGGTATACCTCATGGTATACACGCATACGTCATCTCAAAAAGACAAGTAATACCAATCAAACAATTATAATCCTACTATCATATGTATATCACACTTATACTCATGCAGCTAATACATAACTACCTACGCACAACATACCAATACCAACACACATACAACTTCATAAGCACCATGAAATTTAATACACTACGACGACACAACAAATTACACTAATAGGGCCCACCAAACTATACTAAGGTTGACACGGGCGACGACAAGCTCTATTGGCTAGACAAAAGGAATGCAATTGAAATCAAAAGCGTAATGAATAGAATGATCGAAAAGCATGAGAACGGCCGTGTAACGATGTAATGATGCTCCATTAGGATACATGGAAAACAGTGTGTAAAAGATATAAGTTAAAATGAATAGTACGAACCCGGTCGATAAAATGAGTCGTTCGAAATAAGTTTAAGTCGAATATATATAATAAGAGGAAATGGTTTATTTAGCTTATATAAAGCTATCACGATTAAAAGTAAATCATGTACACGAACATATAGGGCATATGTTAGAAAATGTTATGCGGCAGTAGTTTAAAAATTTTGGGAAAAAGTTTCGAGGTTCAAGGAATGAAATCAGATCAAATATAGTGTAGATGGTTTATGCGCATGCCAAATGTTTTTCCAAGTCTTAAAACTGAAGAGAAATTCCAAATAAACCGTATTGAAGAGATTTTGGGTTTTTTGGGTGGCAATGGAATTTGGGGGTGATGTAGATCACATGTGGCGATGTGACATTGCCACATGGGACAAGGCATCACACCACCTCAATTGTAATATAGACCAGTCATAACCCGTGCCTGCATGCACGGTTAATTTAAGATTTTCAAAAGCAAAATCGTTGTTACCCAAAAAATTATTTCCACCTCCAAAATTTAAAAGAACAACAAATCAGCGTAACAATATTTAGCGGCACGGGCGCCTTCGGCGCGGAATAACAAAGTCAGAATAGGCGCATTCGACACGGAACAACAAATTCGAGGCGGAACAACAAATTCGGGGCGAGCGCCTCTCATGTATTAGAGTAAATATATTGCTAAAAAGCTATTACCATTAAATTTGACATTTCGATATGCTTCAATCAAACACTTCAGTCACATACTGAAGAATGCTTACGTTTTTCACACCAACCGAAAGGGACTATGGTAATTATACTCAAATTAATTAAAAATAGAGTTTTACCCTTGGTTCGTCGTTCCCATTATTTGTGATTAAGTTAGCCCCCTTGTTTGGCAACAGGCATGAGTTCGCATACAGAGACGGTGCTCATAGTGAGATTGGCATTAAATCACAGCCATGTGTTAGCCAACACACATCCAGCGATGGCAGTGTGGTCCCCATATGTTTTCCACGTTCAGAGCGACTACCAATTTTCCCCCTGCTATATTAAATGAGGGATGGCATTGTGGTCACCATGCATACGCCGATATGGAGACCCCGCATCCAGAGCATGTCTGCGTCCACTACATCGGCTGCATTGTGGTTTTTGATGGCCTACCAAGCTGGTCCATATGCAACTGTGGTCCCCCTAATTGCATCTCCTGCATTGTGGTCCCCCATTGTGGTTCCTCCGTTTGATGCCCCCCCATTTAAGACATTGAGTGAATTAAATGGGGGTAACTTGGATTTCCCAAAAAAGTTTCCATCCATCGTATAAAGAGTTCCCCCCAATTTTTTTCACAAACTCAAATCCTATCTATTCATTCCTCAAGATTAAATTTGAGCTGTCTTTCTATCAACCCCTTTGTCATAGTCAACTTGTTCTAGTCAGCAAAGCAATTCAAACAAAATCCTCAAAGGTAATATAGATTTTCCCCAGTGAAATCTTTGTTTCCGAAAAAATTATTTTCACAGCCAAAATTTAAAAGAACAACAAATTGGGGTGTAATATTTAGTGGCACGGACGGCTACGGTGCGGAACGACAAATTCGACACTGGCGTCTTCGGCGCGGAACAACAAATTAGCGTTAAAAAATTTAGGGGAAAAAAAAAATTAGCGTAAAAAAAAATTAGCGAGCGCAGTTCATCTAAGATTTTCACCCGTGAAATATTTGTTCCCCAAAAAATTATTTCTACAGCCAAAATTGCGCGAAACAACAAATTAGCATAAAAAAATTTGTGTCGCGGGCGCCTTCGACGCGGAACAACAAATTCAGTGTAGTCGCCTTTGGCACGGAACAACAAATTCGGCGTGGAACAACACATTAGCGTAAAAAAATTTCGTGGGCGCCTCAAGCGCATGAAATTATTCTCATCTTGTTGCCCCATGGGTCGAATAGACGGTTGGCCCTGCGTTAAGAGAGATATCATTCGATCTGCAGCAACATTTGATCTGCAGCATTAAGCGCAAGTTAATTTTTTTTCCCAAATGTATTACTTACGTGCAGTATGCTATTACACGGAAGCTTTCATTCCCCAGAAAGTCTGCTATTCCTGAGAAACTTTCATTTCTCTAGAAATACTTTTTCATCTAAAACTTTCTACAAAATCCCATCTTAACCATTCATTTCTCAAGATTAAATCTCAGCCATTATTCTATCAAACCTTTTGTCATAGTCAGCTTGGCCTAGTCAGCCATATGATTCAAAAACAGTTGTCAACTGTTATATAGATAACAAAATGGGAATTGCTACGTGCACATACCATATTGCTATGCGCACGAACCGCCATCCACATATTTACAAGTTTGCCCCTGGAAATTGCTCAATGCGCGCAATTGGAGCAAAATTCCAAAACTACCCCGGTTGTGCGCGGTAGCAATTCTTAGCCCATCCGACACGACATCACGATGCCCCCCCCACAGACGCCCTCCCCAGCCATGTCGTCCCCAACTTGCTGTGGCTGCCCCTATCCCCATAACCCTCTTCCATCTATCCCAACATAAAGCAAAGCTAGATCGGATTGAAAACAAAGAAATAGGGCTTGGTGAGGATCGGTGAGGAATTAGAGGAGGGACGAAATGAGACTTACATTGGGGAAGCGATAAAAAAGACTCGAAATCGAGCGACTGCGATGGGGGGAACGCTTCGCTTATCGACAAGAAAATGGGATGAAAGGGGGCATAAATTTGGGGACGAGAAAGAAAACATCTCCACTTGCGACGACGATGACGCCTCTCCATCTTTATCCGCCCCCTCTCCTTTCGCCGCCCCTCCGACGACCTCTCCAGTCCATCCGCCGTCCCACTCAGACAATCCAGCTCCCTTCCGACAGAAGAGACTAAAAGAGGAATAATGTCAAACTTGTAAATAATCCGGTCTTGCATGATAATTAATGACAAATTTGTAAACAATCCGGTCGTGCGCGCGCAGAGCAATACGGTATGTGCGCGTAGCCATTCCTCAACAAAATTGATCCCGCAATCCGCATGCTTGTCTCACGTGCTCTATGAATCCTTAGGATTACCTGCTCATCATATTTATTTTCATTGCAACTCGATATAAGCCCAAAATTTATACACTCTCTCACGTCGTAAATTTTTTTCGCGTCGCTCGGTCAGCAACTTCCACAGGGTAGGAAGAGAGGGAGAGAGAAAGAAAGAGGGTTAGGGTTGCAGCAGTCAATACACCCGCCCTCTGCCCTAAAACCCTTTCATCTCCTAACGCACTCTATCGTTCCCTCTCTAAAAAAACTCATCATCTCTCATCTCTCATCTCTCATCTCTCATCTCTCTATTCCCTATCGCCTCTGTCTCTCTCAAGGGGTTCGGATAATGGCATCGAACAAGTCGGGGGCTCATCTCCCGTCAAAAGAGGCCAATCTCTTCAAAATCATCGTCGTAAGTATACTCTTAAAAAAGCTCCTTCTTTTGCCTACTGCTGTCGATGTTTCTCGATTCAACTATGTTCATCAATGCGATGCACTTTAGAATAGTTGTTCATATTGGAGTAGAATCCAGCCATGTTCATTGAAATTGTCCTTTTTTTTTGAGTAGAATCCAGTCATCTTAAATTGCAAAGGTGGCTCATATATTTGTTTCTTTTTTCTAAATGCGATTGCATTGAAGTTAATGTTGAAATAGTCATATAAAGACCAATGCATGTTGTAATTGGTGTGTAACTTTACTTGAATATCTGAAATCCTGATTTTCGGTCTTGTTTACAATGCGTATTGAATTTTTTTCCTTGTGCTGGCAACTGCTTATTGGCATTGTTGAATTTCTCGTCGTCTATTTGTGAGCAGAAATCATATGAGGCCAAACAATATAAGAAGGGATTGAAGGCTGCGGACACCATATTGAAGAAGTTTCCTGAGCATGGAGGTGACATCAACAATCTTTTGAATTTGTTCATCTTGCTCATTAGATGTATATTTTTCTTATTCTGATATTGTTCTTTTCACATATGTCAAAAGATCACAATATTTCTGTTTGCTTTCATTAATTGTGATGAATTTAGTTTTCCCCCTCTTTGTTTTAATATGCGGTGATGTACATGATCCTCCTATGCCGTGTCTATTATCTTTTAATACACATAGAGCAAAGTTTGAGGCTTGAATAAGCAAGTTTTTGTTATTATAAAATGTGGATGTTCTAAAGAAAAGGAATAGTATTATGTTTTAGTTTAGCTGATTACGACAGTTCATTGAAATGTTATATAATAATGCATGATATTGTGATATATGACCTGACAGTGTGTACAGAAGATGACTTTGGACATTTTTGTGCGGATATTGTGAGAAGTCTATGACTGCATAATGTTTCAATGAACAATTGTAATAAATTTAAGCTAAAGTATGGCGATACCCTTACATTACTAAACTAGGTGTGTGATATTTTGTGCTTCCTTTTTCCAAGGATTTTGTGGCACCATAACTGTTAATATGGTACATAGACCCTTGACAATATATTAATAACTTTATGTAATTTTGTTACACCATTCTAGTTGCAATTAAAAACATGTTAATTCCCTAGTTTACGGAGCTACCATGTCACTTTTCTAACATACTTGTCATGGAGGTCCTTCATAGGCTGATGTAGCGATCCCATCATCAGGCTGGCTACATTCCATATGAATGAGTGCATTTGATAACTTTGCAGGCTGTATATCCCATACTTTTGTGTTTTGTGAGAGAGAGAGAGAGAGAGAGAGAGAGAGACTAAACTAGGTGTGCGATGTTTTGTGCTTCCTTTTCCCAAGGATTGTGTGGCACCATAACTGTTAATATGGTACATATACCCTTGACAATATATTAATGACTTTATGGAATTTTGTTACACCATTCAAGTTGCAATTAAAAACATGTTAATTCCCTAGTTTACGGAGCTACCCTGTCACTTTTCTAACATGCTTGTCATTGAGGTCCTTCATAGGCTTACGTAGAAATCCCTTCATCAGGCTGGCTACATTCCATATGAATGAGTGTATTTGATAGCTTTGCATGCTGTATATCACATACTTTTGTACTATCCCCCCCCCAAACAAAAAAAAAAACACACACAGAGGCACAGAGACGCACAGAGAGAGAGAGAGAGAGAGAGAGAGAGAGAGAGAGAGAGAGATGATTTTTTATTATTATTATGATTAAGTGTATAGAGCCACTTGGCTATAAATTGCCAGAAAGTTCCTTGTAACTAAATAAATGCCCCATGTGAAGGAGTTTCCAAGTTTTAACTCATCACGGCCTTTGCTAAGCATACTCTATCTGAAGCACAATTTGTCTTGTATATGGGATGGACTACTTGATACCATAACTGTTTTGACAGACGTAATCTGCATGATTTGCCAATGGTTCCGGTCGAGCATTCAGGAATCCAGTGGTAAAAGCTGAGGAGATTTGACAATGGTTCTTGCTATCTGAATTTGCTGATTACATGATTTCTTAAGCAGGTTCCAACTTCCATAGATGGTAAAGCTTACTTAATGTATTTGCTTGCCTGGGAATGGGGAACGTGTCAAGGAACTCCCACCATATAGGCAACAAAGGACATTAATGTCCAAGCGTGTGTACTATAGAAAATGTCCAAATGTGTCCTTCAGAAGGGACACCGCACCTTGAGATTTAGGGCATCACAAATCAAGTGGTTCAGGTCTTCGTGACATGGAATCCCTTTGCTTGCAATGTATAGTATGGGTGTACGAGATTGATTTCAAATATCTGTTTTTACTGTTGATTTCAAATATCTGTTTTTACTGTATTTACTTTTATGCTATTTTCTCATATCCAATTTTGTAGACTAGTGGCTTTTTCAAAATTTTCAACCGATTGCTTTCATATTTCCTGATATATCCATCTGCTTTGACAATATCATCGTTAAAAATACATTTTTTGTTGTCTGATGCCATCTGGTGCTTTTTTCTCTATCTTGCCACCAGAAACCTTGTCAATGAAGGGACTGCTATTGAATTGTATGGATCGAAAATCTGAAGCTTACGAATTGGTTCGCCGTGGTCTCAAGGTTAGTTATGTGTATGCAAGGCTCATCTCAACAGTTGCCTTCTGCCCCTTTCTTTTTCTGGTTTTGTGGGTTTCCTTCTTTTATATTAACTCATCCACGTCATCTCCATCATTATGGGGTGTGCATGGAGTGTTACTCCAAGTTGAGTTGTATCCGTGGATATGGACCGAATTGATTGCTGGCTGGTAAACCCTCATGTGCTAATTTTCTGGCTGGTAAACCATGCTTAAGCGAGGAGCTCACCCCATAATTTAGAAGGGCATTTAGTGGTTAGTGAAGCCCTTATTTTTGATCATGCAGTTTAAGGTTATGCAGTCAGAAAGCAACTCTCACAAGTTCTCCTATCAAAGAATCTGTAATAAGGGAAGATGATAATATTTGCAGGGGAACTACCTTGATCTCTAAGGCATATCATGAGCCAAAGAGCCTAATGACACATTCTGTCTTCTTCTTTGGTGAAATCTTTTAATTTCTTTCTCTTTGTTTGTGCAGAACGATCTTAAAAGCCATGTATGCTGGCATGTTTATGGTCTTCTCTATCGGTCAGACAGAGAATATAGGGAAGCTATTAAGTGCTATAGAAATGCATTGAGAATTGATCCGGACAATATTGAAATTCTACGGGACTTGTCATTATTACAGGTATATTGTGATCGACGTCAAATCTTGCTACTGTTTTCTTCACGTTAACTTGTGCTCTACTCTGTAACTTATTATAATATAAACATGCATGCAACACATTCAGTACTAGAATCATACCTTTTTGTGATTTTTATTATAACATAAAAAGGGTTTATCATTTCCACTACACCTAGCAGAGTTGATTAAATTTTTATGTGCCCTATGATCTACTCTTAGGAATTTTTTGCAGCTGTAATGGCCACACATCATGATTTTTGCTACTTACAATAGAGCATGTGAGTTCACATGTTACATTAGTTCAGCACTACTAAATTCATCGTGCAATATACTTAGATAGTATCTGCTTGGTGCTTGCGCTGTTGTATTCTACATGCTATTCCAGAAATGCTTTTGTTTTTTTATTTTAATATGTTCGAATTTCAATGCATGTGCAATTGAATGTACCTGTAATCTCCTAGTTGGCAATTTTTAAATAAAGTTTGTCAGCATTCAGCATGAGTCATTGTACACTTTGAATTTAATACATAACCAACAGGTCAAATAATGGAATATAGATGCTATTTAGTCTTTGAAATCTGCTTGCATATGTTTCTCAGGCGCAAATGCGGGATTTATCAGGATTTGTTGAAACTAGACAACAACTTCTAACATTAAAGCCAAATCATCGAATGAATTGGATTGGCTTTGCTGTTGCGCATCACTTGAATTCCAAGTAAGCTTTTATTCCATTGCTTGAATTTTTCTTTGTGCATTTAAAACATTATTTATGTTTACTTGTTGACTTTCTGCTGTCACTTAGATGAGCTTGGGCTGAACTGTAACGATTTGTAAAAACAAATTTATCATATCATTCTGATTTATTTACTATAGTACACTGTGGTGTAGTGTTACTGGAACACTACATTTGTACAAAATTTCGATGTGTTGGTCAATTGGACACTTCCAGACATTAAGACATCTGTGTGCCACACCTTGGATATGGCTTATGTAAAATGTACAAGGAAATATGTTTCATGGTAGAAGAAGGAAGAGGATTGGAAAGACAATTTGTAAATAATTCATAAGAAAATTAAGCGAGGACTAGATACAAAAAAGATTGGTGAATCTCATGTTTGCTTCAACATTCATTCATATCAATGTGATCTTTTTAAATATATCAATGCCATAGTAATTAAACAAAAAGAACTAAACGGAGCCTATTGCTTATCTGAACATGTGATATAATATATAATTATATTCTATTCTAATCGTGTTTTGTATTCTATAAGTCAAGTTCTGCTATGTTGGACACCTTACAATACTAGGACACTTGACTCCGCCATCCCAGGTCCCTGTCACAGTGCTGTGATGCAGTTTAATAGACATCTAGTTTTTGGCAGTAGGACGAGTTCTCTTTTCCGTGCCATATACCTTATAGTCGACAAGAAAAGAGTCAGTGTTCACACATGGCCTAATGGAAAAGGCTAAAGAACATTTAACTATACTTAGAATTTTCATCTATTCTCTTTTTATTGCTTTCTATCAGGGCTTCTTATACTAGGATGCAAATCAATACAAGATATTCGCTTAATGGCTTGTGGGATGCTACTCAATCCAGTTGTCAAGACATGACATGAATACTGTCATAGGATATGTTTGTGGAGTCAAAAGATGTGCATGGTGAAAGAGGTGCGAGTAGAAAACCTCTGGCACCTGACACCTGACACCTGGCAATTTTATAGCATGCCATATGACATTGACGTGCTATTTGTTTTTATTATGGAATCTAGACCGGTTATTTTGTGAATATTTTTTATATCTTGACTTAATTTCAAACATGCAATTATACTCTTACGTATTGAGAGCACCATTATAAATCCTGATTACACCCCACACATATTTGTGGTACGAGAGTTTGCTATTTGGAGGTTGATCCCAAAGCAAACGAAGTCTGTATATAGGATGAGAATTATAAAAAACCTATACACTGGTTTGTCATTCACTTAAGATTGAATCCTTTACTGATATGTTTGTATGTATGTACACTTATGATGTGAAGCCATGGCGTGTCAGACACATGTCAGACATGCACGTTGGCCACACCCCATGTATCTTCAAGAATTTCCTCAGTCTCTCCATGTCGTGTCCCTATTGGTATAGCTGTGTCTATGGAAACTATTATTACCTCTCATTTGTGCCCTATTTGATTACTTACCTTGGGTTTTTAGAATAGGGAGTAATAATTAATAAAATCTTTTATTTTTCTTGGACGTGCAAACATCCTAAATTTTCTTAGGTATTATTTTGTGACTTTTATACCGTAAATTTTGGTCACAAGCAATTTCTAGTAACGCTAGGAATTGATTACGGGCAGCAACTCTTTCTTTATGACCAACAAAGTTGGAAAAAAAATTTCTACTATGAATATCAAGTCTTAAGAGTGTTTTCTAGCTAAAGAAGTCTTCATATTGGGCATATGAGTACATAGATACCTGTTTTAATGAATTCATTGAAAAGAGCAGCAAAGCACATTAATAGGCATGCCAGAGAGTAGGATATTGGGGAAAGTTAGATGGAATAAGAATCCACTGAAATGACCAAGGTTAGCTTCAAGGGAAAGATTGGCCGTTGAGGCCCCAATCTGGGTTAGCTCACGGGGATGAGTGGATGTAGTTCCCATCTCAATGAAGTAAATTGCCTTATAGGCAAATTTTAAGCGTTGATGGCGCCAAAAATGAACGCCTTCTCATTTGAGTTTATGTATTCGTCATCTTGACCTCAACTTGCCTTTCTCTTTACATTCACGTCATCCTATAGGTGCAAGTTTAGACCCTTGAGCTGATGGTTCGATGAGATTGAACTATTCTGCCTTCTATGCCGGCTACTCTTAGTGTGCTAAGTGTTTCTTTGCAGCGATGACCAAGAAATCATCGTAGAAATACGATAACGCGGGTTCTAATAATTAGTAGACATTTTCTAGACATAATAACTCGTTTAGAGGGAATGGAAATTGACTGACACTACTACGAAACCCGGCACTTGCCGAATCATATCAAGTGGAGAACCCCACCTTGTCATTGTTCCACAGTGATCGGCAAAGGGGGTTAACCTAGATCGATCGTGTGCTTTCATGATTTGCCAATCCTCCAGACAAGCAGTTGGGCACTTTTCTTTTAATGCAATCGATGCCCCATTACTGGATCCATGCTATTATTGGGTGGAAGTACTCTGTTGGGAAGATCGATTGAGTTACTGATCTAGACAGAGCAGTGTGAAACTTATCTTTCTATTCTTGCTTTAATAAATGACAAATGAGACTAAGAGAATATAACTATACTCATCAAGGCTTAATCCTGTTGCTAAGTTATTCTTTGCTCTTGGTGGACCATTATGTGTGCTGTCTACTATGCTACTTAGTGAAGGCAGAACCCTGGTCTGGTAGGTCAAGGAGATTGAACTATTTTGCATTATATGTCCTCTACTCTTTGTGTGCTAAGCTTTTCTGTGCAGCGATAACCAACAAATCATAATTGAGTAAGATACGAATTATCAGATGGAGGATTCCGATAATTAGTAGACTTTTTCTAATCATATGAACTCATCTAGATGAAAGGGAAATTGACTGATGCTACTACAAAATCAGATACTAATCAAATAATACAAGTGAAGAACCCTACTGTATGGCTCTATCAAATGCGATTGGGGAAAGGGGGTTACCTAGCTTGAGAGTGCTTTCATGAGTTGCCAGTCCTGCTGGGATGCAGTTAGGCACTCTTCATTTACTGCAACTGATACCCCAATATTGGATCTATGCTATTATTGGGTGACATTACTCCTTGGTTGGGAACATCAATTGATTACTGATCTAGATAGAGCAAAGACTTGTGGTGAAACTTCTTTCATAGGCGGGAAAGGCTATATCTTTCTATTCATGTTTCTGTAAATGACAAAGGAGATGAGAGTATCAATGTTCTCATCAATATTTAATTCTATTGTTAAGTTATTCCTTGCTCTTGCTGGCCCGTTATATGTACAGTCTAGCATGCAATTCAGTGAAGGTAGAATCCATGTGGCAGGACTTTTCTAGGGGATGTTTTGTTATTTACAAAAGATTCATCATCCGAGACCAGGTGTGGTAGTCTGGGGTGGGGACCTAACCCAACTCACTCTCTTTTTGTTAAGATAATAAGGTCTATAGGGTAACCAAAGTGAGATGGTTGGAGAATGAGGTGTAGTTTCATTACCAAATCCAAGTGCATTTGGCAGAATTCTTAATCCTAACCCTACCAACCACGCTTGAGTGCAAGAAAGAGCTTTCTGCAGCATGCCTTCTAGTGGCTAGGATGAGGTTTTGGTCTCTATCTACTCTTAGGATCTTAATGCCATAGGCAAACACTTTTGTTTTTCATCACGATGGGCTTGTCTTTCCATAGCCTAAATAAGGGATAGTTGCTTGATGTAGATTTTGTGGGGTGCCTTTGCCATACTATTTGGTTCTTTTCAGAGACCACTGTGGCCATGAAGTGCCTTTCACTGCACTTAGAATACAAGAGTGAATTCCACAAAAAAATTAATATACAATTGTCTAAGAACATTAAGATTATCCGAATAGCATTTGTTAGTATTTCTTTTGAATTTTGATATACTCTCATTGTCTTTTTAATTCCCAGAATTCCTCTAATACTGAAAAGTTCACACATTTGATCTTTTGCCTAAGAAACATCAAAGTGTTTATTCAAGTTTTCAAAGAGCCTCAATGGGGGACAGGTGTGTCAGTTACGTCCTCATCTCGACCTTGGTTAGAGGATACACACCATTCAAAGAGCTGGTGTTTATTCATGTTTTCAAAGGAGCCTCAATGGGGGCTGGTGTGTCAGTTACGTCCTCATCTTGACCTTGGTTAGAGGATACACAACATTCAAAGGGCTTGGGAGATAAGTGTTAACTATATGAATAACGTTGAGTGGAGTCATTGAGAAGACCCCAATGCAAACATTCATTCGGGAGAATGATCTTGTATAGTTATCATTTTCCCTTCAGTTTATTATTTTGCCACTTTCTTCTTTTGTGGACCATTCATATATGCTTTAAACAAGTGTTGCTACCTGAGGATTGCAACTTATGAGATAATAAACTACCAATTAATTTGAGGTGGATATGGTGGAAATTTGAGTTTGTCCTACATGAAAAATTATGATTTGTTGACTATCTTTTCTTTTATTTTACATGTAGAATTAAAAGGAAGGGAGATGGCATTTTAATGCATATCTTGGTTCATAGCGACTATTAGGACATGAACCAATTACTTGTGCATGTAAAAGAAATTTTCTTTTAATCATATGGTTTGAAGATGGTCTTTTCTTTCTTAAAGGATACATCCAAAATTAAAGTTCATCACACTCATGGGTGCACAGATTTCCTTAGAAACATGTATTGTTTGCATCATGAGCTGATGATTGACCCTAAAATGTTTGTTTAATTGATTGGGGTTATTTTTGATCCCCTTTAATAGAGAGAGGCTTGCAGGTTAGTATCATGAAGGAGAATTTAGATTAAAATGGGAAGAGAGACACCCCTCAAGAAGGAGAATAAGGTTCCGCAATGGGGGAAAAGGAACCCCCGTTGGGAAAAGAAGCTCTATTAAGTATTAAGCATAAAGAACTCACCGTAGGGGAAAATTATTGCCACATCTACTTGCTCTTGATGTGCACATGTATCACAACAAGCATCTACTGACTTCTAGCAGCAACCGTGCATCACGAACTTGGATCGCTGCATAATAAGCCTCAAACATGTTTCCCTCAATTTTGATATCAAAAATCCCCTCGATATGGCAGATGGAAAGATATCGAAACCATAACATCTCACATGTGAGATGTTCCAAATGAGTCATGCTTGTTATTGATTGGGCTAATCTAGGTCTATTTTAATTGTAACAGTATCCAACGAACTCCTGCGTAGGCTGATCATCGGTCAGGTTTAGACCTGATTAGTCTGTCTGTGCTAGTTCAAGTCTTATTGACCGAGTAAAACCAGATTAATTCTGAATGATTTATGCATGTTACAATTGTTATACTATTAGATCAAACTTGCATGATAAGTTTAGGACGCTTGGAAAAAATGCCCATGTATTATTTATTATATATTCCTGATAGTTATATGATATTAAAATAGGTGGGCCAATTCAGTTTATCACGGTCATCACCTGGGATGGGTTTAGGGTCAGATCTGATCAACCCAAGTTCAATTCGGATAGGGGTTTCTGATCCATGAATTTACCTAAATTTTAAAATCCCCAATCTAATCCTATCAGCCACCCTCACTGTTTGGTTGGTGACCATCCATTTAAACTTTCTGGCCTAGACACATGCTGCAACACCACCTCATTATATTGGTAACATCTTTGAGGTGACCACATTCCATAATAAATTGACTACGCTACCGGGTGACTTTGCTCTTGGACTAGCCATTATATGTTGGCAGAAAATTTAATATAAGGTGAGTTTAGGCAGCTTGTGGCATTCAACAAGGCTGGCAATGATAGCTAGCCAGACTGTAGAGACCTTCCTTGTTCAACCAGGGAGCAAACTTCAGTTACCCTAGTAAAGGGCAGCCGGGATAGAAGGGGAAAATGACACACCGACACAGATACACACACACCACAGCTTTGGTATGAGAAATTTCGTTTGCCTTTAAGGCAATATGTAAGTTTAATAGTTTAAATAGATGGAAGACCTCCTTATTTAGGTCAACATTCCTCTTGTATTTATCTAGTTTTTAGCATAAGATGCTAACCATTTGTGGTTGGAAATGATGGAGAGGTTGACATAATACTTAAACGGACACACTGATTCTAACACAGACGGGGGGGGGGGGGGGGAGAGAGAGAGAGAGAGAGAGAGAGAGAGAGAGAGAGAGAGAGAGAGAGACTTCCCACCACTGTATTGATGATGTGTGAACCAACTTCTTAGAAACCGAAGGCTATATAAATCTACACTCGTCAGAATAAGGTGTAATATAGTTATCCCCACAAACATTCTTATAGAGTGTGTTGTGTATGTTTGCTTGGGAGGTAAATGGCAAAATATTTGTGTAAAACTAGGGATTGATAATCAACTGCTCGAGATGAGTGGTTGACTAATCTATGCATTTGCCAAGGGATATTGTCTTTTTCATTGTCATGAACCCAAGAAATTGTTTAATATTTTGATCATGAAAGATTAACGTATCTTTTAATTTTTGATATAATGCCTTACCGTTAATTATTTATTCATAGTATGTGTACCTTGCAGTTGTTCAAAGGCAATAGAAATTTTGGAGGCTTATGAAGGGACGTTGGAAGATGATTATCCTCCAGACAATGAGCGATACGAACATGGGGAAATGCTATTATACAAGGTAACATGCTACACTGTTTTCTTGTTTTGGGGTCTTCTTGTGTATACGTAATTTTTTTTTGGATAAAATTCATATAGGAAGTTCCCACTACTCGCAAAGTGCATTTGCATTCTGGAAGCTATGATAAACTATGTAACATTTTACAGAGATGGTCATTAACAGCGCTGAATGGAGAAAGGATTCATGCAGCTGTCATTGAAGATGAAGATTTAGGCTACCCACTTTCTTGTTGTTATTGTACTGGTGTCTCGATATAATAAATATTCAGTGTGAACGAACATAAAATTTATCTCAACCTTGGTTATCGGTCATATTCCAGTAGTTTGGTGAGTTTGAGCATTATCCATCTGAGTTGATGATCAAAGATTTCAAAGTTAGTATATAAATTAAGATGCAGTCATCGTATTATGTCACATGATGATTCCGCAGACAGTTTCTTCCTGATAAAGTGAGCAGTATCTAATAAAAGAAACTACAAATGCAAGTCAGTTGAGTGCATTAAGATGGAAGGTTACGTTGCTTTAATGAGTTGGTTGTGACTTTACTTTCAAATTCTAAGGAAATGTATTATTAAATGATCTTCTGACTTATTTATGAGTCTGAAAAGAAGTTACTGGTTCAAATGGATATAAAGTCTATTTGGCATAGGATGCAAGCTGATAAGTGAAAACTGCAACAAAATGAGCCGTTCCATATGAAATGCACCCGTGGTAATTTTTGTTAATTAAACATTAGTTATGGTTGTAACACAGTAACAAGCATTATTCTGCTTTATCTAATCCATACCATTCTCTAGTTCAAATTTGAGAATTTCAATACTCCGTCAAGCTTGGTTGATTTGTAGTTCTTGTAAAAGCAATAACTATCACCAGTTGGCTGGTTAACGTCTGAATTTGGAGCTTGCTCAACATGTCTATGATCCATTTTCAGTTTATTGTCTCGTCTTGTGTTTTATAGCCCCGCAGTGGATGTCCACATATCCCAGAGTTCAGTTGAACTACATAGATTGATGGCTCTTAGCTCCAAAAATTAGTATCATAGATTATTTAGACTCCATTTTGTAGTACTATAACAGGTTGATAGTACTACTTAATAGTTAACAGATTTAATCTTTGATGATCACCTTAGTAATAAGTTTAGGATCCTCCCTTCGTGTCATATCTGCTAGAAAACTCTTATCTTTTAGCAGGTTCTGTATGAAACTGAGAAGTTTAAAAAGTTCTATCATATGATGTAATAAAATATTACCAGAACCATGCAAAAAAGTAGATTTGGTCACCTTGCTAGTCAAATGCAATTTTAAATACTAGAATGCATTTATGCTCATGTGAAAAGATAAATGCATTAAACAACATACTGATTATCTGTTACGGTTCTGGAACTAGTCAAATGCAATTATAAATACGGGAATGCTTTATGCTTATGTAAAAAGGTAAACGCGTTAGACAACATACCGATTATCTGTTACAGCTCTGGAATCTGAACTAGAAGAGACAATTAAATGGTGACAAAATATGCATTGAAATGCTAGAGGGTAATATGTTGGGGCCAAACTATGAACACCATCAACCTAAACCCAATACTGTGATGTAAAATTGTGGGAGAAAGATTATTTTCCCTTTCTCAACTTTTGCTGCTGATCAAAACGGGAACCAAGTCCATTGATGATCTAGCTAATTGAATGTGATTGTAAATTTAATCAAAATTTTAAACGAATGTAAATGTTCTGTGGTATTTTTCACGAAAGGGAGATGATCTCTGGGCATCCACTGACTCTTACTGAATTGCATTTCGAAGAAGACTAAGATGTTAATAATCATTTGTGGGAAATGAACTTTCTATGTGTTTCTCCATAGAATATAAATTACCAAAGATGGATCAAATCCGATGTAACGACCCGCTTTTTGGGGGTCATCACAAATTACAATAGGTTTTGCTGGTTACCAGTAAAAACAGAATATGCAAAATAGAAATACACCAAAGAACATACCTAAACGAGAGGTCTTAGAAACTCGGTGCACATCCTAAAAGGATGTAAGCAAATCCTATAATTCTGAAGCATCTTAATATACCTGAAAAATTGTTCCAATGGATTAAAAGTAGATTATATCTACCCCAAGCATTCAGTTTATGGACTAAGGAAGAATACAATAACACTAGGCATGCAAATGTATACTACGATACAAAAGTGTAGCAGGTTATTTGTGTCAGGTAAGCATTTGAGAGACATGTTTGTTAACAATAAGGCAGAGACGTCATATAGACAAACAATACATGGTCAAAGGTAAAGAAACATCTTACTAGCAAGCATTCATAACATTAAACATTAATATGATTATCCAAGCAATAGACTAAGAATGCGATAGTATATCATATATGTATTATCTTCTACACTAGACTGTGATGTCCCATACTAATGTTGTAACTCATATTGAAGAGCACGGTATGTAACCCATATGCCTGCCACCTTTAACCACGGGGAGCTATCCCTTGCCGAGTCCAAAAACATGAAACAAGAAGGGACTCAGGATTCTTGGAACAAGAAACATGAAATGACTCCTTCCAGATACGGGCTGAAAGTATGGCTCCAATCGCTCATGCACATTCTAATATGAGTTATCTCAATATTAGTGCAATCTATATACTATGCACAATGTTGGTGAGGTGTGTTAAGTTTAGTGTCACGTCAAGCAATATTGTATCTGTAACTGTGATTGTTTTTAATGTAAACTGTGGAAGAGATTCTAGTGGTGGCTCCCATGGGTTCAAGAAGTGGCCCCGGTATACCATATCACTTTGTTCCCATGTAGCACTTAGTTCCCAATCCTGAACATGTACAATATCGGTGATCTGTGTATAATAATCAATGAATAGATACAATATTGGAAACATGCGTCAGTGTACAATATTCATGCAAGTGATTCATGTTATACTATTCATTGTAATCATGTCAATTATTTAGACCATGTCAACGATTATCAGACAATGAACAGATTATACATGAGTGTTGTAGCAAGAGCTTTTCAAGATAATGTCACTTGGTAACAAGAACTACGTAAAAGAAACATTAAAGTAATGACACATGGCTATACGGTTGTAGTATCAAGTATATGGTTGTTTAACTTCTATTTCTGTATCAAATTTCATCATTTTCTGGAACAGTTTCTAGTCATCTAGAGTTTCATGTCATAAGCTATCAATGTCAGGCATCATCTATATTCTCAGAAAGTGTCTGGGTCTAAATTACGAAGCTAGGGTTCTATGCAAAAGTTCAATGTTCCAGTTATAGAATGTCATGTGTCAAGTACATGTGTCAAGTCATAAAGCAGTTGTTTCAGTTTCATTTTGCATAGCCATAGCCCAACCACATATTTAGTTGATAGGATGTACAAGTTCAACGCTTCAAGCATGCGATGTATTCAAGTTCATGTTTCAGAGAGGTAATTCTCTATTTAACAACTAACTATAGTTTTAAGAATTAAACTGAACAATAGAAATAAATTTAGAATTTAATTTAAAACTAAAAATTTAAATAAATTCAAAGGAGAAAAATAAACACAGGACCAGATTCATATTCGGCACCCTAAATGTAATTTTACAGTGTACCAATCTAGAGGGATTGCTTCAGCTTTAATTTGTAGAAAACAATCAAACTATAAACCTGCATGCAGGCCCAAATGTCAGAACATAGCCTCAAAGAGCTAAAGCCCATGAAAGCGAAACACCAGAACAAAAGGCCAAATGGCAGTATAGGCAAAAGCTCACGAAAGTCACGGTAAGCCCAGAGGACCGCAAGGCGTCAACCTAGAAGAAATCAACAGCAACCAAAAGCCCCCCCCCCCCAAGATACCCAACAGTAAGGGAGGCAGAACAACAATCACCTTCGAAAACCAGAAGGACCAATGGTGGAAAACCCACATCAAAGCCTTCACCCCTTGGTGGCAACGGCCTCAACCCCAAACTATCCGACTAAAAACAGGTAAGTGTCGAGCAACAACGGGGTTCGTCGCAGTCTCAGAGTGCCAATAATTCTCATAGGAAAGAAAAGTACCCAAAATTATTCCATGAATCATCATTCCTCCCTAACCAAAACTCCAACAATTGCAAGCATAGGTTTTAGAAAATTAAACCAAGCATAGGTTCTAGAAAATTAAACCAGGGAATAAACTAAAAGCTTGGAGTAAATAGAATCTACAGTTCTCCGACAAGCCAAAGAAACTCAATTGAGCCCAGAAGAGGAATTGAAACCCAAACCCAAACTATTAAACTGGAAAATATTGAGAAAGAGAGGAAATTTTTGTATGAAGGAAACACTAGAAACAATAGGGCTTAAATAGAAGGGTAAAGTGGAAACAGTTGTGTTAGGGTTTTTTTGTAACCGAAAGGAGACGGCGCGGGAGGGTGAAACAACTAGGGTTTTTGTTTCTTTGAAAGAGAGGCGGTCAGTGTGTTTTTTGTTTCGAAGAGAGGGAGAGAGAGGGCAGCCAAGGATTAGGGCTTGTATTTCAAAGGTGAGACGGCGGCTCGCAGGTTCGTGTGAGGAGGCTAGGTTTGATTTGTTGACGAAGGAGAAGAGGCGGAGGCTCTGCTTCATTCGATTAAGAAAAGGATTCGGGCTAAGCAACTGAAAGTGGGGCTGATGGATTTAGTTTTAGGATGGGGGCTGTTTTGGGTCGAGCGTGTTTGGGCTTTGAGCTTCTGGCCTTTTAAATCCCCCCCCTCCCCGGCGCGTGCCGTGGGCTTCAAAGAAAGGATAATATAATGAAAAGAAGCTTTTTTTTCGTTTTTGTTGTTGTTGTTGTTGTTGTTTGGGGGGGGGGGGGGGGGTCGGGGCTTTGCCTGAGTACAGGAAGAAAGAAGAAGAATTAAGGGGCTGTGGGCTCTAGTTTCAAAGAAAGGAAAAACTTAAAAGAGTAACAAGGAAAAAAAAGAAAATGGGAAAGAAAAATTAGGAATTTAATTCAGAAAAATATGGGAAAATTGCAGAAAATTCCCAATAATCTATTGAAATTTTCGGGCCATTACATCCGATATCTTGTTGGCTGAAGAATGATATTAGGAGCTTTCCATATAAACCCCACAAAATATGCCTTTTTCCATATAACCTGCCAAATCTGTGTTTCTAAATAATTCTAGAAAAACTTTAAGTTAGTACTAATATCCTCCATTGATATTTGGACCACATAGTCTTTATTTTCTGGTTGTTTGTGCTTTATCTTGTTATGAGATTCAAGTTTCAGTGACCGGTTTTCTATTATTAAATACTGAGTATTCTTTTACCCTTGTAATATGTGAAGACTTTATGTGCAGATATCTTTGCTAGAGGAATGCGGGTTGCTTGATAGAGCACTTGAAGAAATGCACAGAAAAGAGGCCAAAATTGTAAGTGTTGCAGATGATGGCTCTTATAGACATTGGGATGGCACTCCTGTCACTTTTTGTGGTGGACAGAGATCGTTTGTGTCTGCGTATTCTAAAGCTAAATAGTCAAAACCATTTTGTTGCGTTGGTTATTATGCCCTTGGAATTTCTATCATGTGAACGTGTCATGTTAGTGAAATCCGCGTTAATCTGTTTTCAGGTTGACAAATTAGCATACAAAGAACAAATGGTTTCGATACTAGTGAGGCTCGGTCAGTTAGAGGAGGGCGAGAAAATATACAGGGCACTTCTTTTGATGAATCCTGATAATTACGAGTAAGCTGTGGATATCTCTTTAGGTTATTACACCTTTTCTTGTCATTGTTTATAATACGAATGTAAGTTAAAAATATAAGGATGAACTGGTTATCATTATTATTATTCTTAAATACAAACAACCTCATTCCTGTCTGTATGCATGTGGGAATACAGAGAGCAGTTGAAGGTATTCACTGTTACATTTTGACAACATTCTAGACTCTCTACACACACATGCAAACACACCATATATGTTTACATATAGGGAAAAGTTTTCCTAAGGTGATTCTTTACATAATTATCTAAGGAGTCGCCTTAATACATATATTGTATTAATTCTATGGATGATCCGATTCATTCACTGTGATCCACGTCATCAAATACTTGTTTACAAAAAAATCATGCACTTTTAATGTGTTTTAGCCATGTGTCATGTGGTTACAAAATGAATGATTTTTTAACAATAGAACAAATGATGTAATTTAATTAACGATCAAAAAGTGTTTAAATTACATGATTATGATTTTTCATGAACAACCATTTTAAATTATGGAGATCATGATGGACAGAGTGGATTATTCACAAAGTAGCTTAATTACCTCAATTATAGGATTTAAGCTGACTCCTTATGTACTTATCTAAGGAGTCACCTAAGGAATACTTTTCCCATATATATGCGCGCGCGTGTATATATATGAAAATTTTCAGTTGCAAACAATTAGCATGGAAAATTCCGTGCGAAAATGTTTTTAATGTTTTTGAATTTTTTTCATATTTTTTCCTCCTTTAATTCATGTAGTTATACATTCCTAAAAAATAATGATTGAAAAATAATGTGATTTAGCACTTGATCAAGGCATTACAAAAAGTTCTATTGTTCTGAAATCGTTAAATTTTGTTGCGGGTGGATTAGTGCTCAAATCCTCTAAGGTTCACCTATCATTTTCCCCGAGGTATATAATTGTATGGATTAAACAAAAAATTTTTTTTGCAATTTTTTTCTAAAAATAGATAAATTTTTTTTCACATGGGCTTTCGCACCATGTTTTTCGCACCAGAATATTATTATATATATGAGAAATATGGAGGTTAGCTAGCAAGGATGAATTTCCTTCTTGGCTAGCTACGAGCTCACGACCAACCATTGCCTATCATTTTTTGAATTTTCCCCCCAAGTTGTATACATTTTAAAACATCAAAAAACCTAAATATGGGTGAACCCTAAGTGTATTTGACTCTTGATCCACTCGTTGCAAAAAAAAACTATTGTTCTGAAACTGTTGAACTTGCAACGGATGGATTGAACATTAAAACTTCTTGGATTCACTTGAAAATTGCTGGTTTAGGGTTTTAGAACATGAAGATCAAAATGAACGGTTCGGATAGATGGAAAAATTATGGGGATGGGGGTTTTACGCTACCAAAGAGGAAAATTTTCTCTGTGTACTTGATACCCATTTTCACTATCTATAATTATAATAATAATGTGTATCATATAACACATGAGGCTATACCTCATATGCCGCTCCAAAACTCCAAATGCGGCTCCAAAACTCCAAACTTCTCTATTTTTAGAGGATCGGAATCGTTCATTCTGATCTACATATTCTATAACCTTAAAACATTAAATATTGGGTTAACCCAAGGGGTTCTGTGCGTTCATCTATTCATTGTAAATTTAACGGTTTTGCATGAATAGAGCATTTGCAATAGGTGAATGAACGGGTAAAACCCATTGTGTTCATCCAGCATTTGATATTTTGGGGTTTTAGAATATGAAATCAAATGAATGGAACGGTTCCGAACCCCCCAAAAATAGCGGAGACGAGAGTTTTGAAGGCCGCATACGAGGCTTAGCCTCGTATAAGCCCCATGTGTCATATGATACCCACATGTAGTACATGTGGATAAGAGGATCAAACATGCATATCCAACCCATACTAATTTAAATCTTGGCAACTCAAATGGAAAATCCGATTTGTTAATAACAATATAAAACATCTAAAGTGCTTGTAAACAAAAATTCAAATGATTTCCACGTATTTTACCCATGCAAGAAGCGAAAAGATATGGTTCAGAATTATCATAAACTTGATTAATTTGTTAGCACTTGATGCATGAGTAAAACACATCTAAATCATTTGATTTTTTTGTTTATGGGTAATTTAAATATCTTATAGGGTTTTTCGCATATCCGTTCCTTAAATCTTGCACATTTTGATATTTATCCCTTAAATATGAGTATTTTTTCTTAAGTCCCTTAACTCTTATACTTTTAATCTTAATAGTCACACTCTCTATCTTTCTATTAAAATCTAACGGAAGTAGAAATATTCTGTTAGGGCTTGCGGGCTCTTCATTTGGAGGCGGTCCGGGCGGCTCACATGGAGGAGGGGGACAGCACCGCCGTCTCTTCGACGTTTTGGGGGAGAGCAACGCCTCCTCCCGATGTTTTTCGGGGGATGGGAAGCGCTGCCGTCTCTCTTGGGTTTTCTGGGGAGGAGGTGAGGCACATCCTCCCCCTTCTCAAACGAGGAGGGGGAGGAGCGACGCCTCCTCCTCTGGTTTTCTTAGGGGAGAAGGCGCGTGTTTTCTGGGGGGAGGAGGAGGCGTCCCCCAAAGAAAACCCGGGGGAGGAGGTGCCTCATCATCCTCCTCAAACGAGGATTCGGTGGAGGAGGAGGCGCCTCCTCAAACGAGGAGGAGGGGGAGGAGGTGCCTCCTTCCATGGGTTTTCTGTGGGGGGAGGCGCCGTCGCCTCCACCACCTCCTCGTCTGAGGAGGGGGAGGAGGAGGAGCCTCCTCCCCGACGTTTTCTTGGGAGGGGGGAGGCGCCGACTCCGCCGCGGCCACCACCACCTCAGACGAAGAGGAGGGGGAGGAGGCGCCTCCTCCTCCGGTGTTTTCTTTTGGGGGGGGGGACCGCACCCTCACCCAAAAAAAACGGCGGCGGCGGCGGCGCCTCCTCCGTCCAAAACAAACGAGGGGGTGGTTAATTAAAGTTTATTTCTTAATTAATTAACTTTAATTATTATTTAATCATTATTTAATCATTAATTAATGTAATTTCAGTCAACTTTTTAACAGCATACATGATGGAGGGACTATTAACGTTAACGTTTAATATTTGAGGGATATGAGAGCAAATACGAATTTTGAAGGGATAGTTATCAAAATATGCAAGATATAAGGGATGAATATGTTAAAAACCTTATTGTTCACTATTCTATAATCCTTAAATTGATTTTACTAAGAACTCTTGATTTTGTTTTGAAGATTGTGAATGTTGCTGATATTCTTAGTCTATTTTTTCAGGTATTTTAGAGGTCTGCAACACTGCCTAGGGCTTTATTCTGAGAAACGTCAGTATACATCCGATGAAATCCAACGTTTAGATGCATTGTATAAATCTTTCAGGGAGCAATACAGTTGGTCATCAGCTGTGAAGGTGAAGTGATTCTTCATAATTTGTTTTTCTAATGCACAGTTCTCTGGTGTGATGTTGTGGTCATACTTATATTTCAGCTGAAATTTATACTTTCCTAATGCAGTTCCTGACAGAATGTTTTTTTCCATATGATAAATGAAGATCTACAGTAACAATATATATATATATATATATATATATATATATATATATATATAAAAATATAAATATATATATAAATAATGACTTGCAGTATATTAGGGGCCGATTGTATAATAAGGAATTGTGCTGTTATGCATGCATTAATTTTCTTGTGCCAACCTGTTTGGTTGTCCGAGATAATTCTCTCAGTGATTTCAAATCATTACATATTGTCAAAATTAACAGAGGAAATAAGAGAACTTTCATGCATTATTGAGTGATCTAAAATCTCTCTTTTGGACTGGTGCATGTGCTGCTAAACTTATTTTTTCTGTAGTTGGACTGTTGGTCGGACTCTTGTGTTTCACTTATTTGTTTTCTTTCCGTGATAGTTTAGGTCATATTACTCTTAAGGTGCATTAGGGTAATAAAAAATTCAATGAATTGAGAAAAGCTATTTACTTACCGAGCCTTAAACTTTAAGAATACGCATTTGAAGTTTTAAAAATTAAGATTTGGCTACCTGGGTTTTCTTTGGACCAGTGTTTATATCAAGGAATGAGGCTTCGGTCGAAACCACCTAGTTTCGGCCGTTTTGTGAGATGATACTGTCATGAAACTCGGTTTTGGCTGGTTTTGCTCCGTTTTGGTTCGTTTCAGCCGAAACCAAGTGGTTTCGGCTGAGACCTCACTCTTTACAATAATATATGTGTTTGAGTTTAAATACACGGACATATTTGAACCATATTATTTATCAAACTTTTAAAAATTATAAAAACTCAAAATTTATTGAAATTCTAAGAATTATATTATAAAAAGGATTTAATGTAGAAAAGGTGGCACCTGATCTAATAGATCAGGTGCCAAGACACAAAAAGGTGGAAAATACAAGCCCCAAATGGGCTTGTACTCGTTGGGGCCCCACCTTTTTGTGTCTTGCACCTGATCTATTATTAGATCAGGTGCCACCTGATCTGCATGAATCACTTACAAAAATTCTTAGAAGTCATTAAAATCTAATTTTTTTTATTATAACTGGATTGTTATAGATTTATATATAAACACATCTAAACCTGAAACCAAAAATCAAAATGAAACATATTAAATGAGCGAAACTGTTCAAAACCTTGGGTCACATAATTGTGTTACCTGTCATGTGGCTGCATCAGAAAGGGGTGCAGGTACACTATGTTGACTGGCTGCAGAATTGTCTTAAGAGGTCAGTATGCAGGCATTTACATAACTGTATAATGGCCACAATAGGTTTTGATTATGCGGCCTCATAGACATGCACAATCCATTTAGTGGCCAAATGCTTGTGTTTAGTAGTTACTACCCGTTGTTTCTTATCTACTTGCTAAGTTATTTATTGTTATTAGTTTATTATATTATCATTGCTTAAATATTCTATGGATTGGGACGTTTATTGTTAATTGTTTAGTTGCTTAAGGAATTTTTTTGTTTCATGACGTTACTTGTTATAATAGAGTTGTCACAAGCGTTTGCCACTACTTCTTAGACATTTTCTCTTATGTTTCTTGTTATCTTTCGTTGTTTTATGTTTTGAGCTTCTTATAGACTTAAAATGTTTACCCAATCATGTGCATGCTCCAATTGTACATTATATGGAACCACAATACATGGATTAATTGATAATTAATGTTGATTAAATGACTGGATAAACCTTTGGGAGATTGAGTGCAGCTATAACTCAGAATAGGAGCCTATTTGGATGTCAATATATTATCTACATCAACTCAAATCCAAAAGGACACAATTTCATATTGTTCAAGAAAATAAGAGGACTTAATTAATTCTATGTACTGCATATTTGTTCTTAGGAGTTCTTATTGATTCGACTATCTTCCATTCAATAGAAGGTTAACTTAGTAGTATTCACTTGATCTTAATAGCCCCACATATCCAAGGCTTCACACATGCTGAGGGACTGCTAAAGCAAGCTAAACACATCGGTAATGTGGTACTTGTGAAAACAAAAAATGATCTACCCAATTTTTGTTAATAATAAATGGCTAGACAAGGTACCCTCAGTGTGTTAAACAGTTTCAAGGCTTGAGTTTTTTTATACATGGGGCAACATGGAACTTTGAAAATTTTGAGATCATGCCAATGTGTAGAAGTCCATTAAACAATTTAGAATTTCAAATTTTACAATGCGAGCTGTGGCTGGTATTTTGTTTCCTGAAAGGATAATAATTAAGGAAGTTCAACATTCGGTCATGGCATTTTGAATTGTGCCATGTATGATAATATGGACTAATGTTTATGCAATTTAAAACAAATAAGGAGATTGTGAGGGTAATGTAATTATGAGGTTTTCGAATATACATTTTGATGGCATAATATAAGAAGCACCAAGTTCCTTTTCATCTGCGATATCGTTCAGTAAAGTGCTGCAAAAAGATAATGCTTTATGATTTTGTCACCACTTACTCTTCCTGTTATGTCCTATTATTCATGTGATCAACTGTTTCGTCGTCTTATTATTTCTGTAATTTCACATGACTGTGGTTTGCTGTACAGCGGATACCCCTTGATTTTTTACAAGGTGAAAAGTTTAGAGAGGCAGCAGACAACTACATTAGGCCTCTTCTTACTAAGGTATTTTCTCAGATGTATCGATTGATTATGTACTTGTTCGACTTCCTTTATTCTTGTTTATTTTGTATCTGACACTAGATGAAACATTTTCTATCAGACATTTGTTCTGCTAAAATCACTTAGCTGACAGCTTTACCCATTTTCTGTCCAGGGAGTTCCCTCATTGTTTTCTGATCTTAGCCCTTTGTATGATCATCCTGGCAAGGTTTGCATATACTTTTTTAACATACTCAAAATCTTTAGTTTTTGTTTCATGTTCTCCCTTTCCTTTTGAAAACTGAAGACTTGTGGTTTAACTGAAAATTCAACACTTTCGAAAAATTTGTCCTTTGAATTACATGACAGGCTTGCATTCTTGAAGACCTGTTTCTTCAGCTGGAGAATTCAATTAGGACAACTGGGGCATTTACAGGAAGGTAATTCAGTGCATTCTGTTCTTCACAGTATCTTAGAGTTATTGTGAAATTTATGTTTGTGCGCAAACTGTTACATCTAAGTGTATAGCAATTTTATGTTCCATTAATCTAATGATGGAATTTGTTGGCTAAGTTTCTTCCTGATTGATTATAAACAGTCTTTTTGCAAACGAGTGAACTTCTGCCCATTTCTTAATGTGGTTCATGATTCTATCCACTTTCAGTCCTCAATTTTAGGTTTGTTATGCCTAATTGTTTTCCCATAACCACTGACTGATTGTTACCAGCTAACAATATGATTGCAGTCATTGATCGGTCCGATATATAGTTCCAGCACACTATCAATTTATGTTTACGCCTGATACAATTTTTGAATATTTTTGTAGCCAAACCAATACCTTCAATCTCCACTTGAGACGGGATACAACTTGGGACAGTTGGGTTGTGTTCATGTCTAAACCAGACATCTAGTGACTCTAGTACGAGTTGGCCGTCCAACCTGACCCAACTTCAGGTTGGGGCTAAAAAGGACAATCTATTGATAAGGCTTTTGCCATTGCGTGATTGGGAATGGTCACATGCATTGGTGTAAAATTCACCAAAGCCCCCGCTAACGCTTTCTGATTTTTGGAGTGCCGTAGCCCCGCTACAAGATTTTGAGCCTGTTTTTTATGACTCATCTTCTTATGTTGAGTTATTGATATTAATTTTATAAGTCATTATTTTCCTTCATTTCTTACTTTTTAAACAATTGTTTCTCCATTATTATAATTTTTTGCCACTATTGTTTTTGTTTCTGCTTTTTGGTTGGCAATTTTTCCTGTCTTTTACCGCTTAAGCCCCGCTCAAGTGTTGCAGCAATGTACTGTTTTTCCATATCCACTTTCCTCATCTTTGGTAACATGTATGTTGTCTAACCTTCACATTGTAGAGACTCTGTTATTGGGATTCGAATCTGCATCCTCTTGGTCCAGTGGAGCATCTTTACCATTGCCAGAAAGATGTCTTTAGGTTCCAATCTAAAAAACTGAAGCCCAACTGATTGAAGTCAGAACATATTCATTTCAAATGTGGTTATGCATGGGGTTGGGCAAGCAATTCTATGCTTCTTCTTCAATTTGTATGCATATAAGAAGGGTCAGATGGGACGACGGAGGGATGGGGGTGATGAAGAGGGCTGGAGGGAGATCCCCACATACATGGTTTCAGTTAAATGTCCACACAGTCCATGATTCTTATTGTTTATCTGTCTCAAGTTTTAAGAATGGTGGAAGATGACATTGTTGAAGAGAGGAGTGAAGGACGTTTATGGTTGTTATCAGAAAAATAGGGAATTTATTTTTGTAGATGTTTTTAGACTTCCACTCCCAGCGATACCCATCCTAAAACTAGGTCAATTCTTTTTGTGTTGTCTTTAAAACTGGGTTGATTCTTTCACGTAGTTTCCTTTTGAATTTCACTGCTCCACAGCCAAACCGCTTTGGCAGGTAAAGGCATTGATGGTATAAACGATGATTTCTCTTTGCATCTTATCTAACTGCTTCTCTTGATCATCTGCCCCAGCATGGCTATGATTATATAACTCAAAGGTTTGGCAACAAAAGGTCAGCCTCTTTCTTCGTTGTTGGTCCGGGATGCATGCATACGAAATGAGCATATTTAGACAGTTTTGGGCTTTGGCACCTTTTAATAAAACCAAGACAAAATTCCCATTACATAAGCCCTTTGTTATCTTTCTCAAGCATAGTGTATCAACACGTGTCAAGTCGCATGCCGACACCACAACAATATCTATGGATGGAGATGGTGAAGATGATGGATCCGGAGGGTCAAGAGATCTTAATGGTTGCTTCTGAACAGGGAGTAGCCATCTAGTTGCAAAAAAGAAGCTAGTATACAGGAATTAGTGGTAAAAGTCGGTTAGTTGAGTTGCTAAATTTCATGGAAGTCCAAGGGTGAGCAAGGCTGCAAGGCATATCAGTGTGTTTGAGGCCCCTTTTACTACCTCATTATTTTTCAGATCAGAATGTTGCCATGTGTTAATTTGTGAGCATATGTTACTCGTAGGGAACCACATGTAGGAATTTCCCTTTCTAGGATTCAAACCCCCCTTTGCAGGTAGGTTTTGCTCAGGGACTTTGGCACATGCTTGGTGTTGGCGGGGTTGCATTAGTCCAGCTTCTGGCAGTATATTGTAAAATCGAGACAGAACTATTGCATTTAAGATTTTTTAACTTTAAGCCTGTATTCCAGTTTCTGGTAATATTTTGTGACATCACTATGGAACTTTTCCATTTTAGATTTTTTCCCCTTTAGGCATGTGTTAATTTTTATTTGAATTGTTTAGACAGATCTTAATTTGGAAGATATCCTTATGTTGTATTCTATATTGAACTACTAGTCATAAGACTCGTAACCCGTGCGCTAAGGGCACGGTTCATTTGAAATATTCCCCACCTCAAAATCTTGGATGCCCTAATTATAAAAAAAACAATAATTAAACCACAATAATTCTTATTTAGTTACTCCCCAAAATTTAGTTCCCCTAGAAAAATTAGTTCCCCAAAAAATTTTCCCACCTAAAATTTAGTTCCCTCCAGATTAACCGTGCCATAAGGGCACTGTTGATTTAAAATACCCACTCTCAAAATCTTGGATCCCCTAATTTTAAATGATAGTAATAATTAAAGCGTATTAATTGTTATTTACTTCTAAAAATTTATTGTCACCAAAATTTAGTTTCCTTCAGAGAATTTAGTTCCTCCAAAATTTAGTTTCATCTAGATTTAACTCGTGCCCTAAGTAAAATATTCCCCCTTAAAATCTTGAATCCTCTGATTTTAAACGAAGAGCTACGGCACCGTTCATTTAAAATATTCCCACTTCAAAATCCTGGTTCACGTAATTTTAAACAAACAGTAATAATTAAAGCACAATAATTGTTATTTAGTCCCCTTAAAAATCTTAATCCCCCAAAATTTAGTTCCCCAAAAATTTTAGTCTCCCTCTAAAATTTAGTTATTTAGTTCGACCAAAAAATTTTGGTCCCCCAAAATTTAGTTCTCCCTAAAATTTTTTGTTTCTCTATTATTTATTTCACTCCTGATTTAGTTTCCCTCAAAATTGTAGGGTTTTCCCCTTAAAATATTTACAAACTGTTATGATTATCTTAACCATTGATTTTTTAAGATTCAATCTCAACTCTCTTTCCTCCAATCCTTTTGTCATAGTCAGCAAATCCATTCAAAAAGATCCTTCAATTGTATAATAGATATATTGAACATTTTCCCCTTTCTATGTGGCAAGCCCCTATTGCAACTAGTTTGTTTACCCATGACTTCCTTGCAAACTTAACGGGTTGTTTTTTAATTGCAATTTTGTAAAAATTGCTATGTAGCCTTCTCATTAAGAATTCCACATTGTTATCGACAATCTTTTTGATCGCAGAAGGATTAGATTATCATTTCATATTTGAAACAAGAACTAGATGTTATACACACACACACACACTAGTCATTACCCGTGCACATAGGGCACATTTTATTTAATGGCCGAGGTTACCCCACAAATTTCAAGTTTTCTCCCAAAATTTCAAGTTTCCCCCAAAATTTAAGTTTCCCACCAAAATTTAAGCCCCCACAAATTCAAATCTTCCCCACAAATTTCCCACCCAAAACTTATCACAGTCCTAGTCATCAAGCCCTTATCCTAGTCATAAGCCCTTTGTCCTAGTCACTCGTCCTACTGGGACAAAATTCAAAATCTTCATCAAATATAGAATAGAGATATATATATACACACCATTCATTATTGATGTGATATTGGAGAGGTTTCTAAAACAAAATTGGAATGTTGAAGTGGAATCTGGGATGCAAGGTTTGTCTTGAGCTGACACGCAATTCCCTCTAATACTATAGCTGTCTGTGGTCACATTGTTCAGCAGTCTCAAAGTATGTGCCATAAGATGAGTTCAATTGAAATGGATATTCTTAAATGGACAACTAGAAAATTGAAGAATTTGAGGGGAAAAAAATGAGAATTTGAGAAAAATGGAAAATTTATTCATATCAAAACAACTGAAGTCAGTGCCAGCACTGCCAGGGTAACTCGTAGAAGTCATTAATTCATATCAAAACAGCTGAAGTCAGTGCCAGCACTGCCAGGGTAACTCATAGAAGCAATAGGTGCTATTGGACATCACTACACGCTCTCAAAGGGTATCGTGTACGCCATAAGACGGATGGGACATTAGTTAGAGGTGCTATGTGCAGTGGACCTGCTTAGAAATTAATTTGTTTGAGACAGGTAGAGAACTTATTAGTTGCTTATTTCACAAAGTAGATGAACTTTAATGTTACTAAATGATAAAAGAAATTCTTTCGCTTCGACTTGAATGAATAAGACAGGGACCCATAGGAGGTTGGTCATTCCATCTTAATATTTTTGTTTGGCTTGGTCATGTCAGTGCATGTCTTGCTTTTAGCAAGTTGTGGCCTATGCATTTTTACTAATATATCTGGTTAAACGTTGGAATTAATTTTATTTTATTTCATTCTTAATATACTCAACTGTTTTCTGTAAAGCAGAACGTTCAATCTGCGTTCCAGCCACTTCTAATTAGTGTCCTAGTTGCACATTTTGTGTGAGCTATGATTTACTTGTTTGTTTTCTTCAAAGATTTTATAATTTCGTTATGCATATAAGTAGTCTCTCTGTGACTGATGTACTAATTGATGAATAAAGTGATTTAAATCTCAAATTGCAGTGCTGTAAAGGAGCCTCCTTCAACACTTTTGTGGATGATGCTTTTAATATCCCAGGTACTATATGGTATATGCTTTTATTTTACTTGAAATTTTGTAGGTCCTTTTTAGCCTAATAGTTTGGGGATATTTGCCATCACAGCATTATGACAGGCGGGGCCAGCATGATATTGCTCTCGCAAAAATCGATGAAGCCATTGAACATACTCCTACAGTGATTGATTTATATTCTGCCAAGGTTTGCAACTGTTCACATTGAACTAAAAAAAATTTACTTTCTTTGGCTTGAACCATTTTTTATTTTTCGGCTTTTCTTCAAGCAGATATGTACAAATTTTCTATTTAAGCTTGGCTATTTATCAAAATATTCTTTTGCTATGACAGAATTCCTAAGCAGCAATGACACTACTAAGAATTGAGCTAATTCGGTACTATAATAAATTCAAACCCCTTACCCAACCTCACCATATCAAACACACAATTAAAAAAAATGAAAAAGAGAAATAAAAAAAAAGAACATCCAGAGGATAAAAAAGCGAAACTCACCAACCCCCACCTAGATTTGAATCTCTATTCCTCTTAATTTTCTCTTTGCTATTGAAGCTTTCTACTATTTTTTCCAGATTAAATGGAGCTTCTGAGAGTCGATATATTGATCCAAACTAATTGCTCGTGTATGAGTTATCTAAATCAATCATTTGATGAGAGAACTATACACAGTTTTGTGACTTTCTCTTATTTCTGAATGAAACATTGAGCGAAAACAGTTATCACATATATATGTTGGGTACATTCTGAGGTTATGGATGCTGTTCCTTTTTTTGATTTTTGATTTTTTAAAATTTTCACGTGTGTCTTGACAAAGACTTTTCGGCATCTAGGGCATGTAACCCGATCTAACCCAACTCCATGTTTTTACCATCGAGACATTTCTCTGTGGCACTTGTTTAGTATATTTATGTCATGATTATCTATAAGTATTTTTGAATTAGTTTTTTAATAAATAGTATAAATAATCACGCAATTGATAACTGTGACAGTTAGCAAATATATTTTCTGTGTGATTGATGTCTTACTACTTGAAAGAGTGGAATTTCTTGTTTTGATGATATTAGATTAGCTTTGTCTGTATAGGTTGCAATCACTTGTTAAGTATTTCATATTAGAATTCATTTCTTGTTGGCATTACATGTTTCCAAAGACAAAATGTCTGATTTGGATTCTTCTTTTCTTATATGGTTATGTACAATTCTCTTTTGTTTTCAGTTTTGATTCTTTTATAAAGATCAAATTACATCCCAGGGAATCACAACAGGTATCTTCAGTATAAAGTCTTATGCTTTGGTTGCAGGGCAGGATACTGAAACATGCAGGGGACTTGGCCGCAGCTGCTGCTTTGGCAGATGAAGCTAGGTCTATGGATCTTGCTGACCGTTATTTGAACAGCGAGTGTGTAAAGCGCATGCTTCAGGCTGATCAGGTGACATTACATATTACACCTGTATTATATGCGCCTTCTATAGATTTTATCCTTCTAGTTATGAAAATTAAATTCTATTTGTTTAATTGTTTGCAGGTGGGATTAGCTGAGAAGACTGCAGTGTTGTTCACAAAAGATGGTGATCAGCACAATAACCTTTTTGACATGCAGTGCATGTGGTGTGTGCTTGTTACTTTATTTTCCAGTTGCGATTCAGAGTTTAAGTGCCATTTTTTCTCATGTAACTAGTTGTTGCATCGCAAATAGGTATGAACTTGCTTCTGGTGAGAGTTACTTCCGCCAAGGTGATCTAGGGCGGGCTTTGAAAAAATTCTTGGCTGTTGAGAAGCATTATGCAGATATGACAGAGGATCAGTTCGACTTCCATTCATACTGCTTACGGAAAATGACCCTGCGTGCTTATGTATCGATGTTGAAGTTCCAAGATAGATTGCATTCACATCCGTATTTCCATAAGGCTGCAGTCGGTGCTATAAGGTGAATTTTTCTAATGGTCTACATATAGGTTGGATTGTCCACCACTAGCTATGTGTTAAGTATACACACACAGCTACCCTCTTCAATATTACCTAACCTTAAAGGAAATGAATTCCTAATCTTGTCAACCCCATTACAATTCTTAAAGACATAATGTTAAGTCATGTTGGGAAGTGAAGGTTCTTCAGAGAGGGTGCCAATTGAAATCAAGACATTTTGCCTAGGAACAGAAACAGTAGGCTTCATATATTATGCACGGTTGCGGTGAAAGGATCTGATGTTGAACTATATTCTTGGTTGTATTTTCCAAATTGAGCTTTTGCTTTTCTAATTCCGTTCAGTGCTTTTGCTTGTCCAATCATCCATACGTTCAATTCCAGATGACTGTTGATTGATCTGGTCAGTTATTGTTAACTAGGAATTCAATTCATGCAGATGCTATATGAAGCTACATGACTCTCCACCAAAATCAACGACCGAAGAGGAAAATGAAATGTCAAAGCTGCTTCCTTCACAGAGAAGGAAATTGAGACAAAAACAAAGAAAAGAAGAAGCTCGCATCAAGAAGGTAAATCAATCTTCACTGCTACGTATATTGTCTTTACAATCAATGATCTTCATCTTGACAATTATGATTACAAGCTTTTCAGGAGGCAGAAGAAAAAACCGAGGTTGAAGCAAATTCTAGTGCGTCCAAGTCGGGCAAGCGACAAAACGCCAAAGTGGTTGATTTAGATCCAAACGGAGAAAAATTGTTGCAGGTATATGTTTTGTTCCAGACTGCCAGACAACGACAATTTTTTCTTTCTTTTATTATTATTATTATTCTTCTTTGCCCTTGTTTTCCCTTTTCTCTTATCTTGTTTGAGATGGTTTCAGCTTGTAAAACAAAGAGTCGTCTTCTTCTTTCCTGTTTCCCTTTGTTTTCATCTTCCCTTTTTTGTTGTTTGGGATTGTTTCAACTTGTAAAATGGTGAGGGTAAGTGCTGGAATTATGTGATTGCAGTTGAATGATACTTAGAACTAGATTTAGACCTAAAACATGGCCGTAGGTAGTCAAGAGGAAATTGTATAATTTTCATTTTCTTTTGATTTAACTGACACATGGGAATATGGATGCAATGCACCCTCTTGAATGTTGGCTGTGCACCAATGGACCAGCCAGGGTTGCACCTAATTGCATAATGTTGCATCTCTTTTGTTATATTTAGTTTCATATTTGAAGGAGATGCACTAGTTTTATTATGCCAAGAATTTTTAGGACAGCCATAAAATGTACACGCAGTCATACTTTTATAATGTCCTATTGCAGGTTGAAGATCCATTATCTGAGGCTACAAAATACTTGAGACTGCTCCAGAACAACTCTGCAAAGTCATTAGAGACACATGTACTTTCTTTTGAATTGAACATGAGAAAGCAAAAGACTTTACTGGCTTTACAGGTATGTTGTTTTATTACCAGAAACAGTAATCTTATT
The DNA here is from genome assembly GCA_030789695.1 of Scilla litardierei. Taxonomy (NCBI): domain Eukaryota; kingdom Viridiplantae; phylum Streptophyta; class Magnoliopsida; order Asparagales; family Asparagaceae; genus Scilla; species Scilla litardierei. The sequence continues at coordinate 221,315,705 of CM061134.1, read as the reverse complement.
TTGTAGTGAGATAATGTTATGCCAACTGCCAAATATTACTAAATTAATATTATTAGAAACCAATGCTGGAAAAGAGCCAATCTTAACCTATGAATTAATATGTTCTGGTACTAAATCCCAAAAACAAAGGCAAAATTTATCTGAATTATGAAATGCACAATGTACATGTATATGAAAAGATAGCAGGGACGGGATCATGTAACTTACATAAAACCTGAAACCGCCCGTGAAGTAAGGAGCTGCACTGAACTTGCATATGGAAATAACCTGAAGAGTGGACTTTAACTTATGCTGAGCCTAAAAGTTTTTGGTTGTTGGTCTGCAATGTATGGGTCTCTGTTTTCCTGTAGATGATGACTTTTTCTTTCAGCCAATGGAAGAACCCTTTGACACCTCCTTATTTTAGATCTAGATATTTTATGTATTGCCGGTTGAAATTTTCTAGGGACAACTAACATGTTCCGTTGATTCATTCGTAAAACATATAATAGAATTATCTTATTACTCCTTTTGCCTTTACTCTTTCAGTCAACAATTCACATCATGTGGTGGTGAAAAATTATTTGCATCATGTATTAGTCGCTTGATTACATGTTACAACTATTGTTGCTTGTGTTTTCTTCAGGCTGTTAAGCAACTTCTTAAATTGGACGAGAATAACCCGGACTCTCATCGTTGTTTGGTATGTTATCTCACCTAACTAATTTTCTTTTTATCTTATTGCTAAACAACTATTTAATTTGTGGCCGGCTATTGATCTGCTAACCATTATTAATGTATACTCTCCTAGTTGCATTTATACGTCGTCTGCATATAGGCTAGTATTAATTCTAGTGTTTTATTGGTGGATAATACCCAATCTACTCCAGCGAAGACAGTGGTGTATCGAATGGTTTTTAGTAGGAATATTACCTGTCAGAATCATGCAATTATCGCCACGGCTTATGTAGTACTCTACCACATTGGAGATGCTTAGTTTCCTGATGAAGTGATTTACCCTTGTAAATTTTCAATCTGTGCAATACTCCCATCTGTGGGATTATTTACATGCGCTTAATGACATATATATTCTTCAACAGTCAAGAGTAATACATGTATGGCCTCTCATATGTTACGCTTATACTAATAACCAATACATGCACTCATTTCACGGCTGTTTCTAATTTTGGTCATAGGGTGAGGATAATTGACTGCTGAGATGGTATATGCCTAGTGAGGCTACTCCAGTTCATGCAGAATACTGCAACATTCTCAATGTTATAGGGGAAAAACCATGAGTACATGATATTTCATGTGAGAAGAAGAAATCTCTGTGATGAACAAATGGCAGAAATAGGGCTGAGTCGCCGCTTTCCTGAAAGATGGGGAATAATAGGCCAATTAGTTGGAGTTGTTGACTGCTTTGGTTCGTCCTCTTTTTGGGAGTGCTATGTTGTCAAGTGGATCTTTCCTCGAAGGCAGCTTGCACTTTTCTGTAAGTTACAAGAGGTGCATGAGAAAATTTGATTCAGTCGGTGTCCGCAGAAGAATAATGGTAGAATTAGATGATGGTAGCTGTATAATCCTGTGAACCACGCTGCATAGTAGACTAGCCAGGTAGCGGTTTGATCTAGGTTGAACTTTTGGCATGTGGTTGGGCGGGGAATGAGACCGTTATGTATGATCAGAAATCATTGTATAATCTGAAATGAACATATTATAGCCAGTGAGTCTATCTCATAAGTTCAGGATCTTTTAAGAGCTTTGCATCTTTAATCCTGTCCTACAAACCTTGTTGTAGAGTATGTTCCTTTTTACCAAACTTCGTGCAAACTTGAGAAGAATTTGGACATGTGGTACTCGACAATCAAGATAAAATTATAGTGCTGTTTTAGATAAACAGTACTCCGTATTTTACTTGTAATTATTGCATGATTTATGTTACCATTTATGTTACATAAATTTAAATGCGTTAATTACATAACTGATAACATTATCTATCTGCAGATAAGATTCTTTCATAAGATCAGCAGCTTTCCAGCCCCAGCGACAGAATCAGAGAAATTGATTTCTAGTGTTTTAGAAGCAGAAAGGGCAGACATAAGGTAGTTGTTTTCTGATGCTATTTTCTCTTTTGACTAAAGCTGATTCCTGGGGTCCTTGACTAGTTTTCAATTTGCATTTATTTGCAGTCAATTGCATGGGAAGTCACTTGGTGAAGCCAATAAATCTTTCCTTGAGAAGAATAAGGGTTTGGCTCATCATGCCTGTTCATATGGTTTATCTGGTGATCATAGTGAGCTATAGTGACACCATTGCTTTTATTTGCAGATTCCTTGATGCATCGAGCTGCAGCTGCGGAGATGATTTATGTTTTGGAGCCAGAGAGGAAACTTGAGGCAATCAAGATAATTGAAGATTCCATCAGCAACCTGGCATCTGGGTAAACATCTGTCAGCTGTTGCTGTTAAACATGGCCAGGGTCTTTAGATTAAATGGCAAAATCCTTATGGAGACTGTACTAACTGGTCCTTGGCTTTCCTCATCAAGCAGCCATGGTGTTCTGGGTCCAGTCCAACAATGGAAACTCGAAGACTGTATTGCTGTACACAAACGGCTTGAAACCGTCTTTCTTGACCTTGATGCTGCTACCAGTAAGTTCTGCTTTCCATTGAAGGTTCACCTAGCCTCTGTGTTCTTTTCAGTGATAATTGTAGTTTGTTACGATCGTCTATCGGGGTTCAGGCTTGTAGTCTAAGGTTGATGTTGCTATCCCAGGTTTGCCAATGCTGTTAAGACTGAAGCAAATAAACACATTTCATGAATTTATTGAAGCAACTTAGGCTTTAAAACAGAAACATCTATTATGTTTTCGAGTATGAGTGGGTTCTAACTGCTAAATGTAAAGAGTGAAACAAATATACATACAACTTTAGGAGAAAAATAACAAGTATATTACATAGTAAAACAAATATCAAGTACAACTTAGAGGAGATTAACTCCGGAGAAAGACAACTGTCAATATAAAATATCAACTACTAGGTTATGCATGTACATTCGACGTATCGATCATCCCCTCATCTCAGTACGATGACCATGTTCTGGTTTCTACCAAGTATGTATGTTCATTTAAGCAAAAAGCCAACCCCTGACCTTGTCAGACCCATGGTTTAAGCCAAATACACGACTGTGTGTTTCAAGTTTGAAACATTTCTTTAGAAGCATTTAACCTTTAAATGACCGTCTGAAAACGGGATGAGTAGACGAGCTCAAGTATCCCTGCAAGCAAACTAATCTCTTCCCCGGTTTATATTCTCTTTGCAGGATGGAGGACACGGTGTGCAGAGTATTTCCCATATTCAACACACTTAGGGGGCCAGAAAAGCTCCACTGTTGCTGTGTCTTCTAATCTCGATAGGCTGAACGCAGCAGAGAACGGAACATTGAGCCAAGAAGCAGAAAGCGGAGACACGGCCTCCTTAAACGGAAAATTACATGCCATGACCATCCAATAAAACAGCAGCACGCTCTTCGGCCAACCCCCATTACAAAGAACACCAGCTGCGAACATAGCTTGCAAGTATCTCTATAGGAAGTCGATAAATCATTGAATTGAAGAGCGATAGCACAACAGTTGGCACGTTGGGTATGTTGTGGGTATGAGATATGTATCTGGCCGTGCATCCTGTATAATAATTCTGCTCCTCCTGTATAACATTCGATCAACCACTTAATGGTTGGAGTTTCTTTTTTCGGTTGTGGTTCTATGCCGTTAAGGTATCAGCCAGCAACCCAACTCCCGTACCGAGGTATATATTCTTTAGCTGGGGGCGAGAATTTTAAGTTATGATTGTTGTAACCCTCACCAAGTTTTGATTGATATCTCCTCTTATATATGCGACATGGGTTTTTTTGGTTAAAAAAGGCCTATGATGGCGTATGATGTGATTTGCTTTTATATGCTTGATGAAATTCCTTTTTTGTCAACTTTGTGCTTGGATGGTGATCGATAGAATTATTGGATGTTTTATTCATAGCATGGGAAATACAGACTTCATATATACTCGAAACATACTAATTCGTTTCATGTGGCAGCCATAATTATTTTGTGCGCGGAGTCTGGAAGTGATTTAGACGGAGACGGGCATTTCGATTCTCTCAGCATTGGAGCCTCCGATGAGCTCGCTGTAGTCGAAGAGAGGGAAGAGGACTTCGGAGGGGCAAGTGAAGCGGGGCTTGACAGGGCACTCGATGACCTCGTTGGCGGCCTCGTCGATGCATATGTAGACCTCGAAGAGTTGGAAGGAGCCGTAGGGGTCCGTGCTGCATCTGATTACAGGGGTTGCTCCGATTCCTTGTGCAATGGCACTCTCGATCTCGGAGACGTTATATTTCTTGAACTCGTCTTGCACAATACCTGAACATGACAACCTCCTCTTTGGTTAGCTTAACATCAAAGCACTTCGATGGAACGGGCAAATCAAGATGTTTAATGCAATGTGATTTCGAAAATGAAAATTAAAATACAGGTCGACATTTTCCCGGGTTGGACTAGGAACAAAAATCTTTTGAGGTGTATATAGCAATGGTCTTTTCCCCGCTTGCATCAATACGAACACAAACTCTGAAATTAAAAAAAGTACCTTTTTTGTTTAGACGGGAGAGGATGTCAACATGAGCCCTGAGAGCCAACGTGGCTTCAAAATATTCAGACTGGGCCAAATCAGAGCAAGCACCGTAGGTCTTCCACGTACTCTTCCAGTAGCGTGTCCCATCGTTCGGAGGGCACCTCACGTTGCTCCAATATGATATCATCTCTTCTTTTATGCTGGAGATCTGCTTGTAAATGCTAGCATAATTCAGTGACAACAAATAATACAGTTTGAACAGATTTTTGCCTACAACAAATGTTGCTGCAGTTTCCACACTCCAGAATGTGTCCAGTCACCGTGTGTGTATCTATATTACAATTGATTAAGTTGTCCTACTGAGACAAAATGGTTGATAGAGTAGTGGCCATGGTTTGGCCACATCTTCGAGGTGGGGCCCACTTGGGGATGGGTGGGGGCTTGGGTGTGGTTTGGGTTTTTTTTTTGGTGCATCCAAATTTAAGCCCACACTCTTTCCATGAATTACAAGCTGAGTGTTGTTATTCGTACCACAGAAAGTCCACACTACTTGATTCACCACACCTATAATTTTAACATCAGATGTTCGGATTTGGAGATCCGAACGGCTCTAATACAATACATGTGTAAATCCGAACACAATACATATTTTATTATACTGTTCGGCTTTACAATTCCGAACGGAAGAATAAAAGTATTAGAGCCGTTCGGATCTCCAAATCCGAACAGCAGATGTTAAAATTATAGGTGTGGTGAATCAAGTAGTGTGGTGTATTCATAACTTTTTGTGGTGCGAATAACAACACTCTTACAAGCTTGCTATTGCTTTTTCATGCAACCAAAAATCTCCTCCATCTTCCACCTATTTACGGGTTTGCCAAAGGTCTTTTTCCATTTTGCCCCCGCGCTTTTTGAACCAAGGCCCCTCCTACACCTCCTCTTTACCCCCGACAATTCCCACACACACAACCACACTTCTCTCTCATTCTCGGCTGTATGTGGGTTTTTATTTTGATCCCCGTGTACCATGTGCACGGATAATTTCTAGTATATGAATATATACACGAAAGATCTTTGCATGTTATTCTCTAAGTTAAATTGTAAGAATGGTGATACCTTAGTAGCGTCAAAAGGAGGTGCCTTCTTGCACCTCGTGACGGGCTTGCCGGTGGCGCTGTTGTAGGGCCACAGGCCTCGGATAAGGAAGTCTTTCGCTGGCATACCGTTTGTCGGCCTGCAACATATCGACTGGCTACAGTATGATCCCGGCCACTGCATTGGAAAAATACCCATATCATTCTATTCAAACATACACGCATATTTAATTTCATAGCGTGACATAAGAAAAGAGAGAGTGTTTGTACCGTAAGCACTAGAAAGTAGAAGTCGAAGTTGCTAGCAGCGACCAAAGGGGATGCAAGCAGCACCCCCAACAGCAGGACCAACGCAGTGTGAGACACCATTTTCTTCGCTCAGTACACCCAAGCTTTTGAGCTCGATGGGCACACGAATGGGCTCGCTTTCTATTTATAGACCCCCCACACTCGTCTCTCTTCAGAGACATAGTAATGGCCACAACTAAAATTAGAGGCGGGGTAGGTGTACTGGATATCTTCCGTTAATGTTTGAGCGGCGACAGCCGACACCACCCACCGCTTCTTAATTTTTTTTTTTTGTAATCTCTCAAGTTAGATCCAAGCAGGCTTAGGTAAGTAACGATATCAGTAATAAATGAGGGTAAAATCAAAATTCACTCTATGTGACATGCGTCTATTTTATAAGGTATTGTAGAGAATTGCATCAAATTTCATCCTCCTAGAGTCCTAATGGGGTAGCAGTTCAGCCTTCTCTCCATTTTTGTCCAACTAATTTGCTAATTTTGTGTTTCTTTTGTCTAATAGCATGCGATATTAACGGCAAAATTTTAACATCGTTAAGGAATTTTGGTTAGACATGCGCAGATAATTGATGGTATTCTTGGAATATACGGATGGATACAAACAAAAGGGAGTATTTTGGCCAGATCTTAATAGATTAGGGGTATTACACTTTATATATGATGATTTGAGAGGTTAATATGAAAAAAATATTAGATTTTGAATTTCAATATTGAAAAAAAAAACCATTTACAAGTTTTTGCATGAAAGTTCGACAAAAGATCCCAGCAACAGGGTATCATATTTTTGAAATAAATCATTTAATAAGTCAAAATACATTTGCAAACATGCATGTGTACACGCCCAAAAATCTAGTAATACAAACAGATGGGAGATTTTACAGATAGGGCCATTTTCCAGCAGCAATCACCAATCACTGAACACAGAATTGACCAAATCTATCTCCCTCCCTCGCTTGCAGAAACGGTGTCCAATATTACAAGAAAAAAAAATTGAATTTGGTAATTTTACATTATTTGGTCATCCTCTAACATTTGATTCGACTAGGTCATAATTACACGATAATTTACAACATCATAGAAAACACGTACAAGATTCACTTCATGACGGAGGAATCCAGTCCAATGCTGTACAAAGAAAACCCTGGCAACTTTGCTGTTGTCAAGCATGCAGTCTTGGTGAGAAACGAGAAGAACGAGCACAAGCAACTCCTGTCAGCAAAGCAAGCAAATTCAGTGCAACGAACACTTGCATGTTAGCTTCCGAAAATGAAACAAAAATTCTACTTCGAATGCCAATGGTTCAAGTTAATGGAGCAGGGTAGAACACACCCTAACGCATCCCTCAGCCTCCAAGGGGAGTCCATGAGTCGATACCGACAGGTTGTAAGGCAAGAAAGGCTGGATGCTGCTGCCTCAGGTTACCCATGGAATTTCCGGGCGAACTGGGTGAGGTGCTGGAGGCTTAATGAGTGGCTTCAATAATTCCATGATGCCGTAGAAAGAGGGCCTTTTCCATGACTCGCTGCAGTTTGGGGGACACAATTTCATTAGAAGGGGAACAGCGAACTACTAAGTTAGTAACTGAACTGTTCAAAGGTTTGCATCCACTCCGCTTACTTCGCCCAGCAAGCCTCGATGATAGCAGCCACCTGTGGATTTACATTGCTCGGGATCTCAAGCCTCCTGCACTTGAAACCAACCGCAGCAACCACCTGCATGACGACATACCGATCGACACAGATTACAAAATATTCAAGCTTTTCCAAGAAAACAACCTCTTACCTTGTAAATTACATGAACTATACTGAACTTTTCACAAATAACAACCTTCTGGTAGTTCACTATTAAAAAGTTAACATGTGATAATCAATTATCTAAGAATGACAAATATGCTCTTTAATAAAAAAATTAAAAATTTCGCAAAACTGCATCTAACTTTCACAAGATTCCTAAAAGACTATCCTTAACTTCGGGTAGATAAAAAAAGCTATAGCTCAAACCATCAATTTTCCAGATAGGTCCCCAAATAACATTAACAATATTGGTGGAATAAATGAATTACCAAAAAATATATTGGTGGAATAAATTTTAGCGCATTTATGTATGAGAGACTGATATATGGAACCTCTAAAAGTTTTATTTTAAAAATGAAATAAAAAAATAGTTGAAATGAACGAAAAATAACAAAAACATCATTGAGTGATTAAGTTCAGATCATAATAAAACATTTCATTGTTTGATTGAATCGGGCATTTTATTGTTCAGGTATAGGTCAAAAATCCAACAAAAAAATGATTTGAATCTTACAAAAAAACCCAAAAAATATTTCATTACTAGATTGAATTCAGAAGTCAATGTAGGAGATAATGAGATGAACAAGGTAGACGGTATAGTCTTCGTCAGCGGCTGTGAGTAAGAATTGAGGCAGAGAGACTTTGTTACAACATACCTGTCGACCACACACACTCCGACTTCTATAAACCTATGCTATGAATTTAAAAATAAATAAAAAAGAAAAGAACACAAGATGTATGGGTTACGAAGTTTAGGGAGTTTTAAATTTTTATTAAGGACAATTTTATCATTCTTAGGCATGTGATTCTCACATGTTTAACTTTTAATGGTGAACCAATGATGGTAGTTATTTGCAAAAAGTTCTAGTTACTTTTTGTAAATTTTCAAAGTTAACATGTAGTTTTTGTGTGGAAAAGAATGAAAGTTCAAGTTAATTTTGTGAAATTTAGTCAAAAAAAATTATGTGATTGGGGCAAACAGCTCATTTTACAAATTCTATTACTACCATTGGGTGACATAACTGAAAAATTGCTAGTTTGAGATAATAATCTGTAATTTACGAAGTCATTAGTTTTTTTGGGAATCATGTGAAAATTAAAGATAGATTTGTGAAATTCAGCCTATTTAAAATTTACATGATAACAATAAAACAGCAAGTCCCAGCAAGGATGCCATCAAGAATTTGACAAAAAGGAACAATAGAAAAGAAACCTGGCTTTCATCTTTGCGTTTTCTTTCAGGAAAAACAAATTATATGGGTACCAGAGTACCTAACATCTGAACTCGACCATATTTTTGCTAACCAAAGAACGAATTTGGTTTCTTACTAACTCCCATCTTAACATTTTAGGTTATTTGCAGAAACATCTTACACAAGACTGGTTGCTTGAAATTGAGTTAGAACATCAACAACGGTCTTACGTACCAAGAAAAATCAAGTAAATTCAGAAATGAAATTTACATGAGAATGTGAAATACAAAGGATAAGGAGAAAATTACAACATGATAGGGGGAATGGACTGCACTGACAAGGCCAAAGAGAAGTGAGGAATGATGGGCAGCATATGGAAGGCAACATGAATGTCCCTTACTATTTCTTTGTAACAAATGATGGGAATAATATGGCAAAGATGGTAGGGAAGTGGAAACCAATCAGAAATGCAAGGGGAGGTTGGCATATCTTTAAAAAATTTTAAAACACCAATCAATTATAGATTAGGGCAAAAAGGCAGATGAAGGTGATTAATCATTTTCTTTTTCCTTTCGAACTTATAAAGAGAAAAGTGTATCATCAACGGTCACTTGATCACTTGAAATGCTCAAAACACTTGTTTTAACAGATCCTATGGTTTTAACCAAGGTTTTAGGTATCGGCCGGAATCCTAGGGTTTTGGCTTGAAGACGAAGACGAAGACGGTCCAAAATTGAAAAATTAGACGAAGAAACAAGAAAAAACTGAAAAAAAGAAGAAAAAGAAAAAAAGGGAAGAAGAAGAAGACATGAACTTACCTCGCCGCCCCGCCTGCTACCTCGCCTCGCCGCCTCGCCTGCTCCCTCGTCGCCCCCGCCTCTTACTCGCCGCCCCTGCCTCTCCCATGAGAGAGAGAGAGGGGACCGCGATAGAGTAATGGCAGTCTTGTATTTAAATGGCAATGTAACGTGCCTTTATTTTCGGCGGCCCACCACTTAAGCCCACGGGGCTTTCTTTTTATTTTCGTTTCTCTCTCTCTCCCTCTCATTTTCTCAGCCCGATCGCTGATTCTAGGGCACGATTTGCAGCGGCTCTCGCACGCACGCTTCGCTCGCTCCGGACGATCGACGCCGCGCCACGATCTCTCCCTCTCGTTCACAGGATCACAACTCCCGCCTCCTTGCTCTTCGTTTTCGCACGGGGAGCCCACGATCTCGTGCCTCCACGCCCCACGATTTCCTCTCCAGAGTCTCTATATCTACAGATCTCCCCTTCTCTTAGGTTTCGACGAAAACAACTGTAAGTCTCTTTATATTGGTGGGCTATTCAGTTTGATTCTTCTCAGATCTGGAAGCTTTTCCTTGCGGGTATTATTTGGAATTTCTGTGGGCTTTTGTTCTTTGGTTCTTGATCATCGGCTTCTAAAGGTAGACTCTTATCTTTCTACGCTTCAGATGATTTCGATTGCCTCTATGCTTAATTTCTGAAATGAAATTCGTATTTAAAATTCATATGGAAGTCGGATTTGTGGGACAGGATGATGACGAGAATAATTTTTAGGGTTTTCAATCCCTATTGTATGATCATTGCGGGGTTTGGCTTCCTTCTTGCTTGGCCTGGGGTCTCGGGATTATGAATCGCTAGTGTAGATATTTTCAGTGCCTCTCTTAATCTGTCTGGCCGTGGGTTTTCTCTTGAGGATGGTACTGCCTGGTAGTTACAGTGTTTCCTTTTACCTTGTGGGAGGTTTCTGCTTCTGTTTGATACTGAAATATTCCTGTCATTGTGTTTTGATCCTCTGAGATCTTGGGTGCTCGCTGTTTTTGGCTGTTATCTTCCGAGCCGACATCTGAACCTCGGAAACCTTCTTACCCCTCGCAGTTGATATCCTTGGCATGTGTCCTTGCTGATATAGTCACAGCCCCTGTTGACCTTGCCGCATGTTAGGGAACCCCCCACAAACATGAAGAAATTCCCAAAATCTGATCCCCTAAGTATAAACTTCAGTTTATATTTTCAGTAAATGATTTTAGTTTAAACTGAAAGCAAATGATAGTCCAATGTTCAGTTCATTATCTATTTTCAATTTTCAGTTCAGTTAGCGTGAAATTGAATCTTATGTTTAAATTCAGGTTTTCTTTATGTATATAAATCTGAAGGTGAGTCTATTGGTTATAACAGACTGAAATGACAGCAAGTTTAAATTCAGACCTTTTAGTATGCTCTAATGAGGAGTAGAATAATTTATTAGTAATGTTTGTCTCGAGTGTAAATCTCCACGTGTGTAAGAATCCATTGAATCCCATGGAAAGTCTAATTGTAGAATTGATCTCATATGTCAACTGCGCAATCAAAAGGTGTTAGGTGAATTTAAAGTGAATTGGACTTGATCCAATAAAAAGTATATATCTTTGGTTGAAAGCAGAGAATGTATCTTGACATGAAACAAATAAACTCTTTAGATTGCGTAGGTTGAGATGACGAGTAAGATAATTGACATTACGTGACATTGGATTAGGAGGTAACGTCAAACTATTAAAAGAACAACTCTATAAGATTTTGGGATTGGGAAACTTATAAACGAGGGAGTGCGGGAGCGATTGGAGCCCTGCTTTCGGCCCGTATCTGGGAGGATTTCCGTTCACGGATCCTGAGTCCCCGTCACAGTTGACTTCTAGACTCGGCCCAGGGTAGCACCCTGCGGTCCAAGATGTTCTCCGGGTTGCACATCGTCCTCTCCGTTATAAGTTTAAGATTGAGATTGAGCAACTTAATAGTATGGTATCACAATCAACGAACGACAATGAAACCACCATAACATGTTAGGTCTTGGGCTCATCACTACTCTTTCAGTCTCGTTGGCAAACCTCTCTTTTCATAGAATCGTTATCATTTTGTTGCTTGGTTTGATAAGTCTACTCTATTGAGCCGGGGTACCACTTCTGTTGTTATCACCAGGTGACCAAGACTACGCGGAGGCACCGTTATACGAGGAGACAGAGTTTCCGGTTCAGGACGACGAGCTTTGAGAACCGTTTGGGGGTGAGTGACATTGTATCTTTATTTCGTGTAATTATGTTTCCGCATTAGAGTGATGATGTACTTTCCATTTCATTGTATATATCGTTGTAATTCTGACATGATGGTTATGAAAGAAGTATTTTAAATTCAGTTAATTTCTGCTTGCTCCACGTTGTTTCCACCGGTAACTGCAGGACCTGCACAAAATGGTACAAGAGTAACTGCTCCCGGGTATGGGCCGTTACAAGTGGTGGCCCATGCAGGTCCGCGCAACCACCTCGTGGACAGTGTAGAGCAAGTGGAATTACGTATTTGAGATACTATATTGAGTTAAATTTTACCTATGAATGCAGGCATATGAAAGTTTACGTACGCAGGAGACGCAGAGCATCTACAAGATTGGCTATGGCAGAAAACGCTTCGGGATCAGGATCCGGGTCAGGCAACAACTCCGGCTCGAACACGGTGCATCAGATCTCAGACCTGGCTTTACGAGAAATGGTCCAGGCAATCCAGAGGGAACCTAGACAGGATGGAGGAGTGCAGCAGTTCCGGTCATTACGGCCGCCGACTTTTACTGGACGAGAGGACGCTTTGGCTGCGGAGGACTGGCTACGTTCTATTACTGATATGCTGAAGGCAGCGCGGGCACCTATGGATTCATGGGTTGATATGGTGAAACTGCAACTGATCAAGGATGCGAGGATATGGTGGGATGGTGAAGAAGATCGGCTGGCACAGCCGATTTCCTGGGACACTTTTAAGAAGGAATTCAATGCCCAGTACTTTTCGCCTGAGGCACAGATGGAGCTTGAGGAGAAATTTGTGGAACTGAAGCAAGGCTCAATGACTGTGGAGGAGTACGACGCTGAGTTTTCTAGGCTCAGCAGGTGCGTGATTTCATGCACATCACTTAACTATCCCACACATGAATTTACTAATTAGTTGATATTTCAGGTTCGCCAAGGACATGGTGTCCACACCTTTGGCTCGGGCCAAGCGATTTCAGAAGGGTTTGGACATCGACATTCGTGATAAGCTAGTTGGGTTCAAATTGAAGACCCAGGCTGATGTACTCTCCACAGCCCGGGAGTACGAGTATGTCCAACGGGAGCGGGTACGAGAACGACAGACGGTGGCTCCTCCGAGACGACCACCACCTTCCACAACAGCTTCTGCAGGGTCCAGTCGAGCACCAGCCGCCTCTACCAGGCAGATACACCGACCTGTCCAGCAGACCCAGTTTAAGAGGCCGGCGCCGCAGCAGTACCAGCGACGCCCTACACCGATCTGTCATTATTGCAACAAGCCCGGACACATCAAGCCAGAATGCAGACTGCTTCTGAATCGGTGTCTCATCTGTGGGGCTAATGACCATACTGCCAGAGACTGTCCGCAGAGGGGACAGAGGACTACCGCCCCAGGCCCGACGCCTGCACCAGCTACTGCACCAGCCGGGAGCACTCAGCGAGGACCAGCACTTCCGCCTCAGCGGAAGGTCTTTCAGCAGGCGAGATCACAGGCTCCACCTCCCAGGCGCCAGACATTCTCTATGACTGCTGAGGAGGCCGACGCCACCGGACAGGTCATCACAGGTACGTCTTTATTACTGCAACATTTAAATTTTGTTCCGCACACTAGCCACCGCATGCTTAGACATAGTGTTTATTACCTTAGGTACTGTACTAGTAGCTAGCAGACCCGCCCTTGCATTGTTCGATTCAGGAGCTTCACACTGTTTCATGTCGAGACGATTTGTCGACCAACATAAAGTTCCCGAGTCACCCCTTACCTCTTGTTGGGATGTCAACACGGACGGTGGAGTGTTGAAGACGTCCAGTGGGAGTTCCTCTTGCCCCGTAGTGATATGCGGGCGAGAGCTGTATGCGGACTTTCTGATCATTGAGATGCCGAGTTTTGAGGCTGTATTCGGGATGGATTGGTTGGGGACATTTTACGCCACCATTGACTGCCGACGTGGAGTGGTGATGTTTGAGATGCCCGATCATCCGAAGTTCGAATTTGCCAGAGGAAGCAGGTCAGAAGGGCCGATCACGTTCAGAGCCAGACCGACGAAGGCGGTGGTGTCTGCTATGGATGCTGAGATGGAGAAGCCTGAGGTTGTGCGAGAGTTCCTGGATGTCTTTCCGGAAGAACTTACAGGTTTGCCCCCGGATCGCAATGTTGAATTTTCTATTGACTTAGAGCCAGGAGCACTACCTATATCTAAGAAACCTTACCGTATGGCACCATCGGAACTGGAGGAAGTCCGAACACAATTGAATGATCTTCTGCAGAAGGGATGGATACAATCTAGTGTGTCATCTTGGGGAGCTCCGGTATTGTTGGTGAAAAAGAAGGACGGAAGCAGACGCATGTGCATTGACTACAGAGAGCTCAATAAGGTTACTGTGAAGAACAAGTACCCCCTTCCCCGTATTGACGATCTGTTCGATCAACTTGGTGGGTCAAGTGTTTATTCGAAGTTGGATCTCAGAACTGGATACCACCAAGTGAGGGTTAAGAAGGAGGATGTGCCTAAGACCGCATTTCGGACTAGATACAGACACTACGAATTCTTAGTGATGCCGTTTGATGTTACCAATGCACCTACGGTATTCATGAGTCTTATGAATCTAGTGTTATATGAGTATCTAGACCAGTTCGTTGTGGTGTATATTGATGATATTTTAATATACTCGAAGAATAGGCAGGAACATGCAGATCATTTGAGGAAGGTCCTTGGGACATTGAGGCAGCATCAGCTGTACGCCAAGTTCAGCAAGTGCGAATTTTGGCTGAGCAAGGTGGCTTTCCTGGGCCACGTGGTGTCTGGAGAAGGGATTTCGGTGGATCCGGAGAAAGTATCAGCGGTTCAGAAGTGGCCGATTCCTAGGACTGTGTCTGAAATTCGGAGCTTTCTGGGTTTAGCTAGATACTATCGGAGGTTTATTCAGGACTTCTCGAAGATCGCGGAACCGATGACGCGGTTGACGAGAAAGGATGTTATGTTTGTTTGGTCCAAGGCTTGCAACGATGCATTTGATGAGCTGAAGAGGAGACTGACTACATCCCCAGTATTGGTCATTCCAGACCGGACAGGAGGATTTGAGGTGTTTTGCGACGCATCCGGCAAGGGTCTCGGTTGTGTGTTGCACCAACATGGCCGCGTTGTGGCGTATGCGTCCAGGCAGCTAAAGATTCACGAGAAGAACTACCCCACTGATGACCTTGAGTTGGCGGCATTCATTTTTGCCTTGAAGCTCTGGAGACACTTCCTATTGGGAGAACATGTGAAGGTGTTCACCGATCATAAGAGTCTGAAATATCTTTTCACACAGAAGGAGCTGAACATGCGGCAGCGTCGATGGGTCGAGCTTATGGCAGACTATCACATTGACCTTCAGTACCATCATGGGAAGGTCAATGTTGTGCCTGATGCATTGAGTCGTCTTCCATCAGTGATGACTCTTACGATTCAGTGGAGGCTTCAACAGGAGATCAGAGAGATGGGGATATAAGTAGTATCACCAGGGATGACTGCTTCTCTGATGAACCTACAAATACAGTCTAATTTGGTGGACAGGATTAAGGCTGCACAGGCAGGGGATGCGAAACTGCAGAAGATCAGGAAGTTGGTATTGACTGGGCAGAGACCAGAGTTTCAGATTCATGAAGATGGGTCCTTAAGGTACGACAGCAGGATATGTGTGCCGTCTGGAGATATCAGGGAAGAACTGTTGAAGGAAGCTCATAGTTCTCCGTATTCCATTCACCCAGGCGGGACGAAGATGTACAAGGATCTGAGACAGCATTATTGGTGGCATGGGATGAAGAGGAGTGTTGCTAAGAGTGTCGCCAAGTGTATTGTGTGCCAACAGGTGAAGGCTGAACATCACCGCACTGCTGGATTGTTACAGCCTTTGTCTATTCCCGAGTGAAAGTGGCAACATATCACGATGGACTTCGTGACAGGCTTACCGCGAAGTACGAAGCATAATGACGCCATTTGGGTGATTGTGGATCGATTAACCAAGTCGGCGCATTTCATACCATTCAGAGTGGGCCAGTCGACGGAGATACTTGCCAAGAAGTATATGGAAGAAGTTGTGAGATTGCACGGGGTTCCTGTCAGCATTGTGTCGGATAGGGATACTCGGTTTACATCTCATTTTTGGAAGAGTTTGCAGGGGCATCTGGGCACACAGTTGAGCTTTAGCACGTCGTATCATTCGCAGACGGACGGACAGTCGAAGCGTACGATACAGATTTTGGAGGATATGCTGCGTGCCTGTATGTTAGACTTCAAGGGGTCGTGGGAAGACCACCTACACCTCGTTGAGTTTGCATACAACAACAGCTATCAGGCTAGCATCGGGATGGCTCCGTTTGCAGCACTGTATGGGAGGAAGTGCCGATCACCATTGAGCTGGGACGATGTTGGTGATCGAGAGCTGATTGGGCCTGAGATGATCGTAGATGCAGTTGATGTGGTTCGAACTATCAGGGAGAAGTTACAGCTGGCGCAGGATAGATACAAGCATTGGGCAGATTTAAAGCGACGACATCTGGAGTTTCAACCAGGGGATTATGTCTTCTTGAAGATTTCACCCAACAGAGGAATGATTCGGTTTGGTCGGAGGGGGAAACTCAGCCCATGGTACATTGGACCCTTTGACGTTTTGGAGCGAGTGGGAGAAGTGGCGTACAGACTTGCACTGCCTCCATCTCTTGAAGGGGTGCACAATGTATTCCATGTATCTCAGCTGCGGAGGTACGTGGGAGATTCGACTCATGTGGTCGACCATTCGGAGATTACGGTGCGACCAGATTTGACATATGAGCAGCAGCCAGTGAGGATTATCGACCGACAACAGAAGGTTCTCAGGAACAAGACTGTCAGTCTGGTGAAGGTGATGTGGCATCGAGACTCGTCTGGAGAGTCTACCTGGGAGAGAGAGGATGAGATGAAGGAGCGATATCCATACTTGTTTGATGTATCCTAGTTTCCTTTTAAATTCCGAGGACGGAATTTTCTGTAAGGTGGGTAGAATGTAACGGGCCTTTATTTTCGGCGGCCCACCACTTAAGCCCACGGGGCTTTCTTTTTATTTTCGTTTTTCTCTCTCTCCCTCTCATTTTCTCAGCCCGGTCGTCGATTCTAGGGCACGATTTGCAGCGGCTCTCGCACGCACGCTTCGCTCGCTCCGGACGATCGACGCCGCGCCACGATCTCTCCCTCTCGTTCGCAGGATCACAACTCCCGCCTCCTTGCTCTTCGTTTTCGCACGGGGAGCCCACGATCTCGTGCCTCCACGCCCCACGATTTCCTCTCCAGAGTCTCTATATCTACAGATCTCCCCTTCTCTTAGGTTTCGACGAAAACAACTGTAAGTCTCTTTATATTGGTGGGCTATTCAGTTTGATTCTTCTCAGATCTGGAAGCTTTTCCTTGCGGGTATTATTTGGAATTTCTGTGGGCTTTTGTTCTTTGGTTCTTGATCATCGGCTTCTAAAGGTAGACTCTTATCTTTCTACGCTTCAGATGATTTCGATTGCCTCTATGCTTAATTTCTGAAATGAAATTCGTATTTAAAATTCATATGGAAGTCGGATTTGTGGGACAGGATGATGACAGGAATAATTTTTAGGGTTTTCAATCCCTATTGTCTGATCATTGTGGGGTTTGGCTTCCTTCTTGCTTGGCCTGGGGTCTCGGGATTATGAATCGCTAGTGTAGATATTTTCAGTGCCTCTCTTAATCTGTCTGGCCGTGGGTTTTCTCTTGAGGATGGTACTGCCTGGTAGTTACAGTGTTTCCTTTTACCTTGTGGGAGGTTTCTGCTTCTGTTTGATACTGAAATATTCCTGTCATTGTGTTTTGATCCTCTGAGATCTTGGGTGCTCGCTGTTTTTGGCTGTTATCTTCCGAGCCGACATCTGAACCTCGGAAACCCTCTTACCCCTCACAGTTGATATCCTTGGCATGTGTCCTTGTTGATATAGTCACAGCCCCTGTTGACCTTGCCGCATGTTAGGGAACCCCCCACAAACATGAAGAAATTCCCAAAATCTGATCCCCTAAGTATAAACTTCAGTTTATATTTTCAGTAAATGATTTTAGTTTAAACTGAAAGTAAATGATAGTCCAATGTTCAGTTCATTATCTATTTTCAGTTCAGTTAGCGTGAAATTGAATCTTATGTTTAAATTCAGGTTTTCTTTATGTATATAAATCTGAAGGTGAGTCTTTTGGTTATAACAGACTGAAATGACAACAAGTTTAAATTCAGACCTTTTAGTATGCTCTAATGAGGAGTAGAATAATTTATTAGTAATGTTTGTCTCGAGTGTAAATCTCCACGTGTGTAAGAATCCATTGAATCCCATGGAAAGTCTAATTGTAGAATTGATCTCATATGTCAACTGCGCAATCAAAAGGTGTTAGGTGAATTTAAAGTGAATTGAACTTGATCCAATAAAAAGTATATATCTTTGGTTGAAAGCAGAGAATGTATCTTGACATGAAACAAATAAACTCTTTAGATTGCGTAGGTTGAGATGACGAGTAAGATAATTGACATTACGTGACATTGGATTAGGAGGTAACGTCAAACTATTAAAAGAACAACTCTATAAGATTTTGGGATTGGGAAACTTATAAACGAGGGAGTGCGGGAGCGATTGGAGCCCTGCTTTCGGCCCGTATCTGGGAGGATTTCCGTTCACGGATCCTGAGTCCCCGTCACAGTTGACTTCTAGACTCGGCCCAGGGTAGCACCCTGCGGTCCAAGATGGTCTCCGGGTTGCACATCGTGCTCTCCGTTATAAGTTTAAGATTGAGATTGAGCAACTTAATAGTATGGTATCACAATCAACGAACGGCAATGAAACCACCATAACATGTTAGGTCTTGGGCTCATCACTACTCTTTCAGTCTCGTTGGCAAACCTCTCTTTTCATAGAATCGTTATCATTTTGTTGCTTGGTTTGATAAGTCTACTCTATTGAGCCGGGGTACCACTTCTGTTGTTACCACCAGGTGACCAAGACTACGCGGAGGCACCGTTATACGAGGAGACATAGTTTCCGGTTTAGGGCGACGAGCTTTGAGAACCGTTTGGGCGTGAGTGACATTGTATCTTTATTTCGTGTAATTATGTTTCCGCATTAGAGTGATGATGTACTTTCCATTTCATTGTATATATCGTTGTAATTCTGACATGATGGTTATGAAAGAAGTATTTTAAATTCAGTTAATTTCTGCTTGCTCCACGTTGTTTCCACCGGTAACTGCAGGACCTGCACAAAATGGTACAAGAGTAACTGCTCCCGGGTATGGGGCGTTACAGGCAAACTTGTAAATAAGTGGTATGTGCGTAGAGTAAAACAACAGTTGCGCACAACAACGAATATATTTAATGGCAAACTTGTAAGTGGTATGTGCGCAAAGCAAACTGGTGGGTACACAAACCAACTCCAAGCTATTTTTGGCAAACTTGCAAGTGGTATGTGCGCAAAGTAAAATGGTGGGCGCACAAGGCAAACTTCAAGCTACGTTAGTTTTTTAAGTATCTGATAGGGTTTTAAGTATTTAAAATTACCGATACGGACCAACCGAAACTCATGTCTGAAACCAAACCGCCGAAACGGACGATACCGATACCGAAACTTAAATTTTCGAGAGAGCGGAACCGAAAACGAAACCGAGACCTCAAACTTTGGTTTTAACAGCAGGGAGTATTACATCTTTAAAATACAAAATACAGGAGGAGATTCAGTTGAGATTCAGTTTTTAATGTAAACTTTTTTTCTTTCTTTTTTCTGCTCTTAAATTTACCCATTGCAGCTATGGTTAATAGATTCCTCGTCTATCAGGTCTTCGCAACTTCATATACAATCCAACTGTCATTATCTTAATAGAGACTCCACTTAAGAGTCACCCCTTGGTAATTAAACAGAACTACTTCATCCAGCCCACGTGTAGCATGATAAAAGGTAACGGATAGAATGGGTAAGTTGAAGGAATATTTAAATTGCTAATGAACTGGAGGTTTGTTAATGCACAAAATATTAGAAACCAAGGCACTTTAAATCAAGCTTGTCTGCATCCAAAAGGAAATGAATTTGAACAATCGAATAGAGGAGAGATTCAAACCTGAGCTGGATTTAAATTTGTCCATGGCTGTTGTAATGTCATAAGCTCCCATAATATTACACCAAAGCTGTAAACATCAGACTTCTCATTTGATGGTTCATCACGAAGTACTTCAGGTGCCATCCACTCTGGCTAAAGACGTAGTGTGAAAATTTGGGATCAAACACTCCAGTGTTATACAAAAAGCCAAATGCAGAAGCATTGATGAGGTCATGAAAACTTACCGTCCCTGCTAGAGACTTGGACGAAAGAAATGTGTTTGCCTTCAAGCGTGAAAGACCAAAGTCACATACCTGGATTGTTGCAGGTGAATTTTGCAATTAGAACTACTGTCATTCTCAATCCTTACCCAGATGTATTCATATTCATTAAAGTCCCTACAACTACAACAAATTCCAAATTATGACGAGGATTGAGGGTTTTTATTTTTTGTACCCTGACACGCTCCCAACGGATGAGCACACCTTTTTATGGGCCAAGAAATGAGCATTCACACATCGGAATTTTTTTTAAAAACCATTTTGCAATTGTGCATCAAGTGGAATTTGAACATGTGCTGTTCTGAGGCCATTCTCAGCAACTACACCAAAAACCCCAAGAATTGAAGGTTTTCATTTTTTATATTCTAACAGATATATTTGGAAATTAATAACAATAACCACCAGTTTTTTAAAAGAGGAAGAAAAGTGAAGCGGCCAGATTATCTGACCACTTAAGCAGCAGACTAAGCCGCTAAGGATGACTGATCAGGAACTGAAGTTCAATTTGGCTTCCCGTCAATTATCATGATTACCTAATGGGCTTAGCCATTGTTGATAACTATTGAATCATCTAATATTATTTATTATCATGATTACCTAATGGGCTTAGCCATTGTTGATAACTATTGAATCATCTAATATTATTTATTATTTAATTCTCTTCACTTTCAAGGTGACTAATGATAACCTTTAAATGTGCAAACATCATGCAAGGGCAATATATAATCAAAGCAAAAGCAATCTTTATGTATGTTCTATTCTACTAACTCCATTATCAATAAAGAAAACTAGATCGGAAACAAATTAATAAAAGCATAGAAATAAATGAGAAAAACAAATAAAAGGTGAAAAACACCAAATGAATAGGTTTGAAAAAACATAAAGAAATTGCTAAAAAGAAAGAAACAATAGAAAAAAAATCAAGAAAGAAGAACGAATATGTCCAAACCCATAAGAAAAAATATCGAATTTGTAACATTTAACCGGTATATGAGTTCAATTTTCCCTTTTAAATTGTAAACTACATGGCACGTGCACTCACGTTGTGACATGTGCTTGTCAAGCATCATGTGTATTTTTAAAAAAAAATTGTCACATCAGCATGACACATCCATAATAATGTGGTCGTGTGCCACATAGATTGTAAATCATGTTGTACAAACATGGATAATGGAATTAAGACTAAAAATTTGTTAATATAATTCAAGTTGTACTTTGAATAAACATTTTTGTCAGAGAAGATGTGAAATTACACACACACACACTCACTCACTCACTATGATGCACTCGATTGAACCAACCATGCCAATCCATCCCAATCAAATTTAAGGTTTAGCAAACCAAATAAAAAATCCATTCCGCTGGAAGTGATCTAACATATTTAAATTTCTTATAAACAAAAATTCAAATGATTTGGATTTGTTTTATCCATGGAAAAAGGCGATGGCAAAAATCAACGTTTCTGAATTATCATAAATCGATTAATTTGTCATCACTTCATGCATGAGCAAATTCTATCCAAATTATTTAAATATTTATTTACAAGTAGTTTAAATATGTTAGATCATATCCAACGGAATATGTTTTATATTTAGATTGCCAAACCTTAAATATGATTGGGATGGATCGGCATGTTTGATCCATTAGAGTGTACCATAATATGTATGTATATACATGACAATAATAGAAATCACATGACATATATGAGATCTTTCTTATATATGATGATGCGCCATATTCTCCTTCAGATAATACAAGGAATCTGTACTTTTTTTAATCTCACATGTCTTTTATGGAGGAGAATGCACCACAACATCGTATATAAAAGAGATCTCTTATATATCGTATTATATGTATGAAGAAAATGAGGCAATTGTGTTTCTCTAGCCAAGTGACTAGATTGACGCTAGTGTTTTGCAATTCTAAGGTTATGTTTTATGATCAGATCAGCTTTTGATATGCACATGCTAAAGCCTCTAATAGTGAACCACAAGCTATTTGCTTGTTTATATATATATATATATATATATATATATATATATATATATATATATATATATATATATATATCTCTCTCTCTCTCTCTCTCTCTCTCTCTCTCTCTCTCTCTCTGTGTGTGTGTGTGTGTGTGTGTGTGTGTGTGTGTGTGCGCGCGCGCGCGCGCGCTTATATAAAGGGAGAAGGGTAAAGTCTAACTGTGAATAGCCAGCCTTCTCTCCATTTTTTTATTTTTTTCTCTTTGGTCCCTGGGGCCTGGTCACCTGAATTTTATGATATATTAAAACTAAGAAGAAGAAATAGCCAACTGCTTAAGCCAACCTAAGATAAGCATCACACACGTCCTAAAATTGTCCAAGCAGATCACTTAAGCACCTAAGAGGCTGCTTTTTCAAACACTGATATCAGTGAACACACAAATTGAGACCCATCAAACTGTAGGAAAGCACATAAAAGAAACCAATTTTATTATAGAAACATCAACTCAAGCTCCAAAACCTTTAAAATACAACAAAACAAATATATCCCTAATTTTTGGTGGGGGTTGGAATGTCCACTTTACAAGGACCCTAAATATGAACAAAAGGAATCCATATATATAGGATGTAAAATATTGCCTGCACAGAGACATTGTACTTGAAAGACAAAAGTATGACAAGGAACAAGCAAAATGAATGCCTAAAATCTTGTTCTTCATATCGAACTCTCATGCCTGTCGATTGCATCTTTCATGAGAACCAATGTCCCAAATTGTTCAAGCGGCCCAACAAAAAAAGGTTCTAGGGACATGTTGGTGCTTTGAAGTTTCTAATTTACTATGCAAGATGATTCGGTTAAATTTGACAGCCAATGGTGTCAGAAAACCACTTTACCAAAAAGCATGCTCAGATGGGTTGTAGAATGCACAACAAACAAAATTGTGGTGAATTGGCTTTGCTTCTATAAAGTGCTTTCACTGCTTCTACAAGCAAAAACTCTCTAAACTATATGTTTGGCAATGGATTTAAAAATGCACACTAGGAATGTGCAAGCAAGGGGTGGGTTGAAGAAGCTAGAGTTTCTGGTTTCTCCCAATCGCAGAAGCAGAAAGCTCACTGCATGTGATCTCCTCTTGTGTAATCTGACCTCCAACCGGAATTCTGAATTTGACTCTCTACTTCTGATTCTTATCTAAATCATCTCTCTCCAATCTGCTCTTATCCAAACTACTACCGAATTATTTCAAGCATTGCCCATTATTAATAATCACTTAAAATTTTAAAATTAGCGAACAATACAAACTGGGTAAAAATCCTCTTCTATAACGCAATTTTGAATAAAACTTTTGCTAAAACGAGGTACTGATCAGAACAGGCAATGCCAAATACAAGTTTAGCATTGACATTAACACTCCTCACATGGGTGTTTCAGTCACATAGGAAGGCCTAGTGTAAATGTAAATATGAATTGTTTGGATATGCAGAATAAATAATGTTAAACAATGATATTATAAATTCAAACCCATGAAGGTTTAACTCTGATACCTAATGAAAATTGAAACCCTGTTACCATAACCACTTCACTGAAAGCTTAAGCAGATGGGTTCTGGGGTAACAATGTATGTCACACAAACTTAGAACTTAACAAAACGAATGTAGAATACTGACTCTATTCTCTGGAGATTACAAGTGTACTAATCTAGGGATTTGTTAAATCGGATCTATATAGTTCATCATATAAAAGCAGATGATGACTAATTGATATCTGAGTGAAGTCTAAGAAGAGAAACTTTATGTAAAAACTAATCTTCTTCATCTAGCAAACTTTGAGATGGTAGCATGCACAGAACCCACAAAACTCCATGTACAGGATTTCAAGAGTTCAAATGGCTGGTTGTGTTTTGCAAAGTGTAGTACTCAGCATATGAGATGGACCTACATTCAAACATCTGACTAAATGACTGTTATGCATAAACATTAGGAGCAACAAACACAAAAAATTGAAAGAGAAAAGAAATTTTGAGACTAAATGCTAAAAAGGTTGGAAACAAACAAACAATATTTAAAATGGATGCTTCTTAAATGGATGAATATCAAAGGAAAGGAGCAGAAAGAGCGACTTCAATGGACATCCTGTTTTGAGGACAATTTGCAACCCAAATACTATCACTCTTCGTTTGGAGTTGGTTCAAGCGGATATCCGACCAGAATATGATTCTTTCATAACTACCAGATGACAACTATTTGTACTCTACTGGCTCTGCGATGAGCACCTAAGTTCAGGAACTGACTGATTTTTAGACTGCATAATATGTTACCCATCCTTATAGAATTGCTAACAATTGTGTATTTGCAGAAGCTACTTGTACAAAACCTATTTTACCAAAATTACATCACACAAATTAATCAATGGATTCGGGGGGCCATAACATATGATGGTTAAAACATCTTGATAATGTTATATGCTACAAAATCCTGCCAGTCTTACTAGGGTCAAAATTAAAAAGCCATAAATCTTACTTTGACAGTGTACTTTTTGTCCACCAGAAGATTTGGAGACTTCAGATCGCGATGAACGATTGGAGGATTACGTCTATGAAGATAATTCATTCCTTTCGCCTGTTCACATCAATATAGCATAAATATTTTATTATAGCAGTTATCAGAACCACTACTGAAAGTAATTAACAAAAGATGATTACTATAACCGAAATTGTCCATGTTCTGAAAATCATCGTTATGCATATATAGTACAAAACTTGGGAACTCCAATAACAAAGGAAGTAACCCCATAAAGATGTACCACATCAAAAGCCATATTTAATCTACGTCTCTCATCTAAAACTTCTCTCGCACCATGTCTATGCAGAAGCCTATATAGGCTTCCTCTGCAATAAATTAAAAAAATGACAAGGAAACAACAATACATCAGATTGAGATAGAACAAAGTAGGTAAAGTTTTGTGATAATGGGTAACAATAATAAAGAATGTTAGAAAGTGAGAAGCACCTGGATAAATACTCGGTAACAATGGACAGATTGGGAGGTTGAGTGACAGCACCCATGTAAAGAACAATGTTGGGATGTCGCAAGCTTTTCATAATCGCGACCTACCATGTAATTTTGCATCAATAGAATGTACAGATGATAAATAAGCATAAGCATAGCAAACATATCTGCAATGTAATCCAGGGTAATCCCGTCTCTTTCAAAGACATTTAAAATATATAAAATGTTTTTTTAAAAAGAACTCTGGAAAGAATGTGCACAATGATGTTTTTTAAAATGAACTCTGGAAAGAATGCACACAATGATTCCAAAAGAGTATAGTAATAATTCTTGTAAAAGCTGAACTAAATCATGGCTCATGTATTTGATCCAAGAGAATCGTTATGTATAAAAGTACCAACAGAATCCAATTTCTGACAAGTACTGAAAACGGTGTCAACTTCTAAATATTTAGGATTTGTAAAGAATTTCAACATCATAGCAGTGTCATCTAAAAGATTGTCTTGCTAGCTTTGGAATATGTCCAAGCTAATGCAAAATGGCCATTGGAATATCGGATGAAGGAAACACGGGCTGAACTAGTCAGATAATCTAAATTCAAGTCCAAATTGAAGTCCACTTAAAAAGGATTTTGAGTCTGAATTCTGCTTGACTAGTTAGGAATGCTTGGGAAAGAATTGAAATATATATTTTGATGTAATTCCATTACACTTAGAGCTCCTCACTTGGAAAAGAAAGGAGAGTTTTCCACCACCATAAATAGTCGGGACATCCTTAGTGTAAATCAGTACCCCACCCCAAAAAAATTAATAAAATAAAATAAAAATATTAACAATGTAGTCGCTCAAGCAAACCTCCAAAAACCAAGGTACAAAAACCTCCTGCTCTAGGCACAAGTCTAGGTGAACGCTAGAAACACAACCCTAAAAATCCAAAACATTTAAAAGCTCACGAGTTAGCCTGATGCTATGCAGAGACGCGATCAAACGAGCAAGAAAAAGAATACATTTTCAATCATTATAATAATCTAAAATCAGTGGTGAATCAGAGGGGATGGCTGAGGTTGCCATCTCCCCCCCCCCCAAGTTTTACAATTCCTTAATTAATTCTATACATAATTGATCCTAATTATTAAGAAATTTAATTGCATCCTCTTAATTCAGTTAACCGTTTCTGTCAAACCAATTAATACGTAGGAAAGAAAAATTGCATCCTGTTAATTCACTTAACCATTTCTGTTAAGCCAATTAATACATAGATAAGGAAAGAATGGTCTCCTAAATAATTGGCAAAGTTTGAGCATTTTGGAATTTGAAAAAGAGAGAATGTTTTCAAAAAATTAATGCCGAATGTAGAGCACTTTATGGCTGTTCCAAAAAATAATGCTATTTATGTGTCACATGATGTAAGACTCTCATACACATAATTCCGTTGGTTGACAAGAAAATAAGCTTTTTTCCACTAATTTGTCAACATTTATTAGTAGGAATTTTATCCACCATTTCTCTTTCAGGCCTAGTTTTACAAGCCCACTGAACTTTTTTCCCCTGAAGTCAGAAAAGCTCCCTCTATTATTTCATCGTCCACTTATCCCCCAGAACTTTCAAGAGGAGTTTTTTTCGAGATACTGATAACTGACACCAATAAGTCACGAAAGGACATTTCTATCGCCAATTTACACTGTTGGGCTACTGTTATCAGAGCTGTCAATTACCCGAGGAGCTTATGTCCGCCTCAGGGGTGGAGATGAGAGAGAAGGCTCATTTTCCTTGTCGTCCCAGTGGGCAGCGACATGAGTAGTAATTGTTTAGTTTGAGGAGAGCTTGAGAGTAGAGATCGGCGAGTGGGGCTAGCACATGTGGAGGCCTTGCATGAGGGAGAGCTGGAGCACTTCTGATAGTAGTTTACAGCATGTTCGGTGATGGAATCAGAGTTGATGATGCAGTTCTCTGGCGACGGCGAAAGGGTGCTCGATGTCTCCATCAAGAGAAGTGAACAAAACAGTCGCAACAAGAGTTACTATTGTTGAATTATGATCATGCTTGTTAAGTTCATAGAAGAATCAAGTGAAAAATTGTAATTAGTGGTTAGTACGAAAAGGATGCTGGACTAGAATGAAAAGGATGCCGTTGAGGTCCTTGGAAACCAGAGCGGTTATCCATTCTAGGTGCCGGGATCTGCACAACATGTCCCATGTTTTGGGGTCCAACAGTTGGGATTTATATGGTTTATTGAGATTGTAGAAAATTGAATGTGAACTATGTTAGGGTTTCTATCATAGTACAACTAATTTATACGCAGCGGAAAAATAGAAACCTACTAAGATCCATGCGATTCTAATTAATTCGAATAGATTACTAACCTTTCTGACGATCTGAATCTGTCGGACTATAGGTGCTGCGACGATCTGAATCTGTCGGACTATAGGTGTTGCTCTACGAACGACCACCCGCAATCGGTATCCACACGCGAACGTCACGAACAAGAATTGCGAGGGTGCTAGCTCCTTCTCCGCAACTAGGGTTTCTCTCGCTCTTTGTTTTTCTCAAAAACAGAGGAGATAGATTGAAAACATAAAAACTGAAAATCGTGATTCTATATCTTATATAGAATCCTACGTTAACCCCTTAACAACATTCAGTTACGCGACGCTATCTTAGGGATAAGAATCCCACGTTAACACATTAACGTATTTCAGTTAAGCGACGATATCTTAGGGATAATATCTTAACGAGATACGATATCTGACGGTTAAGATATTTCACCTTATTATGAATTTCAAATCATATTCGAAATCATGTTTAAACCATATCCTATCCAATTCGTTCTTTGTGTGCGACCCAATAGGCTCATATTAAATTGGCAGTGGGCCTAATCTCATTAGAAGCCCACAAGTCATAATTGGTCTCTAGCAAGACATTTTGACTACCCAATTAATATGAATATCGTTAGTCCGATATTAACCTAACCAATAGAATATGTCATAATCCTTTTGTCACGCGATATCTTATTTGAACATAAGTCATGTGCAGTGTCATACTTATATTGTTCAAACATTTAATTTCTCGCTTTCTAAGTAGACTGATAAAATCAAATGACATTCATTTGAGCACGGCCATGCATTTCTCAGTCCTACTTATCGAGGGGCCCATTAGATATCTCTCATAGGAGAGGGACAAATTCCATCTTGTTCATTCACCTTCCTCTGCATAATTCACATCATATTCGATCATAACCTTTATGATTATCTGATTAAAGATAACGTTTGATTATGTCAAAATATGATGTTCCTTATGTAGGAAACTGTGATGAGCTCAGGTCAAAGGATTCAATGACATAACTATTATGCGATCATTTATGACACTAATCCATGTAATGATCTCATAGCGAGTCTATCCAGTACATGTTCTCCAACAAGTACCTATAAGTTTGATTTGTATCAACATACATATAATTATCTCATAATTATCTACCAAACTCATACTAGTCTTAATTCTTCATTAAACCTTTAATGATGAATGACTAGGGATGCTTAGAATAGCATAAAACAACTATTCAAACATTATTATAAAGAAACATGCAAGCAACATAATAATAACAATAATAAGAGAAAACATTTTCTAAATGAAAATGACATAACATAAAGGTCCAAATATTTGGCCTAGGGCACAACCACTAACAATCTCCCACTAGCACTAGGCCTAATTATACAAGTATCTAATACCCATAGACCTCATATGTTTATCATGTTTGGCTTGTGAGAGAGCTTTGGTAAGTGGATCAGCAATGTTGTCATCTGTTGGTACTCTGCATATCTCGACGTCATTATTCTTAATAATTTCTCGAATGAGATGATAACGCCTGAGTATATGTTTGGATATTGCGGTCGATATTTCCTTTTGAAATATCGGCCGCTATTCACTGTTTTTTAAAGTTCGGTTAGCGGGTTGGTCCATTGAAAAGTGGATTCGACCCGACCCAAATCCATTAGTTAAAACATAAGGCCATCGGGTTTTTGGGGAGAAAATCGCAAGTTTGCCCTAATCACCGCTTAGCTCCACACGTTGCTCCGCTCCTCACGCTGCCTCGATCAGCCCCATCAATCGAAAATTTCTGGCAGAAGTTTATCGCGGTTCACCGTCCGGTGTTCAATCCTTGCAAGGGAGGTTTTCTGATCAATGTAAGTATTCGTTCCTTTTTTTTCATTTTTTATTTTTTTTTATTTTTTTATTTTTTCCAGTTTTGGGTTTTTTGTCGATTGAGCTTCGACATAATGCGTTCAATCGTAACAAGGGAGGATTTTCCGATCAAGGTAAGTATTCGTTCCTTTTTTTCATTTTTCATTTGTTTTATTTTTTTCCTCACAGTTTTGGGGTTTTTAATTGATTGAGCTTCTTCGATATACGGAGTTCGATCTTCGCAAGGGAGGATTTTCGATCAATGTGAATATACTTTACCCTTTTTCATTTTTTTCATTTTTTTCATTTTATGAATTTTATGAATTTTGATTTTTACATTTTTACAGTAGACTTGTACATACTGGATGTTTTATATTTTCAGTTTTTTTCAGTTTATCATATTTGTTTTGCCACAATTTCCATCTGCATAAATGGGTGTACTCTGTCAAATAAATGTATTTTATTTTAGAGTTGCAAGTTGCAACAGATTTACTTACTAATTTGACTACAAGGAAAAAATGTGTGAAAGAGTGGGGAATAATGAGGACTGGAGTATTAATCTGCTCACTTGAGGGTAACAGTTTCTTGCCCCTTGGATTATTTCAGTTTTGGGTACTCTAAACAAGACCTCCTATAGTTTATATTTTCTTAGATTCATCTATCCTTTTACTTGATATCATTTTGAAGTTTCTGATATGACATTCTGATATTTAGTCAATATATCTGATATTCACGTTTAACGAAAGAAGTCTAAGCAAACCATACTTTTATTTGAGTTAGTAAAGTTTATATCTTTTTAGATACATCTATGCTGGGCTTGAGTATATGTTTAGATCTCTGATGAGATCTGGGCTCTTTTGCCTGTGCAATAGCACCATTGTTGTCACAATAGAGAACCACTGGATTTGCGATACTAGGAACTACTCCTAGTTCAGTAACGAACTTCCTTATCCATACTGCTTCCTTAGCTGCATCTGATGCTGCAATATACTCAGCTTCTGTTGTAGAATCTGCAATAGTGCTTTGTTTGGAACTTTTCCAACTTACAGCACCTCCATTTAACATAAACACATATCCAGACTGCGATTTAAAGTCATCTTTATCAGATTGGAAGCTTGCATCTGTGTAACCATTTACAACTAGCTCATCTTCCAATCCTCCATACACCACGAATGCATCCTTAGTTCTTCTAAAGTACTTAAGGATATTCTTGACTGCTGTCCAGTGACTTTCACCGGGGTCTGACTGGTATCTGCTTGTCATGCTCAAAGCATACGACACGTCTGGTCGAGTACATATCATGGCATACATGATAGATCCTATAGCCGAAGCATAAGGAATCTTACTCATGCGATCTCGCTCATCAGATGTCATAGGACATTGAGTCTTGCTAAGAGAAATGCCATGAGACATTGGCAAGAATCCTCTTTTAGATTCTTGCATGCTGAACCTATTCAACACTTTGTCTATGTATGTACTTTGACTCAGACCAATTATCATTTTAGATCTATCCCTATAGATCTTAATCCCAAGGATATAAGCAGCCTCGCCTAAATCTTTCATTGAGAAAGAACTCCCTAACCAAGTCTTGGTTGTTTGCAACATAGGGATGTCATTTCCAATGAGTAATATGTCATCAACATATAACACAAGAAATACTATTGCGCTCCCACTAACCTTCTTGTATACACAAGGTTCATCTTCATTTTGTATGAATCCAAACTCTTTGACTGTTTCATCAAAACGAAGATTCCAACTCCGAGAAGCTTGCTTTAATCCATAAATGGATCTTTGAAGCTTGCAAACCTTTGTAGAATTCTTTGAATGAACAAAACCCTCAGGTTGTGTCATGTACACATCCTCGAGTAAGTTTCCGTTAAGAAACGCTGTTTTGACATCCATTTGCCATATCTCGTAATCATAGTACGCAACAATGGCAATTAGAATCCTTATTGATTTAAGCATTGCGACTGGCGAAAAGGTTTCATCATAGTCTATACCATGAGTTTGTTTGAAACCTTTTGCAACAAGTCTTGCTTTAAATGTATGCACTTTGCCATCCATGTCAGTTTTCTTCTTGAAAACCCACTTGCACCCAATGGTTTTAACTCCTTCAGGTGGATCAATCAAGGTCCAAACTTGATTATCGTACATGGATTGCATTTCGGATTTCATGGCTCCTAGCCATTTCTCAGATTCTGGACTTGACACAGCTTCTTGATAGGTAGTAGGCTCATCTTGATCTATGAGCAGTACTTCACGAGTGTCCGTAATGAGAAATCCATATTTCTCGGGCTTGTGTCGTGGCCTATCAGATCTGCGTGGTGCTTGTGTAGCTCGTACAGGTTCTACAACTGTTTGTGGAACTTGTTGAGCTTCCATCGTTGGTTCTATACCATCTTGTGGTTCTCGAAACTCTTCGAGGTGTACTTTGCTCCCACTGGTTCTTTTAGAAATAAATTCCTTTTCTAGAAAAACACCATTTCGAGCAACAAACACTTTGTTCTCTGAGGGATTATAAAAGTAATATCCTTTAGTTTCTTTAGGATATCCCACAAAAAGGCATTTATCAGATTTTGGGGGTAACTTATCTGAAACTTGTCTTTTCACATAAGCCTCACATCCCCAAATTTTTATAAAAGACAAACTAGGTGTTCTCCCAGTCCATATCTCATATGGTGTCTTTTCAACCGCTTTAGATGGAACTCGGTTCAAAGTGAACGCAGCTGTTTCTAAGGCATGGCCCCAGAAGGATAATGGAAGATCTGTTTGACTCATCATGGATCGAACCATATCTAATAAGGTTCGATTTCTCCTTTCAGATACACCATTCCACTGTGGTGTTCCTGGTGGAGTTAATTGTGAAACAATTCCACAACCCTTGAGATGATCATCAAATTCTTGGCTCAAGTATTCACCACCCCGATCAGATCGAAGTGCCTTAATAACTTTGCCAAGTTGATTTTGTACTTCATTTTGAAAAGTTCTGAACATTTCAAATGATTCATGTTTATGTTTCATTAAATAGATATAACCATATCTACTGAAATCATCAGTGAATGTTATGAAGTACTGAAATCCTCCCCTAGCATGGATGCTTAATGGACCACATACATCAGTATGTATTAGGCCCAATAAATCATTGGCCCTTTCACTGTATCCAGTGAAAGGATTCTTTGTCATTTTGCCTAATAAGCAAGATTCACAATTTTCAAATGATTCAAAATCAAATGACTCTAAAAGTCCATCTTGATGGAGCTTAGATATGCGTTTCTCGTTTATATGGCCAAGACGACAATGCCATAAATATGTGGGATTCATATTATTGGGTTTGGATTTCTTAGCAGTTATGTTATAAATTTCTCCACTGTTGGAGTTGTCTAGATTTAGGACATAAAGGCCATCATATGAATCAGCAATACAATAAAGCACATCATCATAATAAATGGAGCATCTCTTATTCTTAATAAGAAAATAAAATTGTTCATCATCCAGACAAGAAACTGAAATAATATTCCTACTCAAAGTAGGAACATAGTAGCAATTATTCAACACTAATAAAAGCCCATTTGGCAAAGACAATTCATAGGATCCTACAGCTAAAGCAGCAACTCTTGCTCCATTTCCAACTCGTAGGTCCACTTCGCCCCTTTTCAGTTGTCTACTCCTTTTCAACCCCTGCACATTTGTACAAATGTGAGATCCACATCCAGTATCTAATACCCAGGAAGTAGAAGTAGATAAGTTAATTTCAATAACATAAATACCTGAAGATGTAGTCTCACTACTCTTCTTCTTCTTCTTCAGATCTTCCAAATATAGTTTGCAATTCCGCTTCCAATGACCAGGTTCATTGCAATGGAAACAAACTCCCTCCTTTGGAACTTTTGCAGGCTTATCAGCAACTTTTGCTTTAGCCTTTCCTTTAGGCTTACCATCAACTCTTGCTTAGCCTTTCCCTTGTGTTTCATTCCTTTCCCTTTGTTCACCATAAGTACATGACTAGGCTTTTTCTTTATACTTAGCTCAACAGTTTTAAGCATCGAATGCAGCTCAGCAAGAGATTTCTCCATGTCATTCATATTGTACTACATGACAAACTGATCAAAACCATCAGTCAATGAATTAAGGATCAAATCCGTAGCCAGTTCTAAACTGAGGGGAAATCCAAGCCTTTCAAGATGATCAATGTAGCCTTTCATCTTCAAAACATGAGCGCTAACGGATGCACCTTCAGCCATTTTGCAAGCATGCAGAGCTTTGGTAGTCTCATACCTTTCCTGCCTTGCATGTTGTTGGAAAGTCTCCTTGAGATGAACACTCAGCTCATAAGCCTCCATGTGTTCCAGATCCTTCTGAAGTTCTGGACACATGGTGGCTAACATGAGACAACCAACATCAACAGAATCATCAAGATGTTTCTTATACTTATCCTTTACAGCCTTTGAAGCATCAGTAGGTGGTTTTTCAGGGAGAGGATCATCCAGGACATACAACTTCCTTTCATGCTTGAGAACAATTCTCATGTTTCTGAACCAGTCAAGGAAGTTGGTGCCATTTTCTTTCAGCTTGTCCTTCTCAAGGACAGATCGCAGTGATAGTGCAGAAGTGTTATGAGATGTCATTGATCTACAAATATGCAAAATAAACATTAGTACCAATTTCATTTTAAAATGTTTCATAAAGCTCCCACAAAATTAATAACCCTCAATATTAATTACAACAATTGCAACACTTTAGTGGGCTAAGATCCATATTTCACCTTACTTTAAGTCAGCTTTGGCATGACACTTAAAATCAAGTTATTTAGGTAGGTAACACTTTACCAATTATATATCATATAATTCTTAGATTCTTTATGGGATTTTGACATCATATGTCTCAGCATGTTATAATCCCATCTAATGCCCATAGGCCCTAAACCATTTTGATAGCCTAATTAAGTCTAACCATTTTTAAATATATGGGTAGCACGATTACCCATCCTGCCTTACTATGATAACCCAATGCACTTCGCTTTGGCAGAACCCACATTTTGGTGATCATAGTCTTGACAGGTATTCAAATCATGGGTGACATACGACTTAAAATTATGGTGAGGGAATTTTAACAATTAAGTTATGATGTCTATTTATATTAATATATTATGCATCATTCCATACATGGCATCTCATACACATATATCATCATATATCGCATCACATACAAAACTGATAAACATAACATATATGAAACATGTGATAGCATGTAAAACATCATATATACATCAAAACAAAGCATGTTATCACATAGCATGTCATCTAATTTTTATTCAAAATGATGTATCATAAATTCTGTTTAATAACTTCCACGACATATAATGCGCAACGAACACGGTTAAACAGTCATTATTCAGACGCTGTTGATCAAATCAGCTAATCATATCACGGTTAAACAGTCATTATCCACGACATATAATGCCCTATTTGAATTTCTGAATGATGAATCTGCTAATCATATCAGCATCATTTTAATCGTATTAAACAGTCATTATTCAGACGTTGTTGATCAAATCAGCGGCAGTTTAATCATATTAAACAGTCACATTAATCAGTGCTAGTTGATCATATTAATCATATTAAACAGTGATCTGCATAGATTTAATCATATTAAATAATGATTACAGTAAGTTTAATCACATTAAACGTATTAAATAACGATCTGCATAAGTTTAATCATATTAAACAGTGATTACCGTAGGTTTAATCATATTAAACAATGATCATAAATTAACATGTTAATCATATTAACAATAATCACGTTAATCATATTAATAAC
Organism: Scilla litardierei; assembly: GCA_030789695.1. NCBI lineage: Eukaryota > Viridiplantae > Streptophyta > Magnoliopsida > Asparagales > Asparagaceae > Scilla > Scilla litardierei. The sequence goes on along the minus strand of CM061134.1, from coordinate 221,280,294 downwards.
AGCGTAATCATAAAGCATGTTGATCAAATTAACAGTGATTAATTTCGTGGCCATCTACATGTCATGTATATTATTAAACATCAATTATTTGTATCTCATACAGACAGATTAAACAGATTGTGTTCTCAATTAACAACATGTAATCGTGTTTATGTATCAACATACATACAGGTTAAAATCATGCCAGCAAATATATAGACATCTCATACATATAAACATGGCATTATTCAAATCAATTGAATTCGCAAGATGCTCTGATACCACTGTTAGGGTTTCTATCATAGTACAACTAATTTATACGCATCGGAAAAATAGAAACCTACCAAGATCCATGCGATTCTAATTAATTCGAATTGATTACTAACCTTTCTGACGATCTGAATCTGTCGGACTATAGGTGCTGCGACGATCTGAATCTGTCGGACTATAGGTGCTGCTCTACGAACGACCACCCTCAATCGGTATCCACACGCGAACATCACGAACAAGAATTGCGAGGGTGCTAGCTCCTTCTCCGCAACTAGGGTTTCTCTCGCTCTTTGTTTTTCTCAAAAACAGAGGAGATAGATTGAAAACGTAAAAACTGAAAATCGTGATTCTATATCTTATATAGAATCCTACGTTAACCCCTTAACAACATTCAGTTACGCGACGCTATCTTAGGGATAAGAATCCCACGTTAACACATTAACGTATTTCAGTTAAGCGACGATATCTTAGGGATAATATCTTAACGAGATACGATATCTGACGGTTAAGATATTTCACCTTACTACGAATTTCAAATCATATTCGAAATCATGTTTAAACCCTATCCTATCCAATTCGTTCTTTGTGTGCGACCCAATAGGCTCATATTAAATTGGCAGTGGGCCTAATCTCATTAGAAGCCCACAAGTCATAATTGGTCTCTAGCAAGACATTTTGACTACCCAATTAATATGAATATCGTTAGTCCGATATTAACCTAACCAATAAAATATGTCATAATCCTTTTGTCACGCGATATCTTATTTGAACATAAGTCATGGGCAGTGTCATACTTATATTGTTCAAACATTTAATTTCTCGCTTTCTAAGTAGACTGATAAAATCAAATGACATTCATTTGAGCACGGCCATGCATTTCTCAGTCCTACTTATCGAGGGGCCCATTAGATATCTCTCATAGGAGAGGGACAAATTCCATCTTGTTCATTCACCTTCCTCTGCATAATTCACATCATATTCGATCATAACCTTTATGATTATCTGATTAAAGATAACGTTTGATTATGTCAAAATATGATGTTCCTTATGTAGGAAACAGTGATGAGCTCAGGTCAAAGGATTCAATGACATAACTATTATGCGATCATTTATGATACTAATCCATGTAATGATCTCATAGCGAGTCTATCCAGTACATGTTCTCCAACAAGTACCTATAAGTTTGATTTGTATCAACATACATATAATTATCTCATAATTATCTACCAAACTCATACTAGCCTTAATTCTTCATTAAACCTTTAATGATGAATGACTAGGGATGCTTAGAATAGCATAAAACAACTATTCAAACATTATTATAAAGAAACATGCAAGCAACATAATAATAACAATAATAAGAGAAAACATTTTCTAAATGAAAATGACATAACATAAAGGTCCAAATATTTGGCCTAGGGCACACCCACTAACAAACTACACATTAATAACAGAGATTCTAATCATTTAAGGAGTAAAACAGCTATATATTTGCACTTCGCTATGGTTTTAAAAACCGTAATGGATCTCCAATGTTTGTCTATATAGATTATTAACTTATCAAACTTAAACCGAGTGATAACCTACTGTAACAATGCAATCATAGAATGTGAGGTCTTACATGTTGAGTATTGGATACCCCAATACATGTTTTGATGATGTTTTGATGATGTACAAATATTATTTAGTGATTTAATAAATTTCTTTAAGTGTGACAGGATAAATTAGACCAAGCATTTTTGCTCAAGATTGCTCAAGCATAGAAAATACGGATATGATAGCAAGACTTGGCAAATAGAGTTGACTCCAAATCAAAGAATTGTTAAGGATGGAATCAATGACGAGGATGAGAAATCAAGCCTACAATAATTCAAGAGCTTGAAGACATGATATGTAAATTATTATATCTTTTTATTCTTGTCATTAGAATTCTTGTAATACCTTGAAGATGTCACACATACGCTTAGTAACACCCACAAAATGTTTTAAAATGATTTAGATAGTGTATCCTAGTGTTTTTTGATACAAAACTGTGTATTAGAAAAATAGTCGACTACTACCTGTATAGGAGTCGACTACTAAGTTGTGGCTGCTCTCGTGAACTTTCTGTTTCAACTGAGAGTCGATTACTGTTATTCTAGTAGTCGACTACCAGATGTATGATAGTCGACTACTGCCATATGGCAGCCTATAACGGTCAAATTTTTGTCCGTTTTTTCTAACCGTTGGGAGGTGCTTTTTGGGATTTTTCTTGAGCTGTTTTCATTCTCTATATATGAGAATGATCTCTGGTCATTAGGTAAGAATTCTAGATGAAAAGATAAGGAAAAAGAAGAAGAAAAAGCCCAAAGACCTCCATAGTTCATGTCTTTCTCCATTCATTTTGAGCTATCTTCTACTCTTCCAAAGATAAAATTTATAGAGTAGAAATCCTAAACCCTACCACACCACACTTCCATGTGTTTCATCTTTCACGCTTGGAGAGTTGTAATCTTTTGCTTCAAACTGTAAACCTCAATGGAGAGGAAGTGCTCTGAAGAGAAGAGGTATGCCTGCTCGCATTGGATAGGTGCTCTCATTAGAGAGGTGTGGTCTCGAGGAGACGTGTTGGTCCATTCACCGGCTTGTGGTGAGGTGGACGTGATGTAACTATTCGGGAAATAGTAGGAAAACCAAGTGTGCTTGGGACTGAATGTAGCCCAGTATTTGGGTGAACCAGCATAAATCTCCTTGTTTGCATTTGTCTTGTCTGGTTTGCATTCTTTTTCTCCAAGCTTAACTGTTATACTTGCAATACTTAGCTTCCACAATTTATTATCTCTTGCAATATATATTGTTGATTAGGATTAACTTCAGTAACTCCAATTGTAATCTTAGGTAGATTCTATAGAGGGATTGTAGGGATTGTTTTATTTGATATACACTATTCAAACCCCCTTCTATGTCTAATTGCCATTCACAGGGTCCCAACCTTATATAGCATATAGTAATATTTTTATAAATTGTTTTTACTGAAAGAGATCATAAATAGAGTTTATTGTTTAATTTATGATAACAATTGCTAAATTTGCAGAAATATTAAGCGGAAGCTTGTGAATTAATAACAAGGGTTTTCTGACTTCTATACAAATAGATAATGGAATAAAATGCAAAGTGTGAGTATAATTGAAAGCTTCGAAGAACTGAATAAGGTACGATATTACGATATTCACAGTGTAATTCGAAACACTAAACTTAGCAGGATCCATGATCTTGACCACACATTTCAAATTGTGGTACTCCAGAAATTTAGAATAGTAAAATCAATGTTCTGGATTTTAACTTTTTAAGATTGAATAGATGATCATTGTTACCAAATGGGTGCACTCTTGCTAAATTTTATAATGCAAACTTTTATTCATGCAAACATACACATAAATGTGTATATAAATACAAGAACTACGTAACAACCTCATAAAACATTTTTTAAGCATTCAACCAAGCCTAGCCGCAACGTAGCATGGTTTGGACCAGTAGAAAACCAGTAGCGTTCTACGTATACTTTTTGCTCTGCAACCAGTAAGAAGCTAAACTTGAAATAATTAGGGTTTAAGGACACCGTTGCTTCTACATTTAATTCAACTATTGATCAAAATTCAAATACTTATGGAAAGGATGTATGTGATCATCAGCTGAAAGTTCAGGGCCACATTGATGGATGAAAAAAATAAAGGGATGTTTTTTCTTCAGCAAAGGTTTTTTTTTTTTTTTTTTTTGGGGGGGGTCTTCATGATGTATCACATCTTTCAAACAAACATCTTAAACTCATTTTGATTGCTAGAAAATTTAATCGGTAATTTAACATAACTTGAAAATATTGTGAGTGCAGAATAATTTTGCAGAATTGACAATATTCTTCCAACATATATATTGATGCCCACCCCCAAAAAAAGAAAAAGAAAAAAAAGAACGAAATTTTGGGGTCTAGTGTCTATCCTGGTCTAAAATCAATAAATACCAAATTAAGAGGTGGAGCTTTTGCCATGTCACAATCACAAACCATATTGACCACATTTTTTGCATCCATATCGAGAGGGTTGGACTGTCCAATCTCTTATCTATTCGACTATGGATCAATTAGTAGCAAAAGCAAAACCGATACTTCCAATAGGGTGGGCACACCAGTCATAACCTTCAGTGCAACATCAAGATATCGTACTCCCATCCAAATAGAAGCCAAGAAAGAATGATCGGGATTAAGAATAGAGGAGGGATGATGAGGAAGATAGATAGAAAAATGAAACTGATATGGAAACTACATTATAGGTCAAAGTTGGAAAAGCCGGAATAAAGACGATCGCTTGGCAAGCTAAGCTTAACTTAGAAAGGTATTAACCCGAAACATTGTATCCATCACCACTGCAACTAAGACGCCAACGGAGGTGTACATCATCGCTCAAAATAGAAGGCAGCTACTATTAAAGAAAGTGACAATGTGCAGCATCTCTAAAGCAATAATTACAGAGTTCAAGGGAGAGGGACTGAACACATCCAGAAAAAGAATAAAAAGGAGCATTAATACAGGAGGATCCATACACAGCAAAGGTGTTCCAATACGACCCAATTTTCAGCAGTACCAAAAGTCTGTCAACTGCTACGAACTCTACGAGAAGTAGAAGAGAACTTCAGGATGATACCAACATTATATGAAAGATTGTTGCATCGACTTCAAAATGAGTTTGCGATTGCAATAACCGGTGATGAATGAAGAAGATAGATGTGTGAAGCCAATTTTTTTAAAAAAACAGGCCCAAGGCCCAAGGCCTTTCTTTCTTTCTTTTATTTTTCTATTTCTTTCTTTTTGCTTCCGGTCCAACCCACAAGGCCCATAACTTAACCCTTTTTCTTTTTCTCTCTCTCCCTTCCCGATATCCCCCTCTGTCCCTCTCTCGCGGAAAATGCGCAGCAGCGCGTTTGCTTCGAGCGGCGGGAAAAAAGAAAAGGAAAAAAAAATCTGATCTCCCCCCTCTCCTCTACATGCCAGCACCTCCTTAGGAGCAAATCGAAGCTCCTCCTCTTCCCTCCACCTCATACTACACGTGTTGCAACCCAAACCCTAAAATCTTGGGGTTTTGACACGTTTTTGTTTCAAATCTGAAGCTAAAAGCTTCGTGGCACCTCCTCAGCTCTTCTACGAGCCATCTAGGCTCTTCCCTCCCCCTATTTAAGCTTGGGCAAGTCAAAAAATTTCAGCTTTTTACCAAAAAATTTTGTTTTCAAAGAAAAGTTACCCTTTTTATGCGATTTGGGGGTTTCTGTAATGACCCATATTTTGGGAATTTTCTTAACATTTTTTTCGTCATAATTTTTATGAATTTAATTTTCCCAAATTCAAATTTTAGCGAATTATCTTCTCTCTCCTCCATTTTATTCGCATCCAATAACCAATAACAGCAAACCCGGCTATTCCTTCTATCAAGACAAAGCTGTTTTCCTTTAAAACTGACTCTCAGATTCTAAGCACAAATGCAACTTTAGCCCATTCCTTTTGATTTTATTTCCCCAGTCAACGTAGCCTAATCGCTGCTCTCTTTTAATTGCCTCTTCTACCTTTTATAAAACCCAACAACCCAGTAGCCCATCAAACAGAGCCCACATCCGTTATTGATAAAACCCCATGCTCTCCTCACCACTCAAAGAAAAGAAATGCCCAGCTTCTTAGCTGTCTTATCTCCCCACCTTTGAATTACAAAACCCATTTCATTTAACTTGTTGAAGCCAGGAGAAAGCCCAAACCATCGGCCAGCTTAAAGCCCATATCCTCTCACTTTAATCATTTTCCCTAAAATTAGAAACCCACGAGGGCTCCTGCTCTCCTTCGACAGAAAACGCAGAAGCCACTGCCTTCCTCTCTCTTTGACGCATGCAGAAGCTTCGCGTGTGCCCTCTTCTGCGGAAACGAAGCCCGATCAATTCGCCACTCTCGCCTTCTCGCGTGCGGATCGAGCGGAGGGCCTCTCCTCTCTTCGAATCGAACAGCCCCCGCCTTCTCTCTCTCTCTTGCAATCAAGCCGCCGCCATCGCTAGGGTTTCAAAACCCTAGCCGCCCCATGAGATTCGATCGAAATCAGTTCTCTCCGAAAATTGCGGGATTTAGTTTGATTCGAATTATTTCTTTGTACGTGTTTCCTTCTCTACTTATGCTCACGGGTTTCTGGGGTTTGGTTTTTATATGAAATCGTCATCTTCTCCTCTCAAATTTCTGAAGTTTGATTTGAGGATTTCTGAGTACTTTCGTGGACGGATTTCGGGCTTTTTGATTCTCAGTTTGAGGTAGATTCATTCTTCTCCAATTTTCAGTTTATATTTTGAATCATTGGAGATGATGATTCACCTATTTTGTAAGGGATTTTCCCAATGAAATTTCCTCGGCTCCGCCGACCCTTTCCCTTCTACTAAGCTTCGATTTGGGTTTTATCTTGTTCTGTTTGTATGTTGGCCACCGCGGGTCGGGTTATTGCCGTGCTCCTCTGTCTTTGGGGGTGTTCCCGCACGACACCTTTTGTTGTCTTGGCCCTGTTGTTATCAATTAACCCAAAGCAGCTTGGCCCACTGTAAATTGTTGCGGGTTATTAGTTCTTGTTCTGGGCTTGACTTCGTGAGTCTTCAAGTGGCACAATTGGCTCCTGTTTGCATGTCCCGATCTTGGACCGTCTGTTTGGTCTTGTTATGGTCACTGTTCTGACATTTAAATCTTGAACCCACACCCCCTTGGCATTGTAAACTACAAATTATTTAGAACGTCGAGTAAATCGTGAATCTGATCCTATTCCACTAATGTTTTTCATGCAATTGTTAAATCTTCAGTTTAGAGTATTAGAATAATATCTGATTATAAATGATTGCTTCAAGTTCTTTTTGTTTAAACTGTTTTGCAACCATTTGTCTTTAGACATAGACTTGATTGTTTTGCATGTATGGTTAATAGAGATCAATGTAAGACATCATTAACTTGCGTATTTAGGAGTTGTGCAATCATGACTTGACTTTGAACATTGACAACACATAACATCAACCCAACACAGTAAGATACCATACAATTAGCTCAGTGTCTAAGAGTGTGAATGTGATTATAGACAACATATTCGGTTTACCACTCTCCTAAAGGAAGTGGGGCAAGTTACAAAGCAATCAATTTTCCTCCTTTCACGGAACGAGGGTTCAAAAGCAATTTTCCTCTTTCTTCTGAAATGAGGGTTTTCATATTCAATTGTCCGCTATCCACACTAATAGCGGGGTTACAGAACGAGTTAATGCATCTCACTCCCTTGGACATAGAGTCACAGATTAGAATGGTTAGTTAACTTTAACCACCCCCTTTAAGACATTCACAACTTGTATCATTCCATACTTAGTAGATCATTTCTATTGTTCGGAGATATTGTACTTGTACTGTTTTCGTTATTTATAAACTGTTCAGATTGGTTTAGTTGTAATCTACTTCTAAATTTTGTGTTTATCTTCTCCTCGGGTTTAGTAGGAGATTTTACAGCTTTTGTTCATGCACCAAAGTTTATAATATTGTTCGTTCAGGTATGATTCTAATTTTGGTATAATTTCTTACTTAGATCTATTCTATTTTCACTGATACCCAGCAGGATCTGCATAATAAAATTGTAATTTGTGATGGCCCCTGGAAACGGGTCGTTACAGTTTCTCTATTGTTTGGGGACTAATCTGAATTTTGGAGTTGGGATTTCTATTGTGTTCATCTTATGAGTTCGAATTTCAGGTAATCACTCTCAACTTCTGGAATTTTGGTATTAAATGTTTATGTTTCATTGCTATGATGATTTCTGAGCGTAAGTTAGGTGTTCTTGGACTTGGTGGCAACCCATGCCGCTGCCCTAGTACTATCATGCCTTTATCATGACCGATTGAACCTCATATGGCTCTAAAAATTTCAGCCAAGTCTTCTTTGGCTTTGTTTTTCCTTGTTAAGCAATTTTGGGGTACTGACATAATCCTGTGATCTCTTTTTGAGCATGACTGAACCCTCTTTTGTTTCATGGAGAACATAAGCTCATAAACCATGACTTATTGGATGATTGGTGGTCTCTTAAACTATGTTATACACTTTGCACCTTAAAATTCAGAATACCTATGCTTGAAGGATCATAAAATTAAACCATGAACTTATGGTTTGACACTTAAGTCCCTATGTTTGCCTAAGGATGAAATTAAAACCATGAATATATGGTTAAGTCCCGTTAAAATAATCAATGATGATATTTACCTTAGATCGTTACTAATGACCTTTTTCATTTGCACTTCCACCTTAATTTCAAGATGAAGTACCAAGTGTTGCATGATTCTCAGCTTCAAGTATCTAGTATTTAAATTAGTGGTTTATCTCAATTAATGCTCATATGAAACACTGCTCATAATATTTGTCACTTGTAGAACGCTTGTTTAATTAATAACATGACTGCTACCATGTTACTTGTTGCCATGCTATTAATTCATGTTTCAAGCAATTGATATTTGCAACTGATTGCACTCTAAAGTCCATGGCATTGAATTTAGTTTTATGATGGGTGTGCAATATTAACTATGGATACTAGAAGAAAGTCTTGTTGGAATATCCTGTTATGAGCATTCCATGCAACATCTTCATGGAATATCTTGTTAAATTCATGGACATGAAAATGTATGGTACCACATTGCATACCCACATATTGTCTAAATTCAATGTGACTGTGATTGAATTAAGAAATTAAATACTTGCCTCCCGTGGCAAACAAAAGAAATAGTATCAAATTAGCTTAACACATGTGACATATCACTGTGAGGTTGAGTGATGTACACTTGGCATACACTGAGCAGTTGAGACTCACTGGGTATGTGGTAAATCATATTAGTGTAAGTACGGAGGCAACTGAAGCCATGATTTGCTCCATAAGACAGTGTTACTCCGGTTGTTAATGTGGGTCAAATGAGTCAATGTGTCCGCCCTCCTGTTGTTTCTGTGGGCTTAGCTTGAGTGAGCACCCATGTGGTCTGTAGTGGACTACTTGGTTGTTTCTGTACTCTCCAATATGATTCACGACTTAGGTTTGGCTTAACCGGTAAAAAGTAAGAAATCTACCACAGAATGATGCATATTACTTTATTCTCTGTCATCTTGAGTAGTTAGTTCCTTGGTGAATTGCACTTTCGTTATTTTGAGCCTTGTTTTCAGTAGTTTTACTTGCGCTCACATAAATATTTAAACACCAAAATTCTTGAAGTTATTGTGATTTATCTGGTGCTCCTGCTTTGCATCGAACACCAGGTGTTGGTAGTTCTGAGGAGTTTCCTGCCGTCGGGGTTCTAGAGCCAAAAGTGGAGTCTGCTGCTCTTTGACTTAGAGGTAGTCATGTATTGATGTGTTATCTTTGTAGAACTTTTTGGTGTACCCAGGTCTTAAAACGTGATCCTATTTTGTGATGTATATAGATCATGTTCTGACAGCCTCTTTTGTAAACTCGCTTATATAGATAAACGAAGTTTTTCCTTTACGCATTTTTGTACATATCTGCTCATAGCTTAGATTATCAACACCGGTTAACTACAAGACCTGCCAACTTTGGGAAACATACTGCGACCCCAGGTTGCGGGGCGTGACAATATGCCAAAGTCAAAGGTGTCAATCTATCCAGATTCAATCTAAGCTCGAGTATGGATTGAAGTCTACTGTTAGTAGGATTTTGAGTCCGAATTAAGTAAGAATTGTTGGGATGGTTTTGGATATAATTGGGTATCTTAAAGTAATATGTTGGTTAGTACTTAAAAATAATACCAAATGGAAGAACTTAGGACTAGGAGTCAGACATATATTGATTTGTAAACAAGAAACAAAAGCAAGACCTGGGAAACCCTCCTCCTCTAGATAAACCATATAAACTCAAAACTTTAAAGAAAAACGAGATGAAAAGTCCTACGGTCTAAAGTAATGTGAGCAAGAGTTCAAATAGAAGAAAAAATAATTCCTCATTGTAATCTTCTAAGATCAATAAAGAAAACTAAGGATGAAATTTTCACACTCAAAAATAATCTAAAACCTTATCTTCACTGTCAAGCAATTTAAGTGTGTGCAAATCTCGTCCAACTGATTGTAGATCAAATATTGACCTATAGAACACATGATAGTTTTATTTGCATCAGGATATGCATGCTTAGCTCATTTAGTTTAGGTAATCAGATCATAAACAATAACAACACATTTACTCAAATAAGATAAGAGAACTCTTTCCTACACAACAGTGCTACATTTTAGCCATATTATGGCAACATGGAAATGTGTTTCAAAGATTTGCCCCTTGGCATTATCATCTTTCATGGGGTTTATATCATTAATTGCAAGAAATTTGAAGTATACGCATCCAAATAGTTCATGTGCTCTAGTAAGATCTAAAATTGTTTTTTTGAAACACCATAGATGAAAGAAATAAAGATGGATCACTAACCCATCATGAATCTGACAAAAACTATGAAAGATGACAAGGTTACATATTTTATAACGGGCACGAGGGAAAACCTCTCTCAAGAATTCATTAAAGCGTTCCTGATGGAAATGTTGTTCCATTAGTATCTTCACAGCAACATCCTGCGAAGAAAAGTTAAAGCAACAAATCAACTACTGCAGTGAAACTGAGCCGCTGACAAGAATAATCTCCCCCATGCCACAGAGAATTTGTTTTCATGCGAACTGAGCACCGAATGGCTTAATTCAGCTAAAATTTCTAGTGTTACAGCAAGTCAGCTGGCTTAAATATAAAGAACAGTAACTCACAAAAGCTAAGCAAATGGTCTAGCTCCTAAATGGTGAGGCCGTTTCCCGCTCAAATCATTTGTGACACGTTTGGTGGAAAATCATAGGCAGGCATCAAGTTTGCTGCAGGTTCTAAAACCTTATTCACCATCATGGGAGTCAAGTTCCATGAGCCCATGGACACGAAATCTCATTTTTATGGCAATGGGCTTAATATTAAAAAAGCGAGCATTGCACCTGATAGACGGAAGGATTGAAATTTTTGTAATAAATAATACACAAGACTGGTATCCTAGATGTGAAAATGGTTGGCTCAATTTATTGGCTGAAATAAGAAGAATGAGGTGAGGACTAATGGTACATGTTTTGCCCAAATGAGATTGTATATGAATACCTATTATGCAATCTGTAAATTCAGAATATACTGGAAAACAAGGATTCGGATTTAATTGTAAATAATTTGGAATATTTTGACAAGAATTAGAAAATACAGATGTGGATTCACTAATGAAAAACACATAATGATCTACAAATATAGTCAGCCTAAATCATGGTTATATCTGGGGATTCTATGTATGGTAGGCATATGTGCTTTCATATAAACTCTTCATCCTGCAAATTGGCCTTTGCAGATTAATATACTTTTATAACTTCTTTACATACATTGAATACTGGATCTCTGGGCAAATACTCTCTCTTACAATTGTTTTGGGTTTGGATTCCAATTTTCGTGGCCACAGTGTTTTGACTCTAAATAAGCAAATTCCATCCTTGTGGCTTCTCAGCATAGTGATGTGATTTATAACCAACATATATCAATTAGACAGAGGTTGCAGCACGTTATCGAAGTAGGGAAAAAAAGCAATCTATAGAACTTCAAACATCAATAAAGACTTCTAACAACATACCGAACCATTCCAATCAGCACGATGAACCGTTCCAAAAGAACCTGAAAGTGGACTCAATCAGTATATAAAAAATAAGTGGATATCAGATACTATAATTAACATGAGATGCAATCAACGGAGAAGAGGCAAGCAAGATCATGTTCCTAAATCAGTCTCCTATGGATGCACCATCAGTTCTTAAAAGTAAAGCTGGATTCAAATTATGGGCCAGAAAACCAATCAACAGTATAAGAGAGCGGAATAGTGTTCCAAACCAGTAAACTAGCTTACTGAAATGCACTATAACTACTTTGAAAGTTTAGAATTAACCTGCCCCAATTCTCTCTTTCAGGACCAGTTCATTCCATGGAATGGTCAGATCATCCACTGCAAGAGTAACACTGTTACTGGGTCTGTATTTTCCTTGCTGGATTTCTTCACGAAATTTTTCATCCTTGTTATTATCAACATTAGGATCACACATGGCTGAAACTTGTGGCACAACCCTTCGCCCATCTTGTGGACTGAGTTTCAGTTGAGGTGAATTATTTGTCATTGACTCTGAGCTTTGCAAAGGATCACTTAATTTTGGTAATTGTGACATTCCATCTTGGACAGTTGGTCTAGAAACCCGTCGAACATGAGGGTGAGGTGCCTCTGTAAGTTCGGCTTCAGTAGCAGTAACAGGTTCAAAGTAGTTCAAGTCCACATATTTCTCATCATAATGCTTTGACGAAGATGGGTCAATAACATTAGCATCTCCTTGATCAATATTGGTACCTGTAACCAGGAAACACAATCTGATAAAAGTCTCCCCTATGATCTTTAGCCCATTCATTAAAGAATTAAGCACATACAGAAGAAACATTTGAGCCTAATTAAACCAATTGAAGCCAATTGTTTCACAAAACCACAATAAATAATTGACCATAACTCTATATGGAAACCCTATATATTAACCGCATGCTGAAAAGTGCCTCAGGTTAGATGCAAGTTACTTAGTGAAGGGTAAGGAATCGAGTCTGGGATTTTCCTTTTTTATCGGATTGGAATTATGTCTTTATTATGGAATTATGAATTTTTATTAGTCTTTCTGCAACTATTATTTAAGTTGGGGACTTCTGAATCCTATGGAGATGTTACGTTTCAGTATTCTATTAGAATCAACTATAACAGGGCAACGATTATCTACGTTGGGGACGTCTGAATCCAATGGAGATGTTTGGATCTAGTATTCTTTTAGAATCAACTATAACATGAGCTATCAATTATTGTTTCTTTATTGAGAATGTTGCGCAAATCTTGTTAAAAATCCGTTGATCTGACCTGATGATTAGCTTTTACTTTTCATCAACACTACACTATTGGCACATGTGATGCACGTGTGTAATCTCAAAAGAATCGAATATAAAAATAATATATTATGGACATTGGTAGCATCCATATATAATTTTAATATTAGTCATAGTCCATTTTGAACTGACATTTCTTAATCCAATCAACCAATTAATGTATAGTCAAAGAAGCACGATGCTAAAATGACGATGATGATGAGTCTAATCAAAAGAATGCTTATTACTATAATAATCCTAATCAAATAAAGTTTATTACAATAAAGCTAGAAAATTATAATCAAACAAGAATTTCAGAAGTAAACTAATAACATTTCAAGCTTGATTTTCTTTGTAAACAATTTCAGAATTCTTGACTATATAATTAATAAATCTGAGAGTTTTTTATGGTACAAGTAATTCAAATTATTTTTAGTATACTTTAATTGTATATTAATATGTATACTCTTCAATTAAAAATTCATAAATAGTTAAATATCAAATATTTTTAAATTCCAATTGGATTCTTATGTGAGGGGTTTCTAATCAATTAAAAAAATCAACAATTAGTTAATATATCCTCACAAAATAAGATATTTAAGTAAACATAATGAAGAATGATTATTACTTTTAACCGAATTCTAAAATGACTTATAATTTCACATGTTTTCTTTTCAATTAAAAAGAAAGAACAAAAGAAGAAAGAGCCTACATGAATTCTATGAAGCTGAAGCTTTACCTCAGGTTTTAATTGTTTATTCTCTCGTAATACCCATTAAGATATATACATTTGGATTCCTTGAAAAGTCTACTTTTGATTCTCTTTAATTTGGATTGAGCACAGTTTGGTGGTGAGAGATAGAGCCAAAATATTACGGGCTGGAAATCCAGACTGCATTTTTATTTAGATATTAATAATGCTAATGTAATTTGCGTATAAAAAAGTGACGGAACCAAAAGGGTGATCTGGGAATCAAAAATTAAGGTCCACAAGGTTATTTTAATTCTTCTTATTTTAGCTTACTCCGATCTATCCAATGAAAGATAGAAACAATATAGTATAGGTTGCACAAAAATTTCAGACTGCTGGTTTTTTGTATAACAGGTCGGTTTTGTGTAAAGGGTATTTTTCAAATATCATGGCAGGCCGAAAGTTTGACAAATTCAAAATCCAACACTCGCTCTTTTTGTAATAGTATAGATAGAGATGGTAAATAATGCATGACCCTTGGCTGCTTTCAGAATCACTTTGAAAAAGCAAAGCTACCAGAAGGCAATTATTTAAATATACATATCAAATGCAGCTTATGCAACATGTTAAATCAATCAAGAATAGTTAAATGTCATTAAACCGTATACATATAAACACAAATTCACTAATTTATGAAATAGTAATCACCATTGTTTAGACGGCTAATATGACCGATCCATTGTTTAGACGGCTAGTATCATCATTGCAAAGAACGTTTTGAATAAATTCATGTTTCAACTTCCACAAATTAACACCAAACTATGAACTTCAGTTGGCTGAGATCAGCAAGAGTTATTGAAACCAAAAGTAAGATCATACAAGGGAGTCACCTGCCGAGGCATCATTGAACATGAGATTAAGTGATTGACAATCTAGGAAATATTGCTTCGCCAAAGCTCTAAAGTTCGCATGAGTTCCAATTGATTTAAATTTCGGAGGACGCAAAGGTGATGCAATTGAGATTGAGTGAGGACCATTTAGAAACGAATCAGGTTCATATAAAGAGCCTGGGTTCCCAATCAAATCAACAAGACATTCCCTGCCAAGAAAACAGCATATGGAAAATTAGAATATGTGCACTCCAACACGACCCAACAACAGATTATCAAAGTTTAGAAGCATTTCTACAATTGGACGAGTTTCTTTTGTTTCAAAACAACATGAATCTTTTTAATAGTCCAGTTCTTGTTGTAGGCTACAAGGGCACACTTGAGCCAGTAATACCTTATGCGGTGATGATCATCAAGCCATCTTGCTGATGTTTCATGGAGTTTGCGTTGTACTAAATAGGTTAAATCATATCAAGCAAAGCAAGCTACAAGTTCTTAGGGTCTGTTTGGCTGCAAGAAATTGAGAATAAAGTAGGAGAGGCTAGCTATACTAGTTCGATAGTTTGTTTTGAAGAGACTCGACCATATAGTGAGTTTCATATGATGGATGACATGTTGGTTTTTCACTCCAGAACCTTGTACTGACTTTGATGAGATCTTATATGGTGGCAAAATCTGTAATTTTGGAGGCCCTTTATGCGGTGATGATCACCAAACCATCTTGCTAATGTTTTATGGAGTTTGTGTTGTACTAAATATGTTAAATCATATCAAGCAATGCAAGCTATAAGCTATTAGGGTCTGTTTGGCTACAAGAAATTGAGAATATGGTGGGAGAGACTAGTTATACTAGTTCGATAGTTTGTTTTGAAGAGACTCAACGATATGGTGAGTTTCATATGATTAGTGAGTTTCATATTATGGATGATATGTCAGTTTTTCACTACAGAACAGTGTACCGACTTTGATGAGATCTTATACAGTGGCAAAATCAGTAATTTTGGAGGCTCGATGGCGTTTTCATAATTTTAGGGGCGAGTGGTATTTCTGTTATTTTGTTAAAAATATGATTAGTATTTATATGAGGCTTAGGAGGATTAGGGATTTTGTGTTGAATCTTGAAAGAAAAATTGTGAGAGGTTGATGTGTCCCTCTTTTGTGCGGCCATCCTCTTGAATCGGTGGCTTGAAAGAGCGGTCCACCTATCGAACGTGGCCAACTATCTTGGTTTTCTTTTCTACTTTTATAAAAATCTGTTTTTTATTCCTCAAACCCTAGAATATCCTATCAAACTTCGACCTAAAAAGTTATGAAGTGGTTCTGAACTCGTTTTTTTAGTGATTTTTTAGAATAAATTAAATCATGGGGATGTAACCACCATCCTACGTCACTTCTCCACTACATCTTCATGCAAAAAAAAAGAATAACGAAATTACTTCCAAATGAATTATAAGTTACTAAAACAAACAAAAACGAAGAATTTGAGTTTCAAAAAAGTCACATTCGTTGAATTTGGTTCTAATTTTCAATGAATTTTCTTGCAGCCAAACATGCACATAAATATGGTAGGCAAACTCTGCATACAACGCCAAATCTAGATTGGGAAGGGCAGAAACGAAGAGCTCCTGGAACTCAATGTACCTATCAAATTGGAGCAAAAAGTTATGAAGCTTAGATAGTCAATGAAGATAGCAAAAGGAAGCTTAAAGTCATACAGGATGGACATTCAATGATGAAACCCAACTAGAGCTAAAGACTTAAAGATTCAACTCTATCATTATTATTAATTATTTTTAATGTAAGGGTTAGATTTTGGCACTTATGATATGCAATCTATACCAATGAAGTCCAATAGTTTTAGTACAATCCAATTTGTTTCCGGTTTGAACCGAATTGAGTTCAGCTCGTCAACTTTATTCTTGGTAATAATCTCCAGATCAATCATACATGTTTCTAGTCCTAAATATCTTGGTAATTTGCTGAAAATCTGATTATTATTTATATGGGGCTTAAGAAGATTACGGATTTTGCGTTGAATCTTGAGCGTTGTGAGAGGTTGATATGATCCCTCTTTTGTGGAGAGTGCGGCCATCCTCTCGAATCGGTGGCTTGAAAGAGCGGTCCACCTCTTGAACGTGGCCAACAATCTTGGTTTTCTTTTCTACTTTTATAAAAATCTGATTTTTATTCCTCAAACCCTTGAAGATCCTATCAAACTTTGACCTAAAAAGTTATGAAGTGGTTCTGAACTCGTTTTTGTTAGTAATTTTTTTAAAATAAATTAAATCACGGGGCTGTAACCACCATCCTACGTCACTTATCCACTACCTCTTCAAGAAAAAAAAAGAATAACGAAATTACTTCCCAATGAATTATAAGTTACTAAAACAAACAAAAACGATGAATTTGAGTTTCAAAAAAGTCACATTCGTTGAATTGGGTTCTAATTTTCAATGCATTTTCTTGCAGCCAAACATGCACACAAATATGGTGGGCAAACTCTGCATACAACGCCGAATCAAGATTGGAAATGGCAGAAACGAAGAGCGAACTCAATGTAGCTATCAAATTGGAGCAAAAAGTTATGAAGCTTAGATATTCAATGAAGATATCGAAAGGAAGCTTAAAGTCACACAGGATGGACATTCAACGATGAACCCCAACTAGAGCTAATGACTTAAAGATTCAACTCTATCATTATTATTAATTATTTTTAATGTAAGGGTTAGATTTTGGCACTTATGATATGCAATCTATACCAATGAAGTCCAATAGTTTTAGTAAACTCCAATTTGTTTCCGGTTTGAACCAAATTCCTTGCTAATTTGATATGTACTCATGCTTAAAATGGCTTACTTTTATTCAGGTTATATCACAATTGTTTCTGATTTACCCCAACTTTATTCCTGGTAATAATTTCCAGATCAATCATACATGTTTCTAGTCCTAACCTTTGGGCTTTCTTGTCTAATTGGTTCAATCACATCTGATTTTGATATGGACCAAACTTAGATTTATGCATAACTTGCATTTGTACATTTATTCTTCAATCCTATTTGTTTCTGTTATGAACCATGCTTATTAAACACATTCTTATCATATTTTGGTTCGACCCATGTTTCAGCATGAAGCAGATTCGTACCTGTGCTTTATATTGTCCCAGGCAGCAGTGGTTCAACCACCATTAGCTTTGGTCCAAACCAATTTGTACGATATATCCGCCAAGTTCTGCTGCCAAGTTTATGGTTGTAACCAAATTCTAAACAGATTTCATATGATGTTGCTTGTTTGACTGAACCGTCAAGTTTTTTAGTTCAACCATCAAATCTGGAAGATTTTAAAAACAGCTTTTATTGACCCAAAATTGGTATAAAAGATAGTATGACTATTGATTCGAGTGTCGTGTTCTCTCCCAACTAGATATGACCTTGCTATGTATTCAAAATGAAGAAAATAAGTGAGCTCAGCTTGCAGATCTTTTAGGTATTGTAATGTTCTTTCGTAATCATGATCCCAATGAAAGAAACTCTTGAAAACTTTCAGAACTTTCAGAATATAATTTGCAAAACTTTCAAAATTTGTAAATCTTTGAATGAAACTTTCATCTCTTTGGAAAAAAGAATATTCTTGATATCTCAACTTTCATTCTTTTGATTATATCAAAGAGACTTGGTTTCACATTTCACAAGATGTTGAAAATATCCTTCAAGGTTATAATGGTCCATTCTAGAGCCTTGATCATGCAATTTCCCATCTATTTTGCGAGAGTACCGCCACACCAAAATGGACAAGACATGTCGAGACAAGGCAAATTATAAAATTCATGTGACATGTGTCTGACACGCATGTCTAATGCAAGATGGCTTGATGACAATAGTATCTGCGTACATGGTTTCTCATCTTACATGCTTTTGAATCGCTCTCAAACATATTTAAAGCCTCAAAGTTCAAATCTCAATCTCTATGCTTGAACCTTGAAGTGCCAGATCATTCATACTCTTCATAAATTTATTCTATTTACCTCAAGTTTGGTATCTTGCTTTTGAGAGCTTTATTTTCGCATTTGTGAGCTACACTGATTCTCATCTTGTGAAAGAGAGCTTATCCATTCCTATATCTGAGCTGAGAGAAAAACAGTTTTAGTGGGAAATGAATTGGTGATTATGAGAAAAAACCTATCGCTTTAATGGGAAGAGGAAATCCAATAAAGGAATTAGTTTGAAATTGTAGAGAGGTTATATGTAGTGGACTAGGTTGAGAGATGGAACCATTATAGATCTCTGCCTTCATCTCTATGTCCCTTTACCAATGACTCCCTCTCTTACAATATCTTTACTTTATTGATATTATAATTTACTCGAGTGTTGATTCTTTGCTTGTTTTTTATATTGTATTTCTCGCCATAATTCTATCTTAGCATCAATCCAAATTAAGAATTGGATACAAATATTCTTTGCGATTATTCGCATTATTTGCTTGGAATTGTTGCTTTATTTGCGCACTTGCATTTGTCACATTGGAACTAGAAAACATTATTACTGGTTGTTTCTAAACATTATTATTTGTCAACACAGCCTCTTATTTACCACAAACCCTTCCCCCACCCCAAAAACGCACACGCACGCACATGGACACAAAGAAGAAAAGAACAGAATGAAAAGATACCCGGATAGATTCAACCTACTGCAAATTGGAAAACCACCCAACACAACCCCTTATTTACCACAAACCCTTCGGATGGATTCATCACATACCAGAGACGGCACAAGAAGAGGAGGGTGGTGGCTGAAGTGGCAGAAAATTAAGTTTCTGAGGAGTTTTCGTAATTTTTAGGGTCCAAGTGTATTTCTGTAATTTTGCTGAATTCTGATTAGTATTTATATGGAGCTAGGGAGCTCAGGGATTTTTATGTTGAATCTTGAGAGAAAACTTGTGAGAGGTTGATAGATTTCTTTTTTGTGGAGAGTGCGATGAGACATCATCCTATGGGCAGATTTGCAATTTTGGCCTATGGAGGCAGTTTTTAGGGTAGTTTTCGTAATTTTCGGTTTTTAGGGTGGTTTCGTAATTTTCGGTTTTATGATTCTTTTTGTAATTTTCTTATTTTCAGTTTAGTATTTATATTTGGCTTAGGAAAATTAGAGAAGAGTCGATTATTAAGCAGAAAACTTGTTTTAGGTGGAGATTATCCCTCTTTTGTTGGAGGCGCGGCCCCCCTAAAAACCAAAAATTATGAAAATTTCGAAAACGAGGGATAATCTCCCCCTACAACAAGCTTTCTTCTCAATATTGGACTCCCCTTCTCTAATTCCCCTAAGGCTCATATACATACTAAACTGAAAATAAGAAAATTACAAAAAGAACCATAAACCCAAAAATTACGAAAACACCCTTGATGGGCCAAAACTACAAATATGTCATTAGGATGTGGTCTCATTATTACCCCGCCCTCGAAAAATCACCTTGTCTTCAATGTGTTCTATGAAGTGTATAGGTCATCCGCTCCAAGTGGGTTGCATGCCTCCTAAATCAAAAGGATAGGATTAGTCGCGTTAGCACTCAACAACACCCGGTACCACTTCACGGTAATCATGCAACCCAACTGAAGGTCATCTGTGCCCAACGTAGGAATGCTGACGCTCAGGAGGTCGTCAATGTACAAACCATTGGCCATGTGGCCCTATAAGAGTGTTGACACGCCATGGACCACAACGAGCATCGTCGGGCCACGATAGGACCAGAAAATTGTCATCGGGCCACTGCGGGCCTAGCGGAACTGTGTGCAGGGTCGATCGAGCCAGCAACATTGCAGGCCCTGCAGGGGCGCGACAGCTCCCTGCAGCCCTGCAGGGATACAGGCCGGCCGTGCCAGCCTCCCCAAGGGCTGACGAGCCCCTGGGCTGGTTGACATGCACGTCGCTTTCCTCCTTGCGTTGATCTTCGTCGTATGGATGCATATCCGCGACAAATTTGTCGATTTTTTCGCCTTTCTGATCTAAATACACCGCCTTTGGCCCCGGATTTGAGTTGTCGTTGCTGTTGTCCATATCTGAGCCAATGTCTTTGTTCTTCTTCAAATCTAGCTTGGCCACTTCCTCCTCCGCCTCTTCTTCCTCAACGGCTTCAATCCACTCCCCAAAGAGTTGTTGCCTCATGGATTTCTCCTCTCTTTTCCGTCAAAGGTGTCGTCTTTTTTCTAGATATGTGCTGCGGATTTCTTCCATATTCAGACAATAGATCTCGTCAATCTCTTCCATCTTCGGACGATAGATCTCGTCAATCTCTTTCAGGCGCTGCGGATTTCTTTCATCTTCAGACAATAGATCTCATCAATCTCTTCCATCTTCGGATGATAGATCCCGTCAATCTCATTTGCCACTACAAAGACATGGCCTTCATTAGATCGAATTGCTCTGATACCAATTGATAGGATTTTCTAGGGTTTTGAGGTATACGAAGATGATTTTTGGTGGAAAGAAGAGATTTTAAAAAGAAAAGTTGGGATTTTTAGGGTTAGAAAGAGGGATTTGGGAGAAATGATAGTAACTTTATTGATGATAAACTGAAATAAGGGATACAAGATAAGAGTGTGAGTTCTTTCGAGAGGAACTCAATGTTGAGTTTTATGCTTCAAAATTTCAAACAGTGCATGACACGATCGTGTCATGCAAAGCCAAGAAGGAACACGATCATGCATCAATGGCAAAGAATTGTGGACCAGTGACATGATCATGTCAAATATACTGTATAGTTGGCACGATCGTGTGGGGTTGTCAAAACCTTCAGGTTTTAAGCAGCAATGTTAACATGATTGTGCCATATTTGACATTATCGTGTTGGGGGCCCATACACAGGAAGCGGCTGAATTCGACCTAATTTTGAATTTCTTTTGATGTAGATCGTCCGACCACAACTCCATACGACTCCAAGGGCTATTTAACCCCTTCCTAGGGTTTGTTTTGGGCAAGATGAAGAAAGAAGAAACGCAGGAGATAGCCATCATCAAAGTTCTTCTTCACGCGTTCTTGGAGATGAGTGCATGATTTGGTGAGAGTTTCTGGTGATCTCTCTTTTCGGGTTGAGAGATCGTTTGATAGAGCTTTTGTGTTTCTTCTCTTTTGGTGAGGTTGAGATATCAGCTGTTTGGTGAGAAGAGTTTGAACTCCGAGTTGGGAGTTGTTTGGAGCTCTCATGTGTTTAAGAAGATTGAAGAAGTCGGGTGTACTTGCTCAGATCACATTAGGAAAATTCGTCATCAGAAAGCTAGATATAGGCGCTGTTAGCAAACCGAACCAGGGTGAACTCTGTGTCGTTTTATTCTTGATTTGTTGCTTTCTTTATTTAGTTGCCTTTTTATCTTGCTTTTGGTTGGTTGGATATCTGCTACCGTTGATTCTCTCTGTAAGATCGTGGCATAGCGATTTGTTGGGTCGATATTCGTTAGTTCTGCTACGGAGTGCTTGAAGGGAGAGTCCACGGTTTCAGTCGCTCGCATCCCCAATAGTTGGTATCGGAGCGTTCAGGTTGTCGGAGAGACCATGATGGCATAGACATTCATCAGACAGATACAAGATTGAAAAGTTCACATGAAAGAATAGCTTCAGTCTCTGGTTCATGAGGGTGAAGGCTATGCTCAAGTATAAGTGGCTATACAGGATAGTCATTGACAAGAAATTTATTTCAGACATTGTCACAGACTATGCGAAGTCAGAGCTAAAGATGAAAGCACACAGTACTATTCAGATGGCCTTATCAGACAAAGTCTTTTGTAAGGTTGTAAAAGAGAAAACTACAGAGTCATTGTGGAAGAAACTTGAATCCCTTTATTTGATGAAATCTCTTACAGCAAGATTGTACCTACTACAGAAATTGTTCACTCATGATGAAAGAGTGGACATCACACAAGATCAACTAGATGAGCTAAATCAATTGGTGTTTGTAATGACCCGATTTTATAAGGTCATCACAAATTACAATAATATGCAGGTCTTGCCGAGTACCAGTGAAAACAAAATAGGAAAATTAGAAAATAATACTAAATTTAGAAACATACATGTACGAGCAATCTTAGAAAACTTTGTACATCGTCCAAAGAGACGAAAGCTAATGTTAAACGCTGAAGAATCTCCCACTAAATCTGAAGAAGAAAATATACAACGAAATTAAAAAGTAGATTATACCAAAACAAAGTTAACAGTTTAAATACCAAACAAAAACAGTTTCAATATCGCTGAGCAAGAAAAATGATCTATCGAACTGAAAAGTTAACAAGTTATAAATGTTCTAAGTAAGTGTTGATTAAAGTTTAACTAACCATCCTAGTTCGTGACTCACGTCCAAGGGAGCGATGTACAATAACAAAGTCTGTAGTGTAACCCCGATACTAGTGTGAATAGCAGAAAAATGAATATAGTAACACCTCATCTGTAAGGAAGATGAAAAATATATATAGCCCCTTGTCAAATAAAAAGAAGAGGAAAACGAATACTTGTAATACACCCCACATTGTGAGTGGAAAAACGAATGCATTAAACCATTATCGCAACCATACCCTTTAGACAGTGAGCTAAGTGTATGTCATTCTAGATATTAGTTTGATGTCACAGGTGATGTTCGGATAATGTGGTTGTTTCTAGTCGTTTAGAAGTTCTCAAGGGTTATTGTCTTAAGTGTCAATGTCGGTACTTCGGGACTCTTGTGGTCCCCAGAAAATGTGCATGTTTAATATTACGTAATTAGGGAGGTCATGTGCATTAAACAATATTCCAATAATGATGTTAACATTTTAGCAAGTCATGTGTCAATGTTCAGTGTCGAGTCATGAATGGTTATTCTAGTATTATTATGCATAATCCCTAATTATATAAGTTAATCGTGTCTTTCTACAAGTCCAAATTGGCATGCAGGTTAAGCAATCAAATTCATGTCTAAAGATAAATCTTTGTATAACAATTTAACTAAAGCTAAAGAGAAAATCGAAATCATTTATTTATGATCAGAAATTATTTTAAAACAGAAAATTAAACAATTTGCATGAAAACATAAGTAGCATAGGATTAGATTCACTTTCTCGGCATATTAACAAATTAACGTCTACCAACCCAGAGGGATTCCATTCCAATATATGCCGAACAAAACATTATTTAGACGCAAAGCCCAAACCCCACTAAGCCCACGGCAAGTTACGCAAGGAGAGAAAGAGGCAACAAATCGTACAAAACCCAGGGCCAAAACCCAAACCAACAGATCAGTCAAGCAGGCCAAACCGGTCCGAAACCTCAGGCTGAACAGCTACGAGCTTCCAAGCCCAAGCTCAAAGAAACAACAGTATGCCAACCCGAAGGCAAGAAGCACTAGCGAACCAAAGCACCTACAGCCCGCATGACCACGTAAGGAAACCCCAGACGATGGCGGTGCCACCGCAGAACAGCGACGGCAAGAAAAGCCCCCAATTACCGAGTAGCCGAAACCCCAACCAAAATAGAGAAAGAAAAGGTAGCGGCGAGAGTCGCCGTGGAGATCAAATAGGGTTGCCGATAGTTTGTACACATAGGGAAAAATCCCTAGACAATTTGCGAATCATCACATCCCGAAAGTACAACAAATAACTTGATCCAATAATTTTCCAATTGCATGTTATTTCTGGAAATTAAAGCAATATATTAAAACGAAAAGCGAAAGCTTTGGAATAGAAATAATCTACATCGATGACCAAGAAATCCAAGAGACCATAAGGCCCAAAATCCAAACTCAAAAGAGATCAGAAAACCCCAGATCGAAATCAGAATTTTAGAGAAAGAGAAAGAGAATTTTCGTATATATAAACCAGAAACAAAAACATTTAGATAGTAAATGGGAAGAGAAAACGTGTGAGCCGATAATCTCGAAGGAGGTTGTTTTCGTTGAGAGTTCCATGCGAGGAGAACGACGAGCCAAGGTTTTCGGATGGAGGAGAGAGGTGGTGTGTCTTGCATCTGATGGAGAGAAAACGGGTTCGGTTGGTTTGGCTGCCGTTTGATTTTGGATGGAGGAAGTACTTGGTTTGGTTAGAAAACATGTATTGGGCTGTAGATTTTACCAGACATGGACCTTTGGGTTTTCTTTTGTTGTGGAAAAAATAAGAATAAAAAAAGAGCTTTGGGTAAGTGGTTATGCCCTGGGCCAAGAGAAACTAAAGAAAAAAAAGATGGGCTCTCAGTTGGACTGAGAGAAAGGTGTTGCCTTCGGGCTTTTAATTGAGAAAAAGAAATTAGAGAAAGAAAGAAAAGTATGGTTGTGGGCTCTGTGGCCTTATTTATAAGTAAAAAGGAAAAGAAATTGCTCCTAGAGACGGTACAGATATATACATAGGAAACAGTGCTATGTCAAGAGTGGCAGGGGTAGACACAGTGTGGTTCAAGATGCAAGATAGAGCCATTAGGACACTCATGTGTGTTAGGCATGTACCGGATCTTCAGCAAAACCTTATATCACTTGGAGCCTTGATTGGTGTGGGGTGTTGTGTGGTGCTCGGGGAAGAGCGACTGCGGGTTTCCGGGAGAGGTCGTTTTATGCTGTCGGCAAAGAAGGTAGGCAACATTTATAAGCTTCAGGGTCAAACGGTAATGAGTCGGATGTCTAGCGCACCAGAGAGCTCTAGTGGAGGAGCAGTTGAGACTCATAGTAGCGTCGTGACAGGGAAGCAGGGTCGGTTGCAAGATGGGATAGTTGCGATGTGCAGCAAGGAATCGTCAGGTGAGACAGAGTTCAGTAGACATCCCATTGTGGCACAACTTCGTGTGCGGCTCAGATCGGACGTGAAGAGAGATGTCTACAATGAAGCAAGTGGCTTCAAGGTAGAGTTGCAGTCTTCAGCAGGATCAATTGATGGGTGCAAGGAGTTGGGAATTAGGGTAGAGTGTCCACAATGCATTAGTGAGGACCCACAGAGATGACACGGGTGGCATGGCTCACAGCTGGCGAAAGGCAGTATGTCCAAGACATCATCTGGAGTATGTAGAACAAGCTGTTCAGAGATGAACATGAGCAAAGGATCACATAGAGTTTGTGAGGGTGCTGTGGTGAAGTACTATTGGAGGGTTGAAACTTAAATCCAAAGGTAGTAAGTTGAGGATATCAAAGTCACATGCAGAAGGTGCTCTCAGTTCATGTTTGGGGACGACGGTGCCCGGTGCTTCCTTAGAGGGCAGAGACGGATCATCTCATGCGACTATTGTGGAGGGCAGCCATAGATCAACTTCGGGCATTTCGAAAGCACAGGTGATGTGGCAGTTCAGTCGATGATGAAACCTAAAGTAGCGAAGTCAACCTCAGAGAGAGATCACTACAAGTAGGGTGACGAGGATGATGCAGTTCTTCGAGCTCAAGAGATGCTTGAGCTTGAAGAATCTTATGGAGCGTTGATGCGTCAAAGGACACGGTTCCCGATGACAGGTTGGTGGTTTTATGATCAAGAGAGAGTAGTTTTTTGATGCTTGGTTGAAGTTTGAAACATGGTTAAGTGTTGAGTTGTATACTTCAAACAAGGCACGACACGATCGTGTCATGCAAAGCCGAGGAACACGGCCGTGCAGCAATGGCAGAGAATTTTGGACCCGTGACACGATTGTATCAAATATATTGTATAGTTGGCACGGTCGTGTGGAGTTGGCAGAACCTTCATGTTTTAAGCAACAAAGTTGCAAGATCGTGCCATATTTGACACGATCATGTTGGGGCCCAGACCCAGGAAGCAGCCAAATTTGACCTAGTTTCGAATTTCTTTTGATGTAAATTGTACGGTCACGATTCCATACTACTCCAAGGGCTATTTAAACCCTTCATAGGGTTTGTTTTGGGCAAGGAGAAGAGAGAAGAAGCACATGAGATAGCCACCATCAAAGTTCTTCTTCATGCATTCTTGGAGATTGAGTGCATGATTTGGTGAGAGTTTTCTCATTGTAATCTTCTTCTGGTGGTCTCTCTTTTCGGGTTGAGAGATCGTTTGAGAGAGAGCTTTTGTGTTTCTTCTCGTTTGGTGAGGTTGATATCTTAGTTGTTTGGTGAGAAGAGTTTGAACTCCTAGTTGGGAGTTGTTTGGAGCTCTCGTGTGTTGAAGAAGATTGAAGGAGCAAGGTGTGCATGCTCTGATCATATTGGTGGAAATCGTCATCAGGAAGCTGAACGTAGGCACCGTTAGCGGGCCAAACCAAGATAAACATGTGTCGTTATGTGCTTGATTTGTTGCTTCCTTATTTAGTTGCATATTTATCTTGTTTTTTGGTTTATTTTGGGCAAGGAGAAGAGAGAAGAATCACAGGAGATAGACGTCATCAAAGGTCTTCCTCACGCGTTCTTGGAGATTGAGTGCATGATGTGGTTAGAGTTTTTTCATTGTAATCTTCTTTTGGTGATCTCTCTTTTCGGGTTGAGAGATCGTTTGAGAGAGAGCTTGTGTTTCTTCTCATTTTTGGTTGCATATTTATCTTGTTTTTGGTTGGTTGGATAACTGCTACCATTGATTCTCTCTGTAAGATCGTGAAGCAGCGATTTGTTGGGTCACTATTCGTCAGTTTCGCTACGCATGGCTTGAAGGATGAGTCAGTGGTTTCGATCGCTCGCATCCCCAACACTCGCTCGCCCAAGCCGTCGATTCGAGAGGGGGCCACGCTCTCCAACAAAAGAGAATCTTCACCTCAAACAAGTTATCTCAATATTCGACTCACCTTCTCTAATTTTCATAAGCCCCATATAAATAGTAAACTGAAAATAAGAAAATTACAAAAAGAACCCTAAAACTGAAAATTATGAAAACCCCCCTAAAAATAAAAAAATACGAAAACGTCTCTGATGAGCCAAAACTGCAAATCTGCCCTTAGGATGCGGTCTCATCAAGGTGCGGCCATCCACTCAAATTGGTGTCTTAGGAGAGCGGTCCTCTCCAACGTGGCCAAGAATCTTTATTTTCTTCTTATTTCCAATAGAAATCTGATTTTTATCTTTCAAACCGTAGCAGATTCTATCAATTTGGTATCAGAACGGTTCGATCTTGACGACGAAGAGGAAAGTTGATGCCTTGAAGGAAAAATTGGGGAGCGAAGTAGAAACCCAAAAAGTAAAACATCAAGCGATGAATGAGTAGATGGCATCAATAGAGGAGAGGGTCGTTTCTCAACTACAATTTTCTATGGCATGTATGACAAAGGAGGCGTTGGAAACCCTAACGATGAAAGAAGATCTGGAAGGCGGAGGGGGCCATGATGAAGATCTAGGGCGGAAGGCACGAGTTTCAGCCAATGGGAAGGAAAAGTCAAGGAATACGTCGAGGGATTGCTCTCTGACACGGACGAGTACTTCGAGGAAGCAGTGGGTAAAAAGGTAGAGGGCGACGAGCCGTACCACCCACCCTAAGGGCTTGTCGACCCCTGGGTAGCCCTACCTAGGGTTGACGAGACCCGACCGCGTCGCCAGAGACCTCGTAGCCACCTAGCGTCCCGATAAGGGCCCACCGGGCCTCGGTCGGCCTGCCAAGGTCCCCGCTGCTCCCTGGCAAACCGGCGAGACTCTAGTGATAATTTGAGGCCTCTTTTGAGGTCAGGCATTGACTTAGAGGGCCTCCATGGGCCGTGGATGACTGCAGAGGGGCGAAGATTACTACTTTTGGCCTACAAGGGCTATCGGGAGGACGATGACAACGACCCGGGCGAGGAGGATGGTGGTGACTTTGTGTGGGGCAAGGATGACTAGGGTGGTGAAGGTGACGGAAGCTCCGCCCCCTTAAGGGGTTATGGGTGACCCATGGAGATCCGACAGGACAACTATCCTCCTTACTACCATGGGCATGTCGGATGACGAGTAGATCAGGGGAGTCTCGGGGCTAATGATCGGGTGGGAAAGCTGAAGATGCCATTGTCCGAGGAGGATGATCCTTATGGTTGGATTTATCGAGCTGAGAGCTTTTTCGGTGACACGTCTGACGGAGAGGCAAAAATTAGAGCCGACTGGCATCTGCTTCGAGGGAAAAGTGCTCTCTTGGTTTCAGGTAAGGGAGTAGAGACGACACAAACTCTCATGGGAGGAGCTCAAGGTCTGCTTGATGGACATGTTTCGGGACACCCAGGGAGGGAACTTACAAGAGCAACTGTTGGCACTTAGCCGGTATGGGTCCGTCAGGGAGTATATGAAGAAGTTTGAGGCGCTCTCAGGTCAAGTGATAGATATATCTGAAGAGACTTTTGAGGAAAGCTTCATAAAGGGGGCTCAAGGCGAACATCTGCGCAGAGTTCTGCATACAGAGGCTTAGAGAACTGATGGAGACGATGGACTGGGCCCAGTTGATAGAGGATCACCTCACAGTGGAGAGGAGGTTTAGAGATGCTATAAGCGGATCCACGCTCGACAGCCAGGCACCAGTAAGAGGCCAGAAAAGGCATGACAAGAGGAGATCAGTCCAGCAAAGAGACGCGTAATGAGCCACATACAGGAGAGCAGTTTAGGTGGATGACAGATGCAGAGATGAGACAAGAGAATGAAGGGTTGTGCTTTCGGTGTGATGAAAAGTTTATCCCATGACATCGTTGTGGAGTTCGCAGATTCGGGCTACTGATAGCAGACGAGGATGAGGGCGTGGATGTCGAGGCAGAGGAGACCGAAGACCAGGAGCATCACCAGTTGAATGTCTCGAAGTTTCGTTAAACTCCGTGGTTGGGTTCACTCCGAACCACAACATAAAGTTGACATGAATGATTTCTGACCAGACGGTGACGATGCTTATTGATTGTAGTGCCACCCGCAACTTTATCTCCAACAGGGTCGTGAAGCAGCAATGCTTAGAGTTGGTGGACACTGGGAGTTTTGGGGTCATGATGGGGACCGGACAGGTGGAGCACAGCCGAGGAGTGTGTCAGGTCCTTATTATGATGCTAAAAGACATTCGAGTAGTGAATGATATTTTTACCGCTTGCGTGGGTAGTACCGACGTGCTATTGGAGATGTGGTGGTCACAGTCATTAGGAGATATGAAAGTAAATTGGAAGCTGATACGGATGAAGTTCTAGGATAGAGGGAGGACCGTTACACTTCAGGGAATCATAGTTTATGCCAAGCCATGGTTTTTTGAAAACCATGGCAATGACTATTCAAAGGGGCGACTTCTTGGTAGAGTTGCAGGGTATGAGGAGAGGATGCTGAGGCTGAGGACGAGCAGATCATTCCCATCGAGGTGCATCAGTTCTTGATCCAATTTGAGAGTTTTTCAGACTCCACATGGTCTTCCTCTGTCACGGAACCATGAGCACGCGATAATCTTGCGTGAGGGAGTCTTGTCTATCAGTGTGCACTATTGCTATTACCCCCAGGTGCAAAAGGATGAGATAGAGTGTATGGTTAGGGAGATGGTGCAAGTTGTGGTTATTGAGCCCAGTGTGAACACTTTTTAGTCCAGTCTTGCTGGTGAAGGATGGGAGTTGGAGGTTTTGTGTGGATTACCATGCATAAGAAATAGTCCCCAATAAGTTTCATATTTCGACGATTGACGAGCTATTTGACGAGCTGCATAGGTCGATGATTTTTACTATGATAGATCTAAAGTTCAGCTACCATCATATCAGAATACGAGCCGAGAACGTCGCCAAGACAACGTTCAGGACTCATGATGGCCACTATGGGTTTCTGGTCGCGCACTTTGGTTTGACCAACGTCCCTGCCACTTTTCATTCTCTTATAAATAAGGTATTCTGTCCTTGCCTGAGATGATTTGTCTTAGTCTTTTTCGATGATATTTTGATGTATAGTCGGTCCTTGGAGGAGCATGTTGGCCACTTGCAGATAGTGTTACAAGAGCTTTAGTGCTACCAGTTATATGCAAATAAGAAGAAGTGCATCTTCATGCTGTAAAGGGTGGAGTATCAAGTGCTCATGGTATTAACAGAGGGGGTGACAACAGACAGATTCAAGATTACAACGATGGTTGATTGGCCACGCCTAACTACTTTGCGTGGTTTGAAAGGGTTTTTGGGACTGATCGGATATAATATGAAGTTGTGAATGGATGATTTGTCTTGGTCTTTTTCGATGACATTTTGATGTATAGTCGATCCTTGGAGTAGCATGTTGGCCACTTGCAAATAGTGTTACAGGAGCTTCAATGCTACCAGTTATATGCAAATAAGATGTGCCTCTTTGTGCAACAAAGGGTGGAGTATCTAGGGCACAGGGTATCAACAGAGGGGGTGACGGCAGACTGATTCAAGATTACAGCGATGGTTGATTGGCCATGCCTAACTACTTTGCGTGGTTTGAAAGGGTTTTTGGGGCTAACCAGATATTATATGAAGTTTGTAAGGGGATACAGTACCATAACGTGGCCACAAATGGAGCAGCTCAAGAAGGATAGTTTTCAATGGACCGAGGATGCGACAAGAGATTTTGAGTCCTTGAAAAGGGCTATTGACTGTGAAAATGTGTTGGCTCTTCCTGATTTTAGTAGATCATTTGTGGTAGAGTTGGATGCTTCAGGATATAGATTGGGTGTTGTACTGATAAATGATCAGAGACCAGTAGCAAACTTCAGTCAGGTATTGACGGTGAAGGCGCTGCTAAAGTTTGTGTATGAAAGAAAGCTTATTGCCATTGAATTAGCAGTGCAGAAGTGTGGACCTTACTTGCTTGGCTGTCGTTTTGTTGTGTGCACAGATCAGAAGAGCCTGAAATATTTAATAGAGCAATGTATGGCGACTGAGGAGCATCAGAGATGGCTCATGAAGCTAATAGGTTACGATTTTGAGATCCAGCATAGGCCAGGCTTATAAAATAAGGTGACTGATGTGTTATCAATGTATGGAGAGGATGCACAATTGGTTGCTTTGTCTGTTTCAATATTGCATGATTGGAAGCCTTTGTTTCTGGAGATTGAGGCGGATCAGGAGTTGTCGAGAATTATGGCAGCACTTTATAGTGGTCAATGGATTATCTGGGGTATTCCTTGCAGGGGCAGAGGTTGCTTTATCATGGACGATTGGTTTTATCCGGACTTCCACACAAATTTCGAGCATTTTGCAAGAGTTTCATGTCAGTATAGTTGGGGGCCTTTCTGGGGGTCCTCAAGACTTATAGACGCTTAGCGAGGGAGATATACTGGTAGGGAATGAAGAAGGACGTCGCAAAGATGATGGCGAAGTGTGATGTTTGTCGACGTCACAAATATACGGTAATGGCTCCTGAAGAGTTGCTGCAACCCATGTCTCTAACAGAGCGAAGTTTGGAAGGAGATGACTATGAAATTCTTTGAAGGGCTGCCAAAGTCCATTGGATTTTGAGTCATTCTTGTTGTGGTTGACCACCTCAGCAAGTATACCCACTTTATAGTTCTTCAACATCCATATACTATTGTGTCCGTTACCGATGCATTTTTACGGGAGATTGTGTGGTTGCATGGGATACCAGAGTCCATTATGTCAGATAGAGATCGGGTCTTCTTGAGTCATTTTTTGGAAGGAGCTCTTAGGATGTAGAGGACAATATCGAAGCATAGCACAACCTATCATCCCCGGACTAACGGCCAGACTGAGGTCATCAACAGGTGTATTGGGACTTATCTGCGTTGTTTTATTTCAAAGACACTAAGGAAATGGGCGAGGTGGTTGAGGTGGTTAGTCTGAACAGAATATTGGTACAACACCTTGTATCACACAGCAGCCGAGAACACATCGTACAGGATTATGTAAGGATGAGATTCTCCTCATTTGTTGTACTATGGCCATAGTTCTATATCAATTTCTCAGGTGGAGCAGTGTTTGGAGGAAAGGGATAGTGTGTTGGAGGAGCTGAAACGACATCTGACCAGTGCACAGCAGATAATGAAGACACAGACAGATGCTCATAGGAGGGAGGTTCAATTTACAGTAGGAGAAAAGGTGTACTTAAAGTTGTGTCCGTACCGACAGAGATATTTGGCGCACAAGAGGAACGAGAAGCTGTCACCTCGGTAGTTTAGTCCATATAAGGCGCCAAGATTCGCTAGATCACCTGCAGGCTGAAGTTACCACCAGAGTCCACCATACACCCAGATTTTCTCGGGCCATTGTGGATCACGTGTCTTCTCCATCATTGCCATTGACTTTGATTCAGTATATGAAGGTTCTATTGGAGCCAGTGGAGCTGAGAGGAGTTTGAAAGGGCCATTCGAGGGCAAGAAGTGTTGATTTAGTGGAAGGGGCTTCCTAACCATGAGGCTTCTTGGGAGCCTTTTGGAGATATTGAGCAGTGGTATCCAGATTTCCACCTTGAGGACAATGTGACTCTTCTGGGAAATAATGATGGATTCATCACATAGCAGAGATGGCGCAAGAAGAGGTGTGTGGCAGCTAAAACGGTTGAAAATTGAGTTTCGAGGACGTTTTCATAATTTTTAGGGTCTAAGGATATTTCTGTAATTTTCATAATTCTGACAAGTATTTATATGGGGCTGTGGAGTTTGGAAATTTTTATGTTGAAACTTGAAAGAAAACTTGTGAGATGTTGATAGATTCCCTCTTTTGTGAAGAATACGGACATCATATCGAATTGGTGGCTTGAGAAAGCGGTTCACCTCTCGAACGTGGCCAACTATCCTTATTTTCTTCTTATTTCCAATAAAAAGCTAACTTTTATCTTTCAAACCCTAGCGGATCGTATCACCTTCCCCACCCCAAAAATGCACGTGCACGCGCGCACGCACACATGGACACAAAAAAGAAAAGAAAAGAAAAGAATAAAAAACCTCGCAGGGTTACTACATAGATGAAACCTACTGCTGATTGGAAAACCACCCAACCCTTCACAATTTTCTCAACTATGACTTACTATAGAAGAACATGTGACTTCTATAACAAGGAAGAACCACATGGCTGAAAGACTAGGTCTACAGAACCTAGAATTTGTTGTGCACGAGCGCAAAAGACTAGGACCGTTGGACAATCGAGACGAGAACGAGCAACAAACAATTACATGGAGCATTATGAAAGATGACAACTTTAGGCCGTTGGCCGACCAAGGAAACACCAATAAGCTTTATTACGAAAGGAATGAATGAATACAAATCTTCTCTTCACAGCGAAGACGCACACAAATTCTCTTCAAAAGCTCTACAAATCTCTCAAAGTGGCTCTCATAAATGACGGCTTAAATTCTCTCTATATGTTCCACATGAAACCCTCGTCTAAAACACCATATATGTATCACTTGGGTACAATAGGTGTCATCATTGAAGAGGAATTCCCAAAAGATACGAATTTTGACTTTAGCGGAATTCCAACCTTATCGCAACTCTACACAAATAGGGCGACGCGCCCTAGTGGGCCCCCTCCACACTGCCGAGCTTTCCATTGAAGTCCGAACAGACAAAGTGTCGAGCCGAGCTCTCCGAACTACGCGAAGCTCGGACTGTAAAGCTGCCTATCCATGAGCTGCCGATCCTCCGAACCGAGAAACCAATGCTCTGTCGAAGTCCAATAGCTCGACGTCCGATCTATCTGACTTGTGCAGAGTCATATAGGTCGGATCCGATCACAGACGATCTACCTCTGCACAAGATAGCTCAGATGCCGAACCAACACTTCTCCAGTGCCTCAATCGAATCAACTATCACAAATCTCCACCTTGACGAGATTTAGGCCTTCGTCACAGAGTCGACCTTCAATGCACCAACTCGGTAAAGAAACATTTGGTGTTCCCCCAATTTTGTTCCAAAGTGCCCAATGCCCCTCCGGGCTCAAATAGCTCCGACGAGGCTCAATGCCCCCAACTGGGGCCGCCTTGACATCGTCTCGGAACAACAATGAGCAACTCCAGACAGTGCTTGAACTTAGCTCCCGATACAACCTTAGTCAACATGTCTGTAGGGTTGTCATCTGTTCTGATCTTCAACAAATTGATGGCATCGTCTTCTTCTCCCACATAGTCTCGGACAAAGTGATAACTTGCATCAATATGCTTGGTGCGAGCATGAACAACCTGATTCTTAGCCAAGTGCACCGCACTCTTGCTATCACAATGGATATCATACTTCTTCTGGTAGACTCCCAGATCATCCATCAAGCCCATCAATCATATCGTCTCCTTCACAGCTTCAGTCAATGCAATGTATTC
Source organism: Scilla litardierei (assembly GCA_030789695.1). Lineage (NCBI taxonomy): Eukaryota > Viridiplantae > Streptophyta > Magnoliopsida > Asparagales > Asparagaceae > Scilla > Scilla litardierei. Next base: position 221,245,351 of record CM061134.1, on the reverse strand, counting down.
TGCCTCCGTAGTAAACAGTGTCACCGTAGACTGAAGTATACTCCGCCAACAGATCAGAGCTCATGACAGGGTGAAGACATGGCCTGTCATGGATCTCCTCCCATCCAAGTCACTTGCAAAGTCAGAACCAACACAGCCACCAATTTGCGGACCTTCATCTCATATGATATATGTTAATCTGACATCAAATGTGCCATTGATGTATCTAAGTATATATTGTATGGCTCGTCAGTGTACTCTCCCCGGATTGTGCATGTATCTACTCACCATGTTGACTGCATGTGATAGGTCGGGTCTGGTACATACCGTGGCATACATCAAGGCTCCTACCGCATTGGCATATTGTACGCTCTTAATGAGCTTCTTCTCTTATTAGTTTTTCGGGCAATGCTCGGTACAGAGTTTGAAGTAAGGTGCAAGCAGGGTAGCTACGTGTTTCATACTTTCACAGCCAAATCTCTGTATCACGGTTTTCAAATAGCGACTTTGTGAAAGATAAACTTTACCTCCACTTCGATCTCTTATGATCTACATCCAAGAATCCATTGTGCTTCGCTTAGACCCTTCATCTCGAATGCACAACTTAGCTCAAACTTCAGTCTCAGTATCTCCTCTTTATTTGATGAAGCGATGAGCATATCTTTAACATAAAGCAAAATATAGATGAAGGGCCCATCGTCCAGTTCCGAAAGAACACCAATGATCATAGGGGCTCCAAACATACCCTTGATCATTCATCATAAAGCGTTCGAAACGCTTGTACCATTGTCTGAGTGACTTCTTCAGCCCATACAGTGACTTCTTCAGCCCACATGCAAGCCCTTCACCGCTCTCATAGCCATCGGGCTAAGCCATATATATCTCCTCGAGCCCTCCATGCAAGAACGTCGTCTTAACATCTAGTTGCACCAGCTCAAGGTCGAGCTGAGCCACTAATCCCAATAGGATCCGAATCGAACAATGTTTCATCATTGAAGAGAAGACTTCATTGTAGTCGATGTCATCCCACTGTGCATAGCCCTTCACTACAAGGCGAGCTTTGTAGCGAACTTCTCCAGCTTCGGCTCTGTCTTTCTTGGTGTAGACCCACTTACACTCTATTGCTTTCTTGCCCTCTGGAAGCTCCACCAGATCCCATGACTCATTCTTCTTCAGTGATTCCATCTTTTCGTTCATCGCTTCCCTCCACTTCTCTGGGTCTTCAGAATGCTCCACCTCTTTAAAAGAACTGTGCATGTCTATACTTACCGCGGGAAAAGCGAATGAGACCATCTCCGAGTATCGTGCAGGTCTTCGTATCTCACACATCGGTCTCAACACTGCGATGGAATCCTTCAGCTGTGCAGTTTGTGGAGCTAAGCTATCTCTACCATCCGAGCTTGAACCACCAACTTCACCAGCATCTGTCTAGAGTACGTCGTCTGCAGCTTCTGGTATAGATCGGCCTGAGTCAATAGCCGAGCTATCTGGAACCTTCGACACTTCCAAGTAGACATGCTTCGTTTGTGTCTGTTCGGTCTCCGCCACCGGTTCATGCTCATTCAGTAACGCTGACTCATCAAACGTTATCTCTGCTCACGATCACCTTACAGCATGTATCCTTTGACACCATTGCTAAAGCCCAAGAAGTTGGCTTTCTTGGTTCTAGCATCGAGCTTGTCATCCTTCACAGCATAGTAGTTCGGACAGCCACATATTCGTAGAGACTCATAGTCGGAAATTGGCTTTTCCGACCAGACCTCCAAAGGAGATCTTCCTTTCAATGCAGTAGATGATAACCGATTAACCAAGTGGGTCGCGTACGCCAGGGCCTCCGCCCAAAAATCCTTCGATAGGTCGGCAGTAGACAACATGCATCGGACTTTCTCCAGCAAAGTCTGATTCATCCTTTCAGCTACTCCGTTCTACTACGGCGTACCACTCACGGTGAAGTGCATCGGATCCCCTCTGGTCTGCAAAACTTCTGGAAGAGGTCCGACCTATATTCTCCACCGTTGTCACTTCAGAGCCGCCTAACTTTGACCTATTTGAGTCTCAACTAGCTTCGTCCACTCTATGAAAGTGTTCAGAACTTAGTTTTTTGACTTCAGAGGAAACACCCACACCATGCATGAGAAATCATCAATAAATGATATGAAGTAGTGTTTACCTCCCAATGAGGCCGACCTGCTCAGCCCCCATACGTTGGTATGGGCATAGTCAAGCGCTCCCTTTGTACTATGTATGGCCGTCCCAAGAGAAACACGTGTCTATTTGCCAAAGACACATAATGCTCGCAAAAATCGATATTTCCAATCATGGCTCCCTTCAGACGATCTCATTCGAACAGCTTCTGCAAAACTCTCACTAACATGACCTAGACGCATGTGCCACAGAAGCGAGTCGTCTTGATCGGCCTTACGGGTCAGAGCTGATGTGACAGTCACAACCGAGCCATCCAAGTAGAGGTTGCCTTTTCACTTCCCTTCATCACGATCATAGCTCATGGGGTCACCCTCAGAGCACCATTCTCCATTGTCGCTCGGCAGCCTATGGCTTCGAATGAGCCAAGCGATATGCGGTTACGCTTTAGGTCGGAAACATAGCGTACCTCATCGATATCTCGTGTAACACCATCGCCCATCTTTATCCGAACTGTCTCGATGCCCGCAGTGCTGCAAGCTCGTTCATCGCCCAATAGGACCATACTCTTATCCCCTTCACGAAAAGTGGTAAAGTACTCTCTGTGTGACATCATATGGAATGAGCATCCAGAGTCGAGTACCATCCATCTGACGTCACGCCATCTGAAACACCGACCAGAACTCATTCCTCGACCTCAACACCCTTAGTAACGTTGGCTATTGCATCGTGATTCTTCTTCACCTTTGAACAATCTCTAATCCAATGTCCTTTCTTTACAGAAAGCACATTGGTCTTTCACCAAGTCCTTGCGAAGAGGAGCTCTACTATTGTCCCTGGACTTGGACCGGAAATACCCCTTTCGAGCTACATCCTTCTCATTACTCCGACCTCTCACTACGGTAAGAGTGTCATTAGCTCGGCCTCTTGTGTTCTCGTCGTTGTTCCTGAACTCGTTACTCGGCAGAGCATTGGACACTTCTTCAAATATGATCGAGTCCTTACCATAAGTAAGAACCGACACCAAGTACTCATGCTCAATGGGTAGAGAGTTGAGGAGAATCATAGCTTTATCTTTCATCGTCGACCTTCACGTCGATGTTCCTTAAATCAGTCAGAACCTTGTTGTAGTAGTCGAGATGTTTCTCGATAGAAACACCTTCAAGCTTCAGACCGAAAAGCTTCTTCTTCAAATGCAGTTGGTTCTAGATGTTTTTCTTCATGCACGTGTCGTCGAGCTCCTTCCAGAACTTGCATTTGTATCCTCCATGAATGTGTATTTCTTCTCCTTCGTCAGATACAGATGGATGGTACCACATGCATTCCGATACGAATTCTCCACTCCAAATCAGATATGTCAGTCGGCTTCTCGTCCAATGTGATATCTTGACCAAGTTGGTTCACGACATCCAAGACTTTGCATCGTGTTGGACACAATAGTCAAGCCGCTGGAGCAGGCCCTCCAGAAATCGACGCCTTTGAGAAACTGGCATCGCCAATATTGCTAATCTTTGCCTCCTACGTTGATCTCTGAAACGGTTGGGCTCTGATACCAGTTTGTTATGCATGAGCACGGAAGACTAGGACCGTTGGACGATTGAGACAAGGACGAGCAACAAACAATCAAATGGAGCACTATGAAAGATAACAACTTTAGGCCGTCGGCCGGCCAAGGGAACACTAATAAGCTTTATTACGAAAGAAAAGAATGAATACAAATCTCCTCTCTTCATATCAAAGAATAAGCACACAAATTCTCTTCAAACGCTCTATACAAATCTCTCAAAGTTGGCTCTCACAAATGACGGTACAAATTCTCTATATATGTTCCACATGAAACCCTCGTCTAAAACACTATATATATAGCCATAAGGTACAATAGGTGTCATCATTGAAGATGGATTTCCAAAAGATATGAATACCGACTTTAACGAAATTCCAACCCATCGCAACTCTACACGAATAGGGCAACGTGCCTTATAGTGGGACCCTCCGTACTGCCAAGCTTTTCGCTGAAGTCCGAGCGGACAAAGTGTCGAGCCGTGCTGTCTGAGCTACCTGAAGCTCGGACTGTAGAGCTGCCGATCATCCGAACTGAGGAACCAATGCACTGTTGAAGTCCAATAGCTCGGCATCCGATCTATCTGACTTGTGCAGAGTCAAATATGTCGGATCCAAGCCCAGGCGAACTACCTCTGCACAAGATAGCTCGGCTACCGAACCAACACTTCTCCAGCACCTCAATCGAGCCAACTTTCACAACTTTCACAGAATTTACCGACACCTTATCCCCAAATCGCATTTTTTATCAGAATGCCTTAAAAGGCATTACTTAGGTCCGTAAGATGAATCGTGCACACAATTATATGCTCAACCCCCTTAAGACTCAGACTAACAATTGAAAATAGAAAATATAGATCAGATTGCACTTGACAAATGTTTTTAGCATGTTCATAGGCTCTTCACTAAAACTATTTTTATCTTGGATAGGGTTAGCAAAATATAGACATCATTACTGAAGTTTTATGTGCCATATTCATATGGTATGATAAATTTGGATAGAGCTAACATAGGAATAAAATCCCTGATCAAGAAAATCATAATACTAAACAGATGCATGGGAGAGGGAGAGCTAACATATGAAATAACACACGTGCACATGTACTGAGTTACATACTGTCAAAACAGCAAAACCAAATTAACCATTATTATATGTCATAATATTCGCAAGAGGGGGTGGGGTTGGGGTGGACACCATTTAGTCTCATGTAGGTACGAAACCCACCCTATGGGTGACAATGGTGATTCTTAGAAATGGTTCGTGAGTTAGAAGAATATCTTGCTCATTGTTTGGGTGTGTTCAGTATCTTCATTATAGTACTAGGCCATTTTTGCTTGGACTTGACGCAGATCTGAGATTGTGTCCCACTTGGATGAAAATCCTGGGTCCACCCCTGCATATGGGATGATATTGCTTGAATGTAAGCAACAGATAAATGAGGAACCAAAAGATGTTGATTCTTTAACAGCAATGTTCTTTTGACAAGAAACTAAAGGTTTACAAAACTATGGCCTTAAATAATTTGAAAATTCTAATGATAGGTTTTCAATGCTGCAAAATTTCTCCAGAATGGTCATCCATGTCGACATGTACCCCTTATGCCACTATTATATGCAGTCAGTTGGATGGCCAGAACTGTCAGTAACACTTTATGCTTACCTCTCTCTGCAAACTCAGGCTTCAGAAGAAGGAAGATAACATTCTCCAAGATGCACGGAACTCTATTGCTTGGACATAGCTAACAAGCTGGGGGAGCAACAGGTTTCAATCCTCTCCAAGTATGATTTTTTGTCACAAACCTAATGCTGTTTGATCGAATTACGATCGTTCTACTGATTAATTTCCAAGCAAGCTCCAACACTCATTTGGATACCCGTTGATGGTAACATGTTCATACACTCTGTGGTAATTGCATCAAGGTGTTTGGATTTCTAGACCCGAACAAAGAACCATTCCCACTTGAAATCCGAAGCATTCTAAGCAAGGTTTGAGGTTTCGGCCGATACCATTGGGTATCGGCCGTATCGTTTCAGTATCGGTGGGTAACGAGACCGAAACTAGTGGTCGGCCGATACCGACCGATACCGACCGATACCGACCGATATCGTTCAGTATCGGTCGAAGACGGAGAAAGAAGAATGTGTAATTAAATAAAAATTCTCAAACAAATCCAAAATTGAGAGGTTGACACGCTATTCACACCCTACATTTGTCTAAACATATTACGCATTATTTACAAGTTTGCCATATTGTAACTAACGAGAGAGTGTTTTTAGCTAAATGGTTAACGTGAATAGCATATTTTTAACTAATATTGTTCATAATTATGTTATAAGTTACAAATTATCTTTATTAGTTTGACATTATCTTATTAGTAACAAATTTTAACTAATATTGTTAGTTACATATAACTTACAATTTTTGAAACTACCGATACGGACGAACCGAAACTCACTTCCAAAACCACCGAAACGGACGATACCGATACCGAAACCTAAATTTTCGGTAGAGCGATACCGATACCGATACCGAGACCTCAAACCTTGATTCTAAGGTTTCCATACGATGATTGCATTATAAATAGCCGTATTAAAGCAATCAAAGCAGTTTCCACTTTCCAGTGTAACTAGCATATGCAAACATGCAATTACAAAAGTAAACAATAAAACAAAAAAACAGACATTTTAAAACCAGTAAACTGATGATGTTCCATTCATAATGCCAGCCAATTGAACTATTTGCATTCAACTGTTAATAATGGAAAAGCAAGCACCAAAATGAATAAGATTTATCCGAAAGCACTCACCTTTCAGGACCAAAGCGGACAAGGCAAGAGGAAGAATCATCTAGTTTACAGTATTTGCAGCCCTTGCCAACTCGGCATGGTAAGTTTATTGTGTCTGCTAACATCTGCAAATCCCACAAGACGAGTAATAAAATCATGCCATTTCATAGTATAACATGAATCTAGTGAAATAAGAAGTTTGAAAACTATAGAGTACAAATCTCTTGCAAAATAAATCAAACAAATAAAAGCAATTGGTAGAATATATATACAATGCTTTCATGCTAAACTGGGTTTAAGACTGATCCAGCATATCAAAGAAAGTCTATTTTATCCCCTAAGGAAAGCAAAGTTCTATATTTAGGTTAGAACAGGAGAGATGAATTTACTTTAAACATCAAGGCTCGGTGCCTGCAAAGACCAACAGACATCTTTCCCATGGATACTATGACAGAACCTGAGATAGACCTGAGGACCCCGCCGCGTTCTTTCCAACGAGGAAGCAGAAGTCCTTCTTCATCAGAAGCTGAACCCCTTGAGGTGTCAAAGGAATTTTTAAAAGGAAGCAAATGAATTTTAATTCAGTAGTTTGAAAAGAGTGTATCATCACCAACTCACCCCAGTCGAGAGCAAACAAGCTTTGCCAGCTGTTCCACCATATCGTGTGTGGTAGTACAATTGCATGAAAGACCTGCTACTAAATTTTGTAACTGCCTTAGATCAGAATCATTGTTTCTGTCTATAACAGCCACTTCAATTGACGATTCACTTGAGTGAACGGTCTTCAGTGATTCAAGAGATGGTATCCGACTCTCTTCTTGAACATCAGTGCATAGCGTCCAAACAAAGGGATCCATTCCCTGAATTAGGTAGAATCCATCGGGAATCCTATCATAATATGATAGGCAGCCATTTACCTGGCAGACAAGTAACATGCATGTGAGAAAGGAAGGTCATGTTCATGCCTCAATGATAAATAAAAAGCCGTGATATATTTTTTTTGCATTTAAAAATGGATGCATATGTCCGCGATATTCTGTTCTTTTAACTTTTTCTCAACAAATTAAAGAGTAAATTACACGAAAGGTGCCGAAAACTTGATGCTTTCTAACTTTGGGTATCAGAAATTTAGGTTGCTTAATGTTAGTTTGTATTAGCTCGTGTCAGTTTATGACTTTAAGAGTCTCGTGTGAAACATGTGGCACAGATTATGACCAAACAAACCCAATTTGTGTTTGTCTTTCCCATTTCTCTCTTCCACCAATGATGATATCGTTGTCCAAGTGGGATCCACTCAATGGTGAAGGCGGTTGAGAGAGATTATGGGTCACAATGGTGAGGTAAGTGCAGGTTTTGGTTATGGATTCGCACGCATGCACATGTGTGTGTGTGTGTATTACATAGTTGGTCATGGGTTAGAATGGTGAAGAAAGTTTGGGTTCTAGCCATCAATTTGCACGCATGCACATGAGAGAGAGATATTATGGGTTATAATGGTAACCATAGTTTGGGTTTTGGTTAAGGGTTCGCGTGTATGCACAGAAGAGAGAGAGAGAGAGAGAGAGAGAGAGAGAGGAGGATTTGTGTACATGGTAAAGGAAAAAATTTAGGTTTTAGTGATGGGTGCAGGGAAATAACATAAGAGAGAAGATATGAATATGTAAGTTATGGTTAAAGTCAGATACATCGCACATTAGTTTAAACTCAAAAGACCACACATAACAGAACCGGTAATTGTGTGGCCATGGTTACCCAAATTGAAACCAAAAAACACAAGATACCCCACTTGAGACAACATCAAACTTCAGGTACCTTTTATATAATTTCCCCAAATTAAATTTTAATCATAGGAAGGGCAATAAATTAAATAAGGAATTGGAGAAAGTAGGATTTTTTTTCCAATTAGTTAAAATCGTTTGGATACGATATGTGAACAAAATTAATGACTCGTATATTCCTCCTTTTCGATGAACACAGTAACTCTGTTAACCCAAAATCCAGGAAGTATTGGCCCTTTGTACGAACCACCGTACCCTTGTTTGTCATTCTCTTTTGGAAAGATATTTACAAAACATGCACACAACAACATCAAACAAACCAGAGCTGTGTCCCATTTGGGGAGGGGGGAATTCCCCATCAAAAGAACAATGCAGCATGCCAATGGTACGGTCGGGATATGCTAAGTAGATTCTTTTTCGTTTTATTCCCTTCTCTTTTGTCCTATCTAAAACACTCAGTCCCTTTAGTTTGCTTGGATTTTTAGCCTTACTGGTTCTAAGATTCCAGTTTTACTTTTAATTATGATAAACTCCATTTAAATAACAATTAAATGGTTTGGGCATGTGCAATGGAGACTACTAGGTGCAAGATAATTGCCTCATAGGGCACAGTAGTTGGAGCAAGAGGACAACAGCTAGACCTAAATTGACTGGATTGAATGTGTAAGAAAAATTTGCAGATGTTTATTTAAGGAATGGATGGCCATCTCAGAGCAGAAGGGCAATGAGGTTCATCTAGATAAACCTGAGGATTAGAAATAAGGGATTCACTGTTGTTGGACTCTAAAACTAAAGAGCAATGACGTTTTGATCCGCAACCTTAATACATGTTACGTTAGGAAATTATGTTGTGTTTATAGTATATTTGTTTGCATATACTCTGCATGATAGGGTAAGCATAAGTTCCTATCTTTTTTATCTTCATCAACTTCTTCTTCTTCTTCATTAAAGCATTTCCCATCAAATTTATGGAGTACAGCTCAGAGTAGGAAAAGATCCACCGAACAATGGAACAACATCGCATGATAAACAACTAGACAACAAAGAATTGCGCTACATTCCTTCCCTCAGTGGCTGTGAAAAAAGAAAGGATCAACCAGCAATGTCATAAAACCTAGATGGTTAGTCAGCAAAAAAGAAAGCTCACCCTTTTTGTTTATGCATATTAAGCTCATGAAAAACAAGTTCGATAATGTCCTGGACCAGGAAATGTCCAAAGACTCGGGACAAAGAGGGAGCAATACTATTGTACTCACTGAAATTTGTGATTGTGTAATAATCGCTTTCAGACCTAATACAATGTGTCTGTCTATAAACAATAGCAAGAACTTGAATAAACATAGCCTTCATCCAAATTTTCAGACGTCTCGTGCAGGTGACCATGTACTTACCTGACTATTTAACTTTAAGACTGAGCTAACAAAACCAAAGAAATCTTCCTAGTTCCCTGCACCACTAAAGAGTCTAGACTCTTATCTATCTTATCATCTACCTTTGACCACTCCATCCATTTTGCTATCAATGTACCCATATATGTCAACTGATCAAGATCATCCTTAAAAACACTCATCAGCTTAATCTATCTGGCTATCTATGTATCTATCAATCGACCAATTGATATCCACCCTCTAAATTCTTTCGTCGTTTTCAAAGGAGTCATCCCAATTAGGGACCTTCCAAATTAGCTTGGACACTGAACCGTCTAGGGCTTTTTGTGGGGATAAAGGTGGGATTTTTATAGCTTTGGACTAATAAAACTAGGGTTTTTATGCGAAGAACAGATCTGAAATTACTAATAAATACGGGAATAATTGATCTAAGACAAACGAACACTAAGAGATTTAAGGAAAAATTGTTCTAGGTTCAGGAAATAAAATACCTTTTAGATCAATTCTTCGATAACCATCCTAGGGCCGGCCGGCCCTTGCTTAAGGGAGGGATTAGCCAATTGTGGAATTACTAAACGACCCCCCTCGTAGCTGCGAAATTACAAGTTTGGGACCGGGTCCGTGGTGGCTCGAGTCGACTCCTCCTTTGATACACTTGAACCGGCCTGCTTGGCTCTATGGACTCGTGCGCCCTATCCAATTCCCGCACTGCATCACTACTCCCCCCAAAAGTGACACCTTGTTCTCAAGGTGGAAGTCTGGAAATTGGTCTCGTATCACTGCACGGTGCTCCCAAGTAGCATCATATTTTGGCAGGTCTTTCCATCTGATCAGCACTTCTTGTGTCACATCTGAGGCCTATCTAACACCGGTCAGCTCTTGAGGCTCAAGCAGCACCTTCATGTCATCTGTAAAGGTGGACGACAAGGAAGGTGAGAGTGTACGGTCCCCGATGGCTCGCCGCAACTGTGACACGTGGAAAACAGGGTGAATGGTGGACGTAGAGGATAACTGCAGACGGTACGCCACCTTTTCTATCTGAGCAGTGATCTCGAAAGGCCCATAGTAGCGGGCCGCCAGCTTCTCATTGCTCCGATGGGCCAAAGTCTTCTGTCTGTAAGGCCTGAGCTTAAGGTAAACCCAATCCCAACGGCAAACTGCACATCCCTCCGGTGCTCATCCGCCTTGGCTTTCACGAACTGCTAGGCCCGCAGTAAGTGTTTCTTCAGCTCCTCCAAATACCGGTCCCGCTACCCAAGATGCTTCTCTAACTGCGACACAGGAGTGGTACCTTTACTGTAGTATATAAACTGTGGTGGGTCACGTCCGTACAAAATCCGAAAAGGAGTCCTCTGCGCCGCCGAGTAGTACAATGTGTGGTACCAATATTCTGCTCATGCTAACCACCTGGCCCACTGCTTCGACGAGTCTGAAGCAAAACACCTCAAATAGGTCTCCACCTCCTATTCACCACCTCTGTCTATTCGTCTGTGTGTGATAGGCAGTGTTTCTCCTCAGTTCGGTCCCATGTACCTTAAACAGCTCCCGCCAAATACTGATCAAGAATATTTTGTCGCGATCAGATACTATGGACGCAGGAAAACCATGCAGGCGGACCACCTCCCGCAAAAAGGTTGTAGCTACTGTCACAACCGTGTAAGGATGCTTCAGCGGCACGAAATGGGCATACGTGCTGAGTCTATCCACCACCACTAATATGGAATTGTAGCTTTCTGATCGTGGTAACCCCTCAATGAAGTCCATACTGATATCCTCCTAAACTCTCTCAGAAAGGGCCAATGGCTGTAGAAGTCCCGCCAGTGCCATGGTCATGTACTTGTGACGCTGGCAGACGTCACACTCGGCTATCATCTGAGCAATGTCTTTCTTCATGCCTAGCCAGTAGAACTCCCTAGACATCCTCCTGTAAGTCTGTTGTATCCCTGAATGCCCTCCGATAGAGCTGTCGTGAAACTCCTGAAATATCGGTGGTATATGTGTGGAACCCCTGGGAATCACCAGTCTCCTCTGGTAAAGAAGTCGATGCCCACTCATGGTGTATCCCGGAAATTCCGCTGACCCCTACTGCAATGCCTCTCATATTTGTGCTAAGCCGGGTCGGCCTCAATCTCTCTGCTCAACGGCTCCCAGTCTAGGAGTACTGGTACGGAAATGGCTGCTATCTCTGTTGGCTCCTCTCTGCGGGACAGGACATCTGCCGCCTTGTTCTCCAAGACAAGTCGGTACTGAATCTCGAAGGTGTAATGGACCAGCTTGGAGAGCCACCTCTGATGTTCTTCTGCGACCAGGCGCTGCTCCAACAAACACTTTAAACTACGCTGGTCGGTCCTTACTATAAACCGTCTCCCCAACAAATAAAGCCGTCATTTCTGGATGGAGAGCACGATCGCCATCAACTCCCGCTCATATACTGATTTCAGTCTCGCTCGCGCTGACAGTGTCTGGCTGAAATATGCAATAGGTCTCTGATCCTGCATCAGCACCGCCCCCAACCCATGTCCAGAGGCGTCAGTGTCTATCACGAAGGGCCTGCTGAAGTCGGGTAATGCCAAGACTGGCACGGTCGTCATCGCCTGCTTCAGGGCCTCGAATGCCCTGGTGGCCTCCTCATCCCAGTGAAAGTTGTTCTTCTTCAGCTGCTCTGTAAGTGACCATGCTATAGAGCTGTACCCCTGGACGAACTTTCTGTAGAATCCTGTCAGGCCCAAGAAGCCCCACAGGCCTCGTAGTGTGATAGTTAAACGGCCAATCTAACATTGCTGCAATCTTGGCCCGATCTGCCGTCACCCCCTCAGCTGAAACGATATGCCCCAAATACTCTACATGTGGCTGACCAAACAGGCACTTCTTATTTGCACACAGCTGCTGGTCCTGTAACTCATGTAACACTGCTTGCAGATGCCCCACATGCTCCTCCACACTGTGACTGTATATTAAAATGTCGTCGAAGAATACCAGGACAAATCTCTGTAGGTAGGGCCGAAACACCTTGTTCATCAATGCCTGAAATGTCGCTGGAGCATTTGTCAAACCGAATGGCATGACGAGGAACTCATAGTGCCCCTCATGAGTCCTAAAGGTCGTCTTGGGCACGTCCTCTGCCCTCATCTGTATCTGGTGATAACCTGACTTCAGATCGATTTTAGAAAAACATGCAGCTCCGTGGAGCTCGTTAAGAAGCTTGTCGATCACTGGAATAGGGAACTTGTCTGGAACAGTTTCCTTATTCAAAGCCTTGTAGTCCACACAGAATCTCCAGCTGCCATCCTTCTTCACTAACAAAACCAGGCTGGAGAATGGACTCGTACTCGGCTGAATCACCCCTGCTTGCAGCATGTCATCTACTAGCCTCTCAATCTCGTCCTTCTGTACCTGTGCATACCTGTAAGGGCGCACGCTAATGGGGGACACGCCCTCTCGTAAGACAATGGCGTGCTCGTGGTCTCGGTGCGGTGGTAATCCATGTGGGGTCAGAAACACATCCTCGTACTGGCTCAATAGCTGCTCTATCTCTGGTGCCACTGTCTGAGTGTGATCCTCCCTCTGCTCTACTGCCGCCGCCGCCTGTAGCTCGACCAGAAATCCACCCCCTGTCGTATGTATCGCTCGTGTCATGGCCTTGTAGGATATTAAAGATCAACAGAGGTTGGGATCCCCCTGTAAGATCACCATTCTCCCTCCCTCCTGGCACTCCATCCTCAGCATTTTCCAATTCATCCGGGTCTCTCCTAAGGTCTGCAGCCACTTCATCCTCAAGATGACATCAGTGCTCCCTAACTCCAAGGGAAAATATCTGTGACAATCTGCACCTCATGTATCGTCACTATCACACCTCGACAGACGTCGCTACTGTGGGTCACCTGACCTGTGCCCAGCACTACACCATACCTTCCTGTGTCGCTCAGCTGCAGTTTCTGCTCTCTCACTAACTTGCTGGAGATGAAATTGTGTGTGGCCCCACTCTCTACTAGCACGATCACCTCCTGGCCGCCCACCTGTCCCACCAATTTCATGGTGTGGTTCGGTGTGAACCCCACCACGGAATTGAGGGATACCTCTGCTAAATCCAAAAGTGCTAGTGCTAAGCCTCCTCCTCATACTCTCCATCATCTAGCATGACTACCTCGTCCTCCTCATCGTCGTTCACTATCAGTATCTGCAGAGTCCGATCTCCACAGCAGTGTCCTGGAGTGAACCTCTCATCACATTTGAAACAGTCCATTCGCCCGCTTCTCCCGGATCTCCGCCTCAGTTATCCTCCGTACATGCCCCTGTCCGTGGCTCCGGTCTCATGTCCCTGCTGCCGGCGGCAACGACTGTACCCCCTGGGCAGGGGCGGTCCCCTGGGTAGGCGCAGCTCTCTGTCCTCCAACTGATGCATGTCCCCGAAAAAGCGGTGCCTCCCCATGCTCCACGGGCCGTCCTCTCAGTCTCCTGATGGTCCTCGACCATCCTAGCTGAAGTCATCATTCCTCACAGGCCCACTGGCTGTAGCTGTCTCAGCCCGGATTTAACAGTGGGTTTCAGCCCCTTCATAAAACAACCCTCCAAAAACTCCCTAGAGACTCCTCGAACTCTGTGGCAAGTGACTCAAACTTCTTGTTGTACTCCCCCACGCTCCCATCCAACTTGAGAGAATATAATCGCTTATATACTCCCCCAAACTGTGTTGTGCCAAATCGCTCCACCAATAACGTAGTAAACTCCTCCCATGTCTGAAACGGCTGCTGCTGATATGTCCATCTGTACCAACACAGGGTCTCTCCCTCCAAGCAGACTCCTACCGCTCATAGCCAATCCTCTACTGATACCGCAGACACCTCAAAATACCTCTCCACGCGATACAGCCAGTCATCAGGGTCCCCGACCTCAAAATTGGGCATCTTCAACTTCCTCAGTCGACTATCTCCAGCGAATCCTCCTCTCTCCGGCGGCTGATCCTGATGCCTCTGTTGAAAAACCGATGGTCTATCAGGAATGTACCTCCCTGCCTGATCTCGTGCTCCTCCGTCCGCTCCTTCCCACTTCCAGTCGCCCCTCTCATCTCCATGTGGGTGCCCGTAATCTGCCAGATAGTCTCTAGGGGTGTCATGTATCCCTCTCCAATTTCCTGTCACCCCCCCGAAAGGTGGGGGCTGGGTCGACGGGCCCCCAATATGCTACCGTCGCCCTCCATACTGCTGAAAACATGTAACATGCTGCTGAAAACCAGGCGTATGAGCTGTTCGGGCCCCGAACTGGGCCCCATGTGGCGTCGTGGATGTCGAAATGGGCTGTCGGTGTCCCTGGAGAGTCGGCAGAGCCCCAGGGTGCTCGGGCGGTACTCGGGAAGGGCCTCGGGGTGGGCGAACCCCCCAAGGGGGCGACGGGGCCTGCCGGCCCCAGTTTTGGGTCAGCGGCCCACAACCGCTGCCCCCGGGTGTCGCCGGGGGCCCAGGATGGGGCTGCTGCTGCCGCCCCTCTTGGGGGTTTGGTGGGACCCCCAGATGCACCTGGGGGTTCGACAGCCCCCAGGTGCATGTGGGGGTTCGACGGGCCCCCCAATGGCTGCCGGGGTAGGGCTGTTGACGAACACGATGTTCGATGAACTACTAGTGAACAAGCTCGGTATATGTTCGTTTACGTTCGTTCGGGAAGCTTAATAAACAAGCTTGAACAGATTTTTAGAGCTCGATTAGTAAACGAACAAAGCTTGAACATAATTGTGTTCGTTCATTTATGTTCATGAACAAGTTTGTTAAGTGATGTTCATGAACAAGCTCGTTAAGTGTTCGTGAACGAACATGTACCGAAAATAGTAAATTTAGACAAATACTATATTTTTTTACCACGCTTGGAATGGATGCTTGTAATGGGATTTATGGAGCTATTATGCTGGATTTGTTTGTTTTTGTCATGTAAATATTAAATCCTTTTATTTAATTGATTTAGTCATTGGCAATTATGGTTAAATATTATTATTCATGATTAAAAATTGACGTTCGTTTGTTTGTTTGAAAATTTGTACATAAACAAATTTGATTGTGTGTTCACGAACATGTTCTTGAACATGTTCACAAACAAGCTCGATAAGTCTAGTTAGCGAACAGAACGTTCGATGAACTACTCGTGAACAAGCTCGGTAAATGTTCGTTTACGTTCGTTGACATTCGTTCGGTAAGCTTTAACGAACAAGCTTGAACAGGTTTTTAGGGCTCGGTTATTAGTAAACAAACAGAGCTTGAACATGGATTTTGTTCATGAACAAAACCAAGCTCCCTGTTCAAGCTCGTTCAAGCTCGTTCGTCAACAGCCCTAGCCGGGGGCAGACAACCCCCGGTGGTAGGAATTCCGCCGCGCGACGGTGAAGTGGCTGGAAACGCTTCCCAATCTTCCGGATCCGCTGCGTTTCGCTGGTCGTATGGATACAAGCCATCATCTTCCGGAACCCCCTCGTTAAAGATCACATTTTTACCTTTATTTGTTGACAAATGCGGCTCCTTTTTTGCTTGGATCCATTTTAGGGTTGATGTTTGCAATCATCGCCGCTATGTCCATCATCATCTGTGACCTATTCGCCTCCATGGTTGCCATCAATCGTGCTTCGGATGCGGATGCGGATGCGACCGCGACGATCTCCGCGGTCTCCTTTTTGACCTTGTTAAACCCATCGGTCATTCGGTTCTCCATCTTCTCCACTTTCTCTTCCAACGCTTCGATCCGCTCCATAGATCGTGTGCTCGCCATGGATCTAGTGATTTGATTCCAATTTGATGAGTCTAGAGCTTTTTGTAGGGATAAAGGTGGGATTTTTATGGCTTTGGACTAATAAAACTAGGGCTTTTATGCGAAGAACAGATCTAAAATTACTAATAAATGCAGAAATAATTAATCTAAGACAAACGAACACTAAGAGATTGAAGGGAAAATTGTTCTAGGGTTCTAGGAAATAAAATACTTTTTAGACCAATTCTTCGATAACCATCCTAGGGCCGGCAGGCCCTTGTTTAAGGGAGGGATTAGCCAATTGTGAAATTACTAAACGACCCATCCTCGTAGTTACGAAATTACAAGTTTAGGACCGAGTCCGTGGTGGACCCAAGTCGCCTCCTCCTTTGATACACTTGAACCGGCCTCCTTGGCTCTATGGACTCGCGCGCCCTATCCAATTCCCGCGCCGCATCAGACACCTTGCAATCATTGCAGTCAGTCAAATGATAACAAAGTAGTAATTTTCAAAAATAGTTTTGTTGTGCCTTGGTTAAGGTTTAGTGTGCATTTGGATGTCACAGAATCATAAACGTTAACGCAAACACATTGGATCTAAGTGAATTCTGGAAAAGTACTTCATGATATTTCTTAAAAGAGTGTTTAGATGGGTAAAATAATATGAAAAACTGATAACATATTATTTTCAAAATTTCTATTCCAAGTAGAAATTTCTAATTTTGTGATTCTCTTGTGTAGTCACATGGATGCCTCGTTATTTTGAATTTGCAATTGTTCAAACCAAACATTCAAAGTCTCTTTTGATTACTTACAATTCTGTATCTTCCAATTTTATGAACATTATTAATCTGAAATGTTTTTCCATAACATCCAAATTCAACCTTAATGAATCCATTAATTGGTAGACAAGTTTTTATGTAAACAAAGGGAATGAGACTCTAATTTTATGTTTGTAGGCGTTGGGATGTGGAGGAATAACTTGAGAAGGAAAGATGAGATTTTGGAGTTATGAAGAAGTTACATGTACAGATACATAAAGAGAAAAAGATTAAATGATGAAGCAGGGAGAAAAGGCGGAATTAGGTAAAAATGAATCTGAAGAAAAAGTGGAGAAGCCGATAGGATTAACAGAGGATACGGAAATTTAAGAGACGACGTAAAAAATTGAAATCAGGAGGAAATTATGCAGACAATAATCATTGGAGCGATCATGTGAAAGGAATATGTAACTCCTCCCTTCATGGCTACTTAGATCTATAAAGCAAGGAGCCCTATGAAATAAATAAATGAAAAATAAAGGAGAAAATGGTCTAGCACTGTACAATGGAAAAGTTATCCATATATTTACACCATATGCAAACAACCCAAATTCTACTTGTTTTTTTCATTTTTTTCTCTTCTTTTTGCAATATTGTGGTCACACACATACGGTGGGACGGAGTTAAATAAGATTTGGGAAACCATTTCCAGTTAAGAACGATTTTCTAGGGTGCATAAAAAGAACCAAATATCTAAACTAGGATAGCATTTGCATTTATGCTAGTCACTACCTAGGAATATGCATATAGACATCCAACTAGCCAAAATGACATTTTTTTGACCCTAAACGATATGATATGGCCAAAAAATGGCTGCATCTTTTTAAGCTCATATCTGCTAATATGGTTCATTTTTTGTTATTTGACGTACTTTTACGTTAGAGTAGCATCTTAAATTCAAATTTCGTAGTATCTGAGATATTCATGACAAAGTTGTGGGATGAAGTGATGAAGAAAGAAAGTCAGCACAAAAAGGCCAATGGTAAAAAGTTTATGGCATTTGCACAGATGGAACATCAAGATGAGCCATATGCTGTTGGAAAGTTCCACTCATCACATTCCCTATTCTTCCAAGATTGCATGAATCAAAAATCGAATGAAAATTTACAGCCTAAACAAGTCGATGTTGGATTGGATATTAGATGCCTCGAATATTAATTTTGATGAAGATCAACCATTATACTTTATACTAACATGTTTAATGCAGTATGTATTAGGTGAAGCATATGTTCATGTGACAAGACTCAAAATTCTGTCTTTGTGACAATTGTACATTATTATTCTGCTTACATGTTATTGAGATTTATATTGTTGTTAACTAAATACTTCTCATCACCGTTTAATGTTTGGATGACCATCCACATGATCCAACAGTAAAAATTGATGAGGATAAGGTTCATTTGTTCCGACAGACTCTTCCAACTTCATTTGAGAATATAAAGACTACAATGTTAGTAGGCAAGAAGACTAATGATTGATGAGATGATAGCAGTGATCTTTTTAAAAAAAGAAGTTTCACATGCATGTGAAAGTTGAAGGAGAATGTGGAGCGCTTGTAGCAGAGAAAGGAAAAGGCATTCAAAAATAGTTTCAAACATCATGACCATACCAGCAGGAAATTGAGATTTCATAAAGATCTTAGCGAGAAGGAATGATATTGTGGGAAGAAAGGTCGTTTCACATTCAATTGTGCAAGGATGAGAAAGGACTAACATATTCTCAGGATGAGCCGAGCTTGTGGAAGCACTTTAATAGCGATGGAAGTATCCCCCGATGACGAAGTGCGTTTGAGTCTTGTGGTTGAAGGAAAAAAGATGGGACGTGCATGAATAATTGGTCGCTAGATTAAGGATACGCATATCTTGTGTTTGATGAATGAGTGGTTTTTATATGGTACAACCTAAAGAAAATGACAATGACTTCAGCTAATGGTAGCGTCATTAAGGCAGAAGAAATTGGCTCGTTGAGATTGAAGATATTTGATGGAAGTGAGAAGACGCTTGTAGACAAAAGGTATGCATTTATACTAAAGAAGAATGTCATCTCACTAAGAATGCTTGACCGAAATACTTTTAAAGTTATCAAGAAAAAAAGAGCAGTTGACTAGTTGGAGAGTGGTGTTGATCATGATGAAAGAATGTAAAAGCCCATTTAAGATATAAAAATACGACCTAAAAATCTCTTTCTATTTCTATTTTCTCTCTTTTTCTTTTCTTTTGCCAACCCAAATGACCGGCCCAATTACCTGGCCCACCCTCTAAATTAAAAATATCTCTCACCTACCCACACCCTCCCCGTCACATGACTCTCTCTCTCTCTCCAGATCTCTCTTTCTCTCCCAACCACTCTAAGGCGGCGACGAAGCTCTCTCCCCCCCCCCATTGTTTCTCTTCTCATTCCTTCGGCTAGAAGAAAAACCCCTTAGCAACTCAATGCCCCCCTCTCCTTGCTCCACCTCACGAACACGTGTCACGGCCTCCAAAAGTCCAACGCATCCTAAATCGTGCGGTTTCTCCACGATTTCACACTATTCCAATGCCGACTGTCTTCGTGTCAAATACACGGCTCTCCTGAGCACCACATGTCTCTTTTCCCCTCGATAAAAGCTCAGGTGAGCTTAGGGCTTTGGTTTTCAAGCTTTTTAAAAGGAATTTCAACTTTTCTCTTCAAATTGGGGTGTTGGTGTTCGGTTTTCTTCTCCTTCCACTACCGAGTAGTTGCAGCCATCCTTTAGCAAGGCGGCAAGTCTGTGACCTGATCCAGGGGTTTTCATCCCTGTCTTGAGTTTAGATGTGGCTTTGAGCCCTCTACCAAGACCGATGTGACTTTCCTTGGGTTCTTTGCCCTTAACTATGATCCTGGAGGCCCTTAGCCCTCTCCGTGACTCCCCTAGCTCTCCAGTTGTGACCATTTTTGGGCACCATACCTTTGGTCGTGACTGCACATTGGTTTTGCCCTTGTTATGACTTTTAATGTTAGTGGCTTATTGTTTTGGGATCTCTTTGGTGTTGGGTTGATGCATTGGATTGGTTGGTTGGTTGGTTTGGCCTTTAGACGTTGGATGTTGGCTTGATCGTTGGCCGCAAGCATAGTGCTGGTCTTCATGATGAAGTCAAAACTTGGCTTTGTCCCGTGATGTTGAAATTGGATTGCCATATGATTGTACAAGAAAAATTGGCCATTTAAGGCCGTTGGACTATGAGTTTATTGCATGTTGGATCACAAGCTTAATGCCGATGGATCATAAGGCTACTGCATGTCGGATCATGGGTTTACTACCTGTCGGGATCACAAGTTTATTGCCTATAAGATCATACGAAAACCATAAACATATAGTTATGACCCTTGGGTTGATCGATGATGAAAATTCTCTGAAATCGCCACAATTGTCCCTATCCCATTGTCTATCCCCCATATTTCTGATTGTTGCACTGTTTGCTACATGCAGATTAGCTTGTTTTAATAATTTAGCATGCTTGGAATATTTCACTTGTTACTTACCACTCATGTGATTCATGTTACAAGTGTAAATTAGTATAAAACATGTGTGCTCCATGATTATATGTTTGCATTGGTATAATACATGTTGCATGTTAAATATTTCATCAATTCAATTGCTACCTGCCACATGTTCCCTAGTTTTAATGATTACAGCACATCTTGCACAGTTTTCCATGACATTGAAAATATGAATATAATAAGTGTGCTATGAGAACCAAATGGAATTCGAATATCATTAGAATATATTGTTACTGTCTTGTTGAAACAACTCATTGGAATATCCTGTTGAAACACACTGTTAAAATAGCTTGATGGAATAGAATCTTGAAAACCTAATTGGACCTGAAATGGCATAGCACACCAACCTATGAACTAGTTTCAATGTGACCTTAAACCTAATCAAAAGCTTTACTTCCTAAATCATGTTTAAAAAATAAATATTGCCAACTTAGAACTACACTTGAACTATATCACCGAGACACTGAGAGATGTACACTTGACATACACTTGGCACTTCAGACTAACTGGGTTTTAGGATAAATCATATTAGTACGAGTGCAAGAGCGACTGGAGCCATGCTCCTATTGACATGACCACATCGGGTGTTCCGATCAGGTCACATCATGATTCATGAATCTGATGGACCCCTATTGGTATCGTCGGACTTAATTGTTGAGTCTCACCATGTTACTCTTTTGGACCCATGGCCCATCATGTTCCAACTTTGAGCCCGGCCCGTATGAGTGCTTCCGTGGTATGAGGTGGACTCCTGGTTACTTACTGTACTCTCCAATATGATTCACAACCTAGAATTGGCATAACTGATAGGACCACGATAGTACAATATTAAATTATTAACTGAGTTGCATGCATGTCTTACTTTTCAGTTACTGCATGTTAAATAGTAATTCTACTACTTGTTTTCAGTTACCGTTTACTAGTTAGTTTTATTTATGCTCACCTAAATGTTTAAGTTCCAAAGTTCTAGATATACTGTAATTTATCCACTGACACACTGACAGCTCTTCGTTTTGTTGCACCGTTGAGTGCTGAGGCAGAGAAAGATGGGCCCTTGGTGTTTGAGGATACAGACTTTGCAATGGAGATCGTTGATTTCTGATCTTCATGTAGTGAAAGTATCCATATTGTATCTTTTAGATGTATTTTGTTAGTATGTGGATACTATGATGCAATCGACTTTGTAAACTCGCAAATATATATGAATGAAACCTTCCTTCAGCATTTGGATGGATCTCTACTCGCGGTCTAAATTGTTTTCACTGGTTAACTGCAGGACATGTCACTCCTTGTGAAACATGCTTCGACGCTAGGTTGCGGAGCGTAACAAAGAACAAAGACTGTCTGTAAACCTTTATCGTTCAGTTAAGAGGCTTCATGCAGACAAAGCATATTAAGCGAGATAAAACATCAATGTAACAACGGTTAAAAAGTAAAAATGACAAAATAGGTACAGTATGTTGAATCTAAAGATGAAGAGAATTTAAGTTTATATGGAGATTGTTGGAATAACGCCAAAAATTTGGATTTCAAAATATCTAATGTGTATGTGACGAAGTCGTAAGCTAAAATGGCGAAAAATGCCAACACAAAAGGGCCAATTTCAAGGAGTTTCATCTACATAGATATAATCTAAATATAAACCATGTACGGTTAGAAAGTTCAATTCGTCAACTTTTCAACTAGTCTAACATTACACAAATCAAATATTGGCTGAAGAAATTACGGCCAAATAAGTCAAGCATGCCAGGCTGTTCAGATCAAGTCTCAAGAATTGAGTTAGAATCTATAAGATGAGTATGAGTTCTAATAGAATTATTGAAAGGTGTGCATTTCTGATGTAATAAGGATTCTTGAGACTTGAAAATCAAGAAAGCTAAAACAATATAATGAAAGCAATTGTTGTCATAAAATAAAGACCGATCAGAACAAAAAGCAAGAGTTCTTGTGCACTAACTTGTTCTTACATTTTAAATGATTACTATTTTATCTTCTCTATGTAATTTTTATTAATATAGTGCAATATTTGTAACAATAATAAAACTACCTACTAATTTGCACTTGTTCGGTGTTTAAATTTGCTCCGCCAGCACAGTTCAAATAATCTTGGATGGTAATTGAAAAGGCTGTGTTTCCCTAACTTATAAATACATGTTTGGATTTAAATTATATACTTAAATCTATTTATATAAGTTTATTCTCTCCAATTAGTTATGCTTTTATATCTTTACATGACACAATAAAATTGAGGAAATAAAAGAAAAAAGCATGCTGATAACTACATAATAAATAGACAATGGTTGTTGAGCAAAGGATACTAAGTCATAACATGGTTTCACCTTAAAAACTTTCCGTAACTTGTATATCGTCTTAAATAGTCACTTGATAAAGTTGATATCCAAAATGCTGATTCGATTCGTTCCATTGGAATTGCACTGTTTTTTATATTATTGCTACTGTCTCTATTTTGACATTGTTTGCTACTTTCTCCTTGATATTGCTTCTTATTTTTTTAACATTATTATTGATGCATGTTGCTATTACTTACCACTATTGGATTTTTATTTATTCCAATAGCTACTTAAGCTATTGCAATAGGTGCAGTTATTATCAATATACTAGTCATTACCCGTGCCCATAGGGCACGGTTTATTTAATGGCTGAGTTTTTCTCCCCCACAAATTTCAAATTCCCCCAAATTTCAAGTTTTCCCACAAAATTTCAAGTTTCCCCCCAAATTTAAGTTTTCCCCCAAAATTTAAGTCCCCCCAAAATTGTCATTACCACCTAGGACAAACTTGACACGTAAGACAAAGCTTTGTCCTAGTAGGATAAGATTCAAAATCTTCATAGAACTGGAAAAAAATGGCCGGAAGGGGTGAGAATAAAAAGTGTGGGTGTGTGTGTGTGGAGGGTCCATAGGCAAAAATACAAAAACCGGGTTTGTATGTGAAAAATTCCACACCTCCTCTTTTATCCCTCAAAATCTCATCTCTTATATTTTCTCTTATTCAATTTCCCTGTTTTATATAATAGATATCCAAATTCTCTTATCCAATTTCTCATGTCCAAATTCTCTTATTAATTTCTCTTGATAACATCCGTCTTTTATATAATAGATATCTCTTATCCAATTTCTCTTGTCCAATATCTCTTATCCAATTTCTCTTGATAACATCTCTCGTTTGTAATATAGATATCTCTTATCCAATTTCTCTTGATAACATCACTCTTATCCAATTTCTATTGTCCAATATCTCTTATTCAATTTCTCTTGATAACATCCCTCTTTTATAATATAGATATGTGGTAGTTGTAATCAATGTTTAGAAAATTAGTTTTGGTTTTGTTCCTTTCAAAAACTTTAATTTGAACATGTTAGGTAGTTTTGATGGTTTCATTTTGAGTTTCGATTTCAAATTTAATATATTTGTATGTATGTATATGTGTTTGTTTGTTTGTAGTAGTTGATTGTCATTAGGATATGTGTGTATGATGTAGGCTATACTTAGATGTCCTTGTAGAACCTAGGTTGTGATGAAAATTTTGTTTTGTGAGATTTTTAGGTAGATTCTAATCAATTTTAATAATTTCAAGAGTTATTCATAATAAACAAGTTAAAAAGTAATATGTTACAAACTCAAAGAATTACACGAAGTTTGTTAATAAAGAAGAATATGTTCAAATGGGCTTTGGGTTTAAACATCCAAAGCCTGTTTGGCTTAAACAACACTATGTTAATAACATGTAAACCTAAAACTTATTTAATTAAAAACATAGCCCTACAAATAGAATATCACATCCCCAACTTTCTATTGGCAGCCTCATTTATGTCATCATGTTGATAAAAGTGGTTGGAGGTTGATCAAAGAAAAAGCTAAAGGCGACTGCAAGCTATCAGGTAAACTCTTTATATCCATCTATGATTTTATATCCCACTCTTTCTATCTCTTTGCTCTATTTACAAGTAGCTGAAGGGGTTTTTTATCATTATTTCTTTTAGTAATTCCTTGAGGGCTTTTGCTTATATCATCATCATAGCATACATCCGGGAAAAAAA
Organism: Scilla litardierei; assembly: GCA_030789695.1. Classification (NCBI taxonomy): domain Eukaryota; kingdom Viridiplantae; phylum Streptophyta; class Magnoliopsida; order Asparagales; family Asparagaceae; genus Scilla; species Scilla litardierei. The sequence continues at coordinate 221,220,592 of CM061134.1, read as the reverse complement.
TTGGCCTGACTTCATAGACTCAATAGAAATAGAAATTTCTATATAAGTTCATGTTTATAAGAATGTGACAAAGTATCGTGCCGGCTGTTACAAGCCTATTATACAACGATCCTCCTTTATCTAAATTTTTCTTTTTATTTGTGTGTGTGTGTGTTAAATTTTGCTTTTGGGGGTTTTCGGGGTTTATCAGCTGAACTCAATTTTTAATGCTTGTTTGTACCATTTCCTTTTGATGAAATGACCAAAATCTATATTCACGACTGTAGCGGAACAATCAGTGGGTAATAGTAGATTTCATTCTTAGAACACGGGTAATAGTAGATTTCATTGTTAGCTAGAGAAGAGAAGTGAAGTAGATGATGATGATGAATGGAAGAGGAAGAAATGAAGTTTTTTCACTGTTCACGTAATTCTATATCTTGTTGGATGAGATTAATAATCATATGGTGTTTGATATATGATTATGATACCTATATCATGGCTTATATTGTATTAAAAGTTGTTCGAATATATTGTTTTCTAACAGTTTGTGATTCATGGCATGGCTCGCACAATTTTAAATTTGAATGTAGATTTTAAGCTCCAATAAATTTTTTAATGATTGTGATGCCTTATCTTTGGATGATAATTATGATTCTATGATGTTATGTAATGATTTGTGATGTCACGGTCATAGCCTATTGTATTGAAAGTTGGAGGTGACTTTAAACTCCTGTGATATTAAATAGTGGGCTATTCCTATCTTTTTAACATTCCAAACAATTCAAGAGAATTTTTAAATGAGAGCCATTGATACGTATGGCTTGTGGTCTGGTGGGTCTTTTAGAAAGTTATTTTCTTTCTTGGTTTGGAAATTCCTGCTGGTTATGTAACAGATGTTAAAAATGATAATGTTTAAAGTGTAGAAAATGTAAGCCAGTATTACAAATCTTGGTAGTTTATTTCCCCAACTGTAAGGATTTCAATCTGAACACACATGGTACAACGCTATGGATGCAAAAGGAATGAATCTTCATAAGTGCAATCGTTCAATTATTCCCAAATCTTTTGGTCAACGGAAGAAGCATACTGCCAAAATATGGTTTACGGATTTCTTTTAAATGTGAGCGAGTGCCTGCCTAGGGGACTCCTTAGTACTTAGTATTTCCAAAGTGTGAATGCTTTTAGCCATAACATATCATGGTACATGTTTCAATGGATAAACTTTCATGCAGAAATTTATTCAATTCCGATAAAGTGAAAACGATTTAATTCACAAGAAACATTGTCTCGTGCGATCTGTACCATACATTTCCAATTTTCCAGTAGTATGTTTTCCTTGAAAACAGATGATATTACTTATAACAGAAGCCCGTTATTGTTTAAAAAACAGAAGCAGCCGAGCAAAGTAAACTAGTACACCAACATATGCAATGTCTGATTTACACTGCGCCCTACTTCTTTCTTTATTATAAAATTAGCTACCATGGCCCCCCATCTGATAGTATATCGATAGGCAAATGATGCATCTCTTATTCTGCTACACTGTATTAGGTTATGTGAGTATGTTGAAATAGAATCAAAACATTGTTGCATGATTAGGGATGTAAAGAGTCACTCGATCGATGTCACATTTGAATTACAGCTCTTACGTTCTGCTAAGACCACTGAAGTTCTCATTTTTATAAGGCATCAAAGTCACATGAACAATTAAAAACTAAAGTCAGGGATCCGAACCCAGAACCGATGGGAGATAGCCTCGGCCCCCGTGCTGGCTGCCAACGCGGCGGCCCCGGGCTGATCACCGGCATCCAAGAAATTCGGATCGTTCGCGCACGAGGCGTCCGAGCACAACCTCAGCGCCAGCGCCAGCTGCATCTGGTACGTCTCCTCGGCCTGCTGCGCCCAACTCTTGGCCAACCCCGTCGCCGCCGCCCCGGACCACGTCCTCTCGTCTCCGGCTGCGGCGGCTATCGGGTTGAATGCAGCGTCGCGGTCGATGTCGACGGTGTGCGTGGCGGAGGATATGGTGGCGGGCATGTAGAAGTCGCCACCGCCGGAGATGGAGCTATCGGCGAAGGAGGAGCCGCTTGATTGCCGCTGCAGGGGGAACATTTGGGGGAAATTGTGGGAGGATCGGGTTATGGTTTGGGGAGGGGAGTCGAATTTGGGCGGAAGAGGAGGCACATGATCGTCAGCGTACTGGCTGAGGAGAGAGTAGGTCGGTCGCCGGCCTGTGATGTCCATCAAGCAATTTATTCTGCGGTTTACTTTGATCGAAGAAGGGGAGATATTTTCCTCTGGAGTTGATACGCGCACCGCCCGTTTTACTCGCGTGCACTAAGAATACCACTAGTTACACACACATAGCACTTATTTACATGCTTGCCATTCAAATTTACTCAACGCCTACAACCACTCAAAAATTTCAAACCTGTCCTTAGGTGTGCGATGTGGGTAAAACTGCTGCGACCGCCAGGAGCGGCGACACCGCGATCACCTCCAACCTCTCCAGCCCCCTCTTTGTCTTTCCCAGTCCCCTTCGTCATCCCCTCTCCTCCCACAACCCAGCCCCTCTCCTTCCTCCGAAAACGCAGACCCGACCAGGGATGGCAAAAAGAGCGGGCAGGTATGGATATGCACTATCCATACCAATACCCGCTCAATTTATCCATACCCATACCTGTGATGGGTAAATTTTTTACACGTGTCCATACCCATCGAGTATACGGATACTCGTGGGTACCAGTTACCCACTCGATATGGGTATGGATATGTTGCAAGATGTATGCCTTCGAGGCAATCTTTTTCCGTGTATCTATACAAACATCTTGTTCAAAATTACAGTAAGCTGTATGTTAATAATTTATCTAAGTTAAATCATAATGTAGCTATCATTAGAAATTAACGTAAGTAAAGTCCTGGGGCTTGATGCAAGGTCAAACATGAATCGAGATGAGTATCTCGATCATGGAGAAATACTTGACATCTGTAGCATAAGTCTAAACGGGTTCATGGTCGTAGATGTTTCAAACAAAGGATATCGAAACATCGAATAGACCATTGTGGCTTAGTCTTCATCGTATAGCGGTGACAATGATCTCGTGATCGTTTGACTTGGCGAAGTCGAAGACGAGCCACATGTGCTCATTGGAGAATGAGTTCACTGAACGACCCACAAGAGTTATCATATGGTTATATTGACCAACCTGTCAATGATACCTCTTAGTGATGATAGGCAAGTTGGTCTTTTGACTTGAGGTCATTGTACGAACCTGTGCGTGAACGGTGTCACGTAAATCACTGACCTAGCTTCGAGTCAAGGCCTGTCGAAAGGTCGTTGGTCGGGTGACATTTGAAGCGTACGAGGAGAGGAATGACCAAGATAGGATTCGTCTCTCCCGGTCAATGGAAGTTAGTGTCGTAGTGTTAGTTCGGTCTTTAGTGAAAACTATGGCCAGAGTATGTTGGAAGTTGTCCAACATTATTTGAATAAATATCGATGGAAACTAACCGGATTCGAGTTATTGGGGTTGACAGTTTGACCGTACCTTAGACTTGAATTAAATGACATAGTTTAGACGAAGACACTAAAACTGCAGAATTCATCACGGACACAGACAGAGTGGTCCCGACAATACTCATGTCGATAAGTTAACCACATAATATGATACTGAAATAGGGACGGCAACTGCTGCTCGTGGTAACTACCGTGTGGGTCTTCGAGCCCAACCCGTAGTAGGATCATGTTGTAGGGTCTCACACAGAGTGCGACCTTCGCCTAGTAATAGGTAGAAACATTAGGGAGAATATGCATTTGATGCAAGTGATAGAAAATTGCATTTGATGCGGATGATGTTATTAAGCTTAGATTATGGACTATTTTGCATATGATGCAAAACTGAGTTAAATGTGTCGTAAATTGTTTTCACCAATATTTAATGAAATAAACGCATGGAGAGGGTTATTTGTAGGACGGAACGTCCCGGTGTAAACACAGGTTCGAACGGCGTTCAAATCGGACAAATGCAAAAGATATGCCCAAAACCGTCTAAAAGACACTATAGGCCTTGCCCATGCCCAAACTGGGCATGGGTTAGCCCAAAACTGCCTCGGGCCATCCAAGGCCAAGCGGCCTGGACCTGGGCGCACTGGGCACCAGGCCCAGGCGCCCTGGGCCTGGGCGCCTGCCTCCTGGCACCGAGGTACGTGGCGACTGGGCACCCGGCCCAGTCCCAGGCGCCCTGGGCATGGGGGCAGGCCCAGGCCCAGGCGCCTGGGCACCTGGCCAAGGCCTGGGCAGCGCCCAGGCCGGCTGGGCAGTGGGGCCCACACCTAGGGTTTCGAACCCTAGGTGCAGCATTTTGGGTGACGGCTGATTTTGGATGAAAATCAAGTTTTAGGCTAATCTTTGGACAATCAATTGGAGGGTCAAACGTGTTGGGGTTTTGGCGGACCCCCAGAGCTCGGATCCGTATCCGTCCTAAGTCGGACGGACCACGGAGGCACAAAAGCGCAGCGGAAAAACCAGAAATCAAATTTCTACACTAGCTAAACTATTTAGCTAGGCTCTGGGGAGCCAGAACCTAGCCTGATCTATGCCGACTTGGAGTGGGTCTGACCACCCCAAGAAGGATCTACACTAGAAGCGACTAATTAAAAAATACACTAGAAAACGCTTAACCACATACCCGGAATCTTGGCCCTGGAGCAGGCAAGATGTACCGCACCGTCTTGAGAAGCTCCTCGTAGCCGAGCCGCGTTGACCCGATCTCCCTGAGCCGCCTCGCACCCTCGCACCGATCCGCCCGAGCCGCTTTCGCCTCCGAGCCGATCACACGCGGTAGAAAGTTTCACTTGAGAAGAACCCGCGTCTTAGACGTCCGGATCAGATCCAAACCCCCTTTGTAGTCGTGCTAGGACTACTCCGGAGAATAGGAAAATAGAGAGAGAGAGATTAGTCGCGGATCGAGCTTGCTCTAAAAATCTGGAGCTACCCGATCGTTGACTGGTGTGTGTTTCAACGAGGAGAGTGCACCCCTATTTATATAGGGAGTGAGCACTCAACTTCTCGTTGCGGGCAATGTGGGACAATTCCCATGAAGAGAAAAATTCAATTAAGCCATTTGGCTTAATTTCAACTTTAAAGTTAGCCTTTCACAAAGTCAAACTTTAACGAATTAATTCTCCTCACATACTAAACTTCAGACACCAAACAAGCTATCAATCAGAAAAGCTTGGAATGGTGATCGCGTAGGAACTGACGGTGACGAATTTCGACTTCGTTTGACCCCTCAAACAATTGCTCAAAGTTTAGCAATTTTCACAAAATTCGTAGCCGTCATTAGGGGTTTCAAAACCCTAATTTTGACTTAAGTTGCGGGCGCGCCCGCTAGGCTTAGCGGGCGCGCCCGCACAAGGGAGCAAGGGCGGGCCGCCTGCTACTGCAGCGGGCGGGCGCCCGCTGTAACAACCCTAGTGTGCAAATACTAAGTAATCGTTAAATTCATCCAAGTTTCTCGTACATGTGCACACCAATCCCGGGGAATGGAGAGATTTGCAAATTGCCCCTCGATTTTTCATTTATACCCAAATGAGGGTATCATTGCAAAGTTTGGGCTTAAGGCAAATTTCTTTGAGTCAAGTGGTTATTGTGCATAAAGGGGAGTAAGATATTTGCAATGGCAAACTTGTAATCAAACAAGCAAGTTGGAGGGTTTTTTTTTTCAAAAAAAAAAGAGAGAGAGAAAAAGAAGAAAATGAAAAATGAGTATGGCACCATGCCATGGCTAGTACACCTAACCCCCCCCATCTCTCCCCTCACCCTACACCATAACCCCCCCCCCCCACCCTACTCCCTTCTCCTAAATCCCTTTTCTCTCCCCCTCTCTCCATTATTTTTCAGCACATGACTGAAATTAGCTGGGAAAAAAGGAAAGAAAAAGAAGAAGAAGAAGAAGAATAGGAAGAGGAGAAGGAGAAGGAGAAGGAGAGGGCTACTACTCAAACCATCAACCATTCTTGAAGCTCCTAAGAGGTAGGAACTCTTCACTCTCCTACTCTAATTATAGATGATGGAAAGCATCTTATATGTATGAGTTTTCTCTGAAATTTTGGGAAGAATGTTGTAGAACTAGGATTCTTGATGCATGCCTGAAATTTGCTGAAACTTTATCTGAGTTCTGGGATTAATTTGCTATTGGGAATTATCTGAAAATTTTATATGATATGTATCTCGTAGTTATGAGCAACTTTCATGTTCATCACTTTTTCTGATTCGAACTGGAAGTTGGGGTAAAAATTCGAATTGTGCAACATGTCAGGAATTCTGTCAAGCTGTACACATTTCAGTAAAACGAGCACCACTACCTGCACACATCTTGGATTTTGTTGATTTTGGTCTTTTTGGAAAGCTAACAAGTTTTTCTCAAAGTCTAACGCGATTTTTATATTGAAATTCTGGCTAGAATAGGCCCAAAATTGGCTTTGAACACAGACACATAAATCTGTCTGAAGAACAGTTTTGACATCCTTTACCAAATAATTCACTATAAATCTAATACTTCATATTTTTGTCTGAAATTTTATGGGTGAACTCAGAACTATAATATCTCAAACTTTCATTCTTTGATATTTGTCAAATTCGCAAAATAAATGGGTTAAAAATGCTGTTTTTCCTTCTGTTCATGCAATTTCAGTATGTTGAAGGGTGTTGGGTGAAATTGGACTTGTGTGATATTGCTAATTTTTCACTCCAAATGCATGAATGATGTTGATGCATGTATGTAAGATTAGTTATGTTATTTGTTACAAAAATTGGTGACATAATTCTCTTCATTTATGTGGCGCTCATTATATGTTTGTTAAAATGCCTGAATGAACTTAAGATTGAAGAAACTTGGAAAATGGCATTGTTAATTGTGTGACATGTATTACCCACGAGGAATTGTATATGATCAATGAGGTTATGATGCATGGCTTATGGAGCATGCTAGTTTGTTGTGAATATATTGATGAAAAGAATGAATTTGGACATCATTTACATACGTCATTTTACATGCTCAATACCCTATGATTAATGATTAGCTAAAAGATAACCTAGGGATATCTTGTTCCACTCGAAGTGGGCGAGGACCCTAGGAGGGTTGGGGGAAACCAAGGTAACGAGTGGACATGCGGGGATGGACTGCTGGGTTGTGGACCACTCCTGACGAGCCCTCAGCGGCGGGGAGTTGGTGCGGTTGTGGTTGAGTTGGTTGTGTTGGTGAACGGCTTCTTTCGTAAGAGCTTGTCTCGGGAAGTCGTAGCATTCCACCCACCTTACCAGGTGAGGTCCAGTCCCCGATGTCTGACCCGTTACTGAGGTTTCGAATTCATGCATGAAAACTAACCTATAAAGAAAAAACCAGTAACTCTGGAATGTGATGCCTTTTCCTTTGTTGTGATTCCTCGTTGTGCACTATGATTAGAGTAGTAGAGTTGTTGAGTTCCTACTGGGCACGCTGTGACGTGTCCTTCCCCTACAGGTTCAGGTACTTGTTCTCTGGCGGCAGGCCCGGGAGTGGAGACCCTGGAGGGCAGCTTGTCTCAGCAGGGTCCGTAGTGTTGTGGTCAGTGTGGGTCGCGTGGTGTAGTCTTGGGTTGTGTGTGTGTGATGAACGCAGTGTTGTACCCATGTTCCCTTTGTACCCCGTAGGGTTGAGTTGTACTTTTGTGGGAGCTTTTGTTGTTGGGGTTGTACAGTGGACTTGTGCGGTACTGGCCATGTAGTAGCGGTGCTCTGTGACTCTTGGATGTTCTGTTCGTCGTATTTTACTTTACTGCCTGTGTTGTAGTGTCTTGTACTATCTTTCTGTGTTGGAGCTGTACTGTTGTGTTAATCGTTCAGTCTGTACTTTACTGCCTGTGTTTCCTCAGCGTTTGTAGTGGCCTGCGTGACTTTGGTGTGTACTTTAGCGCTTGGTACTCTAATACCGCGGCTTGTCACGGCGAACCTCCCTATTTTGGGCAGCGGGGCGTGACAGGTTTTGTGGTGGCCCATGCAGGTCCGCGCCCACTGCGATACGCGTAAAGGGAACACATGTAAGGCTCCAAAATTTCAGTACACGACACTAATGCATTTGTTCTATTTCTCGCCTGCAGATGGAAGGTGGGAACGGGAGTTCCGGCGGGACCGGAACATCTGATGGTGGGATTGGCCCAGCCGGTGATGTGCAGTCTTCGGGTGACAGGACCTCAGAGTCAGCCCTGATGGCTAAGGTCCTGATGGGCATTTTAGAGCACATGGGTCAGATGGAGGAGAGGGCAGTGGCGCCGAAGCCGCCGAGCTACAAGGAGTTCAGGACACTGCGTCCGCGATACTTCTCAGGCAGGGAGAGTAGCCTCGAGGTAGATGAGTGGCTGCGGCACACTGAGGATGATCTGACGATGTGTCGGTATCCCCGAGACGGTTAGGTAGAGTTGGTGAGGCGCCAGTTGACCCATCAAGCTAGAGACTGGTGGGAGGCTCAGGAGAGGCGACTGAAGTGGAACATTGCTTGGGAGACCTTTCGGGAGTTGTTTGAGGCCAAGTTCATTCCAGAGGCAGTGAAGGACGAGTTGAGGCAGAGATTTGAGCATTTGACTCAGGATGGGAGGACGGTGGATGAGTATGATGCAGAGTTCTCGTTGCTGAGCAAGTACGCGCCAGAGCTTGTAGCGACGGATGCCATCAGAGCCAGGCGATTCCGCAAGGGACTAGACGTAGAGTTTCGGGCGGCCATGTCTACTCAGGAGTTATTGACTCAGGAGGCCGTACTGCGGGCTGCCAGACAGCATGAGACCCACCTACGGAGTGTGGGGAGGCCACCAGCCAGTGGTGGGAGACCAGTTGCTCAGCAGAGGACTGCACCTGGCCCAGTTCAGCGGGTGACATTCAAGCGACCGGGGGCTCCACCTCCGGCACAGAAGGGACCTTCATGCTACAGATGCGGGAAGCCAGGGCATGTGAAGAGAGACTGCCGAGTTACGAATGCCAGGTGTTATACATGTGGAGAGCCGGGACACATTAGCAGATTTTGCCCACAGTCGGGTCATGCCCCAGTGCCGCCGGCGTCAGCAGCTGTCCGGCCTACACAGCAGAGACCTCTTCCACCACTGCCTCAGCGGCTTGCCCTTCCGGCACCGTCAGGATCGAGACCGTCTGCACCGAGAGGACCCCCTCCACCTCCCCAGCAGCGACGAGGGAACCAGGGGGCAGTTCCTCCACCGAGGCGGCAGCAGTACACCATGACCCTAGTAGAGACTTCGGAGGGTGCTAGTCGAGTGATCACCGGTATGAATCTTGCCCCTATGCAGTCTATTAGATTGAGCCTCAGTTATTCTATTTAGCTAGTTGGCTGAGTTTTATTGTTGTGATACTTAGGTATTGTTAGATTAGCCTCCTACCCTGCTATGTCCTTATTTGACACTGGAGCGTCACATTGTTTTATGTCGAAGAAGTTTGTGACGCAACACTCCATAGTAGTTGACACCTTTGCTGCTAGTTGGAATGTTCACACCGGAAATGGGGTTATTTGTAGTGTCTCTGGGATACGGAACTGTCCTGTTGAGATCGGGGGACGAGAGTTGTATTTAGACTTTTTGGTGATTGAGTTACCCGACTATGAGGCAGTGTTTGGAATGGATTGGTTGGGGATGTTCTATGCTAACATAGAATGTAGACTAAGGAGGGTAGTTTTTCGGATCCCTGACCATCCAGAGTTTGAGTTTTGGGATGGTAGTAGCGAGCTTGAGCCCTTGAAGTTTCGAGCTACGGTCGTGGAGTATTTGGACATGGAAGCAGAGCCCGTGTTACCAAGGGTTGTTGAAGAATTTCCTGACATTTTTCCAGATGACATCTTTGGATTACCCCCAGATAGGTCCCTGGAGTTTACTATTGATCTGATTCCAGGCGCTCAACAGATAGCGATGGCTCCATACCGTATGGCCCCATCGGAGTTAGCTGAGCTCCGCAATCAGTTGACCGATTTATCTGATAGGGGATTGATTCGCCAAAGTGTGTCACCGTGGGGAGCGCCAGTGTTGCTTGTGAACAAGAAGGATGGATCTCGGAGGATGTGCATTGATTATCGGGAATTGAATAAGGTGACGGTGAAGAACCCCCAAAAGGGCATCTTCCGATGAATTGCTCCCAAAAGGAGAATTCATTGAGTTATATTAGATATTTTTCCCGGTGAATTGCTCTCAAAAAGAGAATTCATTGTGATATATTCATCAACCAAATTAATACGAATCGTCGATCCTAACGAACCCATACCATGTGCATACTCTTTATAGGTATTTTCGTACACGTATTTCTATGTTTATATTGTTCACGTGTTCACATCACCATCCCTGTCATCATTTGTGAAGTGGTTAGTTTCTTTTCGTAGGCTTTCTATTTGATTTGAATTGTGGTTGCAACAGATTTCTTCCCGTGGATTCGACATCTGGACTCCCAGATTTTACTACTTGTACGGACTCTTGCACTTGAGAGAGAGCACCTTTTCGGAGCCCACCAAGTTTTTGGCGCCGTTGCCGGGGAGGAATGGTTTGTGACTACGGTTTATTTCATTTAGAGGACCTCCGGTGAGATCTTTCCACTTTACTGTACATAAACTTATTATTATTATTATTATTTATTTTTATTTTATTTTATTTCAAAATGGAATATATGAACTTCTATTGCACAAACAATCTTTATGATGCACGATATGCTAATGCACACAAACATAGGATGGAAAAGCTCAAGATTGTAAATTTTAATCAAACTGATTGTGAAACTTTCTTTCAGGCCTGGAAAAGGTTCACAAATATCGTATCGAGCTATCTGCAGCATGGTTTCACAAATGAAGAGCTTATGGAGTTCTTCCTAGAAGGACTACAACCTCAGCTGCAGGAATTATTGGGAAGCATGACGCCAACAGTGGCGTGGGAATACATGGAGTCTCTGCAAGAAAACGAAGAAACCGTGGAAGAGACTTCAGAGAGCGATTCAACGGAGCCTTCGTGCCTCGATCAAGAAGAGCAAAGCGTAGACGTACCTTTGCAATCCTTGAAAGAGGAAGCTTATCTGATTATTCAGACACAGGAGGCCACATCCCTTCAATTCCAGGAGAATTTCCTTGCTCGGATTCGGCAGATTCAAAATTCCATTGAAAATCTTAATTTGATTGCCGCTTGCTTAGAAGAAGGTAATGCTTTTGAAACTCGATTTCAAGAATCTAATACGAGTTCATCTTCTATTGCAGGAATACCGAGCGAGGACACGAATATAAATACCCACATGGCAGGAAGTGTGTGCAAAAGAGAGGGTGAGCTAGCAATTTTGGATGAACGAGAGGAGGAGACAGCTAGGGAAAAGGGTTTTGAGATTATCGCCATGGAGTCAGAACCATGCCTTCCTCCAGTTTTGTCCCAAAATCATTTATCCCTCTCCACAACGATCGAGCATCGTACAGAGAGTAGTGCATATCTTTCAGGGAGTAGTCGTCAACTTATTTTAATTTCTTTCACTTATTTTGATGACTACATTTGGAATAATTTTATTTCGAAGAATTTTAAACTAAAATGGATTGACGTGACTCATCTCTTGCAGGATATAGGTGGACATCTTATAGAGATGCTGGGAGTTACGTTGCTGGGATCCAGTTTAGTCGTTGGAGGAAGAATAATCGCCGAGGAGCGCAAGGAGCAAATTGAACAACTTCCTCCACCATCAAAGATTCGGGATCCGCCATTTGATCACGGTGTGTTCTTTCCAGTAGTGTAGTTTTTATATGCTTTCTAGGTTGCTTGCTTGAATAAACTCGTACCCCTTCCGACATTGAGGACAATGTCCATCTTTAGTTGGGGGGTGTGTATGAGACCTTAGGATTTTTTTTGAGAAGAATAAATCACCAAATCTCATCTTTTAAAACTCCTTCATATGCCTCAAATGCGGATGATTATACATTAATTGTGTTCTAAAAATTGTTTATGGCTTGATTAATTATTTTTCCTTCATGGAATTGCCGTTAATATGCTATACATGAAAATTTTCAATTTCCATGATTAATATCTCGAAATAGTTTGAATATATTTCATGCATGCTATTGTGATGAAAAAGCTTAAGTATACACGATTCATTAGAATAGTTTTCAAGTTGAAGAGGAATTTGGCCATGGTCGTTAATGTGTATGTTTGAAAAAAAAATGGGTGTTGAGTTGCTTACAAAGAAAGAAAAAAAAAGAGAATGAAAAGAATGAAAAATGAATGATGAAAAATGAATGAATAAGTATGTCACTAATAAATAACTTGGTTGGCTCGAGTAGTACAGTCCGAGGGGTCCTTTTTGGCCTAATGCCCTATTATCGTCTGATTTGGGAGCCATTGACAGGAAACTCACTCATTTGATGGAGCGATCCAAGTTATACTTTTTTCTGCGAATGTTGCTTGATGCGCGTTACGCGGAACGAATAAAAGAAAAGAAATGGTGAATATACTAAGCAACTTCAATACCCATGTCTTGAATGATTATTTTGATAGGCCAATTCCTTGGAAACAAGAAAACTAGTATATAACGACGTGTTATACTTTCGCTTGCGCAAAACGATGCTTGCATGTTATTTATTCATACTAAATTAGAAAAAATTTCATGTGATTGATTTTGTTCATGGATGTGTATATTGATGGCCAAGACCATGTTGGAATGCGTATTATTGAGCCATGCCATAAGCAATTCGAAAGAACTTATTGTTTTATTGATCGTCCGTATTTATCGCTATTTTTGCTAGAGACTAGCAAATCGCTAGTTGAGGGGTGTGATTCGGGTTCAATATTACATATTTAACCCCCCATTTAGCCCTATTTTGTGCTCATGTGATGCTAAATTCATCTTTAATTCATACGTATTTTCTACACATTTATTTATTAGAGAAAACACATTATTTGAGCACAAAACATCAATTAATGGACTATTTCTGCACTTTTTATATTTTTCCTAGCACCGTCTCGATCTCACGATTCCAACGAATATTTATTTGTATTTTTCTGAGATCTGTGCTAATTACTGTGTATTTTTGAATGCAAAATACTATTTAAATGGAAAAATACGCAAGGAAATACGTTTATACGGTAGCCGCACGAATATTGGCGCATACGTGGCCTTCTCGTTGCCGCACGATCGTGATCGAACGGTAACCGCCGCAGCGCCGATAGGCGGGCTACGTGGCCACTTGTTGGCCGTTGATTGCTCATCGAACGGACTGAAGTAACTCCAAGATGCAGGGCGACGTGGAGAGCTGTAGGCCGTCGATCTTGGATCCTACGGTTCACATCTTCTCCGCATCAGCCTCAGCTTGCGACAAGTTGAGCGGGAATTTGAGGCCACGTGGCAGCATCGCCTGCATTCCCCGCTTCATCCGACGGGTGCTAGCGAAGCCAATTCAAACGCGAAGACGAGAAGCGGACGACCTTCGCGGGACACGTGGCGCGTTCCAATCCATTCGATTCCAATCCAACGGCGCCCGCATCTCCCGCGTTTTGAAATCGAAGTTGCGTTCCAAGGGACGCATGGCACAAATCTAGCGAGCTGCCGATCGAACGGACGGCCGATATCATCCTCGAGATGAATTCGGACGCAGCTGCGGGGCGATCGATCTCCGCCGCTCGTAGGTCAATCCGACGGTCAGTAGCAAATCGGAAGCGGGCGCGGAGCTTAACGGGCGGAGCGCGAGTTTCAGCGGACACGTGGCAGCGCGAGGGTTAATCCCGCTTTGATCAACGGCCACGAAATGCCCCGCTCGAGATCAACGGTCTGGATTCGATCGGGCGCGTAAATGAAGCGGGTTTTGAACCCGTTAGCAACCCCAAACCCGCAATCTTATTATATAAGCGTATTTAGGGTTTTTTGGGTGTATTCAAGCAGATTTGGGCGTATTTTGGGCGTATTGGAGGCTCTAGGAGCCGTATTCTCCCCCTGAAAAATTCTGTAAAATTCCAGAGGCTTGTTTTATTATTTTCAGAGAGTTTGAAGTATTTTCAAGGAGAATTGGTGATATTTTCTTCAACTTCTATCCCGTATTTTGGTGTTTTCTATTGTATTTTGCTATGAACTTGAAGTATTTTGTTATGAAACTTGTTTATTATTGCACGATGAGTAGCTAGAACTTATTTGTGCATGGTATGGAGTAGTTAGGGGATATTATTCGTGTTTATTTGGTTGAAATTCCTTGTGCTAAATCGTTTAATGTCGCTAAAATTGTAATCGTTGTTCGTAAATCGACTTTTTTAGATTCCAAAAGAATTAATTAAGTTGATGATCGCCCCAAAAGGGTGATTTTTGATCTCCCCAAACGGGAGTTTCATACCGTAGTTTTGATCTCTCCAAAAGAGAGTTTCATATCGTATTATAGCTTTAGCGACGATCTTTTTGAATATTGTGTTTGAACCCCCAAAAGGGCATCTTCCGATGAATTGCTCCCAAAAGGAGAATTCATTGAGTTATATTGGATATTTTTCCCGGTGAATTGCTCTCAAAAAGAGAATTCATTGTGATATATTCATCAACCAAATTAATACGAATCGTCGATCCTAACGAACCCATACCATGTGCATACTCTTTATAGGTATTTTCGTACACGTATTTCTATGTTTATATTGTTCACGTGTTCACATCACCATCCCTGTCATCATTTGTGAAGTGGTTAGTTTCTTTTCGTAGGCTTTTTATTTGATTTGAATTGTGGTTGCAACAGATTTCTTCCCGTGGATTCGACATCTGGACTCCCAGATTTTACTACTTGTACGGACTCTTGCACTTGAGAGAGAGCACCTTTTCGGAGCCCACCAACATAGTCTCTGGAGACGGAGTGTCTGTTGATCCTGAGAAGGTTGCCGCAGTAGAAGGTTGGCCTATACCTCGGACAGTCACAGAGATTCGAAGCTTTTTGGGGTTGGCTGGGTACTATCGGAAGTTCATTAAGGATTTCTCGAAGATTGCCTCGCCCTTGACTCATTTGACGAAGAAGGATGTTGCGTATGTCTGGTCGGAAGAATGCCAGCGAGCGTTCGAAGAGCTGAAGCATCGGTTGACCACTGCTCCTATCTTAACTATCCCTGACCGCTCGGGTGGATTTGAAGTTTTCTGTGACGCGTCTGGCAGAGGACTAGGCTGTGTCCTTCATCAACACGGGCGAGTGGTGGCATATGCTTCCAGATTGTTGAAGGAGCATGAACTGAACTATCCCACTCATGACCTGGAATTGGCAGCAGTGATTCTGGCTTTGAAATTATGGAGACATTTCTTGCTAGGTGAACACGTGAAGATATACACTGACCATAAGAGTCTAAAGTATGTGTTCACTCAGAAGGAGCTTAATATGAGACAACGACGATGGTTGGAATTAATGGCTGAGTATGACGTTGATCTGCTATACCATCCTGGGAAGGTGAATATGGTGCCAGATGCTGTTAGTAGATTACCCGCCGTAATGAAGCTAACCTCTCAACCACAACTTCGGTGGGCAATCCGACAGATGAGAATAGAAGTTGTACTCCCAGGAGAGAAAACTGTTATGATGGGGCTGCAGATCCAGTCTGATTTGGTGAACATGATTAAGGCAGCTCAATCAGGGGATGCCAAGTTGAAGAGGATCCGAGAGCAAGTGGAAGCTGAACTTCGTTCCGATTTTCGTATTCACGAAGATGGGTCGTTGAGATTTGGGAACCGGGTTTGTGTGCCAAGTGGCGAGATTCGGGAGGAACTATTGAAGGAGGCACATAGTTCCCCATATTCTATCCATCCTGGAGGGACCAAAATGTACCGAGATTTGAAGCAGTATTATTGGTGGTCAGGAATGAAGAAGAGTGTAGCCAAGAGTGTGGCGTCCTGCTTGGTTTGCCAGCAGGTGAAGGCTGAGCACCAGAGAACTGCAGGATTGTTGCAGCCTCTCCCTATTCCAGAATGGAAGTGGGAGCATGTGACCATGGACTTTGTAACTGGTTTACCTCGGACGCCTAGGGGCAATGATGCGATTTGGGTCATCATAGATCGATTGACCAAGTCGGTACATTTTATTCCGTTCTGAGTTGGACAGTCAACAGAGAATCTGGCTAAGAGATACATGGAAGAGATCGTGAGACTGCATGGAGTCCCAGTGAGTATAGTATCTGATAGGGATAGCAGATTCTCCTCACATTTCTGGAAAAGTTTACAGGCTAGTCTGGGGACGCGTTTGAATTTCAGTACTTCATATCATCCTCAGACTGATGGACAGTCGGAAAGAACCATTCAGATTCTTGAAGATATGCTGCGAGCGTGTATGCTTGATTTCAAGGGTTCGTGGGAGGACCATCTGCATCTAGTCGAGTTCGCATACAATAACAGTTATCAAGCAAGTATTGGCATGGCTCCCTTCGCAGCTCTGTATGAAAGGCAGTGTAGGTCTCCTTTAAGTTGGGATGACGTTGGAGACAGAGAGTTTTTAGGACCAGACTTGGTGGCGGCAACAACAGATGTGGTGCGGACAGTCAGAGAGAATCTGCGCATCGCGCAGGACCGTTATAAGCACTGGGCTGATACAAAGCGGAGACCCTTGGAATTTCAGCCAGGGGATTACGTGTTCCTAAGGATTTCACCGGTTCGTGGGACCATCCGATTTGGCAAACGTGGGAAGCTGAGTCCTAGGTACGTTGGTCCGTTCGAGATTTCCGCTAAGGTCGGTGAAGTTGCGTATCGGCTAGCATTGCCACCGGCACTCGAAGGTGTGCATAATGTCTTCTATGTGTCTCAACTCAGAAGATATGTGGGAGATCCCAAACATGTTGTAGATTTTTCAGAGATAGAAGTACGGTCGGATCTCACATATGAGCAGCAACCAGTGGCTATCTTGGACCAGAGGCAGAAGACGTTGAAGAAGAAGACCATTGACTTGGTGCGGGTCATGTGGCAGCAAGAGTCTCCGGGAGAGTCAACTTGGGAGCGAGTAGATGAGATGCAAGAGAAATACCCGTACCTGTTTGAGCAATGATTGTTGTATCTTATATTTTCTGCTGTTGTTAGGTATTGTATATAAATGACTGCTCTCCTGATTTTGCTAAATTTCCGAGGACGGAAATTTTTCTAAGGAGGGTAGGGTGTAACAACCCTAGTGTGCAAATACTAAGTAATCGTTAAATTCATCTAAGTTTCTCGTACATGTGCACACCAATCCCGGGGAATGGAGAGATTTGCAAATTGCCCCTCGATTTTTCATTTATACCCAAATGAGGGTATCATTGCAAAGTTTGGGCTTAAGGCAAATTTCTTTGAGTCAAGTGGTTATTGTGCATAAAGGGGAGTAAGATATTTGCAATGGCAAACTTGTAATCAAACAAGCAAGTTGGAGGGTTTTTTTTTTCAAAAAAAAAAGAGAGAGAGAAAAAGAAGAAAATGAAAAATGAGTATGACACCATGCCATGGCTAGTACACCTAACCCCCCCATCTCTCCCCTCACCCTACACCATAACCCCCCCACCCTACTCCCTTCTCCTAAATCCCTTTTCTCTCCCCCTCTCTCCATTATTTTTCAGCCCATGACTGAAATTAGCTAGGAAAAAAGGACAGAAAAAGAAGGAGAAGAAGAAGAATAGGAAGAGGAGAAGGAGAAGGAGAAGGAGAGGGCTACTACTCAAACCATCAACCATTCTTGAAGCTCCTAAGAGGTAGGAACTCTTCACTCTCCTACTCTAATTATAGATGATGGAAAGCATCTTATATGTATGAGTTTTCTCTGAAATTTTGGGAAGAATGTTGTAGAACTAGGATTCTTGATGCATGCCTGAAATTTGCTGAAACTTTATCTGAGTTCTGGGATTAATTTGCTATTGGGAATTATCTGAAAATTTTATATGATATGTATCTCGTAGTTATGAGCAACTTTTATGTTCATCACTTTTTCTGATTCGAACTGGAAGTTGGGGTAATAATTCGAATTGTGCAACATGCCAGGAATTCTGTCAAGCTGTACACATTTCAGTAAAACGAGCACCACTACCTGCACACATCTTGGATTTTGTTGATTTTGGTATTTTTGGAAAGCTAAAATTTTTTTCTCAAAGTCTATCGCGATTTTTATGTTGAAATTCTGGCTATAATAGGCCCAAAATTGGCTTTGAACACAGACACAGAAATCTGTCTGCAGAACAGTTTTGACATCCTTTACCAAATAATTCACTATAAATCCAACTTTCATTCTTTGATATTTGTCAAATTCTCAAAATAAATGGGTTACAAATGCTGTTTTTCCTTCTGTTCATGCAATTTCAGTATGTTGAAGGGTGTTGGGTGAAATTGGACTTGTGTGATATTGCTAATTTTTCACTCCAAATGCATGAATGATGTTGATGCATGTATGTAAGATTAGTTATGCTATTTGTTACAAAAATTGGTGACATAATTCTCTTCATTTATGTGGCGCTCATTATATGTTTGTTAAAATGCCTGAATGAACTTAAGATTGAAGAAACTTGGAAAATGGCATTGTTAATTGTGTGACATGTATTACCCACGAGGAATTGTATATGATCAATGAGGTTATGATGCATGGCTTATGGAGCATGCTAGTTTGTTGTGAATATCTTGATGAAAAGAATGAATTTGGACATCATTTACATACGTCATTTTACATGCTCAATACCCTATGATTAATGATTAGCTAAAAGATAACCTAGGGATATCTTGTTCCACTCGAAGTGGGTGAGGACCCTAGGAGGGTTGGGGGAAACCAAGGTAACGAGTGGACATGCGGGGATGGACTGCTGGGTTGTGGACCACTCCTGACGAGCCCTCAGCGGCGGGGAGTTGGTGCGGTTGTGGTTGAGTTGGTTGTGTTGGTGAACGGCTTCTTTTGTAAGAGCTTGTCTCGGGAAGTCGTAGCATTCCACCCACCTTACCGGGTGAGGTCCAGTCCCCGATGTCTGACCCGTTATTGAGGTTTCGAATTCATGCATGAAAACTAACCTATAAAGAAAAAACCAGTAACTCTGGAATGTGATGCCTTTTCCTTTGTTGTGATTCCTCGTTGTGCACTATGATTAGAGTAGTAGAGTTGTTGAGTTCCTACTGGGCACGCTGTGACGTGTCCTTCCCCTTACAGGACCAGGTACTTGTTCTCTGGCGGCAGGCCCGGGAGTGGAGACCCTGGAGGGCAGCTTGTCTCAGCAGGGTCCGTAGTGTTGTGGTCAGTGTGGGTCGCGTGGTGTAGTCTTGGGTTGTGTGTGTGTGATGAACGCAGTGTTGTACCCATGTTCCCTTTGTACCCCGTAGGGTTGAGTTGTACTTTTGTGGGAGCTTTTGTTGTTGGGGTTGTACAGTGGACTTGTGCGGTACTGGCCATGTAGTAGCGGTGCTCTGTGACTCTTGGATGTTCTGTTCGTCGTATTTTACTTTACTGCCTGTGTTGTAGTGTCTTGTACTATCTTTCTGTGTTGGAGTTGTACTGTTGTAATAATCGTTCAGTCTGTACTTTACTGCCTGTGTTTCCTCAGCGTTTGCAGTGGCCTGCGTGACTTTGGTGTGTACTTTAGCGCTTGGTACTCTAATACCGCGGCTTGTCACGGCGACCCTCCCTATTTTGGGCAGCGGGGCGTGACACCCGCTGCACAAGCGGGCGCGGGCCCGCTGTGTAGCGGGCCGCGCCCGCTGCACACAGCGGGCCACGCCCGCTGCTACAGCGGGCCGCGCCTGCTGTGCAACGGGTGTGCGCCCGTTGCAGCCAGCGGGCGTCGCCCGTTTTGCCTTTGCACATGGGCCTTTTGGCCCAGTGGGTCTAACCCACTTCCCTTTGAACTCTTTCTGCGTTTCTGGGCTCGTTTGAGCTCCGATTTGGACGCGGTTTGAACCTGTGTTTAGACCGGGACGATCCCGTCATCCAGGTAACCCTTTTCAACAAGTTTGTTCCTACCAAATTCGTCGTAACTAATTTACAACACGTTTAGTCAAAGTTAGCATCTAATGCAACGTTGTGTCCCTATTGCTAATGCGACTAACTTTCACAACTTAACGTGTGAATATCATCAAATGACATTTCTCTCTATTCTATATTCCTATTACTAAGACACGAGCACTACTCGGTGTGAGACCCTACAGCCTGACCTTACTACAGGTTGGGGCTCGAAACCCCTAGATGACGGTCACTACGAGCAGTAGTTGTCGTCCCTGTTTCAGAGTCATCATAACGTGATCGACCCTTTGACAAAAGTATCATAGGGTTTGCATTGGCTGTGTCAGTGATGAATTCCGTTAGCTAAAATCCCTTCGTCAAGACTGTGTTTATTGTTGGCCTAGGGTATGGTTTACTGTCAACCCTATTAGACAACATTGGTCAGTATACGGCGGTCTTTATTGTATACACGTTGTACTACTTGCAACGTACCCCAGCCGAGGATTAACATAAAGACCGTACTGAGCCTATAACACTAACTTCCCTTTAATGGAAGTGACGAATCCCATCTTAGTCACTTACTCACCTAGAGAGCTTCAGGTGCAACCCAACCTAAGATCTTTCATCAGGACTGGTCCTCGAAGCTAGATCATGGGTCTAAGCTACACCGTCCGCTCACAGGTTGGTACAGATGACTTCAGGTCTTAAGGATCAACTAACCTATCATCACCCTAGAGTTATTAAAGACAGATCATTAAAGTTAACCATTTAATAACTCTAACTTAGTCGTTCAGTGAACTCATTCTCCAATGAGCACCTGTGTCTCGTCTCCGACTTCACCAAGTCGAATGACTATGAGATCATCATTACCCGAAGGTAAGACGAAGACACAGTGATCTATCCGATGTGTCGATATCCAGTTCTCGACACATCTACGATCACGAACCGTTTAAGACTTACGTTTCTATTCGGTCGCTTACTTACTCATAATCGAGATCTCATCTAGATATGTAAGGACCTAACTATAAGTCTATGGATATTATCTAAGTATATTAATACAAATGAATTTATACTTAGAATAATACGTACCATATACGGTATGAACAAGACGTATAATCAAGATAAATTGCCTTATGGGCATATATCTTCCTACATCTCCCACTTGCACTTAGGCTATTTATCTCGGTATCTCATGCCGTTATAGCATATCAGTCACTTTGACATTTGATATGGCAAACCTAAGAATGGTTCTACTAATAAGTATCTACAACGAATTTTAATGGATTGAATTTACATCTCTTGATCACACAGGGTTGATCCTTTGGAAAAATGATCTGGATCAATTTTCCTAACTCCGTATAGCTAACAGTTAGCTTATACGATTTAGATGTGGGGTCTAACATTTCCGTAAGTCAGTTCTAGCTCACTCCACTTTATTTGTGTCAATATGTCATGTATATATTTGACACCCTAAGTCTCTATATATATATGATTAAATCAAAACAATTTTGACTTAATGATTTATATAGAAGATTTATTAAAGTGGAATATCCTTTTTACTTAGTCCGAAAAACGGAACTAAGTATATGAGCTCGCTCCCACTGACTTTAAGAATTACCTGGTTAAATTATTGCAACATAATATCTAAATCATATTTAGATTTATGTGCAAAAATAACCATTTGGTAAGTGCCTAAGACGGAATGCACAAGTGTCCGGTTCGGTTTGAATGAGTCAAGTCAAGATCGTTTTAAGGAAACTTGACATTGACTCGTTCAATCAAAACGTCCTACACTGTACTTTATTCCTTTAACCACATTTGGTATTAACTCCTTTAATAACTAAATGCAGATAATCAAGAATTAATCTTGATATGCGTATTATTGTGACCGCACACAATTTATACGCCCCCTTGGAACCTACACTTAACTACTGATTGACTTCTAGCATTTAGTCAGTTCCAAAATCAATATTATCGAAGCTATACACCATTATTCGAAAATATACGCAACCATCACAGAAAAGCCACATCCACAGAATTTAATCCAATTCAATTTCAATTGCAACAAACGAGACATCCATTCCAAAACAACGGGTTCATGAAAAGAACCTTAACTTGTTTATCAAAAATAAACCTTGAGTGCAAAGCACTCATTCATTGTTTTCGATCCTTAAAGATGATACATTTTATTCAAATAAGAAAAATATCATCTCCATCACGATCATCGTCTCCAGAAGTCTTTGAGCGGTCCCAGCAGCAACTGTTGCTTTGATTGCCGACCGATCTCCGTACTTCTCCAATCTCCAGTTCTTATCAGCCACCTGAGGTAGAGGCATCAGTATGCCCCTTCTTCTTCTCTGCAAGATAGATCTTGCAGTTCCTCTTCCAGTGGCCAATCTTGTGGCAATGGAAGCACTCAGATTTCGACGGGGCCCCTTTGTTCTTCTTCTTCCCATTCTTAGCCTTCGCATGTTATGGGACCTGCCTCTTCTTCCCTTTGCCTTTCGGCTGGTCGGAAGTAGCAGAGCCAACAACCAGTGCAGTCGGCTTCTTCTCAATCTCCTCAAACTGTCGGAGCATATTGAGGAGACCAGGAAGATCCGTCTCAAGGCTGTTCATTATAAAGCCAGTTATAAAGGGGTTGAACTCGGGAGTTAAAGACTTTAGGATAATGTCTGTGGACATCTCATTGTCCAGGACAAATCCTAACTGGGCGGCGTCCTCTACGTACCCGATCATCTTGATAACATGATCTTGTACGGGTCCTGTCGTCATCTTCGTGCCCCAGAGGTTGCTAGTAGCTTCGAACTTGGCAGCTCTGGATCGCTTGCCATACAACTCTTGTGCATTAAGGAGTATGCTCTGAACATCCATATGTTCATGCTTCCTTTGCAGTTCGTTGGTCATCGAAGCTAGAGTAAGGCATCTTGCCTTCTCTGCATCCCTCTGGTACAACTTGAAGGCTTCTTTCTCTTCGTGGGTCGAATCCTCATCGGGCTTATCCGGAGCGTCCTCGAACAATATGTATCCAATCCCAGCTAGGGAAAGGACCAACTTAATGTTCCTAAGCCAGTCTTTGTAGTTGGTTCCATCCAACACGTTCTTTTCTGCCATGTATTTTAGACCTGAGTCCATTCTGCATTTTATAGATACTTTAGTTAGTATATGTTCGTAGTATAGTTTTAATGGTTTTAATAAAACTATATTCTCCCACTAAATTTATTTAAAGCCATAATAATAAATAATTTATTATAAAATAATATTTGTGAGAGAGGGATCCTACTACCCTGAGTCTGACAACCTTGAGTGTATCTCAACAAGTTGTCCGACTCTACAGTCGGTAGACGAACTTGTCGTCAATCATATTATCTATGATTCCCTATCGATTTTTACCCATAGTCATTTGTGATCATGAGTGTGCTCAACCGGATCACAATGGCTAGCCTAGTCGGACCCTTGTTTTCGTGTCTAGCCTGACTTGCCCCTTTGCTCGGTGTATGCACGACGCGCCGGTTTGGGTCAGGTCTTAGACTACATTCTTGGTTAGACTTACGCCGAAGCTCGAGGGATGAGACAACGGTTTCAGTCAGGTTAAGATGTCAATCAAGAAATCGGTTTCTATAAGATTGACATGTCACGGCTTGAGTGTAGCTCAACAACCGGAACATGTTTCTTACAGTTGCCAACTCCTAAAACAAGGAGGGCTACGATTTATCTTGAACACGATTATTATCGTATTGACTTAGGTATAGTCGATGGACTTACATAGTCATGAATCGACTCCTTGCGGTCCAGCGGACGCGGCCAGGGAATTGACTAAGCCAGGACCACTTGTTACCCAGTCTAGCTAGGTTGGTCCAAAAACTTTAGCCAAGCACATTGACCGGCATCATGATCCATTGAAGGAGTTGTCATCAATCTTATGTTTTCCAAACAACTAAATGGCTTTTAATTAAGAGAACTAGTTAATCCTTATCAACTAGTTGATCCTAAAATTCAAAATTTTTCAGATTGGTTGAACATCTTTTATTAAGTCCTTATCAACTATAAGGTTCTACGTTCAACTTGCTACCCCAATCTAATTAGGATTTTAATAAAACAATTCAACTTTGTCTTTTTATGAAAATCATTTAATTGAACGTTTTAATGAAATGATTTACAAAACAAAAGGACTACCCTAATCTGGTATTAGGTTCGATGTTGTTTTGTTTTATCAAACATATCATGTCACTATCATGTTTTAATGGCTAACCTAACAAGGTTTGTGAATACATTATTCAACATGAAATGAAGCAACTAACTTTATCCGCATAAAAGAAAGTTTCATTTTTAGTGACATATAAAATGTATTTGCAAGTTTAAAAAATTATCTATATAATACAAACATGCAAATCTAAATTTTAACACTTAAAATTAAAGATTAAAATTTTAAGGCCTTCATAAAAAAAAATTTTATCGCATAAAACTAGGTCGTACAAAATTATCTAATAATTTTAAACCTAGGCCTTTAAAAAAAAATTTAACCTTATTTCTAAAATTAAAATGTCACAAAATAATTTTAGAAACATATATGTAACAAAAAGAAAATAATTTATGTTTCATCTCATGAAATAAAATCATTTCTATACTTACATATTTTAAAAATAATTTTAAAACTCTTTTAAAACTTTTAGAAACCTTTTGGAAGCTTTCAAATAAAGTTTTAAAGATCTCTAACTTTATGTAACTAATGAAAAATTCTTAAATTTCAAAAATAAAATTTTTCTAAAGTTTACATAAACTTTAAACACTCTTTTAAAATTTTTTAATGTTTCATAAAAATTTTATAAAGTATTTAAAACATAGGAGACTTCTTTTAGATTTATCGCATAAAAATAATTTGTCCCAAAATTAAAATATAATTTCCGTGTTTCCAAAATTAATTTTTGAAACACAAAAAATATTTTCAAAACTAATTTAACATAAAGCTAAAAAGTTTTGCATATGAAAGCTAAGCATTTTTTAACAATTAAAAAGTCGCTATAGTAGATCTATAGCATAACCGTGGCTCTGATACCACTGTTGGGGTTTGGCGGACCCCCAGAGCTCGGATCCGTATCTGTCCAAAGTCGGACGGACCACGGAGGCACAAAAGCGCAGCGGAAAAACCAGAAATCAAATTTCTACACTAGCTAAACTATTTAGCTAGGCTCTGGGGAGCCAGAACCTAGCCCGATCTATGCCGACTTGGAGTGGGTCTGACCACCCCAAGAAGGATCTACACTAGAAGCGACTAATTAAAAACTACACTAGAAAACGCTTAACCACATACCCGGAATCTTGGCCCTGGAGCAGGCAAGATGTACCGCACCGTCTTGAGAAGCTCCTCGTAGCCGAGCCGCGTTGACCCGATCTCCCTGAGCCGCCTCGCACCCTCGCACCGATCCGCCCGAGCCGCTTTCGCCTCCGAGCCGATCACACGCGGTAGAAAGTTTCACTTGAGAAGAACCCGCGTCTTAGACGTCCGGATCAGATCCAAACCCCCTTTGTAGTCGTGCTAGGACTACTCCGGAGAATAGGAAAATAGAGAGAGAGAGAGATTAGTCGCGGATCGAGCTTGCTCTAAAAATCTGGAGCTACCCGATCGTTGACTGGTGTGTGTTTCAACGAGGAGAGTGCACCCCTATTTATATAGGGAGTGAGCACTCAACTTCTCGTTGCGGGCAATGTGGGACAATTCCCATGAAGAGAAAAATTCAATTAAGCCATTTGGCTTAATTTCAACTTTAAAGTTAGCCTTTCACAAAGTCAAACTTTAACGAATTAATTCTCCTCACATACTAAACTTCAGACACCAAACAAGCTATCAATCAGAAAAGCTTGGAATGGTGATCGCGTAGGAACTGACGGTGACGAATTTCGACTTCGTTTGACCCCTCAAACAATTGCTCACAGTTTAGCAATTTTCACAAAATTCGTAGCTGTCATTAGGGGTTTCAAAACCCTAATTTTGACTTAAGTTGCGGGCGCGCCCGCTAGGCTTAGCGGGCGCGCCCGCCCAAGGGAGCAAGGGCGGGCCGCCCGCTGTGCAGCGGGCCACGCCCGCTGCACACAGCGGGCCACGCCCACTGTTGCAGCGGGCCGCGCCTGCTGTGCAACGGGCGTACGCCCGTTGCAGCCAGTGGGCGTCGCCCGTTTTGCCTTTGCACATGGGCCTTTTGGCCCAGTGGGTCTAACCCACTTCCCCTTGAACTCTTTCTGCGTTTCTGGGCTCGTTTGAGCTCCGATTTGGACGCGGTTTGAACCTGTGTTTAGACCGGGACGATCCCGTCATCCAGGTAACCCTTTCCAACAAGTTTGTTCCTACCAAATTCGTCGTAACTAATTTACAACACGTTTAGTCAAAGTTAGCATCTAATGCAACGTTGTGTCCCTATTGCTAATGCGACTAACTTTCACAACTTAACTTGTGAATATCATCAAATGACATTTCTCTCTATTCTATATTCCTATTACTAAGACACGAGCACTACTCGGTGTGAGACCCTACAGCCTGACCTTACTACAGGTTGGGGCTCGAAACCCCTAGACGACGGTCACTACGAGCAGTAGCTGTCGTCCCTGTTTCAGAGTCATCATAACGTGATCGACCCTTTGACAAAAGTATCATAGGGTTTGCATTGGCTGTGTCAGTGATGAATTCCGTTAGCTAAAATCCCTTCGTCAAAACTGTGTTTATTGTTGGCCTAGGGTATGGTTTACTGTCAACCCTATTAGACAACATTGGTCAGTATACGGCGGTCTTTATTGTATACACGTTGTACTACTTGCAACGTACCCCGGCCGAGGATTAACATAAAGACCGTACTGAGCCTATAACACTAACTTCCCTTTAATGGAAGTGACGAATCCCATCTTAGTCACTTACTCACCTAGAGAGCTTCAGGTGCAACCCAACCTAAGATCTTTCATCAGGACTGGTCCTCGAAGCTAGATCATGGGTCTAAGCTACACCGTCCGCTCACAGGTTGGTACAGATGACTTCAGGTCTTAAGGATCAACTAACCTATCATCACCCTAAAGTTATTAAAGACAGATCATTAAAGTTAACCATTTAATAACTCTAACTTGGTCGTTCAGTGAACTCATTCTCTAATGAGCACCTGTGTCTCGTCTCCGACTTCACCAAGTCGAATGACTATGAGATCATCATTACCCGAAGGTAAGACGAAGACACAGTGATCTATCCGATGTGTCGATATCCAGTTCTCGACACATCTACGATCACGAACCGTTTAAGACTTACGTTTCTATTTGGTCGCTTACTTACTCATAATCGAGATCTCATCTAGATATGTAAGGACCTAACTATAAGTCTATGTATATTATCTAAGTATATTAATACAAATGAATTTATACTTAGAATAATACGTACTATATACGGTATGAACAAGACGTATAATCAAGATAAATTGCCTTATGGGCATATATCTTCCTACAAAACGGACTCCGATTGACTCGCCGTTTTTTCCTACGTGTTCACCGTTGAACGTCCTTCGATTTGATAGGTTGTATCAATCGTGAAGCTCAACGGTGAGGGAGTTAAAATTCATGGAATTTAGCCTTTGTGAATGGCAAATTAACTTGAATTATTTAACTCCAAACTTTAGTCCCACATCGGACGTGGAGTAGGGGGGGTCATCCGCCTATATAAATATGGATCTGCTCCCCTCCTTAAAACTCGTCCCAAGCTCTACAGCTAAGCGGCTCCCAAAAATGTTGGAGCACGTTTGGATCTAGGCTTAAATTAAATATTCTATTCTCCCTATAATTTCTGCCTTACTCCTGACGAGCTCTAGCAAAGCCACGAAGGGGTTCGGATCCGATCCGAAATCTTGGCGAAGGTTCTTACTGGGGTGCAACTTTCTTCGGCGCGTAGTCGCCTCGGGATGCGGAGCAGTTCGAGAAGCGGTTCGACACGGGACAGTGAGCGGCTCGGAAGACGGTGCGGTACACCTTGCCTGCACCAGGGTTAGGTTCCGGGTATGGTAATTTTATTAGCTTTCCTTTAATTTAATCGCAGTAGTTTAGATCTTTTTGGGGTGGTCAGATCCACCCCAAGTCGGCATAGATCCTGGCTAAGGATATTGAACCTTAGGGCTTCGTTAAAATAGTTTAACGAATCTAATTTTTTCGCTGCATTCTTTTCTCTCTATAGTCTGTTTTACTTAGGACGGGTATAGATTTGTGCCCTAAGTGTCTTTAAAACCCAACTGGATATACGGGTATAGATTTGTGACATAAGTGTCTTCAAAACCCAACAGGATATCCATATACCCGTTGTGTATGAGTATCCATACATGTTATCCGTAGGAAAAATTTGCATCTTGCAGACCAAAGGACCCCATTGAACCTCTTTTGCTCGTATGATATCCAATCATTACAAGAATGTGAGAAACAAATAACAACAACATCCATCACGCAAACAAATCTAAGAAACCCATTAGCATAAATAACCAAAAAAAGAACATTTTCCGCTAACCTCAATCAGATTAACAAATATTAACCCTTAAATCAAACATGCATCGTCCAAAAAAAGAACTTTTGAGTGCTTGTGTAAGGATCGTCTTACCCTTACAATACTAACAACAACACACTAGAAGGGGGAATAGTGTAATAGCAATAAATTGTGCAATTAAAATTTAACTTGCAAACACAATATTTTACCCTGGTTCCTCAAAACTTGGGTATGTCCAGCCATACCAATATTTATTATAATTCTCACAAAGAGAAGTGAATGCAATCCCACCAGGAGATACATCACACAGTGGATTTTGCCCTACACAAGAACCAAACCAACACTACACAAGGGTCAAACTCCCACACAGAGAATTACTGCCTCCTACACAGAGAATTAGGTTTAGACCTACACTAAGACACCAACTCCCACAAATAGAGTATCTAATTCCCGCAAAGAGAATTAGAGTTTCAAAGAAACACAAAGTAAAACAAATACTCTTACATATGTCTTGAGATGAACTTACTCATTAATGAATGCAAGGCATGGAAGAGGATCTCCAAGCGATGAGATTTGCTTGAAATGCACTTGGATGATTTCCCTTGAGCTTGACTTCAATGCATGAAGGAGAGAATGAGCTCTAAGAGAGAAATGAGAGAGTTTGAGAGTGGCTTAATCAATCCCGAAAGATTTGCAATAGATCCAAAAAGTTCTAATGAACTCAGCCCTCTCATATATATATATATATAGGAACCCTATATGAACTCTCAAAACCCAAGGAAATAGCCAAAAACAAAAAGTTGTAACGGCTAGAATCTGGGCAAAAACGTCATGGACGGTCGACTAATGAACAAATAACAGTCGACTGTCCAACGGCTAAATAAATCCCAACGGCTATAATCTGAGCCAGGAAAGCCGACTGATGAAGACTATATCGTCAACTGTATACATGACAGGCACCTGTAAATCCTTCAGTATGCGACTGCTGCAGGGGATGGAATAAAACAGAGAGATGCAACTTACGCACTGTATGCAGACAGATGACTGATGAACAGAATACATTTGACTATAAAATAGACAGGCGACTGTAAATACTGAACCAGTCGACTGACTAGCAAATTAGGATGAAGCCCAGACAATGTAAGTTACGCACAGTCGAATGTAAAACAATTCACAGGCGACTGTTGGAAGACAATCGACTGTAAATAGACCGTCATGCGACTGTTCCAAAAGCTCAAGCACGAGTCAATAAAAGGTTGACTTAAGCAGTGCACCACAGTCGAATGTAGAAGGCTCGACAGGCGCCGGGAATCACCCAGTCGACTGTAAAGCCTTCATCAGTCGACTGATGGAGAGCCAGATACTCCAATTGAGTTTTTGTGCAAGATACACATATTGGGTTAGATTCTATGATAATCATAAGGCTTATTAAGATGGTTAACTGCATATGCATGAATGAGTAGACCATCTATCAAGGCATTATATTAAACCTAGACTCGAAAAGGAGAAAAGCAATAAATGAAATATTACATGGATTACATTGCTTTCCTTAGAGTATATGGATTCAATCTGAAAGTCTTAATGCTCCCCATCATCTCTAAGCTTTGTCACCCCTAGAGTCCAAGCTATGGCATTGATCCTCTTGATGTCCATCCTTGCATCAAGTGTTTAGTCTCCAAAAATGATATTCTTAAAATGCTAACTATGAGACTAACACAAGAGAGTCATTAGTAACAACATAATGTTGTGATCATCATCAAAATAGCATTTGTATGAAACACCAATACTCAACAGTTTATTCATCTAATCTACTCAAAAAATGACAAAGAAATAATAGAACAAAACACCAAATGAACAAATTAACAAAAAACAAAATTGTACTGTAATACGTCCGAAATGTAACTCTAGAACAACCTAGTTACAACGCAAATTACACGGAGATAAATCCCCGGCAACGGCGCCATAAACTTGATGCGTCCGAAATGTAACTCTAGATCGACCTAGTAATGGCGTGAATTACACGGAGATAAATCCTCGGTAACGGCGCCATAAACTTGATGCGTCCGAAATGTAACTCTAGATCGACCTAGTAATGGCACGAATTACATGGAGATAAATCCCCGACAACGGCGCCATAAACTTGATCGAGCCGGAATCAACTCCGAAACGATGTCGTTTACCGCAAGCGCACGGTATAGTGGCAAGCGGGTATCGAACACGGGGAAGCGAAAGTCATGTCACTCGATGTAGACTTACGGTGCTATACTACCTATCTACTCCTAGGTTGGGTTAGACTTACGGGTTTATTGGTGGATGTGGAGTATGGAGTGTCGTAATGATGGTCGATGCGAAAGTCGTGTCACTCGATGTCGCAAACAAAGGGGTCCACAAAAAGAAAGAAAGAAAAGACTAGGGCTTTAGGGCTCACCACTAGGACCGTCGGACGTCGATGCTAGGCTATGACTCTTACGTTGCATTGGTTTTATTGGGAATTGTAGCATCTAGGAAGCAAATTCATGTGTCTGGGCATCATGAATCTAACGTATCGCATTAACCTCGCTCTCGCAATAGGCGCATACGATACATGCATTAAGGATATACAATAATCTCACCACTCTCGTGGTTCGAATGCTCTCAACTCGTACCACTCTCGTGGGTTAGAGTTTCGAGGTACTTTGGTGGCTCTATTTGACGCAATGGCGGTAGCCGTCAATTAGTGATATAGTTCGTCGGTGGATCCCATCAAGGCACGAGCAGGGCATGGTCACGTACATCGGTTGAATCCATTAACTCCCTAATTAAATCCATAGGATACTCCTTAAGCTAATCGATTCCACCAACCGTGGGCACGATCTCAGTATGAGTTCTCCTAGGGATTTTGCTAGATCAACCAAAATACAACCCCATTTATAACCAACACATCATAAAAATCCCAACTTTGCATCTAAATCCTACGATCCATGGGCTAATCCATTAGCCCTAGATAGAACTACGCATGCATCATATGAAAAACAATAGAAGATTCAATAATATCAAGAGAATTCATCATAGCATGCATCAACGAGATATTCAATCAATAATCACAAAGAAATAACAAAAATAGAATTAAATAGACAAAAAAACTTATCTTGATACAAAGGAGGGGCCTAGCGCATGGCCTAACTACCCAAAACATCGTTGCCAAAACTCTAAAAAAGCTCTCTAAAACTCTCTAAAAAATCTCCCTCAAAGTCTCCCTAAAATCTCTGTAAAAGTCTGCAGAGAACTTCCCCCAACACTCCCTGTGACGGCTGCAAAAATCCCCCCCAAAACCCTCCAAATCGTCCCCAAAAAATCCGGGCGCAGCTCAAAGAATGGGCCCACAGCGACTCGGTCGAGCACAAAGCTGCTCAGTCAAGTCGTTCGGCTGCTCGGTCGAGCTTCCCTCTTGCTCGGTCGAGTACGACAGGGAATCAAGCTTCTCTAAAATATGTCGCTATGCCAAACCGGCCTGAGTACGTAGCTGCTTGGTCGAGTATGCAGCTGCTCTGTTGAGTAATAAGCTGCTTGGTCGAGTCTGTCAGTAGATTGCACCTCTTTCCAAAATCACGCTCTGCCTACCCGGCCCGGGTTGGCACTGCTCGGTCGAGTAGGAGGTTGCTTGGACCGAGCAGGAGTTGCTCGACCAATAGGACGTCAAAAACACACCTCAGCAGCATTTTGCACACTACTCGGTCGAGTAGAAGGTTGCTCGGACCGAGCAGGAGGTTGCTCGATTGAGTAGGACGTCAAAAACACATTTTAGCATCATTTTGCACACTACTTGGTCGAGTAGTGCACTGCTCGGACCGAGTAGAGAACTGCTCGACCGAGTAGGCTGCTGAGAACAGTTTCAGCACTGCACCATCAACTTGCAGAAATTCTCCAGGGCTCATCCGACCTCCGATTGGCGTGTTCTTGGCGGCATTGGAACCTTCTTGAAGTCTATTATCTGATAAAAATATCAAAAAAATATTAAAAAATCCCAGGTGATAGCAGATTTAGAAATAGTGTACGGCTGTCCTGTTTCCAGCACTTCGGGTCGCTCGATTCCTTCGCCGCATCATAGCTCGATTGAGCGACCTTCTCTCTTGCCCCTTTCTTGCTCCAGTATTCTTCTTTGGCACCTCAAGCATGTCCTCATGAGTCTCATTGGTGCTCTCACGTCGCCGATCGTCTTATTGACTTCAAATTGCTCCAATATCGCTCCAAATCCCTGAAATGGAA
The DNA here is from genome assembly GCA_030789695.1 of Scilla litardierei. Taxonomy (NCBI): domain Eukaryota; kingdom Viridiplantae; phylum Streptophyta; class Magnoliopsida; order Asparagales; family Asparagaceae; genus Scilla; species Scilla litardierei. Next base: position 221,187,949 of record CM061134.1, on the reverse strand, counting down.
ATAAGCGCCCCGAACATCATATTGTTCCAAATAATAGCACAAAAGCGTATAAAATGGGGGTTTGGAGGGTGAAGTTTGTCATGTAGATATGCGATAAAACATGTAAAATAGGAGCATAACATATTGTTCGTTCTCCAATGATGCGCTCCTTCTCATTAAGAGCCTTCTCGGCCTAATCCGGATCCAAAAACTCCACAAACACTAGCCAGGGAGGGCTTCTTTGGGGATGATCGGATTTTGGGGGGAAAAGTCGAAACGACACCAAATCGGGAAAGGTCGAAGAGATGCCCGATGCCCGCTGGAGGTAAACACTTAATCGAATCAATTTTTGTATCCTTTGTTTTAACTTTAAGTTTGTTTTATTTAATTTTATATTTTTATTGATTGTAATTACAAATATTAATTTAGTTATTATTTTTATAAAATATGTAATTGGGGTTTGTTAAGGCTAAAATTGACTGAGACAGTTGTCAAGCTGACGTGGACTCAAAGAACTGAGTTGGGGCCTCGTCAGCAGCTGGAGTGGGACCCTTGGTTGGAAGAATCAGGGTCGAATGATGGAAGTTGGTTGTGGTACAACCTTCGACCGACCCTCGGGCGGTTGTTGCGTCGATCGTTCGAGGCTGGAGAGCTCGACGTCGACCTTCGATGTTGGACAGTGATCGTCGATCTGCACCACACGGACTCGTTAGGGGGGTCGGATCTGGGTTCCGACCTAAATCTCCTCTGATGCTTAAGTTAGTATGTGACTTAATGAAGATATAGATCTTGGTGTAGCTGAGATCGACCCACGGAGGTTCGTCCCAAGACTGACGACGCAAGCTCGAATGTAAGAATGGTAAAAGTGAGAAGATAGAGTTATATGTATTAGAATGCGTACCTTGAACATGGAACCCATTTACCTTTGTTCGTCGGTCTATTTATAGGTAGCTCATCCTTGATGATGTGTAAACGGCCCTCATTGATTGGGGCACAATCTTCTCCGAGATTCGACTTAATGGCTGCCCGTTTACTCGGCCCCATTAACTCTCCCCTGAATGTCAGCGCCATCCAAACAGTCGAATGACCCATTCTTCCAACTTAACTGTACCCCGCTAAGAGCGTGGGGGCTTTTGGGCCGCGGGAGCTAATCGGGTCGGGTATGCGGATATCCAAATTAGATTCATACCCGTGCACTAACCATGGCTCCCATCATTCGCGCCTCAGGAACCGTGCTGACTGCGATCGAATGATGAGTAATCTCATTAAATGCGCACAGTTTTCGAAATATCTGATTTGATTTGTGCCGCCAAAACCCTTTCACCTTTGGAGCGAACTCCGCCGTCTCTCGGGGCCGGCCATGGACATGTGTTGCGCATCGGATGTCAGCAGGTTGGATTTCTTCATGTAAAAGAAAGAAGCGAGAAAATTGCAGCGATCTCCCTGCTTCATCTTTCTCCTTGTTTCGCAAGCTTGCTTCCATCGTCACCTTCCCGGAGATCGCTGGTCTCCATTTCAAGGTATCCTCCTTCTTCAACTCTGATCTTTTCCAGGTTCGCTAGTCATGTTTGCTCCGGTTGTGTTCAAGGTGTCGGCCTTTGAGGAGCTAGCGGAGCACCTTCGGCTTACTCGATGCGTGGAAGTTCCTGGGAAGGGGAAATGAATTTGGGTTGAGCCTAGCCCTCCCATTCGTCGAAGGGATCGGAGGTCGAATGTCACTGGAGTCATCTTAGATATGGCCCCTAGGTTTTCCCTTGATCTGACCGCCGAGGTTTGGCGAGGTTTTTTGTGTGACCCCTTTAGGGTTAGGGTGCCCGATTCGGATAAGAGAGTGTGTTTCCCACGAAAAAAGGAGATTGGGGTGTATCTCAAATCTTTTCTCTTAGGATTCCGATTCACCCTTCACCCCTTTATTATGAAGGTTCTGTGCTCTTCGGAGCTTTCCATCTGTATGCTCGCTCCTCAAGCTTTTCTGCCCTTAGTTGGCTGCATCGAGTTGTGCGAGCTTTGTGGAGTCTGTCCAACCCTTGGGCTGTCTTGGTATTTCTTTAGGATAATAGCCGACCCTCACCGAGTGTGGTATCATATCGTTGCTCGCCCGTGTACGAGGCTCATATACGACCTCCTAGTTTCCGACCTTGGGTGGACGGATACCTTCGTGTTTGTCGTTCTTCTCGACCTAGGGCCGTTGCTCAATGGTTGGAGCTCTCCGAATCTTGAGCTTGTGGTGGAGTCTCGGATGTCTTTAGAGCAGGTCAGAGCGAGGTTGTCACCGGACAAGGTCGAGGCACTGAAGTCTCTCTTGAGTTGAGAGAGACAAGATAGGTCGATTCAGTATTTACTGGATGATAATACGCTAAATATCATTCTATGTAGCCCGGGTAAGGTATCTCGAATCTATATCTTTATCTCCGTCACTCGCGGTAATTATGTTCGTTGTCTGCAAATACAACCAACGGCAGCCGACGCAGTGGCAAGTCAAGTTTGGACCGAGTCTGGAAGGAGCAGTGGAAGAATAAGAGGACGGTCGAAAGGTCGGGTGCTCGAACCGACCGATCGAGCACTCGTGTCGAGGGATCGGGTTCTCGGCCTCCTCCACGTCCACCAGAGCTCCTCCTCCGAAGGGGGAAAGACTAGGCAGGCATCCAGACCTTGATAGAGAAGAGGGGGATGGGGGCTGGACCGGACGGAAATTGATAGAGAAGAAGAAGAAAGAGAAGAGAGAAGATGAGATAGAAAAAGAAGATTACAGGTGATTGCCATTGATTAGCATTGATTACCTTTAAGTAAAAATTTAAGCATGCATTCTTTGATTATATTTCTTAATTGATAGAGAGAAGAAGAAGAAGAAGAAGAATAGAGAAGATGCGCAAAATATTTTTAAAAAGGAGGAGTGGGATATGCACGGGGAGTAAGTTTTTAATAGAGTTATGCTCGGTGAGTAATTTGGTATGTGCTCGTAGCCATTTTTTAACTGTTGTGTGCAATGAGTAATTTGGTTGTGTTCGATGAGTAATTTGGTATGTGCAATGAGTAATTTTTTTGCATGTTGTGCGCTGAGTAATTATTTATTTACAGGGATAGAAAATGACAGTTTCGCTATTTTTCAAAAAATTTAAGCGACGTGCATGCTGAGAAAAATGGCGGGTTCCCAAAGTAACTTCCTTTATAAACATTTAATAAAAGCATTAACAAATTTACTCAGGCTGTGGCTAAACAGTGTGCCGTGCAATCTTTTTTTATTTTGGGTTTTTTAGAAATAAGTCCCCAAAAGATGGTTTATTAGAAAAGAGTCCCCCAAAACATAATATTTGCTATTAGGTCCCCAAACCATTTAACTTATTTCTTAAAAACCTTTTTATTTTTTATTTCATGATCAACCTCAATTACATAGATCTTCATATCTTGAAATATTAACAGGTAATAAATCTCGTAATTTGCACTCTATTTTGTCTTTACATCAACGGGTCAAAACTGTAACATTTTTTAAAATAACGGAATATTTTTTTGTTGCATTATAAGTAGAAAGTAAAATTCTTGTACCTTTATTATTTGTAGAGATGCATACTGTTAGGATCCAACGAAAGGATGCAATTTTTATAGATAGGAATAGCACAAATCTAGATAATTGAATACAAAATAGGTGTATTCTCCTCCCAAGACGCCAAAGAGGACGTCTGCACTCGTCTACCTATGAAGTCACACCAATATCAATAATCAAGCATAAGAAAACAAGCAACAGTTAGCCCCTCTATATATAATAGAAAAATAGGGTTTCAAGGGCTAGGGTGCGCGCGCGGGTTAAGGGGGGCCGGCGGATTGGGCCCGGGCCCGTGGCCTTCGACGGGTATAAACCCGCAGTGGGGGCGTCCCATCAATACTCCCCCCAACGAGCCACATTGTCCTCAAGGTGGGAGTCTGGAAAACGCATCGCCATCTCGTCCATGTCCTCCCATGTGCTATCATGCTCTATCAAGCCCTTCCACTGCAGCAACACCTGCCGCTCTCCTGTGTCGCTCCTCCGAACCCCTTTCAACACCTCGGGCTCTAGCCTCACCTCCATATCAGCACTAAGGGTCTTGGTAGGGAAGAGAAAGGTGTGTGGTCTCCAATGGCTTGGCGCAACTGCGAAACATGGAAGACTGGGTGAAGGGCCGATCCTGGGGGCAAGCACAACCTGTAGGCTACCGGCCCTACTCTCGCCTCAACCTCGAAAGGTCCAAAATAACGTGGTGCCAGCTTCTCATTCCCCATGTGAGCCATTGATCTGTGCCTGTAGGGTCTCAGCTTCAGGTACACCATGTCCCCTATCTCAAACTGTACGTTACGACGGTGTAAGTCTGCCCTCGCCTTCATAACCTGATGTGCCCTCGCCAAATGGAGCTTCAGCTCCTCCAGAATCCTGTCCCTCTCTGCCAGGTACTGCTCCACATCCGACACGGGTGTCGTCTCATGCCCATAATGTAGTAAGTGAGGGGGGTCTCTGCCATACAGAATCATGAAGGGTGTCGTCTGTGCCGCCGTGTGATATGAAGTGTTATACTAGTATTCCACCCATGCTAGCCAACGCGCCCACTCCTTAGGATTCTCTGAAATGAAGCACAACAGATAAGTCTCCACACTTCTGTTTACCACCTCCATCTGACCATCGGTCTGAGGATGGTAGGCCGTGCTCTGCTTCAATGCCATCCCCTGCCGCCTGAAAAGCTCCTTCTAGAATCTGCTCTGGAACACCTTGTCTCGGTCCGAGACTATGGACTTTGGAGGTCTATGCAGACGAATGATCTCCCTCACAAACACCTCTGCCACTGATATTGCGCTGTAAGGATGCCGAAGAGGAACAAAGTGCGCATATTTGCGTCGGCGGTATACCACAACAAAAATGACGATGTATCCACCCGACTTCGGTAACCCATCTATGAAGTCCATGGAGAGGTCCTCCCATACTCGATCTGGTAAGGATAGCAGCTGTAGTAGTCCCCTTGGGGACATCGCCTGGTACTTGTGACGCTGGCACACGTCACACTCTGCCACCATCCTCGCCACCTCCTTCTTCATTCCCTTCCAGTAGACCTCCCTCGCCAGCCGCTAGTAGGGTTTGAGGACCCCAGAATGTCCTCCAATGGCACTGCCATGAAACTCCTAGAGTATGGCCGATAGATATGCGGATGTCCTCGATAGCACAAGTCTCCCCCAGTATAGCAGCCGCCCATCCTGAAGAGAATACCCCGGAAACTCAGTCGACCCCTGTAGAGGAGCCTCTCGTATACCTGCTAACTCCGAGTCTTGCTCCACCTCCTTCTGTAGCGGGCCCCAGTCCTCAAGGACGAATACTGTTAGTGCCACCAGCTCCGCCTCCTCCTCTCGCCGGGATAATGCATCAGCCGCCTTGTTCTCCAGCCCTGGACGATACTCAATCTCAAATCTATACCCCATCAGCATCCGGAGCCACTTCTGATGCTCCTCTGCTACCATCCACTGCTCTAATAGATACTTCAAACTCCGCTGATCGGTGCATACCAGGAAACTCCGCCCCAACAAGTACGGTCGCCACTTCTGAATAGCCAAGACTATGGCCATCAGTTTCCTCTCGTAGACTGACTGCAGTCGGTCGCTAGCTGTCAACACCTGGCTGAAGTAGGCAATAGGCTGCTGCTCCTGCATCAGTACGGCCCCCAGCCCATGTCCTGATGCATCTGCCTCCACCACAAGGGTCTGGAAAAGTCTGGTAGTGCAAGGACTGGCACTGTAGTCATGGCCTTCTTCAGAGCCTCAAAAGCTGCAGTCGCCTCCCCCTCCCAATTGAATTGGTCCTTCTTTAATAACTCAGTCAACGGCCAGGCGATGGTCCTATATCCCTTCATAAACCTGCGGTAGTATCCTGTCAGCCCTAGGAACCCCCGCAGCCCCCAGAGAGTGGTAGGGCGCGGCTAGTCCAGCATCGTCGCAATCTTCCACCTGTCTGCTGCCACCTCATCTGCTGACACCACATGTCCCAGGTACTCTACCTGTGGTTGTCCAAATAGGCACTTCTTCCTGTTCACCACCAGCTGATGGTACTGCAACTCCGTAGACACCACCTGTAGTGGTCCAAGTGCTCCTCCAGGGTGCGACTGTACACTAGTATATCGTCAAAGAAAACAAGTACGAATCGCCTCGGGTACGGACAGAATACCTTATTCATAAGGGACTGGAAGGTGGCTAGTGCGTTCGTCAAGCCAAAGTGCATGACGAGAAACTCGTAGTGGCCCTCATGCGTCCTGAACGCCGTCTTGGACACATCCTCCCGTCGCATCCTGATCTGATGGTAGCCTGACTTGAGATCTATCTTGCTGAACCAGGCTGATCCATGTAACTCGTCCAGGAGCTTGTCTATCACCGGTATAGGAAACTTATCTGGTATTGTCTCTTTGTTCAAGGCTCGGTAGTCCACATTGAAGCGCCAGCTCCCATCCTTCTTCTTCACCAGGAGCACGGGGCTAGAGAATGGGCTCACACTAGGCTGAATCACTCCCGCCTCCACCATCTCGGCTACCATCCTCTCAATATCGTCCTTCTGGTGCTGAGGGTACCGGTAGGGTCTGACACTGATGGGGGAAACCCCTTCTCTTAGTACAATGGTGTGCTCATGGTCCCTCGGTGGTGGCAGACCCCGAGGCTCCTGAAAAATCTCCTCAAAATGCGCCAACATCTGCTGCACCTCCCCGGCATGGCCTGGTCCCCACTGGTCTCTACTCCTCCTCCCTCTGTCATGGTATACAGCTCAACCAAGTATCCGCCTCCATCAGCCTGTAGGGTCCTCATCATAGTCTTCAATGACACTACCACCCTGCAAAGGCTGGGATCCCCCTGTAGAGTGACCGTCCTCCCCTCGTCCTGGAACTCCATTCGTAAAAGCTTCCAATTCACCGTCATCTCCCCTAGTGTCTACAACCAAGTCATGCCTAGGATGACATCCGTGCTCCCCAAGTCCAGTGGTAGAAAGTCCGTCATCACCTGTATCCCCTGTAAGGTCAGCACCAACCCCCTGCAGACTCCTCGACTACTCTCCTTCTTTCCCGTGCCCATCATCACACTGAAACTCCCGTAGTCGGTCAAATGCAGTCCCTGCTGGTCCACCACTCTTCTGTAGATGAAATTGTGGGTCACACCACTGTCAATCAGCACGGTCACCTCATGCTCGCCTATCTTCCCCTTCAAGTTCATGGTGTGGTTTGGTGTGAACCCTACCACGGAGTTAAGGGACACATCTGCCACGTCTAGCTGATGGTCCTCGGGCTCCTCCTCCTGCTCAGGACTCTCGTCCTCAACATCCACGTCCGCGTCATCATCCTCCAGCAGCAGAACCTGTAACTTGTGCCACACGCATCTATGTCCTGGTGTGAACCTCTCATTGCACCGGAAGCATAAACCCTTCTGACGCTTTTCCCTCATCTCAACATCCGTCATCCTCTAGAACTGTCCTGATGGGGTAGCTCTACTCTTCTCCCTGCTCGTCTGGACCATCCCTGTGGTGGTCCCAGCTCCTCCAGCTCCAGACGGGGTGCCCCTCTGTATCTGGACACCGTAGCCGCTCCTGACTCTCCTATCCTCTGTCTGAGCGTCTTCTACCATCTGCGCCATCTCTATGACCTTTGAAAGCCCCCTGGGCTTATAGGGTCTCACTGTAGCTTCAAGGCTGGGCCTCAGCCCTTTCAGGAAGGTACCCTCCAGTGACTCGTCCGATACGTCATGAACTCTCCCGGCCAAGGTCTCGAACCTCTCTATGTACTCCCGTACAGGTCCCTCCTGCCCGAGGGCATATAGCTGCTCGTGCAGGTTTTCCTAACGGGGATCTCTGAACTTTTCCAACACGAGGTCCTTCAGCTCCTCACAGCATCGAATCTGCTACATCCTCTCCTTCCACTGGAACCACCCTAAGGCTCTCCCCTCCATGCAAATGGCTGCCGCCTCCAGCTTCTGTGCCTTGGTCATGTGGTGCGCCGTGAAGTATCTTTCTGTCGTGAACAACCAGGCATGTTGATCCTCCCAGTAAATAGCGGCATCTTCAGCTTCCGCACCCTGCAGTCTCCTCCAAAGTGCCCATGCTCGGGCCTCCCCTCAACTCGATGATGCGGACGGTATTGCTGTCGCCTCTCATTCTGGGTCTCGTACTATCTAGGTGGCACTCCTCCACGACCCTCACAGTCCCCTCGGTGACCTCCACGCTTGCCATCGAAGTTATCCCAACCTGCATCATCGCCGAACTCAGCCTCGTAGCCTCCCCCGCCGTTATAATAACAGTCTCTACCCCGTCCGTCTCCGTAAGGCTGGTCCTCAACTGCTGGTCGCTGCCACAAAGGCCCGAAGATTCCCCCGGAGGCCTGTCTGCACGTGTCTCCCCCCCGGCGGCTGCCAAGGGGTCTCCTGGTCATTGCGGCCCTCCGGCGGGACCTTCCGGGGCTACCGGAGGGTTGGCAGACCCTGTCGGCCTTCCGGCAGGGTCGGCGAACCCTGCCGGACCCCTGGCAGGGTCACCGGACCCTGGCGAGGGCCGGCAGGGCCTGGCCAGCCCTGTCGCGCCTCGCTGCAGGCGGGGGGAGCTCCCCCGGCACAGTTCCGCGGCGGTCGGCCCCCAAAATTGTTTTGGGGGTCGGCCGCCCCTCCTCGCTTGAACGCGCCGCCCGGAAGGGATGGCTAGGGCCGCCCCCCTCTGAAACTCCACCACCCTTCTCCGCACCTCCTCGTGATAATCTTCTCTTCCCGGCTCCTCGTCTTCATCATCTTCAATTTCCTCCTCCTCAAAGGGGCGATCCGGGTCAAAAACCTCATCTTTTGTCTTCCCCTTCTCCAAAGGCGTCGTCTTTGATGTCGATTTAGGGTTCCCTTCGCCTTGTGGAATAGCCGCTAAGAGGGAGAGAATGTTTGCAAATTGTTCATCGTTCTTTGCTTGACTTGCCTTCATGTGATCGATGGATTCCGCCACGGATTTCTTTACAACTTCAATTTCCCCCATGAACTTTTCCTCTAACGTCTTAATTTTATCTTTCGATCTCGTCGCCGTCGCCATGGATCGTCACGCTCTGATACCAAATTGTTAGGATCCAACGAAAAGATGCAATTTTTATAGATATGAATAGCACAAATCTAGATAATTGAATACAAAATAGGTGTATTCTCCTCCCAAGACGCCAAAGAGGACGTCCGCACTCATCTACCTATGAAGTCACACCAATATCAATAATCAAGCATAAGAAAGCAAGCGACGACTAGCCTCTCTATATATAATAGAAAAATAGGGTTTCAAGGGCTAGGGTGCACGCGCGGGCTAAGTGGGGCCGGCGGCTTGGGCCCGCGGTCTTCGGCGGATATAAACCTGCAGTGGGGGCATCCCTTCACATACAGATTGTGGAGAATATTGAGGTCACCATTAGCTTGATTGGATTTTCTTTGTGGCCTTATTATACGCATTTTTGCTTAAGAAACAAATAAAGAAAGAAGAAAAAATAACTTTCTTGTTATGAATAGGCCCATTGGGCCAATTGGGTATCCAACCCACTATTGAAAGATATAAATACACGGGTAGGTGGCTCTTAACCCCTTACACCTATTTCTCCCTAAATTCCCTTCACAACAAGTTATCAGCACGATCACGCTCGTTGGAGGAGACGGCGGCTCGCGGGAAAGGAGATCCACAAATCGCTCAGAAAAAGAAGATCGTAATCTTCTCAACGGGGAGCGAAAAGGGCATCCTTCACCAACCGTCGCCTAGATTCCTCGTCGAATCTAGAGGTAAAAATCCAAACTTTTTAGATCTAAACTTGCTTTTCTCATTAGATCTGCATGTTTTAGGATCAAAAAGTTCACAAACTCGGTTAAATTCAACATTTTTAATAAGATCTACATGTTTAAAACAATAAAAACTTGTTTTTTAACGATCAAATTTGTTGAAAAATCCGATTTTTACCTCCCCCGCCTTTGATCCAAAAATAAAAATCCGCACGCCCGTAGGGCGGAACGGCGGCGCGCTCTTTGCGCCGCCGTCGGAGAACAATCGCCGCGCCCCAGGCCGCGGCCAACTGCCGCGGCCTGCCGCCGCGGCGGCCGCGGCCCGCAGCCGCGGCCTGTCGCCGCCACGACGGCCGCGCCCTACGCGGCCAGCCGTCGCGGCGACACGCCGCGGGCCCCCCTAGGGTTTCCAGAAACCCTAACCCTAACGGGCTATTTTTCGGGGGAGGCCCAATATTAACCCTAATGGGTTGTTTTCATGGCCCAAAAGGCCAGAAAATTAGCCCATCCACAGAAATTATTTTATTTATTTTTGGCCCTAAAAAGCCCAAAATAGTTAAAAGAAATTTTTAAAAAGGGTTGAAAGCGGTAAAATAAAACATTATATTATGGATCAAAAAGGCAAAAAGTTTTTCAAAAAAAAAAATGTTTTTTGCACGACACACAATTTTAATTACTTTAAATGCCTGTGTTTTTTTGATTATCTGCGTGGTTGTATGTTGCAAAAATATTATCTGCGTGGATGTGCAAATATTAGGATATGTTTTTAGGGATCAGCCAGGTTTCCGACACCGTTTTAAATTCCCGCAATTTTTCTTTTCTTTTGAGAGAAACTTTGTATGTGAGGATGAAAATGTAAAAAGAAGACCAAAGGACACCAAAAAGAAGCTGAAGGCGTTTCGCTAAATGAAGATAGGGGCTTCTCTCTGAAGTTCCCGAGTTGTAATTTATTTTCATGCATTTTATTTTTGATGTAACTTCGGACTGGACTTTTTATTTATTTTTCGGTGTCGGCTGGCTGATCCCCATAGCCTAAGGTCATTATTTCTGTTTTTCATTGTTTTTGCATTAAACTGCGTGGTTGATTAATTAGCTTTAATACCATGTTTTAATGTCACAATGAAAACCCTTAAACAGCATGCGTGATTGTTAATTTTTAGTAATTAATTATTCACATTATCTGAAAAAAAAGCATGTATGTTAAAACCACAGTAATTTAAATTCATGCCATGAAAATGACTACATTACATGCGTGGATGTCTGTCTTATTTTCAGTCTTAATGATACATGCTATTTTTTTCCGTACATGCTAGATCATAAAATGGCCAGACTCGCAAATGTAGACTTCTCAGTCCTGAAGGCTGATGGGTCAAACTACCTGAGTTGGCAGTTGGACCTGAAGTTCCATCTGCGCTCTCATGGTTTCAGTCTCACACAGACTGAAAAGGCAACAACTAGTACTGCCCCAGCTAACAAGGAGGCTTCAGTGGAAGCACCTCATACAGAGGAAGTTTCCGATATATTAAAGGCGAAAGCCATTATATATATCAGGAAACACTTAGACTCGACCTTAAAGGACGAGTACCTCACTGTAGAGGACCCTTACGAGCTGTGGGATGCACTCGAGGAGAGGTACCGACATCAGAGGGATGTCATACTCCCCCGTGCACAGTACGAGTGGACTCACCTCCGCATACATGATTTCAAATCCGTAGCGGAGTATAACTCAGCTCTCTTCCGCATCACCTCACGCCTGAAGTTGTGTGGTAAACCAGTGACGGAGAAGATGTTGCTGGAAAAGACGTTTACGTCCTTCCACGAAAAGGACATGATCCTTATGCAACAATATCGAGAGAGGAAGTTCACAAAGTACTCTGACCTTCTTTCATGCCTACTCATGGCTGAACAGAACAGAGACCTGTTGGTTGCCACCCACAACCTGCGCCCTCCTGGCTCCGCTCCATTGCCACCTCCTGCAGAGGCCCACTTCCAGTCTTCCCAGAAGAAGAAGACGGACAAAAAGGCAAAATTCCAGAAATGGAAAGAACAGAAGCAGCGGAAGAAGGCCACTCACCCAGCTCCTCCCCAGAACCAGAAGTTCGTGGACAAGAAGCAGAAGAGGATTCCCAACAAAGGAGGCACTCCCAAGAAAGACTGGGAGGACAAATGCTCAAAATGCGGGATGACGGGCCACTGGTCCAGAATCTGCCGCACAGCAAAACACCTCCAGGACCTCTACCAGGCAAGCCTCAAGCCTCGAGCTGAGACAAACCTGATGGAGAGCGCAGCGTTGGCAGAGACCTCATGGACTCCCGAAGATTTCATGGGAGATGATACTCTCTAGATCTGGACCACTTTTATGCAATTAGCAATGTATCTTAAATTTTTATGCATCGTATCTAGTTCTATTTTCCATGTCAAACAATATCTTTTTAGCATTTATTTATGAAAGTGAATCTTTTATCTATATTTATTGCTTGAATGTCTTTCCCCATTTTTTAGATATGGAACTTATCTGCCTAGTGGACAGTGCATCGACGCACTCGATCCTTCAAAACATAGACTATTTCACGAGCGTAAGTAGTTATTCTGGCCCACTGAGAACAATCTCAGGACCAGCGAATATAATCGAAGGATCAGGGGAAGCAATTATATTGCTCCCCGGCAACACACAAATAACACTTAAAAATGCGTTATACTCCTCAAAATCCATCCGAAACCTCCTAAGTTTTAAAGACATCCGTTTAAACGGATATCACTTAGAGACGGTCGAGGAAGATAAAAGGGAATACTTGCTTGTAACGACTCTTACAAATGGTTCAAAAACCATTGTGGAACGTTTCAAGGGACTCCCCTCGGGACTCTACCAAACAAGTATACAAACTCCAGAAACATCCATGGTGGAGCACCTGCTGTGCCCCCAAACACCAGAATTCCAACTCTGGCACAGTCGACTGGGACACCCTGGTTCGGTTATGATGTACCGCATCATAAAGAACTCCAGGGGCATTGACCTGAAGAACCTGAAGATTCTTCAAAAAGGCAAATTCCCATGTCCACCCTGTTACAAGGGTAAACTGATCACGAGACCCTCTCCACTGAAAGTGGACGTGGAGTCTCCCAGCTTTCTGGAAAGAATCCACGGAGACATTTGTGGGCCGATTCACCCATCAAGTGGTCCGTTCAGGTACTTTATGGTCCTGATAGACGCATCAACTAAGTGGTCACATGTGTGCCTACTGTCCACCCGTAACCTAGCCCTATCTAAGCTTTTAGCTCAGATAATAAAGTTACGGGCCCACTTCCCCGACCACCAGATAAAGAAACTTCGTCTGGACAATGCGGGGGAGTTTACGTCACAAGTCTTTCTAGACTATTGCCAAGCTCAGGGAATTGAAGTCGAACATCCTGTAGCGCATGTTCACACCCAAAATGGGTTAGCAGAATCTCTAATTAAGAGACTGCAATGGATCGCTCGTCCATTATTACTCCAATCCCAGATGCCAGTGAATGCGTGGGGTCATGCAATTTTGCATGCTGCATCTTTAATAAAATTAAGACCCGCTGGAGGTCAGTCATCTTCTCCAATGCAACTAGCACTTGGAGCCCCACCAATTGTCTCACATTTGAGAATATTTGGTTGTGCAGTATACGTCCCCATAGCACCACCACAAAGGACAAAGATGGGTCCACAACGTCGCCTAGGCATTTATGTTGGGTTTGACACCCCCTCCATAATTAGATTCCTAGAACCCCTTACGGGGGACGTCTTTAAGGCACGTCTAGAAGACTGTGAATTCGATGAAACATCGTTCCCAAGACTAGGCTCACAGACAAAGAAGCCCGAAGCTTCAGAAAGTATCACTTGGGATACAAAAACTTTATGTCACTTTGATCCGCCAACAAGCCAGTGTGAGGAGGAGGTCCTGAAGATTCTCCACATCCAAAACACTGTCCATCTCTTGCCGGACAAATTTACTGACAACCAGAAGATTGTCAAATCACACGTCCCTGCTGCTAACACTCCAGCTAGGATTGACATACCGCAAAATGGATGCAATCCGCCTGCAGCAGAAATGGTTGGACCTCTCAAAAAGAGAGGACGACCACCGGGATCCAAGGACCAAGTCCCTCGAAAGAGTAGGACCCTTGGCAATGGTAAACAAATACAACCACATGATGCTAATTTAAGCCCTGCTACCCCATCTCTCCCAAACTCTCATGAAGAGGAAAAACCGGGAGAAAATGAAGTATCGATACACTATGTACGAACTGGGGAGTATTGGGACAGAAAAAGCACAACAATAGATGACACATTTGCGTGTAATATTGCCATCAACGTCGCGTACTACGACGATGATATTGAACCACGCTCTCTGACAGAATGTCAAAGCAGAGATGATTGGCCAAAGTGGAAAGCGGCAATAGGAGTGGAGTTGGATTCACTCACCAAACGCAAGGTCTTCGGACCAATAGTCCAGACACCAAAAGGTGTAAAACCTGTGGGTTATAAATGGGTATTTGTTAGAAAACGAAATGAACAGAATGAGATTGTACGCTACAAAGCAAGGCTTGTAGCGCAGGGTTTTACCCAACGTCCTGGGGTGGATTTTGAAGCCACATACTCCCCGGTCATGGACGCGATCACCTTCCGATTCCTCATTGGCATAACAGCACAAGAGGGTTTAGATATACAACTCATGGACGTGGTTACTGCATACATATATGGCAACCTAGACCGAGACATCTATATGAGATTGCCTGACGGTTATTCTTTGCCTGCAGCACTAAAAGAGAGAGAACGTGACATCTACTCAGTGAAACTGCAAAGATCATTATATGGTCTAAAACAATCTGGAAGGATGTGGTACAACAGACTGAGCGACTTCCTTGCACAGCAGGGATTTAAAAACGACCCAGTCTGTCCTTGCATCTTTATAAGAGCAAAGGAAACAGGATTTGTAATTATAGCCGTCTACGTAGACGACTTAAACCTCATCGGATCTCCTGAAGAGATCGCAAAGATTTCTAGAAGCCTGACAGAAACTTTCGAGATGAAAGACCTCGGAAAATCAAAATTCTGTTTAGGCCTTCAGATAGAGCATCTTAAAGATGGGATCCTGTTACACCAGTCAACTTACACATCGAACTTATTGAAAAAGTTTCAGATGGATACGTGCCACCCCCTCAGCACTCCGATGGTCGTCAGATCATTGGATGTACACAAAGACCCCTTCCGGCCGCTGGAAGAGGGGGAGGAAGTACTAGGCCCCGAAGTGCCTTATTTAAGTGCTATCGGTGCACTCCTTTACCTGGCTAACTGCACTCGCCCTGACATAGCGTTCGCAGTAAACTTACTAGCCAGATATAGTGCTGCACCTACACAGCGGCACTGGGCCGGAGTTAAGCATCTTCTGCGCTACCTCCAAGGGTCCATAGACTTAGGTCTATTCTACAGGAAAGGGGCATCAACTGGTTTAGTTGGTTATGCTGACGCAGGTTACAGGTCCGATCCTCATACAGAGAAGTCTCAGACCGGATACATGTTCACATATGGCGGCACTGCCATATCCTGGAGATCTGTGAAGCAGACCATGACGACCGTCTCATCCACCCACTCCGAGCTACTTGCGATCTTCGAAGCAAGCAAGGAATGCTTTTGGCTACGCTCGGTGATCCAGCACATACTCACCTCCACCGGCCTGACGACCGGCGGTCTTGCACCCACTGCACTCTATGAAGACAATGCAGCATGTATAGCCCAGCTACAGGACGGCTACATCAAAGGTGACAAGACGAAGCATATCTCCCCCAAGTTCTTCTGGACGCACGACTTTCAGAAGCAAAAACAGATTAAGGTACAGAAGATCCAATCATGTAATAACTTGGCGGATTTGCTTACCAAATCCCTGCCTACTAGTATCTTTGAGAAACTTGTATATGAGATTGGGATGAGGAGAGTGAGTAAATGTAAACTGGGTCAGGATGAGAGAACTATGAACTCATAGATACATAGGAGACTGATGTATAGATTCATAGGAAATCTGCAAGCCTGAAGCTTGGTCAGATAAGGGGGAGTCAACTGCAGAGTTGTACTCTTTTCCCTTGGCTACAGGTTTTTTCCCACTGGGTTTTCCGTAGTCAAGGTTTTGACGAGGCAACCTCGTTGACTCTGGATCCTGAAGTATCCACCCCTAGACACATCCCCAAAACAGGGGAAGTTATGGGTTAACTGTTCTTTCTTTAACAAGACAGTTACCCTAACTCGGATCCTGAAGAATCCACCTCTTATTTCAATGTTGATTGGATAAGGGGAAGTGTTATGAATAGGCCCATTGGGCCAATTGGGTATCCAACCCACTATTGAAAGATATAAATACACGAGTAGGGGACTCTTAACCCCTTACACCTATTTCTCCCTAAATTCTCTTCACAACATTTCTTTCTATTTTGCTCGGAGAAAAAGAAAGACAAAATTTGATAATATGTTGCCAGCAATTCACAAATGGGTGCATAGTTTTGCGCAACATCTTGCCTTGTGTACGCATGAAACATAAAACGAAAAAAAAGAGTACATTATAGCAAGCAACAAGTCTGACAGTGCAAAATAAGTAGTTGAGCTCTTTGCGGTTCCTCTTATAAATATTTACATACATCTAGAATTGGCAGTCGAGCTCATAAAAATAGTGCCATATCCACTGGAAATGAATCAGAACCCAAGGTTCTCAAGGCTGAAGTCAGACTAGGGCATCCCCACCATTCACTGCCATTGAATTGCCGGCACTACGGGTCAAGCTAGCAAAATATGACGACGCACCGCTGGTACTCGCAACCTCGGACTTGCAGAGTGGGCAAAGGGCATTGATGGCCAGCCATTTATCGACGCACTCGGTGTGGAAGAAGTGGGAGCAAGGGAGCTCGCGGAGGCTGTCATTGTCGGAGTACCTTGCCAAACAAATGCAGCAAACCTGCATCAATGGCAAACATAAGAATATGAATACATATGGCAGATTTCATCTCCAGATATTGCTGCATGCAGTCTGTTTCGGTGAATGTATGTTCCTCTATAAAAATGATACCGTTTCACACAAAGTCCACCTGTTGTCTACAAAGTCATCAAAGTAACATCTATATAAATGAAATGTCCATCATGTCAAGAATCAAGAGTATCAATCGTTGTGAGATCGCTAATGTAATGATTTAGCATGAAGTTTCAGGATCTCCTACTCACACCAGTAGCCATCAGACCTCCCATCAAGTCCTATTAGGGTCCATTCCTTCCCCAAAGAAATCGAAGCAGGACCAGATGAATTTCAAGAGCTAGCTGACGCCATATATTGACATGGTTTCTAAGTGGTATTTGATGACATATATCGGCTTGAACTTCAATATGTCGCCCCTGAATTGCATATGCATGATTCAGATTTGCTTCTAATTGATTATTTTCATCCATTGGTGCCTATGTGGCACGATACCAACAGACACAGAATAACCGAAGTCACCGCAAATCCTAGAGGTAATTGAAATTTGAAAATTACCAAGATCAGTTACGTTCACATTGTGCTTACCTCTTCTCATGTAAAATCAGATGCTCTTCATTGGACTGGTGTTGCAGAGCTTTTTGTTACAGGGAAAATGGTTAATATCTTCGCTTGTGTTATAATTATCTTAGCGTCAAATTGTACTTATTGTACTTTAAGAGAAGATAGGTTGCATAGACATGGATACAAATAGCAAAGATGATAAGATGCAGATGTGCAAATACAGAATAAAACGGATATGTGACCCTTTTTAAAGTCGGTTATGCATCTGATGCAGTATCGGGTGCAATCTGATACAGATACATCACTCTTTTAGAGCCAAAATTTCAGGTGTATTTTATTCGAATGTCCCTCCAAATTCCTTTTGAGTGTCAATTGAAGGGGCATGCAGGAAATGTTTTACACCCAAAATTAATTTTTACTCGAGTTAAATATTACATTGCAAATTTTTGGTACATATTATCATAGCAATTCCTTGTGGTTATGTGCAAGAGGCATGGTAGTTTTGTGCACAACATACATGTCTACAAGCTTACTACATGGGTGGTTGCTAGCATATATTAATGGAGTTGGGGGTAACTATCAAAGAGTGTATAAAAGGAGCAAACCAGGAAGAAAGAGCACTCCATGAAATCACAAAACTTGTAACCTTCATTCATAACATCTGCATTGTATTTTAGTTTACATTATTGTAGTAGGGATAATCTTATTTAAATGCAATTTAATTTCCCAGACCAATCTCAGGCTCCATAAGCTTTGCAGCTTGAACGGATGTGGTGTAGTTTGTAGTTTGTCTTGTTCATCAGCGAGGCTTGCAACGAAAGAGTTTGGCCCTCCACCGTAATGGTTCATTTGAAAGCACGTACTACTACTACTACTACCGTCATTGTCATTATCTCCTTTGGTCTCCCACTCTCACAAGTTTCGGTGTTGGTACCAAACCCCATCCACTTTTCAATCCAATAATCACTTCATAGCTTGGACATCTGCAGAACTGAAACCTTCTGACTAGTTTCAGCCAGCTGTCCTCAAGTAATATACATCAAATTATAGTTGGATTTCTCCCATAGTTAAGTTTACAATGCTTTTGGTTCCGGCTACATGATGATATCATTTTAAGACCAGATGAGATGCAATATTGCTATCCACCTTATTACTCTGAACTATAACCGGATGATACTAACTTAGAATGACAATTTTAAACCTTTTAATTTATTTTATTCATTTTTAATTATAAGCTCAGATTTATGCCTCATCATTTTTGTATTGTTATTCTTTTATATTATTAAAATAATGAAGGGCTGGCTAGGTCATAAAGAAGTTTTAGCTAAATTTTTTATACAACTATATATCTAGTATAAATTATTGGTGCATTTATATGTATGAAATATTGTATAACTATATATATAATACATCACTATGTGTATATACATATTTAAAGTATCTCCGAAACCGAAACCTGAAACGAAACTAGGATGAAACGAAACGAAACTCCGAAACCACCGAAATGGGCGAAACCGAAACAGAAACCTGAAGACCAAAACAGAAACCTGAAGATACTTTAAATTTGCTTCCCTCACAAATCCAAACCAAATAAAAGATTTCCCATTTATAGCAAACCCTTGAACTCATTTCCTAATAAAACTTTAATAGCATTAATGAAGCCTAAAATATCCATTACTAATATCCGAAGGATAATTAAATTCAAATCTTTGAATGTCCTAATCATAAAAATATGATCTCTTCGAGAAGAAACATCCATATAAATGAACTAAATAGTTATTTTCAACCAATATCAAGGAATTGCCCTAATACAAATAACCTTCCACCCAACCTTCCACCAGTTTAAAAAAAACGTAACAAGCAACCAACGTATTCCCGACAATGTAAACAGTATAACATCATAGCATTTCATTTTTATTACACTAATCCCTGTTTTTGCTACATATATAACTGCCAAGCAAGCCATTTTCCTCCTAAAATTCAACCATCCAATCGAAATTGCTCCATCTTTTCAAACCCATCAACTGCATATTTGGTCGTCTGACACGAACATGGTTTGATCAGAAGGGTGCATTTGCTGGGGGTTTTAATCTTTGGAAGGAAGTAGGGGGTGGATGTGGGTGTGTGGAGTGACAGTGGCACTGGTTGGGCATGGAAGCACCAAGGGCGTGTGGCATAGAAAGAGCTTTTATGTAGGTAAGGTGTTCTGTAATCTCAATATTTAGTTATTTATTAGAATTTAGAAACTATTACTATTTGAAATAAATCTGTTCGAATGAATTTAGATTACGATAGAGATCAAACTACTAACAGAGATTCAAAGAATAATTCAGTTATAGATTATATTAAGTCGGATTTCATGGACGAGGACAAAAACTGGAATATAAGAGAAGAATACATGAATAGACTGCTATTATGGTTAAGAAATTTGGTTTCTTTAACCCACAACATCTGCTTGTGTTTTTTGTAGAAGTCCTTTTCCAGAGTGTTTGCACCAAACATCCAATTTTGCGAGAAAAACACCTATTTGCTTGAAATTTACTTGAAAACACTTTATTAAAATCAATGCTAAACACACCTTATGTAACTCGTCATCTCCGTAATAAATTTTTTTCAAGAATTATCCGTCTCCTTTCGTACAAACAAGGAGATCATGTTAAAAAGTATCTTTTACAAGTATTTCTTGTGCCACTGGGTTGATACTTAATACAAACTCTCAAATATCTGTTGGATATTGATCACCCAATGTGTTTTTGATTATCATCAAACATTATGCTTGCACTATTGTGTTTTTGTGCAGCTATTAAGAGACGTGTATCTCGAGCATTGACATATATGTAAGCAACAAGAATGAATGACGACACCTATGATAAGGTACATGGAGCAAAAGACGACATCAATCAAGTTCAAGATTGTGAATTATATTACATGATGTGATTTTGTTTCTTTGTTATCATAGATTGTCAAATCCTTAAGATTCAAATACATACACATAAAACCATAGGTTAAAGACTTATAATTATTTTGTACTTAATCCTTAACAAAACCATTGGTTTCCAACCCAATACTGTGACTTTATAAAGCCTTTAGACAACCAATATAATAGATTAGTTGACTAATGTATCAGAATTTCATAACCCAGTTTCTCAAGCACTAGTAGACCAACAACAATTATTAGTCGATTAATTGAAGGCAGAAACTTAGACTAGTTTCATGTGTTCAGCTTAATCGACTAACAGAAGCTATCGGTCGACCAATAAAGTTCATTAGTCGACTAATAGACTTCACTCGTCGACTAAAAGTGCATTACAGCCTAGTTCGTTTGAGAACCATTAGTCGACCAATAGAGATTGCTAGTCGAACAATCAAGTTACAGATGATTGTGTTGCCCTTCATTAACAAACAGTTAACTAGTTATTGAAAGTGATATTTTAGTAAACTCTTTTCATAAAATTTCCCATCTATAAATAGAGAATATTTCTCAGATATTTAGAGAAGAAAAACAAGAAGAAAATGATAGAAAAATCATATCTTGCCCTTATGCTTGTGCTTTGATTTTCAATCTTCTTTAAGCTAAACGAGCCATAATTTCTATTCTCAAAAGCTTATATGTAATAGAGTTGAAATCCTCTCCTTAGCCACCTTTGTATTCACAAACTCACAACTTCAAGGCTGAAAAAGAATAGTAAGCCTTTTTATTTCAACATTCGACTCAGTGTTTTGATGTGTTCGTGCTCTCGGTTGGAGAGTGTTGTTTTTCAATCTCAGTATGTTGAGATTGGGGTGCGTAATTGGTAAGGGTGTTGTTTACCAAGTTGTGTGGTTTTTTCTCTTTAGGTTTTAAAAAGGATTTAGTGAAAAATCTTAAGCAGTGAGCTTGGGGACCGGAGTAGGTCAGGAAGAACGAACCAATATAATTTTATAATGTTTGCGCTTGTGGTGTGTGGTGTCTGTGTTTGCAATAGTGGTATCTGGTTTGGTTGTCATATTCTCTGGTATTATTTCCGCTGCAATATAAGTTGAGAATTGACTGTTACAAAGATTCTAATTAGCAACTCTTTTAGAGATCAGTCTTGGTTTATTTTAAAGACACTTTTCTCCCTTCCCTGAGTTTCTATTTGACCATCCATAGGATCCAACAATATATAGCTCAGATGCATTCTACCAACAAGATTGATCAGCATAGTATCCTTTTCTAATGCCACAAATATTGTCTCCAGAACAAGAAAATAGATGTATTCTAACAAGTACATATTTATGGAACCCAACCAACAGCTACATCCGTGCATGGTATCATGCTATGACATAAGAAACATATATAAGATGTGTAGCAACAAATCTTATAGACATGAAAAGCTGATTATGAAATGCAATGTGTACATATAGAAAACTCACAGCATCTTCGGCAGAAACCATGCGCTCCTTGTTAGTGCCAGCTGCAAATATCCCACCTTCACATGGGCCTTCAGAGCTACTATCACTCGCCCCATGATTTCGGTATCTTTTTGATTTGAACTTGTATGTTGGCAGTGCATTAATAGATTCCGTGGTAGCTCCTCTGGTATGGCCCAGATCCTCT
Source organism: Scilla litardierei (assembly GCA_030789695.1). Lineage (NCBI taxonomy): Eukaryota > Viridiplantae > Streptophyta > Magnoliopsida > Asparagales > Asparagaceae > Scilla > Scilla litardierei. The sequence continues at coordinate 221,166,079 of CM061134.1, read as the reverse complement.
CTGAAGCCTAAGACGGAAATTATGCAAGGCAAGCAACAGCAAATTGTGGCACACAAGATAAATGGCATGGCATACCCAACACAACTGAATGTGAGGAATGCTATAGATAACCTGGGAATCAATTAGACAAATTAATGTTATGGTGACAAAGGTCACAAAAAATGGAAATGAACCTTAGGCAGCATTGAAGAACTACCTGTACAAGTTGGGAGAGTCTTCAAGAGAGGATCGGCCACCAAAGATCCACACATTGCCGACAACAAACCACACAGCAAAGAAACAATCCAATGCCATCTTGAAATGATCGACTAATGCATTTAACCTGTCAAAGATGTAGCACTTAAATAGAAGATTCACATAACATTGCACTTGCACCTTAAAACTCTACTAACATATAGAGTAGATTACCATACTATCAAATACAAATTAGTTCTTAAATCATAAAAGCATCACATAAAATTTTATTGGGGCATGAAATTTAAAACTCATCTCCTGCAAATTGTTGCGAGTGTTGTCTCAATGCAAATCGTTGTGGGTGTTGTTCCAGCCCAGGTGTTTAGGCAAGCATTGTGGGGGCTTGAAACTGGGGTTAACCTAGGGTGATTGGAATCTAGATGGACTCTATACCCTTTAAATTACAACCAGCAAGGACTTGCAACTTTCAAGAATCCCTATGTCACTCACCCTTTGGCGAGCTCCATAACTTATCTGCCTTCCACTGCTGAGAAATAGGTTAATTAATTGGACTTGCACTCTAGCGAATGGTCCGGCCAGATTGTCAAGCAAGGGGCAACGGTAACAATCATTTCCAGAGATTCTGATGTATACTGATTAAAATCTCCAAGGATGATGTTATAAAATGGTGTGGACATTAACCAATCCTGTCTGCATCACCATATTGATTAACTTATGATTACTTGGAGCAGGCAACCATCAATATCTTCACACAGATACACAGAGTTGTAAATATTGTGTACTCATGCTTGGACATTTGTTGGTTTAGCTTAAGGACGTTCAAATGTTCAGAAAGTAATTCTTTGTTCTTACCTTTCTCTCCTATTCACATTTCCCCTATTTTTGCAACTTCACCATCATTCCCATTCACCAGCATCTCCACTACCTACAAGATAGATTAGCAATCCAACACGAAATCTAGCCTAGAGAAACTTTAATCTTAACCAATCATTTTTAACAGAATTATTTTACAAAAATTATAACCCTATTTGTTGCATGTATACAGTTATATATTACTTTGCATGAAATCAGTTGACCCAAGATATTTGAAGAAAACTTATTTAACATTTTGAACCCTTTCAATAGAAAGACCATGGTCTTGCACAATCTTGATGTTCCACATTTCATGATAACATTGCTTCAAACATAAAATCTTTTTAGCTCGTCTCCTCCTTTTTCCGTCCCCAACCCTGGAGGGAGATGAGAGCATATTAGAAGAAAATTTTAAAACGTTTCCTTCTAATGTCAGTGTTCAATTTTTGATGGCAAATGTAGCTGATAGGTGATCTCCACTAGATCTCTGTTAGGTAAAGTGATCGCTAGTCTAATTTCGTGTATGGCGAATGACAGCATAAAAGAAAAAATTAGTTAAGAAATTGGAGTCTCAAATTATGTATGTGATAATTGTAATAGGCAGTAAAAAGTGGAGATAGTTCTATGCAATTTATCCCACGTTCAAGTTTTGCCATCCTCCACCAGAGTTTATGCTATTAGCCGACCCCTCATCAACCAAGGTTTTAATTGGTACTGGAGGTTTGGCTGATGATGGTGCCAATATTCAATCTCCAAGGGAAACTTCTCGACGCAGACAATTTTTTATGTTGGGATGGCCTAAAACTTGCCGACAATAACAACCTTCACCCTGAACGGTATTGAACAAGCAAATGCATCTGATTATGCATTTTCTAAATTGAAGATCTCTCCAAGATAACTGTAAGGAGAACAATATAGTAATGGCACCTTTAGTTCTTGTGTAACTGTAGCTCAGTGTAAGGAGAACAATATAATAATGAACAAATTTTCAATTTAGGCAAAAAAAATTGAAATATTTTTGAAATCGGTCAGCTTCAAAAATAATCACAGAACTGGACAACTTTGACCACATCGGCCTTCTCACGTGGTTCTGTGCTGAGTTGGAGGACATAAAAATAATTGGTTTAGGAATCACGGTCAAATTTGACCTAAACCAAATTGACCAGAATTGACACCCCCGGCCAAAATGGCAGGACCAAATCTGATTGGGGTTGCCAACCCCGGGCAATTTGGCCTCGTGCATTCTCTCTCCATTCCAGAGCCGAAACAATCACTCTACCCATTATCTAGCTCAAATAATTTTTTTTCCAAATTAGATGAGCCCGTAGCATGTTCTATGGTCTCTTTTGCATAAAACATATATTCCACAAGGAAAAAGGCAAACACATGCCAACTTGCTCAATGAATCCCCTGGATGGGGTCAAAGAGAAAGAAAAGGAAAAACAAAAAAACATTTAATTTTTCCAAGAAGCTAATTGATAGGTTCCAAAGCAAATCTGAAATTAAATTGCTAAAATAGCGAATAAAAAGATAGTTTGGCTTAAATAATGGGGCAACCACCCTCCCAAGACGCCGATAAGCGAGGACGTCCGCACTCTCCTAAGATCCCTCGAAGAACTCTCGAAGAACTCTCTCAAAATATCAAAATAAGCATCTAACACATCAATGACGGCTAGCCCTAATTTAATAGAAAACCCACCTCTAATCTAATTACAAATATACCATTAAAATTAATTAGAAGAAGGGGGGACGAAAACGCCCCTAATGTTGAGTGGCTGGAAGTGCGCGCGGGTTGGCAGGTTCGCCTCCCGGATCACACCATTACTCCCCTCCCAATGAGCCACCTTATTCCCAAGGTGAAAGTCTGGAAACTGCTACGCCATCATGATTCACGTCCATGGGCTCCCACGTGCTCTGGTAAATCCCCCCACTGTATCAGAACCTCTCGCTCTCCCGTGCTCCCTCTACGGATCCCCTTCAGCTCCATTGGCTCCAACCTCACCTCCATATCAACTGTCAATATCTCCGGAAGGGTGGGTGAAGGGGCGTGATCTCCGATCGTCTGGCGAAGTTGTGACACATGGAACACCGGGTGTATAATAGATCATGGGGGTAATCGCAGCATGTAAGCAACTAGTCCCACTGTCGCCTCGACATCGAAATGTCCAAAATAATGCGGAGCTAACTTCTCATTCATCTTGTGGGCCAATTCTCTCTATCGGTAGTGTTTCAGCTTCATGTACACCATATCTCCCACTGCGAATTGCACATCTCTGCGGTGTAGGTCTGCCCTCATCTTCATAACCTGCTGAGCCCTAGCCAGATGCAGCTTCAGCTCCTTCAAAATCTGATCTCTCCGCCAGATATCGCTCCACATCTGATATCGGTGTCGTCTCCTGCCCATATACAGCAAACGCGGAGGGTCTCTGCCATACATTATACTGAAAGGTGTCGTTTGAGCTGATGTGTGACAAGATATATTATACAAGTACTCCGCCCATGCCAGCCAACGAGCCCACACCTTGGGATTCTCTGAAATAAAGCACCGCAGATAAGTCTCTACACTCCATTTGACCACCTCCGTTTGTCCATCTGTCTATGGGTGGTATGTTGTGCTCCGTTTCAACACCGTCCCCTGAAGCCTGAAAAGCTCCTACCAGAATCTACTAAGGAACACCTTGTCTCTATAACAATGGACTTAGGGGGTCCATGCAAGCAAATGATCTCTCTCACAAAAGTCTCTGCCACCGAAACTGCGCTGTACAGATGCCGAAGTGGTACAAAATGAGCATAATTGCTGAGACGGTCGACCACGACAAATATGACTGTATAGCCTTCCGACTTCGACAGCCCATCAATGAAGTTCATGGAGAGGTCCTCCCACACCTGATCTGGCAAAGACAACGGCTGTAGTAATCCTCCCGGGGACATCGCTTGGTACTTGTGACGCTGGCAAACGGCACACTCCACATCCATCTTCTCCACATCCTTCTCCATTCCCTCCCAGTAGACCTCCCTCGTCAGTCTCTGGTAGGTCTTGCGAACCTCAGAGTGCCCTCCTACTGCGCTGCTGTGGAACTCATGGAGTATGGTCAGTATGTATGTCGAGTTCCGCGGCAGAACCAATCTCCCCCAATGCAGTAACCGTCCGTCCTGAATAGAACAGCCTGGGTACTCGGTAGATCCCTGTAATAGTGCCACTCGTATGCTCACCAAGTCCTGGTCCTGCTTTACCTCCTGCTGTAATGGCTCTCCATCCTGGAGTACTGAAACTGCCAGGGCCGCCAACTCTACTTCCTTCTCTCGCTGTAAGAGTGCGTCAGGCACCTTGTTCTCTAGCCCCGGGCGATATTCTATCTCAAACCTGTATCCATCAGCTTTCGCAGCCGCTTCTGATGCTCCTCTGCTACCATGCGCTGCTCCAATAAGTATTTGAGGCCCGCTGATCTGTGTGCACCAGAAAGCTCCTCCCTAACAAGTACGGCCTCCACGTCTGAATAGACAGGACTATGGCCATCAGCTCTCTCTCATAGACAAACCGCAATTTAGCTCTAGCGGTCAACACCTGACTGAAATACGCAATGGGCCGTTGCTCCTGCATCAATACTGCTCCCAGCCCATGTCCTGATGTGTCTGCCTCTACCACAAGGGCTGGAAAAATCTGGCAATGCCAAAACTGGCACGGTGGTTATCGCCCTCTTCAAAGCCTCAAATGCCTTCGTCGCCTCCTTCCCCCAATGAAACTGTCCTTCAATAGCTCGGTTAGTGGCCAGGCGATCGTCCCATACCCCTCCACAAATCTACGATAGTAACCCGTCAAACCCAGGAAACCTCGCAGCCCCTGAGTGTGGTGGTACGCGGCCAGTTTAGCATCGCCGCTATCTTCGCTCTATCTGCTGTAACCTTTTCTGTTGACATCACATGTCCCAGATACTCCACCTGTGGCTGTCCGAATAAACACTTCTTCCTGTTCGTAAACAGCTGATGATACTGTAGCTCCTGAAACACGACCTGCAGGTGGTCTAAGTGCTCCTCCAAAGTACGACTGTACACTAATATGTCATCGAAGAAAACGAGTACGAATCGCCTTAGGTAAAAACAGAATACCTTATTCATAAGGGACTGAAATGTAGCCGGTGCATTCGTCAAGCCGAAAGGCATGACTAGAAACTCGTAGTGGCCCTCATGTGTCCTGAACGCCGTAGTGGCATGAATACCTTTTCAGTTTTCTCACTCTGCCTTAAGCCCCAAGCTGCTCCTGGTCCACTCGTTCTCATGCCTGTAGATAGTCAGTGGGAGGGTAATAATTGTCGTGGCATACCTCCATACGTCTCCCATAGCCCCTTATAGGGCTGTCGCCTCTGTCGATATTGTCTCCCCAATCATGCTCACTCCGAGCATAGTCATCAACATTCTCCTCAAAGCCACGATCCTTGTCATAATCGGTCGGAAATTCCTCGTAGGCTGGAAGTACTGTGTCGTGGCCTCTCTGCCATATACCGAGGCCCATGAAGTTTCGGGACCTCCTGCACGTCATTCTCGGGCATCGGAAGAAGCCCAAATTTGTCATCGAAGTCTCGACGGGCTCCCCGCATGTCCCGGGTCATCCTTCCCAGGCTCAAGGCGGCTTCGACGCGCCTGCATGAACCATTCAGAATGCTGGTAGGCCTCATGCGCACGGTAGGGATCTGCAGGCCTTGCAGGGGCCTGCGAGAGGGCTGCATGCCCACTGCAATGGGCTGCAGGCCCTGCAGGGGCCTGCAAGAGGGCTGCAGGCCCTACAGTCCCACAACAGGACTCTACTGGACATGCAATGCGTCGCGGAACCCCCATGACGGCTAGTGTTTCTCTGATCCGTGTGATCTTCCGCTCCGTTGGATCCTTCCTTCGCGTCAGATAGATGGCCTCATTTGAACTCTTCTTCCGACTCTTTTTCGCCAAAGTGGCCGCTGTTTGCCCCAGATCTGAATTTTCATTCAGATCTGAATTTTTCGTCAAAGTTGTCGCCTTTAGATCCGCGAATTGAAACATCATGATTTGCATGAAGGTTTTAAATTTTTCATCCATTCGCGCCTCAAGCCCTTTTATCGACGCCTTGACCTCAAATCTGAGATCATCCATAGACTTCTTCATATCTTTAATTTCGCCATCGAATCTTTCCTCCAAAGATTCAAATTTTTTGGTAGTAGCCGCCTCCATGGATGCGAAGATCGTCGCTCTGATACCAATTGATAGGATCCACTTGGGCTTTGATGATAATAATAGGATTTTTATGGTAAAAGATGAGATTTTTAGATGAAAGGTGAGATTTTTATGGGTGGAGAGAGGGGATTTGGGGGAAAAGAGAGATTTTTATTAAAGATGAACTGAAATAAAGAAGATACAAGATAATGGTTGAGACCTTTTGAGAGGATCTCGCTCTCCCAAGACATCGATTCAAGAGGGGGCCACGCTCTCCAAGGAAAAGAGGGATAATCTCACATCAAGGGATTTCCTATTCACAATAATCAAGCATGCCCTCTCCCTAGCCGGCCCTAGCTCTTATAAAGAGAAAATCTAGAAAATTACAGATTTACAGACCCCTAATAATCTGAAAATTACAAAATGCCACTAATGGGCCAAAAGTGCAGATTTATCATGTATCTAAATACATTGTGAATGAGTCTTGTCTCATCTTATACTAGGAAGTGGAGCATGACAACAACACATTCCTTTTCTAATTTGTTAGACCCACGGGGTCAGGGCGGACCAGCAGACCGCGCGCGCACGTGGGCAAGGGGAGCCGACTCAAGTAAGGGTGTTTTCGTCTTTACATATTTATCATTGTTTAAGATGAGGGTTTTCTTATTTAATCTAAGGCTAGCCGTCATTTGTATTCATGCTTGATGATTGATAATTCTCTTGAGCATCCTTAGATAGATCTAGATTAAAGAGTGCGGACGTCCTCTTATCGGCGTCTTGGAAGGAAGATACACCTTTCTTGAATCCAATTATCTTTATTCGGCTTCTTTTATCAATAAAGTTGGGAACTTTCTTCATTTTAATTTCAGATTTGCGTGGATCCTAACAATTTGGTATCAGAGCGTGACGAACCATGGCGGTGCCGACAACGAGATCGAAGGATAAATTCGACACCTTGGAGGAAAAACTCATGTGAGAAATTGATGGGTTAAAAAATCACATGAAGAGACGATGAAGGAGATGAAGACGTTGGCAGATTCCATCAACCTTTTGGCGGCTAATCAATCCAAGCAAGGAGAGCAATTGACGAAGCTTCTCTCCCAAGGGTCTCCAAGCTGCAGTGAGACCCTATAAGCCCACAGGGCTTTTCGAGGTCATCGAGATGACACAGCTGGTAGAGGACTCACAAGAAGAGGACAGGAGAGCCAGGAGCGGCTACAGTGGCCAGGTACAGCGGGCACATCCTTTGGAGCCGGCGGGTCCGGGATCACCACTGAGGCAGATCAGATGAGTTTCGAGAAGACGGTGAGCATATTAGCACACTACCGGCTGTGGGCCAATTCCGGAGGATGTCCGATGCTGAGATGAGAGAGAATCGGCAAAAAGAGATCTGTTTCAGATGCGATGAGCGATTCACCCCGGGACACCGTTGTGCGGGTCGCAAGCTGCAAGTATTGATCATAGAGGCAGACGATGATGATGATGTGGAGGACGAAGGGATCGGAGGAGATGACGACTCCCCCTCGGAGTAGCACCACCAGTGATGTCATGCACCACCTTGAGGACAAGGTGGATTTTCAGGGACGGAGTAGTGTTAGACCCACGGGGTCAGGGCTGACCAGCAGACCGCGCGCGCACGTGGGCAAGGGGAGCCGACTCAAATAAGGGCGTTTTCGTCTTTACATATTTATCATTGTTTAGGAGGATGGTTTTCCTATTTAATCTAGGGTTAGTCGTCATTTGTATTCATGCTTGATAATTGATAATTCTCTTGAGCATCCTGAGGTAGATCTAGATTAAAGAGTGCGAACATCCTTTTATCGACGTCTTGGAAGGAGGATACACCTTTCTTGTATCCAATTATCTTTATTCGGCTTCTTTTATCAATAAAGTTGGGATCTTTCTTTATTTTAATTTCAGATTTGCGTGGATCCTAACATAATCATTCAATCAGCTTAGGGCATGTTCTTTTGCCAAGAAAGTTGTTAAGAAAGTAAATTTTTACACTTTTCACTAACTTTCCCACCCAACTTTTCTATTTCTTGTTCTTTTACATGAAAGTTAAACATGGAAAGTTTGCTTACTGGCGCTTGAATTGACCGGTTTTGAGAAAGTTTGTAATCCTCAAGAATTATTGGGGAAGTTGTAGATTCCACATTTTTGTAGATCCCACTATCCCATCTCTCTCTATCTCTCCCCTCCAACTCACCAACTTTCCAATGTCTCATTCCAGCTTTCTAGTACCAAAAGAACACAAGAAAGTTGGGTGGACCCCACTTTACTTTCCCAATCTCACTTTCTATACAACTTTCCACCCAAAAGAACACAAAACTCCATTTTCTCTCTCATCAGATTCCAAACTTTTCCAACTTTCCCATTTCAACTTTCAAGCAAAAGAACATGCCCTTAGAATCACATGAATGCCCATGTGGTGAGAGTTGGTGGGTTTCTGTACATGAATTAAAAATTGGTCGATTTTTAAAAATAAATTGCTTTTTGGCGTATCTTGAAAAATTGTCCTATAAGAATGTATTGGCTCGTTATAAAGTGAATACAGAATAACAAGATGTGGCCATCAGAAGACACTCTGGCAAACTGTAGGGAGATAACTGATGCCAGGAAAAGAGATAAGATAAGATAAGAAAGGAAAAGAAAGTAATATGGCTAACAAGTACAATTCAGTTGCAGCCTTGCAGGCAGAAGAAGCCTAGTATAGAGAAAAGAATGCCCTGAGCTAAACCTCAAGGATACTGGGAAAGAAAACACTATAGTATGTCAGTATGCAAACAAGTCCAAGCTCAAAGAAACATAACAGAATAATGAAACTATATGTACCTTGGACCAACGATTACTAGATTCTGACCAAGCCTAGAAATTATGCTGGTTCGCTGGTGGTTTCCTCCCTCCAATGTTCGAGTAAAAGAAACAGCTGTGTATGGAGTAGTCTCAGAAGGGTTCTCTTGAATTGAACTCTGACGTGGATGTGTATGTCCCTGATCAAATCCTGGACCGTTACGATGGATGTAGCGCCAGTAAAGATGAGGAAGAGTAGCAATACATCCTGTTGTATAACCTACGACCCACTCAAACAACGGAGCATGAGGTTTCTCGTGCCGTGACAGGGAAAGAACTATAATTGCTGCTACAATTTGGCTCACATTGACGAGAAGTTCAACCGAAATCCACCAACCAGAATTGAGAGGACTTCTACGAGGACGACTATCACCTCTCCTTGTGAAAGAAACATTTCTCGGAGGTGCAGTGGGTGATAAAAGGGATGGCAGAGGTACATGAGGATCTGTGCTTGCTGAAGGATGATTTTCATAATTCAAATCATCTGGGCCACTGTGATCGCCCTCATCATGAGAGTCTGATGTAGAAGCAATGTCACTCTTTCTTATATCAATTACATGGTCGTGCCCACTGTTACTACCTGAATGTTCCATCAGTAAAGGGTATGAATCAGTTTGAGCTTTGCACTGCGATCCCGGCAAGGCAAGTGCCATTAAAGTCTTCCAACAATATTTAACTCAAAAAGTGGCATAGTGGAGCCAATGTTGCTTTACAAATATCTCTAGTATTCCTTTTATATCCCAGAAAGTTTGTCCAACATAAACTGTTCTCGGACTTGGAATGAGGTCCACGACTAGACACTTTCACTTCAAAAGAAAGAATGTATATGGTTAAATTCAGAATAAACACTCATTCCCACAGAAATGTGAAAAGGAAACTCGTCTCCAACACACATGCACACACTCATATAAAGAAGGAAAATATTCAGCCAATGCAAAATAGGTGCTCATTAATCATGACATTTCTATCCCTCAATATTTATAAACTTACAAAATTCTAAGCATTCACATGCTGATGTGTCCTCACCTATCATCTTATGGTAGAGACATTGTTGTGATAAATAATTAACAAGATGCAGACATGCAGAGTCCCAAAATGTGCACTAAATAATTCCATCTTCAGAATTTTGAGCCTAAGAAACATATCAACTGCCAAGACAAAGTTTTGTATGGTAATAACCTTATAGCTTTTGGCTCTTTCATTCTAGTGTTCTTCCTTAAGAATGAGAAAAAAAGCGAATCACAAAGTCTGGGAAACACCATATAACCCGAGGAACACCAATTAAGAGTTTATGCCAATGGTAGAATAATAATAATCTATATATATCAATAAGCCACTTTTAAGATAAAACATATAAACACCAATATTAGCACGTTATCTTTAAAAACCTTCCTCATAGAAAGCTACCATAGAACATAACTTCTACCAACCATGACTATAGCGCAGCTTCCACCTATCAAAAATTGCAAACACTCACCCAATCCTATAGATCAAAAGGCCACGAAATACTTAAACCCAGCCAAAAAACTAAATAATGTGAGTACTCAAATTACTCAAATTCAAATCTAATCAAAACAACCAGAGGCAAATTTCATTTCTTTCACCAGCAACCAACTACTATTATCATCACTAAAACAAGAGACCGTAAAGACCCACTTCTAACTCACTGCCATAATCAACCCCTAGATGCCAATTTCAGTTATCTCTCTCCCGCAAGTCATCAATACAAATACTATAATACACTGAAATTAGCATAAAATAATAGGTCAAATTAAGACCGTCATATGTTTCCCTAATTTAATCAAAACCCATATGCAATTTTAATGGCGTCACCCAATCAATCAAAACCCACTAATCAATAGGGAAAATAATCAAAACCAAGATGCTAATTTTCATTTCTATCAATCAACAACCAGCCCACGTCAAAAATAGCTGAAGGATCAAAATGGAATGGAAAAAGAAACAATTTTTCCATCAAAAATGAGGAAAAAAGTGGGGGAAATGAGATCGAGAGCTTACCGTCACCAACTACCCATTCGCCGTCAATGGGTCAATTGTCTTACTCTATGATCTGTGCTTCTTCCTGCTTTGAATATTTTTAGGTCATCATCTCTCGATCTGTGATCTTTTCCCAGTGTATCTGACTCGGAGACTTCTCTGCTTCTTTTGGATTTTTAGGGAAATAAACAAAATGGCTGAGCGTGATATTTTGTTGGGTATTTTCCCCTTGGAAATTATTCCACTTTTTTTAATAGTTTGAAGTCTTTTTGTTTTTTACCAAAAAAATTAAGGCATGGATCCTGGTGATTAATGATAATCACTCGGACTAATTTTCAATTAAATAGTTTATTCGATTTATGAAAATATTAAAAAGCATGCGGTCACGCCTTTGAGATAAACAAAAAAAAAAGGTATATTTAAGCAAGCAAGTGGTAGTAAGTATTATGAGCCCGGCCCAGCAAGTCCATGTTACTAAAGAGTAAAGAAACGAACAAATTATGTTGCAAGCCCACAGTTTTTCTCCGCGCACATATCACTTATTTACAAATTTGTCTTTCAAAATTTCTCAAATATGTTCCTCATTGACTCTCGTCCGCCCCCGCTGACTTCGTCGTCCCCGACCACAATTTACTCCAACGCCCAAAATCAACGTCCCCACATTCATCTCATTGCTTGCTACCCCACTCAAAGTCAAAGAAATTCAACGCAAAATCCAGCCTCAAAACTCTAGCCCTAGAAAAAAGCCATAGCTTCCGCTAGGACTTTCTTACGCCATGGCACACATCATCAACGATGGAGAGATTTGCTATGATCGATGAAAACCATAAGAAGAAAACCTCTTGAGCGGCTAATTGTTGGCCCCACCGTTCTTTCCGTTTCTTTTTGGCGGCGGCGGCAAGTAATGACAAACTTGTAACTAAACCCAGAGGCCTTTTCAGAAATAAACGGCTCGATATGTGTGCAAGCGTAATTTTAATGGCAAACTCGTAAATAAACGGTACGTGTGCGGAAGTAATGGCAAACTCGTAGATAAGTGATATGTGCACAGAGTAAAACGGTGGGTTCGCAAATCAATTCCCACAAATCATAGAAGAATGCATGATACTAACATTTCTAACCGCCAACATAAAGGCCCAGACGCAATGGAAAACCGATAAGCCTGGCCTGGCCCTCGGACCAGTCAGTTAGGCCAGAGCCCGGTTTCTCGGGGCCGGCCCATCAGAGCGCAAGCTTCTTCAGCCTCCAGAAGGCCCACTATCATCTCCATCCACGACCGGAAAAACCTAAGCGAACTGAAATAAGTACATAGAAAGAGGCCCACTTCATTGCCAGTGCCTGATCTTCTATGGGCCGAGTTGACGTCGGCAGAACCATTGACAACTAAAGCTCCATTAATCCTCACCTCCTAAGATGGTCGACGATACACGAAGCCACTTGCATCTATCCAAATATAGATGGCCCTTAAGTGATCACCGGCTACATACTGATTGGGACGCAACATAAATGAGACCCGTTGACTTCTTATCCACCATCAATAATAAATGATCATGCCTCCTTATGGAAGAAAAGTCAAAGTCAACTCAGAAGCACACGGTGAAATCTAGCCTCTACTTACATAAATAAAATGCATGGGGAGCAATGCGTGCTTAGTTCGCCTCTTATATTTGATGAAATCAATTCAAACAGCCCATAAAAGTTTCTGAAATTTTTACAAAGCAAGCGAACAGGGAAATAATAAAAGTATTTAAATTTTTAGAACATAAATGTGCTGGCGCGCTGGAAACCCATTACGCATGGGTTTCGGAGAATTCAAACAGTTGCATGCATCCCCTGCGAGTTTAGTAATTGGCGACACGAAACGACCCACTGAAACAACTCCACGTGGACCCTCGAGGTTTGAATTTCTATTGTCAAAAGACTCCGAAAAAACCAAGGCCGTTAAGCCGCCTGCTATTCAGAGCAAAATCGCCAAACAGCCCCTAATATTTCTCAGTTACTTGTCAAACAAGGCAGATCAAGGGAGGCCAATTTGGTCTTTTCCGCCCAACACGAGTACCATAAGGCCAGCGGCGACACAGCGCACAGTAACCACAAGCATCATTTATTCACATAATAATAGAGCGAGCGGCGGCGGTGGCGCAAAACACCGCGGACGGTGAACTTACGGCCCAAAAATAAACCAGCGTATCCCATCGTTTAGCGCGCTCCCTCTCCCCCTCTATCTATGTTCACCTGTTCTTTCCCTAGTTCTTCCTGAAATTTGCCGGCGAAATTTGAAAGGGATATCGAAACCTTATCCCTAGAGAAGAGAGAGGGGGGACGAAGAGAAAGAAGAGAGGGGAGGACTGAAACATTAGCTAGCGACGGCGAGCTAGGGCCCGCGGTGCTTCGTCCTTCTCCCTAGTGAGAAAAGGTGAGAATACTGCGTTCTCTTTTTTTTAAATATTTAATCTGCTCATTGTAGCTACCGATTTAGCGAAACTTAAATGAATGTGGGTCTGGTTTGAGGACCGACAGAGATCGAATGTTTTGATAGGTGAATTTTGGATTAAGATGTATGTTTTCGATGTGGATTTGAATTTTATGGATTTATAAGATTACGCATTTTTGGAGATTTTGATGCTGACAGCTTGTCTTATGATGCGGCAGATTTTGTGTCGATTGATAGGGAAATTTTGCTGGGTTTTCTAGGTTAAATTCGACAGTTGTTGGTTAAGTCTGGATTTAGGCTTGGTAACGATCTCTTAACATAAAAAATAGTATTAAAATCATCATTTTTCAAAATTCAAAGATTTCCTTCCATGTGCTTGATTGCGTTGATTCGGAGTTCTGAAAAAAAGTTCAAAGATTTAGGTTTTAATGTTGCTTGTTTTTCTACCATAATTTTTGAAGGGATTGGATTTCGCAAAGGAGAACTTACCAATTACCTTAAATACGCAACGGAAGGATCGATTCATCAATGTTTCTCTACACCAGTTGTTGTAGATGATCACACGATGAAAAATCTACGGATTTCCACAACCTAAAACTCTCTTGTTTTGTGCAGAAATTTGGATGAGAAAACTCACTCTTTTAGTGTATTCTCTCTTGGAAAATGAAGACTAAATGCAAGTAGTTTTTCTCCACTTCAAGTGTTATATTTCCAACAAGAGAGGGGCTTATTTATAGCCTTCCCACATGGTGGGAGTTTCAATTTCTGCACATAATTACCTTGTGTAGTTATGGAACCACCCAATAACCAATTAATTAACATAATTGTGACATTTCCTAAGTCCTTAACTTAGGTATCATATTTATTGATGTAATTGCTTCATTTAGCCCTTAAATTCCAACATCTCCCACTCACACATGAATGAGATACATAATGAAACTTATTTCCTTTATTCTACGCTAATTCATACTAGAGAAATAGGTCGTGCAGTCGGCATACTGCATGAGTTCGGTGCTATATAACGGTCAGGAGTATATAGCAACTCATATGAGTAGTTTAGAAGTATGCAACACCCTAGATCATTTAATCACATTACGTATCATCCTTTGATCTCATATACTTTGTATTCACAATTGAACTTCGTATAAGCTCAATTGGTTGACCGGTGAACACAAATCAATGTGATACTCGAAATGATCTTCCTCTTTGCGTGGTTCTCTTGAACATGGCCTAACTTGCTTTTCCAAGTATGTCACGCCAAACCGAATCCATCGCGATCTCTTGGCAATATCTCAAGATAGCAAACATCAGACCAAGTCTCAAGAACTCGATCGGAGTTTTGAGGGTACTAGATTAAGGCTCTCAAGGCCTCAGGGTCTCACACAACAGTAAGTTCAGATCAAAACTTACGTTTAAACCCTTTGGTTGCTTATGCACACATGGTATGAAACATGTGTAATAACACTTTCTCCTTTCCCATGAAGTGTATGTCTCAACATATAGTGTTGTACAGATGATAATTAGACATCACTATGTCTAACTTTGAGTCCTCCAATCTACTCATATCAAACCACTAGGACTCACATCTGGCATCTAAGACAGATGATTTGAATTCTTAAATTCACCTTTATAACTACAATGACTCCTTAGTTATTAGTCGACTTGTGATGTTAAGCCCGAACTTATAATTATTCGTCTAATAATTTACGTAAAATCTCGTCTCATCTCCACTCATTTCTTAAATGATAGAGGCGGTTACATGTGTGAGAATACTAACCTTACATCTGTCCGACATACTTTTTAATCAAGAATGCTCCATATAACATTTACAATTTTTTGTATACTATCAAATATATTGACATTAATTATATAAACATTGAGAAATACAAAAGAGAATTACATCATATTCTACGTAATCCTTGAGATCTCGTGTGTTCCAAAAACACATTTCTAGGAATAGGTTTAGTAAGCGGATCTGCTATCATATCCCGAGTAGATATGTACTTCATATTTATCTCCTTGCGTTCAACCATCTTCTTAGCAAATTTGTATTTGATATCTATGTGTTTGGTTTTGCAACGGTACTTTGGATCCTTTGTATATGCAATAGCCACCTGACTATCACAGTTAACCATAACTGGATCGGAATCATTTGCGGTAATTAAATGATCCAAGAACCTTTTCAACCAAACAGCCTCTTGAGCTGCCGCAGAGAAAGCTACAAACTCTGCTTCCATCGTGGATAGGGCTATGCATGATTGTTTCTTACTACTCCATGATATGGCACCATTGTTAAGTAAGAAGACATATCCAGAGGTAGACTTCCTTTCATCAAGGTCTCTTCCCCAATCAGCATCAGTGTAACCCTTCAGTTGCAGATCACTTCCTTGATAGCAGAGTGTATAATCAATAGTCCCTTTTAGATATCTCAAAATTCTCTTAACTGCCTTCCAATGTGCTTGACCAGGGTTGGATTGGTATCTACTAACCATTCCAACTGCAAAGCAGATGTCTGGTCTTGTACACATCATAGCGTACATAAGACTACCAACTGCACTAGCATAAGGAATTTTGCTCATTTGGTCTTTCTCTTCTTCAGTCTTAGGACATAAACTTTGACTTAAGGCCTCACGTTTACTGATAGGAGTGTCAAAAGGCTTGCTATTTTGCATATTGAATCGTTTAAGTATTTTCTTTATATAAGTCTCTTGTGAAAGAGATAAAAGTTTCTTTGAACGATCTCTTGAGATCTTAACCCTAAGAATATATGCGGCTTCACCCATATCTTTCATTTCAAAGTTTGATAAAAGCCAAGCTTTGACTTCTAACAAATACTCCTTATCATTTCCAGCTATAAGTATGTCATCTACGTATAGTGACATAATTACAAACTTATCATTAGACCGTTTGGTATAAACGCAATGATCTTCATCAATCATAATGGACTCATTTGACATGATTACATTATGAAAGTGAATATACCATTGCCTTGAGGATTGTTTAAGGCCATAGATTGACTTTAAAAGTCTACAAACCCATAGGTTGATCCATATGGATCTCCTCATCTAATTCTTCATTGAGAAATACAGTTTTTACATCCATTTGATGTAATTCTAGGTCTAAGCTTGCAACTATAGCTAAAATTAAGCGAATCGAGGTAAAGCGTACAACAGGTGAGAAAGTCTTTTCATAGTCAATTCCTTCCTGTTGTGTGTATCCATTTGCAACAAGTCGAGCCTTATATCTTTTTATTGATCCATCAGCCTTATGCTTTATTTTTAGAATCCATTTGTTCCCAATGGCTTTTTGTCCTTTTGGGAGATCAATAAGTTTCCAAACTTTGTTGCATCTCATAGACTCAAGCTCCTCTTCCATTGCCTTAGCCCATTCTCCCTTAGCAGGACAAGAGAGAGCCTCTTTCAAATTTCTTGGCTCATCCTCGTTTAGTAGGCTAGTCATGAAAGCTTCTCCACCTTCGATCTCAAATCGTCGACGTTGAATACTTACACGACTGCTACGTATTCTTTGAGATTCATCGAGTCTCATTTGACTCTCATTTAGGTTAGTCCTTAATTGACTTGGGTCAATCCTTACTTGACTCCTACTTGGATCAAGATCTAATTGACGTGTTTGACTACCATTTGGGTTAAGTCTCAATGGACTCCCACTTGGATATGGACCATTTTCATTCGCACTTTCATTCAGATGAGGTGGTGGAATATGATCATTATTTGGATGAGGAATTAATTCCTATCCAAATTCCTCCCACTCGAATAAGGTGATCCTATTTGATCCATAATCTCAAATAGGGATATGTCTTGTCCTATCTCTCCTTGCTTAGGAAAATCCTCCTCTAAGAATGTAACATCCCTTGATTCAAACTTAGTTGTACTTTCACCATCTTCCTGACCTATGAAGACATATCCATTTGAGGTTTCTAAGTATCTTATGAAGATACATTTGCTCCCCCTTGGACCTATTTTTTCATACTTATGTGAGGAAATATGTGCATAAGCTGCACAACCCTAAGGTCTTAAAATATTTAGGTTAGGCTTACGACCTGTCCATAATTTATATGGAGTGGTTTCAACTGACTTGGTAGGCACTCTATTGAGAATGTAGGTTGCAGTCAATAATGCATCTCCCCAAAAAGTGATAGACAAGTTAGCTTGTGACATCATTGACCTAACCATCTCAAGTAGCGTTCTATTCCTTCTCTCTGCAACACTATTTTGTTGCGGAGTATAGGGAATACTCAACTGATGAAAGATTCCATTTTCATCACATAACTCTTTGAATTGAGTTGATAGGTATTCTCTACCTCGATCGGTTCTTAAGACTTTAACCTTTTGGTCTAATTGATTCTCAACTAAAGTCATATAGTTTTTGAAACAACTTATTGCTTCATACTTGTGAGAAATCAAGTATACGTATCCGAACCGAGTGAAGTCGTCTATGAATGTGATGAAGTAGGATGCTCCATGCCTAGCCCTTATATTCATGGGACCACATATATCGGAGTGGGTTAAGTGCAAATGGCATTTGGCTCTCGTTCCCGTACCAAATGGCTTCCTTGAAGTCTTTCCTACTAGACAATGCTCACAAGTTAACATTTCAACTTTGCCAATGTCGGCTAATAAACCTTCCTTGGCTAGTCTACTCATTCTAGTTAGACCGATGTGACCAAGTCTAGAGTGCCATAAATTCACATTACTCGTATAGTCATATGAAGTAGACATCATTGAAAAACTAATATTACAATTAGAATCATAGATTGTATCTAACACAAAGAATCCATTTATTACATTGGCTGAGCCGAAATAAGAAGTGCCAAGACAAATGCCTACATTATTACAATGAAAGTTCCAACTGAAACCAAATCTAAGCAATACCAATACAGATATGATATTTCGACGAATATCGGGGGCAAACAGTACATCCTGCAGGAGTAAAGTTTGGCCGCCACGTAAGACTAACTTGCACGTGCTAATCCCCTTCACTTCAACCCTTGAGTTGTTCCCTACATAGATCCACTTTGTACCGCGTGAAATCCGTCGAAAATCTACGAAGGCTTCACGATCCCTCGCTATGTGGTCGGTGGCACCTGAGTCTACAATCCACAAAGGATGAGATTCTGCCAAAAATACAGAGCTAGAAACATAAAGTTTAGCAAATTCATAACAAGATACATGTTCAGTACAATTACGAGCAATATGGCCAAACTTATTGCACTTGAAGCACTTTATCTTGGCCATATTTCTCTTCTTGTTATGCCTTTTCTGACCATGTTGGTAATGCTTAAGTTTCTTGGGAGGCTCTTCAAGTTCCTTTCCCTTGCGCCCGCGATGCTTGCGCTTGGATCCTTCATGAGAACTGGATCCTGCCACGTACACTTCTATAGTTGGCTTAGAGGCCTCTTGCCTCTCTACCTCTAATTCGAAGTGGCGCGAAACATCTTCAAGTGTATTGATGCTCTCATTGTGAGTGAGATGCATCTTCATTTATTCCCATGTATTGGGCAAGGAACGGATGACCGCTTGAACCTGTTGTTCATCAGTCAAAGTATGACCGGTGTCCTTCAACTCTATAATTAAGTTTGACATGTGCCTCAGATGTTTCTTCATTGAGTGATCTGGGTGCTTCTTGTATGTGTTAAACTTAATGGTGAGGGACCTTAGTTTAGTGACCGTGTCTCCAAACTTAGCCTTAAGCGAGGACCATATGTCCTTCGCAAGGTCATACTTACGAAACTCACGCATGATGTCATCATCCATGCTGCTCAGCAACGTTATGTGAGCAATTGAGTTCTTCCTCTTCTAAGAGTCATAGACCTCACGGTCCCTCTTATATTGGGCCGTCGTACCAATTTCAGGTTCTTCCATTATAACGTTTAAGACCTCAAGGACATCTTGTTCCTTGAGCACATACTAGAGTTTCATGCTCCATATCTTATAATTGTTGTTATTTAACTTTTCACCTTTGTTAAGTTCAGCGACAATGTTCTTAGCAGCAAGAGACATTTTGATTATAAATTTATACAAAGAAGGAAACATGAACGACATTAATGTCCATCATACAAAAAATGAATACTTCAACACTCGTCAAATGGATTAATGCGGCATATTAATAAGTCTTAGAATCGGAAAGTTCACTATGGTCCCAATCACTATCTAAGATCAAATTAATATGCATCTAGTCCAAATAACTTATGTAAAGTATAATCGAACATCAAATCAATATATTTGGAATTAGGTATGGTAATAGCAAAGATTACTTGACCATGTCATGCATCCACAGGTTAGTTGACTGTGGGCATAGTGGTGGTAGGATCTTTGAATTTAAGACCATACAACTCAACCTATATGCATGAATGTCAACATCACACAGTGTGGAGTATAATTAAGGCTAGTCTCTATAGAGTAGAGTATTTAAGCTAATCTCGTATAGAGTAGAGCCGCAAATAAAAATGCTAATCTCTATAGTGTAGAGATATTAAGCCAATCTCATATAAAGTAGAGCATATTATTAAGGCTAGTTTCTATCGAGTAAAGCATTAACACTAGTCTCGTATAGAGTAGAGCCACAAACTAAAATTTAAATTACATGAAATCATTATTATAAATGATGGTTGACTAACATCTTATATTATTCTACTAATCATAGTCTTAAAATAAAATTTTCAAGAAAAACTAGTTTGGAAAAAATAAGTCGACTAACAGATCTCGTTAGTCTGCTAATCGGCGACTGTACAGTTCTCAGACCAGTTTTAGGAAATTTTCAAACAGCCATAACTTGGCCATTTTAAGTCAGTTTTGGATGATTTTTTTTTGCGTTTTCTCACCTGTTGAGAGGGCTATCAATATAGCCACAGATCATAATAATCACATATGATTAAAATGAATTAAAAGAATCAAATAAGCCAACACTTAATCTTCTCGCATATAGCAAGAGAATGATTGCAACGGGAGAAGGAACCTAATGGCTCTGATACCAATGAAGGGATTGGATTTTCCAAAGGAGAACTTACCAATTACCTTAAATACGCAGTGGAAGGATCGATTCGCCAAGATTTCTCTACACCGGTTGTTGTAGATGATCACACGATGGAAAATCTACAGATTTTCACAACCTAAAACTCTCTTGTTTGGTGCAGAAATTTGGATGAGAAAACTCACTCTTTTAGTGTATTCTCTCTTGGAAAATGAAGACTAAATGCAAGTAGTTTCTCTCCACTTCAAGTGTTATATTTCCAACAAGAGAGGGGCTTATTTATAACCTTCCCACATGGTGGGAGTTACAATTTCTGCACATAACTACCTTGTGTAGTTATGGAACCACCCAATAACCAATTAATTAACATAATTGTGACATTTCCTAAGTTCTTAACTTAGGTATCACATTTATGGGTGTAATTGCTTCATTTAGCCCTTAAATTCCAACAATTTTTAATGAAATTATATTAATCATGATTTCTCTGCCGTTAATTATAATGTTCACGATCGAGGTCAATTCAGGTTAAGCATAAATTCTTTTATTTGGGCTGAACTTCATGATCATTTCATAATCTTTTTCCTTTGGGTCTACTATGGTAGTTTTTTATCTGGATTCCTGCATGGTGATTGGAATCCTCTTGATTCGTTTTAGCCATTTGATGTACTTTATTGTATCATTGCCCTGTGCACAAATTCTAAGTATGCGTCTTTTCACTTGAATATGGTGTGCGAATTGTGTCAAATTTGGCATATTCATGTTGATTTTGTTATTTTTATGACTGTTTTTCTCTATACATTTGGTTTGCAGCCTTATTTCGAATTTTTATCCACAAACATCTGGCATTAGTATTTCGTGTTCCTAGGCACACTTTTAAACAGAAGTACTCTAGCCTTTGTCTATTCTTCCATTTTAAAGGGCATGGACTTACAATTACCTCTCTCTTGAAGTTTGATGAGTTTTTCCAACCTGACCTTGCAAGTTGTTTAGAACAAAAGGTTTTGATTGATTGAGTCCCAATTTGTTCTTTTCAGTGCTCAGGACCCCATTGGACCATCATGGTAGCCACCGCGGCCACCGCAGCCTTCATCCCAGTCCCATCCTCCTCCTCACTTTCATCTTCAACAACAACAACATCGTCAGCTAAGCCATCTTCAGCCTCTTTCAGTCCAAAACCTGCATCTTCCAATGGTGGGATGCAAGTCAAGTCGAATGCTCAAGTTGCCACCAAGATCTATGGCACCAAGGTTGGACTGAAGACTGACCCGACAAAGTATGGGGATGATTCTCCTATTACTTCTTTGACCCCTAGAACATTCTACAACCAATTGCCTGACTGGAGTGTCCTCCTTGCTGCCATCACCACCATCTTCTTGGCCGCCGAGAAACAATGGACTCTTGTTGATTGGAAGCCCAAGAGGCCCGACATGATTTCTGAAGCTTTTGGCCTTGGGAAGATTCTAGAGAATGGACTTGTTTACAGGCAGAGCTTTTCTATTAGGTCGTATGAAATTGGGGCAGATAAGACGGCTTCTATAGAGACATTAATGAATCATTTACAGGTGGGATGATGGATTCCATTTGTATTGTGTACATGTTAAACTATAGTGTGTCTTTTGTAATTGTAGTTCTCATGCAGCTTTGTGCTTGATGACCAGGAGACAGCCTTAAACCATGTGATGTGTTCTGGACTCATGAGCGGTGGATTTGGATCTACCCGAGAGATGAGTAAAAGAAATCTAATTTGGGTTGTCACCAAGATGCAAGTTCTTGTTGAACATTATCCTTCTTGGTAAGGCTTTTTTTTCCAATATATATCTTATTTAATTTTGTTTTATCTCGTTTAATTCTTTTTCCATTGTCATCTTCGTCGGAAGATGTTAGCATTAAGTGTGCAATAACAAGAAGATCAAACAAGAGAGACACAATTTTAGAATTATTTATTCATCCCCAAAGAAATACAACCTTCATCTTCCCTAAGTGCTACAAGCCAGTCCTCTTACAACCCAGGTTTCTTTTCATAGCACACAACACATTCATCATAATGCTCACGTATCACAACTGGATCCAAACCCCGACCTGGACCCGGTATGTGCCTGGTAGATGTGGCCATGCCCTAATCTTTTTCATATCAATGTGGATTACTTTATAGAGCACAACTTCGTGAGAAGGTTACCATAAGGCTTGAAAAAAATTTGAAATTTGGTTATTTAACGATGACTGAGACTAGGTGCCAAATTTCTAATGAAGGAAGCTATGCACCAGAGAAGTATTTGCCTAAGTGAGAATCTTATAAGTCTATTGGGCAGGTATGATCGGTTATGCCATCCATAGTTTTCTAGAACCAATCATTAGGACGAAGATTTGAAGGTGATAAATTTGTTACATAGAGTCATGATATTAGCTGAATGACAAACAAGATGGCATTCCTATTGTTGGTAAAATTGATATACAATTGAAAAAAAAATACTATTTCACCTTACAAGCGATTAGATTTTATGCACGGAGTGAATGAACTTTGAATTTCATAAAAAGCATTGGCTAGAGATTGTTTGAGAAGAATTAAGTGCGGAAGATTACCAGAATCCATGAGAAAGAAGAGAAATCATGGTCTTGATCTTCTAGTTGTTTGTACGTATACATAGGAATGGAGATGGGAAACTTTTTCTTCTTTGTTTTATCTTACGATTGTTTTCTAAATGAGAAACTGAAAAATATAACGTATGGTAACAAGTGACTATACCCCTTTATTTATAGAAATGAGTTTTTACTAATTAGCCCATAATAAATTAGTAATTGTCCTATGAATTTCACACATTTGCAAATAAATCTCCACACTTATTATTAAATGATTAGGACCATAAAACTTATCAGATTATTGCGATTAGGTTCTTAATTTATATTCAGTAATATATGTGACAATTAATGCAATATGTATGCCTCCACATATCTAAATGCATATACGAGTGTACACACACATGGTATGAAGTTCACACACACATACACACATGGTATGAAGTACACACACACGGTATGAAGTTCATAATTCCAACACTGAGCCTAAAAAGGGGTCATAGTGAAGACCTTTCTAAAGCCATAGGTTGGAAATTCACTTGATATATGATCGGGTGATTTCATATTTATTTCTGGGTGGTGTCACACACCTGTTAGGAGTGGCTAATGTCAATACATCAGTGCTTGCTTTTATATCCGTCATATATGATCAGTAGCCAGCCCTCCATAATTTTCTAGAACTAACTGTTTGGAAGAGGATTTGAAGGTGATAAATTTGCTATATAAGCAGCATTGATCTTTGAGGCATGATTTAAGCTGAATGACAAACAAGATGGCATTCCTGTTGTCAGTAAAATTGATATGCGTTTGAAAATTACTGTTTCCCCTCAAGAGATTAGTTTACATGCACTGAGCGTAATGAAGCGTCCGTAGTGAATACCTTTCTAAAGCCATAGGTTGCAAACTTGCTTGACATATGATCAGTTGATTTCATATTTGTCACACACCCATTAAGAGTGGCTAATGTCAATACATCCATGATTACTTTTATCACCTTCATGTTGAACTCTTTAATTCCCAAACCTAAATCCGACATCCCCCCACCCCCACGCCCCCAACCATCGCCCACCCCCGGCGGCCAATATGCTTAGGCTGGTTCTGAGGCATTTGAATGAGGAATAAAATCCATCCCGTTATGAAGGGATCATGCCCATGTTATGTATGGTGATTGATGAATGTCTGTCACTCTTTTTTACCTGGCGACAACAGTTCAATATCAATTTAGAAATTGTGCATGTTGATTTAGATACTTTGATTTTTGAAATGCATCCGTTAAGTTTGGTGATGTTTATGGACGTCGAGCTATGACGTTAGGATAGCATACGCTTTTGCTCCCCATCCGTTAAGTTTGGTGATGTTTATGGACGTCGAGCTATGACGTTAGGATAGCATACGCTTTTGCTCCCATCCGTTAAATTTATAGTGGGCGGGGAGTTGTGTAAGTGGGAAAATTAACCATACTCTATGGCGGATTTTGGCATTTGTGTTGAGTTTCTGGAATTAAACATTTACCGGTCCGGTGTTTGAGATGCACAAATTCCTTGTTAAACGTTGGGTTGTACATATGTGAACTTATCTGTGCTTTAAATTTGTCTACTCAACTGCTTTCTTATGTCTAATTGTCAATTGTCCACTGGAGACATGATGTCTGCCAGTAACTTAATTAGTATGTCTCTGCACATTATGTTTTTGTTCCTAGAAAGAGATCTGTTAGACCAAATAAATTAGGCAAAATCGAGATTGATCTAGCATGCTCCTTATTACCTCCTGATACTGTTTTATTTTTCTGTTTTCTATTAGTAATGGGGTGTTGTGATCAATGTTTGTAATTGTACATATGCAGGGGAGATGTTATCGAGGTAGATACTTGGGTTGGTTCATCTGGAAAGAATGGCATGCGGCGGGACTGGCATGTTCGTGACAGCCAAACATGCCAAACTATTATGAGAGCAACCAGGTTGGTAGATTTGGCTTGTTCTTTACTCTCAACTGAAAGTAATTTCTTCACATACTATGCAAAAATACGGTTCTATGGTTCACCTTCACGACAAAGCTGTACTTAATTTGGGTTTTACGGGTTGTTTTTGGCCTGCTCAGTACTTGGGTGATGATGAACAAAGAAACAAGGAAGATATCTAAATTTCCGGAGGAAGTTAGAGCTGAAATAGGGCCCTACTTTGTGGAGCAGGACCCTATAATCAAGGACGACAATAGGAAACTTCGGAAGCTTAATGATGATAATGCAGATCATGTTCGCAGGGGCTTAACTGTAAGTCCTGCCTTGAGTTTTGAAACACACGACACATTTTACAGGTGTAGATTATTATTTTTTTGTATATTGCTATCGCTAGGATTCTCCTAAATATAACATTAATCCAGCATTTTTCAATATAATTACAGCCTCGTTGGACTGATTTGGATGCCAATCAGCATGTGAACAATGTTAAATATATTGGTTGGATCCTCGAGGTAATTTTGATTATTACTTCCCCTAATCCTAGATACAACTTGAATTTGTGGAGCTACTGGATACGACATTTTTGTAGGGTTTAGTAGTGAATCCTGCATGCATTTGAGGGTTTCTTATGATCCCATTCACCAAAGCAAGTGTTTCGATATTTGATTTTACAGTTATAATTTTCTTTTGTGCAAGTTACAGATATGTGCAACACAATTGGTAGGAGACAATTAATTTCGCTTCTTTAAATTATCGTTAGCATCAATTTTTTTCCCGTGTCCTAGACTTACGGTTTAGTTTGAGCATTCCCGTTTTAGTTTCTGTCTGTGGGGGCAGAGTGCTCCAATATCAAAAGAGAATTGCTATATACACCTCTCTCTGTAGGGATGTCTGTAATAATTGATTGCCAAAGAAAGAAATTATAGCCCATCCCAACCATCATTCATACTTTCTCAACCTTGTTTTTTTTCCCTTTTTTGTCCACAATCATTACATGCACCCATAAAAATAGGGGTGTATATAGTCTGACCCTATCTAATAGTAGCATTACTCATATTAGCGTCTTATGTGTGGGCAGAGTGCTCCAATCTCTATCCTGGAGAGCCTTGAGCTCACAAGCATGACCCTCGAGTACAGGAGGGAGTGTGGGCTGGATAGTCTGCTGCAGTCCCTCACTGCAGTATCCGCCGACCGTACCGATGGTTCATCGGAGACATCCGCTGCCGAGTGCCAGCATCTGCTGCGCCTCGAGAGCGGGCCTGAGATAGTAAAGGGACGGACCGAGTGGAGGCCCAAGAACCCAGGTTCTGTTCTCGCTGGGAGGCCATGAACGATCATGACGATGGTCTGTTTTGTACAATTTGTCGATGAAAGAGAACCATACCTCCCCTGTATTTATTTGCTTGGTATAATTTTTAAATATAATTTATATTAATTTGATCGTAGTTGCCAGTCCATATTGATTGATTTTTACAACGGATATTTGGTTCATATCAATTTGGACGCAAATGTATCTTAAGGCTTGCTGATACCAAATTTTGCCTAAGATTGTGGAAGCAAGCAAGCATCCAAGAAACTTGTTCATATTGTTATGGCTTTTCACGTTTAAATACTGAAAATAAACAGAAATTATAGCAGGACAAGCAAGAGCGACAGCAGGCAGCTTTGGATTTAAATGATGAAGCTCGGTCTGGTACTCAACATAGCAGCTGCTAGATGTTGGATCATGACGACAAGAAACATAGCGCCCAACTATATGTTGCTTGCACACAAGCAGAAAAAATAGGACGCATGATTAGCTAATACGCGTTGCTCGCAAGGAGAGCTGGCATTCATCATCATCATATATCTACGATCTAGAAATAATCCGTGCACACAGTGTACAAAGCCAAAAAAAACACCCCACGAACAGTATGCAGCTCACACACACAAACGAAAAGGAGTAAGAATTGTGGGAGAATGTGTTGGTCTGAGGTAAAAGGATAAAAGCAAAAACCTTTCGGGTTATAGGGAAAATATCCCCTATGGTAAACATGTAAATAAGTGAGATTTTTGGGATGCGGAGTGAATGACAACTATGTAAATAAGTGAGCTTATAGAGGGTGATTTTTTGGGCGGTGAGTAAGGCGGATGTCCCACGTGGCGATGTACCACATGGAACAACCTACACATATCCACAAGCAACTACTTGCTTCAAAGTTACTATTATATACCCTTAATCATATTTGGGCCTAATAAATCAAAAGTCCCATAATGCTAGGTTTCGACAAACTTAACATTGGATCAATCGAAGGCAGAAAACATGTCTAAGTCCTTTGTACTTAATTAATCTTGAGACCCGTGACTAATTCCACATAAACATGCATGCATGCATGAACCTAGAAACAAATTAGACAAGGCATGAGAATATTTTGAAGCAAGCACGAAAATACATTAATTTTTTTATTTTAAAAAAACCATGTTCTAATCACTAAGTTAAGAGCTTATTGGATGAATGCTAAGCAAAACCCCATGTTCATATTGTTCTTATGTTTCGGAATATAGAAGCTAATCATGTGAGGTTTAAGCATAATTAATAAAGGTTAGACTCCCAAAATTTACGTAATCTAACTTGGATAGCAAATTATATACTTTCACATGCAGAGATGCTTTTGGCATCTAATTATATACTACTAACCTTTTAATGAGTTAATTAGCTACATATATTTAGTGTTATAATCTCATGTCATCGGCTAATTATATTTATTTTGCTCTCAACCTAAGCCTCAGATGCACTGTTCCGTGTGATGCGGCGCAAAGCAACCGTTCAATCAAAATTCAGAACCCAGTGTTTTTAAATTTTTTTAAAAACTATTTTTTGTACTAATTATAATTTAAAAACTAGCCAAAATTTGAGGTATTATTGATTCATGGGTCATTGAGTAGTCTATTAAAATCACAATGGATTATGATTGTATTAAACAATTCAAACGTTACGAACATTGTGATTAACTCTACTTGTAGCGTTGCAACCCCTGCTCGGATCACAATGCTAATACTTTTACTTTGCTTTAAAATTCTCTTTAAGAGATAATTCAATTTTACTTTCAGTTCTTCGGTATTCTTGATCCCAATGAATCAG
Organism: Scilla litardierei; assembly: GCA_030789695.1. Lineage (NCBI taxonomy): Eukaryota > Viridiplantae > Streptophyta > Magnoliopsida > Asparagales > Asparagaceae > Scilla > Scilla litardierei. Next base: position 221,137,924 of record CM061134.1, on the reverse strand, counting down.
ATAGCCTCTTTTGATACACATGCAAGTTAACTCAAAGCTATAGGAGATCTTGTACTACTTGATTTGCTGCCGGTTTCCCATAAGGTGTTGAGGGTGGTGACTCACAATCGGGCTGTGGGCATGCACATTCGCATCCCTACTGGTGAGTTTGCTCCTAAGGTATAGAGTGTGGTTGATCTCAAGGGGTTGCGAGTGGGTTGTCAAGTTATATATTGTTACTGTTGTTGAATTCCTCACCACTACACCAAAATTTCAGAGATGTGACGAGGGTTAAGGAAAATATTTTTATAATCTAACGCGACCTCACAGGTCGATGACCCTTTTTTAAATGGGCCGAAAGCTGGAGTTCACTTTTTTTATGTGTACATTTGGATTTGAACTTGAATGACTCTGATACCATGTTGAATTCATTACATCTACACTGAAACTCCAGAGTTGTGATGAGAGTTAAGGAAAATATTTTTATAATCTAACTGTTACGGGTTTGCAGTAGCGAAGTAGTGAAAAATAACAAGCGGGTATGCTTGGGGATTGGAATATGGAGAACCGAACCATGATAAATTTTGAAGTTTGCAATTGATCTTTTTTTTTAGTTTGAGGGTCTATCTTTTTATTATTGCAACAAACTCTTTTAATTTCCTCTGAGTGTGAATAAAATGGCATTTGACATCTTTTAAATGGAGATATGTAACACATGTTTTCATTCACAATGTGGCTAGCAATCTTCTCTTGCCTTTAAAGTTAATTCAAATGCTTCAATCCCAATCTCTTTCTTGGAAACTACACAAGCTCTCCTTTTGGCTTCCTGTTCATTGCACCTTACCACGGCTTTTTTTTCTTGATAATTAAACAAGGTGCTTGTAAGAACTCATGGTTCTCCGAAAATTTCCAAAATGTCCCTAGAAATGATTCAAACAAGAGCCAGACAACTTTCCAATTCCCAAAAAGGAATCCCATTTTTTGCTCAGCGCACCGCGCCGCCGTCCGGAATCTTTTTTGACCGATTGTCCGCCATCATTTAAAAAAATTAATTAATTAATTAATAGATTAAGATTTAAAACCTTGGGCTTTGCCAGTGGATTAAGTAATTAATTAAGATCTCGGTGGCACATTAAGCTCCTCCTTTTCCCGACAACGCGCCAAACTATGGGCCTTAATTTATTCCCAAAATATCCCCTCATTTATTCATCGCCCTCTGAAGTCGTTATCGCGTTTAAGACTTTTTCGTTTGTTTAAGCCAAAAAAAAATCCAGATACAAAGTTTGGGGGCATTTTGGGAAATTGTTTATAACATTAAGGCAAATTAATATTTTAAACTACTAAACTAGTAGCCAAGTAGGCTGCAAGAAATTAACTAAAAACAATCATTAAAGAAAAAAATAATGGAACATGGAACCAACAACAAAATCACAAAGCCTTGGATTTGTTTCTCAATTTGAGAACCGTCTAAAACTTTATTTTTAAAAATAAAAATAAAAATAGCCAGTTCGATTGGCTCTCCATTAATTTAGCATTGTTATAAACGGGCTTTGGAGGCCCAACCCGTTAGTGGGTATCCACCCATTATGTAACCCTATTACTATAAATACAGGGCTACGGGGTTCCGTAGCCGCCATGGTTTACAACACGTTATCAGCACGCTCAAAGCTAAGCCGAACCCCTGCCGACGGACGGACGCGACGGACGGACGCGACGGACGGACGCGACGCGAACGGGCTTCCTTCACCGAACGTCGCTAGATCCGGCGGGTAGGATCTAGAGGTAACCCTAAAACCCTAGATCTAAAATTTCATATGCGCATATGTCTAGATCCAAAATTCTTGGATCGATTGTTTAATAAAAATCAAGGTTTTTATTGATGAAAAATCAAATTTTTACAATAAAAACGTTTTGTTGGAGATTAAAAATAGATTTTTTCCACTAAAAATTAGATTTTTATCCCCAAAAACCATGAAACCCTAGGGGATTTTCTCGCCGGAACGCGAACCCCCCTAGATCCCGCGCCACCGCCGCCGCCGCTCGCTGCGGCGAGCGACCCCGCCGCCGGAAGCGGCGGGCTACCCCGCCGCCGGAAGCGGCGGGCAGATCCCGCCGCTCCAGCGGCGGGTCGTCCCCGCCGCCGGCAGCGGCGGGCGACCCCGCCGCTGGCCGCGGCGGGAAGATCCCGCCGCTCCAGCGGCGGGTCGTCCCCGCCGCCGGCAGCGGCGGGCGACCCCGCCGCTGGCCGCGGCGGGCAGATCCCGCCGCTCCAGCGGCGGGTGACCCCGCCGCTGGCCACGGCGGGCAGATCCCGCCGCTGGCCACGGCGGGCAGATCCCGCCGCTGGCCGCGGCGGGCAGTCCCCGCCGCTGGCCACGGCGGGCAGATCCCGCCGCTCCAGCGGCGGGTCGTCCCCGCCGCCGGCAGCGGCGGGCGACCCCGCCGCTGGCCACGGCGGGCAGATCCCGCCGCTCCAGCGGCGGGTCGTCCCCGCCGCCGGCAGCGGCGGGCGACCCCGCCGCCGGCCACGGCGGGCAGATCCCGCCGCTCCGGCGGCGGGTCGTCCCCGCCGCCGGCCGCGGCGGGCAGATCCCGCCGCTCCGGCGGCGGGTCGTCCCCGCCGCCGGCCGCGGCGGGCAGATCCCGCCGCTCCAGCGGCGGGCAGTCCCCGCCGCCGGCAGCGGCGGGCAGTCCCCGCCGCTGGCCACGGCGGGCAGATCCCGCCGCTCCAGCGGCGGGTCGTCCCCGCCGCCGGCAGCGGCGGGTGACCCCGCCGCCGGCAGCGGCGGGCCGTCCCCGCCGCGCCAGCGGCGGACCGTCCCCGCCGCCGGCAGCGGCGGGCCCCGCCGCCCGCAGCGGCGGGCCCCCAACCCCACCGCCCGCAGCGGCGGGCCCACCCACGCCGCCCGCAGCGGCGGGCCCCGCCGCCGGCCGCGGCGGGCCCCACCCCCCGGCAGCCGCTCGTATCGGGCCCCCCCGGTGCGCGCTCATGCCCGGAAACCCTAGCCGCCTGAAGCGGCAATCCGCGCGACCATAAACCCTAACTAGGGTTTGACCCCGAAATTTTTTTTTTCGATTTTCAAATCTTTTTCAGATTTAATTACGATTTCGTTTTCGTCAAAATCTGTTAAATTACACAATTTTTATTCATCGCATTTTATTCGGATTATCTGATTATTTACGTTTAATAATTAGGAAGATCCTGCGACCGCTCTGCCGTTAGTCAACTAACCTAACGGTGTATGACGTTGCCTAGTGGTCCAATAATTATTAAACGAAAAATTTTCATTTCCATTATAAAATGCCTGTGATGATTAATTGTCTGTGTTAATCGCCTGCTATGATATTAAATGCCTGCCGCATTTTTCCACAATGTGATGTATATTTTTGTTGCCTCTAGCATGAATTTCCACTTAAACAATATAAATGCATGCGTAGAAAATTATATGCCCGTCGCATATTTAATGTTCTGTAATAAACATTTTATTTAGCATGCTAAAATCTTTTTGATGTATTTTTAATGCCTGTAGCATAAATATATGTCTGAGATAAAATTATTTATATACCTGCAGAATATAAATAGCATATGTATACATCATAATTGTTTCCATTCTGGTTAATTGAGCACAACCTTTTATTTTACTGGATTTATATTATTTGTATGATATGCTCATGACATGACAATATTTAATGACAACAAACCAATATTGATTTCAATAAATTTTAACACCATATCCTAGTTGACAAAATGAACCTGGAGTTCAAAACCAAAATGAACCTGAAGTTCAAAATCAAATCAAAAGTCAACACCCTTTCACACTAATAAATATTAACAAGTACGATGGCTTATACGAAAAACATTTATGCGATTTCTTTTAGAAATACGCATTTCGCGGTGAATAGATCTCTCAGATCCACGGTCTGTATAAACCGATATTGACACCAGCAGTTGTCATAACACCGCCAAACTCCTTTGAGTAATCTCACTTTACAAGGTATGATTCTTGAATCTAACCTTATTTTTTTAAGCGTACGCCCGAAGTCGTGGCTTAATAGATAAGTGAGAAATTATAAAATTCGCACCCACGTAATTTTTTTTTTCCCCTAGAGTATGATCCTATATCCACACAATACTTGAATGACTCAATAAAAATGGCCTGAAGACCATACTTGAGTTTTCAAATAGACCTTTATAAGTCTATCATAAACTAGAAAGTGGAAAAATAGAGACTAACTCATTTCCCTTATATGTGTCTACTTCGTAAGACCAATAATCATTCTTCCTTATAAACGACAATAAGGAAGACTGAAAACAGGGGAAGTCTTGAATAAAAATGTGAAAGGGAAGATATGATGTACCTCGATATGGAGTATGAAATGGCAACCCAATATCAGACCAGAAGCTCTGACAAGACCCATAATGCTTTTCGCAAAATTAATGGGCATTAACGTATGCCATATAAAAATATATACATATCTAGTCTAAACGACGAAAGTCAAATTGACAGTATGTATAATTCGCTACTTCCCGAGGATAAATAAATTTTGAAAATAAATTTGATCTGTTGTCATAATATGAGTCTAAAATGAGCACAATTGTGGACGTATACTTTCTAGAACCCACATCATACTATGAAACTTGTTGCTCTAACATAATTATTAGTAGTATTCTCTTGCAGTATATATGTGCCTTTTACGCATTTTATTTTACTGTAAATGATTTATCATCCTGAATACTCCTAAAATGAGGATGCCATGTACTCTCTGAAACTTATAAAGTCCCACATAAATTCGAACAGAGGAATTAATTTGGAACACCAGAAGTGTCCAGAATCGACCAACTTTGGATCGATGTCACCCTGGATTGATGATGCAAGACATCATTAACCAGACGAACCCGAAGATTCTTCAAAAAAGGGTGAAACTCTCATTATCCCATTCAAAAGGGAAAAATGATTACGAGATCATCCCCATTCACATGGACATTGACTCTCATCACTTCCTCAAACGAATTTAAAATGATATACTATCATTAGTAAAATGAGACCTTTAGGCCTCTTGAGAGTATTTGAGGGACAAAAGTGGACTCACACACTCCCTACATATGGCTAAAGATGTACCTTAGAGTACTCATCTATATATCCTCTTAAAATGGTCATAATCAAAACCCTGTTATCCAACCGCAGTCCAGATTACTATTAATCACAACGGACATATTACATTACTAGGATATTGGTTGGGCTTTTACTTACCCTCATACCACCCTCAAAAATGCCGCAGTGGAACTTATTCATCGGGACTAACCCTCCTAGATGAATATGTTCCGAGATCCCCAAACGGGGGAGGCATTAGAGCACATCTTATAGATGGAGCCTTGACGGGTTCATATCCCTAGTCTTATGCTCAACTTCATTGAAGTCGAGCTATTTGCGGATTTTTGGGATAACACTGGGAAATCAATTTAACAACTGGAAGAAAAGTGAACACCCTGAAGCTTTGTGTTCACACCCAGAAATGGGTTATATGTAAATCATTAAAATGATTTAAACGGATTACTTATCCACTAGAAATCCAGTTGTAAGGTGACCACGTGGGAACATGCAAACCATCAGAACGTCTCCTTAGAAACTATTTAGATGAGCCTGATCACCTCATATAAACAGTTTCCGAGAACCCCTAACGGGGGAAGCGTTTAGTGCACATCTTATCGATGGAGTCATGATGAGTTTACATCCCCATATCACCACTATGGACCATTTAAAACATTAATACCTATGATCTGATTATCATGAATAGTGATGAGATCCTGACGATCCACACTTATGAAACTGTTAAACAGTTATCAGACATAGCTATTGACAATATAAATATTGTCAAATTCACACATCCCTGCTACTAAAAATCCAGCTAGGATTGACATACCAACTATAATGGATGCAATCTACCAGTAGCAGAAGTGGATATCCTCAATGGATGAGAGGACATACCACGAGACCCTAAAACAACACCACCACAGGAAAGTGAGCTCATCTCCATATCCTCTCCTTTTCCAGAACCTCCTGAAGAGATAAATCTGGAATAAATTGAATAATGTACGTACACGGAGAGGTACTTGGATAAAAACACTTGTCGACAATTACTCACATTTCATTTTGCCATTGATATCGTTCTCAATCTCCGTTTCCTGAAGCAAACACAGAAATTTGGCCAAATTACGTGGAACGAGGCAATAATAAGTTGAGCTGGACTCACTTATGAAATGTGAAGTGTTTGGACCTGAAGTCCTGATATCAAAAGATATCAAACCTGTGGGCTACCGAGTATTGTATAAATAAATAAAATCGTATGCTATAAGCAAACGCTATAGCCTTAGAGGTTTATTTCGCAGAAACCAGGAAGTAAGCATGTAAGATGAGTTTACTCACTTACAAAAATTAATCAAACTGATGCATCAGGCTCCCTGGTCATGATTACGAAACCCATGCGATTAGCAAAGATAATTTTAGGCTATGTTGCTATGGATGATGTGACAACATACGCTTATGAATAATCATCCTGAAGATGAATTATCATCCTGAAGATGAATTATCATCCTGAAGATGAAACCTTCATCCTGAAGATGAATTACCATCCTGAAGATGAATTATCATCCTGAAGATGAAACCTTCATCCTGAAGATGAATAATCATCCTGAAGATGAATTATCATCCTGAAGATGAAACCATCATCCCGACGATGAATAATCATCCCGAAGATGAAACCATCATCCCGAAGATGAATAATCATCCCGAAGATGAAACCATCATCCCGAAGATGAATAGTCATCCAGAAGATGAATAATCATCCAGCAGATGAATTACCATCCAGAAGATGAAATTATCATCCAGTCGATGAAGAAACATGGAGAATTGCAATCCACCAATACACCTACTGGGTATATGGATGCACATTAAGACCCCTTCCGTTCGCTGGAAGAGGGGAAGGATATCCTAGGTCCTGAAGTGCCTTACTCAAATGTCTTTTGTACACTCCTTTATCTGGCAGTAAACACTTTAACCAGATACAGTGCAGCGCCTGCAGCACACCACTGGACCAGAGATATGTAGCTTCTGCGCTACCTCCAAGGGTCAAGGATCATACAACATATTAAATGTATTTGCAGATACAGGTTACAAATCATCGCGATGACTGCAACCAAGAAGCGACCAACTCCTAGAGACCAGCAAAGCATACTTCCAAGGCAACATCAATCCCACCATCCCGAGAGGCTCATCAATCCAAGAAGCAAATCATAAGCAAGCACAGCCAGGTCCTGCAGTACCTCGCAGACACTGTGAAGACTGGTCAGAGACGTGATGCAACCTACCGAGTCTGAAGACCACTCCTCCTCAGAAGAGATCCCTCAGATCCAGTAACTGCTATAGATGAGCGATACTTGTATAGATGAGCGATGTCTTGTATAGGTGAGCGATGCCTTGTACTTTGTATCGGAACACTGTAAGAGATTGATGTATAGATGCCTAGGAGATCTGCAAGCCTGCAGCTTGTACAGATCAGGGGGAGTCAAATGTAGTGTTGCACTCTTTTCCCTTGGCTATTGGTTTTTCCCACTGGGTTTTCCATAGCTAAAGGTTTTAACGAGGCAAACTCATTGACTCTGGATCCAGAAGTATCCACCCCCTAAATACTTCCACTAATCAGGGGAAGTTACGGAAACTGTACTCTTTTTCCTTGGCTATTGGTTTTTCCCACTGGGTTTTCCATAGCTAAAGGTTTTAACGAGGCAGTTATCCCTAACTTAGGATCCAGAAGTATCCACCTCTAGTGATATCCATCGATCAGGGGAAGTTACAGAGACTTGTACTCTTTTCCCTTAGCCATTGGTTTTTTCCCACTGGGTTTTCCTTGGCAAAGGTTTTAACGAGGCAAGTACTCTTAAACTTGGGATCCAGAAGTATCCATAAACCCATGATCAGATAAGCTCTATGAACCCTGAAGCGTTCATCACGGCTTACAACAATGGATGGATAAGGGGAAGTGTTATAAACGGGCTTTGGAGGCCCAACCCGTTAGTGGGTATCCACCCATTATGTAACCCTATTACTATAAATACAGGGCTACGGGGTTCCGTAGCCGCCATGGTTTACAACAAGCATGTCATTTTCTTCGAAAGAATCTATCAATTAATCAATTTTAAGTATGCACCGCAACTATATTCTTTCATTAAAAAATTTCTTTAAATTTTTTTGCACTTGCAACACAAAATTCATCATCTTAATTGTCTTTCCAAATTTTTTACTGCTGTTGTACATATTCTAAAATGCTAAAACCCCAATTGGGTGAACATTGAGGGAGATTTGAGTCGATTGGCTCATTGCAATAGGTTATATGGTTCTAAAACCATTAAATGTGTAACAGTCGGATTCAGTGGCAAATATGGATGACTGAACTTAATCTGTGAAATATGGACAATATATGATGTGTACAATACATCTAAAATAGTAAGATAATAAATAATAATGTATACATGCGTCAGTGCAGAAATTGTTCATGTATTGACAGCAAATATACATTAATTTATGCTACGAACAATAAAAGTCAAAAAGTAAAACTGCTAGTCCCGTCACTATTAATTTATGACTGTAATTCCCTTAACAAGATGTCGTGTGTCCTTTAGGGCCTGTTCTTTTGAGATTATATTTGTGTTTGTTGGAATGAGTGAATAGTGTTGGAAAAGTAGAGTATTGTGTTTTTTTGGGTGAAAGTGGGGTTGTGAATGTGGATGTTGGAATTATTTGTGGGGCCTACACACAACTTTATTGTGGTTTTTGTGTCGAAGTGGGTTGTGAATGTTGTTGTGAATGTTGGAGAGAGATAGAGATAGAGATATCGAGAGAGATAGAGAGAGGCGGGCCTCCCTCCCCATTACAACAACCGTAATCACAACATTTTATGGCTTCTACATTTGTTGGAATCTAGCTGCCACGTAGGCGAGATCAACGGAGAAAGCATCCAGCCCAAAAGAACAGGATTTGTTAAAGTGAGTGTTGAAGTGAGTGAATAGTGCCATGAATAGTGGAATCTCACCACTTCAACACTCACAACAACGCAAAAAACAGGCCCTTATTCTCTATTAGAAATTCATAATCAAACGATATTTTTAAAAACTTGTTATTTATTCTCACCGTCGGATCATCGTGGCTGCCATCGCCAGCAACAGATTAGACATCATCATCGCCACCGCCACTGTCTGACAACCAGCATCATCATGGACACCATTTGATCACTGTCGTCGTGATTGTTGTTGCCATTGCCATGTCACACCAACGCCACATGCTGTCATCGTCACCATCAGACCATCACCACTCATATCACGACGCTGTCAACTCACGACCTCCATCACCGTCGTTCCATCACTCCGATCACCATCGAACCATCACCATTGATCTTCTAAAAAGGGTGCAACTTTATACCAATTTTTGATATCTTGTGCTATCTTTCTTCTACTTCAGATGAAGGAAAGTAAGGCCTATTATGATGCATGACATTTGAACTATGAGAGGATAAGAAGCAAAGTTGCTTCTAGATGCAAGGAATCTTAAAAAGAAACAAGATTAATATCATATCAAAAAAAGGTCTTTGTTTCATATCATTCCATGTGAATTTCTATGCACAAGTCTCCTCCTCCCTAGCCTGCCAAAATTTTCTTGGCCTACCCCCATCACATTGTCTCCCTTGCCTTCCCAATTTGTGAAGGCAGGGTCATGGCACAAATCAATCTTGTCATTCCAATTGGAGGAATCTAGGGCAAAAACATTTAGCAAATTGTTGTCAACATGAAACCCTAATCAGAATGATGAGCTTTATTCACATTTGGAAACCTAATTCAGTTAGGCTACGCCATGTCTTAATCAGTGGATGCCTAAATCCAAAAGCCATTCACTGGACCCCCTAACAAAAGAGATTATGCCTTTTGCTTCTCTCTCTGTGTTGTTCTCAAAAATGCAAAGGGATGTTTTTGGGTTTATGCTCCCCTACGGACCCAAGGTTAATATATTGATTATTTACCCCCACGAAACTCACTAATTGCATGCATACCCTTCAAACGATGGTAAATTTACTTACAGTTTACAGTAGAGTATTATAAATAGGTGTTTATTGATAATGATTCTAGTGGGTAATTATTCAAGTAAATGCACCAATTGGGCCACATGTTGTGAAGCTAGTAAATCAAAACATCGAAAACCTTACTCAATAACAAATTCTTTTTACATGGTTAATAGGGTCTAGATTATGTAATGTCCAAAGACCCCAGAGTCATGTATTTACATTATCTTACATCTTGCTTGTTAAAAAATCAAAAAAATATTTGCATTTTCCCTTTTTGTTTAAAGAATAGTATGCACTTGTTTGTTTACTAAATTTTTGAGAAACCATGCGAAGGAAAGCGCGCTTTTAAAGATAAATTTTTTGTTTTTACGGTAAAAGGAAATAAAAACATAATAAAATATGCGTGTTATTTTTGATATATCGAAAAGCTGGTTAAAGACGTACACGTATTTCGCATACATCACCCTCAGTGATCCCAATGAAAAACGGAGTTAAATGTTTATTTGACAGAAAACCAGGCTTTAAAAAGGCAATTTAATAACAACTTGAAGACACATTTCCGTGACGTTCGGGGCAAACTAACAACGGCTGACAGCTTGGAAAACCGGGGGAGGGGGAAACATCCATTAAGTGCCGGTCAGTATCTACCGGCTGGCGCACGCAGAGCGCGTTGAATCCGGGGGAGGCGATGACCGACAAATGTCGGTTTCCAGCGAAGAAAGCGAGAGAGGGGAACAGGTCGCCGACAGGGTCCAACCACGGTCACATGCATGTCTCCCGGGGACCATCCCGACACACAACAAACCATCACCTAAAATTTAAAAAAAGTTGACCTCCTCCACCCTCTCCACTCTCCACCATCCATTCCACATCCCCCCCGCTCTTGGGCCCACCTTCCTTTCTCCCTCCTTTCCCTCTCTCATCTCTCCATTTATCTCCTTTCTCTCTCTACTCCTCGGCTCCGTTTCTAGCCAAAGCCATATTATCTATACACAAGAGAAAGTTGAAGTCTTGAAGTGTCGGCTCATCGGACTCGGATGACGTGACAATATCTCAGCCGTTGATAAATATGTGGGTGTTGAAGGGTGACGTTTTGTCATTTTTAGTCCCCCCCCTCAATTTTTCTACCAATCAGGGGTTGGTGTAACTTGTAAGTGTATTTTTAACCTGGCTAAAAGAGGCCGAGCCGAGCTGATAAGCCGCCGCCGTGATGTAGGAGATAAGTGATGGGGAGGGGGACAGATGGAACCGACAGTGGTGGTCCCGACGCTCCATTTCCCACGAGCACACGCTGCCGTCGCCTCGATAAAAAATCTCGGCCGTTCGATCCACGTCCACGTGTCGCCGTCGTCCTGATCCCCGTCCTCTCTATAAAACAACCCCCAACTCCAACCCATTCCCAAAACCCTAACCCTTAAAATTCGAGAGAGAAAAAATCAACAAATCTCCAAAATTTCGCCGTGATGTCGACTGAGACGGGGAAGAGCTCGACGGAGTCGGAGGCTGTATCGGGGCTGGACTACGAGGAGACGGAGCTCACCCTGGGCCTTGGCCTCGGCCTGCCCGGTGGCGGAGGAGGGCCCAGATCCGAGCCCGAGAGGAAGCGGGGCTTCTCGGAGACCGTCGATCTCACACTTGGCGGATCCGCCGTCGCGCCACGCGGCGTGGATCTGACAGGTGACGCGTCGGAGGGCCGGGTCCCCAACCCAAGCAAGCCTCCTGCTGCCAAGTAAGTCGCCGTAAAACGCTCGCTGATCATCCATTAATTAATCTTTTTTGCTTAGTTACCGAATTTCGCCTCGATAAAAACTTCTCTCTTGCTTGTTGTTGATGATATTTTGGTCATTTAAGTAGCTGCGTGATCGTGTAAGAGATTATTTTTGCGGTTTTCTAGGGAATGAAATTAATTTGGATGGAGCTTGTAGGCTTGAATGAATGTATTTATTGAAGTTTTTTTGATGAATAAACATTCGACTTGTTTTCTGAAATACCCCTAATAAAGATGAAAATTCGGCTTGTCTGAACTCGATTAGTTGTGTCTGGTAGCTAATTTACGAGGTCATTATGGTCATTAAACAAGCAGGAAGAACATTAGATGCATTAAATCTCAGACGAAAATACAATCAAGATGATTTCATTAATCAATTTGTTTCCCGGTATTCCATTAAAGGGGCTGGAAGTCTGAAAAACGTTTTAATTCATTAATTGCTTGGGATTAATGGAACAAAACAAGAAATTAATTGATTTTTTAAATCACGGCAATCTTTGTGTTTGTCAGATGCTAATAATCACCATAATAAAATTTCGATTTGTATGGAAGATTAGCCCCTGATGAAACTTGAAATCAGGCCATCGGAAACACAAGCTGCTCAATTTCTCAAATATTTGATTTGATTGTGTTTAAGGCCTGTCTTCTAATATGAAATTTATAAATCTCTACGTATAATTCAGGGCGCAAGTGGTGGGATGGCCACCAGTGAGATCGTTCCGGAAGAACGCACTGAAGAGCTGCACCTATGTGAAGGTGGCCGTCGATGGGGCACCTTACCTTCGAAAGGTGGATCTCGAGACTTACAGCAGTTACGAGCAGCTGTTGCTTGCACTCGAAGAAATGTTCTCTTGCTTCAAAATTCGTATGTTACGGTGCCCTTGTGATTTGTTACTGTAATTGTTATTTAGATGAATTCACTCTTACTGGGTCATTAACGACTTTCAAGCAGGTAATGTTTTGACCGAGAGGAAGCTGGTGGATCTTGTGAATGGGACAGAGTATGTTCCAACATATGAGGATAAAGATGGTGACTGGATGTTAGTCGGGGATGTCCCATGGAAGTAAGTGGCATCTTAATATATCAAGGAAAGCAAATTGATTTCTGCTTTAGCTGCAAATTGATAGAATTTTATTTTGAGTAAGTTTAATAAGATGCTTGAATGGACATATACTAATCATGTGAACCTTGAATTAATCTTTAGTTATATGTATATCAATGTTATTTTATTGGGCCCTATCTATGATTGGGTGTTGTGATATTGATATTTACATTTTACAGAGTATCATACTAGATTCTAAAATTTCTTACAACTCAAGTGTGTTGCGTTTATAGGGATTGGAGAAGTTTGTAGATCTGGAAGACTGTAGATGTTTCCTTGTACCTATTATTGTTTTGCCTTAGTTTTACGATGGAACTATGAAAGGGGATTCTATAATGATTGAAGTTTGGGTATGTAAATGTGTTGGGAGTGTAAGTCTAGGATGTTAATATGGCATGTCAATTGAGAGATAAGATCACAAGGAGCTTTGAAAACAAATTGCTTTTATTACTATTAGGCCTGACATCCTGGAAGAAACGTTATCAAATAATTATTATAATTCATGTCACATGGGGGAAAATATTGGAATGTGACAAATAGTTTGTGTTCTACTCGCATTTTATGATATTTAGTTATTGTTTAAGTAATTACTATAAATAAATTCTGTGTATTATGTATTTGCCACTAGGTTTATCTTTTGATCGTAATAGGAGGCACACACATATCCAGTAAGGAAAAAAAGAAAAGGAAAAAAATAATTTTAGTAATACTGGATCAACCAAGTAAATGCTTCAGTTGTAACATATCCTAGTTTCCATCAAAATAGTGATTGGTGTGGAATACACTGCTTATCCTAAGGGTTTAGTTCATCTCAATCATATTTTGTGAGCACTTAATGAAACATACATATACCATATTTAATGATGATGATGAGATGTGAGATTATCTCCCTTTCAATATTTGGGGATGACCTTTGTGTACCGAAAAACGAGAAAAGAAATATAAAATGGAGCCTACTGTTAGATTCACCAGGCTATGGCCTTTACCAACCAGGAAAAAAGAAGGAAAAATTATGAGAAGGAACCTAATTTTGATAAGTAAATTATGGATCAAATTAATGCTTTCTGTGATAGAAGGGTTTGTATTACCAATTTATGCGCTACATCTTGACCTAAACTTTCAACGTGTCTTTGATTTGGTTGCCAAGACATGTTTTACTTTGAAGTATTCCTATCAGAACGAATCTTGTGCCAGAGGGTTGAAAAATAACATTTTAAAGGTTGGAAGTATAGAAAACACTTGGTTACTACAGAGGTTTAGCTAAATTGCACCTGGACCCAAGAAAAGAGAATCCCTAAATCTAGATGAGAATCCAAGTGTACCCTTTATTTAAGGGTTCCTAATTTCTTCTTCTTCATGCTCTTTTCTTAGACAAGAGTATGGATATAAATGGATTCAGATTATCCAAATTGTATCCGCATCCGTGTCCTTTTCAAAATTTCCTATCCGATCGTATGCAGATACAAATTCAGATAGTAAAATTAGATAAATATTTTCAAATATAGATACGGATACGGATATTTGATATGTCGATAAATATACTGTTCTCGTGAATTATTTGTACTTTGATCATATTCAGACATGATCATACATTCGTTTATATGAGACTCTTAATTAGTATAAACATGATAATATAATAGATTTGCTACATATTGTATGAATGTTATCCATATATTTACAACCGACATGTATTTTTATAGAAAATATGGTTATTTATCCGTATCTGATCCATATCCAATGTACATCCGTATCTATTTTTTTGCAGATACGGATAATATATTGGATAATATATTTTCTTTCTGTATATTATTCATATCTGTATTCGGTGGTAAATGATTTTGGATACGAATAGCATAAAATATATATCTGAACCATAACTTAACCATTTGCATCCCTAGACAAAAGGGAGAAAAGAGTGGTTAATAGGTCATGAGTGGCAACACTTGCTGTCTGGTCTGGGTTGTATCTGATTTTTGCCTTGCACCTGAATGGAGAAATTAATTTCATATGAGAGCCCCTTAACAACTTTGGTAATGTGTTCGGTCTAAATAGAAATATTTTATCTGGCTTCAATGATGGCGTTGAGACTTGAGGTTGTTGCGGCAAACTTTATAGGGATGAACAATACAAAGTGAACGCCACTTTTAGAAAGTAAATTGAAGGACCTGTCGAAATGCCTTCAGATGCGATGCGCATATTTGGCTAGCCTGATTGGAGAAAGAGCCACAAGTTGGGCGGCTATTCTTGTTCACAAGTAATCTGCTAGTCTTTTCCAATAAATATATAGTTTAGGTAACAGATAATCAGTCATATTGCCCATCTACCAGACAAAGGTTACCATATGGATGTGTAATCATTCCAATGGTGAGGAATCACATGTTACATGTATTAATTGGATCCTTCCCGTGTTCAGCTACCAATTTATTTATTTATTTTTTTGGGAGAAAGAACCTTGTGATTTGGCATGTCTAAAGTAGCTTCAAAATCATTTCTATCCACAGCTTTTCTTACACAAATTTTCTCCCTACTAATCTTTTAGAGCATTCTACGTAAACTTTGTTTTGGAGTGTATTCCGCTAAATGTTGATTTTATTTTATACAACTCTTGTGGGGAAAAGGACCATGCTTATAGATTTGCCCGTAAAATGAACAAGACAATCATACAACTTCTTATTGATGTCTTTGATTTGCAGAATGTTTGTTGCATCATGCAAGCGTCTTCGACTGATGAAAGGCTCCGAGGCTGTCAATCTAGGTAAATTGAATCCCCCAACCCCATTCTATCATTCTTTTCTTTTCTGTTCTTTTCGTTAAAAACAATATCACTCTTGACAGGGAGTTTGAGTAATAACATATCTTTTCATGCGATGAATGCAGCTCCTCGAGCATCACAGGGAAGCACCACCGCCGCCAACAACTCCAGGTGAAGCGCCTGAAAGCCAGAGCGTCTTCAGGTGACATTGGATCAATGTACAGGGATTGTTTCTCTCTGGAGTTTTTGACTATGGCGTCTTTCTGAGAGTGTAGCAATAAGCTGGGCTTGTGTTGTAGTTTTCGATAATTTGAATGTGGCTTGAAGAGAAGAAGATGAGGAAGATGAGGAATATATTATATATTTACAGACATGTCAACACTATAAAGTTTGTTGTTGTGATCAATAAGTGCAGACTTTGCATTGTGTGTGCTTTTGGTGATCTTATGCTTGGTATTAATCAGAATAATGTTCCGTTTTTTAACTACTGCTTCGTGTGATCTGTTTGGAAACACAACATGCATGTAGATTGTCAAGATCAATGATATTGATGTTATGATAAATCTTTTGATGGTGAGTCACTATTGCAGGTGTCTACCCCTACCAAGGTGATGTTGGGGTTACGCCCAGCAACTTTAGCTTAGCGCATCGGGAGATGGGCTGTCCTTCGATCGAGAAGCCTCAAAAAGGTGGGCTTTCTGGAAGGCGAGCTCTTGGTAAAGCTATTTTTTTGAAGATGGTTGTGTTGGTTAATGTATGTCTTTCACACAATTATAATTATTGTAATTAGACAATTATTGTAATTAGACGATTATTGTAATTGTAGAGATACATCTTGTTTAAAATAATTGTATGGTATTTGATACGATTTTATCAATGTGATCTTCTTTAACACGGTTCTTTAGCACTGTTGAGTATGCTGGTGTGTTAATATTGCATGGGTAAGGTCTTTGGACTTACGTGAGGAACATTGGGATCATGGTGAGATGATGATAATGAGGCCAAGTATGTCTGCTTAAGCATATGTCCTAATTGTTCTTAGCGGAATATTGATATTCTGGAAAGACCATTGTGCGTTGATCTATATCATCAGATGGTAGTGGCTGGTCTCATAGATAATCGATGTGGGAACATCGTTAGACAATACGCATGTGCTTATTGTAAGGATAGTCTTACTTGTTGGAACTTGGTATTTTCCATCCTCTCTTCCGTAAGGTTTTGATGTGACAAATCAATATATGTTATGCTACTAACTCTATCTATGCAGATGTGTAGACACAACGCTATTTCATTCACATCACGCATATAATCAAAGTACAAGGACTCTTTGCAAAAACAGCATTGCTACTCAAATTACGTTTGAATAACGTATCTACGGAATGATGTAATTTTTACTTTTTACATAGCTTTAGGGCCTTGAGTATAACATATCATTCATCCCTAAGCTCAAAATTACATCATCTTCCTAACCCATTTGATCCTAAGTCAAAATTCATATTTTTCAGAATTAGCATACAGGATTTTTCCTAGCATACCAAACAACTGTATTTTCGTTGACTTTTGACTTAATACTTTCAGACAAGGATCTATCCATTGTCTAGTCCATGTCACCAAATTTTTGTGACCGTTTGTGACCGTTTCAAAATTAGCAGGCTACTAATTTTCCTAGCCTGTCAAGTCGTTTTTTTGACTGAAATTTTCTAGAACAGTTTCTGACCGTTCTCCAACGTTCCTTACGGTTTCTGAACGTTGTGCAATGTCTCTTTCAGAGCCGTTCATAACCGTTTCTAAATACTATAAAAGGAAGGGTACCCCCTCTCTTTTCTACACACATACACACACTTTCCTCTTCTTTCCTCTTCTTTGTTGAAATCAAGCTATTAGTCTTCTTAAGCAAATTTGGCCATTAGTTGCTCTTTTCTTATTTGTAAGAAGAAATCATTAGATTTCTCTCTTCGTTTAAGAATGGAAGAACTTGGATTTCCAACACTTTTTGGGAAAGTTGTTCTTTTCTTATTTGTAAGAAGAAATCATTAGATTTCTTTCTTCGTTTAAGAACGGAAGAACTTCAATTATGTTTCACCATTATATACCTTGAAACATTGAAGTTCGTCTTTTAAACACCATCCTTGAATTCATTCTCTGATATTCATACCAAGGCTATATGTGTTTTCTATTTCATTATTTTACAGGTTTGAATCTCTGTTTAGAGATTGTACAAAGTTTGGGACACGGGGAGCGTCGCCATTTTTGTAAGTTTGTGCTTACGGGGCAAGTGATTATAGTGGATTGAAAATCTCTACGGGGAGTAGAGGACTGGAGTAGGATTAAGAGGATCCGAACCAGGATACATCTTTGTGTTTGCGATTGGTTTAATTTTCTATACTTGTCATTTCATTTCTGTGCCATCTTTGCAAATATTAGTAACGTTTTATTTGCAACATTTTTATTATATACACTATTCACCCCCTCTAGTGTATTGATCCATACAGGCTGAAATTACATTAATCTTGCAATACTAACAACAACACACTAGAGGGGGTGAATATTGTAATGGCACAAATTGCGTATTTAAAAATTAAACTTACAAATGCGGAATTATAAATGCAAGATGAATTTAAACGCCACAAAAATCCAAACGCAAATATAAGATGTTACACTGGTTCCCCAAACTTGGGTACGTCCAGCCACACCAATATCCACTATAATTCTCACACAGAGAAGTGAATACAATCTCACACAGAGATACCTCACACAGAGGATTTGGATTCTTACACAGAGAAATCCTTGCTTTCACACAGGAAGACTTTTGCTCTCACAAAAAGAGACTCAAACTCTCACACAGAGAGATCACAACCAACCCTCACACAGAAGGTTATACTCTCACACAGAAAGCTAGGTTACAATGAAATAACAAAGTAAAACAAAAACTCTTACATATGTCTTGAGATGAACGTACACATTAATGAATGTAAGGCATGGAAGAGGATCTCCAAGTGATGAGATTAGCTGAAAGCACTTGGATGATTTCCCTTGAGCTTAACTTCAATGCATAAAGGATAGAATGAGCTCTAAGAGGGAAATGAGAGAGTTTGAGAGTGGCTTAATTAAACTCTAATGATTTGCAATAGATCCAAGAAGTTCTAATAAACTCAGCCCTCTCATATATAGGAACCCTATATGAACTCTCAAAACCAAAGGAAATAGCCAAAAATAAAAAGCTGCAACGGCTAGAATCTGGGCAAAAACGTCATCGACAGTCGACTGATGAACAAATGACAGTCGACTGTCTAGCGGATTAATAATTTCCAACCGCTATAATCTGAGCCAGGCCAGTCGACTGATGAATACTATATGATGGAAATTGAATTCCACCCCTAAGTAATTTTGATGATGAGCACACCAAATGAATGCTTAGTGTACTAACTACACTACACTTTAAGTATACAGATTTCGTGAAGCTCTACTAATACTCCAAGAAGCACGCATCAACGCTCCACGACAAAGACGAACATGGCTAAACTCAAGTGATGAAGGTCAAGCTCAAACAAAGCAAGAAGCTCAAAGAGAAGCTCATCCTCACTTCATCAAGTTGACTAAACTACCGAAGACATGTTCAGAGTCTAGTGTGAGTGTGTCGTGTCTTTTAGGATATTTGTCAAAGCCATATCAAGTAGACAACACACACACACAAATGATTTCAAAACAAATGTTTTTAACTATCTTCAAAAATGGTTTTTAAAGAGCTTTTTCTAGTCACTTCAATTATAGTAGTGAAACTCCACGCACCCTGGAGTTAACTACACTTTTTGACTAGAACAACAGGAAAAACTCCTCTGGGAGTCGACTACCAAAAGTAGGGAGTCGACTACTTCTCAGAGATGAAAATTTCCTAGACTCCTCTGGGAGTCGACTACCTATATAGGGAGTCGACTACCTGCTGGAAATTTTCAAACGTTTTGAATTTGAATTTTAAATTCTTTTGAGTGATTTACTCCGAAATTTTTGGGACAAAAGTCAAACGAAATTCAAATTTCAAATCCCAGTTTTTCCCTATAAATAGAGCTTAATTCTTTTGTGAAAAATACAAGATTATTGAAAATCAAAATTTGCAAAAGCTCTCGTGAATCAAAGCTCTCTCATTTCTTCTCTAGCCAATTTTAATTTCAGTTTTTGATCTTGCAATATTTTTCCAATTCTTTTAAAGATCATATTATTATTTTGTTGGCTAAGTTGTTTTTCAAAATCCTCTCTATTATTTCTCTTTAATTCTATTTGAAGGATTTTTGAAAAAGCTCTAGATCACAAAGAACTTATCTCGTATCTTTGTGTGATCTAGACTATCATTCTATTAAGCCACTGCACAATTGTCTATCTTTTGATTGGCTATAGAATCGGGTGTATTTCTAATCTCTATCACTTGTTGTAGAGTATTGGACAAATTTCTCATTGTGCTATTTGTTGGAACACTAGACAAGTCTAGTTGTTGCCATTTGGAAAGTCCTCGGTTTGTGAGGCAAGGGTATAACCCTAGACAAGTCTAGGCGTTGTGTTCGGAAATCCTGGTCAAGGCTAGGTCGTTGGAAATCCTAACGAGTGAAGTTAGGTGCTTGTATTTGCCAAGGCAGATAGTGGAAATCTCGTACCGGATTGGTCGGGGACTGGACGTACCCGGGTTGCGGGGAACCAGGATAAAAATCCTTGTCTTTGCGCTTGCATTTTCTGTGTTTGATTATCTTTGCATTTATTCTATCTTCAGCAAATATCAATCCTATTTCTATACGCTGAGATTTGCATCTGTAATTTTATTTGCTCTAACTTATACTCTGGGAGTCGACTACTGCTCATAAGGAGTCGACTACCTGCTGTGAATTTTCGCTGTGCACTTTAAATTATATTGTTGATTAAGAACCAAGCGTAGATCGCTCTACTTGGTTTCTTAGGCAACATTAGAAGGATTTGTTTTTGTGTTGATTGATTAAAGAACGAAAAAGTTTTATCTTTATACAACACTATTCAACCCCCCTTCTAGTGTTGTTTGCCATCCACAGGATCCAACCCTTGGTATCAGAGCAAGGCTACAAATAGTGATGGCGTCAACCTCTTTTCACTCCGAAGGACTGAACACTATGCGACCACCTCTATTCAACGGAACCAACTACGCCAGCTGGAAGATCCGAATGAAGACTCACCTAGAGTCATTAGACATAGAAGCATGGACTATCACCAAAGTCCCGTACATCGCACCCACCGACGTTGAGTTTGGAAAATGGTCCATCGATGATAAGAAGAAAGCTAATCTCAATGCAAAAGCAATGAATGCCTTGTTTTGCGCTGTTACAGGAAATGAGTTCAATCGAGTCTCCCAATGTGAGACATCACATCAAATTTGGCGCACTCTTCAGGTAAGTCACGAAGGTACAGAAAAGGTAAAAGAATCTCGTATAAATGTATTACATTCAAAATTCGAAACTTTTAAAATGGAAGAAGGAGAGAGTATCACCGATGTGAATACTCGTTTTACTAACATTACAAATGAGCTTGCAGGACTAGGAAAGAAACTTTCTGAATATGAACAGGTAATGAAGATACTAAGATCACTCCGTCCCGAATGGAAAGGAAAGACCACGACCATTCGAGAAGCTCACAATGTGAAGGATCTCACCATCGAAGAACTGATGGGAAATCTCATGGCATATGAGATCGAGCTTGAAGAAGACAAGAAGATCGAAGAAAAACCAAAGAAGAAAAATCTTGCATTCAAAGCTCAAGAAGAAGATTCCGATTATACGGACAAAGAAGATCACATCGCGTTCATCTCAAAGAACTTTAAAGAGTTCATCACAAGTAAGTATGGAAAACGATCTTTTAGACCCACTAACGGTATTATCTGTTTTGGTTGTAATAAACCAGGACATGTCAAGAGAGATTGTCCATTGGAAAGAAACAACCGTGATTCCAGAGATCGTGGGAAGAACAAAGAGAATAATGAAAGACGAAACAATGCAAGAAGCAAGTTTAGACGACCAAAGAAAGAAGCCTATGCAGCCTTCGATCAAAGCGACGATTCCTCATCCGACGAATCCTCAGACGAAGATAATGATGAAAGAAGAGAGACAGCACACATGTGTTTCATGGCATCTACATCCTCCAAGGTAAGCTCGCATCATGATTCATCTAGCGACAATGAGTCATCATCAATCGATGATGAAGACTTGGACTATAGGGGAGCATATAAAGAGCTATGCAAAATGCATGAAAAGCTCATTAAAGAACATAGAAAAACACTTAGAATTGCTAAAAGAGAGACTAAAGAAAAGAAAGAAGTTATTAAAGAAAATAGCCTTCTTAAAGAGAAAAATGATCTTTTACAAAAGGATATTTTGCTAGTAAATGAAAAGGTTGAAAGTCTGAATAATCTTCTCGTAACCGTCAAAAATAAATACGACGCTACGATGAAAATTATTGAGAACTTCAATAAAGGAAAAGGGAAGCTAGATAATATAATAGATAATCAAAAATTATCATCTAGCAAAACCGGACTTGGCTATGACTCTCATCATACCAAGAAACGGGTTAAGCACACTAGGATGCATCATGCTAACGATAATGTTTTAAGCATCTGGGTACCAAGGAAATTATCTGATCAGCAAAAAAAAAGGTACGCTACTAACTTTGTTCAACAGATTCATTTTAATAGAAATTATAAGTATATTGTTCATGAAGGAACTAAACCGTATTGGGTTTGGTTTCCTAAAGACTAACTCCTCGGACTCAAAATCAAAAGAGTACCATAAAACGCTTATCTTTCAGGTGCTCTAAAAAGGAGGAAGACAATGAAGAAAATTCAGGAAGTCAAACGGCTGAATCGGAATAAATTTTTATATATTTATATAATTATTTAAATGAGTTGAAATAAGTTAAAATTGTATGCATGATTGTGTTTTATTGCTTAAAATATTTTTTTGTTAAAAGAGCTCGCTCAACCTGGACCAAACTTTTTCCGGGATGAGAAAACGACTCTACCCAGGAGGGAGTCGACTACCTACAGGAGGGAGTCGACTACCAGCGCGTAAATTTCTGGGTTGCATTTTTTTTGACTACCTCCTATTGGGTTCTATTTGAGTGGTTGGGTCAAGATCCGTTAAGACAACTTACCCACTAAAGTCTAAAACCCATCCTAGCCACCCAAATCTAGATCTAATGGATCCTAATTCTCCTCATCTCTTCATCTCTTCAATCAAAACCCCAAGAAAACCCTATAGGTAGCCGACTACCTCCTTTTCCCCTCTCCTCTCTTGGGTTTTCATCTTGAAGCTTGGATTTTTGGAGTAATTTCTTTTTCATCTTCCTTCAAATTTACCCAAGGTAAAAATTTTTTTTACTTTCATGAACTTTGCTACTTCATTTCTCTTGGTTATCTAGTAGTGTAAAATATTTTTTGTTGTTGTTGTTTTACTCTATCTAGATGCCTTTCAAAGGAGCTTTTCCTAAGAAGAGAAAGATTGCTACTCCTAATGTTGATTCTGAAAAAGAAATCATTCTACCATATCTCTTCAAATCAACTACCTATGAACATTTTGTTAAAGTGTCTAAGAAACCTATCTTGCATGAAAGATTTGTCAAACTCAATGATGTTATCAATTACGGTATTGACAGTCTGCTAGATTTCCAGAACTTAGCAAATTTGTTCTCCTCAGAAAATGTGTATATGTGTTATCCTAGGCTTATTCATCTCTTTTATGCAAACATGGATTATGATCTCGTAAAAAGTCGTTTCATTACTAAAGTTCTCGATACCAAACTTGCAATAACTGTAAAATCCCTAGGTGAAGCCTTAGGAATCCCATACTCCGGTATGATCCTCGAGAAAATTGAGATGACTGACGAAAATATCCTAGAGAGAATGTATCTGCCTGGTAAACACTTTCAGACCAAACTTCCTTGTAGCCATCTTCGCTATCCGGCGAGAATCTTAGCTAATATTCTGTCATATAACATTACTCAAAAATCTGGAAGTCATGCTATCCTTTCTGAAAAACAAGCTAAATGCATCTATGCCATTCTTGGTAACATTCGTGTGAATTGGGCTAAAGTCATCATGGATTCCATCCTACTTTCAGCTTCATCTGACAGACCTTCCTCCACACTTTCTCATGGGCACTATCTGACCATTCTATTCATTAGCTTTAACGTGCCTTTGGATCATGAAACAACCATTCTAGAACCTGCTCGTGTTTTTGATGTTCATGCTCTTGGGAGAATGAATCTCCATCATGACCTTGATGAGAACGTCCCTGAAGAGCAAATCGCTACCGAAGGAGGATCATCATCCTCAAGGCGAGGTAAGAAGGTTGTAATTGCAGATTCTGATGAAGAAAGTGAAGAAGAAGAAAAAGGAAGCGACGAGGAAGAAGAAGAAGTTCCTGCTTACATTCTTGAACTTCAGGAGATGCTCCTGAAAAAGATTGGAAAATTGAAGATCTCACAGGAGAAAGGATTTGAAGATCTCAACCAAAAGGTGGATGACCTCAAGGAAATCGTAGTGCAAAGCAAGAAGATGACTGAGGAAACGCTTGTTATGATCCTTGAAGAGATCAAGGAACTGAAAAAGAACAGCGGTCACCCTTAGTTTCATGCACTTCTACTTCAAAAAAAAAACAATGGTTTTCGTTTCAAAAACAATGTTCTCTTAAACTATGGTTTGTAATAACTTCTATTGTGTGATGCTAGCTACTATGAAATTATCTGCTATGCCAAACTTAGTTATTCTATGAACTAACATCTTCATTGCAGGCATATGGAATTGAATTCCTCTTATTAATCCATAGAAATTACTGTTTTATTTTATTTTTTGTTGATGACAAGGGGGAGAAAAATGTTATAATGCAAAAATGTGAATATGTGAAATAGCTTCGATGCAGGGGGAGAACCGCATCAAAGCAGGGGGAGTAAGTATACTTGAAAATATTATTCATATTCATGTATTCCTTCAAATTTTGCATTTGGGTGTCATCATCAAAAAGGGGGAGAGTGATGGAAATTGAATTCCACCCCTAAGTAATTTTGATGATGAGCACACCAAATGAATGCTTAGTGTATTAACTACACTACACTTTAAGTATACAGATTTCGTGAAGCTCTACTAATACTCCAAGAAGCACGCATCAACGCTCCACGACAAAGACGAACATGGCTAAACTCAAGTGATGAAGGTCAAGCTCAAACAAAGCAAGAAGCTCAAAGAGAAGCTCATCCTCACTTCATCAAGTTGACTAAACTACCGAAGACATGTTCAGAGTCTAGTGTGAGTGTGTCGTGTCTTTTAGGATATTTGTCAAAGCCATATCAAGTAGACAACACACACACACAAATGATTTCAAAACAAATGTTTTTAACTATCTTCAAAAATGGTTTTTAAAGAGCTTTTTCTAGTCACTTCAATTATAGTAGTGAAACTCCACGCACCCTGGAGTTAACTACACTTTTTGACTAGAACAACAGGAAAAACTCCCCTGGGAGTCGACTACCAAAAGTAGGGAGTCGACTACTTCTCAGAGATGAAAATTTCCTAGACTCCTCTGGGAGTCGACTACCTATATAGGGAGTCGACTACCTGCTGGAAATTTTCAAACGTTTTGAATTTGAATTTTAAATTCTTTTGAGTGATTTACTCCGAAATTTTTGGGACAAAAGTCAAACGAAATTCAAATTTCAAATCCCAGTTTTTCCCTATAAATAGAGCTTAATTCTTTTGTGAAAAATACAAGATTATTGAAAATCAAAATTTGCAAAAGCTCTCGTGAATCAAAGCTCTCTCATTTCTTCTCTAGCCAATTTTAATTTCAGTTTTTGATCTTGCAATATTTTTCCAATTCTTTTAAAGATCATATTATTATTTTGTTGGCTAAGTTGTTTTTCAAAATCCTCTCTATTATTTCTCTTTAATTCTATTTGAAGGATTTTTGAAAAAGCTCTAGATCACAAAGAACTTATCTCGTATCTTTGTGTGATCTAGACTATCATTCTATTAAGCCACTGCACAATTGTCTATCTTTTGATTGGCTATAGAATCGGGTGTATTTCTAATCTCTATCACTTGTTGTAGAGTATTGGACAAATTTCTCATTGTGCTATTTGTTGGAACACTAGACAAGTCTAGTTGTTGCCATTTGGAAAGTCCTCGGTTTGTGAGGCAAGGGTATAACCCTAGACAAGTCTAGGCGTTGTGTTCGGAAATCCTGGTCAAGGCTAGGTCGTTGGAAATCCTAACGAGTGAAGTTAGGTGCTTGTATTTACCAAGGCAGATAGTGGAAATCTCGTACCGGATTGGTCGGGGACTGGACGTACCCGGGTTGCGGGGAACCAGGATAAAAATCCTTGTCTTTGCGCTTGCATTTTCTGTGTTTGATTATCTTTGCATTTATTCTATCTTCAGCAAATATCAATCCTATTTCTATACGCTGAGATTTGCATCTGTAATTTTATTTGCTCTAACTTATACTCTGGGAGTCGACTACTGCTCATAAGGAGTCGACTACCTGCTGTGAATTTTCGCTGTGCACTTTAAATTATATTGTTGATTAAGAACCAAGCGTAGATCGCTCTACTTGGTTTCTTAGGCAACATTAGAAGGATTTGTTTTTGTGTTGATTGATTAAAGAACGAAAAAGTTTTATCTTTATACAACACTATTCAACCCCCCTTCTAGTGTTGTTTGCCATCCACAGGATCCAACCCTTGGTATCAGAGCAAGGCTACAAATAGTGATGGCGTCAACCTCTTTTCACTCCGAAGGACTGAACACTATGCGACCACCTCTATTCAACGGAACCAACTACGCCAGCTGGAAGATCCGAATGAAGACTCACCTAGAGTCATTAGACATAGAAGCATGGACTATCACCAAAGTCCCGTACATCGCACCCACCGACGTTGAGTTTGGAAAATGGTCCATCGATGATAAGAAGAAAGCTAATCTCAATGCAAAAGCAATGAATGCCTTGTTTTGCGCTGTTACAGGAAATGAGTTCAATCGAGTCTCCCAATGTGAGACAGCACATCAAATTTGGCGCACTCTTCAGGTAAGTCACGAAGGTACAGAAAAGGTAAAAGAATCTCGTATAAATGTATTACATTCAAAATTCGAAACTTTTAAAATGGAAGAAGGAGAGAGTATCACCGATGTGAATACTCGTTTTACTAACATTACAAATGAGCTTGCAGGACTAGGAAAGAAACTTTCCGAATATGAACAGGTAATGAAGATACTAAGATCACTCCGTCCCGAATGGAAAGGAAAGACCACGGCCATTCGAGAAGCTCACAATGTGAAGGATCTCACCATCGAAGAACTGATGGGAAATCTCATGGCATATGAGATCGAGCTTGAAGAAGACAAGAAGATCGAAGAAAAACCAAAGAAGAAAAATCTTGCATTCAAAGCTCAAGAAGAAGATTCCGATTATACGGACAAAGAAGATCACATCGCGTTCATCTCAAAGAACTTTAAAGAGTTCAGCACAAGTAAGTATGGAAAACGATCTTTTAGACCCACTAACGGTATTATCTGTTTTGGTTGTAATAAACCAGGACATGTCAAGAGAGATTATCCATTGGAAAGAAACAACCGTGATTCCAGAGATCGTGGGAAGAACAAAGAGAATAATGAAAGACGAAACAATGCAAGAAGCAAGTTTAGACGACCAAAGAAAGAAGCCTATGCAGCCTTCGATCAAAGCGACGATTCCTCATCCGACGAATTCTCAGACGAAGATAATGATGAAAGAAGAGAGACAGCACACATGTGTTTCATGGCATCTACATCCTCCAAGGTAAGCTCGCATCATGATTCATCTAGCGACAATGAGTCATCATCAATCGATGATGAAGATTTGGACTATAGGGGAGCATATAAAGAGCTATGCAAAATGCATGAAAAGCTCATTAAAGAACATAGAAAAACACTTAGAATTGCTAAAAGAGAGACTAAAGAAAAGGAAGAAGTTATTAAAGAAAATAGCATTCTTAAAGAGAAAAATGATCTTTTACAAAAGGATATTTTGCTAGTAAATGAAAAGGTTGAAAGTCTGAATAATCTTCTCGTAACCGTCAAAAATAAATACGACGCTACGATGAAAATTATTGAGAACTTCAATAAAGGAAAAGGGAAGCTAGATAATATAATAGATAATCAAAAATTATCATCTAGCAAAACCGGACTTGGCTATGACTCTCATCATACAAAGAAACGGGTTAAGCACACTAGGACCATATGTATGTTTACTCCCCCATTGTCATACATATAGATCAATAAATGCATGCATGACAATGTATTCCCCTAGGTCCACATTTTCATGAAAAATAAACACTTTCAAAATCATGAAACACAAACAAACAATGGGTATGCTAAAAAATAAACATTAAAGCATAATACCCATGCAATATGCATATGTGTGAGTAACCTAGACATTAGAAAACCAAACCCAAGAGGAGTTTGATTTCCTAATGCAATCACATGAGGTGATCACACCCCTAACTAGATAGTTGATGTATCTATCCATCTCTTGCACATTACACTTGGTGGGAATATATAAACTCAAGAATTTCCCAGGCAATGGGTTTGCCTTTGCAAGAGAGGTGGATGTGGCATGCTTAGGTGTAGAAAATATTTTCTTGGCTTGCATAAAGTTAGGATTTTGCTTCTTAACAAAAATTGAAGGGTTTTCATTTTTCCTCACCACCTTGTGCTTTACAAGCTTCTTTTTGGTGTTATTGTTATACAAGAAAGCATGGGAATTCTTCGTAGGCACTTTTGCAATATTTCTTGAATTTTTTTTGGGACAAGATCATGTGGATGTTAGCTATAATATGATAAAATGCAAAATAATTATGTGGATCATGCAACCGCTCTACCGTTAGTAATCTAACCCAACGGTGTATAACGTTGTTCCATGATCAAAGTAATTATTTAGCGATTTTATTTATATGTGCTTGCAGGGTCGCTTGCTAAATTAAATAAAACCGCTTGCTATGTTTTTGTTCGCAAAATATAGTTCATGTACAAATTGTTTGTTCATGGAACATATTTCACCAAAACCGAATTAATTCAATTAATTAGTAGATGTAAACCCACGAAAGTTATTACTACCAAGGTCGTGAATATTTTATTGGATTTGAAGTTCAATGGATCACATTGGTCGATAACTAAGAAAGGCGAGTTTGGGCAAGGTTCTTGTAATTAATGAACGTGGACTTGGTGACTCAACCAGTGGAACTTCTCCCTCCCTAGATTGTGCTGACCTGGTCAAATGATCAGGTTGAATTCTCTTATCCAACTAAATTACATGACTAAGTTTTCCCAACTATATCAAGTTTATTACGTTCAAAATTCTTTTAAGGATTATCTGTAGTTCTCCATCGTTTCAAAGATGTAGAGTACTTACGTTGATGCTACGAATGTTGACGAAGGTCAAGCCTTATTTTTTCAATCCTAGGTGATACATCTTTACAACCATAAGATGGATTCGGAGATGTGAGGA
Organism: Scilla litardierei; assembly: GCA_030789695.1. Taxonomy (NCBI): domain Eukaryota; kingdom Viridiplantae; phylum Streptophyta; class Magnoliopsida; order Asparagales; family Asparagaceae; genus Scilla; species Scilla litardierei. The sequence goes on along the minus strand of CM061134.1, from coordinate 221,108,671 downwards.
TGAGCCCTGTTGACGAATGTCAGTAGCACATTGCTCACATTCTATTGAATACAAAACTATGGGAAAGACTTGACTAGACTTTATGATTTGTTGACGATGGTCAAGGTAATGAAGGGTTAAAGGTGAAAGCCATAATTGAGAGTTGCAAAATGTTGCAATTGACAAAGAGTTTGTCTACCAACTATGTAGTGTGATAACTTGTTGACGAAGGTCAATGTTATCAAACTCAAGATGGCTGGATCTTAATTCACACTAAGAAATAATATGATAATTTTCGTCTCGTTGGGTTGAAGATATTCGTGAAAATTAGTGGAAGAAATAATTAGATGAAAACAAATCTAATTATTTTAAGAACATCTGCTTCATTATCATAACTCTTTTAAAATTATTTTGCAACATCATGACTAGTTTAAAATTAATTTTCTACCAAAACAAAATCACTAGACCTAATTACGAAGACTGGCTGAGAAACATAAAGATAGCTTTGACTTATGACAAAATTGCATACGTATTGAACGAATCACCTCCTAAGACCTCAACTGATAAGTTCAGAGATGATGAAAAAGAACTTTTCAAAATTTGGACTCAGGTCTATGGGTTGGCCAAATGTCGCGTGCTTGCATTCATGAACAATGAGTTGCAAAGACAACATGAGAATATGTACGTCCAAAGACATATTAAATTTAACATTATGTCATATCAAACCAATTATTCACATAAATGTATATATGTTCTATTATATCATTGGATCGGCCCTCGAGGAAAAGAGGGATTTCCCCATTGAGGTTATAAAGCCCACATGAGTGACATCCTGGCCCACAAAGCCCACAGAAGATGCTATTCGCTAGTCTGGTCAAAGCCCACGTATAATTTGCCCATTGAGCTTCTGTAACTTAAGGAAGTGAATGATTATGAGCTCATTACTAAGGGATGTGTGGACATCGGTTATGCCTATCTTTTAGGGATCATCGTGCCGCCATAATTAGTGATCGTTATTCGCCAACGGCACTAAAGGCACGCTTCTGCTTACAAATAGAAGAAAGACAAACAGAATAAGGAGACACTCCAGATATATTGAATACTAGGTACTCTCACATTTTTATTCTCTATTTCCACTCTTATATTTCCTCCAAACGCTCGGTGTGACTGAATCGAGACGATCTCTATTAGGTCGATCTTGACAGCCCCGAGTTCTCTTAAGCTGATACTAATTTAAGCATCAGAGGGGGTTTGGGTCGAAACCCTGATCCGATCCCCCCAACAAGTATCTGTGATACATGTCGTTCGAGCTTCTACCCATTAAGTCGGTCAAAGAGTCGTGGTCTACGACCTAGAGGAAGGTCGAGTTCTAGCCTAATAGCTCGAAGCCTAGCATTCTACGGCCCAGATTCCATGTACCGCGAATCCTATTCAACAGCTGACGAGGCTCCATCTCATCAGAGACGTCCCCATTAGCCCATCTTACTACCGACGGGAACCAATTCGTCGTCATGTTGAAGTATATCCTAAACACACATTAAAATAAGGCTGATGCTCTCTGCACCTTAAACTGAGGTGCAGTGAAGGGACACTTTACTTAAAATAGAAAAAAAATCAATTCTTTGGATCACTTCTCACCTACTCTTTCTCATTTTCTTTCCACTTAAAGCCAACGTCACCTTCCTGCACCTGTTTGAGATGCGAAGAGTAATTCCCTAAAATAATGACGTACTAAAAGGAATGAGGAGGCAAATAAATGCAGTCCATTCTCCGTCTTTCAGATATTTACGAGTAAGGGGCTTATTAAAAAACTAGATAATGACTGTATACACCTCAATATTGAGGTGTAGGAATGGAAATCTATCCAAAAATTACAAAAATACATCAACATCACTAATCACATCTCTTCTTTTCTATCAATTTCTTGCCACTTTTGGCAAATTCTCTTGCATGCATCTCCTTGTTGAGGTGCATATAGTCCAACCCAAAAACTAATTTCATCTGACCCCATCTGAGCCCACGTCACATCATACATCTAATCTCCTGTTATAAAGTTAATATAAATAAAATATAAATAATAATCAAATCATGGGCCCACATGTCGGTCCACTTGAATTTGCCAACACCTCCATTATTTATATCAGCCCAGCTTTAACCATTTAGCTTGTCCCCTTGGATATCTTTAATGATATGAGCACCTATCAAGAAAAAAAATCACAAGTAACAACATATTTTGTCTATTCGTTTGGAGCCATATAAGCTACCTTGCACCCTAAATTACATCTAAGACGGTGCCCAAAATTTCACATGAACACGTGGATTTCGTATAAAAATGGACGGTGGAGATTTGACGCTGGCTGACGCCGGGGCAGCTTGGAACTGTCCCTTTCACCGTATTAAAAGTGGGGTGAAACGTAAATATGAGATTGTTGAAGGACCATGTCTATAATTGTTCCCCCCACTTCATTCGTCCTCTTCCTCAGCTTTCTTTCTACATTGTTTTTGAAAAGCTCTCGAGATCTAATCCAATCTCAATGGCGTTGGGCGAGATCGCGGGCATCATGATTCCATTGGCTTGATCTCAAGGTCTCTCGATTCTGCCACCAGATCTCGAGATTTCGATCGCCAATTGCCCAGAACTTCGAAGACTCGACTCTCTTCGGTAATTTCTAGGGCTTTTTTCCATTTCCTTGATGAAAAACTAGGGGTTAGGGTTCTGTTCTGTTCGAATTGTACCAGCATTGCTGAACTCTGTGATTTCTTTTCTTTTTTAGATGATTGGTAGAGATTTTCTTGGGTTTTATTTGTTTCTCCTTTTTTGCTTCTGAAATCTAGGGTTCTGAATCGTATCTACTCGTTCTCCAACATTATGAACTTACAGTCAGGCTAGAGCTACTTTCGGTTTGATTCAAACAAATTCAGAACATTCGATGTTGATCTAGGGTTCGTTCCGTTACTTTATCCATTCAATTTTTTCACCATGTGGAAGCAATTGTTCGGAAAATTGCCCCGAAAATCTTCGAAATCTGATCATCACTCAGATTCCTCAAACAATCACAATCACACAAACAGTGCCACCTCTAATGGGAACTCAATCCAACGAACCACCAGCAACGGCGGTAATGCCGCCGCCGGTCGCTCAGCGAATCCAAAGAGGACGTCTTCTGCAGTCTTCCCGTCAAGCATAGTCGCCGGAATAGAGCCTCTTCTGGCCTTCAAAGACGTCGCTGGCCAAGAAAAGCCCAACCTTTTTGTAAGCAAGGCGAACCTCTGCTGTGTAGTCTTTGATTTCTCTGACCCGTATAAGGATTCGGCTGAAAAGGACATCAAGAGGCAGATCCTGGTGGATCTTATCGAGTACGTCAACATGGATCCGCCTAAGTTCACCGAGCAGATGATTTTGGCTTGTTGCAACATGTTTGCTGCAAACTTGTTTAGGGTTTTCCCTCCAAATTACCGATTGAACTCGGGCGGGGGAGAGACTGATGAGGATGAGCCAATGTTTGATCCGGCATGGATGCATTTACTGTTGGTGTATGATTTGTTGCTCAAGTTTGTTGGTTCCACTTCTCTTGATGCGAAGGTTGCGAAGAAGTCTTTTGACCATTCCTTCATTTGGAGATTGCTTGAATTGTTTGATTCTGAAGATCCAAGAGAGAGGGATTGCTTAAAAACCATATTGCATAAGATCTATGGTAAGTTTATGGTTCACCGGCCTTTTATCCGGAAGTCGGTGAGCAATATATTCTACCGGTTTGTGTTTGAAACTGAGAGGCATAATGGAATTGCGGAGTTGTTGGAGGTTTTCGGTAGTGTGATAAGCGGGTTTGCGCTGCCATTGAAGGAGGAGCACAAAATTTTCTTATGGAGGGCTCTGATTCCTCTGCACAAACCGAAGTCGGTAGGGATTTATCTTCAGCAGTTGACCTACTGTGTGACTCAGTTTATAGAGAAGGAACCAAAGTTGGCTAGTTCAGTTATTAGGGGTTTGTTGAAGTATTGGCCAGCAACAAATAGTCAGAAGGAAGTATTGTTTTTAAGTGAGTTGGAAGAGGTCTTGGAATCAACTAATGTGGTGGAGTTCCAAAAGTGCATGGTCCCATTATTCCGGCGGATTGGGTTGTGTATCAACAGCTCCCATTTTCAGGTAACTTTCCTTCTTTTTTCTGTAATTGGTACATATGTTTTCCTCAATGATGGTTGTTATTGCATCCCTATTTATTCTATTTGCTGGTCCGGGAAGAATTTGTTACCTAATGTCATATCATTATTTGAATTTTGATTTGTGGTTTTATTATGGTAAATGGGTGTTGATTATCTTTCTTGATAGAGTAACCACTTTCTACGAATAAGGGGAAGAAAAACGGCTAAAAGCGTAATATCTTTTCGACCTGTCGGAGACAAATGATAATGAATTCTGCACTTGATGGTGATGTTAAAGAGTGTGTAGTCCCGGTAAGCTAACAAGCAAAACATCCTTATAGAACTAAAATTACTGCAATCGTTCCTAGAGTGTGTAGGTCAAATAGCTTGCAACCCTCATATGAACTATAGCAGGTATTGCATAAAACCTGACAGAATGTGAAGAAATCAATGTGCATTATATGACCTTTTTTGGCTATGTTTCATGTGAATGTATTTTTACAAGGGCATCCCGACCTTTTCATATCCTGCAACTTTATGGATACCTGACAGTTTATGGTTCATGCAACAACTTTGATGCTATGGATACTGACGTGGAAAATGAAAGTGAGAGTGAAGTGGCAAAATAGAGCTCAGGTTCAGGTGATTTAGGGGCAAAGAGCTTTAGGTTTTCTCTGAAAAACAGAAAATGAAAAATTAGTGTACGATTGTAAGCAATTTAATAGCTAATGAATCAACTAATGTATGGTACTAAAATCTTGATGGCAACTGTAAAATGTTAGCATCAATATTAAAAGATTGTACATACAGCTTGAAGATGTTCTACTTTTTGAAGTGGAGCTAAACGTCCTGGGATGGGCATATCAAAACTGGAACATAAATGAGATTTGTATAAAAATAGATCAGACTGTTTTTGAAAATTTTTTTGCATGAAGCAAGCAACTTGTTTAAACTTACAGTTATTCAGAAGCTCACAACGTTAAAGAACCGATTTTTCTATTAAATGATATGTGGATTATTTATAGGAAAACTATACCTTTGGTAATTAAACAATTAAGAGACCATGACTTGTTTCTGAGCAAGAGGGAGTTGAAGCTAAATAAAAGATGCATTTTTAGAGCTAATATTGCCTAACTCTGATTTGTGTTACTAGGTTTGACACTACGATGGTTGTATGGATACATGGTATGTTATTTTAAGCAGTCTATGGCAAGGGGGTATGGTGGGTCGATTCGATGTTTCAGGTAGGAGCACATTCGAGTAGTTTACATATACTGTGTGTGTGTACATGCCTACATGCCTACATATGTATGTGTGTATATATGTATATCGGTACATGATAGTGAGAGAATCACATACAAGAAACTATACATTTGTAAATTTGATCAATTCATTAATCATGTGACTGAAATGATAAATAATCAATTAAGAACAGTAACTGTCGATTCAAAATTGAATAACAATAATCAACAGATTTAGTGAAATTACATATGACGATATCATGCTTAATTAAATCAAATATTTTGTATGTAGATACCTAACTTCAAAACCAATCATATTCCACGGCACTAAACTATTAATTTTTATGATATGTTACATATTAATGGATCTAGATCTTCTTTCATGCTTATTCCAATCGCTTGGATTGCTATTTTTCGTGATCTCATGTGATTAGGACTGCAGATCTGCGGGGGGTGGCGGTGAATTGGGTACCAAGGAATAGATCTTTTTGCTATTGGAACTATATGTTTAAAGGCCCATAAAACAATCGAAAGAAAATTTTTGAGTTTTTAATCCGGTGATTACAAAACCTACGAGTAACTCCTGGACATGATTTATCGATCCACTAGAATTCTCACGTGGCTTGTATCTGATCTTTATGTTTTCATTTTTCCCACCAAAACAGGTAGCTGAGATTGCTAGATAGGTGAGTGGTATCAAGGTGGTTAACCACACTTGGGTGGACAACACATGTTGTGACCAGTACATGTAGCTATAGAAACTACATGGACTGGGCAATGCATGCATGTTTGGAAGATGTACGCAACAATTTCATTGGCATACATGAATGGACTTGGGGAAGAACGGTTGTATCATGGTTACATGGATGTATGGCTTATATGGGAATATGGATGAAGAAAAGGATATGCTTTTAAGTGTCATCGACGAGCAGATACATATACATTGAAAACCTCTTGGAGAGTCTGAGCTACTTATAACTCCCACGAGAAATTCTTCATTAGGCAACGAAGCAACTTTAACTTTTATATTGGTTTGACGTCTATTTCTATTCTCTAAATGCTTCAAAGATATTCTCTAGACCAGTGAAACATAGTTATTGGGGTTTTTAAGTATCACATCATCGTGATGTTCTCCTCATGTTTGTAAGTGATGTTTTCGTATAAGGTTTTACAGCTCAGGTTAATTTTGCTCTTTGGAAGGCTTTTTTAACTTGGTTGCATGAGCTTTAATGCCTCCAACTAGCGCTCTAGTAATTATTTAAGCCATGCATTGCTTCTTTCAATAGGAACTTGCTTAAATTTAGAAGATGGGTGTCGCAAATTTAGTCTCAAGCTGCAAGTAAAATTTCAAGAAATCTTTTGTGGAGTTATGTTGCCAACCCCCCAAAAGCGTAGATGATGCTGTCGATGGTATAAGTGCTATCTTGATTATGAGCCTGATGCTTGTTTCAAAGCACGATATATTTTAGAAGAAAGAAAGATGCTAGAGATGATGATTAGAGCATTATGGTATTATCTAATTTTTGTGCTTATGGTATTCATCCATGTATATAATCTCCAGATCATGTGATAGGCTTTCCTATATGAATAACACTATATGCGGATCTCATTTTCTATTCTGTTATTCTTATGTGTATATTTTCGTATTGGCCCCTAGTTAGTTCCTCTCCAAGTTTCGTGGTATTCATTTCATAACCTTGGATATGATTGAGTAACATTTGGATGCAAGACTCCACCTATTGAGTTGTCTAATTATTGATAGCATTAAAATTGTTAGACATGTTCCATAGTGTCTCTGTTTAAACACTATTTGTATTTTCTTCTGTTGAGAGAAAGCGCAAGACTAGGTACTTTTTCTTATTTTGCTGCTTGGAACAAGAAAAACATTATTGGCTTAGTGCCTTTCTCTATTCCAATTATGAGATAGTTTTTTCCTTACGAAATACTTGTTACATGCATTTTCTTCTTTTGTTAATTTGATCTCATTATGATGTTTGCATAAATTGTAATTTTTTTAATAAGGATTTATTCTATTGCTGCATATTTTGTTGGGTTTCCCACCAGCAAGTAGGTACCTCGAGAGTATGATGGAATTCTGACATAAAATCTACGTGTCCTTAGTAGTTAATGATATAGTCGGAAAGACACATGTTACTGATACAGTTGTTAGGGGGCGATGTTGTATCTGGAGGAACATGAAAATTGTATGTAGAAGCTTATGGTAGCAAAGAAAGCAGAGAGTGGTAAAGGAGTTAAGAACTGTTAATTATAACCTTATAGTTGTTAATTATAACCTTACATCATTAATTATTAAACTGACGAATTATTCAACTGTTTCAGTCAAGGAACTGCTGTCCCGGAGTTCCTAACCATCTTTATCCATGTTGACCTTAGATGACCTAAGGATATTGACTTTTTAAATCCACCTCAGTCTTGATATATATATATATATATATATATATATATATATATATATATATATATATATATATATATATATATATATATATATATATATATATATGGGTAAAGTGTTCCTAGGGTGACTCCTTAGATTCAATCCACCCCATTTTCCCCATTTTCCCACATTTTTTTTCGGAATTTTAGGAGTCACCCTAGGAACACTTTACCATATATATATATATATATATATATATATATATATATATATATATATATATATATATATATATATATATATATATATATAGTGAAAAATGGAGAAGAGCTGACATCGCTGGAAATTTTTCCAGCGCTGTCCGCATTTTGGGCGAGATAAAAGTATTTTTTTTGAATTTTTTTTTGCAGTAGTTAGATATACGTGTTAGGAAGCTCCCCACAAAATTTCAGCTCGATCCGACACCGTTTGAGCCTCCGTTCATCGATTTCAAAAACGTTACGCAAAACTGTAGACAGATTTGCGTAACGTTTTTGAAATCGATGAACGGAGGCTCAAACGGTGTCGGATTGAGCTGAAATTTTGTGGGGAGCTTCCTAACACGTATACCTAACTACTGCAAAAAAAAATTTCAAAAAAAATATTTTTATCTCGTCCAAAATAAGGACAGCGCTGGAAAAATTTCCAGCGCTGTCAGCATTGGCCCATTAACCACACACACACACACACACACACACACACACACACACACACACACACACACACACGTGTCAGATATATGTTTGCTCGAGTTGGTCAAATGCTGATTTGGAATAATACACACTTGTTATAACTTGGAACCTTATGGTAGTAACAAAATAGTTGAGTTTTTCTCCTGTCAAAAAATGCATTTGCAATCAGAAAAGATGGTTTAAACTAGTTTCCGGCTGAAGTGTTGGCATGATGCTGCCTATTCCTTCTGTTGCTATTACATTATCAGTCAACCAGGCTTATAAATAGCTCTGCGTCTCTAGTAGATTAGATATGCTACACCATGCATGCCACATAGGATTATACTTGCACGCTAATTTCGTTATTTTTACCCCCTGTGATATAATAAGCATGCTGTATCCTATCATTTTCCCTAGGAAAAGAAAAAAGAAGTTTCAGATATGTTGATCTAGAGATATTCTTCAAGAAATTATCTTGCCAATTAGAAACTAATGTTGATTTAGCGTCATCATCCTCCCCTCACCCTCTCTCATGGGAGCTCATTGAAGATTCCAAACCTAAATTTCAGGTTGCCGAAAGGGCCCTTTTCTTTTGGAACAATGAACACATTATGGGTATGATTGCACAGAACCGGCAAGTGCTCATGCCTTTCATCATACCAGCCATAGAGAGAAACTCCAAGAACCACTGGAACCAAGCGGTTCTGAACCTCACTCTGAATGCTCGGAAGATGCTGTCCGAGATGGATGAGGAGCTGTTCTCCGAATGCCAGAGGAAGTTTGCAGAGGAGGAAGAGAGGAGGAAGTCTGTGGATGAGAAGCGTAGGATGACATGGGAGCGGCTGGAGGTTGCCGCCTCCTTCAAGCCGGTGACGGGAAACACTGCCGTCCTGGTGGGGCCCTTTCCAGTTTCACATGTTGCCGCAACTCTTACTTAGCAGCTGCACTGTTGGACTGTGTACGCCGTCCAGGGAAGCCTTTTCATCTTTTCTTGTTTTTCCACTCTTCTCAGCTTTTGATCTTTTTTCCCCCGAATCATGGTATTATTATTGTTATTATCATCGTTGTTGTAACTAAGTTGAAATTGGTGATTTTAGAATCGGAAAAGCACGGTCTGGGGTCTGTAGTGACCAATGCTTATGACACACTGCAGCGCCCAGGAACCCACCCTTTTGGCCCCTCTTTCTCTTGTCTAAAAATAATGTTTGAAGCGCTGGGTTGGGAGTATTTTTTGTGTGTGGATACATCGGAAAGGAGAGAACATACTCGGAGAGTGAACCCTCGATTTGGGTAATTACATCCATGTGCAGTAATTATCGCCCATGTGTAGTAATCGCGGTAATGATGCAGGAGCCCTATACCAGATCCTAAGTTCTTCGTCCAAAAGACATCACAAGTTCGCCAACGCATCAGCACAGAAATTATCCTTCCTGAAGACGTGCATGAAGGAACAAAGATAAATTCTAAAAGCTAGTTGCCGAATATCCAGTATCGGAGTCAAGAGAGAGAGGGTGAGAGGATACATCAGATGAATCAGGTAACAGGATTTGGAGTAACAAAGACACGTTATTACGATGAAAACTTCTAGCTGCACATTATATTTGTGATTATTAGTGTTCAACTTGTATTTGCATCTTTATATGCATGTTGTTTTCGTTGGATGACTGATTGTGACCTAGGCCGTGTGTTCACAAGTTGTTTTCGTTGGATGACTGATATTCACAAGTTGATAATGATCAGAGATCTGCCATAGGAGCCAAGTTCCTAATCCTTGACATTGTATCTATTGCCCCTTGTGCATCTATCCAATAAGGAATTTATTTTTCTGTTAAAAAATCCCTCTCCATTATTAATTTTCTTTTTGTATGCTCGTTAAAAATTCCCCCTCTATTATTTTAAAAGATGATCAGCACGATTAATCTTAATCTTCATATTATAAGCTTTATTATGCGAAAGATGGTCAGTCTTAATCTGTATACTTAAGCCTTGGTATACAAGAGGGTATCCCTCCAAAGACAGCGGAGGCTATGCCCTAAAAATAACAAAATTGATAATAGTAATATTAATAACAGCAATAATAACAGATCAAGTGGGAAGGGGGCAGACGAAAATGCTGGTTGGATCTCCCTATCGTCCTCTTCCAGTGGGTTCCAGTTTCATCACATTATTCACAATCATTAAAAGAATGGTGATTACCCACCAACTGGTATCTCCCAACTTCCCGCCATTAAAGATGAACCCCATCTCCATCTCTTCTCACTTTATATACCCCCAATCTCCATATCAAACACACTCGAAACATAAGGATTGCAGGGGTCGAGGTTGAATGAAAATGCCTGCACCGCCGGCTGCCCAAGAAATGTCTTACTACGACCACATCAAGAGGAGGCATGATGAAAGGGGATGCCTCTATGCCTTGTAATTCTCTCTTCCTCTCTCTTCCTCTGACTAAATTTAGTGTGTGATGGTTTAATATTATGATCAAAATTTGCAGCTTCTTCACCTTGTTCTGCTGCTGCTGCTGCCATGAGGCCTGCGAGTGCTGTATGGACTGCCCCTGCTGCTAGCATGCTGCTGCAGTTAAAGCCATCCAATATGTTTGCATATCAAAAATTCCTCTCTCTGCTGCTACAGAATGGGCAATGAAAAGCTGGGCAGGTTACAAGCTGCCAACTATTATATCATGCAAAAGATGTAATAAAAGAATGCTCACTTTATTCTGGTAACCATCAACTCACGATCACCTTCTAGTTTTCTTCTGCTAATAATCGCAATCATCTATGTTTCATAATGGTATAATATTCCTCGGCTTCAAAAGAAAAGAGGTGTACATAATAGCTCATAGCATTAAACTTCACTTAATTTATGGAACCTATCCTAACCATTCACGGACATGAGGAGTGATGCTGGTCACGTCACACATTTTGCTGAAGATATTACTTTTTATTTACAAGTTTGCAATTATCTTGATCCCTATCCTATCTTGAAGTAAAATTCCATTTCTAGTTTGTTTGTGTTTAATTATTATTATTATTTTGGATTAAAGTAAACTTGATGTGTTTAATCGAATTTTAAAAGAATTTTTTATATTTAATTCCGAAAAAAAGTAGAGGATGCCGAAGAAAAGGCGGAGGCCTTGGAAGTGGAGGGAGATGCACTAGGGGATGCGTTGACAATGGCGGGAAGAGGAAGAGGGAAGTTGAGAAGCGAAGGATGAAACAGTAGAACTTCACAATTATTCACAAAAACTAACATGTAGTTGTTTGCCGAAACTAACTTAAAATATTAAAGAGGTTTTGATGGATTTCTAAAAGTAAAGGTAGTATTTTTAATTTCTTAGGTGGTACGTAGATAGTTTAGAGTAGTTTTTTGAAAACTAAGCCAGGTAAAACATCTGAAGCAGCACTGGCATAAATTGTTAGGATAGGACATGCGACTGAAGCTACACTGTCAGGTTGTTAGCTTACCATCCTGCGTTCGGTGCAATATCGACCGTACTGGAGAGTTGCGCCCAACTAGGGCTGTTGACGAACGAGCTTGAACGATCTTGAACAGTGTGCTTGGTTTTGTTCATGAACAAAATCAATGTTCAAGCTCTGTTCGTTTACTAACCGAGCTCTAAAAACATGTTCAAGCTTGTTTGTTAAGCTTACCGAACGAACGTAAACGAACATAAATGAACGTAAACCGAGCTTACCGAACGAACGTTCTGTTCGTTAACAAGACTTATCGATCTTGTTCGTGAACATGTTTGGGAACGTGTTCACGAACACACAATTAATCTTGTTCATGAACAGATTTTCAAACAAACGAACGAACAATGGCAATGGCCCAAAAGAGAGCTGGAAGCCTGGGAGTCTAGGAGTGAGAAGCTGGGAAGTTAAAGAGGTGGAGGTGTTTAATTCAATTTGAGGAGGTGAGTATTTAATTTTAATTTTAATTCACTCAAGCCCTTGTTCACGAACACTTAATAAGCTTGTTCACGAACAGCACTTAACAAGTTTGTTCACGAACACTTAACGAGCTTGTTCACGAACATCACTTAACGAGCTTGTTCACGAACACTTAACGAGCTTGTTCACGAGCTTGTTCATGAACACTTAACGAGCTTGTTCATGAACATAAATGAACGAACATAGTTATGTTCAAGCTCTATTCGTTTACTAACCGAGCACCAAAAATCTGTTCAAGCTTGTTCATTAAGCTTCCCAAACGAACGTAAACGAACATATACCGAGCTTGTTCACGAGTAGTTCGTTGAATGTTCTGTTCGTCAACAGCCCTACGCCCAACAACCAACCAATCATGCTTCCCAACAATTTGTATGACTGAATTATATAAGAACATTGCATGAAACTAAACCGCAAGACTACAAAATATTCATTCACTCGGAAAATGAGGTGGAAAATATTCCGACAGTGAAGAGAATTACAGACAACAATGCTTATGCATATTCTAAGCGCTCCAAGAGGCCAACAACCAAATAGCTTCTTTTCTTTTCTTCTTCAAAGTTTTTTGGGCGATATTTTGCAACTTGAATAACAAATGGCTTCTTCTGACATGGTATTAACAATGCGATGAAGCTTGTTCCAAGCGCGCGCGCGCGCACAAAAGAATAAGAAATAAACGTGGTGGAAAAAGAAACAAATATTTGATATTGCTTTTGATAAAATACAACGAAAAAGTTAAACGACAGTGCGATGATGTATCATACAATGCCAACATCGAGATGAGAAATATAGATTTACATGATTATCGCACGAGAAGTCAGTTATATTAGCCAATGGGATTCCTCTCTTCGTCGATCTCCACAACAAGAAGGCGATCCGGATCCATGCCAGTTGGTCCTTCGGAGTACAAGCCTGGGAGATACGCCTTGTATGCTGGCAAATAGCGCGACACAAAATCCAAAACCTGCAAAGAATATGCTAAAGAACTCAGCTCTTGGAAGTATCATCATAGTGGATTCAACAGAAACTAAAACACAAGATAAAGATGTCGACGATATGTGGACGTGGATTGAAGGCAACATGATAATAACAAAGCTTCTGCCGTTGCTTCAAAGTTGTGTTTTACCAGTTTAAAGTTTTGCACAACTAAGACTATAGCCCCTTCCCCTCATCTGCCCACCAAACCCCAAAAAACAGTACCAAACAATATCTTTTGGTAAGTGCTACATACACCCCAATGATTGAGGTGTATGTACGTTTTTTTGTCAAAAGTGGCAAAAAAAATAGAAGTTATATTTCATGTCCTATGGTTAGCATCATCCTGTTTACATGTCTATGGTTAGCAGAATGCAAGTTATATTTCATCCTAGCAGCCAATAATCACATCAGTCAACATAGTGTGATAGGATAAAACTCACAAAGGCCACATAACACGAGGATGTATATATTTGTAGCAGGTGTCCTTGTATGCTTATTTTTATATGATTGCACCATTTTATATAAATGCGCTAACATTATATCATCTTGCACTGGTTTTATATCTTGTGTGCATTGGTTTCCCATCGATGCACTAGTTTCATATGGTATATGTGCTGATTCTATACAACGGTTGCACGTACTTTATATTGGGCAACACTTGCTACCTAAATACTGTAATTAGAACACCATTAGCTAGTCGTAACTTCTTCTTTTTTTTTTGTGCATCAGCAGCCAAATATATAATTTCCCTTCCTAAGAAAACCTAAGATAATAATAGGGAGGACCACAGAAGCGCACCTCCTCATCTGACATGCCAGGTTTTCCATCTGCCCTCATAGCCATCTCTGCCTGTAAGCAATACAACGAATTAAAATAGGAGGGGAAAAGAAAAAAGAAATATAATGATGATCGTATACTATAGTATTCTGCAGTTTGGACAACATTAACCTGCGATCTCCATTGATACACGCAAAGAGGGTCCTTAATCTTAATAATTATCCATGCCTCGACAAATTTGTCCCATACATCATGATATGCTTCCAGGTTCTTGTTTACCAGTTCAAGCTGGAGAATAAAGCATCACATGAACACGATTATTTTCAAACACATAAAAATCGATTATTTGGTTAAGGTAAAATTTTAATTTGTACTTTCAGCGAATAACCTGTGGGTCAACTGTTTTCACCGCTTCATTTGGAACTGGTTTGAAGCCGAGCATCCAGCCTTCGAATAAAATAACCTAAAAGATCAGATAGCCGCATGCCACTTAACAAACAAACCGAAAGGTAAAAAGGGAAACAGAAGACTCTATATTTTAATTGAGAAATTTCCAATTCAAAAATATAATACCGTAAGAGGCCCTTTAACCTCCGGCCATGTTGAAGGATCGGCTCTGTCGCCCCTCCCTCCATATGCTGACTATAAAAAGGCAACAAAACTATGATAACAACAACAAATAGAAGTACACAACTATCAATTGGAAAAAAGGAGCGCACTGCTTCACCTTCTCATACCGTGGGAGCTTTGCCTTCATTCCTAGATATCAGAACTCACGTCAGGAAAAATAATAATGCTCCAATTATATAAAACTGACAAAAGACTTGGATTACTATTAATTAGATAAAGATGTTGCCAGGATTTGATTTTTAGAAAAAGGACTTAAAACCGCAAAGCAGGTCAAGAGAAAACACCTTCCTTCGTCAATTTTCTTAGTTCTGATAGTGTATCAATGGAAAGTTGGAGGTCATGGCTTCCCGCATTGCCACGAAGCTACAATTTAGAAATGGTTTCATGAAGTCAAACAACAAGATTGAAGATGTCTCAAAGTTTGGAATAAGTTGTATAATACAATTTGGAAAACAAGCAGTGGAATTTTTGAGTTTTTAGCACCTCTAATAGAGCATTTCCAGGATGTTGACTCCTTAACTTAGCCTGAGAATAAAAAGAGATTCAACACAAAAGAAATGAAAACAAAGCTTACAGAAAAAGTAAATGGAGTTGTGATGACAATTTCTCTACCTGTTCCTCTGCGGTTATATAAAAATCATCTATGGATAACGTTGCGGAATTCCTGGGAGATAAGTCATATCAGCTCGCCAATGTAATTCTGTAGATGGAACTGATATTTTTCTATATGAAGAAAATCAATAATGAATTGATCAAACAGTGGAACTCACCCTGTTACAAACAGAAGCAACCTTACCTGCCAGTGCGACGAAAAAGATAATCAAGAGCAAAAACAAGTGTCGTTTTCCCACTGCCTTGGGGAGCACTAACACCAATCTGAACTACGAGCAAAGGAGGTTCATCATGAGCAGAAGGTACCGAAAGGACTTCAATTATAAAATAGGTAAGCAAGAAAATACCACCAAAGGTGGGATTTCATCCCCGTCGCTAAACTTGGACGTGTGAATTTGAAGCTGTTCTTCACACCAGAGGAATACAGGAATGTAGTAATGATAAATTCTGGCCTTTTCAGGGAGTGACATACTAAGTTCATTCATCTGAAACAACCGGCACAAGTAACTTCCATACAATATCCATTTGTCTATGCTTTCTGCTACTTTCTCGGCAGTAAGGCCCAGTTTTTTAGTCAGAGGACCAGTCAATATGAACTCAAAGAGATCATCAATAGAGGAGACAAGTGCAGTGGATGCAGCAGAGGATGAGCAAACTGGTTCTAGTCCCCGTCTGTTGCTCAAGATACTGTCATGCTTGTGGGTGGAAAGAAGAACTAAAAATAATATTGACATGTTTTAGCGCAAGTAATCGGATTAAACGGGAAGAATCATATTGTGATTGTTTCACAAGGAATGCGAGGAAAATGAAATGACAGGAAATATAAGACACCCTACCATAATGTGTAAACAATATGAAGTGGTCAACAAAATTCAGTTTATATTTTTCTCTTGGAATAAATGTCTAAGCTGCTAGAAGACAGAACAAAAGTAATTTTCTCATCTTGTTAGGAATTCCTTTTTGGTCTAGTTTATTTAAAGCTGAATGTAGATTCGTCATCCCATCTAAAACTAAGGGAAACATAATCCAAGCCCAAGCAAGTGCAGCTTGGACTTTGCAAAAATCTAAGGGTATGATAACCAAAGGTGTCATATTGAAATATGTATTGTTTATAGTTTTATATGATTATCGTATATTGTATTGTATCACATATTATAAGATAAATTTATTTTGTGCAATAATTAAGCCAATAATGTATATAAATAAATGTATCCTAAAATATGAAGGGATTTAACATAGAACAAATAATAAATAAGGAGATAAATCAAGACTCCAAAAATCGCAATTACAAAGGCCAGTTGAAGTCAATGAAGGTTGGTAAGGATTGGCAGGGCCTTAGCAAAAATCACGCAAGCCTCCTAAAGATAAGGATGGATGGGTCCTTGAAAGTTGACAAGACTTGATACACAAGCTCTATAAGCTCTAACAATGGTTAATGTGGTTGGTAAGCCTCAAGAAAGACGGTAAACATCGGTAAGCTTAGGTAATCTACGAGAGGATTTGATTTTTTTGCTAACAAGAGGATCAATCAATCAATTTTAACTTAATATAAAAGTAGATCAAACTTAAAACTAGATTTGATCATACAAAACGTTAAAAGCCCAATTTTTAACCAATGATATAGATCGGTCAATATAACGACCGATCAATCGATATGTAATGTATTAGTTGATATGATAACGATATCGCAAGATATTTTACATCTATACTGTGATCTTCTGATATGAATCAAAATTCCTTTGAATCGAATCTTTTATAGCCGCTACCATGGAGGCCGTAAGCTCGGCACTCGTCAAAGAAGACTCAGGAGCAACGGCCCATCTACTACGTCAGTCAAGTTCTCCGATGCGCGGAGATAAACTACTCGAGGATAGAGAAGATGGCTTTTGCGCTGATCCAATCTGCGAGGAGGTTGTGACCCTACTTCCAAGCGCACACCATCTTGGTCATCATCGACACTCCTTTGGAACAAACCCTAAAGAGGATGGATCGTTCAGGGAGAATGACGAAATGGGAAATCGAGCTGAGCGAATTCGACATCCAGTCAAGCCGAGGAGTGCCATCAAAGGTCAGGCTCCCGCCGACTTCAATGTTGAACTCACTTACGACGACGGCCCAAAGAAAGAGGTATGTGTCACTAAGACACTACTCGAAGTTGCCCCCTCACCCTCGACAGGTATTAATTCGCCAACTGATACAATTGAAGACGAGTGAACCTGAATCGTATAAGTTGACGGTTCGGCCACTTAAGCCGGGAGCGGGGCATGAATAATTGTCCAAATGTCAGCAGGCAATATATTCGAGTACGCTCTCCGCTTCGATTTCCAAACCACAAATAGCGGTGCTGAGTGCGAAACGGCCATTAACTGACTCTGATTGGCTCGATCCCTAAAAGTAAAAGTTGTCCAACTACTCAACGATTCCAGCCTCGTCGTCCACCAACTAAACGGAATCTTTGAGGCCCGTGAAGACTCAATGCGGAGTTACATGCAAGTTGCTAAAGCAGAGCTCGCCAAATTCAGACGCGTGAAAATCCATTATGTACCAAGGTCAAAGAATCACCGAGCCGACGGCCTGTCGAAACTCGCGTCATCCTCCCCTGCGGGGCTTGGTCAGGTAGTGTATGTACAACATCTACCACACCCCAGCGTGCTGGAGTAGTAGCTGCTAAGCCTCGACCGAGGAATCACTTGGATGGATGCCATAATCCATTACCTGAACACGGGGGAGAAGTCGACTAACCCAGTAAAGACACAAAAGCTAGAACGGAAGGCATACCAATTCGTTCTGCTAGAAGGTTTATTGTAAAAAAGGCGATGGACTAGGTATAACGTTTTTCCCTACCTCAAATGTTTAGCCCCACAGGAAGCGCTCTATGTGATCCAGGAAATCCATGAGGGTGATTGCAGGAACCATTGCGGGTGGAAAAGCGATAAATTTGAAAACCGTAAGACAAGGATGCTTTTGGCCAACGGTATTCAAGGATGTCGTCGATTACGTGCGAAAGTGCTTGATTTGCCAAAAGTTCTCAAAAATTAGCTCGGCGCCTCCAACCGATCTGATCTCCATCGTTAGCCCAGTGCCCTTTGCCAAGTGGGGATTGGACCTCCTCGGTCCGTTCAAACAAGAAAGCGGGCAACAAAAATTCCTAATAGTGACGATCGACTACTTCACGAAGTGGATCGAGGCAGAGCCCCTATCCCGAATCACTGGAAAGAGGCTCGAAGCTTCGTTTGGAAATCCATTTTCTGTCGTTTTGGCATCCCACAATCCATTGTGACGGATAATGGGACGCAATTCGACAGTGCCGGCTTCAGAGATTTCTGCTCCGAGCTGAAGATCAAGCTGCATTTCGCCTCTGTCGCCCATCCCCAATCTAATGGATTGGCCGAGGCTGCTAACAAATGCATTCTTGGACCCCCTTCAAAAGAGAATAACCGGACACGAGGGAACCTGGCCAGAAGAAATCCCCGACATACTATGGTCGTATAGATCGACCCACAAAACTTCGACAGGAGAAACACCATTCATGTTGGCTTATGGATGTGAAGCCGTCGTCCCAATAGAAGTTAACGAACGACCACTTCGTCTGCAATACTACGACGAAGAGAGAAACTCGGAAGGACTTGAACTCGACCTACAACTGGTTGACGAGGTCCACGAACGAGCTTTGGCGACCCTTATTGAGCAAAAAGGATGCATGGCTTGATATTTCAGCTCAAAAGTTTGCAGACGTAGCTTCTGCATAGGCGACTTGGTGCTGCGTAAGGCTACCTTCATTCCAGAGATTCTCAAGCAAGAAAAGCTCGCAGCAAAGTGGGAAGGACCTTACACAGTAATCGAGATACTCGGTCCTGCCACCTACCAGCTCGCTACACTGGAGGGAGAACTACCTCATCCTTGGAACGTTGAGCACTTGCGGAAGTATTATCAATGATTGAAACTTATCGTTGTCATTTATCTTATGCCGATTAATGATAAATGCAAAGTCAATTGTTTTCTTTCGATATCTGCATAATAATCTCTAACCCTAGTCGAAAGCCAATGGATAATCCCTCGCCCTTGAACGATCCACGACAGTCGTCGGCCGTAAGTCGAAGGGGCATCGCCCCTCGCCACCGAACGACTCTAGTCGTCAGCCGTAAGCCGAGAGATCACCACTTGCCACTGAACAACACACGACAGTTGTCAACCGTAAGTCGAAGGGGCCTCGTTCCTCGCCACCGAACGACTCTAGTCGTCAGCAGTAAGCCGAGGGATCACCCATTGCCACTGAACGACCCACGACAGTCGTTGGCCGTAAGTCGAAGGGGCCTCGTCCCTCGCCACCAAACGACCCTAGTCGTCAGCAGTAAACCGAGGGATCACCTCTCGCTACAGAACGATCCACGACAGTCGTCGGCCGTAGCCGAAGGGACCTCGCCACTCGCCACCAAACGACTCCCGAATTTCGTTGGCTCTAAGTCGAATGGGCTTCGCCCCTCGCTACCAAATGAAGCGTGGTTTATGGTTTAAAAGATCGTATTCATCAATTGAGTGTGCCTAACTTGTCAACGACCAAACTTATTGACGATCGCTACGAAGTTGAAAGTTGAGTCGGTGAAGGGCCATACACACGAATATGATCAAGTAAAGGAAAATGTAAAAGTACGCCAAAGTTGCAAAAGTTTTCATTATTTTTTCTAAGAGGAAAAGGAGTGAAAACAGAAAAATTACAAAAAGCCTAAACTAAGGCCCGCTAGCCTAGGAAGGGGGAGAAGCGCCTCCGGGTACAAAGACACTGTGGAAAACTTTCATCGCCTTGGTGAACATTGCCGTAAGCTCTGCCTTCTCCCTCACAGCGACCTCCTCGAGCCCGACGACTTTGTCCTGTTGCCGCCTTGCAAGCATCCGCCCATCTCTCAAAGTCGAAAGCTTTGGCTCTGAGCTCAACTGCTTTCCTCTTAAAAGCGTCGAGATCCGCCTCGAGATGAGCCTTCTCCGTCTTCCACTAAAGCTCGGCGGACTTGCAGAGGTCCGACATGGACGAGAGGCTATTTTAGCCTCTACAGCCGCCCACTCGGCCTCCGCCTTAGTTGCGAGAGCCTTCTCCAAGTCCTCCTTCGCTTTCCTCGTCCGAGCCTCGAGCTCGAACGCCTTGCGCTCAGCGTCTGCCACCCGCCGACCTCCTTCGATCAAGTCAACGGCCTGACGATATAACACGATGCTGAGAGCGGACATCTGCAGAAAAGATTGGTCAGGGACGGCTAAATCACGCATCAATAGATAGAAAGCAAACGACGTACCCTATATCCGCTCCCCACAAAGAAGTTGGCCACCCATTCGAGATCCAACCTCTGAAAGAACTCGAGATCCCTTGGGAGGATCGATTTCTCCACCAATTGAGCAGTCGTTCCAAAGCCCAACAAGAAGGCCGACTCCTCCCTTCCGACGATAAAATGAGGTTGGTAAGGTTTACCTCGCACGGACCCTGAGGAGCGAGACGAAAGTTGATTAAGTAGCAAAGCTCGATCAAACTCTGCAGGGATCGGGCCGACCAGAGGGACGGGTGACTCAATACCGCCCCTGGGCCACTGATCCAAGAGGGACGTTGCGGGAGCCTGAGACGACGAGGAAATCGATCGCCCCCTGAGACTCTAGATGGGCGACCCACATGCCTTTTACCATGGGCGAGGGAAGAGGATTCCCCTCATCCACTCCTTTCCTTTTCCCTGGCTCTTCCTCTCCTTGGGAGGATATCTCCCGTCTCCGGCCAGCGGCTTCGGTGGGCTCAGCAACTTCGTTAGCATCGACGTCGACCACCACCGGCGGCTCCGAGACAACAACAGAGGCAAGAGGCGCAACGGTTCGAACGGGACCTGATTTGAAGCCTCCCTTAAGGGGGACACAAGAAGAAGGCATCGAGACCCGTTTGGCCTCACCTCCCTCAGAAGAAGAGCTCTGATTGACGGGAAGGGGAGACCAAGTACTCAACCCTTCAACACGAGCGCTCGACCTCTCGACGCTCCTCTTCCTCTTCTACTACTCCCTCCAGACACTGTCCATTCCAGAATCACCACTCCGACAGTTTCCGTTAGTCATATCTGCAGACAACGAATATAATTATCGTGCGTGACGAGTATAAAGACATAGAGTCGGAAAGCATTACCCGGGCACCTCAAAGGGTCTTCAATCGATGACCGTCCAACAGATACTGAGTCGACCTCTCTCGCCTTGGTCGACCCAGAAAAAGCTTTACCACATCAGCCTCGTCCGGCGACAACCTGGCTTTGACCTCTTCCGATGATAACCAGGACTTTTCTGCGAGCTCAGGATTCGAAGAACTCCAACTATTGAGCATCTGTCCCAGGTCGGGAAGGACGATAAACAGAAAGTTGTCCTTCCACCCGGGTCGAAAATCGAACGGTCGTATATAAGCCTCACTGACGGGCGAGTAACGACATGGTACCACACTTAGCGATGGTCGAGTATTATCCGAAAGAAATACTTGAATAGTCCAAGAGATGGTCAAACCCTACAGAGCTCACAAAGCACAATGAGGCCAACTAAGGGAGGAAAAGCTTTGGAAGAGAGTTGACAAATGGAAAGCTCCAAATAGCACAGAACTTCTACGATGAAGGGATGAAGAGGAAATCAGAGTCCTAAGTGAAAAGAGCGAAAAGATTTGAGATACACTCCGACCGCGTTCTTCTGTGAAAAGCAAACCCTCTCATTTAAATTAGGCACCCTAACCCTAAAAGGGTGGCAGAGACAATCTAACCAGACCTCCGCAGTCAGATCAAGAGAAAACACAGGGGCCATCTCTAAGATAACTTTGGGAACCTTCAAGTTCAGATCCCTCCGACGAATGGGAAGGGTTGGTTCACTTCGAACCACTTTCCCCTTACCAGGAACTTACTCGCACTGAGGCAGTCAAAGGCATGCCATGAGCTCCTCGTAAGACGGCTCCCTTCGTCCTAACCAGTGGGAACATACCTGACTGAACTAAAAGAGAGTCAAGGTCAATCAAGATAAAGTACCTTAGGAAGAACAAGCAATCTACGGGGAAGCGCCGCTGGAATCAAGATTTTGAAACAAGGCAGAAGGCAGAACAAAAAAATCTTTTCTCCTCCCATACTTTTCTTTTATATGAAAGAGTTCAACCGACGGACGATCGATGAACGGCACGTGTCCGAAGACAGCCTCAAGAAGCGGTGGAGATCAATTCAAAGACGAAAGGATTTTGGCGGCATAAATCAAATCAAATGTTTCGAAAACTGTGTGTATTTAAGGAGATCACACATCATACAGTCTCAATCAACGTAGTCTTTGAGGCATGAATGATGGGGGGGCCATTGCTAGTGCACGGGTGCAGATTATGGTAAAGTGTTCGCATACCCATCCCATTTGACGCTCACAACCCGATACCCGACACACGAAGCGGAGTATTGTCGAGTCAAACAAACGGCTCTTTCGATCGTTAAGCTTCCGCTAATATTCGGGAGGAAGTTAATGGGACCGAATCAACGGGCAGCCGTTATTTTGAATCCCAAGAAGATCACGCATGAATCAATGAGGGACGGTTACGTACGGTCATTAGGAGGCTGCCTATAAATACCTGAAAAGACAAAGGTAAATGGGTTCCAATTCTCAAGATACGAGATCTAAGATATAGACTCTACTCCTTCACTTGATATTTCTTACATTTCAGAGCTTGAAACGTCAAATTTGAGACGAACCTCCATAGGTCGATTTCAGCTGCTCCAAGCTCTCTCTCGTTCTTAAGTTCACATACTAACTTAAGCATCGGATGGGATTTGGATCGGGACCCAGATCCGACCCCCCTAACGTGTCTCTGTGGTATAGATCGACGAGTCACCATCCTCCGCGAGGTCGCTTCCGAGCTTCTCAATCTCAAACGATCGACGTACAAGCTGCTCAAGGGTCGATCGAGCAACGCATCTCAATCAACGTCCATCATCTGACCCTGATTCTGCCAACCTAGGGTCTCATCTCACTCGCTGACGAGGCTCCGACTCAGCACGAAGGGTCTACGTCAGCTTGACAACTGTCTTAGTCATTTTTGACATTAACAGTATCATATGCTATATATCACATATAGTAAGATATTAATCCAAGAGGATGTACTTATAATCGTATCTGTGGTAGTTGGCTCAATTAGCCCATGTGGGCTGCCCACCAACCCAATGGGGTTTGGTGGTGGGTTGGTGCACCAACCCAAGGGGGGTTGGTGCACCAACCCCCTCCCCCTCCATTCCTATAAAAGAGAGGGCATGTTTTGGTTGTTTAGCATCGAAAATTGGGAATCAATGAGCTTCTATTGAAGCATTGTGAGAGTTTGTATGAGATCCTATTGGAAGTTCTATAGGATCATTGTGAGCGATCTTTGAGTGAGCCATTTGTGAGGATTTCTTTGTATGGGTTGAGTGTTTTATTTGAAATAAAGAGAAGTGTTCCCTTGGTCGTTTAGGCGACCTAAATCTTTTGTGCTCTTTCTATTTGCTCTTCGCTCTAGATACTTCGGTGATCTGACTGATTCCGCACGACGCACAATAATTGGTATCAGAGCTTTGGCGACGAAGATCTAGACGAGGAAGATGGGCAAAGATGGCGATGACGCTTCTACTTCAATGGCGCAATCTTCAATAACGCGAACTATCGTATCCAGTACGAAGTTCGAAATTGAGAAGTTCGATGGGCGTATCAACTTCGGTATGTGGAGATGCGAAGTACTTGACATCTTGAACCAACTTGGCCAAGATCAAGTACTAGATGAGAGGCCGACTACGACATCGGATGCGAAGTGGAAGATAATGAACCGGACCGCTTGTGGCACGATCCGGCTCTACTTGACAAAGGAGAAGAAGTACCCTTTCATGGAGGAGACGAACGCGAAAGCGTTATGGGATGCGCTTGGTGAGAAGTATATGACGAAGAATTTCCAGAATCGCCTACACCTAAAGCAGAAGCTCTTTAGCCTCAAGATGGAGGAAGGAGTTTCAGTTGAAGAACACCTCGACTACTACAACAAACTCCTCACAGATTTGAGAAATATCGATGTCAAGGTGGAAGATGAGGACAAGACGATGATTCTCCTCAACTCGCTGTATGAAGACTATGAGCACATTGTTTCGATCTTAACCTATGGTAAAGAATCTATCATCTTCATTGAAGTTGCTAACGCTCTCACAAGCAATGAATTTAGAAAGAAGGATGATGAGAAGATGAGGGGGCCAAGGGTCCGATGCACTTACCGTGGTGAGAGGTCGAAGCAATGAAAGAGGTGGAGGCCACAAAGGGAACCATAGATTCGAGACGAGGGACAATAGTAGAGCTCCGTGCACAGACATCGAGAGGGATCAATGTGCCTTTTGCAAGGAAAGAGGACATTGGGCGAGGGAGTGTTCAAAGGCCAATAAGAAGAAGGAAGCTACCGCCAACATCGTCAAAAGCGAGGAGGTGGATGAATGGGTCCTAGTTGGTGCGACGGAAGGGGTGATGAAAGGAGGATGGGTGCTTGACTCGGGTTGCTCGTTCCATATGACACCCCACAGAGAGGACTTTACTACTTTCCATGAAGGGTGTAAGCGTAAAGTCCTTCTTGGAGACGATGGAGCATGCACGACGGCGGGCGTTGGCACGGTCCACATAAAGATGAGTGATGGTGTCACACGGGCCATAGGCGATGTTCATTATGTGCCAGATGTGAAGTACAATTTGATATCGCTTGGTTCACTTGAAGCCAAGGGTTGCAAAGTGACTATGGAGGACGGCGCTTTGAAGGTGACATGAGGAGCAATGATCCTGATGAAGGGGAAGCGTGAAGGCAACCTCTATTACTTGGATGGTACTGTGATGATGAAGACGACGAGAGTTCCAGATAAGCAAGCTACCGACTCAAGCTCGCACGCAACAAAGACACCATTGAATGATCTCCGGAGAGGTGGTGCTAATAGAGGTGATGGTTTAAGTCGGTATGGTGGAGACACCTTATCCCCACAACTTGCACAGCGGATGGATTCCATCAAAGTTTGAAGACCAAGGTATGAGAGATGCCAACCTGCAAGAAGGGTTTCGTTTGCTTTCTTTGTCAGGTGTGATGAGTTTCCAACCTTATTCGGTGAGGTGGAGCACAATAACGACCTATGTGGACGAATGAAAGATTGATGTGATGAGATGGAATCAACAACGATTGATGAAGCCAAGGATCGGGTGGAGCTACTTTGCACTAGTGATTGTTCGACGGACGAGCTTATGAAGGTCGATATCGGAGTCAAGTTTGAGTATGGCTCGGACTTGTATGTTGACAATATGAGATGACTTTGGTGGCCCCTTCTGGGGCAATGAGGCTCTGTAAAGCCATATGAACCTTTCGAGGCAAGATGACGGGAACACGAGATGATTCGCACCGAGGAGGAGCGTTGACGGTCGATTGTGTGACATAGACCTAATATCTCGTCAAGGTGGAGATTTGTGGTAGTTGGCTCAATTAGCCCATGTGGGCTGCCCACCAACCCAAGGGGGGGTTGGTGCACCAACCCAAGGGGGGTTGGTGCACCAACCCCCTCCCCCTCCATTCCTATAAAAGAGAGGGCATGTTTTGGTTGTTTAGCATCGAAAATTGGGAATCAATGAGCTTCTATTGAAGCATTGTGAGAGTTTGTATGAGATCCTATTGGAAGTTCTATAGGATCATTGTGAACGATCTTTGAGTGAGCCATTTGTGAGGATTTCTTTGTATGGGTTGAGTGTTTTATTTGAAATAAAGAGAAGTGTTCCCTTGGTCGTTTAGTCGACCTAAATCTTTTGTGCTCTCTCTATTTGCTCTTCGCTCTAGATACTTCGGCGATCTGACTGCTTCCGCACGGCGCACAACAGTATCATATGCTAGCAAAAATATAATCCAAGTGGATGTCCTTATAACGTCCAATAGAACTATAGTCTAAATAAAGTTTGATGTATAAAAGTGAAACATCACTCAACATGTTTCCCAACTTGTTTTGATGAAAGAGTCTTATCTTCGTTTTCTTCTTCTTTTCAAAAGGGGTTGTTGGTTTGCTACAATGGATAATAATCTTTGATTCTTTTATTCAAAAGGGGTTGTTGGTTCCATGAAAATAATCTTTGATTCTTGGCATACCTCATGACATACTTGTTGCATTGATTTCATGAGTAATTAAAAAAGATAGTTATGTTGATATGATAGATTAGTTGATGAAAGTGATTTAATGGAAGCTCAATAAATAAATAAGATAATTTGATGTGGGTGCATGTCAACCATTTTTTCCAAACAGCAACATTTGTTGCGACAAATTTGGCCAGAACTGTTGTAGCCCCCCTTTTTTAACAGCATGTGTTCCGTCTTATCATTTCTATTTAATATGATATTAGACAAACCTGGGAACAGAAATCTGGTTGCAATAAAAGATGTTTCAGTTTCATTTCGATCCAACCAAACATTTTATATAAGAAAGAAAGGAAAAACCTTCGAAAATCCATCCAATTGGAGCTATTCGTATAAATTATAATATCATCGGTCTACACCTCGCACATCTCTCAACGTTCTCGTTTCTACCAACAATCATGCTACATTTATGGGCATATGCAAATGACGTGAAACAAAAATCGAAATTTACACACACACAAATTTAGATACAAAGGCATTTGATGTACAAAACGGTATCTAAAACTGACTAAGGGGGAGTCCAATTATCAAATCGAAATATCAATTCCAACGGTCACATAATTTACACACAGATGTGCATCATCATCATCATCATTATCATCATCATGTAATAAAATGAAATGAATGGTTCTGATAAAAAAAATTCAAACCTGAGGGTTTGAGGGCGAGGGATCGAGGAGGGGAGGAGGATGATGACGAGGGTTGGAACCTTGGGGAAGATAAAGGAGAGAGAGCAGCAGAGGCGGACGCAGACGCAGACGAAGACGAAGACGAAGGCTGCAAGAGAGCAGCGCTGAGGACCCTCATCTTCAACCTCGAATCTCAACCTCAAAGAAAGGCAACGGCAGAAGCTAACGCGCGTATAAAAATGAGAGGTTACCTCAGAGATATCGAATGAATGAGTCTCATGCTACGCTTGGCTTTATTATATATAAATAAATAAAATTAATATTCATAATTATTAAATATCTTTTAAAAGGAAAAATGCAAGTTGGGCTAACTCAGTTGGGAGAGTTTCAGACGGAAGAACTCAAAGGTCGCGTACGCTCACCGCATCATACATAATTTTGGCATATTAGGCATCCAGGAACCCCAAATAGTCGACAAGGCATGACATTTAACAAATATTAAAAATTAGTAGCAAATACGATAAATTAGACTAGACACTCTTAACTTATTGTGGGTTCAGATTTTATTTTCCTCAGACTGATTTTCTAGATTTATCACTATAAAAACAAAGGAAAGATGAGAAAGAGTGAGTAGCGATGATCAAAATAAATCAGCTCCTGAGCAATCAAAATATTATTCGACGGCTGCCTTTCAGGAATGAGTTAGCCTATAAGGATCCAATCGGATCAGCAATGAGGCAAGGTCGAAGTCTGTTAATTAGCACCTTTGTAACCAGCTTATATGACACGCAACACAAACTGATAGGGCGGAATTGCTTAACCAGATTAGGCTGTTGGACCTTACGAATAAGAACTAGCAAGATCTTACAGTGCTCTTTGTTAAAACGTCCTCGTTCCAAAGTAAATAACACCAGGTTCAGCAAAGAGTGCTTTATTGTTTCCCACGTTTCTTGAAAGACTCCATCTTGGAAACCATCCACTCCAGGAGACTTCCATGGTTTCATTTGGAATAGAGCTACTTTAACTTCCGGAGAAAGAATGCCATCCAACAATCAAGCTACATAATTGGTGAGACAAATGAAGTAGTTCTTTCCCGTCAATTCTGCACCTATTTCTGGTACCACTATAAGTAACAGGGGAAGAACAAATGGTACAATTAAATAGAACAACTGCAGCACTTTGTTGCTCTAAAGAAACCTCTTTTACACAAATTTTCTACCCACATAACCATTAACAAGAATTGAAGACTTGTCAAGAATGAAACCTACAAAGATTATCTAATCCACTTCATCGAACCCCATAGCTTACATAACATCAAAGAAAACCTCCCATTCTACGTTATCAAAAGGCTTTCTCAAAATCTAATTTTGAAATCATCCCATGATATTGACTAAATTTTTACTGACAAGATAAGAACAAAAGAGTGTTCTTTCGAGAGAAAAAAAGAACCAAAGAGAATGATCAACACAAATATATTCTTTCTGCAGACTGTCACCATCTTCAAAACAAAATCCAATCCCAATTCTCTTTCCTAATCATGATAAAGTTTAAACACAGGCAACAGTGACAGACCAGGACAATTTTGGGCAAAAGAGAAACAACAAAATTGAAATTTAATCATGTAAATTAACGTTGAGATAGTTACATTAGCACCAATACAATATTGGGCAATACGATGGCACAGTTACTGATTTACATTGCATACACCAAATGCTTGAAATAAATAAGCCATTTGGCCAGCAATTTCAAGCAGTAATCTCTCTCTCTCCCTCTCTACCATCTCTATTTTATATTTTAGGTTTTACACAGAATTTCTTCGCAAAAAACACACAGTAAAAACACTCCAACCACCATAAATGTAGGAGAAAGGGGAAGAAAAAAAAGAAATCAAATAGAGAGTCAATGGACCAGCAACTGGAATTTGCAGGAGTCCTGAGGAAGAATGTTATGCCTGATAACACTATGTTAACAGTCTCTGCTGATTGGAAGCGCATTTCATGTTATCGTCAGCGGAACAATGATTGAAGCAGAGTCGGCGATGTCAGGGCGGCCACGGACTCAAACTATAGAAGAGATGAAAACAGAAAAGACATTGAATTATTAAGGACACATTCAATATATTCATTCGGATAAATATCTTCCTAAACCACTGAATTGCCAGCAAATAAACTATTAAAACTACCTCTACATTACTGCTTTCTATAATTTCATGATGCAAGGATGGTTCATACCTTTGACTGTTTGTACTTCTCACGAACTGCTGTAAGAGTACAATTATTCGAATTCAGCTGTAGCTCCTGCATTGCAAGGATTGTTGCTTGAAGTTCCAACGCCTTATAAGAGGTATAATGCTCCAGAGTCCGATTCTGTATATAAGAATACTAGTAGCTGTATCAGTCGCGTTACAGAATGACTGCATGAGATGAAACTTTTGAAAGTTCCAAAATCTGGAGAGTGGAAAAGAGGGACATATCGTCAACATACCCAAGGGTGGTCAGATTGCTCCAATGTCCATCTTGCCAGGAACACAGCAGATGCAGCTATAACCGAAGGAAGAAACTTTAAGAAGCTACAATCGACCAATGTCAACTCTGCTAAATAATTGGCCAGATGACTCAGGGTTTGAGGAGGAACCTGTTTATGGAACAAGTGACGTGAATAAAGACAAGCTTGATGCACGCACGATAGTAGAAACAACATTTTATTAGGTGGCCCTAATTCTAGAAATAGCTACCTTGTAAGATACATGTGCTGCCCGAATAAATCTCCTGCAATTAAAAATTATGAGAGGAATATATCAGAAATAAAACTCATAGACGCAGTGCAGTACAAGAGTTGGCCAAATAAATAGATATTTACCTGAGAAATGTTTTTATTGTCGGAACAGAGAGTTGAAACCCCAAAAAGCGCAGTACTTGAATTTCCATTTGGAGCACCTGTTAAAAAGGATGACCATGTTTATTGCCTTTTGTAGAAAGCACACTCTAACTAAAGGCATATGGAAGCAAAGATCATTTTGAAAGACCCAAAGAAACCACCTCTCTTTTGGTGTACGTGTTGTCTGTGATGAAACAAAATTCTTCGACAGGAGGAGCAATAATTTCTTCATACTTTCTGCATGAAGAAAACAATAAGCTCATCCGTTAGCTGAAGCCAAACATTTAGAACTTCAAATCATCACATATCACAATCACCTCGGTCTATAAACAGCTCTACGAAAACCTTTCTATATTAGAAAGAATGTCCTAAAATCAAATTCATGCTTACTATAAGAGTAAGATGACATTCTGCCATTTACAAACAAGCCAGCACAAGTTTTACACCTTTCATATAGAATTGTAGAAGCAAATAAAGCATTATCTGTCAATTTTCGGAAACATTAGGCATTCATTTCATAAGTCTCAAACATGATGACAGGTCATTCAAAGGCCAATTAGTTCTGAGAATCTCAACCAAAATCCTCAACAAGGAACCTCTGAAAAAATAATGATTGCAGCATAATTCTTCAAATGCCAAATAATTGCTAGCAAAAGCTACACGGTAATTTTATGAAGGTCATGTGACCTGTGCCAACCTAAAAGTAACCACCTAGCATTCTCCTCAGAGAAATACAAAACATGAAAAGCCTTGAAAGTCATTCCAAGTATACCCGACTGCCCCTGAAAAAGAAGACTGCAGATAAAATCATAATGTTATTACATGATTGTGAAATACATATCAAATTATTATAACCGGTGAAGCAGTCATGTATCACACTCATGGCTCAATGCAAGGATATCCTAATGTTCATGAAAAGAATATTGCACCTCAAATCATGAAATATTTATGGCGCATTATTAACAAATGGATATTACTCCCTGAGTATCAATTGGTAGTCAAGTACATCTCTGCTTATGAATTCATCTTAGTTGAACCAGACCCTCTGGTTATTCATCTAGTCAACTTTACATGTTGCTACATCTTTTTACTTAAAATCAATTGTCATTAACCTCAGGTATCTACGATGCAAGATGGTCAAATCCCAATGTTAATGTGGCTCATAAATGATATGTCTGATTTTCATTTGCTGACAAGCTACATCACATATGAGATAGACCAGGTGAGCAACAAACAGTACAAGAATTAATGATAAATATTCTATTTTAATCAAGTATATACAGTGAAAAATAGAATACTTACGATGCGATTAACATGCAAGTAATGCCCAGTAGTTGCAGCCTTTGTCTTTCAATGTAATTTTGAGAGAGAAATCGGTCAATGATGTTAACAGTGAGATAAAGTGTATCTGGAACAAGCTTGTATTCATCAGAAACCTGAAGCAGGAGTGACATAATGGTCAGGACCACACTAATCAGGACAAGAAGAAAGTAAAACTAAGTTATTATTAGCATTGAAACCTGCATTCAGGCCTATAGAACAACTTATAGAATTAAAAATAAAAAAGTGCCAACCCTGATAGGGTCTAAAAGACAATTAATTTATAGAATAATAGAATAATGAGTTCACACCATCTACTATACAAAGGAATAGTCGAACAAGTATGACATATAATTTGCAAATTATTTATAACTTAGAAATAGCCTTCTAATATGTTGTCAAGGGAGTATCTCCTGTTAACATGGACATCTAGTTTGCATGCTGAAAGACATAAGCCGAACTAATATGCCCAATGCTTAATTTAGATTTGTATCCAAAACTCAATAACAAAAAAATACTGAAGCAAACAAGCTTGTTCAAATTATGTTAAATGTACGGCTGTTTACATTACTGAATGACAATGGGAACAACTTCATTTTGGAAAGACTTGCCAAACAAGAGCAGAACTTTTACAAACCTCTACAAGCCAATCGATTAGAATCCCACGCATGCTATGAGTGATATCTCGCTGCACTGTCTCCATAAAGTTGGAACATGGTCTTCTGAGGAGCTGAAGCAAGAAGAATTTCAATGTAAATAATTACCAAATATAACAATTAAATAAAGGAAAAGCTGAAATTAACTAATTAAGGATTGAGACTAAGCTGTGCAGTTGTCCTAGAAAGACTAGTTAGGAACTCAAAGTGCCAAAACTAAGAACTATGGTCAAATTTGTTGTATGCTGTGCAATTGATGGTTCTCTGTGCTCACTTGCATCATATGCTGGCACAATAAATTCATATAATGCAAATGATAATGGTAGAAAACATATAATAGAATAGAGATTTGCTATAGAAAATGCAAAAGAAAATAAGGAATGGTCAGAATTTCAGACAACTCAAAAATAGTCCATGTGTTCTACCTCAGCAGCACGTAAGTGAGCATATATCTCAGAGGAATACAGGCAGCACATTTGAGGATTAGCATGGTCAGAATCAATATCTATAAAGTCCAAGTCAGCTAAGCATCCAGGATCCTTGCAGAAATTATCTTTAACTGCAAAACCAAGATAAAGTCCAATCACGCTATAATATTTTTATATAAAAAGGGCAACAACAACCATAAAAACACAATCTGCTCACTTGCCAACTTCTAGAGACGAAATATATTTGTAAACATCAAGCATAAACTTATTAAAGTTTACAGTTTATGTTTGATGTTTATATAATTAAGTAATGTACGCTTTTTTGTCTTGAGCTTTCCATTTACCCAATATGTTTTACAACATAATTATTTCCAGTGATCTGATATTCAGTATTATTTTATAGTTTACCTTAAAGATTTGTTCTCACTTTTTGGATCAAAGCCGCTACTGCTTAGACAACAGAAAAAGGTAGGTTTCGGCTGCTAACCATGCTTTGTGTGACAAATTATTTCAGGCCCTTCTCTGAAGGTATGTTCTTCAAACAAAGCAGTGACACCAATGCTGTCACCATCAATAAGAACCTCTTCATTTTGCAAGGCTGGGGCGTTTTCTTTCACATTGAATGACAAGTCGGTTTCTTGCGACTCCAACATCAACTCCTCCTGTATTGGTTGAGCCTTCTGGTTTTCAAGAACCAATGCACTTTCCACAGTAATTCCTGAAGCTAAATGGGAAGCCTTCCTGTCAGAACATAATTTGCCCTTGGACCACCCCGATTTAACTCTCTGGGAGACATTAGTCTGAATGCAAGCATAACATAGAGGAAATTTTCAGGCTTCAATCAATGAAAAATAGAAAGTAGAAAACAATATATAACATTTTGCAACAAAATTCAAATATCTTCTGCATAAGTAGTGCTTTAAAGAAAAAATTCAACCATGGTTACCTAGTGCTTTAAAGAAAAAACAGTTTTAAATGAAAAAAAATGTTCACCATTTCACGTAACAATCATAAGAAAAGATTGCAAATGCAATATGGCTAATGAATTCTTAAAATAACTGTGCTGAAGATATATCAACCTGTATTTTTGTCACGTGGATGCATCCTTTAAATGAATTCTCACAGCTAATATTTGTCACATCCCGAAGTACAGCCCTTTTCTTGTGCTGGAAAGCTGCAGTAGGGGCAGCATAATTGTTCTCATCTCTCTTTGTTTTTCCACATTGTACTTGCTTCTTATCCGGTTTAGCAACCGGAGGTCTCAACGGAATCACCGCACCACTTGCATGGCAAGCAGCGGCTCTAGCTCGCGTGATCCGAACAGTGGGTGCCCCATAAGCAGCAAGTGCTGAATTTTCCTTCTTCATTGCCACTAAAGGTTAAAGAAGAATGATAATCACACTTTCAATTGATGTGCTCTTCTTACAACCTGCCACCAGAGGCAAGTTAGCTGACTAACATCACATATACTAATGCAGAATAATAGGAAGAACTAATTCAGCCGATGAGAAGAAAGAATGCCAATGATAAACAAAAGTGAAAAACATAAAACAATCTGGACAGTTTCACAAAGCATTAAAAACAATTAGCTTAGTTTTAAAACACAATTTGCATAAAAATATTGAGGAAAAATGATTCATTTTACACAAACTTCATTACACCCCAACCCTACTTCAACCCCTAGACTAGGAGACTCGACTATGCTACATCAGTATTAATCAAGACGGACGTCATTCCCCATATCAAATATAGCATTGTTCATCTGCACCAGACGTTACTCGGGCTTTGTAGACTATGGAGGACTATCCCACTGTTGAATAACAGAAAGGCAGAACACTATGTGACATCAGGACTTCTGGGCTTCACTAAGGCCGGTGGCCTTGCTGATAGGTGCCTTCAAGAGATCTACATCATTAGTTTACAAACACTCAAGTTTAATGAATCTGTTTTAATTGGGGAAGGCTAACTTGATGCAATTTTTTGATATATCAGTCTTAAGTACCACAATGATTTAAAGTTCTGGTCCACAGCCAATCCTATTTTGATGACGGTAAATTTGCTTAGTAGTTATGTTTATGAGTCTCAAACCTATGATTTATAAGTCTCAACCTATAATGACATCTATTGCATCACTGAAATTCCCATCTTGGTGAAAAGCTTGGATGTGAAAACATACAAGGCCGGCACGTCTCCAACACACAACACTGTCTTGATATTGAGAATCTTCATTGTATGCTGCCATTTTAGTACAGATAGTGAAGTTGATAGGATTTAGATAGATAAGAATCATAAGAAATATAATATGTAAGAAACTAATGTGGAACATTAACAATTGTCGGTTTGCGCTAACAAAACTAACCCCCATCAAAACGGCAGCAATGAAACACGGCCCTAGCTTGAGAGCATGGTAGGTGCCCTCTTAACTGGGGCTAAATTTTTGGCCAAGGCACTTGATGAAGTTTCCCATGAAACCAGAGAGGGCCAATCAAAAATCACGAGAAGGAATTGTTTATGCAGTTCTAAGGCGCATGCAGCTTTAAGGGAAATTTGGAGGCGATCCTCCAAATTTCAAAGAAGACAACGATAAGATTTTATGTTTTCAATTGCAGTCGTCTCCAAGGCTACAATGCAAGCCAAAGAGGAGACTCAAATGCATGGCAAATCAGTAAACTAGTCCCATGTGCGAATCAATTATTGGGTAAAGAAATTAGGTCAAAGATATTAGGTCATTGACATTATTGTGTACTTCGTTGACATTATTATGTTCTAATGAAACTGCAAAAAAGGACTTTTTAGGAGATGAGATGACTGAAAAGTTTATTCACCTTCCCCCAGAGAGCATGGCTATTCGGTCATCTTGCAAGAATCATCCCCTAAAACCCTCCATTTAATAACAAAATTGAGAATTGTTCACGGTGCATTCATTAAACATTCAAGATAATTCAAGCTCTAACAAATTACAGTACGCTGTCTGTAAGATTGAAAAAATAAATAAATTTCGTGTGAATTTAAAAAAAAAGATATTGATAGATCATTTAAAGCCCACAAACAAAATGCTGAGAAATTACATTTACCAATGGAAAAATGGGGGAGAAAGATCGTTATAAAATTGTTCTCTAAACGGTAAATAAGATGGGAAAGTCAGACAATAAACTTAAAAAGGAAAAAGAACAGAAAATTACCGACATTATCGTAAGAACGAAATAGTACTAAAAAGAAGAGAAAAAGAAATTTCTTCTCTAAAACCCTACAACAAACCTAAACCCCAAAACAATCGAACGCCACTTCCTTGAACCCACAGATATCCAGAACACTAAACCCCCACAAGAAGACTTCTTTTGACAAAGAAAAACCCAGAAAGAAAACAAATTCCAGACTCTCTCTGTGATCACTGATCGAACTCTCTTTTCACGGGAATTCAAACCCTAGACACCAAAAGACACGAACCTCCCTCCAAAACCCAACTTCAAAAATGAAAGAAAAATAGCAAAAATTAATCGAAATCCGCCGGAGCAACCCAATGCGGATGCTCCGAAACCATCTAACGAAAAGGAACCCGATAAAGTAACCAGATCCGATAAGCTGACCTGTCCGCGTCGCCGCTATCGGAGCTCCGAAAGCCTCCCGACGACCTGAGATCGCCAGAGAGAACCCAGGTGAAGCGCATGCGACGACGACGGCGCTGTCGGCCAAAATAGTTGAAGAGCGAGAAAGAGATAGACTTCTGGAGAGAGAGTAGATAGAGTGACTGAGAATGGGGTGGGGAGGTAGAGAGAGAAGAAGACGAAGATTGAACGAAAACTGACGCGCCCTTTAAAAATAAAAATATAATAATAATAATAATAATAATAGTTAACGGCGAAGGAAGGAGCGTCGTAACTCCGTGAGCAGGACGGCTAAACAGTTCAAATCTCTAAACCCCACCTAAATTTTTTAATGACAAAAAAAAAGACCCTTCGTAGTTGACTGTGACATTTTTACGGCCTGAGGTCTAAAACATTTTATTAATTACAGTTTTTGGGCGTATTGGGCATTTATTTATGTTGCATTTCTCCACTCCACAAAGGTCCAAACAGGGAAAGAAGAATATGAAAGAAAACAAAATTCTGCCAAAACGAGAACGGAGATGCCCCGTGCAAATTTTAAATTATAAAACCTCAACCTTTTTAAGTAATATTTCATATCTCATCTTTCCATCAAAACACAAATTGTGTTTGAATTCAAAATGTCGCTTCTACTTTGCAAAAGAGATAAAATTGAGATAAAATTGACAAATTGTGTTCATGGTCTTATTATAACAAAAAACCATGAACCTACACGCTATGGATTTTATATTGGGTGATAAGGGTATCCAAATAAATATTCATTCATTAACTTTATAGTCAACAGTACGTAGCTTTCCTAAAACTTACCGTTCTCGTTTTTAAATTTTCTTCATCTATCTCTGCAAATATAAATTACCGTTTGGTTGTTTGTGTTAAATTCTCCACGGGAAACTTGTCAACGAACCTCCAAATTTTCCTCATATTGCAATCAATTGCCTCTGCACCTAATTTACAATTATGGAAGCTCACCCCGAAAGGGCCCTCCACCGGCTGTCCGTACGACTCGGGCGACAGCTGCAAACGGCCCGAGCGCGCGACACGTGCCCCTGTAAATTAACATGGGCCGCACACCGGGACACTGCAGTAAACCGCTGCTCTCCGATCCTACGGCTGAGATCTCCACATACGGCAATTAGATTCGGTTTCAAAAATTATAGGCGCGTTTAACTTTTCATTTACTACAGATTAACCCCGCGAAAATTTACTTTATGTGTAAACTAACAGTCGCATTCATAATTTATTTTATTTATTTACTTGTGCGACGCGCGCGCATGTGAAGTTATCTCTTTTGTCAGAATTTATTTTTTTAACCGAAGGAATTTAATAAACATGCTGGTAAAAGATGAATTCTGCACGGCGGACTTAGACTGCGGAATGGGACCCCGCTGTTTGGTTCGGGGCGTTTTTGTGGGGCTCACGTGATATGTGAACAGTAGTTATTTGAAACTTTGAATTTGAAATGGGTAGATGTTGCGGCTTTTTGGTGTGTGTGGTTAGTGTGATGGTCAAGTCATTGTGGGCACACACTCGCTGGTCCCAGATCCATCTTTAAAAGGGTTGTAGGAATTGTTTATACATCTATTTATTTTATTTTATGTTTTGTTTATGTGTGACTATACGTATCCGAATTCGTATACACATTCGTATGTTGACTATTTCTGTTTAAAATACAACTACAGCTTGGCTATCCGTTGCATCTAGTTTCCCTTGTATGTGCGTGATAGTATATACGTTAAAGGTTACTTCTAGAGTTAGGCACCCGCAAAAAGAGAAAGCTTTACGTCCATACATACACCATATACACACCATATACACCACGAATGAATTTTTAACGCATTTTTCATTCACACTCTTACCATAACCATTACTCTTATAAACTCTTACCATAACATGTGTGTATGTTTTTTCTTTTATTTTTCTTTTTTCGATTTGAATTCTACGTGTTTATGACGTGGGCTTCGGCTCCATCCCATTGAGGTAAGGAGAAAATTTTAAAATATGACAAAATTTAGTGATAATTTTAAAATCCGTTCAAATTTAAATTTAATTACACAAACTAATTGTAACGGCCCGTATTCACATCTAATTTCAAAATTCTTTATAAAAAATATCTTGAAGTATCAAACTAGCTATGGTGTATTTCAATAAGTTCGAGTATCATCGAATACCTCTAAATAATTTTTATAATAATTAATTTTTAATTGTTACTGATTTAGATGAATGAATTAATTTTTAATATAAACATCATCAAAACGTTTTCAATCTTCTACAGTGTGATCATATGATCATTTAGAGCCCCCATATTAATTTCGTAATTTTCTGAAATCAAATCGACCTAGAACCCGAAAACCAGCATCCTAAAAGTTTTGTCCCAAAACTCATATCTCCATAGCTCAAACCCTGAAATGGATCTCGTATTCGCGATTCTCGCGACGATATGCTCATGTGGCTATGTTTTCGTAATTTTTCGGAGTCGTATGCGAAAACGGGGTTGTATTCCTCCGTTTTTACTAATTACATCACTAATGCCTTTTACTCTTACATTAACCCCTATATCTACCCCTAATTACTCCCCTAACCCCACCCCATTAACCCACCTCCTAACAGTTGGCAGATCCAACTGTTGAAATTAATTTATTATTATTATTACTATTATTACTATTATTACTCTTATAACTATATCATATAATTTCTAAACTTAATTTTCTAACCTATATCCCCCGCCCCCGATCTTCAACTCACCCTATCCCTTCGCTCTCCCCCGGAACCCAGCCCACGTCGAGACCCACGGCCTCAGATGCCATCGACTTCCCCTCTCCCCTCGTTCATATCTCCCCCGAACCCTCTCTCCTCCCCTCTCAGTTCACCCGCGACTGCAAATTTCTAGCTGTTTGAGTTGGTGTGCTTATTATATTATGTATTTCCTTTTCGCATTTTCTTTCTATACTTCCTTTTATGTATTTGGTGAGAGAGTGATGTTTGCTATTGTATTTTAAATTTGGCCGGTAATAATGTACGCTGGTTTGAGTATTGGTACATCTCTGGATTGTGACTATATTGATTTCACTAGTAAACTGCAGACCTGCAATTAAAATCAAATAAGTAATGGCCCCCCGAGAGCGGGTCGTTATAAGTTTGGTGGCCCATGCAGGTCCGCGCAAAATACCGCGTGAACCGTATAGTAGAATCAGGATGTACTATATACGATACCCAACTAAGCTGACATTTTCCTATGTATGCAGGTGTGACACTCAAACGATGGGCAGAAACACTTCTGAGAGTCCCAACGAAGCTGATCTGTCCGGAGCTAGCAACCAAACCAACAACGGACCACCTCCCATTATGCATCAAATTTCTAATATCGCATTGCGGGAGCTGATTCAAGCTATACGAGGAGAACAAAAGCATGGAGGAGGTATACAACAATTCAGGTCGCTCCGCCCAAATCATTGAAATGGATTGGACGGTCCTCTAAAGGCTGAAGAGTGGCCGCGAAGCACTGAGGATGACCTAAGATCGGATCAGATCGTGAAATACGCATGGGTGGCCACTGCCAAATTGCAACTGACTGACGAAGCTAGGATTTGGTGGAACTCAGCTGAATGTCGCCTGCAACGACTAATTGATTGGGAGACATTCACTGATCACTTCAACACCCAGTACTTCTCAGCCGAAGCTCAGATGGAACTGCAAGCTCAGTTCGTCGGGTTGAAGCAATGTTCCATGTCAATGTAACAATATGATGCTTAATTCACTATGTTTAGCCGTTTTGCTCCAGGGATGGTTGACACCCCTATGTGTAGGGTTTTCTGGGACCCTTAGCGCACAAAAACTCTATGCCCGTCCTGGGTCGGACGGAACATAGACAGAAAAGCAGCGGAAAAATAAACATGTTAATCCAATTAACATTTAACCCTAAGGTCCGAGACCCTAATCCAAGATCTATGCCGACTTGGGATGGGTCTGACTATCCCAAGAAGGATCTAGCCTACTGCGATTAAATTAAACTAATGCTTAATTAAACACATACCCAGAATCTCAGCCCTGGGGCAGGCGAGATGTTTCGCACCGTCTTCCGAGCCGCTCCCGTCCCACGCCGAGCTGCTCCTCGAACCGCTCCTCAAACCGCTCCGCATCCCGAGGTGATCAATCCCGTGTCGCCGAGCCAACCACGCACCGAAGAAAGTTTCACGCGAGTGAAACCTCCGCCTAGATTTCGGATCTAAATCCGAACTCCTTTGCGGCTTTGCTAGAGCCCTCAGGAGCAAGACAGAAATTTATAGGGAGAGGAGAAATATTAATTTAAGCTTAGATCCGAGCATGCTTCAACATTTACGAGAGCCGCTCAGATCTAGAGCTTGGGACGAGTTATGAGGAATGGGAGGGCCTCTATTTATAGAGGCGGCTGACCCTCCCCTTTTCTCCACAACCGAGGTGGGACTATTAATTTGGGATTAATTAAATCAAGTTAGTTTGCCTTTCACAAAGGGCAAACTTCCTCGAATTTTAACTCCCTCACCGTTGAGCTTCAATGTTGGTACAACCTACCAAATCGAAGAGGGTTCAACGGTGAACGCGTAGGAAAAAACGGCTCGTCAATCCGAGTCCGTTTGACCCTTCAAACAATTGTCCAAAGTTAGCCAAAAGTCATGCTTCTCTTAGAAACGTAGCCGTCAAGAAAATCCCAGGTTTCAAAAAACCCTAACCAGAAAATTCGGGCTTGGTGGGCCTCCATTTTCGCTGGTTTCAGCCCAACAGTTTGGGCTGACTTGTTTTGGCTATAACTTGTGCATTTGGACTCCGTTTTTGACGCGGTTTGAACCTGCGTTTAGAGCGGGACGATCCCGTCATCTAGGTAACCTTTTCAACGCGTTTATTTAATTAAATATAGTCTTAACAATTTAAGACACATTTAATCTCTTTTGCATCATATGCAAATTAGTCCCTATCTAGGCTTAAATTATCATTTGCATCAAATACAAATGATCTGAGGGCATATTCCTCTACACTATGACCCGAGCTCAA
Source organism: Scilla litardierei (assembly GCA_030789695.1). Classification (NCBI taxonomy): domain Eukaryota; kingdom Viridiplantae; phylum Streptophyta; class Magnoliopsida; order Asparagales; family Asparagaceae; genus Scilla; species Scilla litardierei. Next base: position 221,067,528 of record CM061134.1, on the reverse strand, counting down.
CGCTTCAAGCAAGGAATAAACATAGAGATCCGACGAAGCTTGGTCGGACGCCAACTCCGCACAAATACAGAGGTTCTAGCTGCAGCTCGTGAGCACGAATTCATCGAAAGGGAAGGGAAGCGAGAGCAAGCTTTAGCTGCCCCTCCCCGAAGGCCGCCACCTGTAACGACTGGTTTCCTTGTACCTGAATTTATTATAATATAATATATGTTTTGGTGGATTTTCTCCTCTTGTGTGGTTTTCGTCTCCGTAACTTTCATTTTCGATCGATTCGTCGTATTTTCTCGATTCTTCCTTAGGATCGTCGATTTCGAAGTACGTCGTTTGTGACGGGCTTCATAACGGTCATATCTAACTATTAGATCAAGCCTAGGAGTCTTAGGATTCGATCACGGGGCCTCGTGCTCCGTATCGGAACTTTTGGTGCTCATTAGCCGGTGTAAGAAGGGGCACCGACCGACTAGATGACGATCCAGTCGGTCGGAAATCCTTCTTGGACTGACTAGTGAGCTTTCTAATTTTCTGAGGAAGCTACTGTTTATCGTTAGTCGGTCTAAGAAGGTTGGTTGACCGACTAGGTTGCAAACTAGTCGGTCGGCAATGCTTCTTTAACCGACTAACTCATCAACTAAATTTTAGTATCAATACTGTTCATTTCTTAGTCGGTCTAAGTTCATCTTTCGACCGACTAGTTGCTAAACTAGTCGGTTAAGTTTTGTACTCAGACCGACTAATTCTTGGTTCTACTGTACAGTCAAGTTACTGTTTACTCTTAGTCGGTCTAAGAACGTTCATCGACCGACTAGTTGATAAACTAGTCGGTCAATACTTGTTCATGGACCGACTAACTCTAAATCCTACTTTCGTTCAGGAGTTACTGTTTACACTTAGTCGGTCAGCGTTGGTCGACCGACCGACTAGTTGCCAAACTAGTCGGTCAATGGTTGTTCTTTGACCGACTAGTCTGTGTTAAAACCCTAATTCCTGGGCAGCCGCCAGCCCAACCTATAAATACCCCTCCCAAACGTTTCTTCTTCCTCCAACACGATCCAAAACCCTAGAAACTTCCCCTTTGAGCCCCCATCTTCCTCCAAGCTCCATTTCTTCTTTCCAAGCCCTAGAATCATCATTCAATCCAACCATTCACCCTATCTACTTCTCATATTCCCCAAATCTCCATCAAAATCCATCAAACCCATCAAAATCTCCAAAACCCTAGCTTCCCCAAACTTCTCCAAACTTTTCCAGATCTGATCCTAGGGTTCCCCGGAGTGTTTTTTCCGTCTCCTCTTGGTAAGAAATCGATCTACCGTTGTTTCCTTATCTTATTGTAATTTTTATGAAACCCTAATAAAATACTCATGTTTTGATGATTGTTCCCCATAACAGCGATTCCCCGTAGGCTAGCATTCGCGGAAACGAACTTTCGTAACCGTCATCCCCGGTGATAGGCAAGTGAAACTTGCTACCCTTGTTGTTTAGGCCGTGCTTAGGCCATTTACCATGCTTTAGCGTAAAAGAGACTAAACGGTGAAAGGATAGCCGTTTAGACGCCTTTGGTTTAGCTTGACAACGAAGCTAGATCCGTCACCCTCATCATGCTCATATGTCACGTTTACCTTAAATTATCGGTACGCGAATATGTTCATATCATTGCATTTTGCCTGTCACGTTTAAATTCCATTAACGGTACGCAATTATCTGTTCGTGCCATTGCATAGTGATTATTCATCGTGATTGCGTAGCACACGCTACAATATTATATTCCTGGCTCGTGTTCCAGAAGCGAGCCCTGTAGTTGGAAACCCCAACGCTCGGATACCGGCTAGGTGCACCCCTATGCCAATTACACTTCCTGGCCCGTGATCCAGAAGCGAGCAATTGCTCGATACACGTAGGGGTGGGGTAAGAGATATGCGTCACCAGAGCACGAGATGGCCTGATCCGCCACTCCAGCCTGCAGGCGAAATCTCTAGTGTTTAAGTGAGTAAGAGATATGCGTCACCAGAGCACGAGATGGCCTGATCCGCCACTCCAGCCTGCAGGCGAAATCTCTAGTGATTAAGTGATTAACAGCGATAAGTGATTCGTGAACTAGTGAGTTGGTAGCTTTGGCTACATTGTGCATGCTTGTCTCTCTTTTAAACTATTGCATCATACTTAACTGCCATGTCATTGCTTAATATCATAAGTGCTAGGTTGCTAGTTACCTTCCGTTTCCTTGCTCAAGTCTTTTAGACTTGCTGACATGTGCCCCTTTCTCTTTTGGGTGACGCATGTTAGACCCTGAGCCTGAGTTGTTTGCTGAGGGTGAGGTGTTTGCGGACGCCGAGCTTGAGCCCGTGTTGGACGGGGAGTACGTGGACACTGGGGACCAGTCCTAGTGTCTCCGTTGTGCTTTATTTTTGTTAGACAGTTGTTTTGTTATTGGTGCGTGGCACCTATACTTATTTATGTTGTTGCTTTTGTTTGGCCTTGTTCTGGGCCCTTAGACTCTTTCTTTTAGCCTGGTGGCTTTTCTGTGATGTTGAATATTTGTGGACAACCCTTGGGATTGGTGTTTCTTTTCCGTCTCATATTATTATTGTTGTTGTTTCGATTGCAATTACAGGGACCTGCTTATACTAAATTGACGCTTATCGGGTTTGGGGCTTCACCGCTCCACTCCCGTGCGGACCTTTTCACGTCTCGCCTCCATTTTAGGGAAGCGGGTCGTGACACCACCTCCTACATATGCTGTTGGATCCAGTCATCGACCTCCATCCAATCTTCATCGCCTAGTCCAATAGACTCAGTTCAAAAGGCCAGCACCGCAACAACATCGAGAGTGCTTCTATTGTGGTAAAAATGGACACATCAAGGCAGAATGGCGATCGAACCTGAACCTTTGCTTGATTTGTGGATCCAATGACCATGAAGCAAAGGCTTGCCCAGAAGATAGATACAGAGATGCTGTTGATGCCCTTACGAGGAATGCCCCCACAACGACCACCACTTCCCCCTCAACAGAAGGTGTTCCAACAAGCGCAACAACCGGCTCCACCACCGAGACGACATGTAACGGTCTGGTTTCAACGTGCACAATTTTCCGTATTCACGATAGTATCAAATACGGTCAAAATGAGTAAATGAATTTTTTCTATTTTTCGTAACGATACGATCATGTGGCTAATTTTTCATAATTTTTCGGAGTCGTTTGTACCAAGAAAATGATATTTCAATATTATCGTTACTAATTACCTTAACTTATTAATAATTACATCAACCTAATTACTAATTACTTTAACCCCACATGCATAACATGTTTCAACATTTTAAAATTTTCCGAAAATTAGTCAAAAGTTCCAAACTACCGTATTAAAATTGTCTAGGTTAGTCAACAAAGCTAACAACCCTATTAATTGCTAATTAAGGGTTCATGCATCATTAACCATATAAATAACCCCTAAACCCCCCTCTAACACACAAGATTCTCTCTCCCCCCACCCCACGTTCTCTCTTTCGAAATACCCCCAAGCCCGTTCAAAACCCCTCCCTCTCTCAAACTCTCTCCTCCGCCCACGTCGTCTTCGACCCACATCTCCGACGCTCCGCCGTCGACCGCCCTAACCCGCTGTCCTCCGGTGCTCCGCACGCCGCCACCGCGGCGAACAGCCCCCAAGAGCCCCCCTTCGATCTTTCTCTCCCCTCTCGGAGCTCCAATGAGCTTGCACGCCGTCGCCCCGTCTCCGTGCCCTCGTCGCCCCTCACGGCGCCCCTCGACGTAGCTGCAGCTTCGCCGCCCGAAGCACCCCCGACAGCCCTGACACCATCCAGGCCACGCCGCCGCTTCCGAACGCCCCCAGCTGCACACGCTCCCCGCGACCTTCCTCGCCGCCGCTCGCCGTCGTTATCCGCCGCTGACGACCCCGCTCCTCGCCGCCGCGAGGCCAGCCACCCACGTCGCCTTCCAGCGCACCTCGACCTCCCCACGACCGCCGTTCTTTGCAAGAGGAACGAGGAGGGTTAGTTTTAAAAACGTATTTTTATACGTATATATCCTTATAAATACGTGTATACGTATATATAAATGAGTTGTATTGGTTTTAAATTAATAATATATAATATAAGGCTCAGAAAAATACCAGACCAGCTTCAGAAAATCAGAAATGATGTTCTGGACCCAATGATGCTAGTTTCATCTCAATTAAACGAGTAGTTTTTTCAAAATAAAATTTTAAGCCTAAAAGTTAAATACGTTATTTTCGTTTAAAAATTCATAACCCAATGTTTTCGCGTAAACGGATATATGAAAAAAAATATGTTGTAGTACTCTTCGAGACCGTCGTTTTAACAGCTCACTTGAACCATTCTGATATGTATTTCATCCAGAAGAAATGTTTGAACAAATACGATAATGAATTAAAATTAGTTTTTAAACCCATTTTGAGCTTTTAAAAATTATAAAAATTACCAGAATCTTCTGAAAAATATTTCCTCCTTAAGTAAAATTATTTTTCCCATATCTAGCTTATATAAAAATTTAGAACGCTTTTCAACACCGTTTCAATCATTTATAAAATCAAAACGATCAAGTTAAATAGATAGAAAATAATGTATTCTTTAACCTATTAATTCTTGTGTTTTCAGGTACCAATTATCACGCACCAACTTCCGTAGAAGCTCTAGATCTAGTCTCGACTCACTACGACAATCTCGAAATCAGTAAATCACGATAAATTCTAGATTTAGAAAATTAGTTAAGTGTACTCGTACGAACTTAGAACATCACTTATAGCCTCAGAATGGCTATTGACTTGAACCAAAACTAGAGACCTAATCTATTAGGAAACTAATCGACTACAGATTACTTTGCTAACTTCCAACTTTGGTGGTTGTAGCACACAACCATCAACTTGGGTAAATTGTATGCTAAACAACAATACCATATGCTTGATGCATGGAATAAATATTCCGGACGTTGGACTTGTCTTTATCTTATAATTTCTTAGCATCCACTGTGCTTTGGCATAGTCTGCTTTGAAATGAGTTCCTACCTTTCTGGTTTTCAATAAGAAAGCCAACCAGTGGTCTGGGTTTCAATTATTATCATGTGATATATCGTATGAAACATCTTGTGAAACATCCCACATAACATTTGACACTTCACTGGGGTTTTGGGGTAACTCATAGTTTGAGAGTGGGTGGGAGTGACTGGAGTTCATCTTCCCGTACCGCTGCTTGTGTTTCGGCATCCCGTCTCGTTGCCTGTGTTTCGGCAAATACATGTAACATGTACCACTGCTTGTGTTCCGGCATTCGTCTAGATAAGCGCACCCAGGCAAGAGATGAACTCGATGGTCACATATTATACTCTCCGACTTGAGTCACGTAGTTCTATTGTAGCTTGCATGATCACCTCTACTTTATGCATTACATGCACCTTACCTACCACACCCGTGCAGTCACTAGTACTTTACTTGTCGTACTTATAGCTACCGCGGTAGCATATTTCACTTGCTTAGCCTGCTTTACACTTGCACTACCATCGTATAGTTTGTTCTTTCCTTTTTCAGTTCGGGTTACCTTTACAACTCAGTTGTGTACAGTTGTTGCTTGGTACTTTACTTTTCACTCTGGTTTGCTTGTACATAGTTACTTTTGCCCATACTTGTTATATATTTGGAATTGTTGTGACTTACCTATGGTTCCACTTATAGCACTGGAAGACGACGACTGATTCGGGATATAAATTGCTTATTTCCCCCCCATTTTCGGGTATTTTATGTGTATATGTTGTTAAATTTGGCTTTAATACGGGCGTATTTGTGATATTGTGTAATATTGAAGCTTATTCGTATTTTATACATAAAATATGATTTTTATGAGCTAATTTTTGCTTCTCATATTTTTCAGGTACTTCTGGGATTTTTCTGGATTTTCTGGAATTTTTCCAGAATTTTCAGAAATTTCTGGGTATTTTTGGTGATTTATGGAAGCATGAGAAGCAATTTCTAAGAGTTCTGGAATTTAGAAATGAGAAAACAAAAAAATATATAAAAAATAAAAACAAAAAAAATTAAAGCCCAGCGGGCCGCCGCTGCATTTTAAAAAAAAGTTTTTTTTAAAAATTATTTTGGCGGGCCGGCCCAGCATTGACCGGCCCGCTCTTTTATTATTGCGGGATTTGCCCGCAATTTTTTTCGCGGGCTTCTGAGCCCGCCCGCTCTCCGAGCGGGCGGGAATTGCTGCAGGCCCGCCCCCAAGCGGGCGGGCGGGCGATTCGGGGCCGGGATCCGACCCGGCCCCGCCTCCATTGAGCCCACAGCGCGCGCGCGTGTTGTGTGCGGGTCGGGCGCGATTCGCGCCCGACCCGCTATGCCTTAAGAAGCCCTGGAATGCGAAAATTAGGGACACTCGGCCTGTGCTTCGTTTTTCTTGCAGTTTTTCGGCCAGAGGTGGATTTTTAGGGCTTTGGAAGGGGGAGGAGGCCATGGATTAAGCTTGGAGCTTGGAGGAGCATTTGGGAGAGGAGAACTTCATCCTTGAGTGACACATTGGTGAAATTTTTCCTATCTCTTGTGTGTTTGATTTAGGGTTTTAAATTGTAATTGGATGTTGATTTTGAGTAAAGATTACTCCTTTTCATTATGAATCTCTCAATCTTGCTTGTGTGGTTGTGTTTTGAGATTGTTGTTGTTGGGTTGTAAAAATTCTCCTCTAGCATATGTTTAATTTCAAAATTGGTGGATGAAATTTGAGTTAATTTGTTCATTGGAACCCTAAGGGGGAATCCATGACGAGGATTATCCTAGCGGACCCTCTCTATTGCGCTTATTGCCTATTACTCGCATGAGTTTCACTCACTACTTATTGCACCCCACACGTTCGATGAAATGCCGTACTTTCCGATTGAGCTCCCTTAGCCGGGAGATCAATTGAGTTATATTAGGGGATGATTTCTTGCGTCCACAACCTCATTCGCATGCACACCACACGAGTCCTCCTCGTTACTTGCCGATTCGGCCCTCAACCCCTAACCACTTAGGATAGATTTTTAGTTTCTCCACGTTTTTCACCACACGTTTTCCCACTCATCCACCGTTAGCAAGGTAGTTGTTTCAAACTTTATTTTTCGTTATCAATCAATTTTGTGAACGTAGAACGAATTGTCCCTGTGATCCGACCCGGTACTCACCGGTTATTTTTATATTGCATTGACACTCCTACGCTTGGGAGTGGAAGGCGTGCACTTGCGCGTTTTCCGAGTCAACCAATTGGCGCCGTTGCCGGGGACAACGGTTTTTATCATTAACAATTTTTGATTGATTTTGAAACTTTTAGTGTGATGCTTCTATCTCTTAGTGTGTGTCTTTTTATTTGTTTATTTTCCATTTTTTGAGTCTTTTTGCTTGTTTATTTTCATTTTCTTGGATTTTTTTTAAACAAAAACATGGCATCTTCTTCAGATTTTTCGGACTTTGATTTGGAGGATATCCCATCCCCGCCATACTTCCATGGCACGGAGTGGGAGAATCCTCACTTACATATTAAAAATTTTGAAGATTGGATGCATTCATGTCTTGGTGGGAATATCGATGATGATTGCATATATTTTAGATTCTTTCCCGATTCTTTACATGATGATGCTAGACTTTGGTTTGATTCATTGTCTCTGGACTCACATTTTACTTGGTTGTCATTTCAGGCTGAATTTCTCCGAGTGTTTTTGCCTATCTTTTTGGAGCAGGTACATGGGCGGCAGGCCATGGAGCATGTAGCGAGCTTTATCCAGGCTGAGTGGGAGGCCTACCATCAGGCTTGGCAGAGGTTCACTGATTTGGTGCTTGCATGCCCACACCAGAGCTTTCACGAGGATCATCTTCTGCAGATCTTCTACACAGGATTATCGCCATCTGGGCGAGATTTGGTGCAGATGAGCTGCGGTGGAGAGTTCTTTGATTATTCGACCGAGGATTCTTGGTTGTACCTGAGGGACCTTGCGGAGTGGGAGCAGACTGTGCCTTCTGGAGAGCAGTCACTTGGATATGAGGATGATGGCCAGTCCCAGTTTCCACTTCAGGATGCAGAGCTGCAGGTCCAGTGTCAGCTTGAGGAGCCACCTTTGGGCTCTTTTTCTTGCGACCCCATGGGATACAGAGCAGAGCAGCAGGATGGGTCTCATGAGAGCCAGGTAGAGGATATTGACAGATTATATTTTGATGAGTCGGAGGAGACAGATGATGGAGTGCGTGTCGACCACGACGGTGACACGATGCATTTTCATTTTGAGGTTGATGAAGAAGTGGATGTGCATGATGGCCGAGAGCAGATTGAGGACATCATGGGGCCTGAGCCACATTCCACTTCAGAGTTAGCTTCGCAGGTCGAGGCGGTTGAGTACTTTGGGAGGATGACTGAGATAAACTATTTCTGGGATGGCGAGGATGATGCGTGTTTGGATTTGCCCGAGACGAGTGTACCTCCAGTCCTGTCACATATGTCACTTCCCTCGCCTCAGGATGCGCACTTGCCAGTCATCGAGGAGGTCTTCGAGGATACATTTCATAGTTTGGGGAGGTCTGCGGAGCCTACATTTTCTGATAGCGAGGATGATTGCGAGATGGTTTATGTTGAGCCTGAGCCGTCATCTCCTCCAGATTCTCATCTGCAGCCACTTCCACCTCCTCCTGAGGCAACGTATCATGCCACGCCTAGCACCACATTTCAGGGAAGTTTCCACCATCTCATGCCTTGCATTTCTGAAGCCTACTTTGCACTTCCACATATTTTTGCTTCAGATTGTCGTCCATTGCATTTAAATTGTTTTATTTGTTTTGACGACCCGTTTTGGAATGCTTTTGCAGGGCATGAGGACATGACTTGGATTGATGCAGCTCGTCTCCCACGTGATCCATATTATCCAAAGGAGATGCTTGGAGTTGCATTTCTGGAATCCAAGGAGGCCGGTGGTGGCCTAGCTCCAAAGCAGCTGGCGGAGGAGCAAAAGGATATGATCGAGCAGTTGCCACCACCGTTATACATTCGAGATCCGCCATTTGCCACGGTGTGTTCTTTCCATGTAGTGTAAATAAATAAAATTAAAAGTTAGTTTGCTTTTGCATGTTTGCTTTCGTATTATTTTTTCTTTTCTAGGATCTTTTGCCGAGATCTAGTACTCTACCAACATTGAGGACAATGCTTATTTTAAGTTGGGGGGAGAGTGTTAGAATCTTTAGGTTAGTTAGGATTTTGACCAATTTTTTTTTTGAGATTTCTCCATGTTTCACCTCATTCCATGAATGTCATTGCATATCATTTTTTGGCTTCCTTGTTCCTACGCCATTAGCTTTGCTTAGTCCCTATATGCTTAATGCCATGCAATTTTTCGGATTATCATTTTGGTATCGATTTCTCGATGTTTGATTGGCACGTTTTCATTTCTTTTCCAATTTGGAGTCGAATGTTAATATACCATGTATGAAGCTATTTCATATGTCGTGATATCTCTTTGAAACAATTTGGGAAAAGTTTGGTGTAAGTGATTGCATGTGTTGGGATGAATGGTGTAGTTTTTAATTGGATTGGATTTGGCCAATTGTGCATGCTTTGTTTTCCTCTTAGGAGTGGGTGGATGAGTTGCTAATTTGTGTTGGAATGAAAAAAAAGTTAGTATAAGTGAATGTTTCTTTCTAATTGAATTGAGTAGCCGGTGCCCCACGAAACATTGGGGAGGACGCCAAAGATGAGATTTAGAAGATCATTCCATCCATTTGCATATATAGCGTCATCGCGTGTATGCAAATGTGTCGGTGTTTGCATTTATGGCGTTATCGCGTGAATGCAAAACTTCAAAAAAAAAATCCAAAAACAAAAAAAAAGAGAAAAAAAATTAATGAAAAAAAAATGAAAGAATAAGCAACATGAGTGATGCAATCTCATCTCCCACAACTTAGAGGAAATTTCTTTTGTTTTGGCCACTTTCATAAAAATTGGAAATTTTGACATCGTGATATCCCGATACGTGTGATACGGGGCTTATTTCTTCACTTTTCTTTGAATTGGATTGAGGAGAATGTCATTTGTTGTTTGCTTTCATATATTTGGTATATTGGCTTTGAAATCAATTGGAAATCTCATTTTTGGAGTATGCCATGATGATATCGAGGATTTGGTGCATGTCTTTCAATTTTATCCGAATTTATCGCATATTTTGCTAGGGACTAGCAAAAAGCTAGTTGGGGGGTGTGATTCGGGATATAAATTGCTTATTTTCCCCCCCATTTTCGGGTATTTTATGTGTATATCTTGTTAAATTTGGCTTTAATACGGGCGTATTTGTGATATTGTGTAATATTGAAGCTTATTCGTATTTTATACATAAAATATGATTTTTATGAGCTAATTTTTGCTTCTCATATTTTTCAGGTACTTCTGGGATTTTTCTGGATTTTCTGGAATTTTTCCAGAATTTTCGGAAATTTCTGGGTATTTTTGGTGATTTATGGAAGCATGAGAAGCAATTTCTAAGAGTTCTGGAATTTAGAAATGAGAAAACAAAAAAAATATAAAAAAATAAAAACAAAAAAAATTAAAGCCCAGCGGGCGGCCCGCTCGCTGAGCGGGCTGCCGCTGCATTTTAAAAAAAAAAGTTTTTTTTTAAAATTATTTTGGCGGGCCGGCCCAGCATTGACCGGCCCGCTCTTTTATTATTGCGGGATTTGCCCGCAATTTTTTTTCGCGGGCTTCTGAGCCCGCCCGCTCTCCGAGCGGGCGGGAATTGCTGCAGGCCCGCCCCCAAGCGGGCGGGCGGGCGATTCGGGGCCGGGATCCGACCCGGCCCCGCCTCCATTGAGCCCACAGCGCGCGCGCGTGTTGTGTGCGGGTCGGGCGCGATTCGCGCCCGACCCGCTATGCCTTAAGAAGCCCTGGAATGCGAAAATTAGGGACACTCGGCCTGTGCTTCGTTTTTCTTGCAGTTTTTCGGCCAGAGGTGGATTTTTAGGGCTTTGGAAGGGGGAGGAGGCCATGGATTAAGCTTGGAGCTTGGAGGAGCATTTGGGAGAGGAGAACTTCATCCTTGAGTGACACATTGGTGAAATTTTTCCTATCTCTTGTGTGTTTGATTTAGGGTTTTAAATTGTAATTGGATGTTGATTTTGAGTAAAGATTACTCCTTTTCATTATGAATCTCTGAATCTTGCTTGTGTGGTTGTGTTTTGAGATTGTTGTTGTTGGGTTGTAAAAATTCTCCTCTAGCATATGTTTAATTTCAAAATTGGTGGATGAAATTTGAGTTAATTTGTTCATTGGAAACCTAAGGGGGAATCCATGACGAGGATTATCCTAGCGGACCCTCTCTATTGCGCTTATTGCCTATTACTCGCATGAGTTTCACTCACTACTTATTGCACCCCACACGTTCGATGAAATGCCGTACTTTCCGATTGAGCTCCCTTAGCCGGGAGATCAATTGAGTTATATTAGGGGATGATTTCTTGCGTCCACAACCTCATTCGCATGCACACCACACGAGTCCTCCTCGTTACTTGCCGATTCGGCCCTCAACCCCTAACCACTTATTCGGCCCTCAACCCCTAACCACTTAGGATAGATTTTTAGTTTCTCCACGTTTTTCACCACACGTTTTCCCACTCATCCACCGTTAGCAAGGTAGTTGTTTCAAACTTTATTTTTCGTTATCAATCAATTTTGTGAACGTAGAACGAATTGTCCCTGTGATCCGACCCGGTACTCACCGGTTATTTTTATATTGCATTGACACTCCTACGCTTGGGAGTGGAAGGCGTGCACTTGCGCGTTTTCCGAGTCAACCAACGACCAGATCGAGGAAGTTATCCCCGAGTTCGAGGAACCAGGTTCGACCCGGAGACTACAGAGTTTTAGCTGCTTGAGTTGGTGTGTGTGTTATATTATGTATTTCTTTTCCACATTTCCTTTTTATATTTCCTTTCACGTAGTTTGGCGAGAGAGTGATGTTTGTTGTTGTACTTTAAATTTGGACTGTAATAATGTACGCTGGTTTGAGTATTGGTACATCTCTGGATTGTGACTATATTGATTTCACTGGAAAACTGCAGACCTGCAATTAAAAATCAAATTAGTAATGTCCCCCTGAGAGCGGGTCGTTACACGACAAGCCTTACTTTATTGCTTTTAAGCCATCAACCAACCAGGCGATTAGAGGTATGCATTATTGCTTTTAATATTATGCTCGTTCCTTAGCCCTCAATGATTTAGACATAGCTCTTGCAATGGTAGGAAGTTGGTAGACCATCCTTACTTTATCGATCTCATTAGCTACATGTTGCCTCATGGCAATCATTTCGTTGACATCCATGTTGTCCACTCTGAATCCCCGACTTCTTATTGAAACGTCAACATAACCGACGATACAGTACAGAAGCAGATCGAAGGACGCTCGGAATCACTTGAGAACGATGCGAGACAAATTGAGACGAACCAAACCGAGACGTGTAAGCTGATGCCGCTACTTCGTCATCTTTCTTGAAATCGTCTTCTTCTTCTATATGAGCCTATTTTGACTTGAGACTAGCTATAGAAGCTATGTTGATGTCAATAGTATGTATTCATACATGAAACATCTCTTGGTTTCTTGATGATATGATATCACATTATATTTCATGCTATTAATAACTTATTTTCATATATCGTAATCGTTCATCAAGCCTTTCCGTTGATCGTTTAATTACTTATGCAACGATCGATCTTCTTAATTTTGAGGACAGAACTATTTTAAGGAGGGTAGGATGTAACGATCCGTATTCCATCTATTTACGTATTTAACATAGTTTCACATTTTTAAAAGTGTTTTATAATGGTTAGTCAGGAGTTTTAAATCAAAAACTGATTTCAAAATTCTTTATAAAAAATATCGTGAAGCATCAAACTAGTTATGATGTATTTCACTACATTCGAATATCATCGAATACCTCTAAATAATTTTTATAATAATTCATTTTCAATTGTTACTGATTTAGCTGAATGAATGAATTTTCTATATAAACAGCATTAAAACGTTTTCAAACTGCTACAGTGTGATCATATGATCATTTAGGACCCTCATATTAATTTCGTAATTTTTTGAAATCAAATCGACCTAGAACCCGCAAACCCGCATCCTAAACGTTTTGTCCCAAAACTCATATTTTTGTAGCTCAAACCCTGAAATGGATCTCGTATTCGCGATCCTCGCGGCGATACGATCCAGTGGCTATGTTTCCGTAATTTTTCGGAGTCGTATGCGAAAATGGTGTTGTATTCCTCCGTTTTTACTAATTACATCACTTGTAATGCTCCTAAGTGATAATACAAGTATTCCTCCTTCAAGTATATGGAAAATTCACGCATTAACCACTAATTTGGACCAAGTTTACTTACATGTCCAACTAGCTGCAATTATACCCAAAGAAGGGTATTTATTAAAATGAAAATGAAAGACGTGGCATACTTATAAATAATTAAAATGATGAGCTAACCTAATTGCTAATGGCAACTTTGTAATTAACCCATTAAGTTGAGTGGTTTTTTTAATTAGAAGCTTAGTCATGGAAAATTTGTAAATAAATTAAAGCCTTGAAGATATTGTTTCTCCTCTATTCTCCAAGCTTCTTCATTTATCCATTTTTGTCTTTCTTTTTCCCTTTCATTTATTTCGTTGACACCCTCTCCATTAGGGGCCGAAACCTGCAAGCATTCAAAAAAAAACAAAGAAAAAAGAGAAAAAGAGAGAAAGAGAAGGGAAATTGGAAGAAGAATAAGGGAGGCTTTGCAATTACAACTTCAAGAGACATCCTTAGCTCTCCTACCACCGCTCATATGCATTAGAAAGGTAGGATTCTCATCATACTCCCAAATTGTGGCTATGTGTAGAATTTTATGTTTTTGTTCTTTCACCTTTGGTAAAAGTTGTTATTTGGATCAATTTGAGAAATGGGTCAAGCTTAGCTTTGTTAGATTTCATGATTTTGGATGTTGATTATTATTCCTCCTATGATTCTATGAGCAAGACTCTATTTTTGGGTTTATGGCATGTGTTTCCTTTCATAATATTTATGTTGTAATTGGGAAACCTTGATATATACAAGAGAAACTCTGCCGAAATTTTTGTGGACGTTTTGTAAGCATTTCCATAACATCATATGCCTTATAAACTTAAGTTAGGAACATTACACAAAATACCACTAGCTAATTTCCTTAGAATTCCAAGTTTAAAAGAAAACACATTTGAAAAATTTGTATAAAGGAAAATTTAGTAAGATGGGTTTTGCCAACTTTCAAGTTAGAAGCTCTAAATGATTTTCGAGAGTGTAGAAACCCTAATTACCCTTATTTACAAGGTCCTACAAGTTCCCTTAAGCAAACTTTGATTTCCATGACAAGTTGGTTTTATTTCAATAGGAAAGCGACCCTTTCCATGAACTTAGTTAAGGAGTTTGTGACCACTCAAATTTTAATAAGAATTTTAGTTCCTATAACTATTAATAAGTTAAGCCTACTTAGGAATTACTACATGAAGTAGTTCAAGAACCCTTTGAAAAACTTACCTTCCATGACAAAATCATGATTTTTGTAAGAGGGTTTTGGTCAATCTTAGCAATAAGCACAAAGATAGAATTAGGCACTTACAATTATCATGAAATAACCCACTTATGAAATTCTACAAATTATGCTCAAGACATTTCATTTATTTTTAAATCTTATATTAACCCTCTTCCAAATGTTACAAGTTTTAACTAAACTAATACATTGTTTTCATTCTACCTTGGTTGCTCTTCTATTTCCTTCCAAATGAGACTAGTAACCACACTTGAAGTTGTTTCTCTATGGCATGTTTTATTTAGTAGTGCTTGGAATGGTTGAGTTCAAGTTTCCTTGGGAGTTGCTTGTAGCTATGGTTCATACTCTTATGTTTTAATTAAGCAAATGATGAATGATGAATTTTACTTACGCCTTGAAGGCGTTAATGAAGATGATTATCATGCCATGGCGATGTTTCATTTAAATTGAGAATGTTGGTCTGATTTGTTACATTGAAAGGTGGATATTCAAATGTTACATCATTATGTTGCAGATAATTCCGATGTAATGCTAATTGTTAAGTGATTAAAATGAAAGTCTGGGATGTCTCTTTCCACTTTAAGGTGGGTGAGCATCTTAGGGAATGGGGTAGAGGAACCAAAGCATTAGATGGACATAGTGTGGACTGTACTCTCGAGGTTGTTTTCTTTGGCCATCCTACAGCGGAGAGTGGTCGTGCCCCTTTGGGGTGTGCAGTTTCTTTGGTCTTTCGAGGTCGTGGCCCTTTTGGGTCGTGGAGAGAGGTTGGGTTACGAAGGCTCCTGACGAGCAAGCACGCCAGAGAGTCGGAGATTCTTTCCACATGCCTTATGGGTGAGGTCCAGCTCTCTTGTGTCCCACCTGATGTTTGGGTTCCAAACAACAAACATTAATTTAACAAACTTAGTATTAGGGACCTTGGTGAAGTGTTGTGAATATGGCTTGTGTGGTTGAGTTTCCTATTTGACATGCTGTGATGTGTCCCTTTTTTCCACTCTCCAGGTACAGGTCCAGGGACGACAGCTCACCAGCCGGACTACCGACGCCCTGAGGGCGACTCTTCCAGGCCAGGAGCCCAGAGTGGTTAGTTAGGGCTCGGGTGTAGTGCGTCGGGTAGTTTCTTTTGTGAGCAGTTACTTTTGTTTTTCCCCTTCAGCTTTTATGCCCTGTGCCCCTGGTGGTGGTATATGTACAGTGTATGATGTTGTGGTGTGTTGATAGTAGATGATCTGTGATGCACACTCGTACGCTCCCGCTTGTTGCTTGCGGCCGCCTCGTTGTACCTTTTTGTGTTGTGCTGGAGCTTTACAGTTCGTGCTTTACTTTTGCACCTGATTTAATTGCAAGTGTTGTTCTAACAGTTGCAGTGGCCTGCTAAATTTTTTTCTTTGTAGCACCATTACGCTTGGAACTCCCGTACCGCAGTCGTCACACCGGCCTCATTTTGGGCACCGGGGCGTGACATCACTAATGACTTTTTACTCTTACCTTAACCCCTAGATCTATCCCTAATCACTCCCCTAACCCCAACCCATTAACCCACCTCCTAAAAGTTGACAGATCCAACTGTTGTAATTAATTTGTTGTTGTTATTATTATTACTGCTATTATAACTATATCATATATTTGTAATGCCCTACAAGCTACTGCACAAGTACTAGAGGGGGGGTGAATAGTACTTTAAAAATAACGAGGAGTATAATTCCTAATTATAGTGCAAACAACTACCAAATCAATTTGCGGAAGCTTAAATTGAATGACAACAACAAAATTAACAATGCTAACAAAAGATGTTACTGGGTTCGGATCCACCCAAGTCTCCCCGACTTGTTCCCGGTGATCCTACGTCCCAACCACCCGGATCCCCTCCGGATACTTAGGTTAGAAACCCTAACCCAAGATTTCCACTATGATATCTTGTGAAAAACCTTCACAAGATCAAATCATACATGCAATGGCAATAGTGAATCCCACAACCCGGGATCACAACCTTCTCTCACAACCGAGAGAATCAATAAGCAATATAAACAAGTTTATAATGAAATAAACAATCTTACCACAAAATCCTATACCTTGAGTTTTCTTACCAAATAGGTGCAAGGAGGGATTTGAGGAAGATGAAGTCACCAAGACCTAGCACCAAAGAAATGACCAGCAATGGGTGCCTAGGAATGATTTGGAGACTTGAATCAAGCTAGAGCTTGAAGGGCTCACCAAGAACAAACTTCTCTCAAGATGGATTCTAGATCTAGAAAGTGAGAGAATGGATTTCTTGTGAGGAAGAGAGCTTTGGAAATGAGTGAGAATGGCTATCTCTTTCAATCTCAATGAATCTCTTAATGGCAGCTCTTCACCCTAGAGAAATGACCTAGGTTCGTATTTATAGGGTCCCATAAAAACGAGTTAGGTCAAATCCCAACGGTTAGAAATCTGAGGCAACTAGTCGGTCAAAGAACAACCATTGACCGACTAGTTCATCAACTAGTCGGTCAGTCAAACAACATGGACCGACTAAGTGAGGAACTTAGAAGAGATAGAAATTCAGACCTAGAAATCTAGTCGGTCCAAGAAGACTTTCTGACCGACTAGTTTCACAACTAGTCGGTCAGTCAGTGAACGTAGACCGACTAAGAGGCAAAAGCAAATAGTCTGAATATAAATTGACTTAGTCGGTCCAAGAACAAAAGTTGACCGACTAGATTATCAACTAGTCGGTCACCAAACGTTCTTAGACCGACTAACGATAAACAGTAGCTTAGGAGAAATTTGGCATGTACAGTAAATCACAACTAGTCGGTCAAAGAAGCATCACTGACCGACTAGTTCACAAACTAGTCGGTCGGTGAGTCAACGTAGACCGACTAACTGTAAACAGTACTGAACAAGAAAAGATTAACTCAAACTAGTCAGTCCAAGAAGCTCTGCTGACCGACTAGATCACCATCTAGTCGGTCAGTACTTCTTCTTGTACCAACTAACATGCACAAACAAGTCCGAATCGAAGCGCGATGCTTCGAGGAAGTTAGAATGAACTTGTACTAAGATCCTAGAGCTACGATATGAGCGTTATGAAGATAGAATCGTAAGATATACTTAAGGCTTAACATTCTATAGATCGAAGCTAAAAGACTATAAATAAAACCTTAATGAACGGTCTTCGAGAGCTTCGATCAATTCTTCATGACTACCAAAACGGTCCAAGAGCTTCAACGAAGCTTTAGGCAATGAATACGAGCATTGAGAAGTCTTGAGATGTCGCTTTGATTGTTCTCGTGAATTTGACGACGATCTCCAATACTGCGCTCACAAATTGTTAGTTCGTGAATTATTTATGTTTGCTCATCATCCAAAACCAAATCCGGGGAGTCCAATATTCAACAATATTTTCTAAACTTAATTTTCTAAACTATATAACATCTCCCCCCCCCTCAAAACACAACCCAAGCTCTTCAACTTACCCTCTCCCTTCGCTCTCCCCCTGAACCCAACCCACGTCAAGACCAATGCCCTCTGTTGTCGTCGACCTCCCCTCTCCCCTCGTTCATCTCTCCCCCGAAACCTCTCTCCTCCCCTCTCAGTTCATCCACCGCCACCCGCCACCGAGCAAGAACCGACCCCCTCAGCCCACCGGCGATTGTTTCACGCCACTGCCCCCTGATCGGCCCCAGATATACACCCGAAAAACGATTGTAGTTTTACCGCAAGCGCATGGTGTGGTGGCGAGCGGGTATCAAACACGAGGAGGACTAATGATGGTACTCTATCTTTATCACTAGGCTATTGGTGGAAGAATGGTTTGTAAAGTGTTGCTGTCACAGTCGTTCAATCAACAATTCAAATTAAATATAATAAAGGCGTCTAAGGCTAGGGAATCCCCACTACGGATCGTCATTTATCTCTGTGAATAGTGAATATCAACGTTGCAAGACTTGAATTCGGGTGAACTAGTCGTAACTGAATATAGAACCAAGCTCATGCTCTCGTGTTATTGCCGGTCTATAGCGACCTAGGTTAGGGCACACTCTCGTGCAAACCCTAACCTAAGCCACTAGCTTTAGGATCGACATCATCATTCAATCACTCCTCGAGCCCACTCTCATGCAAACTCAAGTTACAATCTCGGTTGTGATAGTTCGTATTCGTCCAATCTCTTGCAAACGAATATGGGGTATAGATTTATAATAAAAATCATAGCTTTGGTCCAATCTCTTGCAAACCAAGTCTAGTGAATCTCGATTATAAACCTAAATCGAATATCTAGGCCTTCCCATCGATTAGAATCCAATCTCTTGCAAACTCCAAATTGGTGGAAATTCCTAGATATTCGTATTAAATCAATCACAACCTAACACTCTATCAATTCTAATAACAAATAAATTCGTTCATCACAATTCTATAATTAGATCCATAGGATTCATCCACATGCCCTAGAACAGCGGAACTGCTCACGATTCATCATAGCAATATCAAAATAAATGAATGAAAACATATAGCAATGAAGATGTCTGAGAAAGCAAATCATAAAAGTGCAAAATTTCAGTAAGAGAAACAAACCAGATCCGTGTTCTTCAATCTCCAAAGCTGAAATTACAATTACAAAATCCTAAAATCTATTTTCTGGTCTCTCCCTAAACTAGGATGAAAACTAGGCTTAAATACAAGCCAAAAACAGCCAAAAAATACTGACAGATTTGCCCCCGGTGCAGCCCAGAACTCTAGCTCGCGACACAGGCAAACTACGCCCCTGGGCCGAGTGAAAATGTCACTCGGCCGAGTGACAGACCCAAATAAATAAATAAGTTGGGGGTTCGGGCTTCTTGGCACTCTACGTCACTCGGTCGAGTGGAATTTGTCACTCGGTCAAGTGGACTTCCTCACTCGACCGAGTGAGTCTTCTGATGTGCTTCTCAAATTTCCAGAGAGTCTGGCGTGTTTTCCTTCAGAAAGCTCTAATCACTCGGGCGAGTGAAGTTCTCCACTCGGCCGAGTAGGATCATTCACTCTGTCGAGTGGGCTGTGACTCCAGGCACTTTTGTATCAGTTGTACTCGGTCGAGTACGCTCCTTCACTCGGTCGAATGGACTGCGTACTCGGCCGAGTGGCCTGTTTCTGGAGTTATATCTTCTCCTCCTCGCTTTCTCGTCGATTCTATCGAACTTCTTCTTCTTCTGATCATCCTCTAAAGCTGCTAGCTCTTCGATCGGGCCATGGGCGACACTCCGATATGCGTGCAAGTCCCTTGATCTCTTTTATGCTCTAAATCGCTCCATATTTTCTGAAATCCGACAAAAACAAGAAATAGTGAAAAGCAACGCAATATCGTCGAATAATCGTGAAAAACGCGATATGGACGATCAAAATGATATGCAAACATGCATAAAAAGGTGTAAAATATGGACCGATCACCCCCCAAGCAACCCCCGACACCTCCGAGCTCCCTCACCTCTCTGAGTGTCACGCTCCACTACCCAAAATAGGGAGGGTCAGCGCGACAAGCCGTAGTATTAAATACCAAGCGCTAATGTGTACACCAAACATCCCGCAAGCTACTGCAAGCGCTGAGGAAACCCATGCAATAAAAGTACAAACTAAAAAACAGAATAGTACAGCTTCAATCACAGCAGGAAAGTACAAGGTACAACAACGCAAGCAACCGAGTAAAACACAACGATAAGAACATCCCAATGCCACATAGCACTATATCTATACCCTTAGTACTGTACAAGTCCACTGCACAACCCAGAATAGCTAGGGTCCCCACAAAAGTACAACTCACACATATGGGGTACAATGGCAACGGGGGTACAAAACACTGCTCTCATCTCACTCCCACCCAGATGCTACACTACAAGTCTCACACTAACTACTGACTCTACAGACCGTGCTGAGACGAGCTGCCCTCCGGAGTCTATGTCATTGGTCCCGTCGGCTTAAGACTGGTACCTGTACCTGTGGGGGGAAAGTGGACATGTCACAACTTGCACAGTAGGAATTCCAAAACTCTACTACTCTAATGATAGTGCACGAGCAAGAGAAAAGTCATCACATCCAAGGGTTACTACCCGTTAATCATTGTATGTCAAGTTTTTCATGCATGAATTCGAAACCTAAGTAACGGGTTATACATCGGGGACTGGACCTCACCCGGTAAGGTGGGTGGAATGCTACGACTTCCCAAGACAAGCTCTTATGAAAGAAGCCATTCATCACACAACCAACTCAAACACAACCCGACCTACTCCCCGCCGCTGAGGGCTCGACAAAAGTGGTCAACAACTCAGCAGTCCATCCCCGCACGTCCACTCGTTACCTTGGTTTTTCCAACCCTCCTAGGACACTCACCCACCTCAAGTGGAACAAGCAAACCCTATGTTTTCTTTTAACTAGCCTTTAATCCTAAAGCATTAAGCATGCAAAATGGTGTCAAATGCTTTCTTTTTCACGGAATTTTCCATAAACATAATCTTGCATTGTTTCATAAGCCATAAACATAACATTCAACTTACATAAACGTGCATTTCCAAACATTAAGTAGTATCTCTAACATAAACATCTCAAGGCAACATGAACTTGCATATTCCAAATGCATAATCAACCAACATCCAACTCAAAACTTGCAATATAAATAACATTTTCAACTTGCAACCATTTTAAGTAATTGATGCATTGAATTAGCAACATTAAGCAACCTTACGTAACAAGAAGATCATTTAGCAAGGATTACCATACCCCCTAAATGGAAAAAAAACTAAGGATTGCATATTGAATGAAAACTTAGATGATTAAGCTTTTGGATGGTAGTATAAAGGAGGTTACCCATAAGGAAAGTTTAGTGGCTAGGCTTAATATAATTAGGTGAATTTTGCCATTAGGATCCTAGTGAAAGAAGCTTAAGTTGTAAGCAGAATTCTCTTAACCTTTTTAAGTAAAATTGCATTTGGATTTGAAAATGAGGGGTTTAACCCCAATGCTTAAATGGGGGGGGGGGACATGGTAAAACCATGTTGGATCTGTTATTAAGCACATTTTTAAGAGGCTCTTAGATTACATGAGACCATGTTGGAGCACTTTAAACTTGTAAACAAAATTTCTTTGGAAAAATGGTCTTCTTATTGAAAAATGAGAAACATTAGTGAAGGCATGTTATTCAAGATATGGTTTTTTTTGTGAAAATGAGAGAGTGGGATCTTACACCATGTGAATTTGAGTGCAACCATGGGGGTTTAGTGTAGGATGTCATATAAGGGCTTATCTAGACTAGGATTTCAATAAAAATATGGTCATTTAGCATATTGAAATTCTCCTCTTTTGTTGTTGTTTTTTTGTTAACAAAGGTGTCATTTTTATTAAGCCTAACAACTAGCTTATCCATAAAAATGTAGTCTTTTAGCAAAATGAGAACGTGTTACTAAAGATAGCATTTTTATTGACCATACATCCTAAAAATAACATCTTTCACTCATATCTACCATTTTCCCAATATTAACAAATAAAAAACATGAACTTTACTAGGAATTCATGAAAAAGAAACATGATTTTGGGCCCAATTCCATCATTATCCCAAAGGAACAACCAAGCATGCATTCTTACACCCTAATTCTACAACACTCATCCCAATTCTCAAAAAACTTAAACATACAAGCATTTCTTTTTTTCATCAACTACAAATATAGGGAGAGTGGTAGAGATTCCTACATATGAAGAGCTTCAAGAAAGGGTTAGAGCTTGATTAGAAGTCCTCTCATAGCTTAGGCCTTCTCCTCTTTCTCTTCTTCTTCTTCTCCTTTCTCTTCTCTCTTTTCTTTCTCCTTTTTTCGTTCTTCTTTTTTTTGTTTGCAAGTTTCGGCCAGCCGCACCAAAATGGGGAAGAGTAAAAACAAAAAGGAAATTAAAATGAAAAGAAAAGAAGAGAGAGGTGTAGAAATGTGTAGAAGCCTATGGAATTTTGTTAATTAGGAGTTATCTCCTAATATTCTCATTATTGACAAGTTTGCCATGCTTACAATTATTTCACATTTGCCCTTTATTTTTGTGTTTTATTTACAAGGTGTGCCATTGCACAATGCCTCTCATGAAATGGCCATCCAACTTGGTGATATATTTACAAGTTTGCCATTGCATATTGCCCCTCATTAAAAACCCCTTGACCTGGTCTCTTAATTACAAGGTTGACATCACTCTCTTTCTTTCTTTTTTGTTTTTTTTGATTACCCACCAACTTGTTTGCTTTATTACATAGCATGCCATTTAGGGAACTCTTGTGCACAAACCCTCATTTCTTGTCAATTATGGAAATATACCCAATTTTTGGGTATAAATGCAAAATTGAGGAGGGGGTACAAATGCAAATATCTTCATTCTAGTGAACGGGCATGCGCGCGCACACACACACACCCACCCACACAAGAGACTAGGGCTAACTTAATAGCTACTTAGTGTAGAGTATTGGTGTTTCATACCAAAGTTATTTTGATGATGATCATAACATTATGTTGTTGCTAATGACTCTCTTGTTTTAGTCTCTTAGTTACTTTTCAAGAATATCATTTTTGGAGACTAAACACTTGGTGCAAGTATGGACATCAAGGGAGAAGGGCCAAAACTTGGACTCAAGGGATGCCAAAGCTTGGAGATGATGGAGAGCATCAAGACATCAAGATTGAAGCCATAGACTCTAAGGAAAGTATTGTAATCCATGTATTATTACATTTAGTGCTTTCTCTCTTTTTGAGTCTAGGTGTAATGTAATGCCTTGATAGATGGTCTACTTATTCATGCATATGCATTTAACCATCTTAGTGAGCCTTAGGATTATCATAGAATCCAACCCAATATGTTCATCTTGACCAAAGACTCATTTGGAGTCTCTGGCCCTCTACCAGTCGTCTGATGAATGATTCACATTCGACTGGATGATTTCCAGTCGTCTGTCGAGCCTTCTACAACCGACTGTGGTGCACTGCTCAAGTCACCCTTTGATTGACTCTACTTGATCTTTTCACATCAGTCGACTGATGATCAATCTACAGTCGCATGTATTTTTTTACAGTCACCTGTGAAATGGTCAACAGTCGTCTTAAAGGCGTAAGTGCAAATATTGCATCTTCCTGTTTTTCTCCATCTCCTGCAGCAGTCGACTGATGAAGGATTTACAGTCGCCTGTCTATTTTACAGTCGCCTGTATTCTTGTCATCAGTTGCATGTATGTTTATTGGGAGAAAGAGTGCAACTCTTTGTTTTATTCCATCCCCTGCAGCAGTCGCCTACTGAAGGTTTAACAGGCGACTGTCCTGTTTACAGTCGACTGTATCATCTTCATCAGTCGACTGTCGAGGCTCAGATTATAGCCATTTGATATTTTCTAGCCGTTGGACAGTCGACTGTCATTTGTTCATCAGTCGACTATCAGTGACGTTCCAGCCCAGAAACTAGCCGTTACAGCTTTCTGTTTTTGGTTGTTTCCTTGGGTTTTGAGAGTTGCTACGAGGTTCATATATATATGAGAGGTCTGAGTTCATATGAACTTCTTGATGCTATTGAAAATCCTTAGAGATTATATAATCCATTCTCAAACTCTCTCATTTTCCTATTAGAGCTTATTCTCCTCTTCATGCATTGAAGTCAAGCTCAAGGGAAATCATCTAAGTGCTTTCAAGCAAATATCAATACTTGGAGATCCTCTTCCATGCCTTGCATTTATATATGAGTAAGTATATCTCAAGACATAGGAAAGAGTATTTGTTTTACTTGGTGTTTTCTTGTAACACTAATTCTCTTTGTGGGAATCAGTCTCTCTGTCGGAGTATTTCTCTTAGTGGGAATATGATATTCTCTTAGTGAGAATAACTCTCTTTGTGGGAGTAACTCTCTTTCTGGAAGTTTAGTGTCCTAGTGTAGGGCTAACCCTAATTCTCTGAATGGGAGTTAGTAATTCTCTAGGTGGGAGTTTGACCCTTGTGCAGGGTTGGTTGGGTCCTTGTGTAGGGCAAAATCCTCTTGATGAGGTATCTCTTTGTGGGATTTGTATCACTTCTCTTTGTGACAAATATAGTGAATATTGTGTGGCTGGACATACCCAAGTTTTGGGGAACCAGCGTAACTTCTTGTGTTTGCGGTTGATTTGATTGTGTCGATTAATTCCTCTTGCATTTATTATTCCGCATTTGCAAGTTAAATTTTAATTGGACAATTTATTGCCATTATACTATTCACCCCGCTCTAGTGTGTTGTTGTTAGTATTGCAAGGGTAAGGCGATCCTTACACTTAGTATTTACATGCGCGAGTTGTTACACTGAGCAACCTCCACTCCTATCTCCTCTCCCTTTCCACATCAACCCTCATCCCCTGCCACCACGCTCCGCCATCGCCCCATCTCAGACCGTCTGAGACCCCCGAGCAACCCCGCTCCGTTGAGGATCCCGCCCCCTCCAAAGCTCGCCACCTGCTCCTCCTTCACCGCCCAATCACCGAGCTCCACATCCAGCTCAGACGCCGCCGCCCCCCTCCTCAGCCACCGCAGGCGCTCCCCCGCTCCACCTCACCCCATATTGGCCACCTCGTCGCTGAAGCACGCCCCACCGGCCTCCAGCTCTGCCATGACCTGCTGCTATCGCCGCCGCTCACGCCGCCGACCCCGCCGTATGTCGGCGATGCCCCACCGCCCAGGAACCCATCGAGCCCCCGCTGCCGTTGTCGCTTCTGCTGCATGCGCGTGGTAACGAGATAGTGTGTGAGTTATTATCAATACGTATTAGATACGTATACGTATATAATTATGCATATATTATGTGTATATATATATTAATATATTATATAATGGGTTTAATGGTTTAAAATTCATAAAAAATAATATAAGTCTTAGAAAATTATAAGACCAGCTCTAGAAAATCAGAAATGACGTTCTGGACCCATTGGTGCTAGTTTCATCTCAATCAGACGAGTAGATTTTCCACAATAAATTTTTAAGCCTAAAAGTTAAATACGTTGTTTTCATTTAAAAATTCATAACTTGTTATTTTCACGTAAACTGATATGTGGGAAAAAATTTATGTTGTAGTACTCTTTGAGACGGTCGTTTTGACAGCTCACTTGAAACTTTCTGATGCATATTGCACCCAGGAGAAATGTTTGAACAAATACGATGTAACAACCCGCTCTCGGGGCCCATTACTTATTTGATTTTAATACATGTCTCTAGTTTACCAGTGAAATCAATATAGCCACAATCCAGAGATGTACCAATACTCAAACCAGCGTACATTATTACATGCCAAATTTAAAATACAACAACAAGCAGCACTTTCTCACCAAATACATAAAGGAAATACAGAAAGGAAATGCGGAAAGGAAATACATATCATAGCACACACGCACACAAAACAACACAAGCAGCTAAAACTCTGTAGTATTCGGGTCGAACTCTGGATTTGCAGACTCAGGGGCAGCTTCCCCGATCTGGTCGTCGTCTGCCGGTGCCATAGATGAAACCGAATGTAAGTCACAACAATTATAAATATGGAAAAGAAGCAGTGTACAAGTACGACAAAAGGTAACTACGCACAAGCAAATCAGAGTGAAAAGTAAAATACTGAGTAACAACTGTACACAACTGAGTAGTAAAGGTAAACTGAACTGAGAGAACAAACTGTACTGTGGTAGTGCGAGTGTAAAGCAGGCTAATCAGGCGGTGTATGCTACCGCAATAGCCATAAGTACGACAAGTAAAGTACTGGTGACTGCGAATGTGTAGTAGGTAAAGTGCATGTATTGCAAAAAAGTGATCGTGCAAGCTACACTAGAACTACGTGACTCAAGTCGGAGAGTACAATATGTGACCATTAAGTTCATCTCTTGCCTGTGTGCGCTTATCCAGACGAATGCCGAAAACACAGGCAGCTAGACAGGGATGCTGACTTGCAGCATTTTTATATCTGCCGAAACACAGGCAGCTAGACAGGATGCTGAAACCCAGGCATCTGGACATGTAGATTGAACTGCAGTCACTCCCACACACTCTCAAACTACAAGTTACCTCAAAAAACCCCAGTAAAATGTCAAGTGTTCTATGTACATGTTTTATACGGGATGTTCCATAAGATGTTCCATATAGTGTATCGCACGATGCTAATCAACCCAAATCCACTGGTTGACTTTCTTATTGAAAACCAGAGAGTTAGAAATTCTTTTCAAATTAGACTGTACCAAAGCAAACTGAGGGTAAAGACAAGTCCAACAACTGTAATACCGATTCCATGCTTCGAGCATATAGTATTGTTTAGCACACAATTTACCCAAGTTGATGGGTGTGTGCTACAACCACCAAAGTTGAAAGTTGGCAAAGTAAGCCGTAGTTGGTTACTTTTTCTATTAGAATAGGTTTCTAGTTCGGTTCAAGTCAAGTAGCCGTTCTGAGGCTATAGTGGTGTTCTAAGTTCATACGAGTACATTTAACTATTTTTCTAAATCTAGAATTCATCGTGACTTACTAATCTCGAGGTCGACGTATCAAGCTGGGACTGAATGTAGGGCTTCTACGATCGTTGGTGCACAAGAATTGGTACCTGCAACATAAGAATACTTGGTTAAAGAACGCGACTTTTCTATTTAACTAAGTTGATCGTTCTGATTTTTAAAACTGATGAAACGGTGTCGGAAAACATTCTAAATTTTTATATAAGCTGAAAATGAAGAATATAATTTTACTGCAAGAGGAAAATATTTTCAAAAGCCTCTGTTAATTTTTATAATTTTCAGAAACTCAGAAATCACTTTAAAACCCAATTTTACTTAAGTCACGTAATCATTCAATAATTTATTCTGGATGCAATACATGTCAAAATTATTCAAGCGAGCAGTCAAAACGACCGTCTCGAAGATTACTAGAGCATATATTTTTCTCACGTATCAGTGTACGTGAAAATTAGAACTTACGGATTTTTAAAAGGAATTTACGTATTTAAGTTTTCGGGTTAAAAATTTATTCTGTAAAAATTAAGCGTCTGATCGAGATGAAATAGCGCCATTGGGTCTAGAATGTCATTTCTGATTTTTTGGAGCTTGCCTCGTATTTTTCTGAGGCTTATATTTTTAGTTATGAATTTAAAACCAATAATACCCATTTATCAAATTAAAAAATACTGTATATACGTAAATACGTTTTCGTATTTACGAAAATACGCTCGATTTAACTCTCACCTTCGCTAAGTCGTCGATAGTTGAACGGGCGGTGGGGGTAGGGGTGGGCATCCGAATATTCGGATCGGATTATGCCTTAATCCACCATCCGATCCGAATAAATCGGATGATGAAAAATCTGATCCGCATCCACTAATAAAGAAAGTTAATCTGAAAATTCGGATGATTAGAATTTCGGATCGGATACGATTCGGATCGGATTAATATTAGCTTTATTGAAATTTTAAAGTTATTGATGCAACAATTTGTAACTCGTTTCATTAGATTCTGAAAATTTAACTTTTAAACACTGAAGTCAATTCCAATGTCGAAACGAAATATCCTTACAAAATACAAATTGCTAGAATAACATAAAGAAGCTATCTCTGTTTGCAATATCTTCATACTAGTTTGGCATCAACTTCAAGGAGGATGAGCTTGACAACCAAGAGCTCTCCTTCCAGCAAAAATGATAAAAACCCCAAAAAATCAGAGCTCTCCTTCCACAAAGATATCAATTTTCAGTAGTTGTTGTTGCTGTCCTAGTCTCCTCATGATGCTCCACCTCCGCATTCATCATTACCAAATAATATGAAGTGACTATTAGTTTGTTTTAACTCACTCTAAGTTGGTCAAGTTTAACAATTGAAGAAATGGAATTAAAGAAAAAAGGAATTTGCTTGTACACATTAGTAATGAGTTAGAAGAATACCGGCTTCCAAATTTTCTAAGTCTGCATACTTTTGTAATTCAGTCTCTATTGGATCTTTGAACACTGGTTTGCAAGTTGTTCTTAGCAAATCACAAACCTACTCTACAAAGCTAAAAAATCAATGAATAATAATATGATAATATCATATTGCTTCTAGCTGCTACAAGCCTACTATAAGGCTACAACAGAGCTCAAATTTTAAATTTATATGTATGACAGTATATGTACCTGAGGAATGAGGATTGCTATTTGCTAGCCTTGAGTCCTTGACTGAGCATTCAAATCAAAATCAAATCTGATTACTTTGCTTGCTAACAATCTTCAATTCTTCATGCGTAAAAGCTTTGTTGCTTGGCAAATGGCAATGGCCCAAGTTCATGTTGAGACGAGGAGAGCATGCTTTATTTGTACTGTTGTACAGTACATGAATGAAAACTAAACAGACGCGTGAGAGAAGAGAGAGACGAGGAGGCATTGCACCTGCATGGGTCTAGGAAACCGGATGGGACCGATGGGGGATGCAATTGAGTCTGTTAGTCTTCTTAACCAATAGCCATGATGCATTGATTCAAGGGCTTTTAGGTAGTAGTGAAAAACAATCGGATCGGATTGAGAATCGGATATTCGGATGAACTTAGACAATAACACAATCCGCTCAAAACCTAATCGGATCGGATCACATTCTGTTGGATGAAAACTAAAATCCGAATCTGAATCAGTTTCAAACGGATCGGTTGGATCTGCTTATTAATAACAAGTCACTTTCATCTGATCGGATATCCGATCTACTTTTTCGGATCGAATCGGGTGGATTCAATCGTTTAATCAGATCTTTGTCCACCCCTAGGTGGGGGGCTTTGTTGACGGCACGGCAGCAGGGGCGGAGCGGAGGCGGCGACATCGGCGGTCGGCGACGGCGGGGGAGCAGGCGGCGACGAGGAAGGCGGCGACGGCTTGGGCGCTTGGGGACGACGACGAGCGAGCATGGGTTTTTCACGGGTGCTGCGGTGTCGCTGGTCACCGGGAACGGTGGCGGACAGGTCCAGGGACGGCGGTGAGGCGAAGCGACGGCGTTCCGAGGTGGGCGGAGGCGGGAAGCGATGGAGCGGGGTGCTGGAGAGGCCGTGGTAGCGAGGGTTCGGTCAGGGATGGTCGGAGACGACGCTATGTGTTCGGGGGCTTGCGGGGATCGCCGTGGGGCTGGGCGGAGCTCGGAGGGAGGTTGGGGGCGGCGGTCGATCGCCTGCGGGTGGCTAAGGGGAGGGTGGAGGCTTTGAACTTGAGGAGGGGGATAGAGTGATTTGAACGGGGAGGGTGGGCGAGAACTGGGGGGCGAGAGAGAGAGAGAGAGAGAGAGAGAGAGAGAGAGAGAGAGAGAGCCCGTTTTAAGAGGGTTTGGGTTTGGGTTAAGCTGAGAGGGAGATTGCCCCAGGAGTCAAACATGTCCAAAAAATTACGAAAACTTGCCCATGGGATCGTATTGTCGCGAAGATCGCGAATACGAGATCCATTTTGGGGTTTGAGCTACGGAGATACTGGTTTTAGGCCAAAACGTTTAGGAAGTGTGTTTTCAGGTTCTCTATTGATTTGACTTCAGAAAATAATGAAATTAATAAGGTAAGCCCTAAATGATCATAGAATGATACTGTAAAAGTTTGAAAACGTTTTGATGATGTTTGTATAGAAAATTAATTCATTAAGCCAAAACAGTAATAATTGAAAATGAATTTTTATCAAGTTATTTAGAGGCATTTGATGAAACCCAAACTTACTAAAATACTTCGTAACTAGTCTGATACTTCAAAATATTTTTATAAGAAATTTTTGAAATCGTAAAACTCCTGACGAACCATTATAAAATAGTTTTAAAAAAATTTGAAAATGTAATTATATGTATTGGTGAAAACCGGCCGTTACATACGATAACGAATTAAAATTAGTTTTTAAACCCATTCTGAGCTTTTAAAAATTATAAAAATTACCAGAAGCTTTAGAAAAATATTTCCTCCTTAAGTAAAATTATTTTCCTCATATATAGGCTATATAAAAATTTAGAACTCTTTTCGACATCGTTTCAATCGATTATAAAATCAAAATGATCAAATTAAATAGATAGAAAATAGTGTATTCTTAACCGATTATTTCTTGTGTTCACAGATACCGATTCTCGTACACCAGCTTCCTTGGAGGCTCTAGATCTAGTCCCGGCTCACTACCACAACCTCGAAATCGGTAAGTCACAATGAATTCTAGATTTAGAAAATTAGATAAGTATACAAGCACGAACTCAGGATTTTATAAATAGTCTCCGAACCACTATTGATCGAACGAAGGACTATGAACCTAAGTAACTAGAGGGATAATCAACTACAGATTAACTATCTAATTACATTGCCAGTTTTCAACTTTGGTGGTTGTAACACACAACCATATTAACTTGGATAAATTGTGTGCTCGCGAAACTACCACACTTAAACCAACATTTTTTGTATTCCATGTTTGTTGGACTTGTCTTTATCCGCAAATTTCTTAGCATACACTTTGCTTTACTTTCTGGTTTTCAATAAGAAAGTCGACCAGTGGTCATGGTTTAACTATCATTGTAAACAATGAACTAATAACATCATGTGATACATCTTGTGGAATATATTATGGAATATCTCGTGGAATATCTTATGGAATGTCTAATGGAATATCTCGTAGAATATCTTGTTGAATGTCCTGTAAGAAACATGTAATCGGTACACACGACATTGGGGTTTGGGGTAACTCATTGTAGAGAAAGTGTGGGAGCTATGACCGGAGTCACCTCTCTTGTCTCGTCTCGTCTCGTTATTTCTCAAAAGTATGTTGTTGTTGACATCCGGGATTTTCTCCCCGTGGCAAAGAGGTGACCCATGGTTGCATATCATACCCTCCTACGTGAGTCACATCACATAGTTTAGTTAATTACTGCCAACACCAAAATAACCATTGATTGTACGTCTTATTCAGTACTTTGTATGTTTATTATGATTACAGTTCATGCCTGCTAGTCTCACTATTGCTATCACCATGGTTGCTCTTATACGTTATTCATTGCACTTGCACGCCGTTTACTTTATGCATTACATGCACTTTACCTACCACACCTGTGCAGTCACCAGTACTTTACTTGTCGTACTTATAGCTACATCAGTAGCATGTTTCAATTGCTTAGCCTGCTTTACACTTGCACTACCACAGTACAGTTTGTTGTCTTCTTTCAGTTTTGTTTACCTTTATTATTCAGTTATGTACGTTTGTTGTTCAGCACTTTATTTTTCGCTCTGGTTTGCTTATACGTAGTTACTTTTTGTCATACTTATGCACTGCTTCTTTTCTATATTTAGAATTATTGTGACATACCTACGGTTCTATTTATGGCACCGGCAGACGACGACCAGATCGAGGAAGTGGCACCTGAGTTTAAGGAGCCATAGTTCGACCCAGAGACTGCAGATTTCTAGCTGTTTGAGTTGGTGTGCGTATTATATTATGTATTTCCTTTTCGCATTTCCTTTCTGTACTTCCTTTTATGTATTTGGTGAGAGAGTGTTGTTTACTGTTGTATTTTAAATTTGGACTGTAATAATGTACGCTGGTTTGAGTATTGGTACATCTCTGGATTGTGACTATATTGATTTCACTGGTAAACTGCAGACCTGCAATTAAAATCAAATAAGTAATGGCCCCTCTGAGAGCGGGTCGGTACACTAACCAATTTCTCGTCAAGTTAGATTTCGCGGTAAATTCGCTCTGAAAAGCAACCAAGATTGTTTACCTCAGTCAAATTGTACACTCTCTAAATGACTGGGTTGCCAACCCAAGTCTTTTCATTATAGGTGATATCTATGAATCCATTAATATGGTCGAGATTGACAATTCGGATCATTTTGATCCCAAACTAGTGTTAGTTCTTCGGTTCAAGAATAACATTGTTTTGATGATGATCAATACATTATGTTAGTGTGCTAATCAATCTTATGTTTTAGTCTCAGTTTTTCTTAATGATTATATGTTGATGAGACAAAGCATAATGCTTGGAGGATGATGCAATTTATATATTAAAGACATCCAAGGGTGATGGTGTGCCCAATCTTGGATGTAGTCGTGAAGATCATCTAATGAAGCCAAAGCTTGGAGCATGATGATGGATGGACATCTAGAAGTGCAATGCCAAAGCTTGGAGCTTGATGAAGGGAAGCTCACCAAGGGGTGTCAAAGCTTGGATGATGTTGGTGAGCATCAAGTTATCGTGAGCTTGTAGACTTAGACTCTAGAAAATGCAATATGTAATCCATGTAATTTCTATTACTTGCATTTCTTTTTTTGAGTCTAGAATTATTGTAGTGCCTCGATAGATGATCATACTCTCATGCATATGCATTAACCATCTTAGTGAGCCTTAGGATTATCATAGAATCCAACCCAATAGGTTCATCTTGCCGAACGACTCAATTGGAGTCTCTGACTCTCTAACAGTTGACTGATTAAGGTTTTACAATCGACTGGTTGATTCCAGGCGCCTGTCGAGCTACACTCGACTGTAGTGCACTGCTCAAGTCAAACTTTTATTGACTCTTACTTGAACTTATAGAACAGTCCACTGAAGGTCAATTTACAGTCGCCTGTCTTCCAACAGTCGCCTGGTAATCGGTCTACAGTCGTTTGTGCGCAACTTGTATTTTCTGGGCTTAATCCCAATTTTCAAGTCAGTCGACTGATGAAGTATTTACAGTCGCCTGTAAGTTGTGAATGTATTTATCGGGCGCATCCAGTCACTCCGTAACAATTGTGACCATAGACTACCCCAATCCCACGGGTCAAGTCAAGTGCCGGGTCAAAGTACGTGTACTATCTATTTTAAAATTCAATCATATGAATTCCATCAGTTGTTCAGTCTGTTCTATTCAATTTGCATCGTATTAGATGCGTATGATGTCTCATCAGTCTATTTCACACTCTCCACTAATGTCACAGTTTTGAGATTTAGTTAATCAATTACACACGACATTGAAACGTCCAATTATTTAAAGAAATGATGCATAGAAATGATATAACTAAGCAAGTGAGGATAAATAAGTTTAAAATATTTTTCTAAGGCTCGTAGGTAATTTTCAAGGTTTTAAAATAGTTAACATGAATTTTTCTTAATTTATATGGCCCAAAAACTGATTTAGAAAACGAGAAAACGATTCATTATATTTCAAAGATTTCTCTAGGTCAACCATACATCGGAATTCTTCCAACAAGGGGTCCAAATGACCGTCTCATCTAGTACTTTGACATATATTTTTTCATATGTTAGTGTACGTGAAAATCTCGAGTTACAAATTTATAAGTGAAAGTAGGCGTATTAAGTTTTATCTTTAAAAATTCACGGCGAGAAATACACTTGCCTTTTGGCGATGAAATTAGCGCCAATGTGTCCATTTCGTCGTTTCGGATTTTTTTGGGTATTCCCTCGTATTTTTCTAACAACTACACAATTAATTATGAATTTAAAACTATTAAACCCATATAATGTATATAAATATACACGTATTATATGTATTTTAAATACGTATAAAAATAACTTTCTCTATCTCTTACGCAGCAGCCGTGGTTCTCACGTTCGACGGCGACGGCGACGTCTAGGCGGCCAGCGGCGGGGTCGGGCGACAGAGGAGGAGGAGGAGGAGGAGGCAGGCGACGGCCACATCGGTGGAGGACGGCGGTGAAAGCGAGGGGAGCGGAGTCTTGCTCCGTTGGCTGTCGAGCTACATGGGGATGGCGACGACACTATGGCTGAGTGGGCAGTGCCGGAGGTGGCGGGGGACTAGAGGGAGTAACGTCGTGGTTGGGGCGACGTCTAAGGCGGTAAAGGAGCTTGGGGGTGTTGGGGGGTCGACAGGTTGCTGCGGGCGTTGCGGGGGTCTTTTGGCGTTCTTTGACGGTGGGGGCGTCGGCGATGGTGGAGCTCGGCCTCGGAGGTGGAGGATGCATGTGGCGAGGAGCTTGCGATGGCGGCGAGCTGCTGGAGGTGTCGGGGCTGGGTAGTCGACGAGGAGGAGGAGGTTGAGGCAATTGCTGGAGGCGTGGGGGTTTCGGTGAAGTGTGGAAGCGAGGGGAGGATGCAGCGGGGGCCTCTGGCGGCGTTGGAGGCAGTGGGTGAGGCGGTGGGGATGGCGGCGCGGCAGGCTGAGGTGACGGGGGAGGCGGTGCTCTTGGAGGAGGGTGGCAATGTGAGTTAGTTTGCGGGGAGAGGGAGGGGCTGTGTGGAGATAGCGAGGGAGAGGGTATGTTATTTATAAGGTTATAAATAATATAATTATTTGTTTAATAGTAATTAGTATTAAATTTGGGTGGTTGAGATGATAGATCTAGATCTCACCCACTCTATACGGTGTGTTATAGGGGTGAGGTTAGGGGGATTGATTAGGGGTAAAGTAATAGTAAATTGTAATTAGTATGTGTAATTAGTAAAGATAGTTAGTAATAGTAATGGGTAAAATTATATCATACTTATTATTTTTATAAGAAGATGTCAATTTATTTTTGCATGCAACTCCGAAAAATTCCCAAACAATTACCACGGGTTCGTATCGTCACGAGAATCACGAATACGAAGTGCATTTCAGAGTTTGGGCTACAGAGATACGAGTTTAGGCCAAAATGTTTAGGTTGCAGGTTTGCGGGAAAATACGAAAATAATACCCGGAGTGCTAAATGACTATAGGATCATACTGTAAACGTATGAAATCGGTTTGATAACATTTATATAAAAAATTAATTAATACGGCTATATCAGTAACAATTGAATAAAATATTATAAAAATTATTTAGAGGTATTTGATGATACCTGAACTTACTAAAATATACCACAACTATTGCGCTGATTCAATATATTTTTATAAAGGATCTTGAAATCATTTTGGATATAAAACTCCTAACAACCCATTTTAAAAATACTTTTAAAATATAAATTACGTGAAATATGTAAATACTCGTATCTCGTATCGATAGATACTCGTCGTCACATGACTACCGTCTCCATTTGCATTTTGAACCCGTGCGACTGCGGTTTCCGTGCCCTCCAAAGATTGTATTCCCCATAATAAAATAAATGAAACTTGTAGGGTGGACTGTGCCCGCAAGACAGTCTTTGGCCCAGTCCAGGCCCAATGTTTTTGTTTGTTTGCAGCCCAGTCCAGGGAAAAAGGACAAAGTGCGCCTGGGTCCTCTTTGTTAATCAAAATCGCATCTCGTACATTCACAGATTTGCAATCAGCCACCTAGGGATTCGAATTGGGCTCGCAAAATTCTTCTCCGCCTGATCCCTAGATAGGGTTTCCTCTATCGCGTCTCAAATTTTCCGGCCCTATCTCGGTCGATTCTTTCTCCCCAAAGCAGCGGCGCCGCCCTGGAGTTTAAATCCCAGGTAACCATCCCTTTTATTTTCATATTTTTTGGATCGATGTCTTGCAATTTTCTTTTTGTTGGAGGATTTGTTTGGATGAAGAGGAGAAAGTGAGAGTTCTTCATTCGAAAAATTATTAGATTTTTTAAGTTTAATGTTTGCATCTTTGCATCTCTCTCCATCTTGTAGACAGAATCCTAGTTTTTTCCTCCCCAGAAATTTGAACTGTTTGAAAAGACTTGATGCGAAGTTTAGTAGGGGACACTGTTAGAATCAACACTCTCCGCACCTCACAGCACGTCAAATTGCAACTTTGTCGTCCGCCGCTAAAACCCACGCTCACTTGTTAAAATCCGGCATTGCGTCGGATACAACCAGTTGGAACAAGGTTCTTACTGCTTCAGCGAGGTCGAGTGCGGTCGTAGACGGCCAGGAGGTGTTTGATGATATGCCTCAACGGGATAACGTCTCTTGGAATTCTATAGTTTCTGGGTATGTTGCCAATGGGGCCCATTGTCGAGCTATGGATTTTTTTTTAAAACCGTGTTAGGTAGAGGACTGGAATTTGATCACGACACATTTGGTAGCATTCTTAAGCCGGTTGCCAGCTCTGGTCAGTTAGGTCTCGGACGTCAATTGCATCCCGTAGTTTTAAAGTTAGGCTTTAACCAGAATGTGTTTGCTGGAGCGCACTGGATGACATGTATGCTAAGTGTGATACTATTGAAGATGCTAATTTGGTGCTTAGTATAATGCTGGAATGTAACACTGTCACATGGAATGTGATGATTAAGGGATATTCACAGATGGGCCAGCTCAAGTTTACTTTTTGGCTTTTTGGGCAGATGGAGAGGGATGGCATGAAGCCCGATCAGGCCACTTTTGCTAGCATTTTGACGATTGCCAAATAATCCTTCATGTTATAAGCTGATGACCCAATTGCATGCTAAGATTTTAAAATATGGTCTAGCATTGGACACCGTTGACAATGTGGTGATCTCTGCTTACTCGCCATGCGGGTCCATTGATGAGTCAAGGAAGGCGTTTGAAGAAATGGATGTCAATAGAGATTTAGTGTCATGGAATTCTTTACTTGCATCTTATGCCTTCATGGACTAACAGAGAATGCAATTAAACTTTTTGTTTGTATTCAGGAGGTTGGAAGCGATCAGCATATGTTTACTTTCACTAGCGTGTTAAGTGCTTGTTTTGAATGTGGCCATGATAGCCAAGGAAAGATGTTGCATGGTCTAGTAGTTAAGAAGGGCCTAGATTGTGCAATACATGTGTCTAATGCTTTGATTGCAATATACATTAGATGTAGCATTGATTGTTCTATGGAGGATGGTGTGAAGTGCTTTAGTTTGATGTAATTTAGGGACAATATTTCATGTAATTCTATTATGACTGGACTTTCCAAAAAATGTTTTAGCGAGGGTGCATTAAAGTTCTTTAATCACATGCTATCTGTTTGCATCGTGATTGATCGTTATGCATTCTTGGCTACCATGTGTGATTGTTCTGATCTAGCGGTGCTTCAATTTGGTTAAAGTGTCCATGGCTTAGCATTCACAAGTGGCATTATTTCAAATGATTTTGTGTCCAGCTCATTGATAGACACGTATTCCGAGTGTGGGATGATTGATGATGCACAAAGATCATTTGATGAGACATACTAGAATTGCTCAATAATATGGAACTCCATCATTTTTGGATATGCAACACACGTGCAGGGGCAGATTGCACTTGAGGTATTCAATGAAATGCAAGAATTAAGGGTGGAACTAGATCACATAACTTTCGTGAGCCTTCTTTCTCCATGCATTCATGTTGGTTTAGTAGTGATGGGGTTTGCGACTCTAAAGTCAATGGATCGTGTTTATGGAATACCCCTATGAATGGAGCATTATGCATGTGGGGTTGTTCTGTTTGGTAGAGCTAGACAGCTTGATAGAACAATAGATCTAATTAAATCAATGCCCTTTGAGCAGGATGCCATGGTTTGGATGACCTTTCTGGTTGCATGTAGAGTTCATGGCAACATGGAACTGGCAAGATGTTAGAGATAGAGCATAAAGATCACTTACTCTTCTGGTCTTCTCACACATTTGTATTCCTATCTTTGGATGCGGGATGATGGAGCAATGATTCATAGGGTGATGATGAATAGAGGGTTGAGCAAAGTCCCAGGTTGGAGTTGGAGTGCGGTGAACAGCAAGGTGCATTCATTTAATACTAGGAAGATTGATGGAGGTGATAGAAGCTATAGGCCAATAAGATCTTCATGAGGCTTGAGGTCTCGGTATCGGTCTCCCGAAAATTTAGGTTTTGGTATCGGTATCACCTGTTTTGGCGGTTTCCAAAGTGAGTTTTGTTTCGTCCGTATCAGTAATTTTAAATATTTAAAACCTATCAAATACTATCAAATACTTAAAAAAACAAAAGTATTAATCATATATTATCACATACTGTTAAATTTGTATAACTAATATGTATTTATAAATTTGTATATATATATATATATTAAATACGGGAAACCTAGTGCTGTATACTTGAAGTGGAGAGTTGCTTTGCGCACCACCGTTTTACTCTGTACACATACAACTTATTTACAAGTTTGCCATTACACAAAAAAAAAACTAAGTGGAGAGTTGCTTTGCATGTCCATTTTGAAGTGTATCTGTATTGAAGTGTATTGTGAACAAAGGGACATTGTTCTCAATTGCAAAAGCTGAAACCAATTCTCTTTAATGTCCATTTTTCCTACGTAACGATCTCACCAAATCCTATCTCTTACTAAGCGAATTTCATCATCCTCTATGTTTCTATAAATATTTTTGAAATTCTGATTTAAACTTTTCTCATGCATATCTATTCTATCCAAAATTTTAAATAAACTTATTTCAAATATTAACTAACTTATTAATGATCTATAAGGAGTTTCAGTAATGGTATTGCTAATGATAATCAAGAGCTAAGACATGAAATTTTTAGGGGTAATTACATTTATCCCTGATAAAGTTTAGCTCAATAGCACAGATCCCATATAGTTTTTTCCTTAATATTTTTCCTTTTGCAATGTGTACTCTGTTTGTAGTTGTTCCCTTCACATTTTAGAAATGGTTCAATTGGGGTAATATTGTTATTTTTATGACGAATCCGCTCATAATTCTGAAAATTCCTTGACGTT
Organism: Scilla litardierei; assembly: GCA_030789695.1. NCBI lineage: Eukaryota > Viridiplantae > Streptophyta > Magnoliopsida > Asparagales > Asparagaceae > Scilla > Scilla litardierei. The sequence goes on along the minus strand of CM061134.1, from coordinate 221,028,452 downwards.
ATCAAAACAATAGATAAGTTACCAAAAAATCTTAAAGTAAACCAAGACAAAATATTATTGTTACATCATTGTGCTTATTTTTATTAAGATCAATAAATAAATTATAAATTATATATTCTTATAAAATTGAAACACAAACCTTATCCTAAACTATCAACTTTCAACATACTATTGTAAATTTGTAACAATATCCTATCAAATAGGCATGCCAAAAATTCGGGTTATAATATTAATATCATTACACTAATTAATTAATGAAAACACTTTATAGTTTTATTTTGAATTAAAAATAATTAAGTTTTGATTGAGAATGAATTTATATTTTATTTTTCATGTGAAGAACTTGAGATTTTGATTTTCATGTTCATAATGTGTTTAAGGTTGGGGATATGGCCATATGTGTAGAAAACTAAGTTAAATATGCATATTAATAAATAAGATATTTTTAAAACATTAAACTACTAATATTTTATTGGGGTTAAAAATATGATTTATAATCATTCCTAGAAACTATGAGAGGGATAAACCAAAAGTCTAAATAGACCTCTTACCATTATTACTAACACCTTTAGTTATCATTTATTCTTTGAAGCGCAAAGATTGAGAAATAAACTTTAGAAGGGATGCGTGAAATCAAGGTAAACTTTTGGAGGGATAAATGTAATATACCAATTATAAATAGTAAGGCTGGGATTTGTACCATGTTCTTGTAAGCATATTCCACATGCAATTACTATTCGAGGCAAGTTGCAGATCCTTGATAAAGATTTATACATGAATGATTGATTAATGATATCAAACACCTTCATTGTCACCTTACTGATATTTGATACTTGTTTTATACTTTGCTAGACCTTGATTTAAATTGAAATATGTTAAATGGTAAACAATGTGATTCTGTCAAATAGTGATTGGCTCTGATCTTTTCTAATAAAGTCACTATGTGAAGAATAATGATCACACTAATGAAAAAGGTATGTTTATAAATTAGTAGCTAAGTCTTTACCAATTGGCTTAGACACTGTTTTGACTCGGTTTGTATCCTTATCAATATGATTAACATGGATGCCCCGTCTTAATTTATCTCTTTCTTATGATGCTAGCAGAACACCTTTTTCGTTTGGCTCCTTTATCATCCAGTATGGTCCTTCATCTCGGCTTGAGTTTACCGTGGATTTGACCTTTATTGTCCAATTGCTCTTGGGTTCACAATGGAAATCGTCATCTAAATACAGGTTGAATCCACCTTGAGTTTGAGCGAGGCAATTAAGAATAATAGTCTCACATTGGATAAAATAAAAGAAAGGTGATGGTCATACATTAGTAGTTGAGCCTATAGTCATTGGCATAGGTATTCGGGTTAGATAGTGGTTTAACTCAGTTTGTTTTCACACCAACATGATTAATTATGGGCCTACCTCTCAAGATATATCTTAAAACGCTAAATGGATGGATTGTGCATATTATAACATGAAAAATATCAAATGAACGGTTTCCATGTTGTATCAGAATGAAAGAGAATTTGCACGAATGATTGTGATTTTATTTGAAATAAATGTTATCATGATTTTCCATTCCCACTAGAGTGCATTTTTAAAAAATATATTAGTGAGTAGAAAAGGTCAGTTTCACTGTTGCTTCCTGGTGTCCCTGGATAAAGTGAGGGGTATCATGGAGAAACAACACTGACAAGCTCTTTATCCTGTATTTTTGGGTCCGGCTTAGATGAATGTCATGAAAGTTGAAGGTTAAAAAGCAAGCAAGAAGGCACGAATGGGGCTGGAATTCAATCTCAACATTAAATCTATTGAAGATGACTCAATTATGGCTTTGGTTCCATGAATAATTTGAATTCCCCCCCCCCCCCCCCCCCCCCCCCCCCCCCCCCCCCCGCGCCAATTGTTAACATGTTGAGACAGCCCAAAATAGTTGCAAAATTCCTGCACAAGGAGTCCTTGCACATAAGAGTGGCTCTATCATAAATAAACCCTATGTCCTATAGTGCCAGTTGGCTAGTGAAGAAAAGTATCTTAGGGCCTGTTTTTTTTCTAGAATGTGAATTGTGGAAAGTTGGAGGGTGTGGAATCTTGGGAGAGAAAATTGGTGGTGTGTTTCTTTGGGGAAAAGTTGGATGGAAAGTGGGGTTGAGAATTTATTGTGGGGCACACTCCACATTCTTGTGTTATTTTGGTTGAAGAAAGTTGATGAAGAAAGTGCCATGAGACCCACTAGCGAGGTGAGAGGTGAGAGTGATAACACCCCCATGGGACCCACGCGAGGTGAGATTCCAGCGTAGTCGCCAGATTTCATGGAGAAAACATGGAGGCTCGAGAATCACAAATGAGGCAGCCACCTGAGCTCAAAATTCCCACCTTCACTTTCTCGCAAAAGAACAGGCCGCGAGAAAACTCAATTGGATTCGCTGCTACAAGGCGTGAACAGTGGGCGAGACCCACTTTCTCACCCACTTTCTCGCAAAAGAACATGCCCTTAATGGATGAGCAATTAAGCTGATAGGCCCTTAATGGATGAGCAATTAAGCTGATGCATAAAAGATCACCTCCAGAATTTTCTCGTTTAAGAAAATGACAAGGAGAACAAATATGTTAGATTTGCTTTAGGAGGCTAAATTCAAGTCTAAACCATGTATAAATCCAACAAGCCAACGAGAAAGTTTCCTACAAGCTGATCAGTTTGCGTTGGTACCATAACGAATAATTGAGACTATTACTTTTCTGATGCAAGCACTAAACCTGGACAATTTGGTTATCGCTTACCAAAATCTGCATGCACAGAGTAAGATCCTACAATGTATATGGATGTTGATGAAGGTTACTAGTTTGATGATGACACCTTTTCAGGATTTCTCATTTAAAGAGCTTAATCTCATACTATTTTGTAAAACATTTGACTGCAACTAAGATTTGCTCTGAGAATTTGTCGTGTTAGGTGGATTGTGCTCGAAAAAAAACCCCTTATGGATCACTATTTTGTCTACGTCCTTTTGTTGTTGTCCTGACATTTGAAAAATGTCTAAGCCTTAATCTGCAATTTAATAACAACTTAAGGGAGATGGTCGAATATGGGATCAGTTACTTGGAAAGGCGTATAGAGGTCCTTCACTATTGTTTGCATGATGAATCTTGAAATTTTCTCTGTAAGCTTTCTTGATTGTGGTTTTAGTAATTTTGCTGTTTGGTTTCATACATTAGCTCTCCTGCAAAGCTAGAGAGAGGGAAGTTATATAGGAAAGTAAGAGCGATCCTATTTTGAGCACTCTTGGGTATCCATGACCCAGTGACAGCACTGTTAAGATTTAGACCGAGGAATATTTTGTTTTAATTTTGATGACATTATCCTATGATATTGCATTTCTACATATTGACAATGTATTGTGCTTGTAAACTCAAATTCTTTAGTCTAACTGTTATATCTAAACATCCATGATCAATATTAGTTGGCTTCATCACAACAAGTTCATATTTTGATTTGATTCTTTAGAGCGCAATAGAGAATTATGTTTATTAATTTGAATATTATTTATTATATGTTTTAATATCATCACAATTCCTCTTTTAATGAAGAAACATAATCATTGATTGCTAAATTCTTTTGTTATGTGTGACTCGCTGTGAAGAATTCTCGAGGATCTGGAAGGATAACTGGATACGTACATTCATTGTCTTATTATAACCTATCAATCCTCCTAGATTATTCTGCTTGTATCAAGATTTTGAAGCCAATCTACTCAGGTGGCTAGTTGGTACATGCCTCTTAATGTTGCCTTCTCAACTCTAATGTCGCATTGAGTAAGCTAAACATCACCAAATTGGTTCCTTAAATTAAGCCTATAATAATTTTTAGTGTGATGATTATTTTTTATAACTTATTAGCCACCGAAGTGCTCTGTTTTTGGCATAATGAATTTGACAAATTATATTTAAAAAAGCGCATGAAGTTGTTACAAATGCAACTGAGAAGGTGGAGGAATTAAGAAGTTTGTTGAAGTTTTTATCTAAAGGAATTATGGGAACCGATGATTTGTCCTTGTTATTGAGCAGGAGTATCAGGGGTTTGATACGATCTAGGTGGATTTCAGAGAAAGGAAATGATTTTATGGTTGAAAAAATATAAAAAGGTGGAATTTTTATAAGTGGATTGCGAAAAGAAATATACAAGGGTTGGCCTCTTAAGGAGAGGAGGCCGCTCACCTAGCTTTCTTTCGAGACGAAAGCCTAAGTCTCCAATAAGCTATCTAGGAATTACTTTCTCTTCACAATCGATACCTAGCCTCCTAGCATCGCCTCGCCTAAATAAGAAAACTACAAAAGATAGAAAATGACAACAATATCCATGTGGCAAAAACATAATAGCAAATGACTCAAAAGCCCCCGCATCAATTCGTGCGCCTCCTTCGCCGATGATAGGTAATGGCCGTATCATTATTCCCACCAAAAGAGCCACCTTGTCCTCAAGGTGGAACTCCGGAAACTGTCGTTGGATCTTCACATATGGCTCCCAACTAGCGACATATTCCGGCAACCCTTGCCACTGTATCAGCGCCTCCTTCACGTCCGGCGCTCCCTGGCGGACCCTTTTGACCTCTGCTGGTTCAAGCAATACTTCCAAGTCGTCTATCAGAGTCGGTGATTAGGGTGGAAAAGCGTGTGATTTTCGATGGCTCGTCGCAACTGGGTCACGTGGAAGACATGATGGATGGTTGATGAAGAAGACAACTTCAGCTTATAAGCCACCTTTCCGACATCGACCTCAAAAGGACCATAATAACGAGCTGCCAACTTCTCGTTGCGTCGATGTGTCAATGACTTCTGCCGATATGGTCGAAGCTTCAAATATACCTGATCACCAATCTCAAAATGCAAATCTCTCCGGTGCTCATCCACCTTGGCTCTCATGATCTGCTGGGCTCAGATCAAATGTCGTTTCAGCTCCTGTAGAATTCTATCACTCTCCTCCACATGTTGCTCAATGTGGGACACATGGGTTGAGCTATAGCTGTAATGGACTAGGTGAGGAGGATCTCGCCTGTACAAGATCCTAAATGGAGTAGTCTGCGCCGTCGAGTGATAAGATGTATTATACTAGTATTCATCCCATGAGAACCACTTAGCCCACTGCTTGAGGGACTCTGATGCAAAGCAGCGCAGATACATCTTCACACTCCGATTCACTACGTCCGGCTGTCCGTCAGTCTGTGTGTGGTAGGCAATACTTCTTTTCAACACCGTCCCATGTATCTTGAAGAGCTCATTCCAGAAGTTGCTTAGGAACACCTTGTCTCGATCCGAGACGATAGACTTAGGAAAACCATGCTCGCGAACCACCTCTATCATGAAAGCTGCAGCCATTGTGACGGTCGTGTAGGTGTGTCGCAATGCTACAAAATGAGCGTACTTACTCAGGTGATCCACCACAACGAATATGACCATGTACCCCTCCGATCACGGCAGTCCCTCTATAAAGTCCGTCAAAATTGCCTCCCACACGCGGTCAGGTGAGGACAATGGTTGTAGAAGCCCAGATGGAGCCATTGCCAAATACTTGTGACGCTGACAGACGTCACAAGATGCCACCATCTTGGCTATATCTCACATCATCCTCTTCCAATACAGTTCCCGAGCCATCCATCTATACGTCTGCTGCACCTTGAATGACCACCCACTGCTCTGCCGTGAAACTCCTGAAAGAATATGGAAATATGTTAAGAGGTTCGTGGAATAACAAACCTCACGCGATACAACAGTCGTCCGTCCTCCAGCGTGTAATCAAGATGGTCCTCAGAACCCTGTAGTACTTCCCCTCAAATCTGGATTAGCTCCTCGTCGGCCTCAATCTGCCTCCACAGAGGCTCCCAATCCAAGAGCACTAGCACTGAAATAGCTGACATTTGAACCACCACCTCCAGGCGTGATATTGTGTTTGCTGCCTTGTTCTCTAACCGGGCAGATACTGAATTTCGAACTTGTAGCCAATGAGCTTGGACAACCATTTCTGATGTTCTTCGGTCATTAGGTGCTGCTCCAATAAGTACTTAAGACTCCGCTGATCCGTGCGTATTATGAACTGCCTACCACGTAGATATGTCATCCACTTCTGTATGGACATCACAATTGCTATCAGCTCCCGCTCGTACATAGATTTGAGTCGGTCCGTGGGTGAGGACCTGACTGAAGTGGGCTACTGGCCTCTGCTCCTGCATCAGTACCGCTTCCAAGCCATAACCAGACGCATCTGTCTCTAATATGAAGGGCTGGCTAAAATCTGGCAAGGCCAACACTGGTACCGTCGTCATGGCCCTCTTGAGGGCCTTGAATGCTCTGGTAGCCTCCTCCCCCAAGAGAAATCATTCTTCAGTTGCCCCGTGAGTGGCCACAATCGTGCTATACCTCTTCACAAATTTCCGATAGTATTCAATTAGACCTAAAAATCCACACAAAGCCCGTAGTGGGCTGTGGCCAGTCCTCCATTGCCGCTATCTTGGCTCGGTCGGTTGCAACTCCATCTGCGGACACCACGTGCCCAAGTTCTCTACCTTCTTCTGCCCGAATAAATATTTCTTCCTGTTGGCATATAGTTGCTGATCCAGAAGCTCCTGCAACTCTATTTCCAGGTGGCATACGTGCTCCTCCATTGAATGGCTATAGATCAAGATGTCATCAAAGAATACCAGGACAAATCTTCGTAAGTAATGATGACAAACCGTATTCATCAGCACCTGGAAAGTGGCTGGGGCGTTGGTTAAGCCAAAAGGCATGACCAAGAACTCGTAGTGGCCATCGTGCGTCCTAAAGGCCGTCTTGGGAATGTCAGCTGCCTGCATTCTGATTTGATGATAACCCGACTTCAGGTTTATCTTGGAGAACACCGTCGCCCTGTGTAGCTCATCTAACAATTCATCTATCACGAGGATGTGGAATTTATCTGGCACCGTCTCTTTGTTTAAAGTTATGTATTGACACAAAACCGTCAACTGTCATTCTTTTTCTCACCAAGAGGACCGGGCTGGAGAATGGGCTAACACTGGGTTGGATCACCCCTGCCTCAAGCATCTCTCACATTATCTTCTCGATCTCATCCTTCTAGACTTGGGGATATCTGTAGGGCGCACACTAATGGGTGATGTGTCCTCCCGTAGAACAATCACGTGCTTATATTCCTGTCGGGGTGGAAGGCCACGTGGCGTTCAGAACACCTCAAACCGTCCTAAAGTCTGCTCCAACTCCTTCGGGATGTCTCTGCACTCTCCAGGTCTAAGCCCTGGAACTCAACTAAGTATCCCACCCCTTCCGTTCATATGGCCCTTGCGAAGGCTTTTTAGGAGACCATAATACGTCACAAACTAGGATCTCCCTGCAGTGTAACTGTCCGTACTCCTTTGAAATCTATGCTCAACAGCTTCTAATTGATGCGGGTCTCCCCAGGGTCTGTAGCCACCTTATGTCCAAAATGACGTCCGTCCGTCCCTCCCAACTTCAAATGCAAGAAATCCGTTACTATCTGCACACCATGTATGGTCAGCAGCAATCCTCAGCACATCCCCCTGCTCTGCTCTATCCCTGACAGTACCTAGTACCACCCCAAAACTTCATGTCTCACTGAGTTGGATCCCATGCTGCTCCACAATCCTGTAAGAAATGAAATTATGAGAAGCTCCACTATCCACCAAAACAATCACCTCCTAATCTCCAATGGTTTCCGCCAACTTCATGATATGGTTCGGTGTGAACCCCGCCACGGAGTTAAGGGATACCTCAACCATATCCTGGTGTATGTGCTCCACGGCCTCTAATATTCCCTCTTCCGACTCCACCACCGCCTCATCCTCCTCTTCTTCATCGCATACGATCAAAATCTGCAGTGTGCGATCGTCACATTGATGCCTTTGTGAAAATTTCTCATTACACTTGAAACATAGCCATTTTGCACGCTTCTCCATGATCTCGACCTCCGTTATACGCTTGAACTGCCCTCCTAGTCGCCCCTCACTTCCTCACTCCTTGCTTGATGCGGTGGCTCCCGTAGGGGCCTTTTGACCCCCCCCGCTTGTGTCGGATCCGAAAAGAAGAAGAACCCCTCTGCTTGCTCCAAGCCCATCTAGAAAGCCTCTCTGCAGGGAGCCTCTCCTCAATCCTCCTAGCCATGCGTATCTGATTGAGCAACCCTTGCGGATTTTGGATGCGTAACTCGGCTCGGATGTTAGGCTTTAACCCCTTTATGAATCTCCATTATAGAGACTCATCAGACACCCCCCGGACTTTGCCCGCCCGCGGCTCAAACTTCTTGACGTAGTCTCGCACCGTGCCCTTCTGCCTCAAAGCGTAGAGTTGCTCAAATAAATCTCCCACATGGGTCTCCTAGAAACGGTCCAGCTGAATTCCTCCCAAGTGCGTACGAGCTGCTGCCACTGGCGCCATCGGTACCACCCAAGAGCCTCACCCTCTCGACAAACTCCAATAGCCTTCAGCCTATCTTCCTCTGTCAAGCGGGACACCTCGAAATATCGATCCGTCTTATAATTCCAATCATCAGGATCCTCTCCATTGAACACCGACATTTTCAGCTTTCTTTCTGATCTGTGATTCTGAGTGGATGTGCCCTGGGTTTCCCCTTCCTCGTACGCGATCGTATTGTCGTGGCTGATTTGGCCCTCTGGAACCCAATTAGTCTCCAAACTGGCCCACTTCATCTCCTTCTCCCCCTTTCTACTGGCTTCTCCCCTCATCATCACCTCGGAGCCCACATCCTGGTATTTGTAGGAGTCTTCGAACCCCATCTCGTTCATCCGGCCCCTTTATCTGCCAAAACCTTCTTCGCCATCTTTCCTTGTCTCTCGTTATTCCCCGTCGTGCTCGTGAAGAGGTTGTACCTGCTTGCCGGTCCCCCGGGGCCGCCCAGGGGTTAGGGTACCCCTGGCGGTCGCGTTGCTACTTCTTTGAGCCCGGGGCCCCCCAGCTGCTCGTAGAAGCCCTGGCGGTCCCATCGGTGGTCAAAAAGGGCGGAGGAGTTGCCTCAGGCCGGCGAACCCCCTGGCGGGGTCGACCGGGCTCGGCGAACCCCCTGGCGGGGTCGGCCGGGCTCGGCGAAGCCCTGACGGCCCGCCAGCTGTCCATTGAAGCCATGGCATGGCCCCAGGGGGACGACGAGGCCTTGGCGGTCCACCAGGTTGCCGGTGGTGCGTTGGTGAGTCGCCAAAGCCTCGTCAGGTCCCTGGCGTCCCGCCAGAGGGTCAGCGGGGGTTCGACGAGCCACCAGGGAGCTGCGAGGCCCCTGGCGGCTTCGTCGGCCTTCGTCGTCTATCGCTGCCCCTTCCCAGTGGTGATGGGGGTGCTGGTTTGCCTGGAGTTCGCCGTTGTCGTCTTCAGACACCAGATCTGCATAAGAGAGAAGCCCCTCACATAGATTTGTGATCTTCTCCTTCCCTTTGGTCGCGTTCTTGCCCCTTGCCCCAGATCTAGGGTTTTCTCCAGATCCGCCTTCGTAGTCGTCGATTTTTGATGTGATAGTTGGGTGATTTGCTCGAGGGCATTGAGAATTTGTTGATGTTGTTGATTAAATTGTTGGGTAGCGCGCTCGTTTGTCGTCTTCAGATCTGATCTGATTTCGTCAATCGCCTTTCTCCACGCCGCACCTTTGCTTTCAATCTTTTCCTCCAACGCCTCGTGCATCTCCTTGGATCGTCGTGGCCAACTTTATCTTTGTATTTTAGTTTTTAACAATAAAAATCACATCTTTCACCATAAAAATCTTACCTTTATTCTACAAAAAGACACAGATCATATCAAATTGGTATCAGAGCACGACGATCTATGGCGACGACGAGATCCAAGAATAAGATCAATGCGTTGGAAGAGAAGTCCGTCGACAAGTTTAAGGAGATCGAGAAAAGAATCGTGGATCAAGGAGCTAAGAGAAATCTGAAGTTCCAGCAAATGCTTGAAGCCATAAATCAAAAATTTGACGCGATCTTCATGAAGATAGACTCAGATCAGGCCGAAACCCTAGATCCGGAGCAAAAGGCGAGGACTTTGACGGAGGGAAAGGAAAATGTGGAAGATTATGAAGGTGGTTGCTTTCCGACGCCGACAACTACTACGTGGAAGATGAGAAGCCCATGATGCAAAGCCAAGAAACCTCGAAACCCTATGGTGACAAAACATCGGGAGAATGCATGGACGACAACGAAACAGGGGGGCCAGCACCTCCAGGGCGCCCTGAGGGGCTGCCGCCCCTCCAGCGGGGGCGCCAGCCCCTCCATGGTGCCCCTGGGGGGTTGCCTCCCTGGGCGCAGAGCTAGGGCGCCAGCCCCTAGCCCTAAAACAACGGTGTTTTGAGCTTCGACTGCAACGTGACAGATCCAGCATGAATCCAGGAGGCCGACGAGGGCCCCGAGGCTCCCAACGATGCACTACGACGACGACCCTCCAAAGTACTTGTGGGAGCCCGACGATGCTCTTCGCGCCCCGCCTTGGCTTGACGATATTTTTTTCGGACCCGTTTTGGCCCGACACCAATTTTAAATGGCCCCAAGGCCATTGGTTTTTAATTGGACGTCCTCCCGAGCGTCAGCGTTTCTGTTTTGGGCATGGAGGACCGACATATGTGATAGACGACGACCGTGGCTTTCTTCCGGACGTCGTTGAAGGCGGTGGAGACCGATCATGCCCCTTTGATCCGGGAGGAGACGATCATCTTGGAATAGCTCGTCCACGCACTTTACACACTACCTTAAGGACACGATGGCTCTTCGGGAGCGGAGTAATGATATGATTAAGGGTTTTGGTCATAATGACAGATCTATAATTTCTGGGTACAATGGCATTTTTTAATTATAGGCTCCAGAGGTAGATTTGTAATTTTAGGTAAAAACCTAGGATAGGGGTATTATGGTAATTTAGGGGCGACGGTTCGATAGTAGTTTTATTATAAATAAAGGGTGAGATCTTGAGAGGGGGATATGTTGATTATTGAGAAGAACATGGTAGATCCTTTTAGATCTAGCGGGAGATTTATGTTTTATCTCGAATCAAAGATAGGAGGCGGTCCACCTCTCAAAAGTGGCTAACTTTATCTCTGTATCTTAGTATTTAGCAATAAAAATCTCGTCTTTCACCATAAAAATCTCACCTTTATTCTACAAAAGCCCTAGATCGTATAAATTTTTTTTCTAAAACCTCAACCTTTCTTGTCGTCACCATCAGGATCTTGCTCTGGTAATAATATGGTACGACCCGGATGTGATTTGGGAGTAAAAATCTGTTTTTATTGATAGTTTTGTGGTTACAAAGGATAGTCTTTTTCGAGAGGAGGACCGTTCTCTTGACCTTTGATTCGTGAGAAAAGGCCATACTCTCCTCAATCTAGGGTTCTAAGTTGATTCTATGGAATTCTTGATTTTAACATGACATATAATAAGATTTTTCGCATATCTGTCCCTTAAAACATGCGGTTTTGCACATTAGTCCCTTAAATATGTGTATTTTCTATCAAGTCTCTCAAATCTTAAAATTTAACCTAAATAGTTATTTTCTCTAATTTTCTGTTAAAATCTAACAAAGAGGGAATATTCTGTTAGATGCTGGTTTGGGCTTAGGGGGCTTTTGGTTGGAGGGGTGTCCGGAAGGTTCACGCCCGCAAAAAAAGAAGAGGTGAGGGCGGAGGTGGCAAACTGACGAGGAGGAGGTGGGAGGTGGTGCCGCCGCCGTCCTAAAAAATGACGGAGAGGAGGCAACGCCGCTGCCGGAGGCGGTGCCGCCGTCGCCCCCCCCAAATTTGACGGGAGGACATCCTTGTCAAATTTTGGGGCGGAGGAGGCGGTGTTGCCGTCTGCCCCGTCCTTGGTAGTTTGCCGCCGTCTCCCCCTCCTCATCGTCGGTTTTTTAGGGGCAGAGGAGACGGCGTCGCCGTCACAAAAATCCAACGAGGAGGCAGGGGAGAAGGATGCGCATCCACCCGCCCCAAACTGAATGAGGGTAATGTTTGTGGTTGATTAATTGTTAATTTGTATATAACTTTTAATTAATTAACTATAATTAGTATTTAATCATTAATTAATCTAAGTTTGGTTACCTCTTCAACAGAATATTGGATGGATGGACTATTTAGGTTAAAGTTTAAGATTTGAGGGACTTGAGAGCAAATACCCATATTTAAGGGACTAATGTTTTAAGTCGGATGTACGAAAATCCCAAAATAATAACACTAGCCCCCACATATATATAGTGAACTGATTTGTCGAGAATTACAAACCCCTGACCCCCTAAATTACCAGTTTACCGCTGATTTCCTCACCTCCAAATCACATCAGTATATAATATGCATTTATGTTTGCCACATCAATTTCTTCCATTTCTTGAGATGGCCAAGAAAATATGATCAATTATTAGAATGTGTTATATTTTTCGAGTTAGTTTGAACTGGCTGACCGAAGATGCACGCCTTACTTGTTGCTATTGTGTGTAGGGGTGATTGACACATTGGTGAATAACCATTCAAAAGCTGATGTTAATGGGGCCTTTTGGTTTTTTTTTGGGGTTAAATTGCTACCAAAACTGTATCGACTATGATGGAGTTTAGGCTGTATGTTGTTTCATTACGATAGGTTTAAGAGAAAAAAATGTTGGATGGTGAATTTTCTTATAAAAAATAATGTGTGTTTCTTTTCTTTCCTTTATTATATGTAGTCTTGCCCTCCTTAGAATTATTTATTATGTAGCCATTTTTTTAAAAAGTAACCAACAAATTTTTTTGAACACCTTCTCACTTGGGGGCATTTCTTTTTATTGCGCTGGCTGTGAATCTCACCTATAGATTCAAATGGGAACACAGTTCAAAGCAACTTTTTACTACCATGTCCTGGTAGACCTGGGGGTTTAGAAAAATAAAATAAAAAACTTGTTGTTGGTAGATTTCTTTGTATTTTATATTCATTACCTAGTTTATATGTGAGTATAATGTGTCACCTTCTCCATCTTTTTAAAATTCTCTTACCACCAAACTCGAACTGCTTGTTGATTACAGGGGGTTGTGTGGCATCATGACGACAGGAAAGATTTTGGCTATTTGCCAGATGGGTGGAGAGTTCATCTCAAACAATGACGGATCCATGTCTTACGCCGGTGGAGATGCACATGCCATCGATATTGAGCGTGACATGACATTTTGTGATTTATTATCAGAGATATCAGATGTGTTCAACTGCAATGCAAGCATTTATACAATCAAATACTTTCTTCCGGGCAACCGCCGAACTCTCATAACAATATCTAACGACAAAGATATAAGGCGCATGGTGGATTTCCATGCAGACTCGGTCACCACGGATGTTTACCTTCTGAAGAAGTCCGAAACTCCAACCCCTACCTCTAACAGGTATTTTCTCTAAGATGTATCTATTTCATATTCCATCGGAGGGCACGTTCAAACTTATCGAACATATGTTTTTGTAGGAGAACGAGGAGTGTGGTAGCAGACTCGGTTCCCACCGATGCCATCATTGCCTCAGAAGAGACTGCGGAGGATGCTAAGCGTATGCGAATAAGCAACGGTTGGGAGAGTATGATCACAGGTGTGGGGCAAGTATTTTCTAGCCCGAGAGTTTTCCGTGATGCACTCCACAAGTATGCAATTGCCAAGGGTTTCATGTACAAATTTATTAAAAACGACGGGCCTCGCATTACAGTGCGTTGCACGGTGAAGGAATGCCCATGGCGCATATATGCATCCAAGACTTCGGATAAGCAGGAGCTTATCATCAAGAAGATGAATGACAATCATACATGTGGAAGAGAGAGCAGCAGGGAACGCAATAGGTTAGCAACACAGAGTTGGATTGCCAGCGTTATAAAAGAAAAGTTGCGTGAAACTCCAAATTACAGACCAAGGGACATTGCGAAAGATCTCGAGCAGGAGTACGGGCTTAGTCTTAGTTACCATCGAGCATGGCGAGGAAAGTCCATTGCGGAGAAAGAACTTCATGGTTCGCATGAAGAGGCATCAAATCAGTTGCCTTGGTTTTGTGAGAAAATAATGGAGACCAACCCAGGAAGTTATGCTGTATTTGAAGAGACGGAAGATTCAAGACTAGGCCGGCTTTTTGTATCCTTCCATGCTTCGATCAATGGTTTTGAGCATGGCTGCCGCCCCCTTCTTTTTCTGGACTGCATCTCTCTTAAAGCCGCGAAACAATGGAAGCTGCTGGCTGCTACTGGAGTTGACGGTGAGAATGACGTTTTCCCAGTTGCATTCGCTGTTGTTGAAAATGAGACCGAGGACAATTGGCATTGGTTTTTGCTACAAATGAAATCGGCTTTGCCCATGTCTCGGCCTGTAACATTTGTAGCGAAAAGGCAGAATGGTTTGGAGGAGGCTGTCTTCCAACTGTTCCCAGGATGCAGCTATGGATATTGTGTGAATAGCCTCATTGAGGAGTTCAGGAATGAGTTGGAGGATTCATGGACGCAGGAGCTGAAGGATACATCGGTTGAAGATTTTGCAAGTGCTGTGTACGCTTGCAAGGCTGATGAGTTTAATGCATGCGTTGACAGAGTAAAGGCCGAATCAAAAGAAATTGCAGAATGGGTTTTGTCTTCCAAGCCCGAATGCTGGTCAAATGCCTTCTTCAAAGGGGTGAGGTATGGCCGCTATTCATCCGAAGCCGCAGAAACCTTCAATTCTTGGATATCTATGAGGAACGAACCATCGGTAGTACAAGCAGTGGATATAATCAGGTGTAAGATAATGGAGATGATATATACTCGGCGGGAGAATTCAAACACATGGATGGATGTTCTCACACCATCCGTGAGTCACAAGGTTCAAGAAGAATTGATGAGGGCTCGAACCCTAGAAGTGATTTGCTCGACGGACAGTGTTTTTGAAGTTCGGGATGAGGATATAACCAACGTCGTTAACATTGAGACGTGGGAGTGCACATGCCGGAGGTGGCAGGTAATTGGTTTGCCGTGCATGCATGCTCTTGCGGTGGTTGAGCGCACTGACGGGTGTGCTTCTGACTTTTGCTCCAAATACTTCACAACGCAATGCTACCGTGCAGCTTATGCTTTGTCCATCAACCCGATAGCGGATCCAGTAAATACGATGGCTGCATATCCTGTTCGTGCACGCAGGGGTCCTGGCCGACCCAAACTGAAGCCGGCTGAGCCTTTGTTGAAAGCTAAAAGAGCAGTCAGGTGTAGCAAGTGCAGGGAGTATGGGCACTATAAGCAAACTTGCAAAGCGTTTGTTTAGTCGCATAATCCATTTTCTTTTTTAAGTGTAGGGTTTTCATTTTCCCGTTATTTTGTAAATAACCTGTACCCTAATTGGTGTTGGCGTCGAATTCGAATGCTCTTTTCTTTCGATATCTAACGAGTTCATTGAGTCGTAACCCAAGTGAGTGATGGTGATTGAAGATCCTCTCAAACTGCTCCAGGGTTCCAAGCCATCCGTCGAGGTAATTGTAGTGAGAATATGGCATGTTATGCCTGTTGTGTAGGCTTAGAACTGAGATTTTAGGTTGAATGTATGTTATTGCGACTTATTCGCAAGTGTAACATTAACGGATACATTTGGTTCCCAGAATTTAGTAATAAAATTAACTGCAATCTTGTTCTTGCATTTATTACATATGTTTTACATTCTGTTGAAAAATGATGCCTGAGGACGCCTTGGTGTTGTGCATTACAGCTTTTATTTTTTCGCAGAACAATAAAGCCCCCCAGTGAAATGTTATTTCAGTTTCAGTTTAGCTATGTGTTCTTATTTTTGTTCTGCTTGATGTGGTATGCAGAGTTCTTCACTTGCGTCATTGAAATATCGAATCATTTGGAGCCTTTGTTTTGCAAACTTGTTATTTCCTGCAAATTGTAATCTTGAAACTGACAGGATAAATGGTTCCATAAAGAAGATTTCGACTTCTGTTCTCAGACAATGTGAGATTGAAATCTGCAATCATACAAATCTGTTTGAAAGAAATGATCTGTATTTGTCTTAAATGATGCACAGAGATAGTTGTTTATTGGACAAATGCTGCTTCTTTAACAATTTCATGAGTTAAGTAATAATATACTGCATGATTTGCAGATATGTACATTTCACATGACCAGAACAAATTCTACTCTTCCATCTGACTGCTTATCATTGTAAAACTGGGAGCAAACAGATTATTTCTTCCACTGTGGCAACCGCTGAACAACAACCTGAACGAAAGATTAAAGGATATTTGATCAATACTGAATCAAGAGTAAACTTAAAATGACATTGATGTATTGATCACAGAAATACTTCAGGAAATATAATTTTTAGACAAATATCATGAGATATTGCCATACTGGCTTTGGACAAAATATTTGGATGCATCCTATCAACAAACGGCTTTTAATTTAAGCCTCTCAGAGGGCAAGGGAAAAAAGAGATGGAAAAAATATGCTGAGACTGTATCTAGAGCTAAAGTCACACCATGCATTTGGTTGAACAATCTAATGTCCTAGCAACAATTATAAGCCAGACCATTGCAATTGAGAATCTGCACCAGTTGTCATGACCCAAAACATTCAGATGGTCTTTAAAAGTACTCAACAAGGAGTTCAACTAGAACTCTGTGTAGCCTTAGAAAGACCTGCCTAGCAAATTTTCACCAGGCAGATGAAGTATGTTGCATTAATGGCAGCTTGACCTCAGGCTGCCAGGCCAAGCCAAACTCACAAATGACACTAGGGCCATGTTTTCTGTCTGCTAGGTCTGTTAGGTCCAAGACCCGAGCGAAGCCAAGTTGGCAAGTGCAGTATTACATAGATTTCCATTGTACATGTACTGGTCAAAATAGGGAAGAATGTTAGCGAACACATGGTCCAAGTTATACAATGAGGATATGAACTTCCATCATTATATGATTCACCTGCTTAAAAAAGCAGTAAGGAAATTAACGCATTGTTAAGTTGTCAGTGGGTGGAAATGAACCGATGCAAGTTATTTTTGATCAAATTCATGCATATCGATCCCTGAGAGAACTAGTGGGGGCACACTTTGTTTATATACCGCCATCACATACTGTAAGCCCCTTCCCTCTGAGTTCTCCACCTGCATCTCAGCGTTATTAAGCATGACGAAAGGGAGGAGTTATGACGAGAGATCTAAGGTAATTGAGAGATTCAATCTCCTAATTGAAGCCAAAGCCTTCCAATATTGATATCGATTTTGCTGGATGTCTTTTTTCTTGGTTTCTCGTTTCCAGAATACCAACACGCATGCCCACATGCACATTCACACAAATGGAACCTCAGAGGAAATACCCTCCTTCTTTATTATCTATTAGCCTTAGAGGAAGTTAGTTGTTTTATTATTCATTTATTTAGGATTGCTCTTACCCTTGGATTAAATTACCATGAGCTTTTTTTAAAACTTTATCTTCCTCAATGCAATTTTTGGTTGGAAATGCTATTAGGATTTCACCTTTAAAAGGTATATTGTTCTAAATGTATGAAAAGTGGTATATAGTTTGATGGTTGTCACTATGAAACATAAACATCGTACTGTAATTTAAACCTTGAAAACAATAAAACAGTGGACCCGTTTTACACCCAAGCACTTGCTGAGGTTACCTTGGTGCCAACTTTTCGTATGCAATTTGAGATTTCCAATTACGGGAAGGTATACTTTTCTTGGGGTTATCTCCAACCATTGTAGTATACCTAATGAAATATAAATACGTGCATTTCTAAAATAGATCCATCTCAGGGCCAAATTCTTTTAGGCTTCAATGCATCCCTAATCAACGTCATCTGTTGTCCTCATCCTTCGCATATAACATGGACAGATAATTCAAGTTTAAAGTCACACTTGATCTAGTTGAACCCATCACCCTTGGGAAACCATTATTATCTGTATGAAAATAGTAATCCATTGGGATAATAGCAAAGAGTGACTTGGTTAGGGTGGATGATGTAAGCTACCACAGGTCATGCTATTTTTTATTCTTTTTCTTGGGTGGTTAAAAGAGAGATTTTTTGCTAGCAATAACTTGTCTAGTTGCATAAGAGGAACTTGTGGTTGTAGGCACTCTAGTTGTGGTGGGAGAGATGCCACAAACTCATAGCCACCTTCAAAGTGTTAAGATCATATTTTCTCCCATATGTATAAACTATAAAGGGTGGGAAACATACATTTCTCAGTAAGGCCCTGTTTGGTAAAGAAGTTTTCCAAACTGTAATTTATCTAAAGTTGTAGCTAGAGGTTTGCAATCAATAGTTTGCATACCAAGTCTAGTTTTCTAAACTGAAGTTTCTTTAAATTTGGGTACCATTTGGATGCAAATGGAAGCACATTCTTCTCTGTCAGGTTTGGAGTTTAGAAATATCCAATCGAGTTGGATTTTTTCTGAACCGGTGTTAAGGCTAACTTTAAGATGTTGCTAAATATAGTTTATGGAAATTTAAAGATTAGCCAAACACACCGCAGTTTAGTCTTTTGAAGTCAAGGGACTAAGCTCTAGAACACTGCAGTTTATAAACCTTATCGTCCAAGCCATGCATGCCTTAAATAGCAAGAAGTTAAAATATGAGCAAACGTAATATATGAGCATGCTTCTCGATTGTTGTTCAACCTAGCTAGC
The DNA here is from genome assembly GCA_030789695.1 of Scilla litardierei. Lineage (NCBI taxonomy): Eukaryota > Viridiplantae > Streptophyta > Magnoliopsida > Asparagales > Asparagaceae > Scilla > Scilla litardierei. The sequence goes on along the minus strand of CM061134.1, from coordinate 221,009,824 downwards.
ATCCATCAGCCTAAGCAATCAGTTATTCTGGTGATTGTTCTCGGATGTTCTGGTGATTGTTTCAGCACTGCTTCATTTGTCAAAAGCCTCAAAACCCAAGAAGCAACAACTTAAGAACATCATGAATTATTTTGACGGGCTCTAACTAGATATGGTTCGTTGAAATATTCTTTCGTGCTGCTAGCTCAAAGATGTGTGGTGGTTGACTTCGACAAACGATTGGATGGTCATGGATCAAGAGGTGACCAATTCACATTAAGCCCCACCTTAAGCCCCACCTGAACAAAAGCTAACTCTTAATGCTGGAAAACTGAAGGAAATATATAGTAAATTCAGGTTAACCTTGTCAAAATCGAAGAAGGTAAACCTTCTTCTATCCTGACACTTTCTTACCAGGCATTCAGATGTGTTCTTTGTTTACTTTCTTGAAAAATAAAATGGTAACTATAGTTATTTCGTATCAAGCACGTGATTAGTTACTGAAACTTTAGTTTTATTCTTTCAATTGTACAGTCTTGACCTTCTTTTACTGTATATAATAAAGAAAATCATGTGTCTATTAGGATCAAATTAGGATAGGGTGTACTTGGCTATTGAGGCATCCTGTTGCATTCAAATCAATTACAAAAATGGAAACCATGTTTCCCCCAAAGAACATATGTTAGAAACATTATCAACATACATGACCCTGCATTCTCTGGACTGAAAATGATGAAACCACCAAGTTTCATGATCCAAAACATTAAATTGCCCAAATTTAAATATACGAGAATATCACAACCTATGTTTTGTATGCATGGATATGGAAATATGAATGTGTTTGAATCACACCCAACGGTGCTGAATTACAAAGTTATGGGTGATCGACTTACTAATCCATGTATTGGTTGAAGGCATTGAAAGCACTTGATTTTTAAATTTCTAGCATTTTGTAGTTCTTCTTCTGAAATCTTTATGTTTTTTGCCCAATTTCAGTAGCATGAGAAGAAATCACACTAGCAAAATCAACGCAAACAAAGAAACACTGTTACCTTGCCGGCATTTTCTTTATTTCCGACAATAGTTTGACAGGCAAGCCTCCATGATTCCGGTTTCTGCATTGGATAATCATTCAAAATTTCAAAGTCATATTTTCGAACCGAGACATATTCATTCAAGTTATTAAAAATCGATGAAATATAATGGCAAAAACGTGACATGCCTTCTTCAAATATCGTTTCTCAGTATCTGTTCTTTCGTTCAAGAGATCCTTGCCATCAATAATCTGTAGCAAACAACAACAACATGTCAATTTTTCTACCAAATTCTACTGATTAATGCTTCAGTGCTAAAATCAATAAAATTTCGTTGCAATTTGTTCAAAATGCACCTCCACAATGCATGTACCGCAGCTTCCGCCGCCTCCGCAGTTCATAACCTTCCCCTAAACACAGAATTACACATCATACGTCAAAATGCATTATAAAAATTCGAATTTTTTCTCCAAGTAGACATCAAGAATCAAAATGGGTCATTTACATATGGTGCATAGAGCTCAATTTTATTATCCAGCATGATATTTCGAAGCAGCTTCTCTCCGCTGATCGCTGCGGCCTTGTCGATTGGATAAGCCCCATCTGCTCCTGGCTTTGGCTGAACAAAACAAATAATTTTAAAACGAATTAATTTTTAAAATAAAAATATGATAATTGGAAATGTGAGTGCTGTAGCTACCCCAATGAACTCGAGCTCGATTCGGGGATTTTCAGTCTCTCCTGACGAAGAAGAAGGATTGGAACTGCAACGGCTAATCGATAGGCTGCTGCGTCTGCTACTTCTGTGTTGATTGATCCTGAGTTTGGTAACTGAAGAGGGAGAAGGTGATAGGGAGAGAAAGCTCGCGGCTGCCATTTTTCCTTTTCCCCCTCCCTAATTAGTGGGTTGTTTTAGGATTGGGTGTTTATTTTCCAACCAATTTGGATTGAATTTACCCTTTTTGGTGATGGAGAGAGCGAGGAGTGCAAAGTGTTTGTTAGAATGTCGCAGAGAGAGAAGTTCTGGAAATTTCCCCGTCGTCGTCCGTTTTTTGGGCGGATGGTGAACCTGTGGTCCGCATCTTGACGCGCGCACATAGACGAAGGGACGATATATCAAAAAGGGGAAATTCTATACGTACAACTATTATTTTTTGCTTTACTCACATAAGAGATTTTTGAAAATTCACCTTGTCATCTAACACGCACACCACTATAACAACATACTCTTCTTCTCTTTTTTTTCTCTCTCTCTAACACCTAATACAGTCCCTAACCTTCATCTTGTGACGTCGTTGGCAATCTTTGTCGGCTTTCCCTCTCCTCTTTGGAGGCGTGTAGATAATTAACATTTTTTTGGTAAAAAAAAATGAAGATGGTGGAGGATGATGAAGAGAATGAAAAAGACGAATATAAAAAAGATGAAGATGATGATGAAGCAGAGGAGGAGGAGGCAACGACGACGACGATAAGATAACAATGATGATGTAACAGTAGGGTTGTATTAGGGTGCATTGAAATGCAAAAATTGATGGATATTATGGATTTGATGAAATGAAAGAACGTGAATAACATGACAGAAATTTAATGAAAATGACAAGGCGACGACAAAAAGAGAAGAGAGAAAATGAGTGACACACCGACAACCGATAGCGCTATTGCGAGGGAGATTGGTACGATCAGAGAGGAAGATAATAAGAGAAGAAGGATAGTTTAGGGACATGTGTGTATAAAGTTAAAAAAATGAACGTGTGTAAAGTAAATGTTAAAAGTTAAAACATTTTAGGTGCGTGTAATGTGGTATGTGTGCAAAGAAAGATGGTCGTGCGTATAGAATTACCACGCTCGGTCCTTCTACCGGGAATTCAAATGTCACTGTACAGTCTGTACTCCGCCGCGGATCGAGAAGATCGTTTATTTGGTAGAAATCAAAATTTAGTTGAAATACAAAAGAAGAAAAAACCAAAATTCTTTTTGTCGATATAGTTAGGAACCATTGGATTTTGCTGGAGCCCTAGCTATTGAGAACCCTAGATCTAGCAAAGATGGCTGGAACCCTAACGGGCATCCAAGATCACCTGAAGCTCGCTAGGGAGTACGCAATGGAGGGTCTCTACGACACCTCCATCATCTTCTTCGACGGAGCCATCGCTCAGATCAACAAGTAAGTCGCCATCCATCCCCTCTCATTGCGAGCTTTAAGATTCAACTGTAGTTCGAATCAGATCTCTTTTTAGCTCATGTGTTCAGATCTTATGTTAAAATTTCTTCTTGTTGTCAGTTTGTTGAATTATTTTGATTTAGTAGATGAAATTGGGATCAAAACCGCAAAGCTAACTTGCTCGTGTAGATTTTTGGTTGAAAATTTGCATAGATTTTGGTTGGTGACGTGCTTGTGTTCGGATCTTTGTTTTTGATGAACTTTGATGAACTAGAATGCTTTAATTTTGACTTCACTCAAACAACTTCAGCATTTCTAAAGTGCATTACACTGAACTAACAGTGCGTTTCTTGATAGCAAGGATGTTCTCATTGATGTTTGGTTGTTGCTTGACATGAAAGCCCTAACAATCTCTTGACTCTAAGTAGAAATGCAGCGTAAAAACGCGAGTGCTAAACAAGTCAGGTCGTATGAATCTTGTGTACAAAGGAAAATGACAGCTAATAGTTAGTCCTTAAGCGGGAGATCTAAGCTAAAGATGTTTGCTGGTCCACTGATAGAAATTTTACATGTAAATTGCCAGTTTGTTTTGCGAGAATACGTAAATGATTTCATATCTAATCTCATTGGAAATCGTTGTTCTGTTCTATCCTGTTGGAGTAGCGTGCAATCTTCATTTGATGATCATCTTGTTGGATCAATCTTTCTCTTCCTTGTAGCGAAGAATTTGAAGTAAAAGTTACAAACTCCCAGGATAAATTCTGATCTTCTGTTTTCTGAATGTTTATTTACTGCTGCTGCTTATGTACATATTATTGTATGTTTGTACTTAGGCATCTGACTACTCTAGATGATGCCATGATTCGTTCAAAATGGTTGAATTGCAAAAAGGCCATCTCCGAGGAAGTAGAAATAGTGAAACAATTGGATGCTGAAATGAGGGCTTTTAAGGAAATCCCAGGGAGCAGGCGTTCGTCTTCACCTCCTATTCGCACAAATTCTTTTGTTTTCCAACCATTGGATGAATATCCTACATCATCGGGTGGCCCATTGGAGGATCCTGATGTTTGGAGACCACCAAGCCGAGATACTCAGAACAGAAGATCCACGAAAGCTGGTCAAGCAGGCTCAAGAAGGTCCGCTCAGGATGCAACTTGGGCCAGAGGTTCATCTAAGGCAGGGGCAGCAGCTCGTGGGGCAACAAAATCTAGTGCAAGTAAAGGAAGCTCAAGTGTCAGATCATCAACTGCTTCTGCGGTGGGAGGAAAGAAAGGGAAATCAAGTTCTAACAAGGCAGATTCACAGGTAACTGGTTCCAAAATTGATATCATTTTTTGATACCATGCCCAACCAAGCGTATTGACATGAGTAAGCTAAACAGTAAATACTTTCATTGTGAGTATAATAGTTTTTTTGGTAACATGTGTGTACTAAGACACATACGAAGTTGAATAACCGTCTACTTCAGCGTGTTGTCAGATTGAAGCCAGGATACTAATTTTCAACAAAGTCAGGATAACTTTTTTACCGTTGCTGATTTTCTTATGTTACTTGTAGAATGGTGACACGGATGATGGAAAATCAAAGAAGGGGCAGTACGAAGGACCTGATGCAGATTTGGCTGCAATGCTGGAAAGGGATGTCTTGGAGACCAGCCCCGGTGTCAGGTGGGATGATGTTGCAGGACTCAATGAAGCAAAAAGACTCTTAGAAGAAGCTGTTGTTCTCCCTCTGTGGATGCCTGAATATTTTCAGGTACACATTGATTTTGAATTGTCCATGGTTAGCTGCTTTCCTATTGGCGGCTAAGAGCTTCTGAGTTTCACCCGCGTCACAGTTTTTGGAATGGTTTATTTGGTACTACTTATTGAGAAGACATCCGATCACTATTATTCAGCAGTGTATTGCAATGGCAAATTTTGCAGAGAGGATCCTACCTTATCCATGTGCACAAAAAACATCCTTGCAAGTGGATGCTATAGAAATATATACCTGAAATTTGCAGGATGTATTATATATATACTTAGGTGAATATCAGTAAGCTACAATCTCTTGCCAATAGCCTAGTTGGATGGTTCATAGCTAACTAGTAAACATGATGAAATTTGTCATAATGTTCATGAATGTGTACATAGTAAATACATTGATCTTGAATAGTGTACCACAAAGCATGCATTACTATTATTATTTTGATGTTGCAAATAACAGTGTTAAACCGCTGGTGTTGGTTGAACATCAAATGCTCTCTCATTTGTAGCCCTTTTGAATTTTTCCTTGAAATGAACAATGGTGTCCTATTCCATCAACTACCATGCCGTCAGGTTCTTATACTTCTTCCTTTTTAAATCCTTTTTTCCCTAAAATTTTTTTTCCCTTGCGCTGTTTTTTTTTTGTTTTTTTTTTTTTTTTTTTGGGGGGGGGGGGGGGGGGGGGGGGGGTGCGGGTGCATTCAGATGCATAAGACAATGTTAATTTAGATTTTGCAGAGAAACTGAACTTGAAGCTAGAAGCTCATACATCGGTTTACCATTCTGGTAGCTCAAGGTGCCTGAGACCCGGACCTTTAGAATCATTTTGAAAATTAGAACACGTTGTTGCCCTTCTGTTGCAACTTTCTTGATTCATAATTTTCCTGAAGTTACCTACAATTCTCTTCTGCAAATACCTAGGCATGTATCTTATTCCATGTTATTACTTTGTTACTGATGTGAATTGGAATCGAGGATTTAAGGTTTTTTTCTTTGCCTTCAGTCACATTCAGTTGCATGCTAAAATGTCTTTGCTGATGTTTAGTTTTAAGTGGAAATCAATGTTATATGTTCTTACTTCATGCTTTTGCACATTAGGTGTTTTCCATCTTTATGTTTATAAGTTCATTTCCTAACCATCCTCTTTTGTAAACATATTGTGCCCCTTGAATTTGTGCATACAATATTGACAGCTGTTTTATCCCTGGTTAGAGAATGAAGGGAAACTTTTCACTAACTTATGCACAAAGTTCCTTGGATGCCAGACAGCAAATCACAGACAATCACATTTGATTTATCTAAGTGTCATGTTGATCTAATTAAACTGTAAATGGTAGTCAAAACCATGACAATGGTGTATGTATGTTCAGGGAATTCGTCGGCCTTGGAAAGGTGTTCTTATGTTTGGTCCACCTGGAACTGGAAAGACACTTCTGGCTAAGGCTGTAGCTACTGAATGCGGAACTACCTTCTTCAATGTTTCTTCAGCTACATTGGCTTCGAAATGGCGTGGGGAGAGTGAACGCATGGTTCGATGTCTGTTTGATCTTGCAAGAGCTTATGCTCCAAGTACCATATTCATCGATGAAATTGATTCTCTCTGCAATTCTCGAGGGTACATATATATACTGGAAAACTGTGTAATTTTTTCTCCATTTTTGACCATATAGATGTTTCTATCATGGGCAACCTTGTTATCCTTCCTTTCTACCTACTTCTTCTTTTAACTAAGGTTTATGCTTTCAATTGCAACCTTACTCTTTTCTTTCCTTGCATCTGCCCTTTCTTTTTCTTTTTATTACTTGCACCTGCATCTTTTGTGGTCTGGGAACTAATATGTGATTGGAGGTTCTCTAACGACCTATGAAACAAATTTCTGCAGAGCTTCAGGAGAGCACGAATCATCCAGAAGGGTGAAGTCTGAGCTACTAGTACAGGTAGATGGTGTCAACAACAGCACCACTGGTGAAGATGGAGGGAGAAAAATAGTTATGGTCTTGGCAGCTACTAACTTTCCATGGGATATTGACGAGGCTCTTAGGTTCATATCATTTTTACTTTTTTGAAGCTGAAAACATTGACAAGCATTTGTCATTTAATGTAGCAAATTCTTTGGCAATCAATTTCTCTTGGCCGTTTTAAGTGGCATTCATAAAGTTTCTGCGGCATTTTGTTTCCCCTGATGGTGGTTGCTTTCTATCTTTAATTGCAGGAGGAGGTTGGAAAAGAGAATATATATACCTCTCCCCAATTTTGAGAGTCGCAAGGAACTTATCAAAATCAATTTAAGAACCGTGGAGGTATTTCTTGTAACTGGATATAGGTGCATTCCATTTATTTAGATGCTATTCTGCAGATCAAAAGCTTCTATTGTGCTTATCATTCAAGAAATTGCTGATGGTCACTATTAATAATATCTCTAACCATTTATGGAGTGTTTGTTTCTCAAATTTAATACTACTTCCGCTCAATCTCAATCCATGACTCACGTTGTTCAGTTAAATCTAGAATAACCAAGTTTGTCTCGACTCTTGAATATGAAACAACCACTTACGCATTGGTTCCCATTGGTCAACTTTTCTCAATCGCTGCTAGTGGAGGTTTTAAATTGCCCCACATAAGGAATCTGAAGGAACTATTTGTTATTGATTCGGTGCTTATAGAATACAAATGCATTGGAAATTTTTATAAATAGGTATTTTTTGCAAGTTGCAACTTTTGAATCTATTTGTTCTTCATAACGCAACTAGATAGGGCAAGAAAATTGTGTATGTCTATTCCAGAAAGTTTGAGGGGGATCATGCAACTAAATATGTTGAAGCCCGTCTGTTTGGCAGCCTGGCTGCATAAGTGAGACAAAGAATGGGATGTATTGCGTACCATATTCGTAAATGGTTATTGTCCTGTTTTTATGTTCTTCAGTACTTCCAGAGAGTTGATTTCAGGTTAATATTTGGTCCATTTCCCAGCAAAATTTTCTATGGGCACACACCTTTTGTAGTAGCTAACCGACAAGTTTGAAAAATAAATTCCAGTAATTGAAGCTTGGGACATCGATAGGAAAGTTATCAGCCCAGTTATGTTATGAATTTGAGACATCGATAACAATGTTACATTTATGTGGATCCACATTCAATTGTGATTTATTTTAGCTAGCAGTTTATTCGAAGCCGATGATTCTCAAAGTTCTTAACCTTTTCCAAGGATTGTACACAATCACCTTGCATTGACGAAATTGGTATTTGAGATGTCGTGAGATTTTGTTTCTTTTTTAATGCATCTCATCCTTTTTGTATGTTATGGTCAGGTTGCCCAAGATGTGAATATTGACGACGTAGCCCGTAGAACGGAGGGCTACAGTGGAGACGATCTTACGAACGTCTGTCGAGATGCTTCCTTGAACGGCATGAGGCGCAAGATCGCGGGCAAGACGAGGGATGAGATCAAGAACATGCCAAAGGACGAGATCTCAAATGACCCTATCGCAATGTGCGACTTTGAAGAAGCTCTAAGCAAGGTCCAGAGAAGTGTTTCTCCTTCCGATATCGAACGCCATGAGAAGTGGTTTCAAGAATTTGGATCAGCTTAAAAGACAGTATGAGAACATGCAATGTAAATGTGTGGATGTTGGCAAGAATCTGTGAGCTACCTTGTTGTAATGTAAACCATACGGAAAAAGGCTTTTTAACCAAAATTATTTTTATCCGAATGTATTATTTTGGAACTATGGGCGTCGGCTGAGAATTTAATTTCTAATATGCATTAGTCTAACACATATTTTTTGTTCGCTTTTGATATTAGTTTTTATCAAATTGCTGGTTAAAAATGATATTGTTAGTGTTTCCTAGTTGCTGACTGAAACTCAGCGTTGCTTCCATCAGCCATCTTTTTGTTACCTTGTCTAGTAATTCCCATTGCTTCTTTTTTGGACTAAAACACAGCCAGCTTAAAGCCCACACTCATTGTCTTCTGTTTGGCGAAACTTGCCTGGCCTTGCCCTGATCTACACATTTTTGTCCTAATGGGCACCTGAGCCAAAGTAACATTCTGTAAATTTTGTTAGTTCTAAATACACAGAGAATTTTTGATTGAATGACCAAGCACACATTTCCCTAATTTACAATGTAGTTTTGCTTTCTTGATTGTAATTATTGGGCGCAGTGCAGGTGGTGATTTGCCTCATATGGAAACTTTATATGCGTTGTTTTGATTTGGTGTTGTGGGCTGAGGGCTCAAACATGATGGGCAAAAAGCATTGGATGTGTTGATGGAGCTATCAAGCCCCTGCCTGTCATCATTTGAGAAATATTCCCCATGTTCTTTGAGGAAGCTTGATGGCCTCCTTGAATTTTTTGGTGTTGGCATCTTTCTCTTTGAGATTTGTTTATGGGGGTGCAAAGCAAAACTTGTAGGATATCAGCATCAAGAGCTGGAATCAAATTAGCTCTCAGCCTCTTCTAACATATGAAAGCTAGGTTAAATTGCATTTTTTATTGATAAAACCATCCTAGAGGTAATTATGGAAATAATAAAAACCCTCTTGTTTAATAAAAATGTTTTTAATAATTTGAAAAATCCAGGGGTTAAATATTTTTAATCAAAAAAAAATTAGTTAATACCGCTGCACCATAATAATATTAATTGCTTCAAGCAAGCATGTGGACAACAGTCAACATCACAATCTTGAGAAGATGACTAAATGCACCTCAAACTTGAGCTGCATTCAATTATTAGTTTCTATTTTTGGAAAAAGAACAAGAGAGAGGTGTTGGTAAATCAATCGATTTGATTTTGTTTTCAAAAATAGAAACTAATTACATGCAATTCAAGTTTGAGGTGCATTTAGCAATTCTCCTTGAGAAAACCAAAAAGAAAAGTTAGAAAATTTGAAAAAAAAAAACCTCGGGGAAATGTACCCTGCGAGTCTTGCACATGGAAAGTTGTTTCACTATACATACAAGATGGTAGATTTGCATAGCAATTTCTTTGTTTTTGTGTTAAGAAAAATTAATACCTGCTTAGAGGGACCACAGACACAAAAATCTTGGATCTATGGACGTAGATCGTGTTTAATGAATCCTTTGGCTTATGGGTAAGAAAAAAGATAATCTACTAATATCTCTTTTCTATGCTAATACACAACGAAAGTTGCATGTACAAGACTCACTCCGTAATGAGCAGCATCGCTCACCCCCTTTGTATTCTCTCTATAAAAATCGTTGGCTTTCTCTTGCTCCCTCGCTCGAACAAAAAGAAGCTGGAAAGGATTCAAAAACCTTAACTTTTGCTTTTCAAACCCTTCACCTCAGACAAAAAGAGACCCTTCACTAGTTTTCCTTTCATCCTTCTCGGAATCCGAGCTTTCTTTCTCTCTCTATATCTCTTCTTCTTGCAATGAGGAGGAAGATGTTTATAAAAGAGAGAAGGAAAGAGGGGCGCTTTTAATAATGGCGGTTGCTACGATGGGCGGAGATGAGAAGAACCCAACATTTCATGATTTCTTGGGGATGAGCTCTGATGATGGGGAAATGAAGACCGATGCATCTGTTGGTCTCCCTTCAGGTGAGCATTTTTGAGTTGCTTAAATTTTGGATCTGGGATCTCTTTAGTTTTGCTTTTCTATTTTTTGGTTATTTGGAATTGGATCCTTTTTGGTTCAAAGGGTTAAAAAAAGGAGCAATCTTGATTATGCTGATTTTGGTGGGATCATATGTTAGCCTATCTGGGTCTCATCATTTGCTCCCTAATGCTCAATTTGGGCGCTCTTTATATAAATATGTTTTGTTCATTTCGAAAAAAATTGTCATCTGAAGCTTATGCATGAATGGATAAGTTGGGATTTTGCTTATAGAATCTTGTTTTTTGTTTTTCTATTGCGTTTTGTTAGGATAAGAAACTGCTAAAGTGTAAATTTGATTTTTCTTAAAATTGTTTTACGTCGTCATATATAATTCAAAATATTGCTTTTCTTAAAATTGTTTTCTGTTAGTTTTTCAACTTTTTCCCCTTACCTTTATAATGCATGTTGTTTTTATTTATTTATTTTCGTGCGGATATTCTTTTAGTGCAGATAATTGTTTTTTTGAATGAAAACGTTTGTTTCTTAATTTGTAGAATATGTACAACATTAGATGGGAATTGCTGTGCTGACGTACCTTTTTTGCTCAGTTCACAGACGACCTGATTTTTCACATACCTTAAATTTTGAAAATTGCTCACTTCAGAAACCCATTTCCGAAAAAGCCCTTTGGCCTGATAGTCTCATCTCAGGACCCTCTCATCTCAGCTTACATGCGACTTAATTAGGAGCTCAGGGGATAGTTAACAACTAATTAGGATATTAGGAGATTAATTGGTATATGTACAGAGCAAAGAGTTCTGTTCGAAACTGGGGGATGGGGCGGGGGGAGCGGGGATAGGAGTAGGTGGGGAGGGGAGTGGTGGACTATGGGAGGGGGTTGTGGAGGAGGCGGGGAGGGGGAGGCGGAGGCGGATTGAGGGGATGGGGCTGGGGAGCAGGAGGGGGATGTAAAGGAGGGGGGTGTTTTTTTTTTTTTTTGGGGGGGGGGGGGGGGGCTGGGGAGCGGGGGGGGGGGGGGGGGGGGGGGGGGGGTGAAAGTTGGCTCGATTGAGGCGATGTAGAAGTATTAAAGATATGCAAATGCGCTATCTTTTGCAGAGCTAGCTCGTTTGTGACTCTGCACAAGGCAGATACGTGTATTCCGAGCTAATGGACTTCTTCAAGCATGGATTCTCAGGTCGGAGGATAGTCGGTTCATATCTCAGCGACTCTACAGTTCAAGCTTCGGATAGCTCGTTGTTGGATCATGTGGATGACAAACAACACTAGAAGGATGGGTTGAATAGTGTTGTATGAATAAAACTTTTTCGCAAATTAACAACACAAAGAATAACTTCCCTTCCAATGTTGCCTAAGGAACCAAGTAGAGTGATCTACGCTTGGTCCTTAATCAACACGATGATCTCCAAATTAATATGCGACGATATATTAACAATTAAGATCAAAAGAGTAACAACATTAAAATAGATCTCACATCGGAATGAAATAAATGCTTGCGATTAATGAGCAAAAATAGATTAACACGTGTTTGCAAATGATATAACTTAAACAATAAATAAGTGAGCGTAAAGTAAATGACACTATACAATCACAGAAAATTCACACAGAGAGACAAGCGATTTTATCCTGGTTCCCCCCGGGTACGTCCAGTCTCTGATCGTCACAGATCGAGATTAAATCCACTATTGCTCTAGCAATACAATTACCTAGCTTCACTCGTTAGGATTTCCAACGACCTAGTTTCACCACTAGGATTTTCAACCACCTAGTCTCAACTCGGATTTACAACAACACCACATAGCCTTAGCTAGGATTTCCAACATCCTTATCTCCAAGGGACTCAAAGTAAGATAAAAATCCAATTCACCACAATAAATTAGTAGAAATTGGTTTTACACCCAATAATTCTATAGCCAAGAAGAATGTGCAATTGTGCTCTATGTGGCTAAAGAATTAATCTTTCTGTGATCATACAAAGAATATTAGTTGATTTAATGTGATCAATAAATGTTGTTGCTTTAAAATCCTTTTAAGAATATTCAAAAAAATGAAGTAGAAAGGATTTGAAAAACAACTTGTAATGGCCAAATAAAAAGATCTCAAAAGAAGATAGAAAATTACGCACACGATTAAGATCAGAATTTAAAACAGTTTGGCTATAAAAACTTAAGAGAGAGAGGAGAACTTGAATGCTTTGAGAGAATTTGAATTTTGCTCAAGAATCATTGGTATAGAAAATGGTCTCAATGGCTCTCTATTTATATGGCTAAAATGAATTCAAATCATTTCAAAAACGTTTGACTTTTGCCCCAAACAGCTATAAAATAGTTTTAATGAATCTGGCCGTCGACGGCTGGTAGTCGACTTCCAACTTTCGTAGTCGATTCCCGGAGCAATTTCTGAGAAAATCTGCTACAGTTAGTAGTTGACTCCCAAGTTTGGTAGTCAACTCGCAGAGCAGTTTTCTGAGAAAATCTGCTACTGAAAGGCAGTCACCTCTTGGGTGTTTGGAGGTTGACTCCTTGAAAAATGATTTTCTCAAGAAGTTTTGCTCTCATATCATTGAAAATAAGTTTATATAATAGTAACATTAATTCAAAACTATTTTCAAAAATTCTTTTTGTGTGTTTGCATATTCTTTCTTGGCTTTGACATAATCCCAAGAAAGATGAAAAACAACACACACACTAGTTACTATAAAGAACTTGAAGCCATGGATGAGTTTGAGCTTGTTGCATATGCTTCACTGAATTTGAGCTCCTCTTTGGCTTGAGCTTGAGCACAGTCTTTGAGCTTCATCTTCGAGCTCCTCTTGTGCTTAAGTCTAAAGCTTCAGAATGTAGACGTGGAATGTGAGCTCAATCATTCTTCATCTTTTATGTGTGTAGTTATAGTTTTTCTTCTCGTATTACGCTTCGAGCTTTAATTAGCTTATTGCACAACCTACACACTTAAGCAATAATTAGTACACAACAACATTTGGTGTGATCATTATCAAAACCACTTTGGGGGTGGGACTAGATTTCCCAACACTCGTTACGACACTTCGTCAGCTCGGCCTTCAGTAGAAAGCTCGACAACACGAAGGGGCCGATCATAGGATGCGTCGTCTTATCTGAAATAAAGTTGTGATTGGATTAGAACTTTGTTCGAGTCGTAATTCTAGTCAAATAGGAATTCCCCTTCTATTAGAACACCTATTGTGCCCTAGGCTATATAAGGGGTGTTTAGGCGATTGTTTCAATGAGAGGAAGATCGAGAGATCAATTATTATTGCGAGTTGTGAGCCGCCATTGTTGAGAGTCAACTTTGAGAGATTGTGTTGATAGTTTTTGAGAGATCTTGAGTTTGTGATCCACTCGTCTTCTTTTCTCACCGTGATCGCCGACATCCTAATATTCTGTTGACGCATAACACATGTGAGGGAAGCGGGGGAGGGGGGTTCTGGCTGATGAGGGGCTGGAGAGCGAGGGAGGGGGGCGACTGACGAGGGGCTGGAGAGCGGGGGAGGGGGCTGGGTAGGAGGGGGATGTGTGCGGGGAAGGGGGCGTCCGACGAGGGGGCTGGGGAGTTGGGAGGGACGGTAGCAGACTAGGGGATGAGGCACGAGGGGGGGGGGGACGAAGGGAACGGGCGGGGATGTGGGCGGGGATGTGACATACGAAGGGAGGGGGGGTGACGAGGTTTGTGTACTGAGCAATTTTGGGTTTTATTAGGAGGGGGCCGAGGAGATTAATTAGACGATAAATAACAATTAAGTGGTATGTGTACTATTCAAAAAGGATATTTTGAGGGTTTTTAAAATGTATAGTATTGGTATTTTTAAAAAATTGAGTGGTCTGTGTACTGAGCAAAAATGTCTCTTTGCATAGCAATTCCTATGTAGATATTACTGATAATGAAGCTAATGTTACTAATATATGTTGTGCTTAATATTTCTTGTTTTAGGCCGAGTTCTGTGAGTGCAGGTTTAGGGGAAATGTGGGCTACACTTTAAGGGATTTTCGGTGTCAATAAACATATATCTTTTAATTATTTTTATATATCTTTTAATTATTTTTACATGTTACTTTTATTCTTTTTCATGCTCCTTATCTATTGGATTACTTCATTACAAAGGACATTACCGTTCCTTAATTATTTTCTTTTGGTCCTTTTTACTGTTTTGTTTGATGCTAGTTTAGCTTTGTATTTTGATTAGGGTTGGCAAAATGAAATTGACATAATCTGACCGAACCTGGCCTCCTTAACCAGGAATGTGTAAAGGTATAATCGGGTCAGGTACATGTTTGACCCGCCAACGTATATTCAATCGGATTCTACCCGTTTTACTTTATATTTGTATTTATATGTATATCATAACTTAAAAATCCAACCGTAATTGGAAGCTTTGGTTAGGAAGTTTGAATTGTACAAATCTTCTTTAAGAGGTCTCGGGTTTGATTCCCTATATCTTCATTTCTTTGGTTAATTTTAAATCTTAATTCTAAATTTATTTAAAAAATAATACAATGGCATTAAGTAATTTAAATGCTGGCTTGTATATGAAGAGCTTTCTGTTGGATCCTGCGATGGCAAAGCGAAACAGTAAATGGTGATAAATAATGTTTATGCAATTAAAAATTAATACTCCAGAATTCTCGCAAAATTACAATTAGAGTTACCTAATTTAATTTTAATCAATAAGCTTACTTGCAATAGTAATGATAATCATCAGAATATAAATTATGCAACAAACACAAATACAAGTTTATCTTGGTTCACCTATCCAGGGCTAGTCTAATCACTAAAACTTTGTTGGGCCTTAATTCACTATTTCAACAAATAGTTACAACTCACCTTACATACAACACGGATTTACACACATCCATCTTGCCTACAATAAGGATTTACAAACACCCACATTGTCTACAACAAGGATCTATACTTACAATGATCGATTCTATTATCTATATCCTTGACTTGAAACTCTTGTGAATTTGTGTAGCTATAGGAAGAACTTGATCTCAAAAGAAAAAATTTTGGATGTGAAAGATCTAGGATTTGGCTAATGAATAGATTGAAAATATAGAAAACTTTGGCCAATAGAAAGAGGGTTTCTTTTGAAAACTTTGAGCACAAAAACTTGTTTTACTCTTTTCAAAATAATCATAAAATTTGTCTAAAACATATGAACAATTATCAATTTATAGAAGAACATTCAGGTCGAAACAGATGCCAAAATGTCTTTACACAGGTTACAAATTGCAAAGTCAAATGTTACCGTTGGAGTCACAAATGGCCGCACTAGTCGACTATAGTGCGTCCACTAGTCGACTAGTGGCTTACTAGTTGACCAATTGGATAACTGTAATCGACTACTGCAGTCTGGCTCAAAAACCCGAGACCACTAGTTGACTACTGGTCTGTGACGGGTCGACTAGTTTTCTGATACACAGATATGACTCAAAAAACTTAGAAAAAATGATTTTAAAAACTTTTTGTGAGTTTCTAAGTGTGAGAGAGATGCAATCAAGGCTTTATGTAACGGCAGGTATTTCTAGGTGTGTTGTTTGTTGTGTGTCCGTACATCGTTTTAGTCGTCAGGATGTTTTCGTGCACGAGTCCTATTTCTACGCGTCGACGCGCGCGCGTCTCTGATTTTTAATTTTTACCATGGCGTGATTAATTAATTATTAACCCTAATTAATTACCTCTAATTAATTTGTTGATTAACCTAACCTACCAGATTGAATTCCACCGAATGTATAGGTGAGATCCAACATCTCCTTTAATCTCCTTCCCCCACATCCAGCTCTTTCTCTTCAATTTGTCTCCCTTCATTGTTCGTATTTCAACAGCAGCCAACAACAGCAAGGAACACATCAGATTTCCTTCTCCCTGTAATTCCAATCCGATTGGAATTCTCCAAGCCAAAACAAACAGCCAGAAATCAACATTCACCAAATCAAAACCCAAATCAATCCACACCAATTTTACAAACCCAAATCAGAGGTTGAGATCAGAGATCGGAAAAAAGAAGAAAGAATTTCAGATCTGAAATCAGGTTTAGATCGAATCAAATACAACCAATCTCTTTCCCCCTCTCTTACGTGCCTCTCTTCCCCTCTCTGCATGCCGCACCCCAGGCCGCCTCCCCTCTGTAGCTGCCGCCCTTTTGCCTTAGCCGCAGCCGCCCCTTGCAGCCGCACGCGCCGCTTGCAGATCGCCGCCGCCGCCTCCAGCCCGCGCCGCCCAGGCCGCCGCTTCCCCCTGCGCCAGCCGCCGCCGCCGCTCTGCCCTAGGCCGCCCCCCTTGCCGTGAACCACCTGCAAAAAAGAAGATGGGAAGTCAGAAGCTGGAAGAAGAAAGAAAAAAGAAGAAGAAATAACTGAAGATAAGAATACGAAGACGAGAGAGGTAATACCTTAATGGGTTTAAGTTTGCTATTGGGTATATGTCTTATTGGGCTTAGTTTAAGTTATTGGGTTTGGAGAATAGCTTATTGGGTATGTGCCTATTGGGTTTTAAATTGTTGCGTTTGGGGTATTATTGCTTAATGGGGTTTGGGTTGAAATGAATTTAACTAAGTGCTGGGTTGGGTCTTTTAAAGTTAGTAAGGTAATTTTATAAACCTAGG
Source organism: Scilla litardierei (assembly GCA_030789695.1). Lineage (NCBI taxonomy): Eukaryota > Viridiplantae > Streptophyta > Magnoliopsida > Asparagales > Asparagaceae > Scilla > Scilla litardierei. The sequence goes on along the minus strand of CM061134.1, from coordinate 220,992,702 downwards.
TTGTTAGTAATGTTAGTATTATAGGTTGTTAGTTTAATCAATTGTGTTCGACTAGCTTAATATCGTATAATTAATGACGCAGATATGTCGCGTCCTTCCATACAACTGCTAAGACACCCAAAACTGTCCCCGTCAAGCAAGTGTGCATTTTCCCACGTTTCGAATACCGTTTCATACAAAAATGCATGTTTACTTTTTGTATATCTTTAAGATAAAAATTTGTGTGTGCGTGCATGTGGACTCCTTAATAATTAAAATGAACATACTTTGTGAATTGCAACGTTTCTGGACAAGTATAGATATTTTGAACTGTTTGGAACTCATAAAATATTGCACGCCGATGGCTCATAGATATTGCACGCCGTTGGCTCCTAGTTATTGCATGCCATGACTTGGCTATTCCCGTCGACTGGTTTGGCTAGTCTGGCTCGTGTCCAGTATTACACTTGGGTGGGGTTGGGTCACGGGCACTAGCTGGTAGTAAAAGGGTCATCTCTCGGGGGCACTAAAGACGTGAACCCTAGACATGCACTTAAACACACTATTGAACATATATTGAACATGTTAACTTATAGAACCGCTGTTGTTTTTAAATAGTCTGTCATGTCTTAACTGTTAGATAGAATTGTCATGTTTTCACTTTTACTAGAACTGCCATGTTTTAATTTATAGTTGAACTGCCATGCTAGTGTAAATCCTTGAAATTTCATTTTGTCGTTATAAATGTTCTAACTGCCATGAAAATGATTTTGAAAACCTTGCCAAGAGCCCTTGCTGACATACATTTCTATGTTATTTGAAATGTATGTCAGGTCATGAGACAGAGTACTTTGAGGACAAGCTGCTTGACCAGTCTGATCCATTAGATCAGGATTCTGCTGATCCTGAAGTCCTCCCTACCGTGGACTAGTTGCTGAGTTTCACCGCTGTTGTTTATTTCTTTTCGTCTGCTGTTGTTTGTAGGGTGTGTACCCACTTTATCTTTTACTATCGTTGTAAGCCATGCTTGGGGCCTTCATTATTATTGTGTACTCCATTTGGATGTTGGCTTTTAAATTCGTAGTATCTCTGTTGTTCTAAATTGCATGCAAGTTCCTACGAAAGGTTTTATTTACAGACGCTTATTGGGTTTGAGCTTCACCGCTCCAACCCATGCGGACCCGCTCACGTCCTCGGTCCCAAGTAAATGGGAAGCGAGGCGTGACATGTTTTTGTGGTGGCCCATGTAGGTCTTTCATTTAGCTAAACTTCAGGACAATGGAAATACTATCAATGGCCAAAAACGTCTATATATATCCCGTACACCAAATTTAATCAGGTTTCTTGTCTCAGCATGGCAGGAGGACACAACACCAGGAATGGGAATGGTAATGGTGTTGCAGCTAACGGAGGTGCCGATGTTAATGAACTCCTCGGAGTCATAAGGGGGATGTTGGAGGTCCAGCATCAGCTGATTCAGCAGGGACAGCAACCTGCTCAGATTGCATCACCGCCACCGCCACCCCCAAGCTGAACCAGGAGTTAGACAGTTCCATGAGTTGCAACTCAGGAGCTTCTCTGGAAAAGAAGGGCCTCTAGGAGCTGATTAATGGGTTCAAGGGACTGAATATAAGCTGAGTGCTGCACTTATCCCTCAGGCTGGATGTGTTGAAGTAGCGAAACTACAGCTGGCCGACAATGCTAGGAGCTGGTGGCAACTGGAGGAGAAACGTCTGGTCGGGCCGATCTCTTAGGGCATGTTTCGGGAAAGGTTCGATGCTAAATACTTTTCCAAAGCAGCCAAAAGAGAGTTTCAGCAACGTTTCGCTAATCTGGTCCAAGGAGATAGGACCTGGACGAGTATGAGGCTGAGTTTGCCATGCTTACCCGTTTTGCACCTCACATGGTTGGAGACACTGAAGACTGTGCGTTTCAGTTTCGTAAAGTCCTGAATCCCAAGGTCCAAGTCTCGATGACCTTGACGAGACTGACGACACTTTAGGACGTTCTGGATTTTGCACATGAGCATGAGATTGTGGCGAGACTCCCCGTGGGACCTTCAGCTGGAGGATGCAAGCGTCCCATGGAGCTGTCTAGGAAGGTGCCCAGAGGAAATTTCCGATCTCCGCAGACCACACTGTTCAAGAGGTCATTTACTTCTGCCGATCGATCGCATCTGACTTGCTATTTCTGTGGCAAGACTGGACACCAGAAGAAGGATTGCAGGAGGATGCTGAACCAGTGCCTGATTTGCGGATCACCTGCACATACTGCGAGAGACTGCCCTCACGACAAGGACCGTTGAGCACCTATTGGAGTACCTGGACTTATTCAGCGAGTAGTGCCTGCTCCTGTTCAGCGAGGAGCACCCGGACCTGCACATCATGGACCGCCTCTGATTTCACAGAACCGGGCCTATCAGCAGGCCAATCAGCCGAAGTGCCATACGTTCACGATGACAGCTGCGGAAGCTGAGACTGAGGATGAAGTGATCACAGATAACCTTTATACCTAGTATTTATCATTTCTCATATTTTCATGCTTAGTTAGGTTTCCTTGCTAAGTTTATTATTTTTATCTTAGGTGTTATCTTAGTGGCCTCCCACCCGGCTCTGACTCTATTTGATTCCGGAGCTTCCCTGTGTGTTATATCCCAGAAGTTTGTAGTTAAGCACTCGATCCCTACCTACCCACTTTCCAAGAGATGGAAAATCACAACCGAAAGTGGCGTAGTGAGTATTACCTTGGGATGCAAATCTTGTCCCTTAGTGATTTGCGGACATGAACTTTATGCAGACTTCATGGACTTGGACACACCTAACTTTGATGCTATTCTCGGCATGAATTGGTTAGGGACTTTCTATCCTACTATCGACTGTCACAAGAAGAAAGTAATATTCGAAATTCCCGACCATCCGGTGTTCGAATTCATCAGTGGTAGTCGTTCACTCGAGCATATCAGATTTCGGGTTCAGCCGAACGAAACGATCCTCGCATCTATACAAGTTGAACCGGAGAAGCATGCAGTGGTTCGAGACTTCGAAGATGTATTTCCGGAAGATATTTCTGGATTGTCGCCTGACCGAGCTTTGGAGTTCAGTATCGACCTAATGCCGAATACTCAGCCAATCTCGAAGGCGCCTTACCGTATGGCTCCGGCAGAACTTGAAGAGCTACTGAAGCAGTTGGACGATCTGTTGCAGAAAGGATTCATTCATCCCAGCGTGTCTCCCTGGGGTGCACCTGTACTGCTGGTCAAAAAGAAGGATAGATCAAGAAGGATGTGTGTGGATTATCGGGAGCTGAACAATGCCACCGTGAAGAATAAGTACCCGTTACCTCACATAGATGATATCTTCGATCAACTCGGTGGATCACGAGTTTTCTCGAAGCTGGACCTCAGGAGTGGATACCATCAGGTGAAGGTCAAGAATGAGGATATCTACAAGATGGCCTTTCGGACCACGAGTTCGTTGTCATGCCATTCGGTGTGACCAACGCTCCAGCAGTATTCATGAATCTCATGAATCTCATATTCTACGTTTATCTGGATAAATTCGTAGTAATATTCATTGATGACATAGTGGTCTATTCGAAGAGCGAGAAGGAGCATGCTGAGCATCTGCAGAAGGTTTTGGAGACGCTTCGTCGTCATTAGTTATATGCCAAATACAGCAAGTGCGACTTCTGGCTGGACCGCATCGCATTCCTTGGACATGTGATATCAGGTGATGGTATCTCGGTCGATCCAGAGAAGGTTACTGATGCGATTCGTTGGGGATTTGATGATAAAAATGGGATTTTTATTGGAATTTCAGATCTCACAATTAAAAGGGAACACTAATACAATAATCTACTCGCTAACTAATAACTAGAAGACGATTCTTAACCTAGGGGGAAAAGCCGAAATCCTAATACAATTAATCTAGGGGATAAACTAATAAAAATAAAATACTCTCTCAATTTTCGCATAAGAATTAGGGCCGGCTCAACCCCCTTAAATAGCCAAATATCCCCTAAATGTCATTTTACCCATTTGCCCCTCCTCTCAATTACCGGCCGCAACACTACTCCGCCCCGGAAAAACCACCTTGTCCTCAAGGTGGTGCGTGAAGGGTATGGTCAGCTACTCCAAGTGCAGGTGCTCCTGATCATCGTCCACGCCGGCTTCCAACATGATCACACTCTCTTCTCCCTCTTCTTTGTCATTCACTATCAGGATCTGAAGAGTACGATTCCCGCACCGGTGCCCAGGAGTAAACTTCTCGTCGCATTTGAAACACAGGCCCTTGGTCCGTTTGTCACGAATCTCTGCCTCGGTCATTCTTCGTGTCTGTCCCCCAGGTCGTAGTTCCAGCCCCTTCTCCTTGGTAACCACTGAGCCGTCAGTGGATGTTGCCCCTCCTGCGGCCCCCTTTTGTCCTCCTCCAGGATCCGGCCCTCGAAAGGTAAAGCCTCCCCACGTCCCGCGGGCTCTCCGCTCTGTCTCCTGGTGATCCTCCACCTTCCTAGCCAGCGTCATCATCACGCGCAGACCAACGGGCTCAAACTGTCTCAGCCCCGACCGCACCGTGGGCTTCAGCCCCTTCATGAAACAGCCCTCCAGAGATTCCTCAGAGACTCCCCGAACTCGGTGGCAGAGCGACTCAAACTTCTTGATGTAATCACCCACGCTCCCCTCCTGCTTCAGCGAGTATAGTCTCTCGAACACGCCGCCGGCCGGACCTCCGCCGAATCGCTCCGTCAAGAGCGTCGTAAACTCAGCCCAGGTCTGAAAAGGCCGCTGCTGATCGGTCCAACGGAACCAGCCCAAAGCCTCTCCCTCCAGACAGACCCCTATCGCCCGTAGCCAATCCTCCCCCGGGACAGCGGACACCTCCAAGTACCTCTCCACCCGGTACAGCCAGTCGTCTGGGTCGCCTCCCTCAAACACAGGCACCTCCAGCTTCCTCAGACGCCTCTCGCCAGCGAATCCACCTCTCTCCTGCGGCTGAAAACCTCCCCTGGGCTGATATCCCTGTCGCCTGTCTGGAATGTAAGCCTCAGCCCGCTCACGGTAACCTCCCCCTGCTCCATGTCCCTGCCAGTCTCCTGGAGGGTACCCAAACTCCGTCTGGTGGCCTCCTGGGGGGTCCTGGTGCGCTCTCCAGTCTCCTGTAACGCCCCCAAAGGGTGGGGGCTGAATCGGTGGCCCTCCCGTGGTCTGCTGGTGGCTTCCGTGCTGCTGAAATCCTCCGCCAGGCCCTCCAAAGGGCTGAAATCCCCCAAACTGAGCTCCACGGACCTCGGGCGGGCCTCCCGGAGGCCGAAAAATCGTCGTCATGGGCTGTCGGGCATCCTGGGGGTCGGTGGGCCCCCCCAGTGGTCAGGTGGGCCTCGGGTCCCCCCTGGGGTCGGCCGAGGCCCCCCAGGCCGCCGCCTGGGCCGGCCGGCCCTGGAATTGGGCCGGCGGGCCCCAGGCGGCGGCAGATTGGCTTGCCGAGGCCGCCGGGGGGGGGGGGGGGGGGGGCGGCAGGTTCGCCCGCCCCTCCCAAGCCCCCGGCGGCCCTCCGCCGCCTCCATTAGGGTTCGCCGACCCCCCAGAGTTGTTTTGGGGGGCCGGCGGCCACGCGGGGTTGGCCGGGGGTTGTCGATGAGTCGGAAAAGCCCCCCCCGGTCATTTGTTCGTCACGGCGCGGCGGTGCGTGGTCTTGATGGGTCCCCCACGTGTTGTCTTCTTGGTCAAAGCCGCCATCTTCGTCAAATCCCGGATGTTCTTCAAAAAAAATTGCTTTTTTACCTTTGTCCTTCGCCAAAGGTGGCTCCTTTTTGCTTGGATCCACCTTTGGGATGAGATGAGCGGTCAACGCCGCGATGGCCTCCGTCAATTCCGAGAATTTTCCTTCCGTCATCTCCTTCATCTCCTTCATCTCCTTCCGGATCTCCGCGGCCATCTCCGCATCTTCTTTCCTTAGATCGATGAAACCCTTACTGATTTGGGCTTCAATCCTCTCAACTTTCCCTTCCACGACTTCAATCCGCTCCGTGGATCGCGTGCTTGCCATGGATCAACCGCTCTGATACCAATTGATGCGATTCGTTGGGGATTTGATGATAAAAATGGGATTTTTATTGGAATTTCAGATCTCACAATTAAAAGGGAACACTAATACAATAATCTACTCGCTAACTAATAACTAGAAGACGATTCTTAACCTAGGGGGAAAAGCCGAAATCCTAATACAATTAATCTAGGGGATAAACTAATAAAAATAAAATACTCTCTCAATTTTCGCATAAGAATTAGGGCCGGCTCAACCCCCTTAAATAGCCAAATATCCCCTAAATGTCATTTTACCCATTTGCCCCTCCTCTCAATTACCGGCCGCAACAGTTACATCAGTCAGAAATTGGCCTACCCCTCGGTCAGCATTCGACATCAGGAGTTTCCTAGGGTTGGCGGGTTACTACCGTCGATTCATTCAGGATTTCTCGAGGATAGCCGAGCCCATGACTCGACTGACGAGGAAGGACGTCAAGTATGTTTGGTCAGACGCTTGCGAGCAGGCATTTGGGACTTTAAAAGCAAGGCTGACATCTGCACCAGTTCTGGCTATTCCAGATAGAACTGGAGTATTCGAGATCTTTTGTGATGCCTCGGGCAAAGGTCTTGGATGTGTTTCTGCATCAGCACGGTCATGTAGTCGCATATGTTCTCGGCAATTGAAGATCTACGAGAAGAATTACTCGACTTACTACTTGGAGTTAGCTGCTGTCATCTTCGCTTTGAATATCTGGTGACATTTCTTACTAAGTGAGAAAGTGAAGATTTTCACTGATCACAAAAGTTTGAAATACATATTCTCCAGAAGGAGCTGAATATGAGGCATCGTAGATGGTTAGAGCTGATGGCTAATTACGACATCGACCTCCAGTATCATTGAGGGAAGGTTAATGTTGTACCCGACGCTTTGAGCAGACTTCCAGCGGTTATGACTCTCACAGTTCAGTGGAGGTTACAACAGGATTTGTGTGAGATGAGCACAGAGGTTGTGTTACCTGGAGTCACATCGTCGTTGATGAATATGCAGATTCAGTCGACGATAGTGGATCGGATCAAAGCTGCACAGTCTGGAGATGCTAAACTGCAGATGATCCAAGAGCAAGTTGAAGCTGGACTTCGGACGGATTTTATTGTTCATGAGGATGGTTCCTTGAGATACGGCAGTAGAATCTGCGTACCTTCTGGCGATATCAGAGATGAGCTGATGAATGAAGCTCATAGCTCTCCCTATTACATTCATCCTGGCGGTACCAAGATGTACAAGGATCTCTGTCTGAATTTTTGGTGGCACGGTATGAATAGGAGCGTAGCTCGTAGCGTCTCCAAATGTCTTGTGTGTCAGCAGGTGAAGGCTGAACACCATCACATTGCCGGATTGCTTCAACCCTGCCGATTCCGGAGTGGAAGTGGCATCACATCACTATGGATTTCGTGACTGGACTACCTCGGAGCACCAAGCAAAATGACGCGATTTGGGTTATCGTTGACCGATTAACCAAGTCTGCGCATTTCATACCTTTCCGAGTAGGACAAGCTACGGAGATACTTGCGAAGAAGTATATGGAGGTAATTATCTTTCTTATACCTTTATAACTTCTTTCTAGTATACATCATGATGTAATCGATAATCGTGCAGGAGATTGTGCGATTACATGGAGTTCCCGTGAGTATCGTCTCCGACCGGAACACGAGATTCACGTCTCAATTTTGGAAGAGTTTGCAGACGAATCTGGGTACCAGTCTGAGTTTCAGTACTGCGTATCACCCACAGACTGATGGACAGTCGGAGCACACTATCCAGATATTGGAGGACATGTTGAGAGCTTGCATGTTGGATCTCAAGGGTTCGTGGGAAGATCACCTACTCTTGGTGGAGTTCTCCTACAGCAACAGCTATCAGGCGAGCATTGGTATGGTGCCATTTGCTGCTCTCTATGGGAGGAAATGTCGATCGCCACTGAGTTGGGATGACATTGGTGAAAGAGAGCTCTTTGGGCCAGAGATGATAGTCGAAGCGGTGGATGTTGTGCGAGATATCAGAGACAAGCTTCGGATCACTCAAGACCGTTATAAGTATTGTGCGGATGCTAAACGGCGTCCTCTAGAGTTTCAGCCGGGAGATCATGTATTTCTGAACATCTCCCCGAATCGAGGAGTGATCCGCTTTGGAAAGCGAGGCAAGCTTAGTCCGAGATACATTGGACCCTTCGATGTGCTAGAGCGAGTTGGAGAGGTAGCTTATCGCTTAGCACTACCACCATCATTAGAGGGAGTACATGACGTTTTTCATGTGTCCCAGCTGCGTCGTTACGGCAGCGACCTTTCTCACGCTGTGGACTACTCAGAGATTACAGTTCGGCCAGATCTGATGTACGAGCAGCAACCAGTGGAGATTCTAGATCGACGCCAGAGAGTCCTCAGGAACATGACTGTTGACCTAGTCAAGGTGATGTGGCGTCGTGACTCGCCAGGAGAGTCCACCTGGGAGCGGGAAGATGAAATGCGAGAGCATTATTCTTTTTTGTTCCCTGCTCTTTAGTTGTTAAGAATTCCGAGGGCGGAATTTTTCTTAAAGTGGGTAGAATGTAACGGCCGGTATTTCTAAGTGTGTTGTTTGTTATGTGCCCATACCTCGTTTTGGTCGTCAGGATGTTTTCGTGCACGAGTCTTATTTCTACGCGTCGACGCGAGCGCGTCTCTGATTTTTAATTTTTACCATGGTGTGATTAATTAATTATTAACCCTAATTGATTACCCCTAATTAATTTGTTGATTAACCTAACCTACCAGATTGAATCCCACCGAATGTATAGGTGAGATCCAACATCTCCTTCAATCTCCTTCCCCCACATCCAGCTCCCCCCTTCAATTTGTCTCTCTTCATTGTTCGTATTTCAACAGCAGCCAACAACAACAGCAAGGAACCCATCAGATTTCCTTCTCTCTGTAAATTCCAATCCGATTGAAATTCTCCAAGCCAAAACAAACAGCCAGAAATCAACATTCACCAAATCAAAACCCAAATCAATCCACACCAATTTTACAAACCCAAATCAAAGGCTGAGATCAGAGATTGGAAAAAAGAGAGGAACGAATTTCAGATCTGAAATCAGGTTCAGATCGAATCAAATACAACCAATCTCTTTCCCCATCTCTCACGTGCCACTCTTCCCCTCTCTGCGCGTCGCACCCCAGGCCGCCTCCCCTCTGTAGCCGCCGCCCTTTTGCCCTAGCCGCCGCTGCCCCTTGCAGCCGCGCGCGCCTCCCGCGGATCGCCGCCTCCTCCTCCAGCCCGCGCCGCCCAGGCCGTCGCTTCCCCCTGCGCCAGCCGTCGTCGCCACTCTGCCCTAGGCCGCCGCCTTGCTGCTGCCTCCTCCCCTGCCGCGAACCACCTACATAAAAAAAGAATAAAAAGAAGAAGGGAAGTCAGAAGCTGGAAGAAGAAAGAAAAAAAGAAGAAGAAATAAAAACAGAAGATAACAATAAGAAGAAGAAGAGAGAGGTAATATCTTAACGGGTTTAAGTTTGCTATTGGGTATAAGTCTTATTGGGCTTAAGTTTAAGTTATTGGGTTTAGAGAATAGCTTATTGGGTATGTGCCGATTGGGTTTTAAATTGTTGGGTTTGGGGTATTATTGCTTAATGGGGTTTGGGTTGAAATGAATTTAACTAAGTGTTGGGTTGGGTCTTTTAAAGCTAGTAAGTTAATTTTATAAACCTAAGTTAGTAATGTTAGTATTATAGGTTAGTTTAATCAATTGTGTTCGACTAGCCTAATATCGTATAATTAATGACGCAAATACGTCGCGTCCTTCCATACAACTGCTAAGACACTCAAAACTGTCCCAGTCAAGCAAGTGTGCATTTTTCCACGTTTCGAATACCGTTTCATACAAAAATGCATGTTTACTTTTTGTATATCTTTAAGATAAAAATTTGTGTGTGTATGCGTGTGGACACCTTAATAATTAAAATGAACATACTTTGTGAATTGCAACGTTTCTGGACATGTATAAATAGTTTAAACTGTTTGGAACTCATAAAATATTGCACGCCGTTGGCTCATAGATATTGCACGCCGTTGGCTCCTAGTTATTGCATGCCATGATTTGGCTATTCCCGTCGACCGGTTTGGCTAGTCTGGCTCGTGTCCAGTATTACACTTGGATGGGGTTGGGTCACGGGCACTAGCCGGTAGTACAAGGGTCACCTCTCGGGGCACCTGAAGGTAGATTCACTTACTAGCCTTCTAAAGACGTGAACCCTAGACACACACACTTAAACACATTATTGAACAGATATTGAACATATTAACTTATAGAATCGCAGTTGTTCTTTTAAATAGTCTGCCATGTCTTAACTGTTAGATCGAATTGCCATGTTTTCACTTTTACTAGAACTGCCATGTTTTAATTTATAGTTGAACTGCCATGCTAGTGTAAATCTTTGAAATTTCATTTTGTCGTTATAAATGTTCTAACTGTCATGAAAATGATTTTGAAAACCTTGCCAAGAGCCCTTGCTGACATACATTTCTATGTTATTTGAAATGTATGTCAGGTCATGAAACAGAGTACTTTGAGGACGAGCTGCTTGACCAGTCTGATCCATTAGATCAAGATTCTGCTGATCCTGAAGTCCTCCCTACCGTGTACTAGTTGCTGAGTTTCACTGCTGCTGTTTATTTCTTTTCGTCCGCTGTTGTTTGTAGGGTGTGTACCCACTTTATCTTTTACTATCGTTGTAGGCCATGCTTGGGGCCCTCATTATTATTGTGTACTCCATCTGGATGTTGGCTTTTTAATTCGTAGTATCTCTGTTGTTCTGAATTGCATGCAAGTTCCTGCGAAAAGTTTTATTCACAGACGCTTATTGGGTTCGAGCTTCACCGCTCCAATCCATGCGGAGCCGCTCACGTCCTTGCTCCCAAGTAAATGGGAAGCGGGGCGTGACACTTTAACAAGCTAAGACAAAGAAAATAAAAATTACATCAAAATTAAATTTTACATTTGAAGTCCTTAATGTATCTTTGACTTGTCTTGTTTCCAATGACTTGGTTGAACTCAAATAACTTTGAGTGCTTCTTTGATTGGCTTTAAGCTTCTATACATGCATTCATGTAGTAGATGACATGTTTGCTCATCAGTAAAACTATATGGGATGACTCAATATCTAACGTTCTTTTCCTTTTTGATGATGACAAATATGAATGCAAAATAATATGAATACTTGCTCTTCCTGCAAAATAGTATAAATACTTGCTCTTCCTGTAAAATAATGCATATTATTATGCATGATCATCTAATCTTTCTCTTTTGTCAACATTAAAACGGAAATTAAATAAGACTTTCTATTCCTCTTTTAAAAAGAAATATTTCTCCCCCTAATTTTTTTAAAACAAAAAGTCTCTCTCTCAAGTGCAAATCCACGCACCTTAAATTTAAGCAAAATATCATGAGTCAAAAATAAGAGTTTTTAAGTGAATGTGACTTAATATCATATGAAACCAAGTGTTTTGAGAGATGATTTCAAGTGTTGAAAGAGGCATATATTTACAAACATACATTCCAAAAATTATTAAGCTCCACTTACATAGTAGCTCATCAATTTTTGAACCTCTCCTTGGAATCAAGCATGTTCATTGCAAGTAATTTGGGGGCTGGCTTCTAATCCCATCATATACGAGCACCTAAAAATAAACAAGAATCTTGGTACCCTTTATCTTTTGGGTCCATGGAAATTAGTCATAGAAAACAAAATCAATTAACATGGAACCAAAATCCATTTGGATTTAGATTTCTCATCATGAACAAATTTATAATTTCTATTGAAATGCACATTTTTCATGAAACTAGAAACATGTTCATTTTTCATTTGGACAGTCCATCTATTGGATATCCAAACTTTGACAAAGCCATTTCTAGTGCTACAGACCTCAGCATGATGCCTAGCCTTTTCATTGGTCTTGTTGTACCCTAGGCCAAATTTGTTACTCGAGGGTATTTGTGATCTAATTAAATCATCCAATTTTTCTTTTACCCCTGTTGAACTTATGTACATTTCTATAAAGGTCCTCATACTTAGCCTTAGTGTGGTAGATATATCTTTTTCTAATTCATTAAACTTAATACTTAAGCTACTAGATTTATTTATAAGCACCTTATTTTTCTCTATTAGCTCATTATTCTTAATAATCAAATTTAAATTCTCTTCTTTTATCATTTCAATATCAAGATTTGAAGAAATGGCTTCACATGTTTTATGCTTATTTTTAAGAGTCAAAAGTTCTCTTAAGGTATCATATTGCACATATAACTTGTGAAACTCTTCCTCCCAATCATATTCATCATCACTACTAATACTATTACTAGAGTTGGAGTTGGAGTTTACCTTACTGTCTTCTTCAGCCGTGAAGCACATGTAAGCTCCTGCTCTGATTTTTTTCTCATGATGAAGAGTGATCGGATGACTTATTTGAATCTCTATTCCAAGCAACAAAGGCTTTCTTCTTTGGTTTCTTCCATTGTGTTATGCACTTTCACTTATTCTTCTTTAAGGGGCACTCTTTATATGCGCTGGCTTATTACATTCATCACAAACAGAAGATTTAGTGGTGGCACTGGCGATCGTTGAAATTCCTTGCGGCGGCAGATCTAGGGGCTTACTTTCAAGGCTGGCAAAGTTGGATGCAGGAGTTGTCGTCACCGCTGTGGGAACTTTGAGATGGCATCAACGTCATTCGTGAAGACTTCTTGAGGTGGCGGCATGTTGTTTTCGTTGAGTGTTCGCCAGATCTGGAACTGGATGATGCTGGCGATGACACGGGTGATCGATTGGAGCTGGTGTGAGAGCAGAAACAACTGTTGTGGGTGGGTTTTCTGGCAGAGGAAGATGGCGGCTGGAAAAATTAAGGTAAGGGGTTTTTGGGAAATTTTGGGGATTTTTTTTGATGAATTGAATTTTTTTGGATTTTGCTGAATTTGTTTTTTTAGGAAGATTTGAGATTGGAAAGAGTGAATATATGATCATCAGCTCGATACCAAATTGATGTAGGACGTGGTGGGATTTAGGTATTTTAGTGGAGGATTTGGGGACAGATTAGGAGATTTGAGGAAGAAACTAGATAACCAGGGTTTCTTGGCTTCACACACGAGGGAAGGGTAACCTTTCACAATAGGCTTACAACTCAACACTTTTCCTTTTTCACTCGATGTGGTACTAAACGCACCAAAAGACTAAAACTTCTAAACACTCAAAATAAACTAAAGACTCGAACTAAAAATTAATTAAAAATTACAATTTGATCCATACCACTTCTATTAATTGTTATCCAAGCGTATAATGTTCCAGAAGGTTTCTTTTCATATAAGCATTGCAAATGTTTTCATTCAAGTGATACTTTTTGGCAGAAAAATAGTCGTGTTGCTACCATGTTTAGTTTATGAGAAAATTTACAAATATTTACAGATATGTCGGATGATTAGATTTACCTAAAAAATTTCATAAATTACTCGATGTCTTCTTTATCTATTTATTTAGTACTTACGTTAATTGCTTTTGAAACCTACTGACTCAAACCAACCACACATATCACATATACCAGTACTAATTAGTCTTCCTGGTCTATTATGTCAATATTTCTAAAGAATATTCGGTGTGCTATGATGCGATTGGGGTAAATCGAATGTGGACGAGCGGTGCGGCAAATGTGGACGAGATCTCAATTGGTAATGGTTTAATGATGAAATCATGCCATTAAATGAGAGAGTGATTTTAGGCACCTCATTTGGCAAGAGTTTAATGGAAAATGATGCGATTGGATGGTACGACGAACATGGATAAAGCGGCGAACATGGACGTAGCGGCGAACATGGACGTGATCTCATTTGAAAATGATTTAATGAGAGAATCGTGTCATTTAATGGGAGAATAATATTAGAACTTTATTTGGCAATATTTTAAATAGGGATGGTGAATTAGTCCTTTTGACTAATTACCTAATTAGTGGAAATCTTATTATAAATAAAGTGGGAGATTAAAGAGTGTGGGATTATGTGAGTTGTGATTATTTTGATAAATCGGAGAGATAGTTCTTTGTTCTATGGGAGAGTGCGGACATCCTATTTAATTGGCGCTTGGGAGGGTGATCGCCCATATAATTGTGATCAAGGTATCTTTATTTTCAGTTTTTATTAATAAAAATCGGATCTTTTTCTTGGTTTCTATCAATGTGGTATCAGAGCGCGACGATTCTGCGGCCATGATGGAAGATCACCAGGTGTTTGATGAAACGCTACAAATAGCTCATGTGCTGCGACAAGCAGGGAACAAGCTTTATCGATATGAAAAATTTCAGGAGGCAGCTAATAAGTATATTCTCGCAAAAACTCATTTCAACAACATTCTCATAACAAAGGGTGGAACTCAACATTTACGATGTTTAGTTAAATTGATGGGTTGTTATATGGTGACTGGATGCTATCAAAGTTGCATTGCATTAGGTTCAGAGATCTTAACTTTTGATCCAACGAATGTTACAGTTTTTCTTTATAGAGAACAAGCTTATAGAGCACTTGGTTTTCTTGAAGCTGCTGACTCTGAGATGATGAAATTTTATGGGATTTTTTCCGAGGATGAGACCCATCCGAAGGGCGACACGACATCTGAATAAAGACAAAGACAACGGCAGAGATGCGAAACAAAAGGTGCCAGCTTTGGTAAGAGACAATGGTAAAATCATCTCTTTGGAGAAGAATGTCCAACAAAAAGAAGATCCAGCTTCAGATCTGAGCCCAGGCGACGACACCGACGAAGTTCCAAGGCATCTCGACCATCGGAATGATGCGAAAGGGGGTAGCGGCCCCCTCACAGGCCCCCAGGGCTCTGCAGTCCCTCTGCAGGGCCGACATGGTCCCCGGCCTGCGTTGCAGCCCCATCGCGGGCCCTGTCCTGGCACCCAAGAGCCTCACAAAGCTTCAGAGGTAGACGGTGGGCTCATTCAGGTCTTGCGACTAGTTTCATGCCGTGATGAATTCATGAGGAACCTTGGTGATTGTTGTAGCTTCTTTCCGGGCTTCGTAGAAAACGATGGAGACCTTGGATGGCCTTTTGATCCAGGAGGTGAGCACCATCGGTCGGAGATGAGTATCTCACACACTTCATGCACCACCTTGAGGACAAGGTGGTTCTTCGGGGACGGAGTAGTGATGCGATTGGGGTAAATCGAATGTGGACGAGCGGTGCGGCGAATGTGAACGAGATCTCAATTGGTAATGGTTTAATAATGAAATCATGCCATTAAATGAGAGAGTGATTTTAGACACCTCATTTGGCAAGAGTTTAATGGAAAATGATGCGATTGGACGGTACGACGAACGCGAATAAAGCGGCGAACATGGACGTGATCTCATTTGGAAATGATTTAATGCGAGAATCGTGTCATTTAATGGGAGAATAATATTAGGACTTTATTTGGCAATATTTTAAATAGGGATGGTGAATTAATCCTTTTGACTAATTACCTAATTAGTGGAAATCTTATTATACATAAAGTGGGAGATTAAAGAGTGTGGGGTCATGTGAGTTTTGATTATTTTGATAAATTGGAGAGATAGTTCTTCGTTCTACGGGAGAGTGCGGACGTCTTCTTTAATTGGCGCCTTGGGAGGGTGATCGCCCCTATAATTGTGATCAAGGTATATTTACTTTCAGTTTTAATTAATAAAAATCGGATCTTTTTCTTGGTTCCTATCATGCTACCGATATTATCCAGTGTTAATGATAGCTCTTAAGGAAAGCATTGGTGTGTCATCATGTCTGGTTGGGCTTTTCCATCATGAACTGCGGTCAGCATTTCTTCATATGTATCGCAGGCAGCTCTTTCAGCATGAGTGGATGGCTGGTTTGATGTCTTTTTTGTCTTGTATAAAAATAACTTAACCATTATGACAACTTTAAAGTTTTGATGCAGTGGGTAATTAGAGTTACCAAATGATCATTAGTTCTTCTCTGATATCATTGGGTCTTGAAAATATAATGATTCAACATAGTACAATGCATTCAAACCCTATCTTTTAATCTGATATGTATGGTACTTCTCCTAACTAAAATTTGTCAAATCCGACCCTTTTGGACACGGTACATGTGTACATTCATGTCGGACACTTCTAAAAGTGCAAAACCTATTATTCCATTCAACAATATGTAATGATGAAGCAGTTAGACCACATACAGGATCAAATGGTATGTATCATTTACTAATATGTGCTATTGTACACAACAAAATACATACACTTATATGAATTAAATAGGTGTTTATGCAGTAAAAACATGCATATATACCTGTGTCTTCATGTCTACAATTTAAAGAACTGTCGTGTTGGACATGTGTCAGTGTCGGATCATGACCGTATCTGTGGCTACTAATCATAGCTTTTACTAACAAAATGTAATGCACTCAACAAAAACATAGTACATGTGAAGGGTTGATGACATGTTCTTCACTGCTAAAGAACGCGATTGAAGATGATGATAAGCTTAATCTATATATTTATAAATGATAATTAACAGTGGTTTTCTAAGTAATTTATAATTGATAGTTAACGGTGGTTATCTATGGGCCTTATTGGTAATTATAGTGGTGATTAGAAGTGGTTATCAAATATGTTACACAGACATGCGGACATGGCTATGTTGACGCGGACATGGCACGGTGAGCCTCGGAATATTCTTAAAAATACATATATGTGTTGGACACGACATGACTTTATGGTAGATGTGTCTGTCCTACATAGGTTATCATAATATAAGGCAACCATCAGATTTCTTTTGATTTAAACCCTTGTTTTCGGCTGGCTTTAGGATTATAGAGTTCACTCTTTATTATTGGTTGCTCATCTAACCCTTGATTGAAATATTTAAGATATGACTGGTGCACTTGGGTGTCTTGGGGGTAACATGAGCCTTAAATTATGGGCTGCAAACCATTCCTGATCAAAGAAGTTTATCACCATCAATTTTTCTACTCATTTCAGATGCAGGACTATGCGCCCACATGAATACCCCCACTGTAGACAATGGACATTAGTAAAAACTTTGATTTACTTTTAGTTAGATGTCTATCTACTATTTTGATTTTCAACCTTTCACTTCAATACCTGAATTACACCCAATCTAGCAAGCTGGAGGATGACGTAAGTTACTTTCTTTTAATAATCACTCTGATCTTATAATCATCTGATACTTTGATTCTTTCTCTAGTTATTTGGGTTGATAATATATGACCACTAAATAGTTTGGACAAGACTGGTTGGTATAGAGCTACATGTTGTTAGTCCTGAAAGAGAAAAGCTATGACTGCAGGAGCAAAACAGAGAGGTAAGAGATCCGAAAAACAAAATGCGAAGGAAAGGGGAAAACTGAGACAGAGAAGATGATCTGCGCCGTGGTAGAGCCATTGCCTTGAAAACAACTACGGCCCGACCGTGGTGGTAATCGGATGATGCCGGCTGCTCCCCAAGGTTAACGCAGTCGCGTCTGAACACATCCACTCGCGGCCAGAAGCGTGGAGTTTCCACAGAGATCGATACCCAGGAGGAGGAATGGAAGAGAAAGGATTTTCGCAGTGAGTGAAGAGAAACTCTAGACAAAAAAGTTTATAAAGAGGAAAAATGGCTGTTTGAATTCTGCCATGAATGCCATTAATAACACAGCCATTAACAGCCATTAAAAGAAAAATAGCTGTTGCAATTAAATGAAAAATGGTTGTTGGAAAGATTAAAACGTACTGTGCCTTTTGAATTCTAAAAAACAAAATGGGCTAAAAAACACGAGTCAAAACTCGGGCACTCCGCGCGCGCACCCGTGAACCCCCCTGCGCAGGCACGACGCCAGCGCACACACGCTAAGGGTTTTCGGATCCGTTGCCCAGATTTTTCATTCGGCTCAACCCGATTTTGGGCTCGGCCCTTTGCTTGGGCTCATGTGCATGCGAGCTACCGCCAAATTCTAGCCCATTAACAAGTCCAATAGCCCATATGAGAGAAGCCTATTATATACCCACACAAGGGTGTTTGCCTATCCAATGTGGGACTAAAATAAAAGAGAGTGGGAGTGAACAAATGGCCAAAAGAGCCATTAATTCCAACAATCCCTCACTTAATGGCTCAAGAAAGAGAAGAGAAAGATCCTGGGTAAAGAGAGATGAATACTTAAGTATCAATGTCTTTCGATTGAATTGATACGTAGTGAAGTGAGGCAACAACTTACTTTCTAATGAGTGAATAGCTCTTGAACTCATTAGAGTTCGATTAAGAACCCCCACAACACATATTGTTCCCTTGAGTTTGTGCAAACTCCGCGATACATAATAAGCGCTATAGGCCATGCGCACACATTGGGTCTCGTGAGTGCTCTAGAAAGACTGCCCTTGTCTTTCATAGAGGGCGGCCAAACCCTCACAGCTACATAAGTGGTTCATCAAGTGCTTCTCCATAGCACCACCAAAGCTGTCACGCCCCGCTTCCCAAAAATATGGAGGCGAAGCGTGAGAAGGTCCGCTCAGACTTGAAGCTACAAAGCTGCAAGTCCGATAAGCGTCAATCAAATTTAAAACTGCAGGTCCTTGCAACGCGAGCGAAACAAGATAATAATAATGAAATGAGACAAAAGAATAATCTCAGAATATCCATAAATATAAATTCCAACATCGCAGAAAAGCCACCAGGCTAAAAGAAAAAGAGACTAAAGGCCCAAACATGGCCAACAAAAGTACAAAGTACAAACGACGGTGCTACGCACCAATAACTAACAAAAGGCCTAAAACAAAATAAAGCTCAACAAAGACTCAAAGAATGGTCACCGGTGTCCACCAAAATCCTCTTGGCACTCATGGACTCAGACTCAGCGTCAGCAAAACACCACGTACTCAGCAACGGTCTCTGGCTCAGGGTCTAACATGTGACACCCAAAAGAGCAAGGTGCACATGTCAGCAAGTCTACAGGAGACTTGTGCAAGGAAACTGAAGGTAGGTAAAAGTAAAGCAACCTAACAGTTCTAGCATGATGCAATGACATGTCAGTTAAAGTAATGAGTGCAACAGGTAAGGTAAAGTAAAGTAAAGTACGAGCATGGCATTTAAACATGGCATGGATGACAAGTATTGCATGAATCATTCACAAGACAAGTACAAGACAAGAAAAGTAAGCACCTCGTGCACAGGGATTCCGCCTTTTGGCTAGAGTGGCTGCACGGCCAGCTCCTAGCTCAAGTGATCGTTTATCCCTACACCTCCACGTGTATCGAGCCAGAGCCTTACCCCCGAACGGTAATGCTCGCTTCTGGATCACGAGCCAGGAAGTGTTTTTAACAAGTATGGCATAGGGGTGCACCTAGCCGGTCCAGGGAACCCGGGCATTGGCTTTTGACCAACACATGAGGCCCGTTTCCCCCGGAAGTAGTTTTCAAGGAGTACAAGTTTTGTAGCGTGTGCTACGAATGTAACAATCAACTGGGATGACATGTAAGATGCGATGCATGACAGTTAAAAGTGCGTACAGATAAGGAAAGTAAACGTGACAGTTTAGTATGCATGAACAACAAGTTTAAAGAGTTGGATCTAGCTTCGTTGTCAAGCTAGATCAATTAGGTGACGGATCTAGTTTCGTTGTCAAACTAGATCAAGCAGGCGTCTAGCCAGCTATCATTTCACTGACTAGTCTCTTTCACGCTAGGAACAAGGAAGTGGCCTAAAAACATGGCCCTACACAAGAGTTGGCAAGTTTCACTTGCCTGCAAGTTCGACGTCTGAGCACACCGTCCAATGAGTCCAAAAATCACAATTATCCTACGTGCACAAGTCCACCGGCCTAAAGTCCATATTATTAATCTTGATTAGTGAATTTAAAACATTTAAAATACTTTTAAAATACTGATTTTAGTCTTGATTAGCATGCAATTGGGTTGGGGGTCCTAGGGGTGCAAAGCGTTACCTTAACACGACGCGAAAGCTACACCGGCGTCGGGTAGCGACACCGGGGGTTGGAATAAAAGATCGCACTCCAGGTCCAGATTCCAATTAGATTCCTCGCTGGAAATTTCAGAGCAATTAACCGGGGCGACGATTCCAGATTCCAAAGCTCGCGCGTGCGATGACGGGCTTCAACGTGCGACGACGTCGTACGCGGCAAGTCGTCGAAGAGAACGCACCTAGGTGGGGCCCACAGTAGTCCTAGGGACCTTTGGGGGACCCACAATACCTCTGGAGAACTTGAGGGGCCCACGGAGGTAAGTGGTGCGACGGATGCGGGGTTGCGACGTTTGCTCTCGGTCGTACTCAGCCAAATGCGAGGGAATGGCTCGGTCGGTGCGGGGGGACGGGCTTGTGCAGCTGCGGGTGCGGTGCGGGCCTTGGTGCTCTCGGTCGGTGCGGAGGGAGGGGTCGGTCGGGCGCCTTGGATGCGGGGGCTTGGGCGCTGCAACGTTGCAACATTGCAACGTTGCGGAGAGCGGGCGTGAGCAGGGGCAGCTGTCGGTCGGGCACGGCGCGATGCGGGCGAACGGAGCTGCTTTGGTGCGGAGCGGGGAGCGGCTGTGCGGAGCGGAAAGCGGGCGAAGCTCTCGGTCTGACCGAGAGCTTCTCTCGATCGGTGCGGGCGAACGGGGTGGGCGACAGCAGCGGGTGCGGACGGGGCTTGGTGCGGGGGCAGCGGCCGGTCGGAGCGGGGGAAATGAGGCCGTTCTCTCTGTCGGTGCGGGGCTGCTTCGTCGCAACGTTGCGACGAATCGTCGCAACGTCCAATTTGGGGTTTGGAAGAGGCTAGGGCTAATTTCTTGCGAAAATAGGTCTTCCTAGGGGTTGCTTATATAGTATAGATGGGTTGACTTGGTCTAGGGCTAAATCTAATAGGATTAGAAGTTTAAAATAATTTAAAATTTGAAATTCAATTTCTCCAACTCACCCAAGGATTTGACTTGGTCCAAATGAGCTGGAAATTGGCTCAAAAATTCTTTAAAACATTTAAAACTCAAATAAATTTTATTTGGCCGAAAATAATTTATAAATTAATTATTAAAAATAATATAAAACTTGTTAAAAATATAAAAGTGGTCAAATAAACTCCAAAAATTATAAAATAAATATCGGAGTGATCGTGATGACGAATGTGAGCTAACTAAGAAGACAGATCTCAAATTCGACGTCGGACGACGAAACTAAAAATAGAAACGTCTCCCGTCAAGAGTGAGAATCGTCACGTCTCATCGAGTAAGACTAAATTGTGGAAAAACGACTCGAGAAGTGTCGTTCCAAGATAGTGCCACTATTTAATACTCTCAGGGACGTTCACAACGGCATATCACACGAAAGTGTTCACAAACAAACAAAGTCTAAAACAAACACGTGCACGGTCAAAAGCACGTGCACGAACAACGTACAACGAAAAGTGGTCGTTACATCCTCCCCACCTTAGAATAAAGTCCGTCCTCGGACTTTCTAATATAACTAGTCACTCTAGTAACTACCCCAATCAAGTCATATTATAATTCAACCAGGTATAGTCATTACAAGTGCTTATATATGCACTAGGTAGTCGAACATTAATACTACCAACACGTATATATATATATATATATTTGTACATCATATACTTATACCTATTATAGTCAGTCAAATCCATACACGTATTTCAATCACGTATATAAGCATGCACCCCTTATATAACTACTACCTACCTAATCGCAAACAATATTTCAGATACTCATATAAGTATAGTCTACTTAGCAAATACAATCATTGCTCTACCTATAGGTAGCTACCTATGCACAAACATCAAGGGTATACTACCCTCTAATATTTCCTAGTATACATCCAATACTAAGCACATCCACATAAGCAGTCACACCATACCATTTTTAAGTCAAATTTTACTATATCTAATATATATTCACCACTACCATATTTCACTCATTATATAGTCATTTAATGCATGCAAATAGTTCACCATATATTCTCATCGCATACGGTCCTATAACTGTATTTACGACACGCCACATATATCATAGTCATCAATGCCTATAACTAAGCACATACTTACCCGTGCATGGTGCACACCCATACACGCTAATATTTCATTTACGCATACCAACCATACCATTACATTACTAGTACATCTGCACACCTAGTTTAGCTAGTACAAATATGTTCACACGGGCAAGTCCTTAGTAATTAGCTATACCACAAAACCAACACATATAACTATATACTGGTGTAGCGACCCACCATCATGTGCGTAACACAACCAGGCACAAACACTCCTATCACTATACATACATCAAACATCGCTATATTCAAACTTCAGGCATACATTCACTATACTTAGAGTATACCCACTCAAGCTTGAGTGAGACTCAATACATATATCAGAATATTCTATATACGTAACACGACATTTATACCTATACCGATACCACTCCCATATATATACATCTACCAATACAACCATATACATTCCATAAATCAATCACACTTAATATTTAGTCAGGCAATACTCACATATTTAAATCATTTTATATACCATACTAATAACATTACAGACATCAGCACTCACATATTTATAATACACTCCCTAATACATGCATACGTATTCATCGTATAGTCACACACATGTAACACATATATTCATACCATAGCCTACTACCTATAATTAGTATACTAACACATCCATACGTACATAATTAAGATGTGCAATAGTCGTGTATACCTCACGGCATGCACGCATGCAACATCCCGAAAAAGCAAGCATTACCAATCAAAATTATAATCCTACTACCATATGCATAACACTTATATACTCAGGCAACAAAACATAACTACTTACATATAAGCACCATATATATCTACCTACGAGCACATATTCACTCGTACTAGTATATAGGTCACTCAATAAGCCTACTCTCTTAACCGTACGTACTCTTATTATTATCACTACTAACATACACATAGCTTTACCAATCATTTTATTTCAACTATTATAAGTATCTCTTACTACATACACAACTTAGATATTTCAACGCTAACTCTTATATACACAGGCATCCCTAGTATAGTATAGCTATCCACACAAAAATCTATAACTACTAACACACAACAACTTCATACCATCACGAATAACTCCGAGTATATATATATATATATATATATATATATATATATATATATATATATATATCACACAATAGGCAAGCACCAATATACTATGGGAATTCTCATTCAAGCCCACGTACACAACTTAGGTACGTGCACCACGACAACCTCACAAGGGTCCAAGGGTCTACTAACAACTAAGAGTTGACACAGACATTGAAGGACCGTAAGGCCTAAGCAATAAAGAGAGGTCGAGAGCGTGACGAGGGAAGGATCGATAAAGCGAGTTGAAACAAGTTTGAGTCGAATATTCATAATAAGAGAAGATGTTTTATTGGTTTATATAAAATCAATGTAAAAGGAAGTAAAATCATTTACACGAATATTAAGGACGAGGTTTTAGAAATCTTATACGTTAGTAATTTAATATAATGTTGTCAAAAGTTTTTGAACGTCAAAGAATGAAATCAAGTAACGGAAGAATTTAAACTCATGTTAAATGCTTCAAAACTTTAGGCTATGGAAAATTTTAAAATGATCAATTTGAAACTGCTTTTAGAGAACCATGGTTTGCCAAAAATGAAAAAAAAACTGATTTACGCAAGGTTCTTAATATACGAGCTCAACAAGTCTGGCACGGATATAAAAATAATTGAAATTCAATTTGGTTTAGAAATTTTTCTAAAAGCGTGTATGGTGAGCGGAAAGAAAATAATAGTAACTTAGCATAAGAATTATCAAGATCGAATAGTAAATCTTTAGAATCAAATCAGGGAGGGTCTAAAGCAGGAAGAGGTTATGAAAATAGTAATTTTGCAAAAATCTGAAGTGGCGAGAACGACGAGCAAAAACCAACTTGCTGAAAGCTGAAATTCCATGTGTCTTGAAAGTATATTAAAGTAAACACGACGTATCATTCGTATAACACAAATAAGGAGGAAAATTATAAATCGAATTGGGCAAAGCAAAAGTACGGTTCAGAATAAAGTTAATATATGAAGGGGCAACGCATTTACATAAGTACGAAAAATATAAGCTGGAAAAATATTATAAGCTAGAGTTCAAAAATTCCGACAAACGTTTTTAAAAAAATTAAATCAATGAAGGAGTATGAAGTATAAGTATTTTAAAATTTTGAACAGGATTAAACTTAGTGGAAGGGAAGTTTGAAAAGTACTTTCAGAAGGTTCAGGTTTTGCAATGGAGATGCTTGAAAATTGACGACGATCGTCATGAGGCGATCTCGTGAATCGAGGCAAGGAAATTAGTCGGATGATCAGAACATACTTACGCCTAGGATATGAATCAGGAAAGTCTACGGAAACCCCTACGGTCGACCAATCTAAAGATTAAAAACTAAGCGCTAAGACTTCTAAAGGTTAGACGGTAAAGAAATGCGTTCAGCTTGGTCCGAAATCGATGAACCCAAGCGAACGACAAAAGGAAATTCTAGAAGTCAAATATGGTCAGAGTTAGGCAATAACCACTAAGGTAACTCCTACGACAATTAAATCAATTGCTGGCAGGGAGTCTAACTAACAAACAGAGGCCTCTAACTAACAAGCACTGACGTCTAACTAAGTCTTCTTATCACCTAGTGTCATAAGAAAACGACTAAACTCAGGGCTTATTGCTCGGATGTTGCAATTTATTTAATGTACATTCTGTTATTATCGTTGTTCCGCTAATTCGCAATTGCAAGACGGAACTGCATGGGCCACCAACAAAACCTGTCACGCCCCGCTTCCCAAAAATATGGAGGCGAAGCGTGAGAAGGTCCGCTCAGACTTGAAGCTACAAAGCTGCAAGTCCGATAAGCGTCAATCAAATTTAAAACTGCAGGTCCTTGCAATGCGAGCGAAACAAGATAATAATAATGAAATGAGACAAAAGAATAATCTCAGAATATCCATAAATATAAATTCCAACATCGCAGAAAAGTCACCAGGCTAAAAGAAAAAGAGACTAAAGGCCCAAACATGGCCAACAAAAGTACAAAGTACAAACGACGGTGCTACGCACCAATAACTAACAAAAGGCCTAAAACAAAATAAAGCTCAACAAAGACTCAAAGAATGGTCACCGGTGTCCACCAAAATCCTCCTGGCACTCATGGACTCAGACTCAGCGTCAGCAAAACACCATGTACTCAGCAACGGTCTCTGGCTCAGGGTCTAACATGTGACACCCAAAAGAGTAAGGGGCACATGTCAGCAAGTCTACAGGAGACTTGTGCAAGGAAACTGAAGGTAGGTAAAAGTAAAGCAACCTAGCAGTTCTAGCATGATGCAATGACATGTCAGTTAAAGTAATGAGTGCAACAGGTAAGGTAAAGTAAAGTAAAGTACGAGCATGACATTTAAACATGGCATGGATGACAAGTATTGCATGAATAATTCACAAGACAAGTACAAGACAAGAAAAGTAAGCACCTCGTGCACAGGGATTCCGCCTTTTGGCTAGAGTGGCTGCACGGCCAGCTCCTAGCTCAAGTGATCGTTTATCCCTACCCCTCCACGTGTATCGAGCCAGGGCCTTACCCCCGAACGGTAATGCTCGCTTCTGGATCACGAGCCAGGAAGTGTTTTTAACAAGTATGGCATAGGGGTGCACCTAGCCGGTCCAGGGAACCCGGGCATTGGCTTTTGACCAACACATGAGGCCCGTTTCCCCCGGAAGTAGTTTTCAAGGAGTACAAGTTTTGTAGCGTGTGCTACGAATGTAACAATCAACTGGGATGACATGTAAGATGCGATGCATGACAGTTAAAAGTGCGTACAGATAAGGAAAGTAAACGTGACAGTTTAGTATGCATGAACAACAAGTTTAAAGAGTTGGATCTAGCTTCGTTGTCAAGCTAGATCAATTAGGTGACGGATCTAGTTTCGTTGTCAAACTAGATCAAGCAGGCGTCTAGCCAGCTATCATTTCACTGACTAGTCTCTTTCACGCTAGGAACAAGGAAGTGGCCTAAAAACATGGCCCTACACAAGAGTTGGCAAGTTTCACTTGCCTGCAAGTTCGACGTCTGAGCACACCGTCCAATGAGTCCAAAAATCACAATTATCCTACGTGCACAAGTCCACCGGCCTAAAGTCCATATTATTAATCTTGATTAGTGAATTTAAAACATTTAAAATACTTTTAAAATACTGATTTTAGTCTTGATTAGCATGCAATTGGGTTGGGGGTCCTAGGGGTGCAAAGCGTTACCTTAACACGACGCGAAAGCTACACCGGCGTCGGGTAGCGACGCCGGTGGTTGGAATAAAAGATCGCACTCCAGGTCCAGATTCCAATTAGATTCCTCGCTGGAAATTTCAGAGCAATTAACCGGGGCGACGATTCCAGATTCCAAAGCTCGCGCGTGCGATGACGGGCTTCAACGTGCGACGACGTCGTACGCGGCAAGTCGTCGAAGAGAACGCACCTAGGTGGGGCCCACAGTAGTCCTAGGGACCTTTGGGGGACCCACAATACCTCTGGAGAACTTGGGGGGCCCACGGAGGCAAGTGGTGCGACGGATGCGGGGTTGCGACGTTTGCTCTCGGTCGTACTCAGCCAAATGCGAGGGAATGGCTCGGTCGGTGCGGGGGGACGGGCTTGTGCAGCTGCGGGTGCGGTGCGGGCCTTGGTGCTCTCGGTCGGTGCGGAGGGAGGGGTCGGTCGGGCGCCTTGGATGCGGGGGGCGGGCGTGAGCGGGGGCAGCTGTCGGTCGGGCACGGTGCGATGCGGGCGAACGGAGCTGCTTTGGTGTGGAGCTTGGTGCGGAGCGGGGAGCGGCTGTGCGGAGCGGAAAGCGGGCGAAGCTCTCGGTCTGACCGAGAGCTTCTCTCGATCGGTGCGGGCGAACGGGGTGGGCGACAGCAGCGGGTGCGGACGGGGCTTGGTGCGGGGGCAGCGGCCGGTCGGAGCGGGGGAAATGAGGCCGTTCTCTCGGTCGGTGCGGGGCTGCTTCGTCGCAACGTTGCGACGAATCGTCGCAACGTCCAATTTGGGTTTTGGAAGAGGCTAGGGCTAATTTCTTGCGAAAATAGGTCTTCCTAGGGGTTGCTTATATAGTATAGATGGGTTGACTTGGTCTAGGGCTAAATCTAATAGGATTAGAAGTTTAAAATAATTTAAAATTTGAAATTCAACTTCTCCAACTCACCCAAGGATTTGACTTGGTCCAAATGAGCTGGAAATTGGCTCAAAAATTCTTTAAAACGTTTAAAACTCAAATAAATTTTATTTGGCCGAAAATAATTTATAAATTAATTATTAAAAATAATATAAAACTTGTTAAAAATATAAAAGTGGTCAAATAAACTCCAAAAATTATAAAATAAATATCGGAGTGATCGTGATGACGAATGTGAGCTAACTAAGAAGACGGATCTCAAATTCGACGTCGGACGACGAAACTAAAAATAGAAACGTCTCCCGTCAAGAGTGAGAATCGTCACGTCTCATCGAGTAAGACTAAATTGTGGAAAAACGACTCGAGAAGTGTCGTTCCAAGATAGTGCCACTATTTAATACTCTCAGGGACGTTCACAACGGCATATCACACGAAAGTGTTCACAAACAAACAAAGTCTAAAACAAACACGTGCACGGTCAAAAGCACGTGCACGAACAACGTACAACGAAAAGTGGTCGTTACAAAAGCCCTTGTCTTTCATAGAGGGCGGCCAAACCCTCACAGCTACATAAGTGGTTCATCAAGTGCTTCTCCATAGCACCACCAAAACTTGTTATGAAACCATTAAGAGCATACAGCTCAACCTCTGCTTAAGTTCATCAAGTGCTTCTCAATAGCACCACCAAAACTGGTTATGGACTTGTCTCAAAGTGAATCCATCAAGTGCTTCTCAATAGCACCGCCAAACTTGGCTATGGATTCAAAGAACACTACCACACGCCATAGGGATGGAAATGTAGTGTTTGTTAAGGATCATATGGCTTCGTTAGACCACACTGGGTATCAACCATATAACCTTAACTCATGGGCTTTAGCCCCATCACCCTCAACGAATCAAGAACCACTTTCCTTGGCAATCCTTTGGTTAGTGGATCTGCAAGATTTCTTTCAGACCTTACATATTCCAAAGAAATTACTCCATTTTTCAGGAGTTGTTTAACCACACCGTGCCTGATCCGAATGTGTCTATTCTTCCCGTTGTAGACACTATTTTTAGCAACACCAATGGCTGCCTGAGAATCACAATAAAGGGAAACTGGAGTAGTTTTCCCTCCCCACAAAGGCACGTCTGCTAACAGGTTCCTAAGCCATTCAGCCTCTTGCCCTGCCAACTCCAGAGCAATAAATTCAGATTTCATGGTGGAGCATGCTATTACATGTCTGTTTGGAAGACTTCCAAGATATAGCACCTCCACCTAAAGAGAATAAAAAACCATTAGTTGAACTAACTTCATCGTTATCTGAAACCCAGTTTGCATCACAAAATCCTTCTAACACAGCAGGAAATTTGCTGAAATGCAAACACCAATCAACAGTCCCTTTCAGGTACTTTAATAAACGATGAAGAGCAGTCCAATGTTCATTACTAGGGTTATGAGTATACCGACTTAGCCTGCTAACAACATAGGCCATATCAGGTCGAGTACAATTCATAAGGAACATCACATTTCCTATGATCTTAGCATATTCAGATTGAGAAATACTCTTTCCTAAATCCTTTTTCAAATGTATGCTAGGGTCATATGGAGTTCTAGCAGGAACAACATCAAAGCAGTTGAATTTCTTCAGCACATTCTCTACGTAATGAGATTGACTCAAGGAGATGCCATAAGAGTTTCTAACAATTTTAACTCCTAAAATGACATCAGCTTCTCCTAGGTCTTTCATCTCAAATTGAGATGACAAGAAATTTTTGGTATCATTTACAATATCTAGATTGTTCCCAAAAATTAACATGTCATCGACATAGAGACAAATAATTACACAATCTGATCCTATTAGTTTAGAGTAAACACAAGAATCAGATGTGTTTACAACAAAGCCATTCCTTATTAAGGTGCTGTTGAATTTCTCATACCATTGCTTAGGAGCTTGCTTTAAGCCGTATAAAGACTTCTAAGCCTGCAAACCTTATTCTTTTCATCAGCAACTACAAAACCCTCAGGTTGGGACATGTAGATTTCTTCTTCTAGATCGCCATTTAGGAAGGCTGTCTTAACATCCATTTGATGTATGACTAACTCATGAATTGCAGCTAAGGAAATTAGAGTCCTAATGGTTGCAATTTTGGTCACAGGAGAATAGTGTCAAAGTAGTCTAAACCTTTCTTTTGAATAAAATCCCTGATCACAAGTCTAGCTTTGAATTTTTCTATCGATCCGTCAGGTCTCATCTTTTTCTTGAAAATCCATTTATTACTAATGGGCTTATTACATTTAGGTAACTCAGCTAATTCCCAAGTTTGATTGGATACAATAGAATCAAGTTCGCTTTTGATAGCTTCTTTCCAAAAACTAGCATCAATGGATCTCATTACCTCATCATAGGTTTTTGGGTCTTCTTCTATTATAAAGGTAGACACTATCTCATCACTAAGCATGTCTATACATCCATTTTCTGACAGAAAGGCAGTTAAAAAGTCGGGTCCAAAATTGGTTTCAGTCCTTTGCCTCTTAGTCCTTCTAGGTTCTTCACTAAAAGTAGAACTACATGTATGCATATCAGAAGATATAGGTGAAGAAGAAGGAAGAGACTAATAGGAGGTACAAGGGACAAAGATTCTGTTGATTCCTTTTTCAAAGGGAAAACATGCTCAAAAAAACTCTGCATCTCTAGACCCAGAAATAGAGTTACCTGTTAAGGACATGAATCTATATGCAACACTATTATGAGCATACCCTATAAAGACAGTATCATAAGTTTTAGATCCAATGTTTGACTTCTTAAAGTCAGGGGCACCCCACACTCTAAGAAATTTAAGGTTAGGGGGATAACCTTTACACAATTCATAAGGTGTTTTGTCTAGTTTCTTATGGTATACTCTATTAAGGATATGACAAGCAGAGAGAATGGCTTCCCCCACATGTCATCAGATAATCCTGAACTTAAGAGCATGGCATTCATCATTTCTTTCAGAGTCCTGTTCTTTCGTTCAGCTATACCATTTTGTTGAGGAACATAAGGAGCACTGAACTCATGTATGATTCCATTCTTCTCACAGAAGTCTTTTAAGGTATGAGAGCTATATTCTCCACCTCTGTCAGACCTAAACCTTTTGATTTTTCTATCAAGTTGGTTTTCTACTCTGTCTTATATTTAATGAATATTTCTTCAGCCTCATCCTTAGTCTTTAGAAGATATACCCTAGTGAATCTAGAGTAATCATCTACAAAAGTGATGTAGTAATGTTTTCCTCCTTTGCTTCTAGTAGATTTAAAGTCTGCTCGGTCTGAATGAATTAAACCGAGAAGTTCTGACTGCCTAACAGCAACAGGTTTACAAGGGTTTTTAGTGTATTTGGCTTCTACACAAATTTGGCATTTAGAGAATTCAGAAGAATTTGTAGCAGATATTAGATCTAAGTTATTTAATCTCTTAATAGAAGCAAAATTGACACGCCCTAGTCGGCAGTACTATAAGTCTAAAGACTCGGCAATATAAGCAACGGCAGATTTATTCATTGAATCAGAAACTACATTCAGAATGAAAAGTCCATCACTCAGATAGTCCTTCCCAACAAAGTCCCCACTGCGAGAAATAACAACCTTGTCAGCCTCAAAGACAAGTTTTAGACCTGCTTTGTTTAGTAAGGCACCAGACACGATGTTGCGACAAGGACGTTGCTGAAGGAAAGAGTCTTTCCTGATGTTAGTTTCGGCATGATAGTACCTTTACCAGCAACTCGGAAAGCAGCAGAATTTCCCATGAAAGACGCAGTCTGTGTCCGCAGCATCCTTGAAGTCGTGGAACAGATCCTTGTTTGTGCAGAGATGTCTTGTCGCGCCAGTGTCGAGGATCCAATCAACGTTATTGGCCACCATGTTAGCTTCAACGATGACAATAGCAATGACTTCATCTTGTTCAGCAAGGTTGGCTTGAGCAGCAGGGCCAACTTGTTTCTTGGGCGGCTTTTGGGTTCCCTGGCGTTGAAAGCATTGGTAGGCTTTATGGCCAGGTTTGCCGCAGACATAGCAGACAACGTTTGGCTTCTGGACCTTGCTGTCTGGTTTGGTGAAGTGACTTGACTTCTTGTTCTGTCCTTGTTTAAAGGGCTTCTTCACTTTGTTGTTGAACCTGGTTTTGTTGAAAGGGCCAGTAGATTCAACAACGTTAGCTTTGACAGAAATGATAGAAGAAGAGTCAGGCTTATCTTTGAGGCGATTAGCCTCTTCAGTTCGCTTATGACTGATGAGCTCCTGCAGGGACAGATCTTTCTTCTTGTGTTTGAGATGGTTCCTGTACTCAGCACAGGAAGGGGAAAACCGCTCCAACAGCACGTTCGCTTGAAAGATCTCGCACATCTTCATGCCTTCGTTGAGAACATCTGGGCAAAGGTTCTCGTAGATGTGGACTTGTTCCATGATGGGCTTGTCGTCGAGCATTTGGAAGTGGAGCCACTTGCCAGCGACATAATTCTTCTTTCCTGCATCATCAGAGCCATACTTCTTTTCTAGGGAATCCCAGATTAGTTTAGCAGACTTATGAATCATGTATAAATCAAATAAAGAATCCTTCATATGATGAAGGAGGTGACAACGAACAGTCTTGTTGTCTTTATCATATTTTGTAATTTCTGCAGAAGCAGAAGAGTTGACAGAGGGAATAACAGCAATAGCAGTACCATCAACAGAAGTTGGCGGAGTGCTGGAAGGAGGAGGAAGAGGGGGACGATCTTTGAAAAGGACGTAGTCAATTTCAAGCTGTTCAAAAAATATCAAGAGCTTTTGCGACCACCGTTTGTAGTTTGTACCATCGAGGGGTGCCAACTTGGATAGATCGAGGAACAACTTGGAAGGAGTGACATCCATAGCAAAGAGTGTAGTTTTCAAATTGTTAGTCCTGAAAAAGAAAGGCTATGACTGCAGGAGCAAAACAGCGAGGTAAGAGATCCAAAAAACAAAATGCGGAGGAAAGGGGAAAATTGAGACAGAGAAGATGATCTGCGCCGTGGTAGATCCATTGCCTTGAAAACAACTATGGCCCGACCGTGGTGGTAATCAGATGATGCCGGCTGCTCCCCAAGGTTAATGCAGTCGCGTCTGAACGCGTACACTCGCGGTCAGAAGCGTGGAGTTTGCACAGAGATCGATACCCATGAGGAGGAGGAATGGAAGAGAAAGGATTTTCGCAGTGAGTGAAGAGAAACTCTAGACAAAAGAGTTTATAAAGAGGAAAAAAATGGCTGTTGGAATTCTGCCATGATTCATGAATGCCATTAGCAACGCAGCCATTAACAGCCATTAAAAGAAGATAGCCGTTGCAATTAAATGAAAAATGGTTGTTGGGAAGATCAAAATGTACTGTGTTTTTTGAATTCTAAAAAACAAAATGGGCTAAAAAACACGAGCCAAAACTCGGGCACTCCGCGCGCGCACCCGTGAACCCCCCCTGCGCAGGCACGACGCCAGCACACACACGCTAAGGGTTTCCGGATCCGTCACCCAGATTTTCCATTGGGCTCGGCCCCTTGCTTGGGCTCGGCCCCCTTGCTTGGGCTCATGTGCACGCGAGCTACCCCCAAATTCTAGCCCATTAACAAGTCCAATAGCCCATATGAGAGAAGCCTATTATATACCCACACAAGGGTGTTTGCCTATCCAATGTGGGACTAAAACAAAAGAGAGTGGGAATCAACAAATGGCCAAAAGAGCCATTAATTCCAACACATGTTTTATTTATTTATTTATTTATCACCAAGTGATGATATTTTTATAAGCACTGAGTATTTCATTTTCACGAATGTCCATCGGGTGTTAACATGTCGTCAATATTTCATATTGTTACTGTTTTCTGGGTATTTTAATTTCTTAAAAATCATTGATTTTTGATAGAAATTTCTCATTATTTTGTTTTGAGATATTTATTGCATTTTTGTTTTGCAATATTCTGATGCGCAGAAAAGTTTAATTCTTTTTTTTCATTGGTAGAGGGGCTGGGGGCGGACAATTCTGAGGTTTTTCCCTTTCATGGTAGGAAGAACATTATCTCAGAGCTAGAGGCGGCTAATACATTTTCAGGAAGAAAGAGGAGCATTTCATCGTCTTACATGAGTTTAGTGAGAGATAAGATGCTTTCAGTAGGATCAGATTCTCAAGAAAATTCATGTCTGATTAAGGTATATTTAGTTTTCTCCTCCATTCTTACACTTCTATGTATAAATTAATCGTCATTATTATTCTTTTTCATCTGCTCTATTGGATGTCGTGCTCAAAAATATTCCCAATTTGAACATTAGGCATTTGGAAAAGAGGAAGTAAGCGAGCACATTGGAAAATCACATGATGATGAGCCCTATACAATGCAGCCACCACCCAGACCAAGTTCTTCTCTTTTATTACATCCACCTAGACCCGATTCGGTTATACCAAAATGGGACCATTCCCTGCTCATGAATCCTATCTCTGTGGTTCATTGTTCCTCCCGTTTAGGCCAAAGTGGGACACCCATGGAGAAGATTTCTTCATCATACACATATAAAGATGTTAAAGCCGGTGCCACAATTATAACCCAAGCGGCAGCAGATGAAGGTTCTAGGACAGGTATGAAAGGCTCTGGGATTCTGAATATTTTTAACTCAAGTAGCAGCGGTGCAGGAGAAAGAAACTTAACCGGGGCCCTGCCTTATAGCAGCAGACCTAAGGCTTCCCAAATGGTCGAACCCAAGTCTTCTAGTGTGCCAAGGTAAATCTGTACCTTCTTTGCATGCCATGTGTCTTGTATAGACACTTGGTCCATTGTGGATGTTGATCATGATATATTAAATATGTTCAACATTTTTAGTTCTGACAATCATTATACCTTTGCATATCCCAGTCGACAGATGACAATATTCTATGCTGGTCAGGCACATGTTTTTGATGACGTCCATCCAAACAAGGTCGGCTTAATTATGTCCATGTCTACTTTGTTAATGTTTAATAGACTGTAAAAGTTCGGCGCATGATTCTCGTGATCGAGTGATCTTTGATCGAGTGATCTTTAATTTTTTTTCCTATTGTTAGAAAGTTTATTTTCGTTAACCTCACTACCATACTTGATCCATCTTACTACCCTGAGGCTAAATGTGCATTGTTGCTAGATCCATGTGTCTGATATGATTTTCTAGGGTTTTGGGGGATAAGGATCCGATTTTTATTGAAATAAAGAGGAATACAAAGATAGTTGTTCTCTTTCAAGAGGTGGACCACTCATAGCATGTATTTCGAGAAGAAGGCTTAACTGTCCAATACACTATATCTAATCTAATTTAATCTAGATAACTACTAACAATTCTTTTACAAATCTCTTCTATCTCCACTCTTACACTAAGAGTGATAGGGACATTAATTTGGTTGCAGTCACCAAGATTCATATCCACTATTTGCTTGGGCTAAGTCACTTGTTTTAAGCTGATGAAAGTAAAAAAGGAGGAGAAAATATCCATGCCTTCAATTTTGTCCTTAAAAATAAAGTCACTTAGCCTGTGCAAGAGTGCAATGGAAAATATTTCTATCGACTCTCATCACTAAGTCAGCGTCTTGGTGCAATGGTGTAGACATTAAGGTTGTGTTTGATATATTATGACAGCTTTGGTTGTCTAGCGGTTCTTAACAACATAAATCATGGATTACCAAGGAAGGCGTAATCAGATGAAAGACCCTGGATTGTTGTGTTGTGCATGATCAAGTGAAACAAAGGATCGTTAAACGATCGGGGTGATAAACGAGTAGCAAACACAACAGAGCGCTATGTAAATTGTAATTTAGGTCGTCGATCGGATAAGGAAACACTCAGTAGCTTTATACAAAGGGAAGAACAAAATACAAATCTTCAACTTCACAACGAAGAAGAAACACTCAAGATCTCTCCAAAAGCTCTTAACACAAGCTCTCAAAGTTGGCTCTCAAGAATTGTGGCTCACAACTCTTAATATCGCAACAACAATCGATTTCTCAAAACTCTCGCCTAAACACCCCCTTATATAGCCTAGGTCACAATATGTGTTCTAATTGAAAATGAATTCCTATTTGACTAGAACTCTGACTCAAACGGAGTTCTAATCTAATCACAATTCTACTTCGTATAGTACACTGCATTCAATGGTCGGCCCATTTGTGCTGTCGAACTCCCTCTTGAAGATCGAGCTGATGAAGTGCCAGGCTGAGCTATCTGAAGCTCGAACTGTAGAGTTGCCGAGCTATGAGCCGCCGATCCTTCGACCCGAGAATCAATGCCCGTAGATGTCCATTAACTCAGAATCTCATATCTGTATTGTGCTGAGCCAGATAGGCAGGATCCAGAGCACAAGCGAGGTAGCACTGCACAAGATAGCTCGTCTGCACATCTTCAATACTTTTTTAGCGTCTCAATCGAGCCAACTTTCACAAATCTTCACCTTGACGGAATTTAGGCATCCGTTACACAGTCGACATTCAAAGCACCACCTCGGTAAGAGTCACATTGTTTTCCCTTTAACTTGCTCTGGAGAGCTCAATACCCCCATTAGTGCTCACCTGGCTCCACCGAGCCTCAATGCCCTAACTGGGGCCGCCGCCAACATTACCTCGAAACAACATTAAGCAAGTTCAATCAGTGCTTAAACTTAGTTACAGATACAACATTAGTCAACATGTCCGCATTGTTGTCTTCTGTTTCGATCTTCAGCAAATTGATGTCATCGTCTTCTTCTCCCTCAGTCTCAGACAAAGTGGTACCTCACAACAATATGCTTGGTACATGTATTGAAGACCTGATTATTAGCTAAGTGTATCGCATTTTGGCTGTCACAATGAAGATCATTTCTCTCTTGATATACTCCCAGGTCGTCCATCAAGTCCATCAGCCATATTGTCCCCTTCACCGCTTCAGTCAATGCCATGTATTATACCTCCGTAGTAGACATGGCCATTGTAGACTGAAGTATACGCCGCCAACCGTTCGGAGCTTCTGATAGGATGAAGACATAGCCCGTCATATATTTCCTTCCATCCAAGTCTCCAGCATAGTCTGAATCAACATATCTGTCAGCTTGCGGATCGTCGTTAGCTCGTTTATATGTTAATCCAACGTCAATGGTACAATTGATGTATCTAAGTATCCATTAAATAGCTTGTCAGTGTACTTTCTCTGGATTGTGCATGTATTGGCTCACCATGCTAATATGTCGGGTCGGGTAAATACCATAACATACATCAAGACTCTTACCACATTGGCATATGGTATGCTTTCCATGAGCTTCTTCTCATCGTCGTAATGCTCAATACAAAGCATTGAAGTGAGGTACAAGCAGAGTAGCTACGGACTTCATACTTTCACAACCAAATCTCTGTACGCTAGTCTTCAAATAGCGACCTTATGAAAGATGAATTATATCTCCTCTTAGATCTCTGTAGATCTCCATCCAACGAATCCTTTGTGATTCGCCCAAGTCATTCATCTCAAATGTACAACTCAACTCTGACTTCAGTCTTTGTATCTTCACTTTATTTGATGAAGCGATGAACATATCATCGATATAAAGCAACAGATAGATGAACAACCCATCATCCAGCCTCCGAAAGAACACACAATGATCATAGGGGATATGAATATACACTTGATCATTCGTCATGAAGTGCTCGAAACGCTTATTCCACTGTTTAGGTGACTGATTCAGCCCATAGAGCTACTTTTTCAGCCTACATGCAAGCCTATCACCGCTCTTAGCTATCGGGCTGAGCCATATAGATCTCCTCGAGCTCGCCATGCAAGAATGCCGTTTTGACATCTAGTTGCACCAGCTCAATGTCGAGCTGTGCAACTAATGCCAATAAAATCCAAATTGACTAGTGCTTCACTATCGGAGAAAAGACCTCATTGTAATTGATACATTCTCTTTATACATAGCCCTTCGTCGCAATACGTGCTTGGTAGCGAACTTCTTCAACTTCGGTTCCGTCCTTGGTGTAGAGCCACTTACACATTATCGCCTTCTTGCCCTTAGGAAGCTCTATCAGATCCAATGTTTCATTTTTATCAATGATTCCATCTCCTCATCCTTCGCTTTCCTCCACTTGTCTAAATCTTCATAATGCTCTACATCTTCGAAAGAGGTGGGCATGTCAATACTTACATTGGGGAAAGCAAATGAGACCATCTAAGTGTACCGTGTCGTTCTTTG
This sequence comes from Scilla litardierei, assembly GCA_030789695.1. Classification (NCBI taxonomy): domain Eukaryota; kingdom Viridiplantae; phylum Streptophyta; class Magnoliopsida; order Asparagales; family Asparagaceae; genus Scilla; species Scilla litardierei. The sequence goes on along the minus strand of CM061134.1, from coordinate 220,955,216 downwards.
TATCTCACAGCTCTGTCTCGTAGCTGCAATGGAATCCATTTGATGTGCGATCTGTAAAGATGAGCTATCTCCACCATCCGAGCTTGAAACACCAATATCACCAGTATCTGTCTGGAGTACATCGTCTGCAGTCTTTGGAGAAGGTCGGTTAAAGTCAGTAGTCGAGTTGTCTGGAACCTTAGACACCTCCATGTAGACATGCTTCGTCTGTGTCTCTTTGGGCTCCACCGTTGGTTCATGCTTATTCTTCAATAGTACTGACTCATCAAAAGTTACATTTCTGCTTACATTCACATTTCTCTGTCTCGGACACCATACCGTGTGTCCTTTGACGTCATTGTTAAAGCCCAAGAAGATGGCTTTCTTGGCTTTAGCGTCGAGCATGTCTTTTTTCACAGCGTAGTAGCTCGGACAGCCTCATGTACGCAACGACTCAGAGTCGAAAACTGGCTTTTCCAACTAGACCTCCAAAGGAGGTCGTCTATCCAATGCAGCAGAAGGTAACCGATTGACCAAGTAGGTCGCAAACGCTAGGGCCTCCATACAAAACTAACTCAATAGGTTGGCAATTGATATCATACATTGGACTTTCTACATCAAAGTCCGATTCATTTTCTCGGCTACTCCATTCTGCTGAAGCGTGTTGCCCGCGGTGAAGTGTCTTTGAATTCCTTCTCTTATGCAGAACCCTTGGAAGAGGTCTGACATATACTCTCCACCGTTGTCACTTCGGAGTCGCCTGACTTTTCGACCTGTTTGAGTCTCGGCCAATTTCTTCCATTCTATAAACTTACCTAGAACTTGGTATTTGGAGTTCAAAGAAAACACACAAACCATGCGTGAGAAATCATTAATGAAAGATAGGAAGTAGTGTGTACCTCTCAATGAGGTCGACCTAGTCGCTCTCTATACGTCAGTGTCAACATAGGCAAGCATTCCAGTCGAATTATGGATGACCATCTCAAAAGAAGCTGTCGGTTTTCCGAAGATACAATGCTAGCAGAACTCTATCTTTCTGGTCTTGGCTCTTCTTAGACAATCTCCTTTGATAAGCTTTTGCAGAGCTTTCTCTCCAACATGCCCTAGATGCATGTGTCAAAGTAACGAGTCGTCTCTGCAACCTCACGAGTCAGTGCTACTGTGCCAGTCACAACCGAGCCATCCAAGTAGTAGAGATTACCTCTATGTCTTACATTCATCACGATTATAACTCCTCTAGTCACCCTCAGAGCTCCGTTCTACATCGCCACTTGGCATCTCTTGGCTTCGAGTGAACCCAACGATACGATGTTATGCTTTAGGTCGGAAACTTAACGTACCTCATCAATGTCTCGTGTAACACCGTCGCTCATATTCATCCGAACTGTCCCGATGCTTGCCATGCTGCAAGCTCGGTCATCGTCCAATAGAAATGTACTCTTACCACCTTCATGGAAGGTCGTAAAGTACTCTCTGTGTGGTGTCATATGAAAGGAGCATCCCGAATCGAGCACCCAACTATATGACATCACACCCTTTGAAGCACCAACCAATACACACGCTTCGACCTTAACGCTTTTAACAACGTTTGCGGTCACGACAATCTTCTTCTTTGCCTTTGGACAGTCTCTAACCCAGTGTCTTTTCTCCCGACAAAAGACACAATGGTCCTTTGCTATAAGTCTTTGCGAGGAGGGACTCTACTCTTGTCACTGGACTTGGATTGGAAATACCCCTTCTAAGCTCAACCCCTTTTATTGCTTCGGCTTCTTACCACAGTAAAACAGCTCGGCTTCGCGTGTTCTCATCGTTCTTCCTGAACGCATTGCTCGTAAGATCATTGGACATCTCTTCAAACGTGCTTGTGTTCTTACCGTAAGTAAGAACTGACACCAAGTGCTCGTAATCATTGATTAGAGAATTGAGGATGATCATTGCTTTATCTTCTTCGTCAACCTTGATATCGACGTTTCTTAGGTCGGTTAGAAGCTTGTTGTAATAGTTGAGATGTTCTTCAATAGAAACTCATTCCTTAAACTTCAAACCTAATAGCTTTTTCTTCAAATGCAGTCAGTTTTGGATGTTCTTCTTCATATATTTGTCGCTGAGCTCTTCCCAAAGCTTCTTTGCATTTGTCTCCTCCATAAACATGTATTTCTTCTCATTCGTTAAATACAGTTGGATCGTCCCACATGCATTCAAATTCAAAGTTTTTCACTCCGAGTCTGACATACTCATCGGCTTCTCTTCCAATGTGATATCTTGACCAAGTTGGTTCAAGACATCCAAGACCTCACATCTCCACATACTGAAGTTGATTTTTCCATCAAACTTCTCAATTTCAAACTTTGTGTTAGACACGATAGTTCGAGCCGCTGGAGCATGCTCTCTAAAGGTCGACATCTTCTAGTGTTGTTGCCGCTGCTGCTCATCGTCACCGTCTATGAAGATTGCCGAAACCATGCTGTGATGCCAGTTTGTTGTGCGCGATCAAGCAGAATTAAGAATCGTCAGACGATCGGTGATGATAAATGAGCAACAAACACGGCCGAACACAATGGAGATTGTAATTTAGGCCGTCGACCGGCCAAGGGAACACTCGATATCTTTTTACGAAAGGGAGAACAAAATACAAATCTTTAACTTTACAACAAAGAAGAAGCACTCAAGTTCTACCCCAAAGCTCTTAACACAATGTCTCAAAGTTGATGCTCAATAATGACGGCTTACAACTCTCAATATTGCAACAACAATTGACCTCTCAAAACCCTCGCCTAAACACCACTTATATAACATAGGGTACAATAAGTATTCTAATAGAAAAGAAATTCCTATTAGATTAGAACTCCGACTCAAACGGAGTTCTAATCCAATCACAAACTCTATTTTGGATAGGACATTGTATCCTATAGTTGGCCCCTCCGTGCTCTCGAACTTCATGCTGAAGACTGAGCTGACGAAGTGCCCGGCTGAGCTATCCGAAGCTCGTATTGTAGAGTTGTCGAACTATAGGCTGCCGATCCTTTGATATGAGAATATATGCATGTAAAAGTCTATTAGCTTGGAATCTCTGTATCTGGCAGAGCCAGATAGGCGGGATCCATAGCACACGCGAGCTAGCCCTGCACAAGATATCTAGTTTGCACATCTTCAATACTTCTTCAGCGCCTCATTCGAGCCAACTTTCACATGTTGAACATGAAGCTAGAACGTGGAGTGATTGTGTTGTCAAATAGGGAACATTTTCGCGAAGCCCATTGTGCATGGACATGGACAAGCACCACACATTTGATTACAGAGAAATTCTGTTTAAAAAATGGGAAGGTACTTTGGAGATAAACACAAGGACATGAAAACAAATTGCACACAGACGCACATTTGCAGTTGCACGCATGGTTACATCTATATGATCGATAGAAAGTACATGCACATGACTCACTGTTGACGTAAAACGTATCGTAAAATTGAGGACCCCATTTGAGAGGTGTCTCACACATGTTTGAGGAGGGTTAAAAATATATTATTGTACTGACACTTGTCCTATGTAGATATGGTTCCATGATGCAGTGTCCATGTACATAGGGAAAGGTTAGTGAGGAACGGACTTGATGTAACCTTGGGTTGTTTCATCATGTTTATTCGCCCTTTTCATTCATAAAGGCATTGCCTTTTTGGAGAAAAATAATTCAACTCAAGGAGGCTCTCCGATAAGGATTGACCAACCCTCTGTGACCTTTTGTTAGACTTAATGCAAATCCTCTGCATTATTTTGAAATTGGATTAGTTGTTGAGGGGGTATCAGGCAGTAGAATTAGATTTTGGTCGCATAGTTTTCTGAAATAGCCAAATAATCTTACCTTCTGGATATTTTGATTAATTATCTTCTGCATAGGAAACCAGTTGAACTTTAAGTAAATGGGGGTAATACCTCTGTTAGAAATAAATCGGGATTCTCTCTCCCAAGTTCATGCACCTGTGATCTTTTTGCCAAAACTGATTGATTTGGAATGGCCATGACCAATACTCTCTTACTGAGCTCAGCCTTCTATATAATAGGCAGTTGCTCTTTCACACTATTGATGAAGACAGAGGGCTGCAATCATTGGCAGTTATGGCGTAGAATGGCATTGGTTCATTTTTCATCCTCTGTGGAATTGGAGATGATTAGGGTAAGACAGAGGAAAGGTTTGGTTGTCTGTAGATGCAAATAGATGCATACTACATAACCAAAAATTATGGGCTATCATCACTGCGTCTGATGCTTGGATGCTTAACAATCAATACCACTAGCTGAGGCCTATTACTGTCAAATCATTGAAAGAAATGTTTTGAAACTAATTCCTATAAAAATTATCACAATGTAAATGCATCCCCAGCATGTGTAGAAAACGTCTTTGCCCTTATGGCCATGAACCCATGTCAGGTTCTGGGTTGGAATCTTTGTCATGGGCACTTGATATTGCTCTCAAAGGGTCGACCAGTATTTGTTGCATAACCTTTCAAACTGGAGGATTGGTGGATATGATTAAATAACTCATGATCGCTCAGTTATACTACTAATCGCAAAGTTTATGCCTCCACGACAACTGTAGGAAACATTTATGGGATACAGGTATGTCATGTTGCGCAATTTATGAAACTATTAGTCAATCCTGGGAAGTATCAGACGTGTATTTTTCCTCCTCTCATGGTTGTGTATATCACAGTACATGATACAATGAATGTCGTTCCTAGTAACAGGCCGATGTTATCATGGCTTTGGCTGGATCAAGCGGGGTGTCATGGTCGACAAACTGTTCCCCTAAGCCCGGCATATGTCCACCAGGCAGCAAAACTAAAGCACCTAGTGGAGATAATGACTTTCCAGTTAGCAACTACCAACTATCCATTCCAGGGTTTCCTGATCGCGGGCTTATTGCCCAAGCTGCACAAACCCCGCCCACAAACGATCTTCAAAGCCTACCACCTGGTACATAAAACAAGACTACAACTGATTATGATAAGTAGGGTTGGATTTTTCATGTTGTGCAAGTCTCATCTGAATCACAATCTTTTATGGGGTCTTCAAGGTGGCAGGGTAACCAGAGATCCAAGATTGATGACTTCTGCAGCAGAGCCTGGTATCGATGGCAAAAGGGATGCGTGATAGAGCCATGGAGGTTAGAACCCTGTTTTCTGGGTAAGCTTCGCATTTGTTCAAGATAGCATCTGCAGGTTGTTCTTAAAGTCCATCCATCTTGTAAGCTTATAGCAGTTGCTTTCATATGCTGACATTTTCGGTTAATGAAGTTTGTGTCTTTGATATCCTCTTCTATAACTTGGTATATATCAGATTCAACTGATTCTGGTGATCATTGCAAGTTAATGCAGCACTACATACTGTTTATCTGATTACAACTCATTCTGTACTTTAAGGTTCATGAAGATATGAAGTATTGCAGGTGTATCTATAATGGCGACGTACGCCGAGAGTCACTGTATAAGCGGTCAACCCTCTCGGGGTCATGCGAGGGCAACTGGTCTACTCTGGCTTCTCTTTTCATCCCTTGTAATGAACTCACGGTACCAAAAATGATATAACATCTCCCATCTGTGTCAAGGGAGGGCAGACAGTACTTTTCTTTCTTATCGAGCTCCATATTGTTTCTAAGGTACTGGCTGAGGGAGTTACTGTGAGCTCTTGTTGCCTTTTGAGGACTTCCAGCCATAAGCAAACCCATGTCTTTTCTTTGTGCTCATCAGATGAAGCAAATTCCAAGGGCAAAGTTACAAAACCGTATTTGAGAATCACATACACACACAACACCAACACAAACACAAACATAAAAGCATCATCTGATCGGCTATTGCTCTAGGGTCGGAAAGGGGTTGAATATTGATGGAATTGTCATGGATGAGCTGATCCATTTATCGCTTCCATATGATCCAGAGATCATTTGCTCATACATTTAGAGAAAGCTGGTCATGCGTTGATATATGGTACACAATGTTTCACATATCCGGCCTTGGGGATCTTTTCCATGTGACAGCTTTGGAGTCATCCATGGGTGCTTCCCTCCATTCTGAGTCTATAGAACTTAGTGTGACAATATATGTTGTTCATATAGATAAAGAGAATGGAAGGGAAATTAGAAAATTTCACCCATGTTTTGTTCCCCATAAGTTCCCCATAAGCCTAGTCAGCCTATCAGAATCATCCATCAGAAATATAACTATATGTTGTTGATCAGAAATGTAATTATAGGAGCGTAGCCGAAATGTAACAAAGTTGTAAATCAGCTATTGAAGTAACAATAAGTTTCAGGCTTCATTGTTATCTTCGTCTTCATAACCATCTATGTCATCTTTCTCCTTTGGCTAAACCTAATCCTACATTTCATGGCTCTGAAGCAAACATGTGATGCGTTTTATCAAATTCCTTCGTTGCTTTACCCGCAAGTGAATGTCTCATTTCACCTTCTATATACGAATGTCGAGAATGTCATGGCATGTCTTTGTTAGTCTTCCTTGACATATACAGTCGTTTCATTTCAGTATAGGAATCAGGGAAAAGGTATCGCAACACCTTATAAGGCACATGATTCCTTTTCTTTCGACTATCATTTGAATGTTTGTAGAGAGGATGGCGTCAAATGTGGCGAATAGTAGCATTCTCAGAGTTTTTGTAGTACAACATGAAATCATTTAAGCATGCATCAATTCTACTGTAACACAACCCCAATTGACCCATCAACTTCTTGGCTTCCTTGTACCTCAATGCATATTTAGCATTTAAGTTATATTGCCACATCAATTTCATCATGCAATCAAAGGCATCAATTGACCTGTTGATTTTTGATTTAATGTTTAACAGGCTATCCACAGCAGATAATTTAGACTCCTGCCATCTGTCATATAATGGTTCTTTTGTTGCATGCAACAGCTCAGAAATTTTGAGCTTCATGTTTGGTTGTTCTTTAACTATTTTACACTCATCATTTAGCCGATTGAAGATTTCAGGCTCTAAAGCGTCTGTAAAAATTTCACAAAAGTTGTATGAGCTCTTTGGTAAATTCAATTCTTCTTGCTCTATCAGAATATGGGGAACTGACGAACTAATGATTCTTTCACCGTGTAAAAATCAAGTCGTCCAATAGTTCTTGTAAAAACCCTTTTATGCACAAGTGAAATGCCACTAAATTACGTATCAATCAATTGTTGTTTCTACACGTCTTGCAAGGACATTTGATGCTAAGGCCGTCAGAAGATACTTCTTCTGAATGGGAGTAAACGAAGTTGAAGAACCATTTGACCCCTTATCTAAACTCATCACTGCAACCATATCCTCTAGGACCGTAGAAATGATTTACCCAACTCTATCTATTTCTGACACAACTCCAATCAAAATGACCTAATTTCAGAAGATCAAGACATAAGATATTATGTTAGGGTCTCTTCTCTGAATCTTCTTTTATGAACTTCTTTTGAAAACATGCATTCAATTTTTTAAGTGTGATTTCATTGCCATTTTCATAATTCTGGAAATCATTCGTGACTCACACTCTAGTAGTAGTGATTCTAGCGATGATGACTTTGGTTGGGAAGGATTGCCCACTAGCAAAGAGAAAGGGAAATACAAGGTGAAATTCAAAAGGCTGAAGAGAAAAGCCTTTGCCGCATGAGATAAGAGTGACAAGGATGAAAGGTTCGAATCTTCTTCTTCATCCTCATCCGAAGAAGAAAAGGAAGAGAAGACATACATGTGCTTCATGGCCAAAGATGACAGATGTAAAATATTATGACTCACACTCTAGTACTAGTGATTCTATCGATGATGAGTATGACTGGGAGGAAGAATATCACAAGCTTTATGTCGACTATGCGAGCAAACTAAGAGAACTTCTTACTCTCAAAAAAGGCATAAAGATTGTAATACTAGTTCTTCTTGAATTAGAAAAAAAAGAATATAAAATTGGCTAGTAAGGATAAGGAATTGGAAGAATTGGATAGAAAGTTAGTGTAGAGTATAAAGACCTAAGCGATATGTTTAGTGACTTAGAAAACATCATGACTGCCATTAGTGTCAAACATGAAGATTTGTGTAGAAATGTTACTTGGTTTAACAATGGTAAAGAAAAATTAGATGATCTAATTAGCTCACAAATAACCTTAAGTAGCAAACCGGCCTAGGATATAAGACCCATCAAAATGCTAATGCTACTCATCATCCTAGGGTTCGTAAAACCACGAATGGATTCGTCAAAGTCTGGATACCTAAGGGAGAGACCATCCAAATGAAGAATGAATATATTTATGTGTTTATGAACAATGTTCATTTTAGTAATGATTATAGATTTTCATCTGATTGGAAATCTAGACCCATATGGATTTGGTTCCCTATTGATTGATATCATTTTTTGGTTACTAACCCCAAGAACTCAAAAGCAAAAAGTACCAAAACATTTCTTATTTTTCAGGTCCTTACATTTGAAGGGATTAGAAGCTTGCCTTCGATATTCAAAAACTTTATTCATATTTTCAGGGGGAGAATTATAAATGATGAGCAATTTCGCATGGGGAGCCCTATGATTTTAATATTTTTATCTTTTTTTGAACACATGGTTTGTACATGCATTCACTTTTAGATATTGCGTCACACTCTTTCTTTAGACTCATGCATATATTAGGGGGGAGATTTGCATGTGGGGGATAATGATTTTAAAAGATTATATGTTTTTCAAAAGGGGAGAGAACACTTTTATTATTAATGTCTTTTTGTTGATAACAAAAAAGGGGAGAGATATTAGATGTCATACATGAATACACATGTTTGCAACACTTACACATGGTATATTTGATTACTAACATGATGTGTTGTAATATATATAAGTATTTTTTGGTTATTATGCATTCATTGTTTGTCATCATCAAAAAGGGAGAGAATGTTGAGATATTGAGTCTTAACCCGTGTGGTTTTGACAATAAACAATTGTCGCATCTAACATTTTTGAGTGCAGGAGTTTAAGACAAATCTAATGTAGCAATCAAGAGCTAATGATGAGCTAAACAAGGCCTTGTGTCAATTGGAGCAAGACAAAAGGCTTAGAAAACAAGAATGCATCAAAAGGACTTTATTATAATAATGTATTTTTCTTTCTTTTGTCTTAGCTTGTTAATGCCTTGCTAAAAGCTCACACAAACATAGGAACACCCTAAAATGATTTACAAATATTTTCAAAATGTTGAAAGTTATTTTAAAAATATTTCAAAAGGTTTTTCATGTCGTATCATATGTATCTGTGTCGGGAGATGACTACTCTGTAAGGGACCCTGCGGGACTATACACACTAGAGGAGGGGTGAATAGTGTAATAGCAAGCAAAGTGCTTAATTAAAAGTTACTAAAATTAAAGCACAATAAGCAGCAAAAATTAAACAGAGTGCTCAACAACAACAAACGCAAACACAAGGATTTTACCCTGATTCCCCAAAACTTGGGTACGTCCAACCACACCAATATTCACTATATTCCCACACAGAGAAGTGAATACAATCTCACACAGAGGATTTTGCCGTACACAAGAACCAAACCAAACCTACACAAGGGTCAAACTCTCACACAGAGAATTACTAACTCCCACACAGAGAATTAGGGTTAGCCCTACACTAGGACACCAAACTCCCACAAAGAGAGTATCTAATTCCCACAAAGAGAATTAGGGTTTCGAATAAAATCAAAACGAAACAACACTTACCTATGCCTTGATATGATCTTACCAATGTGAAGAAGAAGGCATGCAAGTGAATGACCAAGTGCTTGAGATTAGCTTTGATTGCACTTGATGTTCTTTCTCTCTTCTAGGAATGAATTTTAACACTTCTCACTTGAGTGTATGAAATGAAGAGAAGAAGGATGTTTTCAAAAGAAAAGGAATGAGATTGAAATCCATTGGAGAAATTCCCTAGAGCTTAGATGCTATAGCATAAGATTGAAGCTCTAATGAGGGAATGGGAGAGATTAGGAGTGGCTATTGATTCTTAAAGATATTCAATATCAACCAAGAGTTCTAAATGAACTAATCCATCTCCTATATATAGGGAGCCGAAAGGAACCCATAAACCCAGCCAAAAACCCACAGGGAAGAAATCTGTAACGGCTTGATTTTGGCAGTTTATGGCACAGACAGTTGACTGATGAACAAATGACAGTCGACTGTTCAACGGCTAGAAAAAACCCAACGGCTATAATCTGAGCCATGAAGTCGACTGTAGAAGAATACACAGGCGATTGAAAAACAGACAGTCGACTGTATATCCTTCATCAGGCGACTGCTATAGGGGATGAAGAAAAACAGAGAGATGCAATTTACTCCCAGTATGCATACGGACGACTGATGACCAAAGTACAGTCGATTATAAAATAGACAGGCGATTGATGACCAATTTACAGTCGTCTGATGTTCAATTTACGACGACTGTTGACCATTTCACGGGCGACTGTAAATACTTCATCAGTCGACTGTCTTGCAAATTGGGATGAAGCCCAGAAAATGCAAGTTACGCGCATACGACTGTTGAGCAATTCACAGGCGACTGTAGAGACACAGACGACTGTAAATTGAACATCAGTCGACTGAGGCGAAAAGCTCAAGTATGAGTCAATAAAAAGGTTGACTTGAGCAGTGCACCACAGTCGACTGTAGAAGGCTCGACAGGCGACTGGAATCACCCAGTCGACTGTAAAACCTTCAGCATGTGACTGTTGGAAAGCCAGAGACTCCAAATGAGTCTTTGGACAAGATGAACCTATTGGGTTGGATTCTATGATAATCCTAAGGATCACTAAGATGGTTAAATGCATATGCATAAGAGTATGACCATCTATCTAGGCATTACAATAATCCTAGACTCAAAAAGAGAAATGCAAGTAATAGAAATTACATGGATTATATATTGCATCTCCTAGAGTCTAAGTCTTCAAGCTCATGATACCTTGATGCTCCCCAATCATCTCCAAGCTTTGGCACCCCTTGATGAGGTTCCCTTCATCAAGCTCCAAGCTTTGTCAATGCTCCTCTTGATGTCCATCCATCATCATGCTCCAAGCTTTGGCTTCATTAGATGATCTTCATGACTTCATTCAAGCTTGAGCACTCCATCACTCTTGGAGGTCTTTAAGATATCTCTTGTAATATTCTCCAAGCATTATGCTTTGTCTCATCAACATATAATCATTTAGATAAACTGAAACTAAAACATAAGATTGATTAGCACACTAACATAATGTATTGATCATAATCAAAACAACGTTAGTCTTGACCCCAAGAACTAACATACTCTTCGAATAGGAATCGACTACCATCAAAACATAGAGTAGGACAGTCGCTGACTACATATAGTAGTCGACTACAGTCATTGGAGTAATCGACTATTATGTGATAGTCAACTACTCCAACAACAGTAGTCGACTACTCCAATAGTAGTTGACTACCATCAGCCCAACAGACAGAAAAGACAAAGTGACGTGCTTTACGAAAAGCTGTCGATTTATATATTGGAGGGGTGTTTTGGTAATGATTTTCAACAGATTTTCACCCTTATATATGTTGGGATTGCTGAGGTTTTAGTATGAAATTTTTGAGCAAAAAAAATCAAGTTTTCAAAGCATTTCTAAGCCCTCTTAAAAAGCCATCAAATTCCCTTGGCCAAAGTTCTTCAATTGTTTTCAATATTAGTATTGGCCAAATCATTGGGTCTCACAAAAGCTTTCAATTCCAATGTTCTTTGGAGATCTACACTATAGCCATTACATAACATAAAGCTGCAAAGCAAGGCTATAGATAAAAGGTGTAACCTTTCTCTTGGTAAGGAAAATCCTCAAAGTGTTGAGGTGGTGAGTTGTTTATTTCTTGGGAAGAAATTGTATGTTGTAAATTCTTCTTAGGAAGAGGTGTTGTACCTATTTGGGAAATAGTGGATTTAGCTGAGTGAGACTCAGATGGCTAGGTGTAGGATAAGCCAAGTGAGACTTGGGTATCCGAATCAGGGTAATTCTCATGTTTGCGCTTGCTCACTATTTTATGTGATTGTTATTTCTTAATTGCTTGTTTAATTCTTCTGCACTTTTAGCAAGTGATAATTGTTGATTAAGTTTAATTTGGATAACTCCATTTGTAAACTTAGATAGATTATCTAGAGGAATTTTTATACACTAATCATCACCCCTCTAGTGTCTACTTGCCTTGCATAGGAGGTCCCAACACATCTTGTCACTAGTCGCAAATTTAATGGCTTTTCATGAATAAAACTTTTCTGACAGGTGGATGAATGGTCAAAACCCCTTAGGTTCACGGCCAATATTCGGTGTTTTGGGGTTTGTGAATATGAACATAAGAATGAACGGTTCCGATCCTTTGAAAAAATAGCGGAGGTAGGTGTTATGGAGGTTGCATATGAGGTTTAGTCTCATATGTTATATATATGATACCCGTTATTCTCATATGTTGGGGGGGGGTGTGTGTGTGTGTGTGTGAATAATAAGTATCATATGACATGAGGTTCCCGAACACGACCCACTTTAATGGACATGTCAGGTACGGGTTGGATATGTGCAATGTTTGGGTTATAAATTTCACATACATATTGACAAATTTTCATGTGCAAAAAGCCATCGATGCAAAAAGCATTAGAAAAGAGTTTTACAGGGATTTTCTCAACGATCCAAGCTGTTAAATGTGTTCTACACATGCTAATACACGTACATATCGAAAATTAAGAAAAAGCCCCTATTTGCCCATTGATCGGATCGGTACAAAATGTTCTTTTGTTCTGAAACTGTTGAATTTGTAATGGCTTAGTCAATGGTCAAATCCCCCTAGGGTTCACCTATTGGTTTTATGTGGTATATATATGTATAGATTAAACATAGAATTTTTTTAAAAAAAACTCAAAAAAATGGGACCAAATTCCTGTGCGAAATGTTCGCACAAGATTTTGGCCACGTGTGTGTGAAATTTAAACGAGTTCAATCAAACCTAGCCCAGCCCTGCCCAACCTATTTGCTTCCTAATTGGTGTGGTCTATACTTAGGACACCAAAATATCTGATTATGAACAAAGAAAGGAATGAGAAAAAAGCACATAGGCTAGTGAGGGTGATGCCCCCAATCCTTGATTGGAAGGGATAGCAAAAGCATCTGCCTATCCCTATCTATCGAAGACAATGAATTAGAGATTTGGGCTTTTTACGTTGCCAAACAGTTGAACTATTAAAATGGGGTTGAGTCCCTATTCCCTAATCGAATTAATCGTGTCATGAAGGAATAATGTTCAAAGCTCTTGGTTTGTTAGGATGCTTCAACTGCACACATCGCTACACTTCAACGTGACACTTATTGTTATTACAAATGGCTTGCTTCGATGTAACCATATATCTTACCATAGCTTTGTTAACAAACTAGACCATGCTCAAAGGTAAAACACAAAGACAAGTTAACTTTGCATATGAACCAAGTCACATGATGTGAAGAATCAGGGCACACTTATACCAAAAGTGCTACAATATGTAAACTTTTCAAATGAACTATACCTCACAATGTTACGAATCACCATAGCGCTCAGAACTCATAACAAAATTGGATGTATGTACATTGCACACGATTAATTTAACCAAAATTTTGGCAAATCATATTATGAAACAACATAAATTTGGTAAGACATGCATACTCTCTATAAACAATAAACAAATGTTTTCTTTTAAATTCCTTTCTTTTTACATCCTTCACATTTATCCTCGTTCGATGTCCAACAAAAGAATTAATGAACGTCTTCCAAGACATGAACCGGAACAAAGCAGAGATGTATTACATCTGACCCATAAATCGTCCGAGACGTAGATACAATTTATTCTTCTTTTGTCCAGAGCATATAAATACAATGAATTTCTTTTTTGTCCACATGCATTTCCCCTTTCTTTTTCAAACCTTCCGAATCTTCTCACCATATCTTTTGCCAAATCTTAAATTACTTCTTTGTTAAAATTTTGTTTTCCAAATTAAAAAAAAGTAAAAAAAAAATCTATTTAACCCTATAAATAGTGCCGTTGTGTTCTATTCCAATTCCAGCCCAAGCTCCCTCAGCCATGCCTTCCTTCATGACCAAACACATTGAGCTCGACTCGGTCGATCAAGTCCCGGACACCCACCACTGGACCGCCACCGACGACCACCCCGTCTCCACCGACCCCCTCCCTCTCATCGACCTCACCGCCCCCGACGCCCCCTCCAATCTGGCCGCCGCCTGCAAGTCCATCGGGGCCTTCCAGGTCACCGGCCACGGAGTCCCCCCCGGCCTCCTCTCCCGCTTCGAGTCCCAGCTCCTCAGGCTCTTCTCCCTCCCCATCGACCAGAAGCTCAAGGCCGCCCGGACCGCCGACGATGTCACCGGCTACGGCAACGTCCCGATCGCCGACTTCTTCTCCAAGCAAATGTGGTCGGAGGGGTTCACCATCGCAGGCTCCCCCCTGAAGCACGCTCAGCAGCTGTGGCCCGATGACCCCATGCAATTCTGGTACCTATTGCAAAAAATCATAATCACTAATCAATCCATTAATAACGTATATTCAGTCTAATTAATATTATTATTGCATGCAGCGAAGTGGTAGAGGAGTATGATGAAGAAATGAAGGGCCTCTCAATGCGTCTCATGCGTGCCTTGCTGTCGTCACTCGATCTCGACGACGGCGACATCGGACGCACCGACGTCGTCGCCGACCCGACGGCGCTGGCCGGCGCGATCCGGATCAACTCCTACCCTCCCTGCCCGGACCCGGACCGCGCCATGGGCCTCGGCGCGCACTCGGACTCGAGCCTGATCACCGTCCTCTACCAGAACGGCACCAGCGGGCTCCAGGCCCTGCTGCCCCAAGACGGGTCCGGCCCGGCCCGCTGGGCCACGTTCCCCGTGGTGCGCGGCAGCCTCATCGTGATCCTGGGCGACTTGTTCCAGGTCCTGACCAACGGCCGGTTCAAGAGCGCTTACCACCGGGCCGTCGTGAACCGGTCCGAACGCCGGCTGTCGGCCGCGTACTTCTGCGGGCCGGCGGCGGCCAGGGTGGCTGCGGCGGAGAAGCTCGTTGACCCGGCGAAAGGCCCGGTCTATCGGGCCGTGACGTGGCCGGAGTACAGGAAGATCAAGGAGAAGCTCTTTCAGCAGGCGCTCGACTCGTTGAAGATGTGATCGAGGCGCAAATCAAATAAATTAATTAATTAAAGAGAGAGAGAGAAAATTTGTAGCTAAAAACGAAATCAAGGTGTGGGTGTCGATCAAATCGAGGGGCCGTGTTGAGATCGCGAGCGTGGGAACAAAAATGTCGTTGTTATGCGCTTGGCGGGTATCGCAAAATTAAGAAAGCGGGTCAGTGGAGCTCAGATGGCAAGGGGACAGTGATACGACGTCGCCACTTGGACCCGACCCGACTTGTTTTGTACCCGTTTGAACTAATGTATGTACGTAGCCAAAAATGAATAGCCTAAGCTTCAGCTACGACATGCGAAATTTTATCAAGCATTTGGGCATCAACAGAGCTTTATGTCTATCTGTATGCGTGTTAAAAGTACCATGTAACTAACTATATATGTCTGTATGATGTTGTTGTGTTGCGTGTGTAGTATGTGCATGGTTTGCATGTTGCATTATTGGGTGAGGGGGTCAGGGGAGCATGCTTCTTCGTGATATGATATGACTGAGAGAGACCCATTTGCATACCTTTAGACCCAGTACTTCTGAAAGTTTCAGACCAATTGACCATGCAAATTATTAAGGAAAATAACAACAACAAGGGCACGTTGAAGTACACTACGGCCCACTGGATACTTTCAGGAGGAGGTCTCGAGTTCGAGTCCCACTGGATACAACTGTATTAAAAATTGGTGTGTGAGAGCTTTGGCTGGCCTTTACGGGTCCTACTCGGCTCGAGCCAGATTAGTTGACGTCCAATGTAGTATCCGAAAACCGGTGACTAAAAACCAAAAAAAAAGTACACTATGGCCATTTTCCGTATCGTCAACTCAAAACGTTAAAAATCTAAAACCCAAACTTTAATTATAATACATATTCTGTTCTATCAGCATCATATTAGCCTTCATCCCAAAATTTGAGGTCGGTTTCATGAATGTAACAGAGAGAATGTCGGTCCATGATCACGTCGGAGCATAATGTCGCGGTTGCTAATTATCCATGCATTACAATCGAAACCTTTCTCTTCCATAAAATCAATATCTTTCATATCCCTTCTGAACATTCACGTTGTCTTCTTCGATATTGCTGACACCCGCATACGGCCCACGAAGCGGGGATAAGACAATACGGCCCATACAAAGGACTCGAGCTTCGGCCCAATGACCCGAAACCTGTTAGCGGGAACGATTTAATATCCTTCGATAAAACAGCTCAGGGGACCGTTGGAGCCCCGCTAATTACTTGTAGGGGGCGGTTAATGAGGACCGAGTAAATGGGCAGGTTAATGAGGACCGAGTAAATGGGTAAGTTAATGAGGACCGAGTAAATGGGCAGCCATTAGCCGCAATCCCGGAGAAGATATCGCCCTAATCAATGAGGAGCATCGGCAGACATCCTCGGCTATAAATAGAAGAGACAAGAACGAGAGAAAGGTGAGACTCCAAAGGTACGAGAGACCTAACACTTATAACTCTGTCATCTAGTTAATATTTTTTCCTCCAAATAGCTTGTGACGACTGATTCGAGAGTGATCTTCGTGGGTCGATCTCGACAGCTCCAAGCTCTCCCTTAAGGGTGCTGATGAGGACACCTGGTGACGTGACACTCTGTCGGTAGAAGAGTGAGACCAGAGGAGAGGCGATCCCGGATCGGGGAGAGCTAAGTCCAAGCTGTTGGGTTGAAGCCCGACCCAACTACGAACTATCTTCATAGGTCAACAACACATGGAAATCGTCAGGCGGCGAATCTGGGTTCCGAGCCAAATCTCATCCGATGCTTAAATCAGTGAATGACTAAAAGGGAGCTCGGAGCGGCTAGGTCCGACCTATTGGAATGTAGTCCAATCACTATCACACCGAGCTATGGAGGAAGAAAAATAGAGTGGAAGCAAATATTGGAGTGTTAGAGTATCTGATTGTTTAGTATCTCTGGAGCTTGGTCTTGTCTTATCGTCGTTGAGACTATTTATCAGTAAGGGTTCCCCCTGAGTGCTGTTAGTGGATAACGATCGTGCCATTATGATGTCATAATTGTCCCTGACAAAGAGTATAACCGCTGACCAATTACTTCATCATTACTAACCGACCCATTATTAACCAATCTCTTAACATTCTGAAGCTCAATTTGCGGACCCGGAGGATACCGAAGACGGTCATATGTGTCCTAAATTATTTGAATGGTCTGAGGGTCTGATGCTTTCAGAAGTACTGAGTCTAAAGGTATGCAAATGGGTCAAAGCCTGTCATGCAGAAGCATGCACCCTTGACCCCCCTCACCCAATAATGCAACATGCAAACCATGCTCACATAACTGTACATGCAAACATACAATACATGGTACTTTTAACATGCAAACAGATAGACATAAAGCTCTGTCGACGAGGCCTTAATCTTTGATAATATTTTAGCATGTTGCAGTTGAAGCTTATGCTATTCTTTTTCAGTTTTTTAAAAGGCCGAAGCACAGGAGGGAATAAGGAAGAAAGAATTAGTACTGCTGATGGATAGGTGTCCAGTTTTTGTGAGTAGTCAAGCAGCCAGGGACTGCAAAGGGGTGGATTTTGCTTGCTTGCTTGCTTGCTTTTAAGAGTGTCATGTTCCATTGCATGTACTCTATACGATGAGCTGGCACCATGGGCTGATTGACACGCAGCTATGGTTTTTGCCATGCAGCCCCTGAATGGTCCAGGTTGAGCCAACAGATCAAATGATGGATGCGTCCGAGATTCGTCCCACACTCACTCTCTCCCCCTAAAACCCCTCAGTCTCACTCTCACCCTCTACGTGTTTATATACTGACTGTGTTCGTTGCTGATATAAGACTGTGTGCCAAGAGTGCGTACATGCGCTTCGGCTTTGGGTCAGTCTCCTTCTCATGTTCAATCTCTCAGATTGTGTGCAGAGCACTTTGAGCTTTGAAGTTCTTGATGCGCCTGTGTCGCGTGACGAGCTCCCGCTCGATCACGTGCGAAACAGCACCCGCAGGATGGCGACATGCGGCGGGAGAACATCCGATCTTGTCACAGTCGGACGGCTATGAGTGAACTCATACTGGATTGGCCCATATGTGGCTTGGCCCAATGCTAAAGAATGATCAGGCTGTAGTTACAATAGGCTTATAAATAAAGCCCATCGGGAAGAAAATCGATAGGCCTAAGATTAAATAATGTTGGCAGATAATACAAAGAGAGCTTTAATTAGAGGCCTAGCTAGGAGAGGTCTAACACATGATTTAAACTTTAGGTAGGGTCTCTTATTGCTATAAATATCAATACACCCACTTTAGGTTGGGTCTCTTATTAGAACTTCAACTTCCACCTTTTTTCCAATGATCAACGCCGTTCATCTTGATTTATATATCATGTATAATCAACATATCAAAAATCAAGAGACTCTAACACTCTTTGAGCATCGATCCAATTTTTACAAATTTAACGGTTGCAGAGTAATGGAACTTTTTGTAACGGGGCGATCGAGGGTCAAATCCCCCCAGTGTTCACCCATATTGGGGGCTAATTTTAAGGTTTAGAATGTCTGTAACAACCCCAAATATAAACATTTTGAAAAAATAAGATGTAATGTAGAGTTCTAACGGGCGGTGACTTCTCCATGACCGACTTAACGGCCACCAGGGTGACGTCGTGATTAGCCACCACCGGGGCACGTCGACGACACACAGCGGTGGCCATGAGAGCCGATAAACAATGCACGATAGTTAACATCCATGCTTGCATCACCTACAATGGAGGCTGGTGCAATAATTGCCTGGACAGTAACATGGACGGCCATCGACGCAAGCCTCTCGTAATCGACCCTCTCTACGACAACCCTGTCCCCATGGAAGGGTTCAATTTTCAACAATCCAGGAAGCGGTCCCGCACTTTAGAAGAGCAGAATCTTCTCGCCTCATCGGAAACTTCATTTGAAAGAGTTCCTCCGCGGAGCAAACGAATGGAGTTTGAGGAGATCGACTCTCTAGCAAAATCGGTCTTAATTTGTCAGGGATGTCTTCAAACAATGGTACTGGAGGAAACGGACCTTCCCAAGGCCAGGAATCCTCAAGCAGAAGGAGCTCCAGAGGGACCCGGGTCTCCCCCGAGTCTCCCTCTAGAGGAGTTCACCTCTCCTGCTGAGGGATCTGCTCTGTGGCTTCAGTCAACCCAGATGGCTCCGAGTCACTAAGAAGAATCTGTCGTTGTAATGCCCGTATGTGTAAAATGCTGTTTGCGTGTGTGCGTATAGTAATTTGTTGTGTGTATAGTGATTTCCTACATGTATGGCTCTAAGGTGACTATGATATGCTTTGGATATATAGGTGAATGTGTGTGGTTGGATAGTAAATTGATATTATTGTTAGCGTGCTATTAGTGTTCATTAGCGTGCTTGGCGATTTTAATCAAGTATCAACATGTTGACTTGATTAATTGTTAAGTAGAAGTTGCTTGCTTGCTACTTTGGAGTTGCTAGGAATTTGGGCAGAAATACATGCTTAACGTGTTGATGATTTCTCCTAATTTAGAATTAAGAATGACCTGAAAATTTTACGGCATAAACTTGGGACTAATATCTCCAACTTTCATGTTGAACACTTTTCCAAATTTGGATTAGAAATTGGGTTAAGAATTTCGTGAAATCAGCATGTCTGTTTTTCCTCAGCTTTGACACATGTTACGGCAAATGCAATCAGTCCCTCAATTCTTAACGAAATGGTGTGTTCTTGGTCTCGTTGGAAAGTTAACTTCAAGCCCTATAACTTTGTAGTTTTCCATTTTTCCTGAATCTGTTCGCATTTAGGAGCAATCTGGTCCTCAAGACAGGACAATTTCTGTTTTACTTTCCAGCACAGTTTCAGCACATACACCCTTCGCCGTAAATTCTGTATTAAATTGAATACTTAGTGAAACATCATGAAACTTGATATGTGAATGCATAACACCTATATCTACAACTCATAAGAGGAGTAAAGTTTAAGTGTTGTTCAAAAATATTGAGTTAGGTGCCCTTGTTTGGGACTGTCCTGCAAATTCCAGAAATTGTGACTGGGAATGGCAAACTTGTAATATTTTCTTTTCCTTTCCCCACTTCATCTTCCCCAAACATCTTGCCCAGGCCGAAAACCCTCTTCATGCTGTCGAATTTTGGGGGATTGGAGGAGAAAAAGAAGTGGAAAAAGAAAGAGAAGAAGAGGAAGAAGAGAAGAAGATAAGCCCTAAGCCCATCACCCCTTTCTCCCTTCATCTTCTCCAAGTTTTCTCCTCCCCCATGGCCGAAATTTCCCCTCACCCCCCATCTATCTTGCTGGCCGAAATTTCAGGGGAAAACAAAAGAAGAAGAAGTAGAAGAAAGGAAGAGATTGGAAGAGAATTAGAAAGAGGAAGGAGGAAGAGAAGAGGAGAAAGCTAGGGTTTGGGATTCTTGGGAGCTTGAAGATGGATTCATGGTGGAAAATTCGAATTTAGGGTTTGAGATTGGAAAATTGGAAGATGGCTTTGTTTAGGGCTTGGATATGAAGAGGAGAATTGGGAATTTGGAGGTGGATGATGGGTTCATGGATAATTTCATGGTGTTAGAGGGGGATGTCCTCTAATTGAACAAGGATTAGGGCTTGGAGCTTGTAGATGGTGGATTTCTCTTGGAATTTGGTGGAGATCTCCTTGATTTGAGGTAGGAGTCCAACCCCTCTCTCATGTTTCATTTCATTGCATTTGGGTAAGCAAAAGTTGCATTTTTAGGGTTTTAAGTAACCTTGCTCTCATTTTGGATGTTATGTTGATTTTAAATATAACTTGCTCTCATTCATGTTGTGTTGGAGTTATATGAGATGTTTGTTATATGTCATGTTGATTTCAATTATAACTTGCTCTCATTCATGTTTGTTGGAAGATTTGATAGCCAATATTCATGTTGTGTTGAAGTTATATGAGTTGTTGAGTTAAATTGATACCATGATAATGATTCATGATGTAATTGAAAGCTTGTTATTTTAATCATGTGAGTCATGAGAAATTGCTCTCATTGTGTAAAATTGCCTTCATTTGAAAAGTTGGAAGTTGGAAGTTTGTATGAACTAGTAGGATGTTGGAAGTTATGTTCACTTGAATGATGGAAGCCTCATTAGTAAATATATATATGGCTTAAGCATTAGAATGAAAATGAAATTTTAGAAGCATTGGGATAAAAATGGAAATGTAACATGTTGGAAGCCTCATTAGTAATTTTAAACTCTCATTTGAAATGTTGGAAGTTAATTCTCTTTGTGTAGAAAGTATGAATTTGTGACTTTGAATTGAGATGTGCCATCGGATACGAGTTTATGTGTTGTGTGGAGTGATATCTTGCCTTGACATTGATTCATGGTGTTTGATGGCCTTATTTTATTAAATATGTTGATTTGCTCTCTTTAGGCATGTCGAACGCCTAGTTAATCAAATTCATTGCTTACGAAAGAAATGTGAATTAAGTTACAATAAATTGAATTGCGCAATGTGATGCCATCAATTAGATATATGATGCAATGGGAAGATTGTTGCATTAATTAGATGGAATTGCTCTCTTTTGGTTATAGTGACTAAATGAAATTGTTCTCATCTTGGATGACTTATTGTGAGTTAATTATTCAATAAACTTGCATATAACTTGCATAAAAAGTGAAACATGTGCATGATGAAATGTGACGGGAAAATTGGCGGTGTGGTGTTGGATACACGTGGAATATGAAATGTGTGACATGGTCACGTTAGGACACGAGGTGGAGTGCACGGGCATGGACAAAGTTGCCACGGTAGGAGGCTGATGAAGTCGCCGTGGGCAACCTCTTGATACCATTAGGTGGCTCCACGTGATAACGGAGTAGAATCATTTGCACGTGCACGCCGGCACATTCACGGGATCCCCATTGCATTGCATTGCATCGCATTGTTTGTGATTCATATGCATCATGGCATCGTTGAGCATTTGGGTGATTGGTGGTTAGATTTATGTGATTGTTATTTTATGGAAATGAAAGTTGCCATGAACACTTTATGTGTTGAAATGGTTGTATGTTGAAAAGTGTGCTATTTGGTGGTAGCTAGTGGACGAATTTGGGTTAAAGTTGTGTTCCCTTCTCTTGAACTAGAATGTTGTTGTTGATGTTATGTTGTTGTCGTAATAGTTGTTGTGTTTCATTTTGAGAACAAAGGTGGTATTTTTAGGGTTTTTGGTGCATTCCCATGACATGGTGCATGCTTGTTGATTCCATACTTGATTGATGGTCTCGCTATGTAGATGAAATTCCTCTCATTTGGAATGGTGGGAAACTTTAATGACCAAATTTTACGCGTATGAAAAATGAAATTATGTGAACAATAAATTGGGTTGTTTTTATTTGTTGTAGTGAGTTATTTGATGCCATGCTTATGATAAATGGTGCTCTTGATGCTATTGAATGTCTTCCTTCACTCTTCATGGGTAATTGCGTTTATTTGTAACCCAAGTGCAAGTGGGCACCTTTGTGTCGTTAGTCTTTTTCATTCATTGGTTTAAATTAATGGGAACCTGGAAATCCTTAGTGAATTATAGGCAAATTGCCCTCTTTTTCATGCAAATTGTGATCCTTATCAAAGTTGATGCACTTGTTATCGCTTGAATGAATTAGTTATGTTTTAGTTGGTCATTTCTTCTTGGATCATGTTTGTGTTACTAACTTCATGACAAATTGTGTTAATGAGAGTAGAGTTGCGTACTCTCCATTTTACGTGTAAGAATGGTTGCTAATTAAACTTGCACATGAGTTTGATGGAATATGCGTTTGTTTGGAATTTGTTGGGAAAATTGTGAAGTTGGTGAATAAGACGTTGTAAGTTTCATTTCCTACATCAAAGATCTTAAAGTGGATTATGTTGGTTCTTAATTTTAATGCGAGCCCATTCCTTCAAGGCACTTCTCTTATGATTCTTGATCATTGTTATATTTTTTCTTATGGATAAAGCAGGTTTCTTTAAATAATATTTATGTTGTATTTGGAAAAGATTGGAAAATACGA
Source organism: Scilla litardierei (assembly GCA_030789695.1). Classification (NCBI taxonomy): domain Eukaryota; kingdom Viridiplantae; phylum Streptophyta; class Magnoliopsida; order Asparagales; family Asparagaceae; genus Scilla; species Scilla litardierei. The sequence goes on along the minus strand of CM061134.1, from coordinate 220,932,001 downwards.
GAGAAACTCTGCCGAAATTTTTTAAAACAATTCCATGTTTAAAAGAAAAACCATTTGAAAAATAGATGAAAGAATATTAGTAAGCCTTCAAGTTTATTATTATTTTTGTCGATTATAATTTAATGCAAATTTCCCTAGCCCGTATAAAGATCTAATGTTTGGGTAGAACGGGCAAGGTTCCAATTGCATAATTAAGCTTACATGTTAATAACGGCTTATGGAAGGGATGCATGGTGTAAGCAAGATATAAGGGGATCAAGTATTGTTGCGTTCTTGTACTTGATAAGTCATAGTCACTCCTCTATTTGTAGCATTCACTTTGTTTTGTAGGTTATCCTTGCCGCAGGTACGTGTCTTGTTAACGATACCATTAACTTTTTTTTTCAGTGAATTGGTCATGATGTGCCATGAGGAATTTTTAGTTGTTGCATTAGTGCCTTGCATGCTTTTGCTCCATGTGAGTTGGATTTGGACATCCTACTGGGTCACGTTGTGACGTGTCCCGTTGTTATATTTTTCAGGTACTGGATCATGGTGTCAGAGGCCCGCGAGCCAGTTGGTTGGATTTGAGTGTGGGGGTGAGTGTCAGATAGTTTTGGGTGTGATAATGTACTTGGGTGAGTTGGGTTATATGTTGTATATGTAATTGATGTAATTGAACAGTATATATATATATATATATATATATATATATATATATATATATATATATATATATATATATATATATATATATATATATATAGTGATCTTCGGTTGCGAAAAAAGGGGTTTTCGCACGGTGCGAAAACATTTTTTTTTTTTTTGAAATTTTTTTTTTTCAAAAATTCTTTTTTTGATGTTTAATCCATACAAATATATACCCCAGGGAAAATAATGGGTGAACCCGTTGGGCATTAGAGCACCCATCTACCCGTTACAAATTTAACGGTCTCAAAACGTGCGAATTTGATGAAATGCCTTGATCGAAGGCCAAATGACATTATTTCTCAATGATTATTTTTTGAGGGGGGTATAACAACATATAATGAGGGTGGAAAAAAGAATTTTTGAAAAAAAAAATTTCAAAAAAAAACTAAAAACATTTTCGCACGGTGCGAAATGTTCTCATTTGAAAATTTTCCTATATATATATATATATATATATATATATATATATATATATATATATATATATATATATATATATATATATATATATATATATATATATATATATATATATATATATATATATATATATATATATGTTATACTGATGTGTGAGTTGATGGCCCCGTATGTATTTATGTGATGTCATGAATGCTACAGGTACTCTCCCAGCAGTGCGCAGTCGACCTGTGCTTAAGTTTGAAATTTTGCAATTCCTTCGTAACACCCGCCTCTTCGAGAATACCTGATACGGATTCGTACTTATCGGGTATTTCGGGGAGCGGGGCGTTACAGTCGTCTCTTCTTATTCCCCTCATTTTCAACCACCTCGAATTCGGGGGTGGGCTTCTCCTTTTTATTCCGCTAGAGACGGGCCATCTGAGTACCCTCTCAGTGACAACGGATCGATCCTCCAATGATTGAGCCATCCTTTCTCTCATAGACGGCACTCGAGAAGATAACATGCGCTCCTCAGCCTCTCTAATAGAAGCATCAACTCCCTCCCTCAGCGCAGGGTCCACCTAGTACTCCAGACCGACCATGTCTGCAAAAGAAATAAACATGTTAAGTCAGAGAACGAATGTCAAATAGTCAATAGTCACGATCGAATCAACCTTTTGTCCACACAGTCTGGTGCAACTCCAAGTCGGACCGCATCCACTTCGTTTTCCTCACATTCTCTAACAAACTCATCAATGCGTCGGCGGCTTCCTTCTCCTCTCTAGTCAAAGGCTTGTACTCGGCAGGGCCTAAGTCAAGGTGTCACGCCCCATTCCCACAAATACTTTATAAGGCAACACAACCCATGGGGAAGGAGGATGGAGCTTGACAAGCCGCGGTATTACACCAAGCGTGAATAGAGAAGCACAATAAGCCGGCCACTGCAAATGCTGGGATCATACATCACAGATATATAAAAGAAAAAACAATACATACTGTCATCACAGAGAGTACATATCCACATAACCACATAACCAAAGAGCGTACCACACACCATCATCAAGAACAAAGTTAACTGACTCAAGTACATACCTGAGAAGTGCTACAAGCCACCAACATATATAACAGCTACAAAAGACAACCCTCTCACCACTCGAATCAACTCACACTACACAACACAGCCCCAAAATTGTGGTCTCCCCAAGTCAACTCATGTCTAAGGAGTCTCCTGGGGGAGATTCTTCTCTGGTGTCACCTGCTCAAGACCTGAAAAGTAAAATGAGCACGTCAAACATGCCCAGTAGCTAGGAAACTAACCAGGGTAGGAAAAATCATTTAGGGGTTATGAGTGTAAAGGCAAAGAGAGCACAAGCAATCAAAGTGAAAAGTACAACACACAACGTCCAACAACAACACGGATAAAGTTTATTAGTTAGTAGATGTTAGTGACTCTTTGGAAGCCTGGATATCACCTAAAGATAAGGTGTAACGACTGCTTTTCATGTATCTGGATTTTATGTATTATAATATATGTTTTGGTGGATTTTCTCCTCTTGTGTGGTTTTCGTCTCCGTAGTTTTCATTTTCGATCGATTCGTCGTATTTTCTCGCTTCTTTCTTAGGATTGTCGATTTCGAAGTTTGTCACTCGTGACGGGCTTCATAACGGTCGTATCTAACTATTAGATCAAGCCTAGGAGTCTTAGGAATCGATCCTGGGGCCCCGCGCTCCGTATCGGTACTTTCTGTGCTCATTAGCCGGTGTAAGAAGGGCCACCGACCGACTAGATGACGATCCAGTCGGTCGGCAATCCTTCTTGGACCGACTAGTTAGCTTTCTAAATTTCTCTGGAGTTACTGTTTATCGTTAGTCGGTCTAAGAACGTTGGTTGACCGACTAGGTTGCAAACTAGTCGGTCAGCAATGCTTCTTGAACCGACTAACTCATCAAATTATTTTTTGTATCAGTTACTGTTTACTCTTAGTCGGTCTAAGAACGTTCATCGACCGACTAGTTGCCAAACTAGTCGGTCAGTATTTGTTCATGGACCGACTAACTCTAGAATCCTAATTTCACCTGTAGCTACTGTTTACACTTAGTCGGTCTGCGTTGGTCGACCGACCGACTAGTTGTCAAACTAGTCGGTCAGTGGTTGTTCTTTGACCGACTAACTAGTGCTGTAAACCCTAGTTTTGCCCTAGCCGCCAGCCTAGCCTATAAATACCCAACCCAAACGTTTTCTTCCCCTCCAACTCGACCCTAAACCCTAAAATCGCCCCCATTGATCCCCCACCTTCCTCCAAGCTCCATTGCTTCATTCCAAGCCCTAAATCCATCATCCAAACCATCCATCTACCCTATCTACCTCTCATCTTCCCCAAAATCTCACCAAAACCCATCAAATCCCCAAATCCCCCAAAACCCTAGTTTCCCCAATCTTCTCCAATCTTCTCCAGATTTGATCCTAGGGTTCCCCGGAGTGTTCCTTCCGTCTCCTCTCGGTAAGAGATCGATCTACCGTTGTTTTTATAACTTATTTATAATTTTGGTGAAACCCTAATTAATTTCATGTGTTTGGTGTTTGTTTCCCCCTAAACAGCGATTTCCTCGTAGATAGCATCCGTGTGACGAGGTTGACCGTCATCCCCGGTGCTAGGCAAGTGAAACTTGCCACTTAGGGTTTAGGCCATGTTTTAGGCCATTTGCATGTTGTAGGCGTAAAAGAGGCTAGGCAACGAAATGAAACTCGCCTAGGCGCAAATTGGGGAATTAGCTTGACAACGAAGCTAATTCCGACTATTAGCATGTTGCACAATTACCATGTCATGTTTACTTTCAATTAACGGTACGCGAATATGTTCATGTCATTGCATTTTGCCTGTCACGTTTAATTTAAATTAACGGTACGCAAATATCTGTTCATGTCTTTGCATAGTGATTATTCATCGTGATTGCGTAGCGCACGCTACAATATTATATTCCTGGCTCGTGTTCCAGAAGCGAGCTTAGTGAGTTGGAAACCCCAACGCTCGACACATATGGGTGGGGTAAGAGATAAGCGGCCTGAGCCCCGAGTTGGCCTGATCCGCCACTCCGGCCAGCAGGTGGACTCTCTAGTGCACAAGTGATTAATAGTGGTAGAGATAAGCGGCCTGAGCCACGAGCTGGCCAGCAGGTGGACTCTCTATGCACTAAGTGATAAGTGATAAGTGATAAGTGATAAGTGATAAGTGATAAGTGTTAAATGATAAGTGATTAGTGATTTGGTAGCTTTTGCTACATTGTGCATGCTTGCTTCTCTTTTTAAACTGTTGCATCATGCTTAACTGTCATGTCATTACTTAATACTATAACTGCTAGGTTGCTAGATGCCTCACTTTCAGTTTCCTTGCCCAAGTCTTTTAGACTTGCTGACATGTGCCCCTTTACTCTTTTGGGTGACACATGTTAGATCCTGAGCCCGAGTACCTCGTTGAGGACGAGGTGTTTGCTGACGCCGAGCCCGAGCTTGTGTTTGACGGGGAGTACGTGGACACTGGGGACCAGTCCTAGTGTCTCCGTTGCATTTTATTTTGTTAGACAGTTGTTTGTTATTGGTGCGTGGCACCCATACCTTGTTATGTTGTTGCTTTTGTTGGCCTTGTTCTGGGCCTTTAGACTCTTTTCTTTTAGCCTGGTGGCTTTTCTGGATGTTGAACATATTTGTGATGTTGGACAATATTTGTGAGATGTGAATTTTATTTCAGTCTCTCCTTGTGTTATTATTGCTATTCTGTTGTGGTTACAGGGACCTGTTTATGTATTGTGGACGCTTATCGGGTTTGGGGCTTCACAGCTCCACTCTCGTGCGGACCTTTTCACGTCTCGCCTCCATTTTAGGGAAGCGGGTCGTGACAGGTTTTAGTGGTGGCCCATGCAGGTCCTCTTCTGTAACTGCGATTTTTGGAATAGCGATAATAACATTAGAATGTCCAATAAACTAAGTTCGACGTTCGAGTCATAAGCTATGAGTCTAATCTGATTTGTTTTCCGTGTCACTAGATGGCAGGAAGACGTTTCACCCGTGGTGGGGGCAGTGGTGCGCTCCCTCATGATGAGGAGCCTGAGCGGGAACCCACCAGCGGTGAGATGATGCGGATGATGATCCAGATGATGCAAGTGCAGCAGGGCGTGCTTTTGCAAGTCCAGAATGCTCCACCTGCTCGAGCTGCCCGGGTTCTTCCGGATGCCCCTCGCTCTGAGCCAGGAGCGAAGCAATTTCGGGAGCTGGGTCCCGCATATTTTGATGGTTCTGAGGGTCCTCTGGCGGCCGATGAGTGGATTCGGAACGTCGAGGACAATCTGAAGATGGCCAAGATCACCCCGGCTGGATGGGTTGATTTGGCGAAGAGGCAGCTGAAGGATAACGCCAGGAATTGGTGGGATGCTGAAGAGAAGTTGTTGGTGGAGCCGATAGCTTGGGCTACCTTCAAAGCCAGATTTGAGGGTGAGTTCTTCCCGAAGGCTGCCAAGGAGGAGATGCTGCAGCGTTTTATCGATCTGAAGCAGGGGAACTCGTCGGTGGACATGTACCACCAGGAGTTCATGAGGCTTAGTCGGTTTGCGCCGAAGATGGTGCAGGACGCTGAGGAGAGAGCTCAGAGGTTCCTGCAGGGGCTTGCTTCGGAGCTCCAGAGCTTTGTGACCTCCTCTGACCGGGAATCTTATCAGAAGGTTCTAGTAGCTGCCAAGAGGCAGGAGCTGCTCGTGAACCAGAGGAGAGGATCTGTGGTTGGTGCTGGGAAGAGGCCTGTGGAACAGGCGAGAGCTGTGGTTAGGCCTGGATTCAGGCCGAACCAGCCTGTTCATTTTAAGAGGCCAGTAGGGCCTGCTCGGAGGACTTGCCATTTTTGTGGCAAGGAGGGCCATGTCAAGGAATCGTGTAGGAGGTTCTTGGGGCAATGTATCGCTTGCGGAGATCCTGCCCATGCTCTCAGGGAGTGCCCGAGGTTGAAGCAGCCTTGGAAGGCACCTATTGCTGCCCAGCCGTTGCAGCAGCGAGCGTCTGTTCCTGCTGGACGTGGAGCAGCTCTTGTTCCGCAGAGGCAGGCTTTTCAGCAGGCTGCTCCGCCGAGGAGGCAGGCTTTTCTGATGACCGCTGCGGAGAGCGAAGCTGTGGATGAGGTTATCGCAGGTAATCCTCATTCTAGCTATTACTTTCCTATTTGGTCTTGATTGCTAGATTATGTTGTTTGCTTGAACTTGCTTGTTTGCTAGACTAGGGTTTGATTGTTAATTGATTGATTAGGTGTGATTTTGGTGTGCACATTTCCTGCACGAGTCCTCTTTGACTCTGGTGCATCGATGTGCATTATTTCTCGGAGCTTCGTGGAGAGGCATTCCTTGTCGACGTCCCCTCTCCCCAAGAGTTGGAATATCGTTACAGGGAATGGTGTGGTCTCGGTGCATCGTGGTTGCAATTCTTGCTCGTTGGTGGTCTGTGGACATGAGCTTTTTGCTGATTTCATTGTCCACGACATCATCAACTATGATGCAGTTCTTGGGATGGACTGGCTTGCGAGCTTCTATGCTACGATCGACTGTCGGAGGAAGAAGGTGGTGTTCGAGATTCCCGGACATCCAGTATTTGAGTTCAGTCGTGGTAGCAGTTCGCTTGGTCCTGTCAGATTTCGGGCCAGGCCGGTGGAGGCTGTGGCTATGCAGATGGAGCTGGAGTGGCCAGCTGTGGTGCGAGATTTTGGCGACGTCTTCCCCGAGGAGATGTCTGGTTTGCCGCCTGATCGAGCTTTGGAATTTTCTATCGATCTTGTTCCAGGTGCGCAGCCGATTTCGAAGGCGCCGTATCGTATGGCACCTGCAGAGTTGGAAGAGTTGCGGAAGCAGTTGGATGAGCTTTTGCAGAAGGGTTATATTAATCCTAGTGTGTCTCCGTGGGGAGCACCGGTGTTGTTGGTTAAGAAGAAGGATGGTTCGCGTCGCATGTGCGTGGACTATCGGGAGTTGAATGCGGTGACCATTAAGAATAAATACCCGTTGCCTCGCATCGATGATATCTTTGATCAGCTTGGAGGTTCGAGGGTGTTTTCTAAGTTGGATTTGAGGAGTGGTTACCATCAGTTGAAGGTGAAGAAGGGAGATGTTCCGAAGACAGCGTTCAGGACGAAGTATGGACACTATGAGTTTGTGGTTATGCCTTTCGGCGTAACTAACGCGCCCGCAGTTTTCATGAATCTGATGAACCTGATTTTCTACGACTTTTTGGATAAGTTTGTCGTTATCTTTATTGACGACATCCTGATATATTCAAAGTCGGAGGAAGAGCATGCCTCGCACTTGAGGACGGTGTTGGAGATTTTGAGGAGGCATCGTTTGTATGCTAAGTTTTCGAAGTGCGAGTTTTGGCTGGATCGAGTTGCTTTTCTGGGGCATGTGGTGTCTGGAGGTGGTATTTCTGTGGATCCCGAGAAGATTAGGGCCATCAGGGAGTGGCCTGTTCCGTCGTCTGCGTCTGAGATTCGGAGTTTTCTCGGACTTGCTGGTTATTATCGGCGATTCATTAAGGACTTTTCTCGTATTGCTGAGCCGATGACCAGGTTGACGCGGAAGGATGTTGCTTATGTTTGGTCGGGTGATTGTGGGAGTGCTTTTGGTATTTTGAAGGAGAGGTTGACGACTGCCCCTATTCTTGTTGTGCCTGATCGCAGCGGTGGATTTGAGATCTTTTGCGATGCTTCTGGCAAGGGTCTCGGTTGTGTGTTGCATCAGCATGGGCATGTGGTGGCGTATGCGTCTCGTCAGCTTAAGGTTCATGAGAAGAATTATCCGACGCATGATTTGGAGTTGGCTGCCGTTGTGTTTGCTCTTAAGATTTGGAGGCACTTCTTGCTGAGTGAGAAAGTGAAGATTTTCACCGATCACAAAAGCTTGAAGTATATTTTCACTCAGAAGGAGCTCAACATACGACAGCGTCGATGGTTGGAGCTTATGGCGGATTATGATATTGATTTGCAGTATCACCCTGGCAAGGTGAATGTGGTTCCAGATGCTTTGAGTAGGCTGCCAGCGGTGATGATTTTGACCTCGCAGTGGAGATTGCAGCAGGATTTTTGCGAGTCTGGAGTGGAAATTGTTCTTCCTGGGGAGGCTTCTTCGTTGATGTACATGCAGGTACAGTCGACGATCGTGGATCGGATTAAGGCTGGCCAGGCTGAGGATCCGAAGCTGGTGAGGATTCGGGAGATGGTGGAAGCCGGTCTGCGGACTGACTTCTTGATTCATGAGGATGGCTCGCTGAGGTTTGGAGCCAGGTTGTGTGTGCCTGCTGGGGATATCAGAGAGGAGCTGATGGTGGAGGCACACAGTTCGCCGTATTCTGTGCATCCTGGTGGCACCAAGATGTACCAGGATCTTCGTCTGAATTATTGGTGGCATGGTATGAAGAGGAGCGTGGCTCGGAGTGTAGCCAAGTGCTTGGTTTGCCAGCAAGTGAAGGCGGAGCATCAGCGTTCGGCCGGGTTGCTACAACCGCTTCCGATTCCGGAGTGAAAGTGGCAACACATCACTATGGATTTCGTGACTGGACTACCTCGGAGTCCGAAGCAGAATGACGCGATTTGGGTGATCGTGGATCGATTGACCAAATCTGCGCACTTTATTCCGTTCCGAGTGGGACAGTCCACTGAGGCGCTAGCAAGGAGATATATGGAGGTAAAATTCTTTTACTCTCCGTCTTTAATTCCTTTTCCTAGTTTGGATAGTGATGTAACGTGAATCGTGCAGGAAGTTGTGCGACTTCACGGAGTCCCCGTGAGTATCGTGTCTGACAGAGACACGAGGTTCACATCTCAGTTCTGGCAGAGTTTGCAGAAGAGCTTGGGTACGCGTCTGAGTTTCAGCACGGCGTACCATCCGCAGACGGATGGCCAGTCCGAGAGGACGATTCAGATTTTGGAAGACATGCTGAGGGCGTGCATGTTGGATTTCAAGGGTTCGTGGGAGGACCATCTACACTTGGTGGAGTTCTCTTACAACAACAGCTTCCAGGCGAGTATTGGCATGGCGCCTTTCGCCGCTCTTTATGGGAGGAAATGTCGATCGCCATTGAGTTGGGATGACGTTGGTGATCGGGAGTTGTTGGGACCTGAGATGATCGTGGAGGCCGTGGATATCGTCAGGAATATTCGGGAGAGGTTGAGAATTGCTCAGGACCGTTTTAAGCATTGGGCGGATGCTAAACGTCGTCCTTTGGAGTTTCAGCCGGGTGACCATGTGTTCTTGAAGATTTCCCCGAATCGTGGTGTGATTCGTTTTGGGAAGCGTGGAAAGTTGAGCCCGCGATACATTGGACCGTTTGACGTTTTGGAGAGGGTTGGCGAGGTAGCTTATCGCTTGGCCTTGCCGCCGTCTTTGGAAGGAGTTCACAATGTTTTCCATGTGTCGCAGCTTCGTCGATACATTAGCGATCCGTCTCATGCGGTGGATTTTTCGGAGATTACCGTTCGCCCCGATATGACGTATGACCAGCATCCAGTGCAGATCCTGGACAGGCGTCAGAAATCGCTTCGGAACAAGATTGTTAATCTTGTGAGGGTGATGTGGCGACACGGTTCACCTGGAGAGTCTACTTGGGAGAATGAGGATGAGATGCGAGAGCGTTTTCCACTTTTGTTTCCGGACTCGTGAGTTTTGGAAATTCCGAGGACGGAATTTTTCTTAAGTTGGGGAGGATGTAACGACTGATTTTCATGTATCTGGATTTTATGTATTATAATATATGTTTTGGTGGATTTTCTCCTCTTGTGTGGTTTTCGTCTCCGTAGTTTTCATTTTCGATCGATTCGTCGTATTTTCTCGCTTCTTTCTTAGGATTGTCGATTTCGAAGTTTGTCACTCGTGACGGGCTTCATAACGGTCGTATCTAACTATTAGATCAAGCCTAGGAGTCTTAGGAATCGATCCCGGGGCCCCGCGCTCCGTATCGGTACTTTCTGTGCTCATTAGCCGGTGTAAGAAGGGCCACCGACCGACTAGATGACGATCCAGTCGGTCGGCAATCCTTCTTGGACCGACTAGTTAGCTTTCTAAATTTCTCTGGAGTTACTGTTTATCGTTAGTCGGTCTAAGAACGTTGGTTGACCGACTAGGTTGCAAACTAGTCGGTCAGCAATGCTTCTTGAACCGACTAACTCATCAAATTATTTTTGTATCAGTTACTGTTTACTCTTAGTCGGTCTAAGAACGTTCATCGACCGACTAGTTGCCAAACTAGTCGGTCAGTATTTGTTCATGGACCGACTAACTCTAGAATCCTAATTTCACCTGTAGCTACTGTTTACACTTAGTCGGTCTGCGTTGGTCGACCGACCGACTAGTTGTCAAACTAGTCGGTCAGTGGTTGTTCTTTGACCGACTAACTAGTGCTGTAAACCCTAGTTTTGCCCTAGCCGCCAGCCTAGCCTATAAATACCCAACCCAAACGTTTTCTTCCCCTCCAACTCGACCCTAAACCCTAAAATCGCCCCCATTGATCCCCCACCTTCCTCCAAGCTCCATTGCTTCATTCCAAGCCCTAAATCCATCATCCAAACCATCCATCTACCCTATCTACCTCTCATCTTCCCCAAAATCTCACCAAAACCCATCAAATCCCCAAATCCCCCAAAACCCTAGTTTCCCCAATCTTCTCCAATCTTCTCCAGATTTGATCCTAGGGTTCCCCGGAGTGTTCCTTCCGTCTCCTCTCGGTAAGAGATCGATCTACCGTTGTTTTTATAACTTATTTATAATTTTGGTGAAACCCTAATTAATTTCATGTGTTTGGTGTTTGTTTCCCCCTAAACAGCGATTTCCTCGTAGATAGCATCCGTGTGACGAGGTTGACCGTCATCCCCGGTGCTAGGCAAGTGAAACTTGCCACTTAGGGTTTAGGCCATGTTTTAGGCCATTTGCATGTTGTAGGCGTAAAAGAGGCTAGGCGACGAAATGAAACTCGCCTAGGCGCAAATTGGGGAATTAGCTTGACAACGAAGCTAATTCCGACTATTAGCATGTTGCACAATTACCATGTCATGTTTACTTTCAATTAACGGTACGCGAATATGTTCATGTCATTGCATTTTGCCTGTCACGTTTAATTTAAATTAACGGTACGCAAATATCTGTTCATGTCTTTGCATAGTGATTATTCATCGTGATTGCGTAGCGCACGCTACAATATTATATTCCTGGCTCGTGTTCCAGAAGCGAGCTTAGTGAGTTGGAAACCCCAACGCTCGACACATATGGGTGGGGTAAGAGATAAGCGGCCTGAGCCCCGAGTTGGCCTGATCCGCCACTCCGGCCAGCAGGTGGACTCTCTAGTGCACAAGTGATTAATAGTGGTAGAGATAAGCGGCCTGAGCCACGAGCTGGCCAGCAGGTGGACTCTCTATGCACTAAGTGATAAGTGATAAGTGATAAGTGATAAGTGATAAGTGATAAGTGTTAAATGATAAGTGATTAGTGATTTGGTAGCTTTTGCTACATTGTGCATGCTTGCTTCTCTTTTTAAACTGTTGCATCATGCTTAACTGTCATGTCATTACTTAATACTATAACTGCTAGGTTGCTAGATGCCTCACTTTCAGTTTCCTTGCCCAAGTCTTTTAGACTTGCTGACATGTGCCCCTTTACTCTTTTGGGTGACACATGTTAGATCCTGAGCCCGAGTACCTCGTTGAGGACGAGGTGTTTGCTGACGCCGAGCCCGAGCTTGTGTTTGACGGGGAGTACGTGGACACTGGGGACCAGTCCTAGTGTCTCCGTTGCATTTTATTTTGTTAGACAGTTGTTTGTTATTGGTGCGTGGCACCCATACCTTGTTATGTTGTTGCTTTTGTTGGCCTTGTTCTGGGCCTTTAGACTCTTTTCTTTTAGCCTGGTGGCTTTTCTGGATGTTGAACATATTTGTGATGTTGGACAATATTTGTGAGATGTGAATTTTATTTCAGTCTTTCCTTGTGTTATTATTGCTATTCTGTTGTGGTTACAGGGACCTGTTTATGTATTGTGGACGCTTATCGGGTTTGGGGCTTCACAGCTCCACTCTCGTGCGGACCTTTTCACGTCTCGCCTCCATTTTAGGGAAGCGGGTCGTGACATAAGGGCCTGGACCTCACCCCAAATTTGGGGTGAATGTAGCACATGACGCAGTGGACACGGGCACTGTACGCCGGGCCTCTCAGCTCCCCCGTCCCTTGCAGGAGTGAGGCTCTCCACATAGTAACACAACCTCCGTATGTCCCCTCCACTCCCTGTAAAGAAGAGTGGGTATAATAATATCACGTATCACATATCACTTTCCCCAACTTCTCAGTCCAGCCCCTTATGATTAAGTTATACCCAAACTTCCCCCATCCCTAAGGGCAGATCGAGACGTCCCAGCTGACATGTCATGTGTCATGATATTCAATGAACATACACAATTTCTAAAATGTAAAGCATGGCACACAAGTTATAAATGCCTTTTTCCAAAGTTTCTTCCATTTCAAATTCATTTGGACATTCTAACAAACATATGGTGGTCGCCAAGTAAATGTAAAGTGTCACACCATCAATTTTGGTAACAAATCACATAATTAAAGTTTATCAAAGGTATCAACAACATTCAAGCATCTTAAATTAGAAAATTTAACAATATCACCACTTCAACTTCACCCAAAATAGGGCAACTTGCTGAAATTTGCAGGAGCAGCGTAAAAGATCAGCATATTTCACCATTTTATTATATGAATTTGACAAAACTTACTGAATTAAAGTTGAAGATATACTAGTCATGGGTTCACACATAAAATTTCATGCAGAAATATGAAGTATATGATTTATAGTGAATTATTTGGTAAAGTGTGTCAAATCTGTTTTTCAGACCGATTTCTGGTTCTGCATTAAAAGCCAGTTTTAGGCATGTTGGAGCCAGAATTTCGAAATATAAGCACTCTGATGAATTTATAGATAAACTTCTTAATGTTCCAACAAGACCAAGATCAGCAAAATCCATAGAGTGTACAGGTAATAATCCTCATTTTACTAAACTGTGTATAGCTTGACAGAATTTCAGACATCTTGCAAACAATGAATTTTTACTCCTATTTGTTGAACTCAACATATGACAAATTTTATATGAATTTGGGGTAGGACTTTAAGATCTATAACTACATATATTTTTCAGAAAGATATTAAAACTACAGGAATCAGAATTAATGTATAAACATACCTACAGAATTTCTGTTTTTCAAGAGAGGGTGATTTGCTAGGAAAAACATGGAAAAATTGAATCTTTTGGGCTATTGCACACATAAAACATGAAATCAAGAACATGAACAATATAATTAATATCATTACACACTCATATCCCTAAATAAAAATCCACAACCCTAGGTTAGAATCCTACCTCATGAAATCCTCTTCCTTCCTCTCTTTTCTTTCTCCTTTCACCCTTCTTTCTCCTTGAAGAGCTAGGGTTTTTCTAGAATTTTTGGAATGAAAATTAGGGTTTTAGAGTGTTGAAGAAATGAGCAAAGGAAGAGGGAAAATTCGGCCAACCTTGGGGAGATAAGGATGAAAGAAGAAAAGAAAAGAAAGGAGAAGAAAGTTAAAGAAGAAGATAGAAATTTCTTAGGAAATATCTATCTCTAGATTCTTCTTTGGATAAGCATGCATAGGTTAAAATTACTTTAATACCCCTCCAAAACTACCCCCAAGTTCCAAGTATTTAGAAGTTTGTCATTACTTTAGGCACACACAACTTAAGTGTGTACACACAACAACTTTAGCTCAAATGACCGTTTTGCCCCTAGCCTTTCTAAAAATTTACGAGTGTTCCTCTAAACCCATCCCTTTTCACACTAGCCCCTCACACACTAACCCGCTCTTTCAAATTTTTTAAGTATGACATTACTTTACACACCCACCGTTACTCTACACACACTTCCACCCATATGGCCAAATGACCAAAATACCCCTACACTCTTCACGGAATTACGCGACTGCCACTAGCCATATACACACCATATCAGTATCACCTCATTATACTCCATCTATTCGCGCGTAGAGGACTACCGTATCAGTCGACGTTTCACACATAGGCATGGTATAGAACCACTACTCTACAAAAGCTAAGGAGAGCAAGTCCCTAGACTTTCATGCAAACGGTAAAACCCAGGGCCTTCGTTCTGTCATCAAACAAAAAAAGAAAAAGAAAACCCAGTTCCTTGCAAACCAACCCTACAGCAAACCCCCGTCCTCCGTCTCCCCAACCTCCATGCAAGCCCTACCGCCCTCCCCCTTCTCCCAGCGTCCTCCTCAATGCACGTCTTCTCTGGCCATCTCCAGCCTCCGCCCCGACTCGCTTTCACCCCCTCCTCGTCTCTCCCAGGCGCAACACCCAAAGAGCCACACGCCACAAACCCAGGCCATCAGCATCTTCGAAAACCCACTGTTCATCTCCTCTACGTGCCCAACACATGCCCCAGTTCTCCTTCTTCTTCATCGTATCAACCCCCAGGCCTCGCAACGACCTAGCCCTCTCCCGCCTCCTCACTGCGAGCCTTCCTCAGACTGCAGACAGCCCCGCCAACCACTAACCCTCCGGCGACCTCTAGTTGACGTTCTGCCGTCTCTCAGCCGTTGTCCGCTCCTCAAACGTCGACGTCGTCGTTGTTTTGGGGATGTACACGTCGCCGCTACGTCCCGATTTTTTTTCGCATCACCGGTTAGCGGATCTACCCTTATTATGCTATAACAATCCACACCGTAAACTAGAAGACCTAATAATTATATATACTAACGTAATTAGTTAGTAATTATATTAAACTGCGACGTCGGCCGCCGCCCTTCAGGGGGGTGAGGCGCAAGGGGTGGGGGATCACCGGCAGCAAGGCCGTCGGCGGGTATCGTTTTGGGGTAAAAATATATGATTTTAGACGATCAAGTTCGTCGATTTTAGGCGATTAGCAATCCACATATCGATCTTGCGAGATTTATGGGTAGATCAATCATACGTATGATAAAACAGCGTTTTAGCGGGTTCTACCGCTATATCCGTCATCCGGTTATAGCGACGGTTAAGCGAAGCATACGCGGATGACGATGCTCGTTTGAGGAAGGCTTGCACCGCGCGCGTGGATATCCTGTCTCGCTTCGCCTTCGCAACGATCGATATTTGTGGAATTTTTAGAGGCTCGTGTGCTGATAACGTGTTATGAATCAACTACTGGGGGTAACCTCCGGACCTTTATTTATAGGCAGGATATGAGAGTTAAAAGATAACATTCATAAATATGGGCGTATCTCTAAGATTAGCAGAATCCTAAACCAACTCTGCTTCATATCCCATCACAATAATAAAAACATAGTGTAATAACTCAAGCCTATAAAAAAAATTTGTGTTTCTATATGTTTCAGAGTGTTTTCTCACTACAAAAGCGTTGACCGTGGACTGCCCGGTCAACGTGGTCAAGGGGCCGACTTGGGTCCCTTGGGTGCGTCGAGCCCGTGCAGACGCGACGCGGATCGGAGTTGTAGACGACGTGGAGCACGTCGGCTGGGCCGGGTCTGGATCCTCGGCCTCGAGGGGGCTGAGGGGAAGCCTCGGCCCGGTGTGAGACGCTCGGCCTCGGACGGTCGGACGACGAGGGGTAGCCTCGGTCGCCTTGTTTTGACGCTCGGTCGATGCGGAGCGGAGGGGAAGCCTCGGCTCGGATGGATGCGCTCGACCTCGGTCGGTCGGACGTCGAGGGGTAGCCTCGGTCGTCTTGCTTGATGTGTGGCCGGCGTGGAGCGGAGGGGAAGCCTCGGCCCGTGGATCTGACGTCCTCCTGAACAGACAAGAACACTCGTCAGGGGGGCCGGACCTTGGTTCCGGCCAAATCCCATCCGATGCCTAAGTCAGATGATGATCTGAAAGAGGAGGCTCGGCGGGGACGATTCGACTAGAGAGGAGATCGAAACGACGTCATTCGGCGCGAGCGGGGGGAAGGAGATGAAATGGGGGAACTAGGTCGTTGATGGAGTACCTTAGGTTTTGTTATCTGAGATGCGGTCCCTTGTCTAGTCGTCCTTCTAGCCCTTTTATAGGCCTCCCGTCGTGATTGCCCATGACTCACGTCCCTCGTCCGCCCCCGATTGTGCCCCCTCAATCCGCCTCCCCATCGTCGCTCCCTGCGCCATGCCAGCACCTCCCCATAACGGCCATTAAGTGGTCGCGGGCCTGGGGGAACGGTTATCGCTGGAGTGGGCGAGTGACTTACGCGTTTTCGGGGTCGGGTCGGATCGCCGTTCGGGGACCCTCTAGGGGGCTTTGTCGGACGGGCCTGATCTCGCAGACGGGCTTGTGATCGGTAGTTGGGTTTCTGGCTCCATGTTCTTTCGGGCTTCGTTTGGTGGGCTTGGGCCTCCCGTGACTTCGCGTAGTGGGCTGTGCCTTTGGGCCCATGCTGTTGGGCCTGCGCAAAATAGACGTATCACTGTAAAATATGTTTATTACCTGGAAACACTGTAAAAGGGCCGAGGGGTGTATCGGTAACAGGAGTATATAGGTACAGATGTAATGGAAAAGACTGAGTGAGGTGGGATTCTGACTGGCTGCCCCGCCCGTGTACGCGTGCTCATCGTCGTCAGTCATGGTCATCCCCCCCTCCTGCAACTCTGCAACTGCGCAGGACGCCAACTCCCAGAATCTCTCCCTGTCAATCTTTTAATTTCCCCTCTCCCCCCCTCTTTTCACTCTTTTCTGACTTCTATATTCGTGAAAGATCTCACTCTCAGCTCTCAAAATATATTATGAGCAGATGATGAACGACTTGAAATGCCGTGTATGCGGGTGTGTGTGTGTTCTTTCTGAATCTCATCTGTCAGTTTCAAAAAAGAGTGATGTATACTGTGTACAGGGTGTGACTCCTGCATGCGAGTGGTGAGCAGTACTCGATAGAATGATGTTATATGCAAAGGTCCAAGGGCCTCCTCGTTTTGCTCATCGCACAGCACTGCAGCAACCCCCATCATTGTCAACTTAATGCCCCCCCCCCCCCCCCCCCCCCCCCCCCCCGGCTCTGCGTGCACTGTGCATGCAGCGGGAATATATGCAGCTTGAAGTCAAAAGTTTAACTTATCGTCAATCGTCATTAAGTATACATTAGCAAGTATATACGTTGCTACTTGCTACTATAGCCTAAAGTAGTACATAGGCAGCTGGGAATTCCCTCTCACATTTACCATGCGGTTGAATCTATGCTGCGAGATTCGGACTCTGCCACAAACTTAAATTTCCTCTCATTGACGCTGATATCACAGCGGAATCTAGCTCTATAGCTATACATCAGAGTCTGCGGAGAGAGAGAGAGCCTCAGAGACTCAGAGCTTCAGAGGGGTTAGCATGCAAACTGCAACAAAATCATATCGATTTGTTTGCTGCCCATTTACTTCTCCTGCAAACAAATTAATTCCATACTCAAAATATCCACACAACGACCAGCCCTCATAGAAATCTCTTTTTACTCTTAACCCCCACAAAATACCTTGTCTCATTTCTATATTCAGCAAGAAAAAACAATATCAGAGATTTTTACACCATCACCGCACTCTGACCCCCAGTGCAAAATTGGGTAAAATGTACAGCGAGAGCCACATCCTTACAAAAAGCTCCTACGTACTCAAACCTACAAGTAATTAAACAACACGGCGGGTTAACAGTTGGGTGTGGGTGTGTGGGTGTAATCGAGGGAGATGTCTTGGGCAATGTTGAGAGCATCCGAGGAGGTGCCAAGCAAGCCTCTCCTTGTGAAGCCCACGCAGTACAACCCCTTCTCCCCTTTCCACCCCTTTGGGAACGGGGCTTTGGGTATGCCTTCTTTGTTAAAGAGATCATCCCCTCCCTGCCCAACAAACAACCATTAAAAAAAGAACACTTTTTCATGGCTTCCAACAGTGCCACGTCACATGCATAGTCATATGAAGAACATGCAAGTCAAAAGACTTTATGCTGATCCTGCTGGCTAACATCAAACAAGGCCAAACCAACATAAATGGTATGGAATTATTGAATGCATGAAAGCAGAAGGGTGCATCTAGCCAGCACAAAAGTATCTCCAGGTAAAAAAACATCAGGGCTTTCTGCATGCTACCCAGAATTAATGCACACTCAATGCATGGAGCCACACAATCATGAACAGCACCAATGCTCACTTGGCCCACTTCATTTATATTTTTAAAAAAACTTACCTTGAGCCAAGAAGGAACATTGCTCTTGTACCCAGTTGCAAGTATTATAGAGTCGAACTTCTCCTCTCTCCCATCCACAAACTTTGCTCCTCCTCTTGTTATCTCCTTCACCCCTCCCATCACCTTCATTCAATTTTTTATTTTAAAAATCAAAATAATAATAAGAAGAATATTCAGTTTAATTAATATGACTAGATGTAATAAATTACCTTAATATTGCCAGACTTGATTTGGGAGAGGGAGCCCACGTCAAGGACAGGGGTCTTCCCGGTGAGGTTCTTGAGCTCAATGGGCCCGATCTTGGGCCTCCGGAGGCCCAGCCTGTCGGTGTCCCCGAGGACGAGGCGGGCGACGGCCAGCAGGAGCTTGTCCACGAGCCTTAACGGCAGGCACTTGAGGAGAGCCATGGCCACCCCAAATGTCGACATCCCCGCCATCTCCCTGGGCAACACATGCACCTGAAATTAAACAATTGATTATTATAAAAATTACTGATGAAGAGAGAATTTTGGAATGAGAGAGAAATTAAACTCACGGTGTTTCTGACAACCAAGAAAGGGATGGCTCCATGCCTGCAGAGGTCCAGGGACACCTCCATGCCGGAGTTGCCGCAGCCGACGACCAAGACCCTCTCCCCTCGGAACGCCGCCCCAGACTTGTACCCGCACGTGTGGACCACGCGGCCGCAGAACCTCTCCATCCCGACGATCTCGGGGAGCAGGGGGTCGGCATTCTCGCCTGTGGCCACCACCAGCCACCGGCTCGCGAGGACCTCTCCCGACTCGGTCTCGACCGTCCACGCTCTGACGTTTTCGTCGAACGCGGCGCGGCGGACGGCGGAGTTGAACCGGGGGGAGATGCCGAAGGCGGAGGCGTAGGAGCGGAGGAAGGAGAGGAACTGGTGCTTGGAGGGGTATTTTGGGAAGCTTTCGGGGAAGCCCATGAGGGGGAGCTCGCAGAATTGTTTGGGGAGGTGGAGCTTGAGGCGGTTGTAGGTGCGGTGCTGCCAGAGAGAGGCCATGCAGCTTGATTTCTCCAGGACGGTTGACGGGACGCCGGAGGCGGACAGGCAGGCGGCGACGGCGAGGCCGGAGGGGCCGGCGCCGACTATGATGGGGCCCTGGACCCACGTGGGTGCAGGGTCTGGGTTTTGTAATGAACTCATCATATCTTCCTCTCTATTTTTTTCTCTTGGAGGTGGGCGGTGGCTGTTTATATAGAGAAGGAGAGGGAAAGTTTGAGGGTTTTTTGGGGAGTTGAGCTTTTTTCCTTCTTTGATGAAGGTGAGCTAACGTGATGACTCATGCAAAGGATTTGGGGCAATCTTTCAGACTTCATATCTCAGACAGTCACAAGAGAGAGGGAGAGGGGGGAGAGTTGTGAGAGGATGACATGAATGCGCTTTTAAGCTAGGGTAGTGCACTGCAGCTCTAGGCACCATAGAAAGGGACCTGGATATGGGACGAAATTAACCTCCATCTGATATCAGCAAATGCGGTATGGGGCCCGAGAGGTTGAATGCACAGTGCACTGTTCTAGGCAAGTTTTAGGGTTTTTTGCGATAGCCGAAGAGCCCCGAGAGATCGCCTGGCATGTTTGACGTACTACGATCTCGACCAGGAATTAATAGGAGTTGGAAAATGGGAGACCTTTTTTCCTGGTTTAATGTTCATTTATCTGATTACAGACTCGCCTGCTGACATCAATATGATATTAATCATTACTTCTGAGTTACTGTTATGGGTATTGGACCAAGTATCTATGGTGTGCCTACAGTGTGCTGCTTGATTTTGAACGAGTGCATAGAGATGACACCCAAAGCAGATTGCTGAGGTTCATTCTGAGCGATTTTTAATTCATTGAAAAGTTAATTGGAGATATTTTCAATGGTGTATCATTTGCATATTCGTTGCTAGCTCCTTGCTCACCTGGAGCGTTGATGAATTCTGTGCTGCTACTTGGTTAGTTCGTTGACACCCTGGCACTTATTCTGTTCTCTTTGATGTTTTGGGAGTGATTAGTCCTTTCGCTCGAGAGGGTATGCTGTTGCTCATATGTTTTGGTTTCAAGCACTCTTAGTCGTTTGGCGTAAAAGAATAGTGTTTCGGGGTGTTTTCTCATCACAGAATTTATTGTTGGATGGTGCGAATGTAGCGGCCGACGCGAGATAACTTAGGCCACTTTCTAGATGTTGGACGTGCTATAACCTCTGCCTGAAGAGACACCGAGCCAACCTGTGGAAGTCGGGTCCGAGCTACCTTCCTGCAATCTGCAGCACGAGAAGCTCGTCCGGGGTGTCGTCGGATCTGGGGTCCGACATAATCACCCCCGATGATTAAGTCTGTAATGACTCGAAGATGCTCTGTGAAAATATGTCCGACCCGTTAGGAGGTCGTCAGCAAGTTCTCAGACCGGGCTATGAATGAAATGCTATTTAGGTGGAGCAAACTGTGAGTAAAGGAATACCTGAGTGTATGGTCTCAAAGATTCGCCTCTTCTCTCGTTTTTGAGGAGAATAGTTATATGTGATGGTCTTATGAATGCCATCCGTCCATAACGGTCAAGCATTTATGACGCCTTATAACATTTGGCAGGTGCTGTTGGTATTGACGACGGATTAACGGTCGATCATTAAACACCCAGTTAATGGGCGAAGCTACTAATCGACGGAGCTCAACGTCCAGTCGAGACGTCGCTATGAGTAGGTGATTGGGCGTACGTGAGTTCCTCTGGATTGCTTGGGCCAAAGTTGTGGGCCCTACTGGGCTTCTCGGCCGGAGATGATTAACTGGACGGCCAGTTGGCCACTCTAGGGTAGTATCAGATGGTGCACGCCAAAACGCTGTCACAGCAAAATTAATCTTAATCAGTTTGAAAGATGTACAGCACGTGTGCCTCTTTTCTTTCGGATTAGGCCTTTGACTTCTACGGACAAAGGCATTGCTGGCTATGACGTTAAGCATAGAGATAATTAAGTACTTATGAAGCATACAATTTGGAGGGGAAAGCAAGGGAAAGCTTTGGGCCAATGAACTTTTTGACGAGCAACATGTATAATGATACAATCCGTCTGCAACTGAGAGTGCATTAGATTACATGATTCATAACAACGTGAGCTATATGAAAACTGATTTTTAGACTAAGAATCCTAGCCGATGGGAGTATTACTATCAATATTTTGTGCCTTTCAAGGATATGTGCACTCCCTAGCCCCCATGGGCCATAGTGCATGCATGGTCTTGAGACCAACAGATCCTCAAACTCGAAGTGGCACAGTCCCCATCGCAGCACTAATGTGGATTCGACTGTCGAATCTACGACTGGATTCTCCAACTCCGTTCGTACTCTTTCATCACCATCCATCAATCCATCAGACTTTGTATCTGCGTGCCCTCAAAATTTCTCTTGGTCATTGACTCATTGCTTAACAATCTCTCTGTCCCCGTCAACTCCCTTGACATCTTTCTCTTTTGAAGAGAGAGTGTTAGAATCACCGTCAACAGTTTGCCCTAATTTACACGTGAATAAAAAGTTGAACTCACCAAAGCTTGAGTCGGATCTCTCGCCATGGTTACACGCAAAAGTTTACACCTTTGTTACCTTCTTGCCAAATGTGCGGACGTCTCGAAATCCGTATGGTAGTCTAGATGCAACGAACATTAGCTCTGTGGCACAAGTGAAATCGGTTACATCCCATATGGTCTGTCATGGTTAGGACATTACCATGCCGGCACACGGCATATGCCTCCATTGTTGAATGAGTCAACCCCAATCTCCCTCATGAAGAGCCTTCACTAATGGATGGTTACCCTGCATCATGAGTCCATGATCCACTTAAGTGGTCGCTAATTAGGGAAGTAAGGGCTACATTCATGGTGGAGTTAAACCCATTGAAGCCGCATCATTGGAATACTTTTATGATGGCCGTTTTCTTTACTAGAGCCACATTGTTAGTAGGGAGTTACAAGGCAAGAGGGGGAGATAAATAGCCCAGAGAGAACAAAGCACCGGGGATCAGATCTTATCTTAAAGTATCATATTACTCTATACTTAACAGTGCATATTTCATCCAATATAGATCGATACGATGGTGAACGGACGACCACCTTACAGGTCGGACCTAGCCGTTCCAAGCCCCTATTGAATCATCAACTAACGTGAGCGCCGGAGTGGATATGGTCTGGCCCGGGCCCGGCCTTGACGATTTTCCTGTGATGCAGATCAATGGAGACATTGCGAAGCTAAGGCGACCATCAATGAGATAGCTTAGTTCTAGCTCCCCACAGCCCATGTGTCTCCTCTCCACTGGTTCCGGTTCTCAGCAGGCGAAGCGTCCTCTCATTGAAGATTTCCTCGTCGACCACCTAACGGGAAGGTGGAACCCATCCGTCAACAAAATTAAGCTTAGCGAAAATCTATTTTAGTCGGTTGTCGTTTTATTTTAAGTACTTGTATGGATAGTTGCATAGCCCCAGATAATCCTTCATGTCCTTGTATGTAATTGCCTTGAGTTTCACAAGACATCATCAATCAACCTTGAAGTCGTTACCGTCTATATTTTCTAACTACAAGTGATACGCTCATGCCCACAACCATTTACTTGCTTTTAAAAATAAATTTATTTTAAAAAAGGTTTTATATAGATGGTCCTTGACCTCGAGCACGGACCACATCGAGCCAGGGCGCACCCTAACCTCAACCGAGCCATGCGCGACTTAAATCCCGAACCCGAAAAATGACGGTTGTGACCTCACGTGATGCGACGGGCGACAGCATACGGACGGCTGTGGGGGGATCTAGTGACGTCATGCTCCCCTTGAGGTCACGTGAGGTAAGCGGGGCTGCTGTCAGGCGGACACGTGTCCGTATCGGGTCCCTGGGGCGGAATCACGGGATCAGGCATGCGACCTCGAGGCCGTTAACGGGCATGCGGATGCGCATGCTGGAGGGTAGTTCGGTCATTTGGGGTCTATGAGCGTGACCTGAGGATGGCGTCAGCGAGTGGTAGTGTACTGTTTGGGGCGGGGATTTTAATGAGAGCATTGACTTTAGATCACGTCACGTGTAGAGTCAGTCAGACTCAACTCAATGCGTTCGGACTCAAATCACGCTGACCTGAATTTATTTTTGAAAAAACTCGTGCATGGGGCACATCTGATCGAAAGCAGCTATTGGGCTGGGCTCACCGTGATCCTTGAGGCCCGTCTAGAATAATGGGTTTGTAAACAATAAAAAATACCTATTTTTTTAACTACCTTATTTTTTTTATATTCTTAGGAAATCTGGTAACGAGCACGTGTGGGGATGCCATCCACCTGGAATCAGACCCGGGTGGCCTCGCAGGAAAACGGGGGATTATGCCGCTGGAGCAACGCTTCGTTGGTAATACATTTGAAAACGGTAATGTAACCATCGACCTCTCACAAGGAGAGAGTGCGAATATCACAAAGCGGATTGTGTTGCTGCAAGAAGAAATTTGACTTTAATGGAGATGGTAAGGAGTATGCACAGTAATGCCAAACTTCCTATATCCTTATGGACTGAAGCTCTTAAAACGGCAGAGTACATATTAAACCGAGTTCCAACTAAGGCTATCCCAAAGACGCCTTTTGAGTTATGGAAAGGTTGGAAACCAAGTTTGCACCATGTATGTGTTTGCGGATGCCCTTTTGAAGTAAGAGTGTATAATCCACAAGAGAAAAAACTGGATCCTAAGACTATTAGTGGGTATTTCATTGGATATGCCGAACGGTCCAAAGGATACAGATTCTATTGTCCATCTCATAGCAATATGATTGTGGAATCAAGAAACGTGAAATTTCTTGAGAATGGCATGATCAGTGGAAGCGATCATTTTCAGGACACGATTCCTGAAGGAGGTCATGTTGGTAATCAGCCTTCCACATCAACTGATCAAATAATTGTCGTTAGTAGTGCCCCTCGAGCTCAAAAGGGTATTAATTGACAAAATGAAACACCACATGTTGATATTGTCTAGTAGATCAAGTTGTTCAAGAATCTTCGGAAGCAGTTGAAGAACCTGTTGTTCACGAAGAACCGCTAATGGATGATCAACCAGTTGATCAACATGATCCTCAAGAGAATGTTGATGCAACATTAAGAAGATCTACTAGGACAAGAAAATCAGCAATATCTAGTGACTATGTTGTGTATCTACATGAGTCAGACTTTAATGTTGGAGCCGAAAATGACACTGAGACGCTTTCACAAGCCATAAGTTCGAAAGAATTAAACTTCTGACATGATGCTATGAAAGATGATATGAATTCGATGGCATCAAATGTGGTATGGGTCTTTATTGAGTTACCTGAAGGGTGAAAGCCGTTGGATGCAAATGGGTCTTTAAAACAAATAAAGACTCGTTGGGTAACATTGAGAGATACAAGGCCAGCCTCGTTGCCAAAGAATTCACTCAGTATGAAGGAATCGATTACAAGGATACATTTTCTCCTGTATCAAAGAAATACTCTCTTCGCATAATCATGGCATTAGTTGCACACTTTGATATGGAATTGCAACAAATGGATGTGAAAACGGTTTTTCTTAATGGAGACCTAGAGGAAGATGTATATATGAAGCAACCGGAAGGATTTTCCTTTAGTAACGGTGAGTAATTGGTTTGCAAAGCTCCAGAAATCCATACATGGATTAAAACAAGCCTATCGTTAATGGTAATTAAAATTTCATGATGTTATATCTTCATTCAGATTTGAAGAAAATGATGTGGGTCAATGTATATACCAGAATGTCAGTGGGAGCAAGATTTGTTTCCTAATTCTATATGTGGATGACATTTTGCTTGCAAGCAATGATAAGGGAATGCTGTATGAGGTGAAACAATATCTCTCTAGAAACTTTGATATGAAAGATCTGGGCGATGCATCTTATGTTATTGGAATTAAGATACATCGTGACAGAATGCGTTGTACTCTGGGAATGTCTCAAGAGACATATATTAATAAAGTTCTAGATAGGGTTCGGATGAAGGATTGTTCACCAAGTATAGCTCCCATTGTGAAGGGCGAAAGGTTCAATTTGAACCAATGCCCGAAGAATGACTTTGAACGGGAACAGATGAAAAATATTCCTTATGCTTCTGCTGTTGGAAGCCTAATGTAAGCTCAGGTTTGCATTAGACCTGACATTGCATTTGCTGTTGGGATGTTGGGACGATATCAAAGTAATCCAGGCATAGAACATTAGAGAGCTGCAATGAAGGTAATGCGATACCTTAAGGGAACCAGAGACTACATGCTCATGTACAGATGGACGGACAACTTGGAAGTCATTGGCTACTCTGATTCAGACTTTGCTAAATGTGTTGATTCTTGAAAATCAATTTTTGGATACATATTTTTGTTAGCATGTGGGGCTGTATCATGGAGAAGCGCAAAACTGACTTTGATTGCTACTTCTACCATGGAAGCTGAGTTTGTATCTTGTTTTGAGGCTACTTCACATGGTGTATGGATTAAAAATTTCATCACTAGACTTAGAATCATGGATTCTATTTCTAGACAGTTGAGATTGTATTGTGACAATACAGCTGCTGTCTTCATGGCTAACAACAACAACATTAGTAGCCGAAGTAGGCACATCGACATCAAATAATTAGCCATAAAACAGGGGGTTAATAATAAATCAGTCATCATTGAACATATTCGTACTGATTTAATGATTGCAGACCCTTTAACTAAAGACATGACACCACTAAAATTTAAGGATCATGTGGATAGAATGTGTCTTGGTTCTTTGTTGTAGTAATGTTCTTATTTAATGAAATTCTTGTTGTGATGCTTTCTCATATATGGTTATGTGGACTTTTAGATTAGACCATGAATAAACATAGGGTTTATTCATTAAGATATATAGCCTATTGCTGAGAAACATGATGTATTGTAATACATGGAAGATAATATTTGATTTTAAAAGGACTTATCGTCATGATTCATGTATTTTGTTTCTTGTTGGGAATGATGGTTTATGTGGATCAAGTGGGAGAATGTTAGTTTTTTCCAGTTTTCTTTCAACAGTTGTGATCCACGGTTACTATAACCGATTCCCTCTCTATTTCAGTTTGATAACTGTTGATGGAACAGTTTCAAATGTTTATAAAAATATTTTTGGTCCCCGCAGTCAAATCTCTCGAATTCAGAAGGTACACCATCATAGAGAGAGTTTTGAGACTTTAGAAGATCAAAACAGAGTAAAATTTCATTTCTTTTTGAAAGGCAATGGCTGGAGGTAAGATTATTCCACAAATATGCGATTTAATCACAAAATTAGAGTAACACCAAATTCAAGAAATATGAAGGCAAATTGGGTGGATGATTCTAGAAAAGGAAGGAATCTGATCAATGGATAAGACTTAGTAGCTTTCTAGATAAGTCTTGTAATTATTAGAGCAGTTGGAAGTTGTATAGAATATTCATGAAACTCATTTGTTGCCTATAGTTTGAAACAATTTTGGCCATCTATTTAGGTAGTGGATGGCTATAAACAGTTCTTCAAGTTTCTCTTAAATATCCGTTCTTTAGTTCTTCCAACTATTTGAATGAGTTCTTCGGTTTAACATATTTGTAGTACAAAATTAAACAGGACATAACCAAACTGTACTACAGCGAGAGTAGCACTACCTATTTGTACTGCAGGCTCGAAGGTCCACCCGGCCTTTCCCTTTCAAAACTGGCCCACAAGAAAATCCCAAATTGGTTCAGTGATGATTTTTTCCATTAATCCCTTCCATATATAGATCCCTGTTAATGTTCAACACTAATCAATTGTAAGCAAACAACATGCGGAGCACGGAGGCCATTTATCTACAGTGAATAACAGCTCTTGTCGTGCCCAACGACTGGTGCAGCCAGGTCGGCCACGTACCCGTCCGTCCTCAGGCGGTCCGACCGCCGCGGCAGGGTCTCCGGCATGACGTTCTCCAACGAGTTCACCCGCCACGGCGGGCACTTCCTCATCTTATCGCTCCACGATACGGGCATCGTCGGTCCCTCCGCGGCCAAAACCGCGCCGCTGGCGGACGCATGGACGCAGAAGCCGATCACCAAGCACGCCGCGGCAACGGAGACGCCTTGGCTTCTTGGTCCGCCACCGGCCGAATCCTCGCGTGTCGACCTGATATGAAATGCTTTAGCTCAAGCAGCATGAGCTAATTGAGGTTGAGGCAGGGGAGGGGGAGGGAGGGGGAGGGGAGAAGGCTTGAGGCAGCAATTGAAGTTGATTGAGAAGGCCATTTTTGTGTCTCTCTTCCTTTGTTTGATTATCGGCCTTCAGAGCATGTGGCTTTTATAGAAGGCCTTTGAATGGGACGTTGACGGTAGATATTCAGTTGATGGGCCCACATGGGCTTCTGGCCCGAGCCCATGTGATGGTCTGCATTATAACAAAATGGGATAGCCCAACAAGAGGTTAAATTTGCATTAGGTATCAAATTCTTGTGCATTCGGTATTAAATTTGCATTTTTTTATTTTATCTTTATTTAGGTATATTTCGCTTTATATATATATATTTTTTAATACATCTAAAAGCTCGTTAAACATGCGTGTATTTGATTTCATCTTTACATTTAAACATTTTTATTTGAATATTAACAATTTTTTGTGTTATATTTTTGGGTTTTTCTCATATTAGTCCTTTAAATCTTGCATAATTTGATATTAGTCCCTTAAATCTTCGAATTTTGAGTTTAATCCCTCAAATCATTAACTATAACCAAAATAGTCCCACACTCTAATTTTCTGTTAAAAAACTCCGTTAATGCTGACGTGACTGTTAGTGGTGACGTGTCCAGCTTGTTCGCGACGGCATCGACAGTGATGAGGAGGCGGAGGGGTGGCGACGGCTATGAGAGGGGATGAGGGGGGGGGATCGGTGACGGGAGGAGGGGGAGGAGGGGGAGATCGACGGGAGGAGGGGGATGAGGGGGAGGAAGGGGAGATCAAAGGAGAGGGGGGTTATGGGGAGGAGGGGGAACGGCAACGGGGATGGGGATGAGGGGGATGAGGCGGCGGGGGAGAGCTCTCCCGGTGGCGGGGATGAGGAGGGGGGGGGGGGGATGAATGGGGAGGAGGAGGGGGAGAGCGGCAGTGGGGAGGAGGGGGGTGAAGGGGGAGGAGGCGGGTGAGATCAACGGGGAGGAGGGCGGATGATGGGGAGGAGGAGGGGAGGGGAGATCGGCCGGCATGAAGGAGGTGGGATGAGGGGGCGGAGGAGGTGGGGGATGGAGGGGGAGGAGGTGAGGGACTATTTGTATGGGTATCCACGGCCTCGCCGCTTCCTATATCGCCGGCGCCACCTGCAACAACGGCCGCATCTACAAGCTCGTCCTACCAAACCTCTCCCTCTCCGGCTCCCTCTCCCCACTCCTCTCCAACTGCACCAACCTCCAGACACTCGACCTCTCCTCCAACCGCCTCGTTGGCCCTATCCCCCCAGCTCTCCTCCCTCCTCAACCTCGCTGTCCTCAACCTCTCCTCCAACCTCCTCTCCGGCCAGATCCCCCCTCAGCTCGCCCTCTGCGCCTACCTCAACGTCATCAACCTCCACTCCAACCTCCTCTCCGGCTAGATCCCGGAGCAGTTGGGCCTCCGCGTCCGCCTCTCCGCCTTCGACATCTCCTACAACGACCTCGAGGGCCCCATCCCGGTCCTTCTCGCCAACCGAACCATCGTCGGCGTCGGCGGGCGGGGAGGGCTCCGATTCAATGCCAGCTCGTTTGTAGGAAATAGGGGTTTGTATGGATATCCACTGTCGCCGATGAGGGTGAAGGGGCTTTCGGTGATGGCCATCGTGGGAATCGGGCTCGGCAGCGGCATTCTCAGCCTCGTGATCAGCTTCACGGCGGTGTGTATCTGAAGGCAACTGAGAGGAGCGCCATCGTGAACGGCGGTCAAAGAGGGATTAAACTCCTCTTCCCCTCCATCCCCCCTCCGACTCCCCCTGCCTCCCCCCTCCATTAGAGCTTAATACCTAGTTAATTAACCCTAATTGTTAATTAATCGTTATTTAATCTAACTATTTAACAGAATATAGGATGTTGGGACTATTTAGGTTAACGGCTTAAGATTTGAGAGATTAAACTCAAAATGCAAAGAAATAAGGGACTAATATCAAATTACGCATAATTTAAGGGACTAATATGAGAAAAACCCTATATTTTTAACTTTTTTCCCCTCACTAGTTCTTTGCACCAATCTAACATTTTTCGTGTCGAGCCCAATACGTGTCGAGAGCAATTACAATTGTCAAGACACATGTCATCTTTACCGCTGTTCGGTGTTTGCTACAGTAAAGTCTAAGCTCGCGCGCTTCTCTTTCGTCTAGTTTTTGGGGGAAAAACTGAAGCCCTAAAAAACCCTAAAACAGGGGGGGGGGGAGAGAGAGGGATGGGATCTTGGACGCCGTCATTTGTATTCGTCTTTGCGTGCACGCGTTACAAAGACCCGTGCTCTCAAAGCGATCCTAAACGGGGATCTGTGGAAACCCTAGCCCTAAATACATCTGTAATCACCCGATGCGCCGTCAAAAACTCACCAATTCGAGCTCGGAGTGATGGATGGAGGATTTAGCGGAGGAGAAAATGGCTGTATTTCCGGCGACTACAGCTGGCCGCCAATCCCGTGTTAGAACCCCAGTAGGTGAGGTTGCGGAAGCTCAAGTTGTCGCCATTGGAGAGCTGGTGAACGAAGGCGGGTTAGATGGGGAGCTAAATGAAGAAGACGGAGGTCAGCGGATTGGCGCGAGACGGGCTTTGAATCTCTTCCGTTGGATGCAGGGCCAAGTTGCCATCTGATCGTTCATGTCCATTTAATCTCGTTCGTTGACGAATCGTTATCCAGCGATCGGGGGCGTTCGTTGCTTAAGTCAAGCGGGCCCACTGAAAAGGAGCCGTTGCTGCTTCGATGGAGCTAAGGGAAGTTGTTTGAACCAACTCATCATTTTGCTCGTTCCGACCGAAGTCGTTGCGTCGTCGCCGGCGGGTTGTTGCGTCGTCGCCGGGGGAAATAACCGAATCTCGTTACGATGAGGGAGCCGGTGTTGTTGAGAGAGAGTCAGCTATAAATAGCTGCTGTGTAAGAGATTTGGGCATGAATGATTTGTAGAGACTTTTATCTCTCATTTTTTTTCCCTTTTATTTTCCTTTGAAATCTGTAATTTCTTCTTCCACTAATAAAATTCTGAAGATTTCGCCATTGCTGGCGAAATCTTGTTGTGTGACACTTGGTGAGACTTGGGGCTTCATCAATTTGGTATCAGAGCTATCTACGAGCCATGGGGGGAAAGAGACGACCGGAGACGGAGTCTAGCCACCGGCAAGCTGAGGGGGAGCAAGGCCCGGGATCCAACTTAGAGCTGTTGGATTACAGCGAGAGGACTGAAGATTTGAGTTCTTGGAGGCGTCAGCAAGAAGAGAGGATCCGAGCGGTGGAAGCACAGCGGCAAGGACTGGAAGGCAGTGTGACTAGCCAAATGCAACAATTGACCTCCCAAATTCAATCTCAGATCCAAAGCCAGTTCCAATCGTTGGTGGAGACTCAGAGGCAGACACAAGAGCACATGATGGCACAGATTCATATATTGATCAATAATCAAAGCAGGTCCGAGGAGAGGGTCAACAATCAAGAAATTCAGATCCAGTTGTTAAGAAACAATTTGAATCGAGGGGAACCACTGCTCAATCAACGTGATGAGAGGGATGGAGAAGCTCATTCCAATGGAGATCGTGGTTCTGAAAGAAGAGGAGGATCGGGTGAACAATCCAATCCGTTGCAGTTGAGAGTGCTCAAGCCTGAATTTCCCATTTTCAAAGGAGAAGAAGATGTTCTGTCGTGGCTAGGACAGGTACAACAAATTTTCGCCTATTATTCTACCCCCTATGCAAGTTGGGTTGTTACTTGTTCTTTTTACCTAAGGGGCAAGGCTCTACAATGGTATGATTGGGGAAGGGTGAATGTCCATAATTTTACACATTGGGAGAAGTTTAAAGAGGAAATTGTTGTCAGATTTGGTCCTACCCAGTTAGACAAACCCTTTGCACTCTTTTCCAGCCTTAGGCAGACAGGTTCAGTAAAAGAGTATTTAGAGAAGTATGAGCAAATTGTTGGTTTGCTTAGGAAGATGCCAGAAGATTATGTTCTTGATAAGTTCATCCATGGACTTAAAGATGATATAAGGTTGGATGTAATGGCTTTTGAGCCTGAGACTTATAGGAGGGCAGTGCAGTTGGCTAGGACTTTTGAGGAGAAGAGAAGTCTGGCCAGGAAAAATAATTCCCATATCATTTCTCACACTTTCCCCAGGGCACATCAATCCCAACCTCCTGGAATGAGTAAAGACATAGCCAAGGAGAGTATTCCTAGTATTCCAAGAGGTAGAAAATTAACTCCTGAGGAGATACAAACTAGGAGGCAAAACAACTTATGTTTTGCATGTAATGAGAAATGGGAGAGGGGACATAGGTGTAAGAAGCAGCTGTACATCCTAGATATGGAGGAGGAGGTTGATGAAGATTCAGAGGAGTCCAAGGGTGCAGAAGAATACACAATTCCAGGGTTACATGAGGAAGATGTGAATGGCTCACTATCAATTTCCCTATGTGCACTAACTGGCATATCAGCTGGCCAAACCCTTAGATTGGGAGGGAGTATTAAGGGGCAAACTGTGAGTGTGTTGGTTGACACAGGATCCACACACAACTTCATTCATCCCAGGTTGGTGAAATCCTTAGGCTTGGAAGTAAAGCCATCAGGCCAGTTTGATGTCATGGTGGCTAGTGGAGAAAAATTGCAAGGGACTGGAATCTGTTATGAAGTTCCTCTACATTGCCAAGGTGTGCAAATCTCAGTCAACCTGTTGATACTACCTTTGGGAGGTCAACAAGTGGTATTGGGAACCCAATGGCTAAAACAGTTAGATGACATCATTTTTAATTTTAGGAAGTTGCAGATGAAATTTAATTTTGGGGGTAGAAACTGCCTGTGGCAAGGCATGCTACCTGGGGGTTCTCAATTAGTTGATGAAAGGGAGATATGCAAGGCCTTAAGGCAACAAGGAGAGGGCTATTGGTTACAATCTATAATTCTGGAAGAGGAATCAGTTCCCAAAAATGCTCATATCCTACAAATGGAAGAAGTGTTGATACCTGAAGATATCAAGAAAGTGTTGACACAATTCCCTGAGGTGTTTAAGGAGCCTGAGGAATTACCACCCAAGAGGGCATGTGACCACAAAATTCCCATTGAAGCTGGAAGTAAACCTGTGTGTATACGACCCTACAAGCATGCCTATTTTCTGAAAACAGAAATTGAAAAACAAGTATCTGAGATGTTGGAAGTTGGAACCATTAGACCTTCAAGCAGTCCTTATGCTTCTCCAGTGGTCTTGGTTAGGAAAGCTGATGGGAGTTGGCGTATGTGCGTGGATTATAGGGCACTAAATCAGCAAACTATAAAAGATAAGTTCCCTATACCCATTATTGAAGAATTGTTAGATGAATTATTTGGGGCACAATTCTTCTCTAAACTAGACCTAAGATCTGGTTATCACCAAATAAGAATGGATGAAGGGGATATCTTCAAAACTGCTTTCCGCACACATGAGGGGCATTACGAATTTCTTGTGATGCCATTTGGACTAACCAATGCACCCTCTACTTTCCAATCACTCATGAATACTGTTTTTAAACCTTATCTCAGGAAATATGTCCTCGTTTTCTTTGATGACATACTAATCTACAGCAAGGATTGGAGCTCTCATTTGCAACATCTAAGGGAAGTACTCCAGGTACTCTCAAGACAGCAGCTGTTTGTAAAGATGTCTAAATGCTCTTTTGGTCAGGAAACAGTTGGGTATTTGGGCCATGTAATTTCTAGACAAGGGGTGTCTATGGACCCTAAGAAAGTGGAGGCTATAAGGAACTGGCCAGTGCCCAAGAATACTAAGGCAGTCAGGGGATTCTTGGGACTTGCGGGGTATTATAGAAGATTTATTAAAGGTTTTGGAAGTGTAGCAGCTCCTTTGACAGATCTTTTGAAGAAAGAGGGTTTTTCTTGGGGAGAACCAGCTCAACAAGCTTTTGTAGCATTGAAGGAATCCTTAACTACTGCTCCTGTCTTGGCTTTGCCCAATTTCAATGAAGAATTTGTGTTGGAGTGCGATGCTTCTGGGAGAGGTGTAGGAGCTGTCCTGATGCAGCGAGGGCAACCTATTGCCTACTTTAGCACAAAATTGGCTGGGAGAAACCTACTCCTTTCTACATATGAAAGGGAATTGCTAGCTATTATTCTGTCCGTAACTAGGTGGAATCAATACTTGTTGGGGAGGAGATTTACTATCCGTACTGATCACCAAAGCCTGAGGCATCTCTTGGACCAAAAGCTGCAGCCAGGTTTGCAAGGCAAATGGCTAATGAAGTTACAAGCCTATAATTATAGGGTGGAATATAAGCCAGGGAGAAGTAATAAAGCTGCTGACAGTCTCTCTAGGGAGGTGGAAAACAGTGGGGACACGGAGGAAGACTACTGTTCAGTATACCATATTTCTAGTCCCCAATGTGATTGGTTGGAGGATGTCAAGTCCTTGGTGAAGAGTGACTCATATTATAGAGAAATTGAGAAGAAGATGCTGGAGGGGAATTCTGAAGCACAAAGGTATTCGGAAGCAGGAGGGGTATACTATTACAAGGGGAGGATTCTAATCAGCCCCAATGCTGAGTCACTTCAACAGGCTATATTGGAGGAGTTCCATAGCACTGCTATGGGGGGCCATTCAGATGCGGTAAGGACCTTACATAGATTGAAAAGATCATTCCATTGGGTGGGAATGAAGAAGGGGGTCCGCCAATTTGTTAGAGAATGCGAGATATGCCAGAGAAATAAAGCTGAGAATATAGCCTATCCAGGACTCCTTCAGCCTTTACCAGTGCCTAAACAGGTGTGGGAGAGTGTTTCAATGGATTTCATCACAGGGTTGCCTCTATGCAATGGATTTAGTGTCATATTTGTGGTAGTGGATAGGCTAACTAAATACTCCCACTTCTTCCCTATCAAGCACCCGTTTTCAGCCAAAGGGGTGGCCCAATTATTCTTCGAAGGAGTCTTCAAACATCACGGCCTCCCAACTACTATAATCAGTGATCGTGATGCTGTGTTTACAAGCCAATTTTGGACTGAATTATTCAGGTTACAGGGCACTACCTTAGCCCACAGTTCTGCCTATCATCCTCAAAGCGATGGGCAAACTGAGGTGACAAATAGGAGCTTGGAGTGTTATCTCCGTTGCTTTTGTGGTCACAAGCCTCAGGAATGGGTGAAATGGTTGCCACTAGCGGAGTATTGGTTTAATTCTACTTGGAAGAGTTCGACACAGATGACCCCTTTTGAAGCTTTGTATGGGAGAGCTGCTCCTACTCTCATCTCCTACATACCCCATTCCTCTAGAGTAGCTGCGGTGGATGAGGCCTTGTTCTCGAGGGAGGTGGCTCTTAAATTGCTACGGGACAATCTCCACAAGGCTAAAGAGAGAATGCGAAAGTATGCCAATGAGAACAGAACAGATCGGCGTTTTGAGGCAGGAGATTGGGTTTATTTAAAGCTTCAGCCGTATAGACAAATTAGTGTAGCCATGAGAAGAACACAGAAGCTTTCTCCTCGGTACTATGGCCCTTACAAAATTATGTCCAGGATAGGGGAAGTTGCTTACAAGCTAGAGCTGCCGGAGTCAGCTCGAGTGCATCCTGTGTTTCATGTCTCACAATTGAAGAAGAAGGTGGGATCGCGGACGGTGGTACAAGACTCCCAACCCAGTTATACGGAAGAGCTTGTGGATGAACCAGAATCCATTCTGGACCGCCGCGTAATCAGGAGTCGGAGGGCGTTAATATCTCAAGTCCTTATCAAGTGGCGTCAGCGGCCGATGGAAGAAGCTACTTGGGAATCGTACTGGGATTTGGTAAAACGTTTCCCTTCATTCGACCTTGAGGCAAGGTCTCAAAATGGGGGAGGGAATGTTAGAACCCCAGTAGGTGAGGTTGCGGAAGCTCAAGTTGTCGCCATTGGAGAGCTGGTGAACGAAGGCGGGTTAGATGGGGAGCTAAATGAAGAAGACGGAGGTCAGCGGATTGGCGCGAGACGGGCTTTGAATCTCTTCCGTTGGATGCAGGGCCAAGTTGCCATCTGATCGTTCATGTCCATTTAATCTCGTTCGTTGACGAATCGTTATCCAGCGATCGGGGGCGTTCGTTGCTTAAGTCAAGCGGGCCCACTGAAAAGGAGCCGTTGCTGCTTCGATGGAGCTAAGGGAAGTTGTTTGAACCAACTCATCATTTTGCTCGTTCCGACCGAAGTCGTTGCGTCGTCGCCGGCGGGTTGTTGCGTCGTCGCCGGGGGAAATAACCGAATCTCGTTACGATGAGGGAGCCGGTGTTGTTGAGAGAGAGTCAGCTATAAATAGCTGATGTGTAAGAGATTTGGGCATGAATGATTTGTAGAGACTTTTATCTCTCATTTTTTTTCCCTTTTATTTTCCTTTGAAATCTGTAATTTCTTCTTCCACTAATAAAATTCTGAAGATTTCGCCATTGCTGGCGAAATCTTGTTGTGTGACACTTGGTGAGACTTGGGGCTTCATCATCCCGGCGCTTGGATCGTACCACCGTCGGAAGTGCCTCGCCGCCGGCGATAATAGACCCACGCTCGTTCGCCATGCCTCTCTGGTGAGCCCCCCCCACCCCCAAGTTCTCTTCTGTGCTTTTGAGCTTTTGGAATCTTGATGTGTGGTCTTCGTCATTATCACCATCTTTTATGCCTTTTTCCCTTGTCAAGATGGGGTCGAGAGATTTGTCAAAAATTTTATATGGGGCTGTCAAGTTGAGGTTGACCGGGATAAATTAGTGGCAAATTATTGTTCATGTGGTTTAAAGGTGCTGCTAGGAAAAAGATGGGCATGATGATGACAGATGAGTATTATGAGCCTTGTTTACGCCTTGAAAAGAATAGGAGCTTACAGAGGCATAAACTTGATCGTGCTTTAGCTGGAGATATAATCATGTAGAATGAAAAAGACTAAGAATGAAGTTGCATTTTGAATTGAAATAGGTGAATTGAGAATATGCATTTAATTAGTAAAACACATGAATTGAACAGTCCTCTAAATGTTGGATATCAGACTTGTTTCAGCTTGGGAGATAGAATAACTGATGAAGGATTTCGGTGAGATATTGCGGCTTTAGTGAACATCATATTGTCATGTTGGATACTAGGAATACTTATCTCTCACACATGAGATGAACAAAAAAAACAGATGTCTCCTGATAAAAAACAAGTAATTACAATGACATGACGCTTCACAGTAGCTAAGGAAAAAAGTAAAAGCAAGTTCAACATTTGTGCTTGCTTTTTTCTCGGCCAATAAGAATTTGATGTCAGTACACCTGAGCACTTTTGATCAGGTGTCACACGTTTTTTCCATTATTATGTATGTATGTATGGTGCCCACATTTCCCCCAATTATTATGTATGTAAAAGGGAACTAGGGTGTCTCCTTAAATACACAAGCTGACTAGGACAAACCTAGCCCAGTCAGTGGCCACCCCAAAAAATCCCAAACCACTTATTTACATAGTTGTCATTCCCACCAAAAACCTAAAAACAAACCCCCCAAGCCACTTATTTACGTGTTTGACTTTTGCACATTTTACCTCCCGATGATACTGTCAAACCAACCGATACTTCTCGCTCTTTTTCGGCTACGCGTGTGCACCGTATCCGTTTTGTGTGATTCTTTTCTCAGTGCACGGGTTATTTCTAGTGTGTGTGTATATATATAAGGGCAATATATCGCGCGACTTGGGTCTGGGTCTAGGGCTAACTGCTGGCGATTTGGGGCGATTTCATCCTCTCCTGTCGGGGCTTCGGCCCCCTCCGACGAAGTTTGTCCCAGCTATCCTCTCTTTTGCTATGAGTTTAGACCTATTCTCCACATACTAATTTCTTTCGCGATGGACGGCTGTTCCTCGTCCTCTGGCGACTCCACGGGTGATCGAGTGGGCAATGCTGATCCATCAGCGGGCAGTAACGACATGGCTCCTGGGTTGGCTGTCGGAGTGGACCCCAAACAGGCCTGGATTTCGGTGGTCTACCGTCGGCGTGCTGGCAAAGGTGTCTTAGGTGTGGGTGGTTCCAATTTGGGGGCGGTGGGGTTGGTCTGTCGACCACTGTTCAGAGTTCTGTGCGTCCTGGCCTGATGAATGATGCCAAGAAGACTAGGCCGAGTTCGTTTCACCACCGTGCTAGGGCTTGGCGGCAGGTTCTTCCAATCCTTCTCTGCTTGGGCTTCCTCATGCACCTAAGGTGCTCAGCTAATTGCTGAGCCGAGTTCCTCTTATTCCCCGATCATCCCATTCCTCTACTACCTCCTCCATGGACATCTGTTCCTCCTCCAAGAAGATCCATACTGACCGCGAGCTGGTCTTCACCCACTGACCTCCTCCGATGAAGGTGTCCTCGTCGACATTCCTCTTGAGGACTTCACCACTGCTGCAGGACGCTGGGTCACTACACTGGTTGGATATGTTATGTGCTCTAGGCCCTTCTTTGGCCACCTCCGGGCGTGGGTCGGCAAAGCTTGGAAGCTCGTGGGGCAAGAGCACATTCACTCTCGGGAGAACATCTTTTTCTTCTTCCAATTTTTTGATGCAGCTGACTGCGCTGCCA
Source organism: Scilla litardierei (assembly GCA_030789695.1). Lineage (NCBI taxonomy): Eukaryota > Viridiplantae > Streptophyta > Magnoliopsida > Asparagales > Asparagaceae > Scilla > Scilla litardierei. Next base: position 220,893,910 of record CM061134.1, on the reverse strand, counting down.
CTCTCCACGGAGGGCCATGGATGATCGATGGTAAGCTCCTTGTCCTCCGTCAATGGTCCCCCGACGTTGGTTTGGATCAAGACCTTCTAGCGGCCGTCCCCATGTGGATTCGGCTCACTCATCTCCCAATTTTACACTGGTCTCCCTCAATCATCGGGAGGGTGGTTAGCGCCATCGGGAAGCCCCTGTTTATGGACGAAGCAACGTTAAACGCCTCTCGCCTTTCCTATGTCCGTTGTTTCGTTGAAGTAGATTCTTCATTGTTCCCGGGGATGGTGGCTACCCGTCTCTACGATGGTACCCAACTTGATATTACTATTGAATACGGGTGGCGCCTCCAATGTTCCTCACTACAAATGCTTTGACCATGACTTAGCTTATTGCGCCTCCCCCTCAAAACCGCCCCTTCCTCGACACTTCTGACCAACCCCCAACAGCAGCCGACCCTTGCAGAGTCTTGCACTGTTATGGTTCCGTTGTCTGAACCCCCATCTGAGCCGTACGAGTTTGTGGATGACCCCAGCAAGCGTCGGGCTGTTGTTGTCGATGCTGCCACTCTTCTCAGTTCGATGATTATGGTAGCTGAGGATCCCCTTGCAGCTTGCTCGGAGGTCTCGGCCGCGCCTGTAAGTGCTCCATTGTCCCCCTCTTTTACTTCCAGCAGCTCCTCTCCCCCTCATATGCACAAGCATAGCCCCCGCTAATTGTCCTACCTCTGGCAACCTATCCTTCATCTCCTTGCGTCCACAAACTGGGTCGTCGATTTTACCCAGATCCCTACCACACCCCCTCTGCAAAGTACTCTCCACCCTACTCCACCTCTGCAAAGCCCCATTCCGACTCACATTGCCATGCCGTCACAAAATGCCATCCTGACTGAAGCTCACATTGCCCCTCAAGCTATGTTTATGTTTCCCCTTACTTGATGGAGATTGCCTAGCACTCAAAGTACTTGACAACCTGGAGTGGTTCTCGGCATTGGCTTCTTTGCTGGGTTTCAAATTGCCCCGTTCTCATGTACCCGTAGTGACGGCCAGTACTAGGGTAACAAGAAGCAAAATGGCCCCCAAGTGGCCCTAACCTATGTCCATACTTGTGTGGAATGTGCGTGGACTAAATTCAAAGTCACGCCGTCACGATGTCTGCCACCACTTAAATAAATACAAACCTGCGTTTGTTTGTCTCCTTGAGACTAATGTCATGGACCCGAGAGGTGATAAAGTTTCCTCTTGCTTCCCAAAACTTAGGCCTCTTTCCCTAATTACAACCATGCCGCAAAGGGGCGGGTTTGGGTCTTCGTGGATACCTCGGTCTGGGATTGTACCCGCGGATCTTCTTCTAGTCAATACATCACTTTGTTATGCAAGAACAAAGGGGGATTCTCCACATACATCTCTGTCATTCATGCCTCCAACTTTTCTATGGAACGCTCTAATCTCTGGGACAACCTCAAGACTGATTGTCGGCTTATCTAGGGGGCCATTGGATTGCGCTTGGCGACTTCAACCTCACTCAATTTGTGGGCAAAAAGGTGGGCGGGCGTCTTCTATCTCCTTTGCTTCTTCAAGAGTTCAATGATTGCATTGAGCATTGTGGGTTTGAGAACCTCAGGAGCCAGGGTAGTTCTCTTAGCTGGAGCAATAATAACATTGACGGAGGTCGTATTGCCTGTAGATTGGATCATGTCTATGTTATGCCGCATGAGGGCATGCTTCCGGACTCCTATTTCTGCTACATGCCTCTGGCATCTAGTGATCACTCTCCTCTCTTCCTTCATGCCATCTCTCTCATCAACTCTGGGCCTAAGCCCTTTAGATTCTTTAGCCACTATATCCAAATCCCTGATTTTCATCACATTCTCAACAATACTTGGAATTCTCATTATGCATGCTCCCCCACCTTCCACCTGGTGTCTAAGCTTAAGGCTCTTAAGCTTGCCCTTCGATCTTGGATCCCGCAGAGCAGAGTTCATCTTGACTCTGAGGCTATTAGAGATAACATTAAGTGTCTTCGTTGTTCTCCTGACTTTCACCTAGACTCTAATCTCCAGGCCCAAGAGAGAGCCCCCAATAAGAATCTCATCCTTGCTTTGGATTTGGAAGAAAGCCAGGCCAGACAGAAGAGTAAGTCGGTCTTGGATTAACCTAGAGGACCGGAACTCCAAATTCTTCTATGCTGCTACGAAGGAAAGAGCGTCTCACAACAGTCTCCTTCATCTTATCTCCCCCATGGTCTCTCTTCAACAAACCTTGCTACCCTTCGCTCTGAGGCTGATGATTACTATAGACATGTATTCTTCCCAGGATGACTGTTGGACCACCTTGCCCACCAAACGAGTTCTTGCCCTAGATGCAGCTGCTTGGATTGGGCATATGTTTACCCATGATGAGATATGCGAGGCGCTCTTCTCCCTTGACATGGACAAGTCCTCAGGGTCCGATGGTTTCTCTCCTCGGTTCTTTCAGGATCTTTGGGGGATTGTTGGGCATGACATTCTTGCTGCTGTTTGTTCTTTCTTCTCTTCCGGCCAACTTCTCCAACAAATAAATCACGCCTTTCTTACATTGGTCCCTAAGATCCCATCGACATCCTCTCTTGCTGATTACAGGCCCATTTCTTGCTGCAACGCCATCTATAAAATTATCTCCAAAGTTCTTAGTCGGTGCCTGGCCCTTATTATTCCTGACCTTAATTCTTGGAACCAGTCTGCATTCATCAATGGCCATCTTATTTCTCATGTATCTCTCGGCTCACGAGATCATTAGAGACTTCTCCAACTCTATGGGGTCAAGACTTGCATCCAGCTTGACCTTCGTAAAGCGTTCAACAGCATCAACTGTGTTTATTACTTTATGCATCGCATGAGATTCCCTACCGTTTTTATTCATTGGATCAGGGAGTGTCTTGCATCTCCATCTTTCTTTGTCCTCATCAACGGCTCTCTAGCTGGTCAGCGGAAATAGGGGGTCCGACTGGGGGAGCCTCTATCCCCCCTTGACCTTCGTCGTCATCATGGAGTTCTTCACATCCCTTATGTTCCTCGTCTCTCACTCTAAAGCCATCCTCCCTCCCAAGAGGGGTATTTGGGTTATCCCCTCCCATCTCCTGTTCGCAGATGATGTCCTGGTTTTCTGCAAGGCCGATTCCCACTCCTTCGGTGGCCTCTACCAACAACTCTCTACATTCCAACTGTTCATCGGCCTCGAGGTGAATAAATGCCAAAGCAGGATTATTCTTAGTAAAGGTTGCACTTCTGGCGAAGGGTTGACTCGTCACCTGAGCATCCCCCTTGCAACCCCCCGGTCAAGTATCTAGGCCTTCCTCTTTCCTCCAACTATCCCACAACCAAGCTTTATTCTAGTCTCTTGGATAAGTGCAAGGCGAAGCTCTCTGGGTGGTCCTCCAGACTTCTCTCCATATCGGGGCGTGTGGAGCTCGTTCATACGGTCATCCACAGCTTTATTTCCTATTAGATTCAGTCCTTCTGCATTCTGGTTTTTGTTCTTGCCATGATTGATCGTCTTTGTAGAGATTTCATTTGGGGGTCTAAGGTCCATCTTTGGAAGTGGTGGGATATGTGCAAGCCTAAGTGGGAAGGGGGGATTGGGCTACGTATCCTCCAGGAGGTCGGAGTGGCCTCGGGCATTAAGCTCCTTTGTCGATTTCAACATTCGACCTCCACATGGGCCGTGTATATGAGTTCCACCTTACCTGAGGCATACCACTCTCTTCCAGTGTAGTCACAACCTCCATGATTCTGGGACTTGGAAGCATATCCTCCGCTGCCAGATGGAGGCCTGCTCTTGCATTCTTCGCCGTGTGGGGGACGGTACCTCGACCTCTCTCTGGTATGATCATTGGCTTCCCTGCGACCCCTTGGCGCGTCTTAGCCCTCCTCCCCCTTCCCTGTGGCCCTTTGGCTAAAAATTATCTAGTATATCAAGTATAAACACATTTCATACATTTATGTATATATCTCTGTGTGTATACATACATGTATAATATATATGTACACACATATATACATATGAGAGTGAGAAAAAGATCCACATGCAGCTATACATATGCAAATTTAATACATATGCAAATTTATATGTTTGAAAGGTAATAAAAATAAAAATAGGAAAAAAGTTATAAAATACAAAAAATTTAGAAATTAATACGTTATCAAATACTACACAATTATTTACAATTAAAATTATGGCTAAATTTTATCTGGTTCGGTCTACCTGACGTGATCTGTTTTTTTATGTTGATCCAAATTTTGCAACCAGTTGATAGTTGATATGTTCAAGGAAATATTGGCCAATGTAGCTAATCTTCATAAAGTTTTCCCATTGCTGTTCTGACTTATGTTTAAACATAAGTTTGTAAATTATTACCTCCTCTTCTTCTAGTTTATTTTGGTTGATTACTTTATTATTCATGTTCATAGTAAACATTGAGAGCATACTATTTTTGTTGTGAACATCATGAAATTCGAATGTGTTGGTGTAATTGCATCTTATACCTCCTGCTTTTCCAGTTAACTTTTATAATTTGAGATACTAAGTAGGACTTTTGTAGATGAGGCCAAGGAAATTGGATGCACCTGTTGAGCCTGAGCAAAGCAGAGAAAACTGTGATTCTGAATTCCTTCCGGTAGTGCGTTCTGGAGGATGGGCTGATATCGGATTAAGGCGCAGCATGGAAGATGTATATGTTTGCTGTGATAACTTGATGCATGAGTATGGCTGCATGAATATTGGAGATGGACCCAATGCCTTTTACGGGGTATTTTCTCCTTAAAATACTCTTTATTGTCCTTTGTTTTGCATGTGACTTCATGATTAGGAAGCAACATTAAATTTCTTGCTTGTAGATTTTAAACAAGGGTTTCCACCTGCATTTTAGATACAATGATGAGCAGCTGCATGATTTTTATTTGTGATACTTGGTATAATTCTGATTTTGACCTTTATGAACTCCTAACAGTATCCTAAGGCCATTTTACTCGGGTAGCCCCAACCTTTAGAAAGAACAATAGATTAGTTTTTCGTTGCTCACTAATGAAGTAGTCTGTCTATGCCCAAAGTTCCAACATTGTCTTCTTTTTTGTGGATGCTTGCTGGGTTTTGAAAACTTGCCTATAAGATTTTGTGGATGACCGTGATCATTGTTGGATCATGTGGATGATCAAATAGAACACTAGAGGAGGTTAGGGGTGAATAGTGTTTCATAAAATTCTACAAAGATTTTTAAATGAGTTACCACTTAGAATCTTTCTCTACAATTTATTTGGAAATATTGAATTTGCAGCTGAAAGAAATACATAATTGCAATATAAAATGAGAAAAGATATGCAAACCAGAGGAGCACAATCGTAAACACCGAGTGTTATCGGGTTCAGTCTACCTGACTTACTCCAGGTACCAAAAGCTTTCTGCTTGAGATTTTCAATTATACATTTTCCTAACCCGCAAGAAAATACCACCCTTAACTCTAAAACCAGTGTAAGAAAATCATCTCTGTCAAACAACCTTGATAGATAAACCACTCCTCTCTCAAACACGTATGAGAGAAAATTACACTTGAGCAATGTAATTGAATTTTTTTTCCATATATCCTTGAAATGAGAATTAGATCTAGGCTAAGGAAAAGATTTCTATTCTAAAGATTGAAGAATTTTAGAAAGAAATTCAGAGCTTCTTTCTTTTGGCTCAAAAAGAATGGAAAAAGCTTGAAGTGTACTTTTGACCAATAAGAAATTTTTTCTTTTCTCTAAAAAGATAAAATCTTTTTAAAACTTGTCAGTTGTTTTGAGATTTTTCCTATGTACAGAGGTGAAAACCATCAAATAAGATGCCCAAATTACCCTCACTAATGGCTAGAAAATGGATAGTTTCTAAAATTCAACACAGCCAATGGTTTGTTGATTAGTCGACTAGTGAAGGAGTATTAGTCGGTTAATGCTTCAACGTTGGTCGACTAAATTGTGATATCCGGAGTTTATGTATTCTATTAATCGACTAGAGGATATATATTGGTCGACGAATGAGGGTAAAAACACAGTTTAATTATGAAATCAGGGTTTTGTACGGTCAAGTCCAAGATAATTTCTAAGCCTTTTCCTATAATTTCATGTGTGTGTAAGGTGCATCTTAAAGGCTTTAACAAATAATCTAAGACAATATAGAGAAAATGCATCTATTTACATAATATACACGTGTATGTTTGATCGGTGTAGTGCTTTTGTTTATGTCATTGTCGTATGTCTTTTCTTCTATCTTGTGGCCTTGACACCTTCATATAATTTTGTACATCATCATATTATCCTAAATATCTGCATACATAGAGTTAGTACAAGCAATATGTTTGCTACTCATGAAAACTCATATTTGGATTACTCAATATCCAACAATTATTGCTGAAACTGTCGGTATCTTACTTTTGTTTATTCCATGCCATTTGAGCTTTGACCTCTCTTCTTGTCCTGGACTCCACAGTTGATTTACTCGGTTATTATGTCATGTGATTACGTATAGGTTTTTGATGGTCACGGTGGAAAGCATGCTGCTGACTTTGCTTGCAGCAACTTGCCGAGGTTTATCATTGAGGATGATGATTTTCCCAGGGACATCGAGAAGGTTGTTGCATCCGCATTTTTGCAGACTGACACGGCTTTTGCTGAGGCATGTTCCTTGGACTCTGCTCTTGCTTCTGGCACAACTGCATTGGCTGTGCTTCTTGTTGGAAGGTCAGTTTTCCTTTACCCTTAGTTTCATAGTTGTCCTTATAAGTTCTTTGAAATATATTGTGCATCAATACAAGGCCTGTCTGTCTGTCTGTGTAGCAAAGATAGACCGTTACGTACGTAACATAGGGCATTGGAATGTGTGATTCCATGTAGACTTCATCAAAATATTTAGGATTCTTCTTGATATATCACATTTCTATGGTCCATTGGAATGTGATTACTCGCATGATTGGTGGGTAAGTTACATTGAGACATGGTTGAAATATTAATTTTGAAAAGATGGGGGAAAAAGTCATTGTCCGAAAGTTATAAACAAGGTCAGTGTCCAAAATTGTCACTCTTCTTCGTCCCATTTTTCTTCTACTCGCGACATGTCCAATCATGCTGCCATTATTGCTGCATCCATCGACACATTCATCACTACCATGATTATGACATTGCAATCTCTACCACCATCATTGCTACCTCCCCAGCAGCCTCAAAATTGGGCTCAGCCTCGAATCGGTTCAGCAAATCATTGTATCTGCATCTGCCATCTCTACCACCCAAGTAGGTATGCTCCAATTCTGCCACCATCATGTTGACAATCCATCTCGTATAATGGTAAATTATAAACATATTTGCCAGAATGTAATATCCGTAAAAATCTTTTTGGCGTGCCAAACACAGGCATCATATTATACCAAACATGTTAATCGAATTCTAGGGATATGTCCCGAACGGCATTTTGTCTTGGGGATGTGATTCAAGATGGGAATGTTGCACGTGGCATGTAAGGTATGACCGTAGGTTGTCATGTGTTAGGATCCAACAAAGATACGATTTTTAATAGATAAAACAATGGAAATTACAAGATATTTGATCACAAAAGAGTTGTGCTCTCCTCCTAAGACACCGAAGAGGACGTCCGCACTCGTTTAATCTAAGATCTAAACCTAGGGACGCTCAATAGAAAATATCCAATATCCAGCATGAAAAATACCAATGACGGCTAGCCCCTATAAAAGACAAAACTAGGGTTCCTAGGACCTGGGGGCGCATGCGGCACAAGCTAGGGCCGGTGGCTTGGGCCGGCCCATGGGTGGCTGTGGGTTAGACCCGCAGGGTCTATCAATACTCCCCCAAAGAGCCACCGTGTCCTCAAGGTGGTGTAAGTATCGGCGGTGCTATTCCGAGTGGGAGTCGTCATCCCATCCGCTTCCTTCGTCCTCCACGTCATCATCCTCATCGGCTTCCGCTATCAACACTTGCAGCTTTCGATCCACACAGCGGTGTCCGGGAGTGAAGCGCTCGTCGCATCTGAAACAGAGTCCCTTTTGCCTCTTCTCACTCATCTCTGCATTGGTCATCCTTCGAAATGGGCCCCCGGCCGGTGGTGGGTTGGTCTGCTCACCCGTCTTCTCAAGCCCTGCCTGAACTGCCTCAGTAGTGACCTCTGCTTCGCCTGCTCCAGTCGTGGTGCCCCGCTGTAACTGCCCACTGTAGCTGCTCCCGTCTCTTCTATCCTCAGTGCGGGAGTCCTCCACCATCTGCGCCATCTCGATGACCTCTGAAAGCACCCGAGGCTTGTATGGCCTCACCGCGGCTCGAAGACTAGGTCGCAGCCCCTTCAAGAAGGTGCCCTCCAGCGACTCGTCCGACACCTCATGAACTCGCCCTGCCAGTGTCTCAAATCTCTCGATGTACTCCCACACCAGCCATAATATAAATAATATAACTATGGAAAGAATTATGAACTATCTATAATAGATAGTTCATATTAAATTCTTAGCTAATAGCTAAGATCCAGTAGTTTCTTGAATTCCTATACATTATTTCTGTTATGTGAGCCCGCTTAGCTCAGAGGTTAGAGCATCGCATTTGTAATGCGATGGTCATCGGTTCGATTCCGATAGCCGGCTTTTTTCTCTATCGATTTTTTTCATGATTGATAATCTCTCCTCCCCCTTTCTCCAAACGTTGAGTCATTAATCTATTATGTCGTGCGTGGTAACTTGTAACTATAAATTAACTATGAATAAAAAGTTGATATAATAGGAGTCCAAGAAACTCCTATGATAATTGCAAGATGGAACACCTGTTGATATGGTCTTCAACCCATTAGGAGTACCCTCACGAATGAATGTGGGACAGATATTTGAATGTTCGCTCGGGTTAGCGGGGGATATGCTAAAGAGACATTATAGAATAGGACCTTTTGATGAGAGATATGAGCAGGAGGCTTCGAGAAAACTAGTGTTTTCTGAATTATATGAAGCCAGTAAGCAAACCAAAAATCCATGGGTATTTGAACCCGAATACCCGGGAAAAAGCAGAATATTTGATGGAAGAACAGGAGATCCTCCTGCCTGAGGGCAAATAGCTGCTCGTGTAAGTTTCCCAAACAGGTGTCTCTAAACTTCTCCAGCACCAAGTCTTTCAGTTCCCCCCAGCTCCGGATCTGCTGCCTCCTCTCCTTCCATTGGAACCACCCAAAGCTCTCCCCTCCATGCAAATGGCTGCTGCCTCCAGCTTCTGTGCCTCGGTCATGTGGTGCGTCGCGAAATATCTCTCCGCTGTGAACAACCAGGCGTGTGGATCCTCTCCAGAAAATATCGGCATCTTCAGCTTCCGGACTCTGCAATCTCGTCCAAAGTGCCACTGCTCAGGCCCCCTCCTCTCTGTGATGTGGACGGTAGTGCTGTCTCCTCTCGTCCTGAGTCTCGTACCGCCTAGGTGGCACTCCTCCGCGGCCCCCATAGTCTCCTCGGTCTCCGTGCCCCTCGTCGCCTCCAAATCCGCCCTCTGGCCACTCCTGGTAGTCTCTGTATCTCCCCCGGTGCCTGCTGTGCGTCTCTCCTGGTGGTGGGGCGGTGGCTGCCCTTCCCATCGTCAAATCAAGGGTCGGGAGGGTCCCGATAGCCCTTGCAGTAGTCTCCGTGCTCCTGAAAATCCCCAGGTCCCAAATCCTCCTCGAAGTCGTGCCGGAGCATCTCGACGCGGCTGCCCCTGCTGAAAAGTGCCGAAATCGCCGCCAGCAGCCCCCGTGATGTCGCGCGTCGGCCTGGGGAAGTCGGCGGGGCCGCGACCTGCCAGGGGCAGGGCCGTCGGCCCCGCCCGTAAGTCCTGGGGGCCCCAGCGGCCCCCCGTGGGTCGAGGGGGTTCGTCGGACCCCCAGGGGGGTCGCCGCCCCCCAGCGAACCCAGGGGGGTTCGCCGGGTTTGCCCGGTGATCCTTGGGGGCCCCAGCAGCCCCCCCAGGGTCGGGGGTCCCCGGACCCCAGGGTTGGTTGCCGCCCCGGGGTTTGTCGGGGTCGCCCAGAGATCTTGGGGGTCCCAGCGGCCCCCCGAGGGTCGGGGGGGTTCGCCGGACCCCCTGGGGGGTCCGCCGCCCCTGGGCGAGCCCGGGGGGCGGTCGCCTCCCCGGCCAGTGTCCTGGGGGCCGGCGGGCCCCTGGGGGGTAGCCGCTGCCCCCCGTCCCTTTCGCGTGCCCTCTCGCGGGGTTCATCGGTGTCACCGGTCTATCCTTGGGCTTCCGCGACCTTTCGCCTAACTTCTTCTCGATAATCGACCCTCCACGGCTCTTCGTCCTCATCATCGGCCAGATCCTCCACCAAAAAGCCGTTTTCCGGATCAAAGCTCTCAACTTTCTCCTTCTCCTTCTTCAAAGGTGCCGTCTTTTCCCTCCGATTTAGGGTTTCTTTCCCCTTTGTTGTTCGCCGCCAACTGATTTAGAGTTCCCATCAATTGCACGAATTGTTCGTCGTACTTCGCTTGATTTGTCGCCAATTGGTTGATGGAAGCCGTCAACTTTGCCATGGATTCGTCGTTGGCCGCCAATGATTTCTTGATCCCGTTGATTTCGCTCGTGAACTTTGCCTCCAAAACCTCAATTCTGTCGTGCGATCTCGTCGTGGCCGCCATGGATCGTCACGTGCTCTGATACCAAAATGTTAGGATCCAACAAAGATACGATTTTTAATAGATAAAATAATGAAAATAACAAGATATTTGAGCACAAAAGAGGTGTGCTCTCCTCCCAAGACGCCGAAGAGGACGTCCGCACTCGTTTAATCTAAGATCTAAACCCAGGGACGCTAAATAAAAAATATCCAATATCCTGCATGAAAAATACCAATGCCAGCTAGCCCCTATAAGTAGACAAAACTAGGGTTCCTAGGACCTAGGGGGTGCGCGTGGCACAAGCTAGGGCCGGCATCTTGGGCCGGCCCATGGGTGGCTGCGGGTTAGACCCGCAGGGTCTATCATCATGTTTTTTCAAATATTGTTCTAGTTTACGACGGGCACTTTCTTTCTCTAGTAGATCTCTCTGTCTTCTCAAGCTGGGAAAACCATTATAATGGTCATCATATTACATAAATTCCTTCATGTATCATGTAGATCTTAGAACATGCTTGACATTCTTTCCGTGTTGTGATTGTATATTATTGAGACAGGTCATTGGTGGTGGCAAATGCTGGGGACTGCAGGGCCGTGCTCTGCCGGCGAGGCAAAGCCATCGAGATGTCCAGGGACCACAAGCCAGCCTGCACCAAAGAGAGGAAGCGGATCGAGGCCTCGGGAGGGCACGTTTATGATGGCTACCTAAATGGGCAGCTCAACGTGGCACGCGCCCTGGGGGACTGGCACATGGAAGGATTGAAGGACCGGGACGGTGGCACGGCCCGCCCGAGGTGATGCGAACGAGCCTGACCGAAGAGGACGAGTTCCTGATCATTGGCTGCGATGGAATCTGGGATGTTTTCCGCAGCCAGAATGCCGTGGACTTTGCACGGCGGAAGCTACAGGAGCACAACGACCCGGCAGCCTGCTGCAAGGAGCTCGTCAACGAAGCGCTCAAGAGGAAGAGCAGCAACAACGTGGCGGCGGTCGTGGTGTGCTTCAACCCAAAGCCCCCGCCTGCTCTGACGACCCCGAGGCCTCATGTTCAGCGGAGCATATCGTCCGAGGGGCTCAGGGAGTTGCAGAGCTTCTTAGATAGCTTAGGGAACTAAAACCGAGAACACTGTGCCTTGTAGCCCGTTATGTTGTAGTCCATGTTTTTTCAGAGAGATGTTAGTTCAGCTGTAACATATGCGGCTTCTAGTGTCATTCTAGTGAGGCTTTTTTTTGTGGCGCGTTTCAATCAGCGTTTTTAGACTTTTCTATGAGTTGGGAGTGTTGCTTTGGTATGCAGAAAAGATTGGCTATGATTTTTATTCATTTCTTGTTAACAAAGTTACATTGATGCAATGTTCTTTTACGATGGAGTTGGACTGAAGGAACGTGTGAATGTTACATCATGCTCTGCTTTAAACCTCTCTTTTAATTAAGTCTTAAGACCCGATGCACGTAATTAATCTTAGTGTGAACGATCAATGCCTCGGTCAAGCTTGAGCGATAAGAGTTTAAATCATATCTCTTAGCTTGCTTGAACCATCATCATCATGGCATATAAAGTAGTTGATGTTTCCCATGGTCATGGCTAGTTGAGCTTGAGCTATCATATATAATTCATAGAGGAGACCAGAAACAATGCGATATAAATCATGGGCCATTCCAGGCAGATTCTTCTGACTTCGATAACCACTATGGCAATTGTTTGATACACCACCCAAACACGAATACTTCACACATTCCATTTGTTTGTCCTCTGCATCTTTCGCGAAAAGAATCCAAATGGCTAACTTAGAAAACTATGGCAATTAGGTTGGCAACAGAATGACAATGCTGTGAGGATGAACGATGCCAAGTTCTGGCAGAAACCAACTTGTATTTCAATGGAGGTGATAATATTAATAATAAGCAAGAAAAAATAATCAAAAACGTTTTGAGTAAGTTTATACATTGCAGCTACAAGGCATGCATGATGTGGGTCACAGCTCATGAGCTGCATGAATTCCTCTCTTGTATGAACTGAGGCCCACCTTGATGTGGGTCACAGCTCTGATGCTGACAACAATCATTCTCATCAAAACTTCATCCTTGTTGTTATCACTCTTTTTGATAGCACGCTTCCTTTTCTTTAGAATTTATTTAACCAACATCACAACTATTGCCATTGCTTAAATTAGTCGTTTAATCAGGACATAGTTAAAATCGTTTACACCTGGCGATGAATGCCCACACTTGCATCATCTCCTTAACCATTGGTAAAATCAAAATTAGAGATGTGTTTAGGCTAAGAGCCGCACCGGCTTCATCCTAATATCTGTCACATGGGAATATTTCATAGTATATGAACTCATTAATGTATTCTAAAATCCGAAATAGATACAAAGTATATCCAAATCCATGTTCAATAAGCTTTTAAATAGGAATTATAAATCCAAATCCGATCCGACATTCACAATAGAGCTAAAGTCGACATCCAAACCCGAGACTTTGAACCGTGTTTGTACAGCGTTAACGGGCTAGTGGCCTCCATTTGCCACCCCCAGAATCACACATTTGATTTTAGATCTTTATGCATCTATTATTCTCTCTCATTGCTAATATAGTAAGTCAAAAGATTGTCAAAAAAACAAAAACAAAACAAATTTTGTGCAATATAAATAGAATTGTCATGAAATTTGTTCATAGCATTAAATTGTTATCATTTATGTAACGGTTATTTGCTTAAAGCATGTCCAATATAATGTAATTCATATGCTTACTTTTGCATAATTCTATATGATAAAGCTCTCTCATTAGCTGTAACTTGATCAGTTAAAGATTAACAAGAGTCCCCCCTCCTCATCCTAATGAAAAGAGCCAACTCATCACCGCCCAAAAGGCAGCAACAACGACAACAAACCCCATATATAAACCCAAAATAAACCCCTCAAATTAATCAACCCCAAATAAACGAAACCCTTGTTCCCATCCCCCCTCACCCACCGGCCAAATGGAGGAAGCCTCCGCTCTCCCCTAAACGGAAAACCTCCCCGCCGTTAACCGCCCCCATTGCCTTAATGGGCCCCCTCCTACTCCTAGCTCTGCTTGTCCTGACGTCATCTAACACCGTCACCTCCGAACCGCCGGCCGATGAACGGACCGCCCTCTTGACCTTCATCTCCCAGGTCCGGCACCTGAACCGGCTCCAGTGGAATTCGACCCCCGGTTCTTCCACCTGCGACTGGACCGGGGTCAAGTGCGACCTCGGCCGGACATCTGTCGTCGAGCTCCACCTCCCCGGCGTCGGCCTTGTGGGCCCCATCCCCCCCAATTCCCTGGGCCTCCTCCCTAACCTCCGCATCCTCTCCCTCCGCCACAACGCCATCGCCGGCCCCATCCCCGACGACCTCTCCAACCTCACCCGCCTTTTCTCCCTCTACCTACATGACAATGCCATCGCCGGCGGCTTCCCCCATCCCATAACCAAGCTCACCCACCTCTCCCGCCTCAACCTCGGCGGCAACAAGCTCTCCGGCGAGATCCCCTTCGCCCTCAACAACCTCAGCCGCCTCACCGTCCTCTACCTCGACCGCAACAACTTCTCCGGCAAGCTGCCCAGCATCAACATCACCACCCTCAATTCCTTCAACGTTTCCTTCAACTCTCTCAACGGTTCGATCCCCCAAACCCTAGCTCGGTTCCCGGCGGACTCTTTTGCCGGAAACCTCAACCTCTGCGGCGATCCGTTGCCTTCTTGCAGCCCCTTCTTCCCCTCTCCATCGCCGTCTCCGGAAATCTCTCCGCCGGCGCCCGAATCTAAAAATAAGAAGAAGCTCTCCACCGGAGCGATCATCGCGATCGTCGCCGGGATCGTATGTTTCTTTATCATTTTGTTGCTGCTTCTACTGGTATGCTGCATCGTCCGCCGGAAGAAGGCGGCGAGGGGCGGCGACAAGGCAGCAAAGGCCGCGGGCGCAGCCGCGGCACCGGTCGCCGCGGATGCGGCGAGGGAGACGGGGATGACGTCGTCGTCGAAGGACGAGATGAGCGGCGTGGTGGAGGGGGAGAGGAACAGGCTGTCGTTCGTCGGGACAGGGGGAGGGTACAGCTTCGATCTCGAGGATCTGCTCCGGGCGTCGGCTGAGGTCTTGGGGAAAGGGAGCGTCGGGACTTCGTACAAGGCGATCCTCGAGGAGGGCACAACCGTGGTCGTCAAGAGGTTGAAGGACGTGGCAGCGTCCAAGAGGGAGTTCGAGCTGCAGATGGAGGAGATCGGCCGGATCGATCACCGGAATCTGCTGCCGTTGAGGGCCTACTACTACTCGAAGGACGAGAAGCTGCTCGTCTTTGACTACCTCGCCGCCGGCAGCCTCTCGTCAACGCTCCATGGTGAGTTGCCTTTTAGTGGTATTTTCGTAAATATCTTCCCCTTTCCCATAATTTTGGCAATTTGCGTTTTTGGGTTAAAAATTGGGGTTAGACTTGTGATTTCGTTGAAATCGGGGGCCTTATTTCTAAGTGGTTGTCGGATAGTGACGGTGGGTTGTTCCATTTCAATAGTACGGACAGCTACCGTGGAATTCATGTGATCCATGAGTGTCTTCTTTTGTTCCCACCATTGAATGTAACAGCCACAAAATTACACAATAAAATTCACATAAAATTTCTAAAACATTTAATAAAAATAGTTTATTTAATGAAACCCACATAATTTAGTTAGACTCTGCAAAATTTTCGCCAAAAATATAAACTAAATGCGCAATTATATTGAAAAAATCCCTTAGCTATCATAGTTTGCCCATAAATTCTTTATGATTTTTTTTTTGAAAAAACTAGTTTGCGGGTGGAATTCTGGAAGGGATACAGAAAAAGGAGGGTGGGAAATTAAAACCTTTTTAAAATAATATGCTCAGCTCTTTTTATTCTCTTGATCGGATGATTGACACGTGGAGGGCTCAAAATCGAGGTCCAGCTGTGATGCACAGCTGTAAAGGATCTCTACTGGCATGCTTTGCTCCATGTTAATTTATTAAATTTTGCAGCAAACATTCTTGGTTTTTCGTTGACAACAGTGCTAATTACATATGTGATTAAGCCGAATTTGAGCAGCATTTTATTCACTCCGTCCTGTTTCAAGGCTAATCTTTTGCCATGTAGATTAGATTAAAGTAATTACCTTTAAAGTTGTTAGGACTTGGTCCGCTATTATGATTTCTGTCAAGGAAAATTATAGTTAATTAATCATGTTTAATGTGTTGGCTTTGCAAATGATGACAACAGGCAGCAGAGGGTCGGGCCGGACGCCGCTAGACTGGGACAACCGCGTCCGCATTGCCCTGGCGGCCGGCCGAGGCCTGGCCCACCTCCACGACTCGGCCCGCACGGTACACGGCAACATCAAGGCATCCAACATCCTCCTCCGCGCCGAGCCGGACGCGGCCGCCCTCTCCGACTTCGGCCTATTCCCGCTCTTCGGCAACGCGGCGCCGCCCAACCGTGTCGCGGGCTACCGGGCGCCCGAAGTCGTTGAAACACGAAGGCCCACGGTCAAATCAGACGTCTACAGCTTCGGGGTGGTGCTGCTGGAGCTGCTGACCGGCAAGGCGCCGAACCAGGCGTCGCTGGGGGAAGAAGGGATCGATCTGCCGCGGTGGGTGCAGTCGGTGGTGCGAGAGGAGTGGACGGCGGAGGTGTTCGACGTGGAGCTGATGAGGTATCAGAACATAGAGGAGGAGATGGTGCAGCTGCTGCAGGTGGCGATGGCCTGCGTGGCGACAATGCCGGACTCGAGGCCGGAGGCGAGCGAGGTGGTGAGGATGATGGAGGATATCGTGAACCGAGGTACGGCGGCGTCAACGGAGGGGGACGATGGGATACGGGGATCGTCGGACGATCCGTCGTCGAACAAGGGCGGAGGATCGGGAGGGCCGACGCCGCCGGCGGGGACCACACCTTAGAATTGAGCTGTGATCCGGGGGGGATGAAGGAAAGAAAATTGTGCATTTTCATGATTAAAAGTAGTGCTGATTTTTTTCCTTCTTTTCAATGTTCTTTTTTTTTTTCAATTTTTGATTTTTGTGTGAATTGATTTGGTGGGGTGTTTTGATGATTAATTTGTTATTTTAATTCATTTTTATTTAAATTTATAGTATTGACAGAGGTGGCGGGGATCATCGGGGTGTCTGTCGGCGTGTTGGGGAAATGCTAAGCGTTGTTATTTTATTTTTTTATTATTAACATAAAAGGATGGAAAATCATTGTGGTTGAAGACTGTTGAGGAGGGAATCCAATGAGAGAGGGAGAGAGAGTGGGGCGTCAAAAGGAGAGATGATGCGGGGCCCATCATTGGCTGGGCGCGTTTTTTGATGGGGAACGGGGGAGATCGTGGGGAGCACATGGCCGGATGTTCTCCTTTGCTGTAATTACCAATTTCCCCACAAAAAAAAATTACAGAGAACAAAATGTTGATGATGTTATGAATGAGGGAGGCCTTTGGCCTCCTCTCCTTTATTACTCATTCATTAGGCCCCATTACTTAGAGTAATGGGGACCCTTGGTCTCCTAGAGGCTTTTGGCCTCCCCACTATGAGATATATAAATAGAGCATCATGGCTCTTAGCTAAGGTGACTTATTCTTTTGCTAAGAAATCTTGTCTCTTTCTCTCTTGAGTTCATCATCATCCAACACGTTATCAGCACGTGTTCTTCCTTGAGCAAGAATCCAAGCCTAAATCCACACCAAATTGATCCCCTACGCGCAAGGAATCTTTGGTTGCTGCGGCGATTCGTTGGAGCGTTTCATCTACATTCATCCCTACGCGCAAGGAATCTAACGTTGCTGCGGCGGTTCGTTGGAGCGTTGCGGCATCCTAAAAGCGTTTGGGAGCTTGGATTATTATTTCTACGGATCATCGTCGCGTTCTTCCCTAGATCATTGATCTAGAGGTAAAACCCTATAATCCTGTAGATAAAATTAGACTAAATAATTTTTACATTGTTTTAATATACAAGTAAAAAAAAAATTTAGTCTAATAAAAGAAAAAAAAATTTATCCCTATTACAAAGTTTTTTTTTCCTATGAAAATTTTTTTTCCTTTTGCAATTAAAATTCTTCGGTGGGAAGAAGAACCGGAATGAAATCCTCCCCTCCCCCCTGACGGAGGAGGGGGCCTTCCCACAATGCCGACCATGCCCCCCCCCCCCCCCCCTGCAGTGGAGAGGGGGGCCTTCCGCGCCGCCGCCCCCCGCTGAAAGGGGGCAGCCTGAGGCCGAGGCCGAGCCCTGAGGCCGAGGCCGATGGCAGGCTGAGCCCTGATGCCGAGGCCGAGCCCTGAGGCCGAGGCCGATGGCAGGCTGAGCCATGATGCCGAGGCCGAGCCCTGAGGCCGAGGCCGATGGCAGGCTGAGCCCTGAGGCCGAGGCCGAAGCCGAGCCCGAGCCCGAGGCCGAGCCCTGAGGCCGAGGCCGAAGCCGAGCCCGAGCCCGAGGCCGAGGCCGAGGCCGAGCCCGTGACCGTGACCCGAGGCCCGAGGCCGAGGCCGAGGCCTGAAGCCGAGGCTAATTGTTTATTTTTGGCTCGAAGCCATAATAATTGCGACAAACAACTTTGCAGAACTGCGGAACGGGCCACAAGCGCTTATACTAAAAATAATTTTTGGCCCGAAGCCACAAAATTCTACAGAAATTCGGCTTCTTCATAATTTTAAAGAAGAATTAAATTTGCAAATTGAAATTTATGAGAAAAACTTTGTAAAATCAATAATTACATTTATATGTTCCTCTATTTATTTAAACATCTCTCTTGCAAATTATTATGTATGGTTTACTAGAATTTTTTAAAAAATATAATCATCTCAAAGATCCTGAGACCGCTCTGCCGTTAGGTAATTAACCTAACGGTGTATGACGTTTCCCCGTGGTCTACGAGATAGTTATATTTTCTAGTTTACTTTTTCCATATTTTTTTATGCTTGAGATATATGCGTGGTTGTTTAATTTATGTCTGTAGCATATAAACTGCGTGGATGTTTAAAATAAGTAAAAATGTGTTTTTCGGGATCGGCCATTGTATACCTATTTACTTTCCTTGCACTTTTATTATCTTTTGAGAGAATTTGTAAGTGAGGAAATTTGTATTTAAAAGCCCAAGCTCGATGCAACAGCACATAGAATTGATGAAAACTCCTTCAATGGATCATGATGTCGGTCAATGTGCTTGGCTAAGTTTGCTGGACCAACCTAGCTTGACTGGGTAACAAGTGGTCCTGGCTTAGTCAATTCCCTGGCCGCGTCCGCTGGACCGCAAGGAGTCGATTCATGACTGTGTAAGCCAAAGCTCGATGCAACAGCATAAGAAGACGGATGCAGAAATAGGGACCCACCCGGAGTTTCCAAAGTTGTATTTTTCAATCTCTTTTCTTTGGACTGTAATCGAACTTTGGACTGTTTATTATTTTGGGTATCTGGCCGATCCCCGCATTTTTACTTATTAATTTATGCATGGTTTGTTGAATTTATTTTAATTCATGATTATCTTTAAATTGCATACATAAAATGGCTAAATTGGCAAGCGTCGATTTCGAGGTGCTCGATGCAGATGGCAAGAATTACTTGAGCTGGCGAGTGGACCTGAAGTTCCACTTGCGCTCCATGGCGCTCCTGCACTCCATTCTGGCCCCCGCAGTGGCCCAATCATCGGCTCCCGCAGCATCCGATGCATCTGCTAGCAAAGCCCCAGAAGCGGCCCTTTCAGCTGGCAGTACCTCTACCACTGTCTCTGACATGGATAAGGCGAAAGCCATTATCTATATCAGACGACAAATAGATCGGACCCTGAAGGCCGAATACTTGACGGTAGAGGACCCTCTGGAGTTATGGACAGCGTTAGAGGCACGCTACAGACATCAAATTGATGTCATACTCCCGCGTGCCAGCTATGAGTGGGAGAACCTCCGACTTCAGGACTACAAGTCCGTTGCTGAGTACAACTCAGCACTTCACAACATCACCTCACGCCTGAAGTTGTGTGGTGAAGAAGTCTCGGAGCACCGCATGTTGGAAAAGACATTTACCTCGTTTCACGAGAAAGATGCTATCCTCATGCAGCAGTATCGTGAACGCAATTTCACGAAGTTCTCTGAACTGCTCTCTTGCCTCCTTAGGGCAGAGCAGAATAGAGACCTTTTACTGGCCACTCATAACCAGCGCCTGGCAGGCTCAGCTCCTATTCCCGAAGCCCACAGTGTTCACCCCCCGAAGTGGAAGAACAAGAAGAGGGGCAGAAAGAACAAAGGAAATGCCCCTATGAAACCAGCCATTGCTCCTCCCCAAAGCAAGAATAACAAAGGGAAGAAAAACTTCACTTGGAAACGTAAGAACACTGATACAGTGTCAAATCCAAAGAAGACATGGGAGGACAAATGTCATCGTTGTGGCATGACTGGACATTGGTCCAGAAACTGTCGCACACCTCGCCACTTCCAGGAACTGTATCAGGCGAGCCAGAAGCCTCCGCCTGAAACAAACATGGCAAATGTGGAAAATCCGACGAAGTTCACTTCCAAGGATTTCGAAAATGACGACCTGCTCGATTGAGCCTCATCTTTATCTATGCTTTTCAAAGAATAAATTGTAGCTTCATCTCTAGTATGCTTAATAAAGACGATCTTTTATTTTGAATGTATGCATTTTACATTTCCATCATTAAATTTTCGTTTTTGGCTTATATAGATGATGTATGAGTGCCTAGTGGACAGTGCCTCGACGCACACTATCCTTCGCGATGAATGCTATTTCAATAGCATAAGTAAATATGACGGTCCTGTCATTACAATTTCAGGACTGTCCAAAATAATCGAAGGATCTGGTGATGCAATATTATTGCTCCCAAATAACACAAGACTAAAAATCAATAATGCACTATTTTCTCCAAGATCAAATAGAAATCTCATAAGTTTCAAGGACATCCGTTTAAACGGATATCACTTAGAAACTAGAGATGAAAATAAGGTTGAATACATATATGTCACTCTTCGTAAAGATGGCCAGAAGACCATCTGCGAAATATTTAAGGGACTCCCGTCGGGTCTCTACCAAACATACATTCAACCAGTTGAAGCCAATATGACTGAGCACCAGACGTGCCAGCCAATGCCACCATTTCAACTATGGCATAACAGACTTGGTCACCCTGGATCCATTCTGATGCGACGCATCTTATCTGAATCCCGCGGACATGATTTGAAGAACCAGAAGATTCTTCAGAAAGGTGAATTTTCTTGTCCCCCTTGTTTCAAGGGGAAACTAATAACGAGACCATCGCCCCTAAAAGTGGGTTTAGAGTCTCCTGACTTCCTTGAGAGGATACATGGTGACATTTGCGGGCCTATTCACCCCGCAAGTGGCCCATTTCGGTACTTCATGGTACTAATAGATGCATCCACAAAATGGTCTTATGTGTGCCTCTTGTCCACCCGTAACCTAGCTTTTCCAAAGCTGTTGGCACAGATAATTAGGTTACGTGCTCATTTCCCCGATAACCATATCAAGAAACTACGTCTTGATAATGCGGGCGAATTCACATCTCAAGTCTTCGAAGACTATTGCCAGGCAACGGGTATAGAAGTTGAACATCCAGTAGCTCATGTTCACACCCAGAATGGATTAGCAGAGTCCCTTATAAAGAGACTCCAATGGATTGCACGTCCATTGCTTATGCAATCCCAATTGCCGGTGGATGCTTGGGGGCATGCTATTCTGCATGCCGCATCTCTTATCAGGATACGCCCCTCTGGAGGCAATACATTATCTCCGATGCAACTAGCATACGGCTCAACTCCAGATATATCTCATTTGAGAATATTTGGTTGTGCGGTCTATGTTCCAATAGCACCACCTCAGAGGACCAAAATGGGTCCTCAACGTCGTTTAGGAATCTATATTGGATTTGATTCACCCTCGATTATTAGATACCTAGAACCCCTAACGGGGGACGCATTTAAGGCACGTCTTGCTGATTGTGAATTCGATGAGAAAACTTTTCCAAAGTTGGGCAAACATTCCAAGAAGCCTGAAGCTTCGGAGACCATTAATTGGGAAAATAAGTCTTTGTCCTTTTATGATCCGCGTACAAATCTGTGTGAAGATGAGATCCTGAAGATCCTTCACATCCAGAATACTGTACACCAATTGCCGGATAAATTCACGGACAACCAGAAGATCGTCCGTTCACACGTCCCTGCTGCTAACACTCCAGCTAGGATTGACATCCCTATAAATGGATGCAATCCATCCGCAGCAGAAATGGCTGTACCTCAATTGAAAAGAGAACGGCCACCAGGTTCAAAAGATAAAGTTCCTCGAAAGAGGAAGATTCCTGGTGAAAATAAGATTATCCCTCCACAGGATACTGAGCTCAGGACAGCTACCTCTCCCCTCCTAATTTCCCCCGCAGAGGAAACATTAGGAGAAACATCATTAAACTTTGTACGTACTGGGGAGGTACTGGACCGACATAGCACAGTCGTCGACGACGATTTTGCGTTCACTATTGCCGTTCACGTCGCTGAATACGACGATGACGTCGAACCACTTTCTCTAGCGGATTGTAAACGCAGAGATGATTGGCCAAAGTGGGACGAGGCGATAAGAGTAGAGCTCGACTCACTCTCGAAACGCAAAGTCTTTGGACCTGTAGTCCAAACACCAGTAGGTGTAAGACCTGTGGGATATAAGTGGGTTTTCATTAGAAAAAGGAATGAACAAAATCTGATCGTCCGCTACAAGGCGCGTCTTGTAGCAAAGGGTTTTTCCCAAAGACCGGGTATCGATTATGAAGATACATACTCCCCGGTAATGGACGCTATTACATTCAGATTCTTAATAAGCCTATCATCTCTGGCAAGCCTAGAAATGCAGCTCATGGACGTTGTGACTGCATATCTTTATGGCGATTTAGATAAAAAGATCTATATGAAACTACTAGATGGGTTTAACTTACCCACAGAGATGAAAGAGATACCTCGGGAGGTATTCTCTGTTAGACTACATAGATCCTTGTATGGACTAAAACAGTCAGGCAAAATGTGGTATAAACAGACTAAGTGATTTCCTTGCACAGCAAGGATTCACTAATAACGAAGTCTGCCCGTGCATCTTTATCAAAAGAACGGGAAAAGGATTTGTCATCATAGCAGTTTACGTTGATGACTGAAATCTCATAGGCTCTCCAGCAGAGATTAATGTGATATCTGCAAGGCTAAAGCAAACTTTTGAAATGAAAGACCTAGGCAGAACGAAGTATTGCCTTAGCTTACAGATTGAACACCTACGAGGTGGAATCCTCCTACATCAATCCAATTATACCAGGAAGCTTTTAAATAAGTTCCAAATGGATAAATGTCATCCTTTATGTACCCCTATGGTCGTGAGATCATTAGACGTACAAAAGGACCCTTTCCGGCCTCTGGAAGAGGGGGAGGAGATACTGGGTCCAGAAGTACCCTACCTAAGTGCCATTGGTGCACTTCTCTATCTGGCTAACTGCACGCGTCCCGATATAGCGTTTGTAGTCAATCTCCTAGCCAGACACAGTGCAGCGCCTACAAAGCGCCACTGGAATGGAGTAAAGCATCTTCTGCGATACCTCCAAGGTTCCGTAGACCTTGGACTTTACTACCAGAGAGGTGCCTCCTCCCAGTTACTTGGTTATGCCGATGCAGGCTATCTTTCAGATCCGCATACAGCAAAATCACAGACTGGTTTTGTCCTTACCTACGGAGGTACTGCTATCTCCTGGAGATCGGTAAAACAAACCACTACTGCTACATCTTCTAACCATGCAGAGCTCATCGCGATCCATGAAGCGAGCAGAGAATGTTTTTGGCTACGCTCCGTCGTCCAACACATTCTCCAATCCACTGGCCTGAAGACCGGTGATCTGGAGCCTACTGCCCTATTCGAAGACAACGCCGCGTGCATTGCTCAGCTTCAGAAGGGCTACATCAAAGGCGACAGGACAAAGCACATTTCTCCCAAGTTTTTTTGGACGCACGAGCAGAAGAACGACAAGCAGATTGAAGTTCGACAGATCCAGTCATGCAACAACCTAGCTGATCTTTTTACTAAGGCATTGCCTAAATGTACTTTTGTAAAGCTTGTAAAGAACATTGGTATGCGACAGTTGAAAGACCTGCAAGCCTGAAGCTTGTACGGATCAGGGGGAGTAACATGTGGGTTGCACTCTTTTTCCTTAAGCTGTTGGGTTTTCCCACTGGGTTTTCCACAGCTAAGGTTTTAACGAGGCAAACACACTTACTCTGGGATCCAGAAGTATCCACCCCTTGCCTCAGTAGCTGAGACCGAAGTGATGAATGTGTAAGGGGGAGTGTTATGAATGAGGGAGGCCTTTGGCCTCCCCTCCTTCATTACCCATTCATTAGGCCCCATTACTTAGAGTAATGGGGACCCTTGGTCTCCTAGAGGCTTTTGGCCTCCCCACTATGAGATATATAAATAGAGCACCATGGCTCTTAGCTAAGGTGACTTATTCTTTTGCTAAGAAATCTTGTCTCTTTCTCTCTTGAGTTCATCATCATCCAACAGATGAAGTGAAAGAATTGTGCATGGTTGACTGAATATTTTATTTTATTTTATTAAACGTTTTTTAGCTCTAAAGAAAGGCCTTCGAGGTGGGGAAGAAAGGCTAAGAACGTGGAAAGAATTCTCCCCAATGATGGGAAGAAGAATGTAAGAATGAAATAGACAGGGAGATTTAGACATCCTCTTGGTTTTTTTGGAACAATTATACACACACAAAAAATGAAAAACAAATTAAACTCGTCTTCACAAAGGAGGCCTAATAATACTAAAATTTTAATGATGCGGGATATGTACACCTCAACAATGAGGTGTATGGAAGAGAATTTAGCTAAAAATATTTAAAAAAACTTTATATATAAGTCTCATCTACTTCTCTCTCTCTTCTAATTCTCTGTCATTTTTGGCAAATTCTTAAAATAATTACTAGCACTTACCAAGTGCGACTAAATAATGCCTCTCGACTGCTGGAGTAAAGGTCCCAAGTTCGAATCTCAGGAACCCTTGAAATGTGATTTTTCTTATTATATTTTGTTTAACACAAAATTTTTAATTGGCTTTGTTAGACCTGAAAGGTAAGATCTATGGCTACAGGAGCAAAACAGAGAGTTACGAGATTAGAAAAACAAAATGCGAATGAAAGGGAAGATCAGACACAGAGAAGATGAGCTGCGCCGTGGCTGAGCCACTGCCTTGAAACCAACTACGGCCCGACCGTGGTGGTAATCGGTTGATGCAGGCTGCTCCCCAAGGTTAACGCAGTCGCGTTTGAACGCGTCCACTCGCGGCCAGAAGCGTGGAGTTTGCACAGAGATCGATACCCAGTAGAAAAGGATGAATTTTCGTTGTATGAAAAACTCTTAACGATTGAGTTTATATAGAAGAAAAGAAATGACTGTTGGAATTCAGCCATGAATGCAATCATTAAACAAAAAATGTCTGTTGAGACAATAAAAGCCATGAATGCAGTCATTAAACGAAAAATGGCTGTTGAGACTGATCGCTCCGGAATGTAACCCAAAGAACGGTTGTAGTTTTACCGCAAGCGCACAGTATAGCGGCGAGCGGGTTATCGAACACAGGGAGGACGAATGACCGTGCTTGTTCCAATCAACCTGGCTATTAAGAAGAGAGATATTTGCCTTTGGCGATCCTGTCACAATCGTCAGACAAAGTACGGAAATATCAAATCAAATAAAGAACGTCTAGGGAATGGGGAATTCCCGCTACTCACCATATTTCGTAAATGTGGTTCATTGGTATCAAAATTGCTAGAATAAAATTTTAGATGAACTAGTTGCAACTGAATGTAGAACCTAGCTCACGCTCTCGCGCTGTTGCCGGTCTATAGCTATCCTAGGTTCGGGTCCAATCTCTTGCAAACCCTAGCCTAGGGAAGCTAGCATTAGGATCAACATCATCGTTCAATCGGGCCCCGCGCCCACTCTCGTGCAAACTCGGGCCACGACCTAGGTTGGGATAGTTCCTACCCGTCCAATCTCTTGCAAACGGGTATCGGCATGGAATTGCAACCGGAAACCCTAGTATCGGTCCAATCTCTTACAAACCGATACTACGGAAATTCGATTCCAACCCAATTCGGATTTCTAGGGTTTCCTACCGAACTGGGATCCAATCTCTTGCAAATCCCAATCGGTATGAATACCTAGCTATCCGTAGTAAATCGATCCCAATCTAACCCTAATAGCAATTCTAGCAAAATTCCTACCAATTCATCACAAATATGAAATTGGGCTCGTAAGGTTCATCCCCACGCCCCAAGACGTGAAGACTACTCACAATTCATAACACAAACACAAAAATAATCAATGAAATAAACAAGAGAATTCATCACAATATTGAGAAAAGCAATAAAAATAGTATTTTTAGAGGAGAGAGACACAAACCAATGGAGTTCTTCAAATAATTCAACAAAAATCAACTTTTGTCTCCTCTCCAATCACAAGAATAAAGCTAAAAAGTTAATCTAAAAAGCTGCAAAAATCTAAGAGAAAAGCTCTCTAAACTAGGGTAAAAACAGGGGTTAAATACCCCCCAAAATCGTCCAAAAAACTGTGACCAAAATGCCCCTGCGCAGCCTGAAATCCGCAATTTTTGCTACAGGCAGCGCGTCGCACTCGGCCGAGTGACAAAAGTCGCTCGGCCGAGTGAGAAACCCTGTAAATTTCCAGTAAGTCTGGGTCTTCGGGGGTCTTCACTTCGGTAGTCGCTCGGCCGAGTGAGTTGTCGTCACTCGGCCGATGGATTCTTGGTACTCGGGCGGTCGGCATTTGCCACTCGGCCGAGTGGGTCTTCTGAAGCTCAGGCAGACGAAAAACAGTAAGTTGGCGATTTTTGACATGCGTCGTCTGGGTGCCACTCGGGCGGACGGGATCTCGTCACTCGGCCGATGTGTCTTCCGAAGCTCGGCCGAGTGCACGTATGAAACGTATCCGATCTGGTCGGGCGAGCGGTGTCTCTCTGGTCGGCCGAGTGACTCCTTCACTCGGCCGAGTGAGACACCAAAAATGCCCAAACAGATTGTTTTGGCCTCCTCGTCGCTCCCGCGACGTTCTTTCTTCTTCCGCTCCTCTCCAACAGCAAAATACCCCTCGGGGAGGTCGTCGGTGACACTCTGGAGTAGGCGTATCTCGAGATCACTCCGAATCGCTCAAAATCACCTGAAATGCGACAAAAACAACAAATCGTGAAAAGCATCGCAATATCGTCGATATATCGTGAAAAACATGATTTGGGCGATCTAAATGGCATGCAAACATGCGGGAAAAAAGTGTAAAATAAGGAGTGATCAAAATCCCCCAAGCTTACCTCTTACTCGTCCTCGAGGAAGATAAGTAAAAGGCGAACCCGGTGGATTCGGAAAACGAAAACGGCGAAGAACGAAAAGAAAATGAAAAACGAAGAAGAACGAAAAACGAAATAAAAACAAAGAAGAAGGAAAGAAGCGAAGAGGGAAGCTGCTAGATCATTTTCTCAGGACGTGGGTTTCGCTTACTCATATAGCATGCACTGAATGAAGAACACATGTCAAAGAATTTTATTTTGATATCATAGTATATTAGTGCAATTAGAAATAGAAAACCCCACGAACAACGATATAATCATGAAAAACGGAATAGTTTTAGAATTAACATCGTCTGAATCATTTAAAGCGGTATACAAATCGCAGATCACACACTTTTCAATTGAATGCTTTCTATGAGGAGTATAAGAATATCACACAATAGAATAGTAAGAATAGAAAAGTATGGATTTCATGAAATGAGTGCTAGGCCTAGATTTCTGGACTTCGTAAAGCTAAAAATAATCTCACCGAGTATAGAATATTACTTAGCCTAGGTTGTCGTGCAAAGTCAAGTAGTCACACTCTCACACATCATTGGATTCCCTCCCCCAAGCTTATCTATAAGCGTGGTGGCATAAAAAAAATTATTTACATCCCCATTTTTTATAAAGCTCCAAAAGTAATGAAAATAAATACAAAAAGAGAGAAGAAAGAGAGAACACGAGATGAGATCTTTTATTGAGGTGCTTTCCTCTTTTCTTTTCTTTTTCTCTTTTTTTTTCTTTTTTTTCTTTTTTTTTTCATATAGCATATATACACAATGATCCCAACTCGAAGAGAGATAATGATATACAAGATTTTTTTTCTTTTTCCCCCCCTTTTTTTCGAATTCGGGAAATTTGGAGCTAGGAATTAATAGCGGGGGAAATGCCATATAATAGAATCGCTAAGGGGAGATTCACCAATGATTTTAAAATAGAGAAATGATGTTCAAGATTTGTGGAGAAAGAAATAAATATATCTCTCGGTTCACTCTATAAGACATGCACGACAACTTCAGCAGTGTAATCTAATCTACTCAGTTTCGATCACAAAAAAGCTAACTAATCCAGATTTATCATAGCTAACATCATTCAATCATCCTGAAGTGAAATGTACAAATCATGCATATAGAAGTGATATAGGAAAAGAAATCGGTACTCCAGATATAAGCATTCAATGCGTGAATCTTGGTGTGTTTTCTGCGATAGCATACATATGAATATTCAGACTCAGCTAATAATAAAATTTCATCCATTTTCATGAGGAAAAGTGTGGGTTACTATCTCTAAATGCAAGGCAATGTCATAGCATATGATATCAGAAATAAAGTCTAAGACATGACAAATATAGCATGCATATAAAGGAAGCTAACTCCACGTAATCATCATCATAGAAAAGTCATCTCTAGCATGAGATGAAAGAAATAAAGATAAAGGGAAAAAATAAAACTATTCACAATGCAGCACACAGAAAGATAAGAGAAACGTGATGCATGGTAAAATAAAAGAAAAAAAATGATGAAAATAAGTGCAAAAGCGGAAAACGGCGTGAAAAAAAAAACTAAAAATAAAGGTGGCAAATCGAAAAAGAACGTGAGAACTCACTCCCCCAAGCTAAATGGCACAGTGTCCTCAATGTGCAAAGTGTGGCACACCGAGAGACAAGTAATGTGAGGGGTAAGTGAGGGTGCATGCATGATGGAAGAAAGAAAAAAAAATAATGAAATAAAAATATGATGCGGACATGATGCATGCAAAAAAAGGAGTGATACGGATATAAAGGGGTGGCACCAAAAACTCTCCCTCTCTCACAAAAAAGATATATAAAGATGTGTAAAGATAATGTGCATCCAAAATAAGTGAGGGAAGGGGGGTGGACAAAAAGCATCAGGACCCAGCAGAAACGGGCAGCACAATGGCAAAAATAATCGATGGCATCAAGGGTGCCTAAGAAGGTGGTGCTGCGCCGTCTCCGTCCTGAGGCGGAGGTGGTGGTGGTGGTGGTGCAGGCTGCTGAGCGGGGGTGGGTGTGGAAGTGGAAGCAGGCTGAGTGTGTGTGGTAGTGGGGGTGGGGACCTGCAGGGTGGGTACGGGTACGCGGGGGAGACGCTCCAGGACCTGGGTAAGACAGTAGTGAATCTGCGGGAGCAAGTCAAAGCGGCCAGCCATCGCAGTGACGGTGGCGGACAGGGTCCGAAGGTCGCCTCTGAGGCCACTCACCGCCCCCTCGAGAGCACGAATGCTCTGAAGTACAGTGTCAGGGGGAGGTGGTGCAGAGGGACGCACCGGTCGGGGCTGTGCAGGTCGGGGCTGGCGTACTCTGGTGGCGTAGGTGACGGGCTCAGCAGGCAAGGGAACAAAAGGGGCTGCGCTCGCAAGTGGGGGCCTGGCCTCAGTGCGAGGCTGGGCAGGACGGTGAGAGGTGGAGGCAGCAGCAACGAAAGAAGAATACAAAAGTGGCGGCGAGACGGCCAGAGAGGTCGGTGACACAGAAGTGTGGACAGACGCCACGACACTCTCGGAAAATACAGCAGCGGTGGAGACAGGGGTGGAGACTATGGTCTCTACAGCGGTGGCAAACGAGGGCTCTCCGCACTCAACTATAGTCGGCGGGCGCTCGGGTGGGGCAGAGGAAACGGGCTCCGCAGACAGAGGGCCAGTGGTGGTGGTGGCAGGCGTGGAAGCAGTGGAAGTGGGCTCAGCTAAGGTACTCCCGACACCGACAGCAGTGTGGACAGAGGTGTCGGGAGCAGCAGAAACATCAGGGGTAGGCTGAGGGGCCACGGGGTCAACAGGGGCAGCAGGCGCGGCAGGTGCAACAGGGTCTGCGGGGGCAGCGTGGGCCTCCTCGGCCTCCTCGGCCTCGAGCACGTATGCGGCTGGGATCAGAACATCCATCGCAGGGATCCAGTCCACATGGGCCGGTGCAATCTGAGTCCGAGCTGGGCTCGGAAGAATCATGTAATCGGCACCGTAAGGGCCGTGCAGCCAGATCCAGTGTCGCTCACCGTGCGGACGCAGCATCTTCATCCGGGCCATAACATCAATCGACAGAGAAGTGGGGCCCGGTGCTCGTCGCAGGTCGTCAGGGAAGTCCTCGCCGGTCATAAGGGCGAGCAAGGTGATCAGGCCGCCGCAGCATATCGGTGAGCGAGCGCCCACCGATACGATGATGCGGTCCAAAAACCAAGCCGCGACATCAATCACGACGGCGGGGACCAACTCATCGCCCTCCCTAGATAGAGCTCTGGGCCGTGTCATCGCGTAGAGCATGTAGAGCTCTGGCGTGGACATCGTACCCGGCTCATATCTGGCCAAAAAGGTCGTCGCCATAAGGCGCTGAGCTATACGGAGGCAGGGATGGACAATGGCCGAGGCCTTGGCCCTACTAGGGTCAAAGGCAACGTGAAGACCCGTAATCCGGGCCCAGAAGGCACCGGCGTCGAAGGAAGGTGGGGGGATATGGGTGGGGGCGTAACCTCGATCGGCCCCGGGGACGTCGGGCCACGAGAAGAAGGCTCTCATCATACCGAGAGTGACCTGGCACTCTCGGTCCATGAACCGAAACGAGCATCCCTCGTCGGTCCGGGCGATCGAACTAAGTACCTCAAGTGTCGGGCGGATAAACGTGTCCGCCGACACCTGAAAGAAATCTCGCCAGCCCACGTTGTCGTACAACGTGAGCAACCCCTCTAGTACCCCCAGGCGTCCTAGGTCTGCAAGGTGTGCGAACCTGGAGGGTACGATCGAGCGCTGGGAGATACGCTTGAAAGCGACGCGGTGTGCGTCGTTCCGGAACGTGATCCCCAGCGGCCCGATAAGTGGAGCAGGAGGTGGTGGATGTGGAGCGGCAGGGGGTGGCTGTGCGGGGTGTATGGGCTGTGCGGGCACTGCAGGCTGTGCGGGGTGTGTGGGGCCTGCAGGCTGTGCTGGGTGGACGGGGTGTGTGGGAGAAGGCGGAGGAGAGTCCTCCAACTCGTGGGAGGGGCCGGCGTCATCCGACCGCTTCCGCTTGGCGGAAGCTCTCCTCGACCTCGGCCGTGTCCGGGGCGGCATATGGGCCCCGAGCGCTTACCGAAAAGCGTGAAAAGTGCGGCGTGCGTAAAAAAGGAAAGAATATACCACGACACGCCGCGAGTGCAAAGCAATGGAAGCGTGCGAAGACGACGCCTCCACGCAGCCCAAATCAGTCCCTGGAAGCTCCCCTGGGCTCCCCTAAGCTCCCAAAAATAACCTGCGCATGAAATGGAGATATCAACGAGTAATATTCAAAACGTACGGGGCATTAGGGGTATAATAGATAGAAATAGAAATTAATTTGGGTTTGGGGTTCGTTAAGCACATGGATACTCGAAAAACACACAAAAGAGGAGAAAACAGGCTGAAAATAGGGTTACCGGAGTCGGCCGGAGCGGTGGTCGCCGGCGGCGACTCGGGCGAGGAGCGGCGGCGGCTCGGCCGGCGGTGGGTGGCCGAGCGGCGGCGCGGGTCGACGGTCGGGCGAGTGGGCGAAGGGTTCGGGCGAGGGAGCTGAGGGTTCGGGGCGCTGTGATTTGTTTCGTTTCGAAAAATGCGTCCGACCCCGCCCCCTTTTATAGGAAAAAGTTACGACTCGACCGAGTGACTGGGTCGCTCGGCCGAGTGAACTCAATGGAAAATTCCTCCCCGCTTACGCTTCGGCCGAGTGGCCTTACCACCCTCGGCCGAGTGGAGTAAGTCCATTCGGCCGAGTGGCTCAAGCTACTCGGCAAGACTTGCCCTAGGTGCGTATCAGTTTTACTCGGCCGAGTGAATATATATACTCGGCCGAGTAGCGGTTATACTGAAATCAGGAAAATAAACAAAGAGTTGGGTACAGCAGACTTCCCTCGTTCGTGGGCGGCTCGGCCGGACGAACTTGTGTGCTCGGCCGAGTGACTAGTATACTCGGCCGAGTGAGCCTTGTGTTCTGCTATTTGTCTTCGTTTGGGCTCTAAACTCCGTCTTTCTTCCTCTAGTCGATTTCATCTTCCTCCTAAGCATCGAGCGCCTTCCTGGGGCGCTCCTCATCGCCTTGTGCATCCTCCTAATGATGGGTACCTCATTCCCCTCTCCTGTCAGGAAAAATAGGACCCGTTATCACAAGATTTTTGAGCGAACGACTCAAAGCACTGAAAATTTCTAAAACAAAAATAAAAGAAAAGTAAAAATAAAGAAATAACCGTCGGGTTGCCTCCGGACAAGCGCTCGTTTAAGGTCGTGAGCTCGACACCCTGTGATTTTCAATTAATGCGGGATGTTTGGTGCATATGGGATGCACCCGTCGAATTTTCCGGGGAGAACGCTTGGATTCGGAAGTTGCGGCGGCGTGTTCTCCCTCGGTGGTCTCCCGTCTCGAATAGTGTTGGGGGGAGGCTCCCCCAAGCTAGCATTTGCTCCGGTCCTCGGTTTCACCGGTGACGCCGATTTCCGTATCGGCGGAGCTTTCTTCGGAGACTTCATTTTCGAGATCTTGCAGAGCTCTCGAATCCTTGCGACATCAGCGTCGCCTTCATCATTTTCAGCGGAGAGGTCGGGGGAATCATTTTTCTTCTCTTCTTGGCCTAAATCCGGGCCTTCCTCAAAATCCTCATTGAATAGAGCGCCAATGGAGTGAGTGATCGTCTCCTCAATTACCTCGTCAAGGAGGTCCATGTAGTCAAGCTCCTCGTGGTAAGGCATGTGTTTCATAGCCTTAGGAATGTGAAGCTCCACCTCGATGTTGCCGACGTTCAAAGTTTGGGTACCTTCTCGCACGTCGACAATCACACCGGCGGTGGCGAGGAACGGACGTCCAAGTATCAATGACGTATCTCCCTCCTCCTTAACGTCCATGATCACGAAGTCACATGGCAAGCATATTCCCCCCGGGACTTGTAGCGGGATGTCCTCGGCGATTCCTACCGGCCTTGTTATCTGTCCATCGGCTAATTGTATCCGCATGTCGGTAGGTTTCAACTTCGTCCCGGTGTTTAGCCTTAAGAACATGGAGAGAGGCATGAGGCTTACACTAGCCCCTAAATCCACCAACGCCTTTTGTAGAGGGACGCCGCCCAAGGTGCAAGGAATTCGAAAACTCCCTGGATCTTTGAATTTGGCCGGCTCCTTCTCTCTCTTGGTGAACCAAGAGCCCTCCTCGGCTAGCATGATCTTTTCCTTCCTCTTCCCCCCCGAAATCAAATCCTTTAGAAATTTAGCATATGTGGGAATTTCCACGATGGCGTCGAGGAAGGGAATGTTGAGGCTAACTCCTCTCAGATACTCGAGAAACTTTGCTATCCTTTTCTCCATTTTCGCTCTAGCGAGCCTTTGGGGGAATGGGACCGGTGGCATGAAGCGCCTCTCCTCAATCAATTGCTCTGCTCTAGATTTCTCCTTTTCTTGCGGCTCTTTCTCCTTCTCAACTTCAACTACCGGCTCAATTGGCTCTAAACTTTCCTCCACGGGCTCCTCGGTAGTGATCATGGCGGGGGTGGTGTCCTTCCCGCCTCTAGTAGTAACGGCAACCACGGCATTGATGTGGCCGGTGTTGCCCCGTGGGTTTTGCTCGGGTTGCGCCGGTAATTGTTGAGTATTCCGATTGAGCAACGCCAATTGCTCCGATATTTGAGCCACAATGGTTGTAAGGGAGTCTTGCCCCGCCTTCAAGGTAGCATTGACCTTCTTTTGCTCGACCATAAACGCCTCCACTCTAGCTTCAAAGTCGGATTGTTGTTGAGCTTGTGGAGGGTTTTGATTTTGATTTCTCCACCCTTGATTGTATCCGGGCGGCCTATAAGGTGGAACTTGTTGCTTCGGTTGGAAATTTTGTTGTTGAGGCCCCCTCGGTGGATAGTGTTGTTGTTGGGGTGGTGGTGGTCGAGCTTGTTGAGGTGGTTGTTGTGGCGGGTTCAAAGCTCCTTCATTGTTGGCGTAAGAGAAACCGGGATGATTTCTTGTGGCCGGATTGGCCCAATATCCTTGGTTCCCCGCGACATATTGTACTTGCTCCAAGGATCCTTCTCCTTGCTCTCCTCCCAAGTACATGGCTTGAGATTGGTCTTACCAATCACACATTTGGTTCGTTGGTGCGGAGGTGGAAGGGGTTCCTTGGGGCTCCGTGATAAACTTCTCCAGTCTCTCCACTACCTTGTGGAGAGAATCAAACTTGCTTGTAAGCTCTGCTACGGCCTTCGCCTCATAGATACTAGTTGGCTTCAAGGAGGACGTAGAGTGTCCTCGCTCATCGCCCCATTGTTGATTGTTTGAGGCCATCTCCTCAATTAGGGTCGTAGCTTCTTCGGGAGTCTTTAATAAGATAGCACCATTTGCCCCGGCATCAATAATTTGTTTGGTCCCCGGTTGGAGACCATTGTAGAAGCTATGAACTAGCTCCCAATCTTCAATGCTATGGTGAGGGCATTGATGCTGCAGATCTTTAAAACGCTCCCAAGCCTCATAGAGCGTCTCTTGGGGTCCTTGCTTGAAGGACATAAGAGCGCTCCAGATCTTCACCGTCTTGGAGGGCGGATAGAACTTGTCAATGAATGCACTCGCCAACTCGTCCCAAGTGGTAAAGACTCCATCAGCTTGCGTCCTCAACCAATAGAGCGCCTTGTCTTTTAGCGTGAAGGGGAAGAGACGCAGTCTGATGGCATCGATGGAGACCCCCGGCATCTGAAATGTGGCGCACTTCGACAAGAATAATTGGATGTGGTAGTGGGGATTTTCATGGGCATTCCCATGAAATGGATCCTGCTGCATCAGAACCACTAGTCCAGTCTTCAGCTCAAAGTTCTTGTCAGCCGCCAACTCCGGCATGGCAATGGATGAGGTCGTAGAAGAGGTCTTAGGCCGGAGCCTATCGCGAATAGAAATTATCCTCGCCATTCTTGCCGCTAATTGGTCCGCAGTTTCCGGGTTGGTCATAAACCTCCCTTCCGGATTTTGTCTCCTTTCCGCTCTGATTCTCCGCACCGTACGTTCAATCTCGGGATCAAATAATATACCTTCAGGGTCCGCAGTGGATCTCGTGTACATGCACAGGAGAACAAAGTTTCAAAGAAGTGATTAGCGCAATGGAAGGGTTAGGTAAAAAATAAAGAAATAAAATAAAAAGAAAGAAATAGCTAGGGTGGTAAGATCAAACGCAATCGCCTCCCCGGCAGCGGCGCCAAAAACTTGATCGCTCCGGAATGTAACCCAAAGAACAGTTGTAGTTTTACCGCAAGCGCACGGTATAGCGGCGAGCGGGTTATCGAACACAGGGAGGACGAATGACCGTGCTTGTTCCAATCAACCTGGCTATTAAGAAGAGAGATATTTGCCTTTGGCGATCCTGTCACAATCGTCAGACAAAGTACGGAAATATCAAATCAAATAAAGAACATCTAGGGAATGGGGAATTCCCGCTACTCACCATATTTCGTAAATGTGGTTCATTGGTATCAAAATTGCTAGAATAAAATTTTGGATGAACTAGTTGCAACTGAATGTAGAACCTAGCTCACGCTCTCGCGCTGTTGCCGGTCTATATCTATCCTAGGTTCGGGTCCAATCTCTTGCAAACCCTAGCCTAGGGAAGCTAGCATTAGGATCAACATCATCGTTCAATCGCGCCCCGCGCCCACTCTCGTGCAAACTCGGGCCACGACCTAGGTTGGGATAGTTCCTACCCGTCCAATCTCTTGCAAACGGGTATCGGCATGGAATTGCAACCGGAAACCCTAGTATCGGTCCAATCTCTTGCAAACCGATACTACGGAAATTCGATTCTAACCCAATTCGGATTTCTAGGGTTTCCTACCGAATTGGGATCCAATCTCTTGCAAATCCCAATCGGTATGAATACCTAGCTATCCGTAGTAAATCGATCTCAATCTAACCCTAATAGCAATTCTAGCAAAATTCCTAGCAATTCATCACAAATATGAAATTGGGCTCGTAAGGTTCATCCCCACGCCACAAGACGTGAAGACTACTCACAATTCATAACACAAACACAAAAATAATCAATGAAATAAACAAGAGAATTCATCACAATATTGAGATAAGCAATAAAAATAGTATTTTTAGAGGAGAGAGACACAAACCAATGGAGTTCTTCAAATAATTCAACAAAAATCAACTTTTGTCTCCTCTCCAATCACAAGAATAAAGCTAAAAAGTTAATCTAAAAAGCTGCAAAAATCTAAGAGAAAAGCTCTCTAAACTAGGGTAAAAACAGGGGTTAAATACCCCCCAAAATCGTCCAAAAAACTGTGACCAAAATGCACATGCGCAGCCTGAAATCCGCAATTTTTGCTACATGCAGCGCATCGCACTCGGCCGAGTGACAAAAGTCGCTCGGCCGAGTGAGAAACCCTGTAAATTTCCAGTAAGTCTGGGTCTTCGGGGGTCTTCACTTCGGTAGTCGCTCGGCCGAGTGAGTTGTCGTCACTCGGCCGATGGATTCTTGGTACTCGGGCGGTCGGCATTTGCCACTCGGCCGAGTGGGTCTTCTGAAGCTCAGGCAGACGAAAAACAGTAAGTTGGCGATTTTTGACATGCGTCGTCTGGGTGCCACTCGGGCGGACGGGATCTCGTCACTCGGCCGATGTGGCTTCCGAAGCTCGGCCGAGTGCACGTATGAAACGTATCCGATCTGGTCGGCCGAGCGGTGTCTCTCTGGTCGGCCGAGTGACTCCTTCACTCGGCCGAGTGAGACACCAAAAATGCCCAAACAGCTTGTTTTGGCCTCCTCGTCGCTCCCGCGACGTTCTTTCTTCTTCCGCTCCTCTCCAACAGCAAAATACCCCTCGGGGAGGTCGTCGGTGACACTCTGGAGTAGGCGTATCTCGAGATCACTCCGAATCGCTCCAAATCACCTGAAATGCGACAAAAACAACAAATCGTGAAAAGCATCGCAATATCGTCGATATATCGTGGAAAACATGATTTGGGCGATCTAAATGGCATGCAAACATGCGGGAAAAAAGTGTAAAATAAAGAGTGATCAGAGACAATAAACGCCAATTTAATGAAATAATTGGCTGTTTGGGGAAAATAAAATGTACTAGGCTTTTTGAATTCAAAAAAAATAAAATGGGCTTAAAAACACGAGTCAAAACTCGGGCAGTCCGCGCGTGCACCCGTGAACCCCCTTGCGCAGGCACGACGCCAACGCACACACGCTAAGGGTTTTCGGATCCGTCGCCCACATTTTCCATTCGGCTCAACCCGGTTTGGGCTCGGCCCCTTGCTTGGGCTCATGTGCACGCGAGCTACCCTCAATTTCTAGCCTATTAACAAGTCCAATAGCCCATGTGAAAGAAGCCTATTATATACCCACACATGAGAGTGTGCCGATCCAATGTGGGACTAAAAAAGAGAGTGGGAGTGAACAAATGGCTAAAAGAGCTCCCCCACTTAATGGCTCAAGAAAGAGAAGAGAAAGATCCGGAGTAAAGAGGGATGAATACTTAAGTATCAATGTCTTTCGATTGAATTGATACGTAGTGAAGTGAGGCAACAACTTACTTTCTAATGAGTGAATTGCTCTTGAACTCATTAGAGTTCGGTTGAGAACCCCCCACAACACATATTGTTCCCTTGAGTTTGTGCAAACTCCGTGATACATAACAAGCGCTATAGGCCATGAACACACCTTGGGTCTCGTGAGTGCTCTAGAAAGACTGCCCTTGTCTTTCATAGAGGACGGCCAAACCCTCACACCCACATAGGTTGTTCATCAAGTGCTTCTCCATAGCACCACTAAAACTGGTTATGAAACCATTAAGAGGATACAGCTCAACATCCGCTTAAGTCCATCAAGTGCTTCTCAATAGCACCACCAAAACTGGTTATGGACTTGTCTCAAATTGAGTCCATCAAGTGCTTCTCAATAGCACCACCAAACTTGGCTATGGATTCAAAGAACACTACCACAGGCCATAGAGATGGAAATGTAATGTTTGGTAAGGATCATATGGCTTCGTTAGACCACACTAGGTATCAACCATATAACCTTAGCTCATGGGCTTTAGCCCCATCCCCCTCGACGAATCAAGAACCACTTTCTTTGGCAATCCTTTGGTTAGTGGATCTGCAAGATTTCTTTCAGACCTTACATATTCCAAAGAAATTACTCCATTTTTCAGAAGTTGTTTAACCACACCGTGCCTGATCCGAATGTGTCTCTTTTTCCCGTTGTAGACACTATTTTTAGCAACACCAATGGCTTCCTGAGAATCACAATGAAGGGAAACTGGAGCAGTTTTTCCTCCCCACAAAGGCACGTCTGCTAACAGGTTCCTCAGCCATTCAGCCTCTTGCCCTGCCAACTCAAGAGCAATAAATTCAGATTCCATGGTAGATCGTGCTATACATGTCTGTTTGGAAGACTTCCAAGATATAGCACCTCCACCCAAAGAGAATAAAAACCACTAGTTGAACTAACTTCATCGTTATCTGAAATCCAGTTTGCATCACAAAATCCTTATAACACAGCAGGAAATTTGCTGAAATGCAAACACCAATCAGCAGTCCCTTTCAGGTACTTTAATAAACGATGAAGAGCAGTCCAATGTTCATTACTAGGGTTATGAGTATAACAACTTAGCCTGCTAACTGCATAGGCTATATCAGGTCGAGTACAGTTCATAAGGAACATCACACTTCCTATGATCTTAGCATATTCAGATTGAGAAATACTCTCTCCTAAATTCTTTTTCAAATGTATGCTAGGGTCATAGGGAGTTCTAGCAGTAACAACATCAAAGCAGTTGAATTTCTTCAGCACCTTCTCTACGTAATGAGATTGACTCAAGCAGATGCCATAAGAGTTTCTAATAATTTTAACTCCTAAAATGACATCAGCTTCTCCTAGGTCTTTCATATCAAATTGAGATGACAAGAAATTTTTGGTATCATTTACAATATCTAGATTGTTACCAAAAATTAACATGTCATCGACATAGAGACAAATAATTACACAATCTGATCCTATTAGTTTAGAATAAACATAAGAATCAGATGTGTTTACAACAAAGCCATTCCTTATTAAAGTGCTGTTGAATTTCTCATACCATTGATTAGGAGCTTGCTTTAAGCCGTATAAAGACTTTCTAAGCCTGCAAACCTTATTCTCTTTACCAGCAACTACAAAACCCTTGGGTTGGGACATGTAGATTTCTTCTTCTAGATCGCCATTTAGGAAGGCTGTCTTAACATCCATTTGATGTATAACTAACTCATGAATTGCAGCTAAGGCAATTAGAGTCCTTATGGTTGCAATCTTGGTCACATGAGAATAGGTGTCAAAGTCGTCTAAATTTTTCTTTTTAGTAAAACCCCTTATCACAAGTCTAGCTTTGAATTTTTCTATCGATCCGTCAGGTCTCATCTTTTTCTTGAAAATCCATTTATTACTAACGAGCTTATTACCTTTAGGTAACTCAGCTAATTCCCAAGTTTGATTGGATTCAACAGAATCAAGTTCGCTTTTAATAGTTTCTTTCCAAAAACTAGCATCAATGGATCTCATTGCCTCATCATAGGTTTTTGGGTCTTCTTCTATTATAAAGGTAGACACTATCTCATCAATAAGTCTGTCTATACATCCATTTTCTGATAGAAAGGCAGTTAAAAAGTCAGGTCCAAAATTGGTTTCAGTCCTTTGCCTCTTACTCGTTCTAGATTCTTCACTAAAAGTAGAACTACAAGTAGGCATATCAAAAGATATAGGTGAAGAAGAAGGAAGAGACTCAATAGGAGGTACAAGGGACAAAGATTCTGTTAATTCCTTTTTCAAAGGAAAAACATGCTCAAAAAAGTCTGCATCTCTAAACTCAGAAATAGAGTTATCTGTTAAGGACATGAATCTATATGCAGC
The DNA here is from genome assembly GCA_030789695.1 of Scilla litardierei. Taxonomy (NCBI): domain Eukaryota; kingdom Viridiplantae; phylum Streptophyta; class Magnoliopsida; order Asparagales; family Asparagaceae; genus Scilla; species Scilla litardierei. The sequence continues at coordinate 220,854,009 of CM061134.1, read as the reverse complement.
ACTATTATGAGCATACCCTACAAAAACAGTATCATAAGTTTTAGACCCAATGTTTGACTTCTTAAAGTCAGGTAGTCCTACCCTTGCCAGACACGCCCACACTCTAAGAAATTTAAGGTTAGGGAGATAACCTTTCCACAATTCATAAGGTGTTTTGTCTAGTTTCTTATGGGGTACTCTATGAAGGATATGGCAAGCAGAGAGAATGGCTTTCCCCCACATGTCATCAGATAATCCTGAACTTAAGAGCATGGCATTCATCATTTCTTTCAGAGTCATGTTCTTTCGTTCAGATATACCATTTTGTTGAGGAACATAAGGAGCACTGAACTTATGTATGATTCCATTATTCTCACAGCAGTCTTTTAAGGTATGGGAGCTATATTCTCCACCTCTGTCAGACATAAACCTTTTGATTTTTCTATCAAGTTGGTTTTCTACTTCTGTCTTATATTTAATGAACATTTCTTCAGCCTCATCCTTAGTTTTTAGAAGATATACCCTAGTGAATCTAGAGTAATCATCTACAAAAGTGATGTAGTAATGTTTTACTTCTTTGTTTCTAGTATATTTAAAGTCTGCTAGGTCTGAATGAATTAAACCGAGAAGTTCTGACGGCCTAACAGCAACAGGTTTACAAGGTTTTTTAGTGTATTTGGCTTCTACACAAATTTGACATTTAGAGAATTCAGAAGAACTTGTAGTAGATATTAGATCTAAGTTATTTAATCTCTTAATAGAAACAAAATTAACATGCCCTAGTCGACAATGTCATAAGTCTAAAGACTCAGCAATATAGGCAACATCAGATTTATTCATTGAATCAGAAACTACATTCAGAATGAAGAGTCCATCACTCAGATAGCTCTTCCCAACAAAGTCTCCACTGCGATAAATAACAACCTTGTCAGCCTCAAAGACAAGTTTTAGACATGCTTTGTTTAGTAAGGCATCAGACACGAGGTTGCGACGTAGAGATGGGACATAAAGGACGTTGCTGAGGGAAAGAGTCTTTCCTGATGTTAGTTTCAGCATGATAGTACCTTTATCAGCAACTCGGGAAGCAGCGGAATTTCCCATGAAGATGCAGTCTGTGTCCGCAGCATCCTTGAAGTCGTGGAACAGATCCTTGTTTGCGCAGAGATGTCTTATCGCGCCAGTGTCTAGGATCCAATCAACGTTATTGGCCACCATGTTAGCTTCAACGATGACAGCAGCAATGACTTCATCTTGTTCAGCAAGGTTGGCTTGAGCAGTAGGGCCACCTTATTTCTGGGGAGGCTTTTGGGTTCCCTGGCGTTGAAAGCATTGGTAGGCTTTATGGCCAAGTTTGTCGCACACATAGCATCAACGTTCGGCTTCTGGACCTTGCTGTCTGGTTTGGTGAAGAGACTTGACTTCTTGTTCTGTCTTTGTGCAAAGGGCTTCTTCCCTTTGTTGTTGAACCTGGTTTTATTGTATGGTCCAGTAGATTCAACGATGTTAGCTTTAACAGAAATGACAGGAAAAGAGTCAGGCTTATCTTTAAGGCGATTAGCCTCTTCAGTTCGAATATGACTGATGAGCTCCTGCAGGGACAGATCTTTCTTCTTGTGTTTGAGATGGTTCTTGTACTCAGCCCAAGAAGGTGGGAACCGCTCCAACAGCACGTTCGCTTGAAAGATCTCGCACATCTTCATGCCTTCGTTGTGAACATCTGCGCAAAGGTTCTCGTAGATGTGGACTTGTTCCATGATGGGCTTGTCGTCGAGCATTTGGAAGTGGAGCCACTTGCCAACAACATACTTCTTCTTTCCTGCATCATCAGATCCATACTTTTTTCTAGGGAATCCCAGATTAGTTTAGCAGACTTATGAATCATGTATAAATCAAATAAAGAATCCTTCATATGCTGAAGGAGGTGACAACGAACAGTCTTGTTGTCTTTATCATATTTCGTAATTTCTGCAGAAGCAGAAGAGATGGCAGGAGGAATAACAGCAATAGCATCACCATCAACAGAAGTTGGTGGAGTGCCGGAAGGAGGAGGAAGAGGGGGACAGTCTTTGAAAAGGACGTAGTCAATTTCAAGCTGTTCAAAAAACATCAAGAGTTTTTGCGACCACCGTTTGTAGTTGGTACCATCGAGGGCTGCCAACTTGGACAGACGAGGAACGACTTGGAAGGAGTGACAGCCATAGCGAAGAGCGTAGTTGTTTACAAATTGTTAGACCTGAAAGGTAAGATCTATGATTGCAGGAGCAAAACAGAGAGTTAAGAGATCAGAAAAACAAAATGTGAAGGAAAGGGAAGATCTGAGACTGAGAAGATGAACTGCGCCGTGGCTGAGCCACTGCCTTGAAAACAACTACGTCCCAACCGTGGTGGTAATCGAATGATGCCGGCTGCTCCCCAAGGTTAACGCAGTCACATCTGAACGCGGCCACTCGCTGTCAGAAGCGTGGAGTTTGCACAGAGATCGATACCCAGGAGAAAAGGATGAATTTTCGTTGTATGAAAAACTCTAAACGATTGAGTTTATATAGAAGAAAAGAAATGACGGTTGGAATTTAGCCATGAATGCAGTCATTAAACGAAAAATGGCTGTTGAGACAATAAAAGCCATGAATGCCGTCATTAAACGAAAAATGGCTGTTGAGACAATAAACGCCAATTTAATGAAATAATTGGCTGTTTGGGGAAAATAAAATGTAATGGGCTTTTTGAATTCAAAAAAATAAAATGGGATAAAAAGCACGAGTCAAAACTCGGGCACTCCGCGCGCGCACCCGTGAACCCCCCTGCGCAGGCACGACACCAGCGCATACACGCTACGGGTTTCCGGAACCGTCGCCCACATTTTCCATTCGACTCAACCCGGTTTGGGCTCGGCCCCTTGCTTGGGCTCATGTGCACGCGAGCTACCCCCAATTTCTAGCCCATTAACAAGTCCAATAGCCCATATGAAAGAAGCTTATTATATACCCCACACAAAAGAGTGTGCCTATCCAATGTGGGACTAAAAAAGAGTGTGTGAGTGAACAAATGGCCAAAAGAGCCATTAATTCCAACAGGCTTTACACAAAGGAATTCTGTTATTCGAACTCGGGGCTAGCCTCCCGCAAACAAGGTGTCATGCCACCCTTCTATGCCTTACTTGCCTGAAGAGGAGTCCCCTAAAAAATTATTAAATAATTATTTGAGATATTTTTGGGGGGAAGCTTTGGGGGGAAGATAGGCGTTCCGAGATTCTCGGGCCGCCCCGCATAGCTTAGACCATTCCACCAAGCTCACACACACGTAAATATACTCACAAATTAGTTTAATATATGAATGCAAAACTTAGGGAGCTGAACAATTGCGGCCAAGTTTGCTCAAACCCAGTTAGCACCTAGTCAGCGTCGTTGGGCGCTAACGTGACCAGACTTGGTCGATTCTGCTAAATTGTTTTTTTCTTTGGTCGATTTTGCTAAAAAAATTTAAATTTTTGACTTTTTATCAAAAAATTTCCATTAAATACAAAGTGTTCTTACTTGGAGGATGGAAGGTGGTCACCAAATTAATGACCTACTAATCTATATTCATACCTGTTGCGGGTCAAGTCCGTCCAACAATATGGTTTGTATTTAATGGGAATCACGGGTACACTGATTACAATGGGGTTGATGGCGAGACTAGCACTACTTGGAGCACGCTTCAGAGGCGAAGAATCCAAGATCGCCTGATGGTCGTTGAAGGTCGCCGACTCCTTGTAGCTGAGGCGAGCTTCCTGCGAGATTAACAACACGTCAGAAAGGCTGGGTTGTAACGGCCTGTATTTTCCAAAAATATTTAAATTAAGTATTTAAAGTAAATTCAATTTTAATTGTATTTTATAATGGTTTGTTAGGAGTTTTAACTGATTTCAAAAATTTCCTATAAAAATATTTTGGAGTACCAGACTAGTTATGGAGTATTTTAGTAAAATCGGATTTCGTCAAATACCTCTAAAATATCTGATAAAAATTCATTTTCAGATATTGCAGTTTTGGGTCAATGAATTTATTTTTTATACAAACGTTTTCAAAACGACTTCAAACTTCTGCAGTAGCATCCTATGATCATTTGGGGCTTCCCACAATAATTTCGTAATTTTCTGATATCGTTTCAATAGAGAACCCGCAAACCCGCTCTCTAAACGTTTTGGCCAAAAACTAGTATTTCCGTAGTCCAAATCCTGAAACGGACTTCGTATTCGCGATCCTCGCGACGATACGATCCCGTGGGTATGTTTTCGTAATTTTTCGGACACGTTTACTAGTAGGGGCAAAATCGTAATTTCGTTTTTGTATTTTACTAATTACTTTCACTAATGGAGTTTTACTTAATTACTAATTACCTTAACCTAATTAAACTATTAAACTACCCTAAACATGACTAACACGTGAAAAGGAGACCGGTTGATTTTCTTGTTTTAGTCAAAAGCTCTACCTAATCCCTACCTAATCTTATTAATTGTTTTTGACTAACACTAATCCCTAATCCCTATTTAAACCCCTAAACACCCCCTCTTCCTCACAGACTACGCCCGTAACCCACGCAACGCACACGCTCACCCCTCTCCCGCATCTCTCTCTCACTCTCTCCCTCCGCCTCGCTCCGGGGAGCTCCACCTCCGACTGTCGCCCCTCGCCCGACCTCCGACGAACGGCACAGCGCCGCCCCCCTCCTTCTCCGCCCGCTGTGCAGCAGCACCCTCGCCCCCACGTCGCCCGCCGTCCGACAGCGCCCAGCACACGCCGACGAAGCCCGAGCCTCCCCCGTGAGCACCCTAGAGCGCCTCACCGCCGCCGTCCCCGCCTTCGCCGTCGCCTGCTCCCATCGCCACCAACGGAACCCCCCGCTCTCAACAGCAGCTCGCCCCCGCCGCCGTGCTCGCCTCCGTCCGCCGTGGGAGCCGCCTCCTCCTCCGTCCGCTGCAGGAGCCGCCGCCTCCTCCGTCCGCTGCAGGAGCCGCCGCCCCCACCTCGCCGCTGCCGTCCTCAGCCACCGCCGTCGACGTGAGGAGAACGTCGGGAGCGTAAAGTTTGCTCAGTGGCAAACTTGTAAATATGGTGAACTTTCGTAATTTTCGATTTTTAATTAATTAATAATAGGGTTTTACAATAATAAATCCATAACTAGTTATACAGGGCCCAGAAAAATGAGTGGATAGTCCCAGAAAATCAGAAACGACATTTCGGATCCAATGGCGCTAGTCTCACTGCGATCAGACGCCTACTTTTCCCAGAATAAATTTTTGAACTTAGAAATTAAATAGGTATAATTCATTCTAAAAATCGTAACTCGCTGATTTTACGTACACTAATATTTGATAAAATTATATGTGATAATAGACTTCGAGACGGTCATTTTGACTGTTCACTCAAGTCATTCCGACTTGTATTGCTCCCGTAAGAAATTACGGAAGATACGCGTAACTTGAATAATCTGGGTTTTTAAACTATTTTGAGTTTCTAAAAATTATAAAAATTACTATGGACCTCAGAAAAATATTTCTTCCTGCAGTAAAACTATTTTTATCTTATATAGCCTACATAAAAATTTAGAACGCTTTTCGATACCGTTTCAACAGTTTTAAAAATCAAAACGACCAAGTTAAATAAATAAGAAATAGTGTATTCTCTAACTAGTTGTTCTTGTGTTTGCAGGCATCTAATCTCGTGCATCCGCACTAGATCCAGTCTCGGTCCACTACCATCATCTCGAAGATTGTAAGTCACAGTAAATTCTAACTTTAGAAATCTAGATAGTGTACTTATTGGAAACACCGTACTTATTAGAAACACCGTACTTATTGGAAACACCGCATGCTCGAAGCATGGATCGGCACCTTAGTTATTGGACTTCAAACATTGCTCAGGACTGACATTCTCTCTTGAGGTTTCTGCCTTGACTTTTCAACAAGCACAGATCTTTAGAGTATCGTTAACGCGTATGAACATAGGACTTAACATCTAGTCTCGGAACAGTTATTGTCCTGAACAGATTGACATGCTTGACAGAAAGATTGTAACTGGATATGTGCATGACTCGTAAAACTGCAAAGAATAGTAACCTGTACACACACACTGGGTTTTTGGGGTAACTTATAATTGTGGAAGTGCGGGAGCGACCAGTCCGATCTCCAGTGGATAGTACCGTATTGACTGAACAGTATCGTTTTGTTGAAAAGTACCGTTTTGATTGTATCGTATTGATTGTACCGTATCGTTTTGTTGTAACCCGGGATATCAGGTGGACTTTTGGTTGCATATCGTACTTCCCTTTATAAGTCACGAACTAGAATAGGCACAAGTACTCTCATTATTGCTATAGTCATTGATATCGTCATTACTAGTTGTACTTGCTCGGTCACCTTTACTTTACTTGTCACCCTTGCATGCTTGACTTGATGTACTTTACTTATCGCACTTGCATGCTTGTCTGTCCTTACTTTATCCTTACTTTACTTTCAGCACTTGTTTACCATAGCCTACTCCATATTTGTGCACTCCTCTTTTTCTATCGCTAGAATTGTTGTGACTTACCTTCGGTTCCATTTATGGCACCGGCAGACGAAGATCTGATCGAGGGGATTGCCCCAGAGTTCGTGGAGCCTACACTTGACCCTGAAGCTGCAGAGTTTTATTTACTTTACTGTTGGTGTGTGGTACTGTGTATTTACTTTTCCGCACTTCTTTTCAGAAAGCGTGCTGGTGATTGTTGTACTTTAATTTGGACTGTAATAACGTATGTACGCTGGTTTTGAGTATTGTGATGCATCTCTGAGTTGTGGCTATGCTGAATTCACTGGTAAACTGCGGAACCTGCAAATATCAAATAAGTAACGGGCCCCCGGGAGCGGGTCGTTACATGGGTTGACTGTCAACTCGTAGCCTCTCCGATGCTTAAGTCAGTGGGTAAAGTGTATGGAGTATGTCGAACACGCTTGACAATCTTAAGGTAGATCGGTGTTGCCTGGCGAGCTTATGAGGAAGACACAGATATATGGGGATATCCGACCTTGAATAATGGATAGAAGTTAAGATTTCAACTAACCAACCCCTCCTTGGTGACTGGATGGGGGTATTTATAGGGTCGAGAGTCGGTTGTTCACCGTCCAATCACCTGTCGAGTCTGCTTAGTTAGAGCACAAGTGGAGACGCGATAGGTCGGCGAGGGTGTCAGAGATATTTGCACATTAATGGGTGTCAGACGGTGTCAGACACATTAATGCATCAATGGGAGACGGATGGGTGACTACCAGTTCTCGTTCTTAACCTCTGGCATTAATGGGGGTGTAAGTGGCCCTACGTTACCCTATCAGAGATATTTGTGCTAGGCCGCCCTTAAGAAGAGCCAAGCTCGGCGTCCGAGCTTGGTATCTTCGGACTCCCTGGCCGTGCTTCTAGTTCGGAGAGTAGGCGGGCTTCTCCCATGCTAGGACAGCGAGCTTCCTGCTTGATCGGCTGACGAGCCATTCTCTTATTTCTGTTGGCGAGGTTGCCGCCAAGCGAGGCAAGCTTTCCCCACACTGGACGATCTTCCGTTCGGGCATGTTTTCCTCCGGGATGATCGGAGGGCTGTCTGCTTGGGCTTCCAGTATATATGGGCCTTCATTATCTGGGCCGGCCTTAAGGCCGTAACAGTACCCATTGATATCACTTACGCCTGCGCAGAATTGAATGTGTTTCGTTTTTGCTCTGGACTTCAAATGGATAGTGATCAACATTGCGATTAGGATATATCTTTAATGTCTTTATCAGTTTAGAATTATTGTGCTGTTATTTTGGTTTTGATTTGGACTTAAAAGGCATAAAGATTGACTTTGCAATTTTAATGTTGGAGTTTGATCTCTTGGCCTTTTGAATTTCTAGCTCCCTGCTTGTAGTTCGCACATGTTGATAACTCTAACATTCCATGTAATTGTTGATTGGATGTCATTTTGCGTTTTTTTTTTTAAAATTCGATGTGACTATTGCATGGTTTAAAACTCTAAATTTTATACCATGCCCGTCATCATTGAAATCAATTCTTTCCTTAAAATGTTTGTGCCCTTGTTATCAATCTATAATCAAAGCACACTGCAATATATATTTTGGTTTTGGTGTTTTTAAGAATTATTCGTTTGTATCATCTTTATTTTTACCCATGTCAAAAAAAAATCCTAATTACACCGCTGGTAATAAGAATCATCAGCTAACCTTTGTTCACTTGCAAGATAGAAGGAATCTGCAAGATACCTATCTGTTCACTTGCAAGACAAAACATTCCAGTAAAGATTCACTCTTGATGCCGGTCACAATCGCAAATAAAAAAATGTGTGTGTGAAGGGTTGACAGTAGAGAAATTATTCGATTCCTGTATTAAGTTATTCTAGATTCCTTCATCTTGATTCTATTATTTGCCTCTCTTGGCCTAGCAGACAATCTTACATGTTGCCCATGTGGTGGGTACAACAAGTGATGAGGGTTAGCTTGATCACATAGTCCTGTAGAGCCCCCTCTGGGCATTCTTTCTGTTGTATTCTTGATTCTAGAAACCCAAAATCCTGCCACTGATTGATTCTAACAACACTGAATTAGCTGCTAGCTTAGCGCATTACTCATGCTTAGACCTCAATACTTGATACTGACACTAACCATTCACCACAAAATTATTAGTCATGCGAGCATTGCTTTAAAATCATAGATGTTGGTTTAAAAAAATCAAGTGCTCTTAATGGCTTTTCATTTAGCCCTGACTGAAATGTTGCATGTAGTTTTAGACTATAGCTAATAGTATATCGTTATCAAACAAATGTGTTTCTGTTTCATTATTCATATTCTCTTGGCCATGTCAAAGAAATTGAGTGCCAAGAATGATGAGAATCACATAATCGAAGTAACCGATAGTATTACTACTTGGGATTCTGATGTATTTTTGTTTGGTGCATGTATGTACTTGTAGATTTCTTTATGACCTGTAGTACAGTATCATGAAATATCTTATTAATGTAACAGGATATATTTACAGTAATAGTTTATAAGCAAGGTATAATATGATGTCCAAGGGGCTTGCGGTTTAAAAAGAACTAATTTATGCTAAGTGTAGCCAAGAATAACGACAACAGAGAAGACATTGAAGAACTTACTAAATGTTGGGATGTGCAGATGCTCTCATTAGCTAGACAAGTTGTCGATCACCTGATTTTCCTCGTAAGGTTGAATACCTGGAAACTGTAAATGTGAAGTTAAGCTCATATGACAATTTCTCATACAGTCTTTTCTTCACGACTACACCCTGAAATACACAGAGAAAAACAGATAATTGTGAAGCCGGTAGACTTCGGACCAATTATTGCACACTGAAATCACTATGGATGTTCAAAAATAAAATCCAATGTATATACTATACATATCATACTGAACAATAATCGAACTCTTGAATAGGATGCCAGTCTTGGAAATTCCTGCATCGTTCTGGACTTCTAAAGTCAATGTTTTTTAGCCTATTCCAAAATCTGTGAGGATTTCAATGTAGACATGACACCAAGCATTGTATTTCAGCTATAGATAATGGTCTCATGCAAAATACAGTGACAGCAGTTGTCGTCCGTCACAATTTCAAGATCCGTGACTGGTTAAACGTGTTATATTTCTTCTAATTCACATCAAATGCATGTGTTCAAGAAATTATTTATAAATGCGACTTTAAGCATGAAAGAATGCCTTCATGCATTCATATGATGCATTCTCAGGAGTAAAATGACAAAAAGGAATATAGCTGTAATGAGCAACCAAGCAGTCAAACTAGCATGTTACCTTTGAGCAAGCCGCATGCTGGAGGCAATCCTCACTACTATTACGGCGATTGCAGACTGAATCAATATTCATCAGCTCACCACTTTCATGTAAGATTTAGCGCCAATTGTCTATGCGTTCAGTGGTTTATCCTCTGATTCAACCACCTATATCATCTAGAGGCACGAGGACCGCAATTGCACATTCCTTTCTCATGGCTTCAATGGAATTTGGGAAATTTCCATTGGTTTTACCCTCAGAAAAATCATGATCTGAAAATCAAACTTGGCCTGTCCATGAATTTTGGATCTGAGAATTCTCAAATCAACCAAAAGGCGGTAGGTCCTCAAGAAAGTATGGCCTCACTAAGAACAATGAGTTTCTTGCCCAACATCCATGAGTTAAGAGCCAACAATACCAGGGGCAGAACAACAAATTTCATTTGCCTATGCAAGCAGAATAAGACCTCCGATATTGCATCTATTTCTGGGTGTAAGCTGTCACCATGCAGAAATGCATGACGTTCATTCCCGATTTGAATCCACGAACATCCTGCCTTAATCACTCCAAATTCCTTCACTAGTGCTCTTACTATAGAAGTTCTCTGCCACTTGCCTGGGGCTGCATACACGCTTGAAAGAGATATGTAATTCCCTGAGTGTGTAGGTTCTGACTCCAGCAGGCAGCTCGATAGATATTGCCCCAGTTCTACCTCTTGATTATCTTTGCATGCAGCAAGTAAAGATTCTAACATATGAGAGTCATCATTAACCGGCATAGCTGAAACAACCCTTAGTGCTTCTTTGAAATTACCACAGCGTGCAAGTAGGGCTACCAAACACCCGTAGTCCTCCTTATTTAGTTTCAAGTGACATTTACAAACCATTTCTGTGAAAACCTTTAAACCTACATCGATAAGACCTGCATGACTGCAAGCTGATAAGAGCCCCGAAAAGGTTGTAGTATCTGGCTCTATGCCCTGGTCATGCATAAGTTCATAAAGTTCAAGTGCTTCTTTAGCTTGACCATGCAAGGACAGTCCGCATATCATTGCATTGTACAGATGGAGTTCCTTGTTTGATACAATTTCAAAAACATTGTATGCAATCTTTATGCTCCCACATTTGGCGTACATGTCAATGAGAGATGTTGCTACTGGGAAAGATGAAAGGAGCCCTCGTCTCATGATATGCCCATGAACAGCCCTTCCATATCTTAAAGACGGTGTATATGAACAAGCCAAGAGGACTCCAACAATGCTTATATCATTGGGTTGAAGGCCTGTAGATTGCATTTGCACAAAGAATTGAATTGCTTCGTATCCACGTCCATTTTGAACTAAACCAAATATAAAAGTCATCCATGTCATGAAATTGGGATTTAGCCCACTTAGTTGCATCTCGGAGAGCATACCTTGGGCTTCATTAACCTGCCCATTTCGTAGAAAGCCCAGAATTACCGAATTCCATGAAATCGCACTTGGAGGAACACCTTGTAGCTGCATCTGATAGAAAAGTTTCAAAGCTTCACCACTTAGGCCATATTGTGCATAAGCTGAAATTAGTGTGTTCCACAAAACCAAGTCCCTCGAGGTTGCAAAATCAAAGACTTTCTGTGCATATTCCAGCTTCCCACAACTTGCATACAAATCGATGGTGCTACTTGCCACTGCTAAATCGGATTCAAGATTGTTTCTAATGCAATATGCATGGCTGATTCTGCCAAGTCCAATCATACCCCGAACCATGGAAGCTGATAAAATGGACGCTAGAGTCACGGAATCAAACGTCAAATTAGCCCTTCTCATCTGATTGCAGGCAAACAGTGCCTTTTCAATCTGCCCATCTGACACATAACCCGAAATCAGCAAATTCCAAGTTACCACATCTCTGTCCACCATGAGATCGAATATCATCTCAGCATCTTCAACCAACCCAACCTTGCAGTAGAAGTTAATAATCGAAGTACCTAAAATGTTATCAAGTTCCAAGCCATGCAATACAGCAACACCATGACCTTGCCTACCTTCATCAAGACCCTCCAAATTTGCAGATGCAGAAAGAAACCCAGCTATGCTAACTCTGGTCGGCTCAACGCCATCAATTATCATATCATAAAACATCTCTAAAGCTTCCTCATCAAGCCCGTTCTGTACACAGCCCACCAGCATAGAATTCCAGGTGACGACATTTCTCTCAGGCATTTCCTCAAACACTTTCTTCGCATTGTTCAAAAGACCACATTTCCCGTAGAAATCTACCAAACTGCTCAAAACAAAGACACATAACCCAAACCCCAGCTTTAAAACATATCCATGAATCCCTCTCCCAAATCCAGTCCACCGAAGAGCAGAACAAGCCTTTAACGCATTCGGGACGACGAAATTATCAGGAAAGTCCCCAATTTCGATCATTTCACAGAACCCCACCAAAGCTTTCTCGCTGAGGCCATGCCTGGAGTGCAAACCAATCATGGCAGCCCATGAGAACACATTGGGTCTGCTCTGCCGGAGGAACAAGTCCTCGGCCATCGCCAAGCAATCGCATTTCGCGTAGAAGATCAATATCTTTGTCCCGATGTACTCGCTTCCGTAGAAAAAGGCGCCGTTCTTGATGATTCTAGAATGTATTTGGCGGCCCTCGGCGAGGGCCCGCTCGTAGATGCAGCCCTGTAGGAGCTCCCCGTATATCTCGGGGCCGATGGCGATGGAATTGGACTCCATTTTGTTAAGCAGAGAGAATGCATCATGAAGTTGGCCTTGTTTGCAGAGAGAGGAGATTTGTTGAAGGTATGATTTGGATGAATTTTGAGGAATTTTGAGGTTCTTAAGGGATTTGGACAATTGGGTCGCGGAAATTTGGGTGTATTTTGGGGATTTGGTGGGAATTTTTGGGGAGGGGAGAGGTTTTGTTGAGGTCGCGAGACAGAGAGAAGCCATCCAAGAAGACGGAAGGGATAGGGTAGTTATGTTAGTTAATGGCTGATATTATATAGTTCTCATTTATTTTTATTTTTATTTTTTTGATACATACGAAATAAGGTTACAACAAATCAGAACCTAAACACTATTGCAGCAGCTGACAATGGAGTTCCAATCCACAGCATTCACGTGGGAATTTCAGAAACACCACCAACCCAATGTACACAGTAACGAGAATGAATTTTATGCGTCTATTAATACAAAAGCTACATACAACATTACAACACCTTTCAAGGCTTTCCCTGCCTGTTCTCTAAACAAAACGGCCTGAGGCCGGGGGAAAGAAGATGACACAAACATGATCATAGATGCACTTCTTTCATACAGGATAGTCAAATTATATGTCAAACATCGGCAGCAAATACAAAAGACACCGAACTACGCCCGATGCTGATCCGGCTGCTGGCCTCTCTACCTTCTTTGGAAGTTTAACGTCTTGATAGCAAAGGCAAAGACCACCGCAAACAACAGAGTGAATCCGACCATCGCAAGAGCCGCCCATCCCAAGAAGTCGTGCCTGAAACCAAAGTGTTCCCTAACGTAGTCCTTCACACTTCGATTATATTCATCATCAGTGAGGATTTGCGTGTAATCTCCGAACTGTGATGCCACCAATCCATACAACGTCCAGGCTACCGGGCAAGCCCAAGAATACCATCTCCACCACACGGGAATCCTCTGAAATATCCAGATGCAGACTAATTTTAGCACACCATAAAGCGATAATATTGAATCAATGGAAGAATAAGAATAAGAAGCTTACAGGCCGAGGGATCAAATAGCCTGCAAAGACATTCCATACGAAGTAGAACGCAGAGGATACTATTGCGGCAATGTCACTGTTGGGTGTCATGGCGACTGCCATCATACCGTAGAATGTGAAGTACATGAAGGTGAAGTACATGAAGAACAGGTACCATAGGAATTTCGCTACAGTCCAGTCGAATGAGATGCAACTGTAAACGATGACTCCGTAAATGAGAGCTTGAAGGAAGATGTGCGGGATCTCAATCAAAACCTGCGGTCAGGATGGAGAGAATGACGTTATGAAATATGTACAAATATTGCATCCTCACATGAAATACGGTTTTTTGCTTTCGAAACTGTATTCTAACCTGTGCATATGCGTACGGTAGGGCAGAATACATTCCGGCGGCCTTCTCTCTGTAGAAAACGGTTCTTTCTACATCAACTATGGGCTGCACGGTCTGTCCATTCTGGATTCCAATGAAGAGAACTGCAGCATACATGGATCCGAGAGAGTTGAAGAGATCTTGCTGTGAGTCTCTGTAGAAATTACAATAACAAAAACAATGCATATCAGTCACTGGCAACAAAAAGCACATGCGGTGTCACAGAAACTAATGTCGCTCCTGCCAGATTGATAACTTACATTTTTTTCCCAAGTTTCCAGAATATAGTTCCAAAAATGAGAGCTATGATGGTGGTGAAGAAAATTCGTGTGGCAGTGTAAGACGGATTGCGCCAGTATGACTTGTGCTGTTTCCACAGGCAAGCAACACATTGCGTGAAGAAGGGTTGAGAGTATTGAGTCGGAAAGTAAAGATCTTTCGAACCAGGGGGAGGCGAGCTCAGTTCAGCTATCAAAGCCTTGTTTCTCCTGTAAATCATCAACAATCAACATGAGTTGGTTATATAGTCCTCTCTCTCTCTCTCTCTCTCTCTCTCTCTCTCTCTCTCTCTCTCTCTCTCCAAGGAATGTAATATGAAATTGTACCTGTAGAGATCGGAGTTTCTGTAAAACTCGGTAAAGTTGATACCCAGAATTTCTTCTTGTGCTAAGCTAGTCACCTCAAGCATCCATGTAGCTGGGTTATAGCCATCTTTGATCTTTCTAACCCCTTCGATATCCTAAACAAAATAAAACGTATAGATTATATCAGAAACTCTGTAATACATGGACAAAAGAAAGGAATTTACAAGACGTATTCCTTCACCCAGTCTGACCTCGAAGTACTTGATCAAATGGTTAGAGTTGCGCCCCAATGGACCAACATAAATTTCTTCTCCACCTCTTTTCATAAGGAACAGCTGCAGTTAAGGGGGGAAACATGAAATGTTAATCTCCGTAGTGCAAATGAGCACACAGAGTAAAATCTCTGCGAACTTCTGAAATCTTATGCTCTGGTATCTACTCACCTCGTCAAAGGCTTCGAAGATGTCAATGCTTGGTTGGTGAATCGTGCAAACAACAGTCCTTCCAGTATCCACAGTGTTCCTGACTGCCCTCATGACGATAGCAGCAGCCCTGGCATCCAGTCCAGAGGTCGGCTCATCCATAAATATAATCGAAGGGTTGGCAACAAGCTCGACTGCAATCGTCAGTCTTTTCCTTTGCTCAGTCGAGAGACCATTCACACCTGGTAACCCCACGAGTGATCCCCTCAGCGGGGCCAACTCTACCAAATCCATGACCTCTTCAACAAACGTCTGCGTTCAAGAAGTATCAACATATGTTAGCCAAAATCCAGAGAAGATGCATATGCATCAGAAACCTCAGTGTACTAGTACTGACCTCCCGTTGTTTGGAATCAACTTCACCCGGCAAACGAAGCCACGCAGAGTAGAGGAGAGACTCATAGACTGTGATGTGCGGTGAGTGAATGTCATTCTGCTCACAGTATCCAGATATGCGAGCAAACGTTTCTTGTTTCTTGGGGTAACCAGAGATGCTGATATCCCCATCTATATAACCTCCCGTCTTCCTTCCGGCCAAGACATCCATCAGAGTTGTCTTTCCGGCCCCACTGACACCCATCAGCGCAGTGAGGACACCTGGCCTGAAAGCTCCGCTCACACCCTTCAACAGCACCAAGCGGTCTTCTTGTACTCCTTGTTCTTTCATTTCCTGGAAGTAAAGTTCTCTTTTAGACCATTGGCCAGTTTTCCCCTCCAGATGTACAATAAAAATTCAGGTGCTGAAATTTTACCTGTGGCATGTCTACGGAGTATCTTATGTTGTCGAAAGTGATCGAAAGAGGGGTAAATGGGAGTACCATTCCTCTCTTCCTGTTTTCTCCTGCATCCCTCTGAATTTCATTAGATGGTCCTGGCCGAGCAGAATCTGTTCCTGCAGGCAGTAGTTCTACGCTTTCTCCAGTTCTATTGGCATGCTTTTCCCTCAATTCATCTTCAGTTATAACTGCCTGGCCTTCGTATGCTGCAAGTATCAAATCAAGAACTCTCAGTTTGTACTCAATTTGCATCAAAGAGTCCACTTGGGTTAAAAAAAAGAAATCTATCAACACTCACGATCTAGCCAGTCAAGGAAGACGACAAAGAGGATGTTGAAGAGGAAAATATATCCAATAAGCGCTCCCACACCAATCCAATACCAGTTTTTATCGACAAAGATACCACGGACTTTAAGAATTTGTACTCCCAATGTTTCACCTGTGGATGCATTGACAACCTGCGCATACAATTTTTCACCTGAGTAAACCAACTCAGGAAAGTGATGTCAAACATTGGCTGTTTGGTCCATGACTTACCTTGTGCCAGCTATGTCCGAGGAACTCATTCACTGAAACTGCATTCTGCGCATACATCAAAGGAGAGCACCAGTAACCCCAAATCCACCATTTTTTGATTCTTTCTGTAATCGAAAATAAATAACAAGTTAACATGACATGGGGAGTCAATGCTAATAGGAGAAACCGAGTACTTTATATGTTGGACCATTCTTTACCTCGAGTAATCAGAAATCCACCGAGAACTAACAGAACAAGCTGTGAAAAGGAGCCAAATGTGTCTGCAACAACCATCTCTCTTCCCACTGCAGCAAGTAGACGGAAAAGACCAGATGCCATCTGACTGACCAAAACTAGAAGAACATAGTGTTTGAAAAAACGTGCGATGTTTGGATCAAATCCGATGATATAGTAAGTTAGTGCGATCCAGACAGCACACTCAAAAAACGATATGGGGATTTTGAGAACCCAAGTAGGAAACGCATAGGCCCATGAAGGATAGAAGAGAAGGTCCCTCTGCTTGTAGAATATAGGGAGTTTCGCAATGCTCATTGCCATCTCTGCAAATCCATTAAACAAATGAGTGACGAGCCCCAGAAACATAGCACCCAAAAAGATGACTCCATCATCAACTTTTTCGCGGGGCATTTCTGTACGCAAGAAGACAGTCATTGCAATGATTCCAAGAACTATAAGCTGGTACAAAGTATGGAGCATAGGTCAGAATTCAGTAAAGACATGTTCGATGAAGGAAATGTACGGCAAGGGCTAAGGTTCTTCACTCACTTGAACAACTTTGAAGATGTAGACAAATGAGTTCCGCTTCATTAGCAGCCATTCCCTAGAAGTGCAGGCCTTGAGCAACTCCATTTTGCCAATTCCAAACTGTGTTGTAGTCAAAGCAGCAGGATGGTTCCTGCTCCGGTCGAAAGGTCTGCTAAGCTCCTCTCCTAGCTTGCGGCCAACATGGAAGGACTGAAAAGCCTCGGCAAACTCATTTACCGAAACATACATGTATGGCTCATCCCTTTTCGACCAGTACTGATGTTGATCCTTTCTTGATGTAACCTATTATACAAGAAGTCTGATTAGATTGGTTATGAACAACAATCGTAGGTAAAGAATGTAATACTGCGAATTGATTTGTTCCTAGTCAGTTTGTACCTTAATAACATATGAATTTGGCTTCTTATACATAATGGAATGCTAAGTTTCAATTTTTGTTATCAAATACAAGTGAAATCTGTTTTGAGACTTACTTCTTGCAAGAAGTCAGCAACACCTTTCCTCTCGGGGCATTTGAATCCCATTGACTCAAAGAACTCGAGGACATGCTCGCGAGGGCCCTGATACACAATCTGCCCATCTGAGAGAAGAATGATGTCATCAAAGAGATCATAAGTCTCAGGAGCTGGCTGTAGCAAAGCGATCACTGCAGTCCCTCCAAGGATATGAACCGATTGTCTCAGGGAATTGACAATCTGGTAGGTTGTGGAACTATCTAGACCAGTGGATATCTCATCCATGAAAAGCGCCTTAGCTGGTCCAACGAGCATCTCACCTGTAACGAAACAATCGAATCACAATGCAATCTCAATCTCAGATACGGAATTTGGTAGTTGAATGTTCTCTTGTGAGATATCTACCTGTTGTGACACGCTTCTTTTGACCTCCGGAGATACCTCTGATCATTGAATCTCCAACCATGGTATCAGCACAAATGTCTAGTCCTAAAATCTTCAGGATGTAATCGGTAACTACAGTCTCTTGCCCTTCCACTGAAATAGCCTGTAGGAGATCAAATTAGGATAAGAAATCGGATATCCATCAAAAATTACATAATATTTATCCTCATGGAATTGGGTAATTTTTTAAAAAAATACCTTTGTATTTTTTTGTTTTACCAAAATACTACCATAAACTTTGGAAATAACAGATAATTATCTTGAACGTCACTTTTTCAAAATATTACCTCTAAAATTGTTAGCAGAAAACTACCTTAACATTTCTAAAAATGCTCAAATTACTTCCACAGTTGTTTTTATAAGTCTCAAAAAAACTACCTTTATTTTTGAATAACATCTCAAGAAACTACCTCTATCTTATACCAATTTAGAGTATTTAGAGAAGCTAAGTTCGGTTTTATTTTGAGAAAACGGAGAAATGAAAAGTTTTTTTATTGAAAATTAGCTCATGAAATTTTGCATAATTTAATAAATCCAAGGATTGTAATGTATTCAAGAATTTATTAAATAATCATTTTTGGTAGAAAATTATGTTTTAGTGTAGCAACTTATGTTCACAAAAGGTCATCTTGTATGGGTATAACTTGTTTGAACTCTTAACTCAAAAGATATAACTTGGTATAAATCGTTAAAAAAGCAAGCTCAGGCTAAACCTAGTGATATGTACAAATACATTATCACCAAAATTTATTTCATGCTAAAAAACACACGAAATGCTATGTCATGATTCAATATTGCATGAAAAGCTGAAACAACTTATTCTGCATTAGTTAAAATTTTTAGAGCAAAGAGAAAGGGAGAAAATTTCTCCTTGATTTCATGAACACATGCCTTTGGCGTTGATTGTAGCGTGCTCAAGGTTTTTAATGTAAGACAACTTGAGTCAATTATTGATTAATTAATAACTTAAGCAAGACATGGCCATCCCAATTCTCTAATTAGCTTTCTTATGTGAACAAAAGAATCCTATATCAATAATTAAACAAATAACCCATAGGATCCAATCGAGGCTCTTATGATATTGAGAAGAACCAAAAATGGAGCTTTCCTTCTCTTACCTTCATGTAGACATCAATATCAGGATCTGGTTTAATGTTTGCTTCCTTCTCCCTTCTCGACAGCTCAGTCAACATGTCTATAAAATCATCGCGAAAATCAGATTAACTCGCAGTTGCGAAAAAATCGTGCAAAACTCTAGCAATCATCATCACGGTCTAAAGTGTTAGTTACCATATCGAGTGCCAACTCCTTGGCACCTCGCGGAGAAAGCCAGTGTTTCTCTCACTGTCATCTCACCGACGTGAACGTCATGCTGGCCGATGTAAGCAGACGTCCTCTGAGGCACAAACTCATTCATGTCATGCCCATTGTAAGTCACTCTTCCTTCAACCTGATACCAACATATCAGTCGAAAATTTATCAGTGCTCCCTTGTTGGATTAAATAAGATCAGCCTAAGATTAAAATTATTATCCACCTTTAGAGTAGAATCGAGCTTTCCAGCCAGAGCCAACAGCAGAGTCGTCTTCCCCGACCCAGGCGGCCCAAGAAGCAGCGTCATTCTGCAAGGTTTGATGATCCCACTAACATCATGAAGGATCGAGATTGGCCTCTTTCCACCATGCAAGATGTGGAGTGAACTCAGAAGCCCCTGGAAGCAAACCCCAAATTCAGATCCAACTCCATAAACACTAACCAAACAAATTTATCATCAAAAATCTTACAGTGAGTTTGTTAACGAAGAAGTTGGCAAAGGTCGGAATCCCTCGGTTGCCGACATAAGCCTCCGCATCGATGTTCAGATGCTCGAATCTGACCTCAATCGTCGGATTATCAATCCCCACACTAGAATCAAGAGCAGCGACCAAATCGCAAGTCAGAGACGACAGAGATAATATCAAGAAATCAACGGATGAATATTAAAAAACAGTTATAGATTAATTTACCGCTCCATGCGGTTCCTGAGCTTGAGCAGGAACCGTTCGTTGTCTTCTTCGGCGGTCCTGACCAGCCTTTCGAGCAGATTCTTTCTCTCCTCAAAGCCGAGGTTGTTGATGTCGATCTCGAGCGCCTGGCCCGCGGCTCCGGTGAGGATCCCCTTCCGTAGCCGGTCGTAGGTCGGGAGCTTCTCGAGGGCGGCCCATTTCAGCGCCTCCTCGTCGTCCTCCTCCCTGCCGGAGCGGCCGAAGACGTTGCTGGCCGACGATGCCGCCCGCCAAGACGACACGTTCCGGTGCATGCTGCCGGCCCTGATGCTCCCCACCCTCATGCTCTCCTTCATGCTCCCCATCCTCATGCTCCCCCTCAAGCTCGCCATTCTTGTGTTCGGATCCATTTTGAATCTCACACCTTAAACACAAATTTCACTTCGAGATCATAAATCTCTGATCTCTGATCTCTGATCTCTCCGCTTCTTCGTTTGATTTCTCTGAATCTGTTGTTGCCAATTGATTTAGTTTGGGAGGAAGGGGGCGAAGACTTTTCGGAGATATTTTTACTGATTACTTATTTCCAGCAGATGAGGATGAGATTTATATGAGTTATGCGGCTGAGAATCTGTCTCAGTCTCCCCCTTCACGCGGGAAGTTTCCCACTTGGGTGTGGGTGTAATTTTGGGTGTGGCAAGCCAACTTTGACCGTTTTTTGTTTGAAAAGTCGATGACCGTTGGGAACTTAATGGTGTGAGTTTAGAAAGCTATAGAAAAGTCAAAGTAAGGCGTCGCTGATTCTTTCCGCACCCAACAGTCGACAATCGTTGGTTGGAACTCAATGGTCAGTTTTTCAATTTTTTTTTTTGGCGGATTTATTATAGTTTGGCGGTCTATTGTATCATTAATTGTATTTTGATCTCACCAATCCTTTACGGATAATTCTACACGCGCACCCAATTGTTTTGCACACACCTCTTTTTTTTTCACATCAAAAAGCTGGTTAAAAACGCGGCACAATTCATATCCGCAATCGATTTTTTATGGCCCCACCCGGTATCTAACTTTTCTTAAAGAGTGTTGTTATTTGCATCACAGAAAGTTCTGAATACACCACATTACTTGATTCATCACACATATATTTTTAACATCAGATGTTCGGATTTAGAGATCCGAACGGAAGAATAAAGTACTAGAGCCGTTCGGACCTCCAAGTCCGAACATCTGATATTAAAAATATAGGTGTGGTGAATCAAGTAGTGTGGTGTATTCATAAATCTCTGTGATACGTATAACAACACTCTTCCTTAAAAGACTGTTTTTTTTTTTACTTTATTAATGCCCTGTTATTCACACATGACCAACCCATTATTTTTCAGATATAATTTATTGAAATTGTTTTTTTATTGGAGGTGTTTTTTCGTGATGGCGGTGTTGGCCGAGTCTTACGGGCACAGTAACCATTCCATTATTAGTCAAAAGGATATATTTTAGTCATTTATATGTTGTTGTTGTTGTCATGATATATTATTACTTGATGATTAAGATATGGTCACGGGAGTTCGGGTACGGGTTCGATGGCTTTTAACCCATTCGCTTTCTCCTTACCCGTGGACGGAGTCAAACGATTTTGGCAAAAAGGAAAAAAGAAATGTAAGCGGGTTAGCGGGAACATCGATGTGGGACCCGTTCTACTGCTGGATCCAACATGTTTGCGTGTGTGCGACGGCGGCGGGTAAAAACATTTCTCTCCGTTTCTACGTGGGAACGACCGTACACTTGTTTTATGCGTGGGCGAAGTCTTGGTCTTTAAGGGCCGAAGCCTCCCAGAAACAGGCAGACTTTGGGTTGATTAGCATTAAGCATTGATTATCATCAATGATGGTGTGCTTGTATCATTATTCCTTGTGTGAATCTTGTGAATCAGACGTCTGTTTCTTGTGAAATAGAAACCGACTCAGCTGAAACCAAACGTCTGTTTCTTGTGAATCAGACGTAAAAACTGACTCAGTAGAAACCAGACGTCTGATTCTTAAGACGTCTGATGCCACGTCAGTGGATGAATGCGGGACTGAACAGAAGCTTAAAATTTTAAGCCACTGCTCAGTCCTCTCTCTCCTCTTTTTTTTGCAAACACCTTCTCCACCTAAGATTAAGCCCCTAGTTCAGCCGCCTATGGGAGTGCTCAAATGTGTCCAGACGACCATTTGAAAATTGAATGACTCCATGATTGTGTGTATATACACAATAAATTATTTAAGCCTCTAGAGATTTGAAGAAAGGTGTAGAAATCCCCGTTGGATTAAGATTAAGAGAATGATGCAATCAATAAAAATTATTTGATGGACACTTTTTAAAGCATGATTAAAAATACGGTTCCTGACTAGCAAATTGGAAACCGATGGCACAAATAGTTTGATTTAATTAATTGAAAAGAATAGTCTTTGACAACTTCGTTCAAAAGCTTATGTTAACTAAATTCCATCCTGAGAGAATTGCGTGATTTGATTTGTGCTATTATTACAACGAAACCTTTTGTATTGCATAAAGTTATAACATGAGAACAAGGAGCATCAAATATAACATATGAACTAAGATTTCTAATGCGGGCTCGGAAAATAATGCATGCTTCAATTTTTCGGATGGTTGGAACCATTCATTTTCATCTTCATAATTTAAAACCCCCAAATCATTAAATATTGGTTGAAACTAGCTGGTTTTGTTCGTTCTTCCATCCATCGCAAAAAGCTTTGCTCTTACGGACCTGATAAATTTGCGACGGGTGAATAAACAATCAGAGCCCACTTGGTTTACCCAATATTTGATGTTATTGTGTTTTATAGTATGAGGATGAAAATTAAACGATTTCAATCGTCCGAAAAGATACGTGAAGATGAGGTTTTGGAGGTCGTACTTCGCCTTATATGAGGTGTGATACCCATTTATCCTATTAAAAAAGCACATGTTCAGGCGTAGGTTTGCCTCCATGGCAATACCAACATGGATCTTGATAAAAGAGGTGAATTGCTATCTGCACCCCTAGAAGTAGGGGTGCATATTGTATTTAGGATCAAAATTAACTTTAAATAAGAAGCAGTTGATTGAGGGGGGAGAGAGAGAAAGCACAGAAGGTCTCCAAATTTGAATTAAAAAATTCAATGCACCCCTATTCATAGGAGTGCAGACAACAGTGACCTAAAAGAGTATAATTAGTAAGAGATGTGACTTGCAATAGAAAGGTCATAAATGCAAATCAAACCCTAGCCCAGCGATGTGAAAAAGAACTTAATTTCATGACCTTGCTTAAAAAGAACTTAATTTCATGACCTTGCTTAATTTCATGACCGTGCTTAAATATAAGTTTAGATTAAGGGTGGATTGTAGAAATGCCCAATATGATGTGCCATTTTTAATTGCAACTTGGTCTACTCCCAGCTGGATTCTATTAATTGAGTCGGGGCACCGGCTTTACACGTTAACCGCGCCGTTTGAAATAGCATTTTGCCATCGGGTGCAGTGGTGGGCATCGGATAAACCTGAATTTTTTCGTCAATCCGAATCCGAATCCGAATCCGAATCCGATTAATTCGGATGGAAAAAAAATATTCCGCTTTCCGATTTGGACTTAACGGACCCAGAGTATTTAATTCCGATTTTCAAATCGGGAGAGGATACCCGACCCGAAGCCCAGTTCCGACATAAAACAAGCAACCAGCTAGGGATGACAGTAATGGCCTGACCCGCCCGGCCCGACCTGGCCCGACCCAGTTTTGACCCGGCCCGACCTGGCCCGCAGCCGGGTCGGGGCAAGCTTGGGCTTTGTATGCGCCCCGGCCCGCCCCGCCCCGCCCGATAAACTATAGAGGTTTACTATTTTGATGCGGACCGTGCAGTCAGCAAATAACTCATAACTCATACTCTATTCCACGGTTCTCCAAATTGGGCCAATTTCCAATTCTAAATTACCAAATAAATCAAAATTCTCTCAATTCATAAATAAAATTTTTATTTGGGACTCATATGGATGGCACTAATGACTTGACCCGACCCGGCCCGGCCCGGCCCGTTTTGGTAAGAAAGAACCCGCCCCGCCCCGGCCCGCGACCCGCCCCGCCCCGGCCTGCAGATGAGTCAGGGCAAGCTTGGGTAGTTAAATACCCGTCCCGCCCCGCAATATTGTCATTCCTACAACCAGCAGCACACAACGCAATTCTGATTCCTATGCAGCACAAGGCTACGCGACAACAAGTTTTAGCATGTGGAATTCAAAAAGGTATTATAAACCACATCCTGGTAAGTTGTGTGGCCGAGGTAGGACTAATGAGAGAGGATGAAAGTTGGGCCTTGGATCAATAAGAACTAGAATAGTCCCACATCGGGCCGTTTGTGTATAATTTGGTTCTTTAAATAGGTTTCTTTGCAAGCGCTTAGCAAAACAATTTGTCCGCAGGCGCAACCGGGGACTATGTGTTGCACATACTGAGACTGTTGTGGACCGCATGGATGTGTCTTTCAGAATCGTGTCGGATTGTGACTTTGAAGTATAATTCCGATTCGATTATAAATCGGTTGCAAATTTTTGATCCGGATCCAATTCCGAATCCAATTTTTTCGAATAATCGGATTCGGGTAATCCAATTTTTTCGAATAATCGGATTCGGGTTCGGAAACTGCTTCGAGTTTTTTGCCCAGCCCTACTCGGGTGTTAGATATGTGAACCCACCGTTTCACTCCGCACAAACACCACTTATTTACAAGTTTGACATTGAAAATTTACATGTGTCATCGAATATTTCTCAATTTTTTCATCTTTACCGTCGTGCCTTCCCCTCGTCCCTTCCCCCCCCATGCTGCCCACCTCTCCTCCCCAGCCCACAGCCTCCTCCCCATCCCCTGTTGCACTCCCCTCCACCCCCCCAACCTCATCCGACCACCATAGCCACCAATTCCCATCGTCTAACCTCCCCGGCCCTACTCCCCCTCTTCGACTGCCTCCTCCTCAGTCCCCTCTCCATTCCATGTCCCCTCCTCCGACCGCCTTTTTACTGGGAAAACAGATCCTCTCATTGTGCTGAGATACCCAAACTCATAGGATGTCGCATATGCTCGTTTTGGATTTTTAGAATCCAGTAAAGAAGGACCTCAGTGGCCATATTTATGATCTCATCGGGCAAAGTAACATCCTCCTCTCCAGCTCGTATGATTGGGGCCTTTGCTTGGAGGGGCTTGATGAGCACATCATTTCCTTTATCGATGGCACGTTTTGGGCTATGAAGTTACTCTAGCTCTTTCCATCTTAACCCACAACCTATGAAATTTGGAGTCTGAAGGAGGATGATGATTTACTCGGGCGACTGCAAAGTTGATTGGATAAGATGATAATTACAGAAGCGAGAAGGAGCGCAAATTCTTCAGAAAGCTGAGGAAGGGTTTTCTTCAACACTCGTTCTCTATTTATACAAGATGGCACTTCCTTTTGAGGCAAGTTCAACCGTTTGATCTTGGACGTGTGTCACCGTTTCGAAGTGGCGTCCATCCGAATTTTGTGCTCTTTTGGTGTGCAAACACCAAGGCATGGAGTCTTGGTGACCAACATTAAATGCATCGTCTCACCTGTCATGCCAATCCAATCCATACGTGCCACATCACCTGAACTCAACTGCCACGTTGGTTGAGCTCGGAAGATGTGGGCAATTGATATAGCCATGTGCCGGCCTAGTGACCACTCAATTATTTATCTCGGGCCGACAAGCCGAGAAAGGCCCACGAATTCGGCCCAACGACCCATAGACATACATGTGAGGCCAACTAACTCTTCATTTAAGACAACAGTCAAGCTGGCCGTTGGGCTCCATCATCAATGCCGACCATTTAGCTCATCGTCAATGCTGCATTCAATGACTGACTGTTTAGATCGTCATCAATGTTGATGGCTCAAATACTGAAGCAATAAAGCCTCAGAAGGACTCGGACGTTACCCTTTAACATGTGCGGCCTAAAAGTAGCCTATCAGCCAATAAGGAAGAGACTTTTGGGCTCATTCCACATTCCGAGACATTCTCTGACAACCAAACTTTCATACTCTGATATCTGACTCCACCCAACTCTACATTTCCTCCAAAGCTCGTGGCGATAACTAGCGAACGACGTCCTAACAGGTCGAACACGGTTACTCGAGCATCCTTGAGCCATTTAGTGACTTAAGCATCGAAGGGGATTAAGTCAGACCACAGACCACAGATCTGATCCCCCTGATAAGCTTCATGTTTTGCAGATAGTCCAGATATAGTTCGGACCCAACTCCAATAGCTCGGATCGGAGCTAGTTCAGCACGTGGTCAGCTCGTCCAGTGCTCAGTCAGCTGCCACGTCCTCCCTCGTCAACAAATACAACCGAATCATCTTCCGACACCTTCCGTGGTCTCGAAGCACCCCTTGCCGGTGGCCCCCCCTGCACGGAGCATCGTCCACCAGGGCATTGCTTCATCAAATCAATTGTGCTAATGTCACGGACGCCACGTCAGCGACACGCCATCGCCTAGTTGGCTCCTATTTGGCATGTGATGTGGCATTATCTAGAATGTTCACATGGCATGATTGTAAATAATTGTATCTAGAATGTTCTTAGATATCCATGTTTATTCCTTAAAGGGGTTGAATAATGGAGAAGGATCTAGAAACTCATCATAGCCCCTGGATCTAGGAAGTCTCTTGAACCTTAATATCCATCCTTGGTTGTAAGGGAGCATCACATATAAATAGGGGCAAGGGGGGTCATTTGTAATCATCTAAGTGTTCAAGCAATACAAGCAATGCATTCTCCAAATTCTCTTGAGTTCTCTTGTGCTCTTAAGTTCTTTCTTGAGAGCGGGAGTTAGCCTGACTTAGCTATTCCAAAAGAGGGGCGAGTGAGCTAAGTGCCGAACGGGATTGGAAGAGTCAAGTAGCTAAACAATCCACCCGCGACACTAATCTTGGGTGTGCACTGGTATCGGCCGAACCCAGAAACGCCCGGGCCGAACCGGCCCCGTTCGCTCTCTTGCCGAGCCGAAAACAGTGCGACAACATTAAAATCTGGAGTTTGACCGGCAAAATAAAATCATATCAGGGTAAAATTAATTAGACTTGTGCCATGTGCTTCTCTAGAATGATGATACATGCCAAATTCCCCAAGCATGCCTGCTTCAAAAATCACTTGACCTGGGAAAACAAAGTGATGCAGATCAAGTCCACCCTCAACCCTCATTTCTGTTATATTTATACATAATTAATAGTGGAATGCATACGTTTCAATATCATGATGCAAGAATTTTAACACGACTACTAATTACATTTCTAGAACAAGCAGTCCTCGGTCATCCAATTTTGTCAAACAAGGAAAATGACCACAAAGTCAGCTTCACGCAGACCCACTACATGAAGAAACAACATAAAATAACATCATAAGCTATTATATATTTGTCAATGTTTTTTGAATTTTAGGGCTGACTAGGACAAGATAAAGAGTGGTTGAGATTTGATCTTGATAAATCAATGGTTGAGATTGGATTTTGAGAAAATTTTTGGGGTAAAATGCATTGGGAATATAAACTTTGAAATTAGAAGTGCCTTGGAAAAGAGTGTGAAAATTAAATTTGGGGGGAAAAGTTCATTGGGAAAGATTGTGGCGATTAAATTTGGGGGGAAAGTGTCTTGGAAACCTAAACTTTGAAATTAAAAGTGCATTGGAAAAGATTGTGGAGAATCATAATCCATTAAATTAAACAAAATAAAAAATTTAGCGTAAAACAATTTAGCAGAACAACAAATTAGTGTAAAAATACCCTGATGTTTGTTGTTCCGGCGCTCGCGCTAAATTTTTTAGCGCTAATTTGTTGTCCCACGCCGAAGGCGCTGGCGCCAAATTTGTTGTTCGACGTCGAATTTGTTGTTCCGCACCGAAGG
Organism: Scilla litardierei; assembly: GCA_030789695.1. Lineage (NCBI taxonomy): Eukaryota > Viridiplantae > Streptophyta > Magnoliopsida > Asparagales > Asparagaceae > Scilla > Scilla litardierei. Next base: position 220,826,141 of record CM061134.1, on the reverse strand, counting down.
CGCATGCACCGAATTTGTTGTTTCGCACCAAAGGTGCCCGTGCCGCTAATTTATTGTTCTGTTAAATTTTGGTTGTGGAAATAATTTTCGGGGAATAAAGATTTCCCGGGGGAAATAACAGCCGAATTTTTTTACAAAGATTTGTTGTTCTGCGCCGAAGGCGCGATGCCGAATTTGTTGTTCGATGCCGAATTTGTTGTTCCATGTCGAAGACGCCTGCGCCGAAGGTGTCGGTGCCGCTAAATATCTTTACGCTAATACATTGTTCTGTTAAATTTTGGCTGTGTAAATAATTTTTCGGAAAACAAAGATTTCGCCGGGGAAATGTTAAATGAACTGTGCCAGCGGGCACGGGTTATGACTAGTTAAGTTACAATTAAGTGTAAATTCCGCTAACATCCTCATAATTATTACATGTATGTCATTAAACACTATCGAATTATGAAATTAGTAAAGATACCCCTGACCCAATATTTTTTCCCTTTTTGTCCTTCACTGCTTCTTCTTTCTCAGTCTGCTGCTGATCCTTTCTCTTCTCACCTTCTCTTTCTTCTCTTGCTCTCATCGGTTACTTCTGTTTCGAGATGTTTTCTCCCCATGGGTTGGTAGTACGGAGGTCCGAAGGTCGTCGCTGTCGTAGAGGACGAGGATGACCCTCGGGGCCGATCGGACGAGGAGGCTCTGGGGCAAGAATGCACGGATCTGAGCGACAGCGCACTGAAGGGAAGCTTCGGCGTGGCGGCGGCCTCCGGGGTAGATCAGTCGAGCGGACTCTTGGTCGGAGACGCTCGAGGCCAATCGATTGGATGCCGAAGTGGAGCTTCGGCAGGACGACGTCTCATTCGATCTGCAAAACGAGGGAGCTCGTCGGGGGGGTCGGACATTGGTTCCGACCAAGTTCCATCTGATGCATACGTCAGATCTCGTCTGATAAATGCTCGGTGGAATCGGGCTTGGTTCATGGAGATACCAAGCACGATTTCTCGAGCCGAGCTGTGGATGAGAAATATAATGTGGAAGAAGGTCTGAGAAGATGGTATACCTGAGTGTCAACTATCCAAAATTCGGTCCGTTTGTCTTCCGTTTGCTGGGTCTCTTATATGTATCCCGTATGTCAACGCCTCCAAGGCGTTTTACCGTTCCTTTCTCCGTGCCTGCCCTCATTGATGATCCCTTGAATGTTCATCAAGGCGGGCTTAATGTTGACTTGACTGGTGATCAAGGCGGGCGCGATCCGAGGAGGGGGTCAACAGCCCTTCGGGCCGTGGTCTTGGGCCGAGACTTCCTGATCTGCTCGTGGGGCCCCTTGGCTTGAGCCTGGGACAGTCCTGGGCCGGGCAGTCGGCCTGCTTCTCTTCATTCCAATTGGGAGGTTGTATCAACTTCTTTTTTCACAATTGGGATTGTGATTTTAAAATATGAAGATCAAAATGAATAATAACACTTGTTGTGAATGGGTATTTACTGGGTTGGTGAGTTATTGGGCCAACCCAAGTGGTTGGGCCCATACCCACTTGTATTCTCCCCTTTGGCTATAAATATAAACTTGAGGGCTCTCCCCTCATCACTTGATTCATAACACGTTATCAGCACGAGCCTCTAAAATTTTTTGTTTTCCACAAATTTTTTTTTTCCGTTCGTTGCAAAGGCGAAGGCGAAGGCGAGACGGGAGATTGACGAGCGCGGTGCAAGGCTTCCTCCATCAAGGGTCGTCATCCGCGTAGGGCTTCGAGCAACCGTCGCTATATCCGGAGGACGGATATAGAGGTAAAAACTCTAAAAACAAGGTTTTTAAATCATACGTATGATTAAACCTCCCCTAGATATCACAAGATCGTCATGGGGATTCATCGTCGCCTTGAAAACGACGGATTTTTCATCCCAAAAACCCCAATTTTTGGGGTAAAACCCCAATTTTTAGGGTAAAAACACAATTTTTTTTGGAAAAACAAACCCTAAAACTACCCCCAATCCCCCCGGCCACGTTCCCCCCCATGGGGGGGCCTACCCCCTGCCGCCGCCGCCCACCCCCTGCAGGGGGGCGGCGCGGCCCCTGCCGCCGCCCTCCCCTGCAGGGGGGGCTGCCGCCGCCCTCCCCTGCAGGGGGGGCTGCCGCCGCCGCCGCCCCTACAGGGGGGGCGGCGGCGCCCCCCCCCCCCCCCCCCCCCCCGCCGCCGTCCCCCCCCCCCCCCCCCCCCCCGCAGAGGGGGGCGGCGGCCCCCTGGCCGCTTCCCCCTCTGCGGGGGGCGGCCCCCAGGCCGCTCCCCCCCCTGCGGGGGGGCAGCGGCCCCCGCCGCTCCCCCCCCGCAGCGGGGGGCGGCGGCACCCCCCGCCGTCCCCCCCCCCCCCGCAGAGGGGGGCGGCGGCCCCCAGGCCGCTTCCCCCTCTGCGGGGGGGGCGGCCCCCAGGCCGCGCCCCCCCCCCCTCTGCGGGGGGGCAGCGGCCCCCGCCGCTCCCCCCCGCAGCGGGGGGCGGCGGCCCCCTGGCCGCGCCCCCCCCCCCCCCCCCCTCTGCGGGGCGGCGGCGGCGGCGGCGGGCCCCCCCCCGCCGTAACCCTAACGCACAAAAAAAAACAGTGCTGTGGGCCTGAAGCCCACAGCAGATCTGTGGGCTTCAAGCCCACAGAACTCTGTCACAAAAAAAAAACAACAGATCTGTGGGCCTGAAGCCCACAGCAGATCTGTGGGCTTCAGGCCCACAGATTTTCATCAAAAAAAAAAACCAATTGGGGGGAGGCAATAGGGCTATGAATGTGCCTCAAAAAGCAACCTATTAGCCTAAAAATTGTTTTAAAATGGGGATTCAAGGGCAAAATATTCGTGAAAAATCACGGTAAATTACGGGACGAATATCGGGCAGACAAGGGCGTTTTGGGGATTTTTTTTGGGGACCTTTTGGGATGACGAGGGAGACTTTTCCCTCTGACAAAGAAAATGTTAATTTTGGGCTCTTAATCAATTTGACTGATTAAACCCATTTACTTTACAACCTATGCATCGTAATCCCTTTTACATGCTTTACATCTCTGGCAAAATTATGTGGATATTATTTGCGTGGTTGTACATTTTATTTAAAAACTTAATAATTAGGAAGATCCTGCGACCGCTCTGCCGTTAGTTACCTAACCTAACGGTGTATGACGTTGCCCAGTGGTCCAATAATTATTAAGTGGTTAAATATTGCTTTATCCTCATATGAATAAACTGCCTGTGATGTCTGTGGATGAAAATGATGATGAGCACAATATTCTTGCATGAATTGCTAAAATGTGGTTTTTGGATCGGCCGTTTAGTCCCACAGTTTATTTCCCGCACTTTTTCTTTTATTTTTGAGAGAAATTGTAGTGAGGAATTTATGTAAATGTCAAAGAAAGAAGACCTACTTCCATGGAGTCGGAAGCAACGCTTGAAGACGAAGATATTAAAATGGGACCCACGGGGTTTCCAAAGTTGTATTTTCATTTTAATTCAAGCTGCAAATTTGTATAATTTGGACTGTGGACTTTTTGGACTCTTTCTTGTGGGACTGGCCGATCCACACATTTAGCTTTTCATTAAATATTGCTTCCGCATGAAAATGTTTTTCTGGTTGATTATTAATTCATGCATGTTTGTGCTCTGCTAGATAAATGGCTAAAATTGCAAGCGTTGACTTTGAAGTGCTGGATGCATCAGGCAGAAACTATCTAAGCTGGCAGCTAGATGTTAAGTTTCACCTGCGGGCCAAGTCCCTCATCACTGCTGTGACTGAAAAAGAAAATGTTAGCGATATAGAGAAGGCGCAAGCCATCATCTATATTCGCCGCCATGTGGACAAGACCTTAAAGGCTGAGTACCTTACGGTCGAAGATCCACTTGAGCTATGGACCGCCCTTGAGGACAGGTATAAACATCAGAGAGATGTCATACTCCCAAGGGCGAGATATGAGTGGGAGAACCTGAGACTGCAGGACTTTAAGTCCATTGCTGAGTACAACTCAGCACTTTTTAGCATCACCTCACGCCTGAAGTTGTGTGGTGAAAAAGTCTCAGAAGATCGCATGCTGGAAAAGACGTATACGTCTTTCCATGAAAAGGATGCGATACTTATGCAGCAATACCGTGAACGTAAGTTCACCAAGTATTCAGAGCTGCTGTCATGTCTCCTCATGGCCGAGCAAAACAGAGAGCTTCTTCTCGCCACTCACAATATGCGCCCTCCCGGCACTGTCCCCCTACCAGAAGCTCACCATACCTCTTCCTTCAAAAAGAAGAGGGACAATAAAAGAAAAGAAAGACCACAGAAAGGGGGGCAACAGAAAAGAGCCAAGGGCCCACCACAGCAGCGCAAGAATGAAGGGAAGCGCAAGTTCACCTGGCGCAGGAATGATAACAAGAAAAACAATGCACCCCCACCCACGAGGGACAGGGAAGACCAGTGCCACAGCTGTGGCATGACAGGCCACTGGTCTAGAGTGTGCAGGACCCCAGTGCATCTCCAGGAGCTTTATAAACAAAGCAAGAAAAAGAATGCTGAATCAAACCTGGTGGCTGCGAACAATGCAGTCAAATTTACAGCAAAAGACTTCGAGTCAGATAATCTGCTTGATTAGCCCGTTATCATTTATCTTAGCATTTCTATTGTATGAACATTTCTATTTCATGAGAGTTTTTATGTATCTTCAATTCTGCTGAATAAAATTTAGCTTTTCTGAATGCAAATGTTTACTCATTTTTTTAGATGGAATGCTCTCATGACTGCTTAGTAGACAGCGCGTCAACACATACGATCCTTCAACACAAATGCTATTTTCATAGCATTATCCCGTATAAGAGCCCTGTAAACACAATTTCAGGGCCATCGGACATAATTGAAGGTTCTGGGAATGCAACCTTGTTGCTCCCCAATGGAACAGAAATAAAAATAAAAGATGCACTTTACTCTCCGAATTCCAAGAGAAACTTACTAAGTTTCAAAGATATCCGTTTTAACGGATTCCACTTGGAAACCGCAAATGTCAAAGAAAACGAATTATTGTATGTAACGTCTCAAGAAACTGGAGTTAAAACCATCCTTGAACGTTTTGAGAGCCTCTCATCAGGCCTCTACCATACAAAAATTCGGAGAGAGGAAGCAAACCTGACGGAGCACCTGAAGTGCCCGACATCGGCCAAATTCTTACTTTGGCACGATAGACTTGGCCACCCCGGATCTGTGATGATGCACCGCATCCTAGCACAATCCCACGGGCATAACCTGAATAACCAGAAGATTCTTCAGAAGGGAGAATTCCCTTGTGTACCCTGCTTTAAGGGTAAATTAATAACAAGGCCATCACCACTTAAAGTGGATATCGAGTCTCCTAGCTTCCTTGAAAGAATACATGGAGACATATGTGGACCTATCCACCCCCCTAGCGGGCCTTTTCGGTACTTTATGGTACTGATTGATGCATCTTCGAAATACTCGTATGTGTGTCTACTTTCAACCCGCAACTTAGCTTTTCCAAAGCTTTTGGCACAGATAATAAAGTTGCGGGCGCATTTCCCAGACAACCAAATAAAGAAAATACGTCTGGATAATGCGGGGGAATTTACCTCTCAGTCATTCCAAGAATATTGCCAGGCAACGGGAATAGAAATTGAACATCCGGTGCCACATGTTCACACCCAAAATGGGTTAGCTGAGTCGCTAATCAAAAGACTCCAATGGATCGCACGACCATTGCTGATGAAATCCCAGTTGCCGGTGGATGCATGGGGACATGCAATTTTGCATGCTGCATCACTAATAAAAATAAGACCCTCAGGAGGTCAGAGTCTATCTCCAATGCAACTCGCATATGGAACGCCGCCGAACATCTCTCACTTGAGAATCTTCGGCTGCGCAGTTTATATCCCCATTGCACCACCACAGAGGACCAAGATGGGCCCTTAACGTCGCCTAGGTATCTACGTAGGGTTTGACTCACCCTCCATTATAAGATACCTAGAACCCCAAACGGGGGACGCCTTCAAGGCACGCCTTGAAGACTGCAATTTTGATGAGACGTATTTCCCCAAAATGGGCCTAGACATCGAAAAGTCTAGTGCAAAGCAAATGTTGACGTGGGACACAAAAAGCTTGACCCACTACGATCCGGTAACAAGACAATGTGATGATGAGATCCGGAAGATCTTACACATCCAGGACACAGTCCACAGATTACCGGACTCGTTCACTGACAACCAGAAGATTGTCAGATCACACATCCCTGCTGCGAATACTCCAGCTAGAATTGACATCCCGAAGGATGGATGCAATCCACCGGCAGCAGAAGTGGCTGCACCTCAACAGAAAAGAGGCAGACCACCAGGCTCCAAGGATAAAAATCCAAGAAAAAGAAAAATATCCGGAGACCTTGAGACGATACCCACACAGAGAAACGAGCTCGTGTCCATACCCTCTCCCCTCCCGGAATCCACTGCAGAGGAACTGCCGGGAGAAACAGAAATATCACTAAATTATGTACGTACAGGGGAGGTATTGGACAGAAAGAGTACAGTCGTCGACGATGACTTCGCGTTTCACATTGCCATTCACGTCGCCGGAAGCGATGATGATTATGAACCACACTCCGTTGCTGAATGCAAACGTAGAGATGATTGGCCAAAGTGGAATCAGGCAATAGAAGCCGAGCTGGACTCGCTTCAGAAACGAAAAGTCTTTGGGCAAATAGTCCAGACACCTACCGGTGTCAAACCTGTGGGATACAAATGGGTATTCGTCAGAAAAAGAAACGAAAATAATGAGATCGCACGCTACAAAGCTAGACTTGTAGCACAGGGATTTTCCCAAAGACCGGGCATAGACTATGACGAAACATACTCCCCGGTCATGGATGCGATCACGTTCAGATTCCTGATAAGCTTAACAGCAAAGGAAGGCCTAGATATGCAGCTAATGGATGTTGTGACTGCGTATCTATACGTCAATCTCGACAAGGAGATCTACATGAAACTTCCTGATGGCTTTTCAATGCCTGCTGAACTGAAAGATAGACCTCGGGACGTCTATTCTGTTAAGCTACAAAGATCATTGTATGGTCTCAAACAATCAGGAAGAATGTGGTATAATAGACTCAGTGAGTTCCTTGTTCAACAAGGATTCACGAACAATGAAGTCTGCCCTTGTATCTTCATAAGAACAAAGGGAAAAGGATTCGTGATAATAGCTGTCTACGTAGACGATCTGAATCTCATAGGATCTCCCGAAGAGATCACTGAGATATCTGTAAGCCTAACAAAAGAATTCGAAATGAAAGACCTAGGCAAAACCAAATTCTGCCTTGGCTTACAGATTGAACATCAGAAAGACGGAATCCTATTACACCAAACCACATATACGAAGAAAATGTTGCAAAGATTCCATATGGGCCATTGCCATCCACTAAGTACACCTATGGTAGTACGATCACTGGATGCACATAAAGACCCCTTCCGGCCGCTGGAAGAGGGGGAGGATATACTTGGTCCGGAAGTTCCCTATCTGAGTGCCATCGGAGCACTACTATATCTGGCAAACTGCACGCGTCCCGATATAGCGTTCGCAGTAAATTTGCTTGCCAGATACAGTGCAGCGCCTACGCAGCGCCACTGGACCGGGGTAAAGCACCTTCTGCGCTACCTCCAAGGGTCTACAGATTTGGGACTCTTCTACAAAAATGGAATGGAACATCCTCTACACTTGCAGGTTATGCTGATGCAGGGTACTTGTCTGATCCCCACAAAACAAAATCACAGACTGGGTACGTGTTTACCTACGGAGGGACAGCCATTTCCTGGAGATCCATCAAGCAAACCTTGACGGCAACATCATCCAATCACTCGGAGATCATTGCCATCCATGAAGCAAGCAGAGAATGCGTATGGCTACGCTCCGTCATCCACCACATCTTGTCTACGACCGGACTGAAGACGGGAGACCTCGAGCCCACTACCATGTTCGAGGACAATGCTGCTTGCATAGCTCAGCTACGAGGTGGCTTCATCAAAGGCGACAGAACGAAACACATTTCACCAAAGTTCTTCTGGACGCATGAGCTACAGAGAGATGGCAAGATCGACATCAGACAAGTGCAGTCATGTGACAATTTGGCAGATTTGTTCACCAAAGCCCTCCCTACTGCTACCTTTAGAAAACTTGTACATAGGATTGGAATGAGACGCCTAATAGATCTGAAAGCTTGAGAGCTTGTACAGATCAGGGGGAGTTTGGCAGAGTTTGCACTCTTTTTCCTTAACTATGGTTTTTCCCACTGGGTTTTCCATAGCCAAAGGTTTTAACGAGGCAAATCTCACCAACTCAGGATCCTGAAGTATCCACCCCATGTGAGACCCATACAGGCTCAGAATCCTGAAGTATTCATGAGCGGGGTCCACAACCATGGCTGGATAAGGGGGAGTGTTGTGAATGGGTATTTACTGGGTTGGTGAGTTATTGGGCCAACCCAATTGGTTGGGCCCATACCCACTTGTATTCTCCGCTTTGGCTATAAATATAAACTTGAGGGCTCTCCCCTCATCACTTGATTCATAACACGTTATCAGCACGAACCTCTAAAATTTTTTGTTTTCCACAAATTTTTTTTTTCCGTTCGTTGCAAAGGCGAAGGCGAAGGCGAGACGGGAGATTGACGAGCGCGGTGCAAGGCTTCCTCCATCAAGGGTCGTCATCCGCGTAGGGCTTCGAGCAACCGTCGCTATATCCGGAGGACGGATATAGAGGTACAAACTCTAAAAACAAGGTTTTTAAATCATACGTATGATTAAACATCCCCTAGATCCCTTGAATGTTCATCAAGGCGGGCTTAATGTTGACTTGACTGGTGATCAAGGCGGGTGCGATCCGAGGAGGGGGTCAACAGCCCTTCGGGCCGTGGTCTTGGGCCGAGACTTCCTGATCCGCTCGTGGGGCCCCTTGGCTTGAGCCTGGGACGGTCCTGGGCCGGGCAGTCGGCCTGCTTCTCTTCATTCCAATTGGGAGGTTGTATCAACTTCTTTTTTCACAATTGGGATTGTGATTTTAAAATATGAAGATCAAAATGAATAATAACACTCATTTAAAACAATAATGAATTGGTGTCTTTTCAACCAGGGCAGAATAGAAGTGTTCATTGGCTAGCCGAAACCTATACTTTTATCTTGTAATCATACTTTTCTTTCTTGTAAGAAACAAATTTTCGTTTTAAAATTTCGACCTTATTATAAAGGTTATTGGCACAGCCACTGGTTAAATGAAAAGGATAACTAAACGAGTCTTTAAGTTATTGCTCATTATTCTAAACATGAAGGAAACAGAGTTATAAAAGAAACCAACACTGCTTCATATCTAAAATCGTCAAATGGTTCAATCATTATCAACGTTTTCAAATATCCTCCTTTTAATAAACCTAAGCAGGTTATTACTCAGCAATTGGTCCCTTGCATTTTTGAAGTCGATTGTTTATAATTTCTTTTTCCTAAAAACGTTGATTCTTAGAATCAAATACATAGATAAATTAGCATATAGGAAGGATGACATATGCGCAGACTTTTCTTTTAAAAAATAAATGAACATCTTAGACATAAGATATGTGGGATTTCATCGCACACTTTTTTTTGATTCATCAGAAAACAGTAGAGAATGTTCTCCTTTTGAACGTTTAATTTCGGAATTCCCATTATACCGAGTAAAAAAAAAGATTGTCAAAAAATAAAAACAAAAAAAATGAAGAATTTTATAGAAAGGCAAATATGTTATGAATCAACTACTGAGGGGAGAGCCCTCAAGTCTATATTTATAGCCAAAGGGGAGAATACAAGTGGGTATGGGCCCAACCACTTGGGTCGGCCCAATAACTCATCAACCCAGTACATACACATTCACAACACTCCCCCTTATCCAGCCATGGTTGTGGACCCCGCTCATGAATACTTCAGGATTCTGAGCCTGTATGGGTCTCACATGGGGTGGATACTTCAGGATCCTGAGTTGGTGAGATTTGCCTCGTTAAAACCTTTGGCTATGGAAAACCCAGTGGGAAAAACCATAGTTAAGGAAAAAGAGTGCAAACGCTCTTTGACTCCCCCTGATTTGTACAAGTGACTCTGCTCATGAATACTTCTGGATTCTGAGCGTCACTGAGGGGTGGATACTTCAGGATCCAGAGTTGATGTGATTTGCCTCGTTAAAACATTTGGCTATGGAAAACCCAGTGGGAAAAACCATAGCTAAGGGAAAAGAGTACAAATTCTGTCAACTCCCCCTGATCTGTAAAAGCTCTTAGGCTTTCAGATCTCTTAGGCTTATCTCATCACTCCTATTTACAATATTCCGAAAATGTACACAGATTACAAATTTTGTCACCATCAAGCAGCTGCTGAATCCAGAAACTCTGGAGAGGTGTGCTAAGTTTCGTCGCCTCTGATGTGGTCTTCAGACTATATGGTCAGCTCCACGGAACCAGCCTCTATCCCAATCGTCACTGGGATGTGATGTACCACCAGGCGCCCTTAAATACACCATTGGTGTGATTCTGGAATGGTGAGGATCTCGGAATTATAGGATGATGTTGCCTTCATAAGTTGCTTTGCATATTTGCAGTAGATGGTCATCCCACTGTTGGTACCTGTTCTGTGATTTCACAGCATAGGGACTGGACCTGAAACCTGCATTTGCATAAACATTGGAGGATGCTACTACATTTTGTAAGTCCGAATATTTCGACCCTTGGAGTAAGCGCAGAAGGCTTAACTCAGGTCTAATGGCCCTTTTTAGGTGCCAACTATCTCTGGCTAATGAGTTTACTGCAATTGTTATACCGGGACACATGCAGTTAGCCAGGAGTGCATGATTGCACTAAGATAAGGGACTTTAGGACCAGTTATATCCTCCCCCTCTTCCAGCGATCGGAAGGGTTCTTTTTGTTCATCCAGTAAGTGTACCACCGTAGGTGTTCTTTGGATGACAATGGTCCTGTTAATATCTCCCACGCACTTCTGGGCGTTTGTAACAGGATTCTATGAGCCATGACTTTATATTTGCCTAGGTCTTTTTATTTCATGTTTTAAAAGTCAGGCTTATACATTTATTTCGGTTTTCTCTTCAGGAGATCCGATGAGATGTTAGTTGTCTACAACTAAGATCTCTAATCCTGTTCTTTGCATAGATGCAAAGACAACCTTCAGAAGGAATCATTGACTTGTCAAGTGATTCTCTTGGTTGTACATTTATTTATACTTATTATTTTTCTTGAATAGACGTCCCGAAGTCTATTCAGGCAATTTAAGGAGATGTGGAAATTATCTTTACAAGATATCCACGAAGGTATGCCGTCACAACATCCAATAACAGCATATCCAAAATTTTCCTTCGCCAAATCGTAAGGTATTCGCTTTTGATAACTTAGGGAGACTGATGCATCATTTATGAGACATGCTCATTTGAATTTGTTTCGATCCCTAGTTTCAGCGAAATTTTCCTTGGGCTATAGGTTGTACCGTATAGCATACGATTTTGTATTTATTTTTCTTATGTTAGCAATACTTTGTTTTATCCACAGGTTTGACACCTTTTGGTGTCTGGACTTCAGGTCCGAACATTTCACGTTTCATAAGTGAGTCCAGCTCATCTTTTATTGCCACATTCCATGTTTGGCCAATCTCTACGTTTGCCTTCTAGCAACGGAGTGTGGAACGATAATTTATAAACATCATCGCCATTGCGATGTATATGGCAATATGATACGTGAATACATTGTCGACAATTTTTGTTCTATCTGTCCAACACCTCCCCAGTACGTACAACATTTACTTAATTTCACTTTTTCCCGGCAATTCCTCTGCAGTGGATTCCGGGAAGGGTGATGGTGTGGACAGGAGCTCATTGTCCTGTGGTAGTATTGTCTTAAGGTCTCCAGGAGTTTCTGTCCTTGGAGCCTGGTGGTCTGCCTCTTTTCTGTTGAGGATCAGCCACTTCTGCTGCTGGTGGATTGCATCCATTCTCGGGGATGTCAATCCTAGCTGGAGTTTTTGCAGCAGGGATGTGTGATATGACAATCTTCTGGTTGTCAATAAATGATTCCGGTAATTGGTAGACAGTGTTCTGTATGTGGAGGATCTTCGGGATCTCTTCTACACATTGTATTGTTACCGGATCATGGTGGGTCAAACTTTTTGTATCCCACGTTATAATTTTCTTCGCACCAGATTTTCTAGTATCTGGGCATATATTTGGGAAACTTGTCTCATCGAAATCACAGTCTTCAAGATGTGCCTTAAATGCGTCCCCTGTTTGGGGTTCTAGGTATCTTATAAGTGAGGGTGAGTCAAACCCTGCATGGATACCTAGGCGACGTTGAGTACCGTTTTGGTCCTCTTTGGTGGTGCGATGGGGATTTAAGACTGCGCGACCGGAGATTCTCAGATGAGAGATGTTCGGTGGCATTCCATATGCAAATTGCATTGGAGACTCTGACCTCCAGAGGGTCTTATTTTCATTTACGATGCAGCATGCAGAGTTTGCATGTCCCCATGCATCCATAGGCAATCGGGATTTAATGGACGTTTAGTCCATTGGAGTCTACTTTTCAGTAACTCTGCCGACCCATTTTGGGTATGAACATGCGGCACTTGTATGTTCATTTTCAATTCCCGTTGATTTGCAGTACTCTTGAAAAGACTGGGTGGTATATTTCCCAACATTAACCAGACTTATTTACAATATTTTATTGTCTGGGAAATGTGCCCGCAACATTTTTATTCTTGTGCCAATAGCTTTTGGAAAAGCTAAGTTGCGGGTCTTGTAGTAGACATACGTACGAATATTCTGAGGATGCATTTATCAGTACAATGAAGTACCAAAATAGCCCACTAGGGGTGGTGGATTTTATCCACATCTGTCTCCTTGTATTCTTTTTGAGGAAGCGTGGAGATTATTTTTCAACTTATTGTGGAGATGGCCTTGCAATTAGTCTTCCCTTATAGTAAGGGATGCGAGGGAATTTTCCCTTCTGAAGAATCTTCTGGTTCTTCAAGTCATACCCATAGGATAAGATGCTGTGCATCACAAATCCAGGGTGGCCAAGTCCAACATGCCAGAGTGAAAACTCGGCTGATGTAGGGCACTTCAGGTGCTCCGTTTAATTCTGCTTCCTTTCTCCGAATCTTCGTATGGTAGAGGCCTATAAGGCTCTCAAAACGTTCAAGTGTGGATTTTACTCCTTTTTCTTGAGACGTTGCATACGGTAATTTTTCTTTTACATTTGCTGTTTCCAAATGGGATCCGTTGAAACGGATGTCCTTGAAACTTAGAAAGTTTCTTTTTGGAATTCGGAGGGATTAGTGCATCCATTATTTTTGTGTCGTTTGGGGGCAACTGTGTTGCATTCCCTGGATCTTCAATATAGCCCTGATATTGGGCTTTGTATTGATAGAAATCGTACGTGTTTATTGTCTACTAAGCATTTATGAGAGCAGTTTCAAAAGATGAAACGTATCGGCACATGCATATTTAGATAAACATTTTCATTTATTGTCTACTAAACATTTTCATTCAGAACAAATTTCATAAAAAAAATGCTCTCATAAATTATTCTCAAAACAAATTGCTAAGATAAAAATAAGGGCTAATCAAGCAAGTCATCATTTTCGAAGTTGTCAGCTGAAAACTTGACTGGAGCATCAGATGTCATCAGGTTTGTTTCAACTTTATTTTTCTTGTTCTTTTTATACAAATCCTGGAGATGATGCGGAGTTCGGCACACTCTGGACCAGTGGCTTTTCAAGCCACAATTGTGGCACTTGTCTTCCCATTCCCTCTTGGGTGGGGGTGAATTATTTTTGTCATTTCTGTGCCACGTGAACTTCCGCTTATTTCGCTGCTGCTGTACATGGCCCTTGGCATTTTTCTGTTGACCCCCCTTCTGTGGTCTTTCTTTTCTTTTTATTATCTCTCTTCTTTTTGAAGGAAGAGGAATAGTGAGCTTCTGGTGGGGGGCAGTGCCGGGGAGCGTAGATTGTGAGTGGAGAGGAGAAGCTCTCTGTTTTGCTCAGCCATGAGTAAACACGACAGCAGCTCGGAATACTTGGTGAACTTGCGTTCACGGTATTGCTGCATGAGTATCGCATCTTTTTTTTTTATGGAAGGACGTATACGTCTTTTCCAGCATGCGATTTTCTGAGACTTTTTCACCACACAACTTCAGGCGTGCGGTGATGCTAAAAAGTGCTGAGTTGTACTCAGCGACGGACTTTAAGTCCTGCAGTCTCAGGTTCTCCCACTCGTATCGTGCCCTTGGGAGTATAACATCTTTCTGATGTTTATACCTGTCCTCAAGGGCAGTCCATAGCTCAAGTGGATCTTCGACCGTAAGGTATTCAGCCTTTAAGGTCTTGTCCACATGGCGGCGAATATAGATGATGGCTTGCGCCATCTCTATATCGCTAACATTTTCTTTTTCATTCACAACAGCGATGAGGGTCTTTTGCCCGCAGGTGAAACTTTTACATCTAGCTGCCAGCTTAGATAGTTTCTACCTGATGCTTCCAGTACTTCGAAATTAACGCTTGCAATATTAGCCATTTATCTAGCAGAGCACAAACATGCATGAATTAATAATTAATCAGAGAAAACATTTTCATGCGGAGGCAATATTTAACGAAAAACTAAATGTGTGGATCGGCCAGTCCCACAAGAAAGAGTCCAAAAGTCCACAGTCCAAATTATACAAATTTGCAGCTTTAAAAATGAAAATACAACTTTGGAAACCCCGTGGGTCCCATATGATATCTCCATCTTCAAGCGTGGCCTCCGTCTTCATGGAAGTTGGTCTTCTTTCTTTGACATTTACATAAATTCCTCATTACAATTTCTCTCAAAAATAAAAGAAAAGTGCAGGAAATAAACTGTGGGCCTAAACGGCCGATCCAAAAACCACATTTAGCAATTCATGCAAAAATATTGTGCTCATCAACATTTTCATCAGACATTTTCATCACAGGCATCACAGGCATTTAATATTCGCAGAGATGGATAAATAATTTAAACACTTAATAATTATTGGACCACTGGGCAACGTCATACACCGTTAGGTTACTAACGGCAGAGCGGTCGCAGGATCTTCCTAATTATTAAGTTTTAAATACAATGCAAAGGTTGTAATCCGAATGAGGTTTAATCAATTAAATTGATTAAGAGCCCAAAATAAACATTTTCTTTGTCAGAGGGAAAAGTTTCCCTCATCATCCCAAAAGCCCCCCCAAGAATCCCCAAAAAGTCCTCGCCTGCCCGATATTTGTCCCGTAATATACCGTGATTTTTCACGAATATTTTGCACTTAAATCCCCCTTTTGAATTAATATTTAGGCTAATAAATTGCCTTTTGAGGCGAGTTTATAGCCCTTTGCCTCCCCCCAATTTTTTTTTTCTTTCAGATAAACCAGCCTGCGGGCCTGAAGCCCGCAGTCGACCTATGGGCTTCAGGCCCATATGTCTCTCTGTTTTTTTTTTTTTGGAAATCTGTGGGCCTGAAGCCCACAGATCTGCTGTGGGCTTCAGGCCCACAGATCTGGCTTTTTTTAATAAGAAAAATTGGCCTGTGGGCCTGAAGCCCACAGGCTGCCTGTGGGCTTCAGGCCCACAGGTTTTTATCTGTTTTTTTTTGTTGTTAGGGCTTGCTGGTTTGGGGGGGGCCGGCGAGGGGGGTGTTTTCCGGCGAGGGGGGGAGGGTTTCCGGCGACGGCTAGCCGTCGGAGAGATCAAAATTAGGGTTTTGTCCCTAAAAATTGAGTTTTTGCCCTAAAAATTGGGTTTTTACCCTAAAAATTGGGTTTTTGGGATGAAAAATCCGTCGTTTTCAAGGCGACAATGAATCCCCATGACGATCTTGTGAGATCTAGGGGAGGGGTAATCATACGTACGATTAAAAATTTTGTTTTTAGAGTTTTTACCTCTATATCCGTCCTCCGGATATAGCGACGGTTGCTCGAAGCCCTACGCGGATGACGACCCTTGATGGAGGAAGCCTTGCACCGCGCTCGTCAATCTCCCGTCTCGCCTTCGCCTTCGCCTTTGCAACGAACGGAAAAAAAATTTGTGGAAAACAAAAAAATTTTAGAGGCTCGTGCTGATAACGTGTTATGAATCAACTACTGAGGGGAGAGCCCTCAAGTCTATATTTATAGCCAAAGGGGAGAATACAAGTGGGTATGGGCCCAACCACTTGGGTCGGCCCAATAACTCATCAACCCAGTACATACACATTCATAACAAAATATAATTTATACGTTGGGGACAAACGGGAGCGTCTAAAAAGTTCTTACACAACTGAGGGACTGCTTTTTAATTTTCCAAAAAGAATAAACGGGGAAAGCTGGTGAAGCCTGGGCCGTCGGCTTTTTCCCCCGCCAGATTCTTGAAGACAATTATTCCTAGGGCTCAGTATACAAATGGCTCCCTTCGTCGTTCAGATTCCCTCAAAACTTTGATCCAGGTAACTTCTCTCTCAGCTGCTCGATCGTTCGATTTCCCAGAACTTGTAGGTTTTCCCAGAGATTTATACTGTCGAAATTTTTTTGAAGCAATTTATATAAAATTTCATCATGTATCATATTTTTATAATGCTGCACAGTTTCTGGTGCCTAAGGATCATTGTCTTCTAGAAGGAATAATTTAAGTTGCCATGCTAAATTAATCAACACAAGACTTAGAATCTAGAATAGTCCCCAACCCTTTTTCCCAGTTAAACTGTGCGTTGTATTGTCAATGACTGACCTTGAATAGTTGTTGGCGATGGGGTATTATATACATTTTGTTCATATCAGATAGATGGTAAGGGGTCACAATTTTTTGAGTATTCCTTTTTACAATAATCTGATATATAAAATAGGAATGTTTTTGATTGACTTTGCTGGTCAGGACAACCATGATGATATAAGAATGGCTTGTAGTTAATCTAGAACTAGTCATAACACGTGACCTATGGTCACGGGGCATTCAAAATATTCTCAAAGAATTTCAAACCATCCAAAATCTCCCACCTATCTAAAAAAATTTGTAGTCTCTTCAACATCCCATCCAAAAAATTTGCACAGACACCTTCAAAATATTCTCCACAACAAAATTTTAAAACCACATTCAAACTAAAATTTAGTTACCCCAGAGAGTTTAGTTCCCCCCAAAGCTTAGTTTACCCCAGATTTGTTCCACACAGTATTTAAAGTTTTAGTTTCCACCAGATTTGATTCCCTCAAAATTTTAAATTAAAATTTACTTGCCATCCAAATAATTTAGTACCATTCAAAAATTTTAGTTTTCACCAAAATTTAGTTCATCCAGAATTAGTTCCCTCTAAAATTATGTCCAATCCAGATTTAGTTTCTCCAAAAATTTTAGGGTTTTCTCTCTAAAATTTTCACGAATTCTGTAGGAATTTGGGGAAAGTGTGATTGTTACGACCTAAAGATCGTAGGAGCCCGACTCCCGCCCGGATCCGCTAACATACCCCATTAGCTCACCGTTTCACAAAAGGGCCGCCGCCCCGAAAACCCAGGGCATCATGGAGGTAGGCGCGCCTTGCAGCGCTCCCCGAACCGGCCGAGGCGGACAACCGCAGCCGGTCGAGGCGAACAAACGCAGCCGGCCGAGGCGAACAACCGCAGCCGGCCAAGGCGAACAACCGCAGCCGGCCAAGGCGAACAACCGCAGCCGTCCGACCCACCGGGGTAACGCGCTTGGGGACGCTATGGTAGCTAGGCCAGGCCTATTGACGGGCGCGGCCGGGCCAGACAACCCCCGACCGGAACGGCCGTCCGATTCCCGCGAGCCGCGGCGCCTAAAGTGAGCCAGACCTTTAGTTCGACGCTAACGACAAACAGCCTAGGATAAGGACACGACTGACACATACGTCATCCGACCGCCTGACAAAGCACCCCCAGGCGGCTGACCTGTCCGTCGGTTAGTGCTTTCGGCCCTGACATCCCGACAAAAGCACCCCTTGGCCGTTGCGCCGCCTGACAGAAGCAGGTCAGAAACTCCTGTTCCCGATATCCTTGTCCGAAGCTTCCGCTGACACCCGAGCCAGCTCAGCACGCCTAGTCATCACCCGTCAGGTATAAATACCCCCTCTCCTCTTACGGAGAGGGGGTTGGACAATTCTCTCTCATCTTCTATTATTCACACACGAGAGCAAAGGTCCTCCACATCTTTGTTCTCCCACCTATAGCTCGTCACGCGAGGCGGACACACCGTTAGTCCGGCCGGCGTGACTAGCCCCCCATTTAAGCCCTTTTACTGACTTAGGCATCGGAGGGGCTAAGGGTTGAACCCCAACCCCGCCCTTCTGACGAGTTGTTCGTGCTGCAGGAGAGCTCGCCCTTTGACCAAAGTCAGCGTCAGCCTCCCGCCGTCCAACCTTCCTCAGCTGCGTCCGACGAGATACGATCCCGTGAGCTCCACCGGCAACGGATCCTACCTCTCCATCCCACTAATCACTTGTAAAACAGCCTACCTAACCCCTCATTTCCATATAACCATCGTGCCCTTGGTTCCCCATAATACAAATTCATTGTACGCGAGTTCCACCTCGTAACAATTGGCGCCGTCTGTGGGAACGAATGGTCACACCCATGTTAGACTCCATGCCAATCCCGCGGAACCCTGACCACGGCAAAGATCCCGTGGATCAGGAACCGCTCTCTCTACAAATCACCCCGGCGTCCGACCCCCTTCTGGGGGTGGGCGCCGAAACTGAGCGCACTTCAGCCCACGCTGTCCTGAAAAGCTTCGAGGCCGTTACTCAGGCCAGGGGGGACTATCAGATGGCTGAGACGGAGCCTCCACCCGGCCCCTCAGAGCCCCAGAACGTGAGGCGGAACCTCCGCTTTCAGTTCGAAGAGGAGGGAGAAGACATGGGGCTCGCCGAGTAGATTGCGGCCCATCAAAGGCTCCTGGAAGAGGAGATGGAAGTCGCGCAGCGGTGGAGGCGCCTAGGGGAGGCGGCCGCCGCGCAAAGGCGTTTGGACGAGGCGGCCGAGACCGCCCGGAGGGCCTACCAGGAAGAAGAGGCCGCCCGCCGCCAACTCCGCTTCATCGTCGCGGAGCGCGAGAGGCTAAGGAGAGAAAACAGGAGCAACCAAGAAGTCCTGGAAGAGACGGCGACGGGCCGGCGGCTCGGGAACGGGCGGGACCCGTTGCTGAACAGGTCCCCGCTTGGAGGAGGCGGCCCGCATCACCAGCACCACCCCTCCGATACCCTGCACGAGGAAGCCGTTTGTCGACAACTACGCTTCCTCACCGCCGAGCGCGAGAGACTCCTTCGGGAGAATCAAGAACGGATGGAGGCCCGGGGAGAGCTGGCCGGGAGGCGCTGGCGCTGGGAGAACCGTAGCCCGCAACCCGTCGAGCCCTCGACCCGGGGAAGGAGCCCCGCCGGGCGACAGTCGGGCTACTCCCCGGGGACGGAGGACCGTCGACGGCCGAGACGCGACCGAAGCCAGACCCCCGAATGGCGGAGAGGGGATGCGCCGAGCCGCCCGACCTACCCGGAGGAAGCCACGCCACTTGCACGGTGGATCACGTCCGCCCCAAGGCCCATAAGGTTCAAACCCCCTCACTTGGCCACATACAACGGGAGAGGCGACCCCCTCACGCACGTGCAACAATATCGGGGGGCGATGGAGGCCCAGGACGTGGATGAGGCGTTCCTATGCCGACATTTCTCCCAGAGCCTGAGGGACACCGCATTGGACTGGTACTTTGGCTTGCCCGCGAGGTCCGTGGGGAGCTTTGGCGAATTATCCCATAAGTTCTGCCAAGAGTTCCGGGCCGGTCGGACGAAAAAGAAGCCCTTAGATTATCTCAGCACGATAGTCCAAGGGGAGGGAGAGACAACGGGTAGATACCTCCGCCGCTTTCAGGAGGAGAGACGGGCGGTGGTGACATGTGGCGATGAGGTGCTTATGCTGGCCTTCAAATCGGGGTTGCGGACTCGGAGCCTCCACAAATCCCTGCTCCGGGATCCGCCAACCGACTATGAGGCATTGGTTGCTATGGCGGAGAGACACGCGTTGGCCGAGGAGACTCTCGGCGCCAAGGCCTTATTCCCCTCGGCGAAACCCCCCCAAGGCGAACCCCGGTCACACCCACGGCCGAGGCAGGAAGAGGGACACCGTGGTCGCGACCAACTAGCCCGACCAAGGAGGGAACCGCTCGGGCCTCGCCCGCAAGATCGACCTGGCCCGGCGCGCGATTTCGCTCCGGCCCAAGGGCTCCCTCGAGTCGTCCCGAGACAAGAAGGCCCCCTACGGGCACATTACACGCAACTCAATGCCTCCTTGATTGAGGTGATGGCCGCGGCTACACGGGCCGGACTGCTGCCGGAGCCGCCTCGAGAAATGAAGTCGGACCCCGCCCGGAGAGATTTTAAGAAATACTGCCGATACCACCGGGACCACGGCCACGACACCGACAACTGCTTCACCCTCAAAAGGGAAATCGAGCGGCTGATCCAGGCGGGCCACCTGGGGGACTTCGTCGGAGGCCGGAGACCGGACCGGGAAGATGGGAACCACCGAAGGGCACGGAGGGCAGACCCTCCGGCAAACGACGAGCGGGAAGAGCTTCACCCCCCGAAACCCGTCATGCGCATAAACACGATATGCGGCGGGCCATCCTCAGGAGGGGCATCGTCGTCAAGCAAAAAGGCGTATGCGAGACAAGTAATGACAGCGGGTCTTGGAGGGGACCGGAGAGGAAGAAGGATGGCCTACCCTCCCATTACTTTCAGCGACGAGGATCTAGAGGGGATCGAGCAGCCCCACGACGACGCCATCGTCATCGAGGCACAGATTGGGACGGCCATCGTCAGCCGCCTCCTGATCGACACAGGGAGCTCTTGCGACATCCTGTTCATGTCCACAATCGAGAAGATGGGGTTAAGGCCGACGGACCTGAGACCCTGCACTGGACCCCTCGTCGGTTTCACCGGTCACTCGACCCCCATCATGGGAGTGATCACCTTGCCGATAACCCTCGGAGAAGAGCCACAGGTCGTCACTCGAATGACGCTGTTCGTTGTGGTCGACATTATGTCGGCGTACAATGGGATCATAGGACGACCTTACATGTCGGCCATTGGAGCGCTCCCCAGCCTCCTCCATCAGATGGTCAAGTTCCAGACCCCCCGAGGGGTGGGGATCGTACGGGGAAGCCAGAAGCTGTCTAGGAGCTGCTACGTAGGGTCGACCAAGCACAAAGGACCCGAGGTGAACCTGAAGATCGACTCCCCGAGGCGGAGTTATGACCCCCACCAGCTAGAGTTAGCTCCTGCCGATGCCGCTACCGAAGGAAACAGGATCAACCTCGCGCCCACCCCCCTGAGAAGGACGGGCTAATCACTCCAAGGGGCGCGATGCGCGGTCGTGGCATAGCCGAGAACTGTAAGTCCTGCACGAAACACCTTGTTCCCTTCTTTTTATCTTCGAATTTCGCCTTTTCTGCATGACAATTTCAGTTCCCCCCTCTCAAAGACTCCGGGGCAGGATCAGTCCTCGCCACCCAAACCGGAGAGGGGCACGGGCCGAGCTGCATACTCGCTCCCCCCAGGAAGACCTCCGGGGCAAGTTCATTGAGCTTGGCCACCCAAACCGGAGCGCCATATGCGGGGTAGGCGACGGCCCAATACCCGTCCGACTATAGAGGCTGCGGGGAGGCGACGGCCCAATACCCCCCTCTCAAAGACTCCGGGGCAGGATCAGTCCTCGCCACCCAAACCGGAGAGGGGCACGGGCCGAGCTGCATACTCGCTCCCCCCAGGAAGACCTCCGGGGCAAGTTCACTGAGCTTGGCCACCCAAACCGAAGCACCATATGCGGGGTAGGCGACGGCCCAATACCCGTCCGACTATAGAGGCTGCGGGGAGGCGACGGCCCAATACCCCCCCCCTCTCAAAGACTCCGGGGCAGGATCAGTCCTCGCCACCCAAACCGAAGAGGGGCACGGGCCGAGCTGCGTACTCGCTCCCCCAGGAAGACCTCCGGGGCAAGTTCATTGAGCTTGGCCACCCAAACCGGAGCGCCATATGCGGGGTAGGCGACGGCCCAATACCCGTCCGACTATAGAGGCTGCGGGGAGGCGACGGCCCAATACCCCCACTCTCAAAGACTCAGGGGCAGGATCAGTCCTCGCCACCCAAACCGGAGAGAGGCACGGGCCGAGCTGCGTACTCGCTCCCCCCAGGAAGACCTCCGGGGCAAGTTCATTGAGCTTGGCCACCCAAACCGGAGCGCCATATGCGGGGTAGGCGACGGCCCAATACCCGTCCGACTATAGAGGCTGCGGGGAGGCGACGGCCCAATACCCCCCTCTCAAAGACTCCGGGGCAAGATCAGTCCTCGCCACCCAAACCGGAGAGGGGCACGGGCCGAGCTGCGTACTCGCTCCCCCCAGGAAGACCTCCGGGGCAAGTTCATTGAGCTTGGCCACCCAAACCGGAGCGCCATATGCGGGGTAGGCGACGGCCCAATACCCGTCCGACTATAGAGGCTGCGGGGAGGCGACGGCCCAATACCCCTCTCTCAAAGACTCCGGGGCAGGATCAGTCCTCGCCACCCAAACCGGAGAGGGGCACGGGCCGAGCTGCGTACTCGCTCCCCCCCAGGAAGACCTCCGGGGCAAGTTCATTGAGCTTGGCCACCCAAACCGGAGCGCCATATGCGGGGTAGGCGACGGCCCAATACCCGTCCGACTATAGAGGCTGCGGGGAGGCGACGGCCCAATACCCCCCCTCTCAAAGACTCCGGGGCAGGATCAGTCCTCGCCACCCAAACCGGAGAGGGGCACGTGCCGAGCTGCGTACTCGCTCCCCCCAGGAAGACCTCCGGGGCAAGTTCATTGAGCTTGGCCACCCAAACCGGAGCGCCATATGCGGGGTAGGCGACGGCCCAATACCCGTCCGACTATAGAGGCTGCGGGGAGGCGACGGCCCAATACCCCCCTCTCAAAGACTCCGGGACAGGATTAGTCCTCGCCACCCAAACCGGAGAGGGGCACGGGCCGAGCTGCGTACTCGCTCCCCCCCAGGAAGACCTCCGGGGCAAGTTCATTGAGCTTGGCCACCCAAACCGGAGCGCCATATGCGGGGTAGGCGACGGCCCAATACCCGTCCGACTATAGAGGCTGCGGGGAGGCGACGGCCCAATACCCCCCCTCTCAAAGACTCCGGGGCAGGATTAGTCCTCGCCACCCAAACCAGAGAGGGGCACGGGCCGAGCTGCATACTCGCTGCCCCCCAGGAAGACCTCCGGGGCAAGTTCACTGAGCTTGGCCACCCAAACCGAAGCGCCATATGCGGGGTAGGCGACGGCCCAATACCCGTCCGACTATAGAGGCTGCGGGGAGGCGACGGCCCAATACCCGCCCTCTCAAAGACTCCGGGGCAGGACCAATCCTCGCCACCCAAACCGGAGCACCCCAGGCAGGGTTCCCGACGGACCAATACCCTCCCTCCCCCAAAAGGGCCTGTCACCCCTCCCCTCATACCTCGGGAAGCTACTCAAGGACCGCGAATCGAGGCAACCCCTACGTGGAGCCATCCCTGAGGAGTAACGCCTGACCCCCATAAAGCCGACGCCCGAATTGACGTGTCCAACCAAAAAGGACACTCGGGACAAACACCACTGACAAGTGTCATGCATGCCTAAGGGGTCACATCACCCGTCACCCATCGGGAACGCCCCCCCTAAGAACGAAATTCCAAGACGGCCCCGACTCTCAATAAAGAGTAAATAAGGACAGAAATTCACCATTATAAAACCCCCCCAACTTCCTTGAGGAGGGGAAGAAAGGCGAGGGGAAGGATGTGCAGAAAGACTAATCGTTTTGCCACCTTCTCTCCCTCAAAATACGCGGAAAATGCGAGCTTCGCCGACCTCCAAAATAACCGATCCCCCAACAGGATATTCCCCTTACACGACGGTTGCTCAGCCTGCTGCTCCCCTCCTTCCTTTGGACAACTTAAGGCAGGAGAACTGGGGCTCCACTGGCATACCAGGCCTCTCCACGGACGCCCTTCGTGCGCAGGCGCGGCTGGCAAACAACCCGATGGAGGGGACAGACCTGCCAAATCACCTCCCCGGACACCCCGGCAGCCGCCCGCGTCGCCCCAACCGAGGGGAACGTGTCCCCGAGCGCCGGCCCGCCCCAACTGGCTACTCCACTTACACCTGCGGCACCCCCTTCTACTCATCGGCCTTCCCCGGGCCGCTTAGGCCAGGAGGCCGCACATAGGGGCAACGGCCCGCGTCCCTTCGCGCCTACCACGCAGAGACTCCAGACGAGGCGAGCAACGGGGCCCCGTGGGATAGAACAACCACCAAGGACTCCCTCTCCCCCCAATTCTGGGATCGAAGGCCAAAGCCACTGCCTGGCTCCGATGCGACCATCCACCCCTACGCCGAGGAGGAACCCGCTAAATCCACTCCACGCCCCTTATCAGGGGCACAACACCAGAGAAAGGCGGATCAGCTGCGATGGAAACCTCAGCCTACCTAGAGCGACACACGATAACGCCTACGGGCCGATACAATGTTACGCCCACGGGCCGATTCAATGCTAAGCCTACGGGGCTTCCCTGTTTAATTAAACTATCAATAATAGCAGATGAAAAGACCGAAGACTAATCCCGTTTGACCACTAGTTATAGCTCGGGTACACCTAGACCCGACCAACCCTCGAAAAGGGGGGCCACCCGGCTATAAAATCTATCGGACGTGCTACGAGTAATAAAGGGAGCTACCACGATTTCCCCCACGCCAGGATCTAAATAGCCGCACCGAGGCGTAACTCTAAATGAAAATTTATGCACACACACAAGCAGAAAAATGCAGATACCAACGCCACGAAACGTCACTTTCTTTCGTTTTTATAAAAAAGAGAGAGAGAAAGGGGGGGGAGCCTATACAAAACTACTTGGCGCTTCCGCCGGTCACGGCGCCCTCTCCCTCGAGGGAACCTCCGACTGCCCCGTCGGCCTCCGGCTCGTCACCCTCCCCTCCGTCTCCACCCCCTCCTCGTCGTCACTGCATGCGGCGAGCCAGTCGAGGTCGATCTCTACCGGCGGGACCAGGCCCGCCAGCCTCTCCTTCATCCGAGCCAAGCAGGCCTCCCATCCCTCCTAGTGGCCCTTCCCCATGCCCTCGGACATCGACTTTGCGAGGGAGGGGACGACGGTTCTCTCCTGGTACGTCCGAAATTCCTCGACCCTACGGGCCAGCTTCTCCTCGGCGGCCTTGGCACGCCCCGCTAGATCCTCCGCCCTAGCCTCCTCCCTCCCAAGGGCCTCCTCCAGCACCTTCACTCTCTCTCCAGCCTCGGCCGCCCTCTGCTCATGATCGGACACGACCGTCTTGAGGCGCTCTACCTCCGCCACGCTTCGGTCGCCCCTCTCCCTCTCCTTGGCAAGGTCCTCACCAGCCCTCTTACGAAGAGCAGCGAGCTCGGCGACCGCCTTAGCCACGGCGCCCTCTGCCTTGTGGATAGCTGGCACGTGCCTCATCATCCCAAGCATAAGGTTGAGGATCTGAGTAAAGACAGAGAGCAAACAAAACCCATTTAGGATGCTCTACAAAACCAACTAAACAACGTCGCCCACCTTACAGAACATACCTGGACGCCATGCATCACCGCGGTCCCGCACAGACCCTCAGGCTCCACCGCTTCCAGCGCTACCCTATCGCGGGGCAGGAAAATGTTCTCCGCCAACCTCGCCGCCACACCTCCATCCTCAAACACGGACTCGTCACTCGCCACTTTGTACGGCGCCCGATGAAGCGCGCCGTCGGGATAGCCCTCGACATCGGTCCTCTTGGCCTTAAACTTAGCCAAGGCGGCCCCACAGCGGGGGTCGGTTGGCGCCCGCTCGAGACCGAACACGTGACAACCATAAGGCCAAGGGTCCCATCCTCCGGACCCTGTCGGGCCACTCGACGCCTCGGCCCTATGCGACTGACCGCCAGCTTCCGCCCCTCCCCCCTGCAGGTGCCATCGGGCTAGGCGGCCTCGCCCGGGGCAGTTCCGCCCCACCCCCTGTCGACCCTTCGTCCCCGCCCTCCAAGTCGATGATGGGATTCGCCACCCCCTCCCCGGCCCCGCCTTCCGTCGGACCGGTTCCCCCCGGCGCGTCAGGCTCGGACGATATCGTCGGCCTCTTCCTCCTCTTTGTGGGCGCTGGCACCCCAGTCGAGCTCCCCGCTCCAACTTCCGCTCGCGACCTCTTGGGGCCGCCTCTTATCGACGATCGCCCCGCCTGCTCCGAGGCCCGCCTCATCATTTCCTCGAGGGACAGACTCATTGTGCCACCTGCCAAAGAGAGAAAGTTCAGCGTAAGCACATCAGAAGCATGAACACCAAAATCTCTCATACCTTCGGGCCAGATGTACGCCGTTATCATCTCAGCCCGAGCGAGCATCCGATAATCTCGTCCCTCCGCTGGTATGGCCATCAAAATCCGGGCCACCACTTCCTCCTCATCCCCCAACTTCACCCCCTCTCTTGCCTTGGGATTCAGCTCCGCCCAATCAGACCTTATCAGCACATCCTCCGGCACCTCCACAAACACATACTGCTGGCGCCAAAACTTAATTTTCCCAGGCAAACCCCTAATGAGCGGATGCGTTCTCTTCGCGGAGAGATAGTAGCATGACCGCAACCTCTTGACCGAGAAGAAGTGGCGAAATAAGGTCAGAGACGGGCAAACCTGGTTGCTCACGCACAGCACTATGAACCCCACAATGGCACTGATGGCATTGGGCATCAGGCGATAGAGGGGCAGTTCCAGGAAGTTCAACACTTCCAGCAAGAACGGATGGGGGGAAGCACAAACCTTGCTCAAACGAAGATACGTATACTCCCACCTCCCGATCACCCGCAAAACACACCCTTTCTTGCGGCTCCGGTTCACGAACCGAATACGGCGGCCTGACGTACATCGTGAAGATCTCCGCAATGGATTTCTTCAACTCCGACTTGACGCCCGCAATCTCGACGGGCACCCCTCCTGTCTCCGCGGCGGAGCTTCCTTCCCCACCTACCCCCGAACCCTGACTCCGAGACGGAGACATGGAAGAAGACATTTCTAAAACGAGCGTCTTACCTAACGGGTGCCGACGACTCGGGCGATTGCGCTACCCCGCTGACCGCTCCCACGGGGGCGACTCTGGCAAGGTCACAGACACCTCCTACGAGCCCTAGCTGCTTGTCAAAAAAATTTTTTCGCCCGACAATCAGCTTTGCTCCCCTCCCCCTCATCACGATCCCTTTAAAGCGACTTCACAAAACATCGCGACCGTCGATCCCAAGACACGCGTCACCAATCCGGGCCCTGTCCACCACCCACTTGTTCTGACGCTTCGCGTACTGTCAAAACCGTCAATTTCGCCACGCGTCAACACTTCAGTGGTCGGGCCGCCTCGATTCCCGCCCGCCGTCAAATCGCCAGGCTGACGTAAAGTCATGTGACCGCCATAAATTCCCGCCAAAATCCAGGCGGAACGATTACCCCAATTTGAAATCAATCCATGCGCCTCTCGATCCATGGTCGAGTCCAACCTCCGTCAGGGCGGCCACCGCAAGGAGGCGGCGCTCGCTCCATGGTTGAGTCCGGCCTCCGAAAGGGCGGCCACCACAAGGCGCCGGCGCTCGGCCCATGATCAAGTCCGGTCACAACACGTAGGCGGGGCTAGATCCCAGATGGAGTCCGACCCCCGACAGGGCGGCCATACAAAAAGACGGAACACGATCCATGATTTAGTCCGAGCTCCGGCAGTACGGCCAAAACACGATCATCTCCCCCGCACCAATAAGGGTCCGATCTCTTTCGGTTCGGCCGGAACAGGAACCCGCCCCACAACTTATCGGTTTCTCGGTTCCAACACTTGGCAAGCTTCTGTATGATCCAAGCACGTCCGACCCGCCACGGCACCTCCGGGCCCCGTACTGGGCATCGGAGCATCACGACCACCGGATGACATGACTACTCTCAACTCCCCTCTCCCGAAGACTTCGGCAGAGCGAAGTTGGGAGCATTTACGTCGTCCCTCACAGAGCGGACATTCTACGAGCAAACCAAGTAGGAATACATTTCGACATAAGACAATAACAATGTATTTACCCAGAAACCACACCATACATTGGACTCTCCACACACTACAACAGCACATTGTTTATAACCCTCTCACACGAATGTACGGCCCTCCCCGAACCCACGATCCTAGCGACGCCGCCACTCAACCGACCGATCTCGCATTTCTTTAACCACTTGCCGAATCGCAGCCTCCTTAGCTTCTTGCAGCATCGGCACAACATGCTCGTCATGATAGCGACGGATAGCGGTTTCGATCTGTTTGCCCTCAGCGTCCCGTTTCTCCTCCAATCGCCGCACCGCTAGAGCCCTCTCCCTCTTCTCGGTCTTTAGGGCGACCTCCAGGTCCTCTATTTGCCGCCTCTGTAATCCGATCACCGATTCCTTGCTAGCAACTTCCGAGGTACGCTTGGACCGGATATCATCCCTCTCCCGCGTTACCTCTTGGAGCTGCTTCTCGACCATGGCTTTGGACGAATCGAAGTACGCAGCCCGCCCCTTCTCCACCCCGTAGGCCGCCCTAACCCTCTCCAGCTCCGCATCCGTGTCCTTCAGCTTCGCCTTGACCTCGTCAAGGTTCGCCTTCGCCACATCCAGTGACGCCCGGGTGACGGCCGCAGACTTGCGGCCCCGCAGGGCTAACACGTTGGCGATCATCTGCATAAACCTCGAATCAACGAGACACGAACAAATAAAGTCTGCGGGCGGGGAAAGAAAGCCGGCATACCTGCACGACGTGCCATATGGCCGAGCCGCCCAACCGTTCCGCCCCCACACGAGTCAAAGACTCATGATCGCGCGGTAACACGCAATACTCGGCGAGGCGCGCCGCCACTCCCGCGTCCTCGAATACCGACTCGTCGCCGCCGACTCGGAAATGGAACTTGTGGAGCCGGTCATCGGGGTATGCCTCGACCTCTTCTCGGGCCCTCTTAAAACGAATAAGGGCGCTCTCGCACGCGGGACTCGACGACACCCCCATTTCCCACGAAGGGATCCCGTACGGCCACCCTTGAGCCACGGGCGCTCGGCGAGGCGCGGCCTTCGTCGGTACCCGCGGAGGGACGGAGGGTCCGGCCCCCCGCACGGGCGCGCCAGCACGAAGATCCTCGGCGGGCCCACCGGCAGAGATACCTTGCCCGGCTGCCCCCCGTCCCAGGTGCGACCTCTCCCCACGGGGAGCCCCGCCCCCACGTTCCCGGGATCCGGCCTCGCTAGCCACCCCCTTGCCTTTCCCGCGGGGATCAGAATCCTCCGAGATCGGGGCCCCGGCCGAACCTGACACCCCCTCCGGCTCCCTCATCGCGTCTTCGCTTGCAAAAGGACAAAAGAGACAATCAGGGCGAGCCTAGCCCAGAGTTTACAAAACTTCAAAGATACCATGGGTCCAAAAGTCCTGGGCGAGCCGACTGCCTAACGTTAGACTCGCCCAATGACGGCACGCCTCGGGCAGCTCCCTCAAAATCTGAGCCTTGGCAATATCCTCCTCGGTCAGCTCCACCCCTTCATTTACAAAGGGATTCCGCGCCCCCCAATTCGACATCAGCGCCACGTCACTTGGCACCGTCACGAAGACGAACTCCCTCATCCAATCGCCGACATCGTCAGGCACCTCGAGGATGAGTTCTCGCCCTCTCCTGGCGCAAACGCGATGATACATCCCCCACTTCCGAACCACGAAGAAATGCTGGAACAACGCCAAGGAAGGACTCACGGAGCAAGCAAGGCACAAGACGACAAACCCCACTAACAAGCCCCAAGAACGGGGCGCTAAGGCGAATATCGGCAGCTCCAGGAAATTCAACAAGTGAAACAAATATGGGTGGATCGGAAAGCGGAGCCCCAACTCAAAGGACCGGACATAGACCCCGACCTCATTATCCCCCGGTGAACTCACCGCTTCCTCCGACCCGGGAACCCGCACCTCATAGGGTTGTCGCACAAACCGCACGCGAATCTCCCTGATGTTGATCCTATCCAACTTACGTCGGGGGGACTCAATGTCTCTCGGTACAACGGATTGCCATGACCGTCTTTCCCTGGGCCGCCGCACCCCCGGCTGCGACGCCCCCTCGCACGCCAACTCTTCCTCCCCCGCCCGGCTACTTCCTCCAATCTCGAATCGAGAAGCCATTAATCGGAAAAGAAGGAAATTAATTGTTGTTACCTGTTGCTCCCTTGAGCCTGGAAGGCGATCGGAAGAAGATGGCCGGTGACGGAAGGGACAGATTAGCCAGCAAGCTCCAAATAGAAAAATCGAGCGCCGGAGGAGAATCGGAGAAAGACAAAAATTCCCGCCGACCGCCTCCCCAGACCCTTTTAGCAGTAAAGGTGGCCCCAGGGCCATCTCGACCGTCAAACTTTCGCCACGCGGCGCCCATCGAGACGCCCCCGATGCCTCGACTGGCGTAAAGGTCACCTCATCCACGTGTCGCGAAATCAATCGCGGAGACGCTTCGATTTCCTCTGCCCCCCTCTCAAATCATAATAATGGCCACTAAGGCGGGAGTTCCGAAGCCGCCGCCATCACTACCCGGTGGTTCCCAAGGCCCATATCGATGGTCCGGAGTGTTGGATACGGTTCGCCCTCCGAGCCGAGCCGGGCTACCGCCTCAGACTCGAAGGCCGAGGGCAATTGTTACGACCTAAAGATCGTAGGAGCCCGACTCCCGCCCGGATCCGCTAACATACCCCATTAGCTCACCGTTTCACAAAAGGGCCGCCGCCCCGAAAACCCAGGGCATCATGGAGGTAGGCGCGCCTTGCAGCGCTCCCCGAACCGGCCGAGGCGGACAACCGCAGCCGGCCGAGGCGGACAACCGCAGCCGGCCGAGGCGAACAACCGCAGCCGGCCGAGGCGAACAACCGCAGCCGCCCGACCCACCGGGGTAGCGCGCTTGGGGACGCTAGGGTAGCTAGGCCAGGCCTATTGACGGGCGCGGCCGGGCCGGACAACCCCCGACCGGAACGGCCCGTCCGATTCCCGTGAACCGCGGCGCCTAAAGTGAGCCAGACCTTTAGTTCGACGCTAACGACAAACAGCCTAGGATAAGGACACGACTGACACATACGTCACCCGACCGCCTGACAAAGCACCCCCAGGCAGCTGACCTGTCCGGCGGTTAGTGCTTTCGGCCCTGACATCCCGACAAAAGCACCCCTTGGCCGTTGCGCCACCTGACAGAAGCAGGTCAGAAACTCCTGTTCCCGATATCCTTGTCCGAAGCTTCCGCTGACACCCGAGCCAGCTCAGCACGCCTAGTCATCACCCGTCAGGTATAAATACCCCCTCTCCTCTTACGGAGAGGGGGTTGGAAAATTCTCTCTCATATTCTATTATTCACACACGAGAGCAAAGGTCCTCCACATCTTTGTTCTCCCACCTTAACTCGTCACGCGAGGCGGACACACCGTTAGTCCGGCCGGCGTGACTAGCCCCCCATTTAAGCCCTTTTACTGACTTAGGCATCGGAGGAGCTAAGGGTTGAACCCCAACCCCGCCCTTCTGACGCGTTGTTCGTGCTGCAGGAGAGCTCGCCCCTTGACCAAAGTCAGCGTCAGCCTCCCGCCGTCCAACCTTCCTCAGCTGCGTCCGACGAGATACGATCCCGTGAGCTCCACCGGCAACGGATCCTACCTCTCCATCCCACTAATCACTTGTAAAACAGCCTACCTAACCCCTCATTTCCATATAACCATTGTGCCCTTGGTTCCCCATAATACAAATTCATTGTACGCGAGTTCCACCTCGTAACAGTGATTAGCCACAAATAATGGCTAACCCTTTATATATATACTATCCCTTACATTTCTTTACACACACACCCAATACACTAACACACAATACTCCCCCTCAAGATGAGCAAAAGATATTTATCATGCCCATCTTGTTACAAGCATCCTCTACTCCTTTAGAGTTCAACCCTTTTGTAAGACAATCAGCTAGTTGCTGTCCAGAAGTAACGTAAGAGATCTCCAGCTGCTTCTTGTCCAGTTTTTCTTTAATGAAGAACCTGTCAATCTCTATATGCTTCGTTCTATCATGTTGCACATGGTTGTTGGCAATATTAATTGCTGACTTGTTATCACACAACAACCGCAATGGTCCTTCTCTCAGCAGGCGTAGCTCATGTAGGAGTGATCTCAACCAGATCATCTCACAGGTACTAAGCACCATAGCACGATACTCTGCCTCAGCAGTGGAACGAGCCACCAAATCCTGCTTCTTGCTGCGCCAAGAGACCAAGTTGCCCCCAACAAACACACAGTAGCCCGAGGTCGATCTCCTATCATCTAGGCAACTGGCCCAATCTGCATCACAGTAGCCTGTCACATTCATGTGACCATGACTACCAAATAATATGCCTTTTTCTGGACTATTCTTCAGATACCTCAGTATCCTGAGACTGCCTCAATATGTCCAGTCCTAGGATCATGCATGTATCTACTTACCACTCTGATAGCATAGGCAATGTCAGGTCTGGTATGGCATAAGTAGATAAGGCGTCCAACAAGTCTCTGGTACCTTTCTTTGTCTACTGGCTCCCCTGATTGTGAATGCAACCTATGATTCTGATCAATAGGAGTAACTGCTGGACGACACCCCAACATACCAGTCTCAGCCAGTAAATCCAGGGCATACTTCCTCTGTGAGAGAACTATACTTTTCCTGGACCTGGCAATCTCCAGTCCAAGGAAATATCCCAACTGTTCAAGGTCCTTGACCTCAAATTCTCTCGCCAACCTTACCTTCAAGTGAGAGATTCCCTCTTCATCATCTCCAGTGATAATAATATCATCAACATACACAGCTAAAAGAGTAATCCGTTGTCCTGAATGTCTATAGAATACAGTATGATCACCATTATTCTGCTTGTAGCCCATAGTGATGACTGCACGCCTGAACCTGTCGAACCATGCCATTGGAGATTGCTTCAGCCCATACAAGGACTTGTCCAGTCTACACACCTTTCCCACCGTCTGTTGTGTGCCAAAGCCAGGTGGAACCTCCATGTATACCTCCTCCTGTAAGTCTCCATGCAAGAAGGCATTTTTACATCCAACTGATGCAATTTCCATCCAAAATTCGCTGCACGGGATATCAGTACTCTCACAGTACTCATCTTTGCCACTGGGGCAAATGTCTCATCATAATCAATCCCATAAGTCTGATTGTAGCCCTTGGCAACCAGCCTCGCCTTGTACCTGTCCACCTTCCCTTCTGAAGTTTGCTTTATTGTGAATACCCACTTGCAGCCCACAGCTTTCTTCCCTGCTGGAAGTGAGACAAGTCTACATGTCTTGTTCTTCTCCAGTGCCTCAAGTTCTTCGAGCATTGCTTTCTTCCACTGGGGATGTTGCTTTGCCACTCGCCAATCACTTGGTATAGGGATAGACTGTAAGGATGCAATGATAGCCCTATATGCAGGTGTAAGAGAGGCATATGAGACATGATTAGCAATATCAGTCTCATATCCATACCGTACAGGAGGCCTGCCGGCGTTGATACGAGGCTCCCTACGAGATGCAAGTGGAAGATCTAAACTAGAGGAAGGCAAAGAAAGGTTACCATCCGTGGTAGGAGAGGAAGGCAGTAAGGAAGTCTGGACTCGAGCAGGCGTGATAGACTGATCAATCTCGACATGGGGCAGTGGAGCTATTGGTTCTTCAGTGGGGAAGATGTCTTCTTGTTGTTCTCCATCGCCATGACTATCCTTCTGTCTCCTGCTATATTTCCTGCCGTACAACCTGTCTTCCTCCTCTTCCACCAAGGTCCTTTATTCCTCTCTGCTATCAGGACCAGTACCAGTAGGCCTGACAGGACACGGTATAAGTCCAACCACTACCCTCCTGTCATCAGTCTCCCCCTCTCGACCAGCTCCTCCTGTGCTTGGAGAGGCCCCAGTATCAAATACTGATGTAGAATCTGTCAGTCCTCCATAAAAAGGTTCAGTCTCCCTGAACGTCACATCCATGCTCACAAACAGCCTTCTTTCTGAGGGACTCCAACACCTATAGCCTTTCTGATTTGAAGGATACCCAACAAATATGCATTTAATTGCCTGAGCATCCAGCTTCCCCACAGAAGGTCTATGATCCCTCACAAAGCATGTGCATCCGAACACTTTTGGTGGAACTACAAAAGTGTTCTTTCCCATAAGAATCTCACATGGAGACTTCATACCAAGGATCCGTGAAGGCATCCTGTTGATAAGATATGTGGCTGTCATCACTGCTTCACTCCACAATATCTTAGGTACATTCATGGTGAGCATGAGTGACCTAGTTACCTCCAACAAGTGTCTATTTTTCCTTTCAGCAACTCCGTTCTGTTGGGGGGTGTTGGGACAAGTGGTTTGATGAGTTATCCCACTCTCAGATAGGTAAGATGCAAACTCCCTGTTTACATACTCTGTTCCATTATCCGTTCTCAAGACACGGATCTTGGCCTCATACACATTTCTGACACTTCTATGGAAGTCCTGAAAACACTTCAACGCTTCGCCTTTGTTTTTCATCATATAAAGCCATGTCATCCGAGAATAACAATCTATGAAGGTGATAAACCACCTGAACCCACTTACTGAAGTCACTGGGCAGGGCCCCCAAACATCTGAGTGAATAAGATGAAATTTCTCTACACTCCTCATCCCTACACTAGGATATGACGTCCTAGTGTGTTTCCTAAATTCACATGCATCACATTTCAAATTCATTTCATTCACTCTATTCAAAACATCGGGATATATTTTACTCAAAATATCAAAAGGCAAGTGTCCCAACTGACAATGTAACAAAAGTACATCCCTTTCCTTCTCTCCACCAACGACAGCCAGTGCAGCATCCCCACTAGCTCTGTCAAGATACCACAGTCCATCACGCCTGACGCCAGTCCCAAGCCTCCTCCCAGTCTTCATTTCCTGCAACACACAATGAGTAGAGTCAAAGGTAATGCTACAGTCGAGATCATCAACAATAGAGCCAACAGATAAGAGGTTGACTGGAAATGATGGGACGTGAAGGACTGAAGAGAGGCGTATGGAGGGAGTGCACTGAATAGTACCAATCCCTCTAATGGGTTGGGATGTGCCATCAGCTGTCTGAACGGTTTCATGAATGGTATGTGGTTTATATGTGGAAAATTGTCTATATGCTCCTGACACATGACTAGATGCACCTGAGTCAATAATCCACTCTATATGATCTCTACATGAAAGGGCTAATCGGTTACCTGAGCCTGTGTGAGCGAAGTGGGCAAAGTTACCGAATGGCGAGGCAATATCCCCAGTCTGGTCTGCATGACTCTCCGAGCTTTCAGTAGTAGACCTGGACTGTCTCCGCTGCTCTAGATCTGACGCCTCAGCTGGCGTGGCCTCGATCATCACTGTCTCCTGTCGTCCGTCAGCGGTAGCAAAGTTGGCCCGTGGGCCGCCGCGACCTCGTCCACGGCCTCCACGGCCCCAACGACCTCCTCCTCTGCCTCCTGTGCCACGTCCTCGTCCATTGCCCTTCTGTGGGCAGTTAAAGCTCAGGTGCCCCTTCACCCCACATGTGTAGCACTCTCGATCCTCGCTCACTGCTGCCACTGCCGGTACAGCCAGTGCAGCCCGAGTGACCTGAATACCCTCATCCTTCATAACCCTCAGTCTGGTATCCTCCTGTGCCATTGCAGCTATGGCCTCCTCCAGAGATGGGATGGAGGATAAGTGGCACATACTCGCCATCCTGGCCTCAAAATCTCCATTCAGGTTTCTCAGAAAATGTGTGGCACGCCTACGCTCCACCCACTTCCTGTGTATCGCAGCGCTCCTAGGATCAGGCAGATCAATAGGGTCATAGTGGTCCAACTCTGACCACAGCCTTTTCAACTCCGCAGAGTAGGCTAGAATAGACATCTCCTCCTGCTTCAAGGTGTCGACCTTGCCCTGAACCTCCATCATGAGCATCACATTCCCTGCTCCAGAGTACATTTTCTCCACCATACTCCATATCCCCGCAGCACTCTCTATGGCCTCCACCATCCCAGCGATGGGTGGAACCATAGATGTCATCAACCAAGCAGCCACCAGTGAGTTGGTGGTGCTCCAGACTTTCCAGTCATCCCCAGTCTTATCCACCGGTTCCTTACATGAACCCAGAACGACACCTTCCAACCCCTTTGACTTCAGAATGAGAAGCACCCTCCTGGACCAACTGAGGTAGTTCTTCGTCCCTTCCAGTTTCACATCATTGGGCATCAATTCCAGCTTCTGCACGGGTCGTGAAGGCATCGATCCACTCGAGGATCCCAACTCCTTCGAAGCAAGCAGCTTCGTTATCTCTCCAATGAAGGCCTTCATGTCGGCGGAGGTAAGATTGTCGCCCATCTCTCCTATCTCCCTCCTTAGATCCGCAGATCTACTTCTCCTCCTCCTCTTCTAGGTCATACCCTAACCGTAAATCTATGGAGTCCTTTTCATGGCTCTACCATAGATCTAGGATTAGGGTTCTTTTGGGTTTTCTTTTGTAGCTAGTTAGGGTTTTGTGGTGGCTAGAAGAGGGCTTGGAAGAGAGGGGATCACAAGGCGTGGAGTGGAGACAGCGGAGGGCGGCGAGCGCAGGCGGCGGCCTGCGCAGGCGCGCGCGGGCGAGGCGAGGCGAGGCGAGGGCAGGGCAGGCGCGCGCGGGCGAGGCGGGAGCAGGCGCGCGCGGGCGAAGCGAAGCGAGGGCAGGCGGGTGAAGGCGGTGGAGTCACGGGAGGTTGGCGCAGGCGGTGGAGGAGCGGGTGGGTGAGATTTAGGGTTTTGGTTGTTTTAGGGCTCTGATACCATGTAGGAATTTGGTGAAAGTGTGATTAGCCACAAATAATGGCTAACCCTTCATATTATATACTATCCCTTACATTTCTTTACACACACACCCAATACACTAACACACAATAAATTCTTTCGTACCCATTGATGACTTAAGATTCAATTCCAACCGTTTTTCTACACACTCTTTTGTCCTAGTCAACAACTCCATTCAAAAATATTACACAATTGTATAATAGACTAGTCATAACCCGTGATCATAGGTCGCATGTCATTCAAAATATTCCTTAAAAAAATTTCAACACATTCAAAATGTATCCTCCAAAGAAATTTGCATCATCTTCAAAATTCCTTCCAAAAAATTTGCAGACACATTCAAAATATTCCATGCAACTAATTTTTTTAATCACACTCAAAATAAACTTTAGTTTCTTTCAGAGAATTTATCCCCCCAAAATTTTAATTCCACCCAAAGTTTAGTTTTCTACAGATTTAATTCCACTTAAATTTAAAATTTTAGTTCTATGTAGATTTAGTTTCACTTAATTTTAAATTAAAATTTAGTTCATCCAGAGAGAATTTTGTTCCCCAAAAAATTTTAGTTTCCCTTAAAAATTTAGTTACCGACACTTTTAGTTTTCTCCAAAATTTAAAATTTTAGTTTCCCAAAATTTAGTTTTCTCCATTTTTAGTGTTCCTTAAAATTTTAGGGGTTTCCCCCTAAATTCCCCCATCGAAATTTTCATAAATTCTCATCCTACATATTGACTTCTCGAGATTCAATTTCAGCCGTCTTTTTACACACCTTTTGTCCTGGTCAGCAACCCAATTCAAAAACATCCCTCAATTGTATAATTAATAATCAATGATTAGGATTAAAAGTTTTTATTTTTTTTTGGAGAAAATGCTAAAGTTTTGGGATAGAAAGGAGAGATGGATGGAATGCTGGTGGGGACATGAAAAGAGAAAGAGAGTGTGGCGGTGTGTAATTGGGTGAATTTATGACAATGTTAGAAGGAATTAATATGGACACATGAATTTATTGAGAATTTATGTTTGTGTATGGGTGGACGTGACATAAAGGGTGACATGATATATAGATATTTTTGAATGGATTTGTTGATTAGGATAATATGGTGGGTAGAAGGATGTCTTAAATTTGATCCAGAATAATCAATGACTTAAAAGTTTTGAAATTTTTTGAAAGAAAATCCATAAGGTTTTGGGATGAAAACGGGAGGAAGAGATGGAGGTGAAGGATGGCGAGGACGGGGATGGAGAGAGGGTGTGGGCTTGGTGTGTGTGTGTTTGGGTGAAATTATGACATGGAGAGAATGAACTACTATGAGCATATGAATTTATGACATAAGTGAATTTGTATTTGTGTAGGTGTGATAGATTTGGAATTTTGTTTCACCAGGGGCGCATTTATAACTTTCGGTTTTCTAGGGGCTTTTTCGTAATTTTCAGTTTTAGGGTTATTTTTGTAATTTGGTTTTTTTCTTCAATTTAGTATTTATATGGGGCTTAGGGTGATTAGATGGGGACATTGAATCGTGTTGAATCTTGAAAGAAGAGACTCTTTTGTGGGAGGTTGCGGCTTCGCGTTGAATAAAAAGCTTGGAAGAGCGGTCCACCTTTCAAACATGACCAAGAGAGAGCGAGTTTATCTCGAAAGAACTCACTTTTATCTTTGTATCTCGTTATTTTAAGTTTTTTATCAATAAAAATCCCGCATTTTCCATATATCTTATCTATCAAACCCTAAGATACCTTCTTTTCCACTAAAAATCTCACCTTTCTACCAAAACACTAACTTTTTTATCAACATCCTAGCTGATCCTATCAATCTGGAATCATAGCAGTTCGATCTGACAGAGGCAAGGAAAGTTGAAGTATGGAATGCGGCGATGGATAGAGCCATTGCTAAGATGGATGAACTCATGGAGATCTAGCCCTGCCCTCAATGCAAGGCGGCTTCGAAGCCAGATCTGAAGAAAGAAGAAGTCGGCAGCACATATCTGGGTACCAACGACGACTTCGATCCAGATCTAAGGCGAACGCCGCCGCCTTTGAATCAGAAAGATGGAAAAATTGACAACTTTAACGCGAATCAACATCTAGACGGCAAAAATCAGCGCACAGAGGAAAGCCACGGGATCGTCTACCAGTCCTTTTGGCTCACCGACGGCTGGGGGCCCCACGCTCGCTGTAGGATAGCCACTGTCTTGCAGGCGGTTTTGTAGGCTGCCCGCAGATCCGCCGCAACACTGTAGGCTGCCTGTAGGTCACTTGCGGGCCACCCGGCAACTTACAAGCCACCTGCAG
This sequence comes from Scilla litardierei, assembly GCA_030789695.1. Lineage (NCBI taxonomy): Eukaryota > Viridiplantae > Streptophyta > Magnoliopsida > Asparagales > Asparagaceae > Scilla > Scilla litardierei. The sequence continues at coordinate 220,786,889 of CM061134.1, read as the reverse complement.
GCCACTCGATAAACCTGCAGGCCACCTGCGGGCCCGCTAGAGCTTGCTCGTAGCCCTGTTGGCTCCACCATGGTCCGACGATGTTTGATGGGCCTGTTATGGCCCGACGGCACCCTTCGGGACCAGCCAAGGTCCGATGAGACTTTTCAGGACCTGCCATGGCCCGTTGACACTTCTACGGGGTCCTATGGTCCATGGTTTGCCCATGAACGACCTCCCAAGCACAGATTTTTCTGTTTTGAACATGGAGGACCTTCAGCTAGGTTGCGTGATCACCGTGGCATCTATCCAGGCATCGTTGAAGGCGGCGAGACTAATCCTATCCTTTGACCTAGGAGGAAGCAGTCAAACCACTTGGAGCAGCGTGGCCCATTGACTACATGCATCACCTTGAGAACAATGTGGTTTTTCGGTGACGGAGTAATGATAGATCTGGAATTTTGGCCCATTAGGGGCGTTTTCGTATTTTTGGGGTTTGGGGTTTTTTCGTAATTTTCAGTTTAGGTTCATTTTTAATTTGGTTATTTTTAGTTTAGTATTTATATGGGACTTAGGAAGGATTAGAAAGTGGCGTTGAATCGTGTTGAATCTTGAGAGAAGAGACTCTTTTGTGAAAGGTAAGGGCTTGGCTTCGAATAGAAGCTTGGGAGAGTGGTCCACCTCTCGAACGTGGCCAAGGAAGAGCGAGTTTCTCTCAAAGAACTCATCTTTATCTTTGTATCTTTTTATTTTCAGTTTTTATCAATAAAAGCCCCACATTTTCGTCATATCTCGTCTATTAAACCCTAAAATACCAACTTTTCCACTAAAAATCTCACATCTCCATAAAAAACCCTAACTTTCTCAATCAAAACCCTAGCAAATCCTATCAATTTGGTATCAAAGTGGGGGCGGAGTAATGATTGATTTGGAATTTTGTCCCATCAAAAGCGTTTTCATAATTTTTGGTTTTCTAGGTGTTTTTTTTGTAATTTTCAGATTTAGGATTATTTTTGTAATTTGGTTATTTTCAGTTTAGTATTTATATGTGGCTTAGGAAGATTAGAAGGGGCGTCGAATATCGTGTTGAATCTTGAGAGGAGACTTTTTTGTGTGAGGTTGCATCTTCACCTTGAATAGAAGTTTGAGAGAGCGGTTCACCTCTCGAACATGGTCTAGAAAGAGCGAGTTTCTCTTGAAAGAACTCATCCTATCTTTGTATTTCTTTATTTTCAGTTTTTCATCAAAAAAATCCCACATGGATGATCTCCCGAGCGCAGGAGTTCCTGGTTTGGGCATGGAGGACCTTCTGTAAGGCGCCGTGATCACCATGACATCTATCCGAGCGGCGTTGAAGACGGCGTAGACAAATCCTATCCTTTTTACCCAGGAGGAGGAAGTCAACCAAGTGCGGGCAGCGTGGCTCACAGACTACATGTATCACCTTGAGGACAATATGATTTTTCGGGGACACGGTAATGATAGATATGGAATTTTGGCCCATTATTGGCGTTTTTTGTAAATTTCTGTTTAACGGACTTTTTTGTAAGTTTCAGTTTTAAGGTAATTTTTGTATTCTGGTTATTTTGAGTTTAGTATTTATAAGGGGCTTAGTGGGGATTAGAAGGGTTGTCGAATATCGTGTTGAATTGCGTTGGATCTTGAGAGAAGAGACTATTTTGTGGGAGGTTGTGGCTTCGCCTCGAATAGAAGCTTGGGAGGACGGTTCACCTTTCGAACGTGGTCAAGGAAGAGCAAGTTCCTCTCAAAAGAACTTATCTTTATCTTTGTATCTCTTTATTTTCAGTTTTTTCATCAATAAAAATCCCATCTTTTCCCCGTACCTCGTCTATCAAACTCTAAAATTCCATCTTTTCAACCCATCAAAAACTCTAACTTTCTCAATCAAAACCTAAGCGGATTCTATCAGGGTGTGATATAAAAGGGTCCATGTCTATCAAAGCCTAAAATTTTCTCTTTTCCACTAAAAATCTCACTTTCCACCAAAATCCTAACTTTCTCCATCAAAACCTTAGCGAACCTATCCGGGTGTGATATATAGGGGTGTCTGTGGTGGGACCCGTGCCTTATGGGCATGTGAATTACCATGTATCAATATTTGATCAAGCTGAAGGGCCATGAAATCAGATAATTCCTATTAATTGCCAGCACCGCATTTATCGAAAAATATAAGGGGTTGTTTACTTGCATGGAAAAGCTCAAAGTCCTTGAAATATTTTTTATAAACCTAAACATTTCAAGGAACTTAAGGTATTTTGTTGAACACATTATGGGTTTGGTTGTATCATGCAAAAACTATTTAGAATGCAAAAAATATCTTAATGTTAAATCTTAAGATCTTTGATAAGATATTAATTTTGAACCAAAAATCCAAAATAGATTTTTTTCTCCATATGTTCAAGTGGCAAGTGCTACGTAAGATCTACATAGTATTCATCAACATCTATTCAAGTTTTTCACACAATCTCTTTCAAACAGAACAAACAAATGAAAAGCTAGAAAAGGAGATGCTTCGGGACTTCGTGATCACTTTGATTCAAACAAATAAACTCTAATCTGCTAAGACGAATAGAAAGATAGAATCCTATTCGCAGGGTGCAAACTAAGCTTATTTCAAGCGGAATGAAATTTTTTCCTTCTGAGAGGTAGTAGGTTCAAATCTCACCATCTGTGGTTGTGTCGAGATTTTCAAATTAATAATAATGTAGGGACGTTAATATTAGGCCTGTTAGACAACGACTTGGGTTCCTGATGGATAACAACATTTCATGGAGACTCATTGTCATCCATATGTAGAGGTGGATCTTCTTTCTATCATTTTTGTCGGGGTTTCCTTTTGACATTGATGGTTTTTATGTGCCTTTGTCGAAAAAAGAAAAAAGAAGAGAAGAAAAAAGAAGAAAAAAGATAAGTATTGTAAGATAATCACACCACTTAAATTATCAAATCAGGTTGTTGCGACAGGAACTTATTCTCTATTAATACATAGTATCTTTTTGATGATATTTTTCCTTTCCTTTCCTTTCTTTAATTTCACTTTGGGGTGAGCCCCGTAAGTTAAAACGATCAATCCTTTTTTCATTAAAAATATATTTTGATGAAAAACAAGTAGGGGTGCACTTAGGGGACACTAGTAAATATTTTATGGTTAGTATTACATATAACTTTATAGAGGAAGTAAAGAGATAGAAGAGAATGCAATGAACAATAGCAAGCAGATGGGCCATACTCTTTGCCATAGAGGAGCTGTTGATTGAATCCAGTTGTGAACTACCTGATCAATTGAAGATCATCTTTAATGCACACATGATGGCAAATTGGGGAATGATGATGTTGTCATATTGGACTTTGTTTTGTATGTATTGTAGGGATGAAAATGGGCTGGGTCGGACTGGGCAATGTCTAGGCCCCGACCCCGGCCCCAATATACTTCGGGCCTAATATTTGGTTCTGGCCCCAAGTTTTTAAATGTAAGCTATAATCCTACCCAATGAGCTTTCGCGCAGAGCAATTCTAATCCCTGATTAATGATAATAATACATCAAACAAAAAATTAAGAGTAATATATACTTGTAATTGGTAGATATAATAATAATATTCATCAATTTCATAAGTTTCTTTTTGGTTAGGTGCTCATGATTTTGTGCTTTCATCAATTTCATAAGAAAGTGATGAGGTAATTTCTAGGTTTTGTTCTTTCCATTGTTTTGGAAGGAAGAAACTAGAAGGAGAAAAAAATTAAGATCAGATTTTTTGTAAATGGATAGTTGGATTTTGATTAGAAAAAGAGAGAGAGAATGAATGGATTAAAATTATGTGGGGTAATTTTTTGATTTGATATGCATTGAGCCAAATGGTTGAATGGGCTATGGAATTATATGTTTTTAAAATTATAGGCATATAGCCAAGACCGGGGTCAGGGCCAGGCTGGGCCTAATGTCGGCCCCGGCCCCGGCCCCTAAAAATTTGGGCCTTAATGAAAGCCCTAACCATAATCTTTTTTTGCAAGGCCGGGGTCGGGGCCGGGCTTTTTTGAGGCCGGGTCAGGGGGCGCTCAGGCCGGCCCCAGACCATTTTCATCCCTAATGTATGGTTTGATTCCAATCAGTATGGATCGTAATTGTTTGTGAAACTAAAGTATGGATCCAATAAATATTTATCAGATAAGATTAGGGACTTGATTCTATGATGTCAAAAAGGGGACATTTTTTTCTTTTTTTTGGGGGTCCCATCTTTGGTTCTTAACTACGTTGGTGAAACCTTCGAATCTTGTAAAAAAACCTTATATGTGTTAGTTGTCTTTATCGTTGTCAGAGGCTGAATTTGGTGTCCTTTCATTTTGATAACTGTTGCATGCTTTCCTGAAAATTGTTGCATTATGTCTCGTAATAATTTTGTTTTTTGCTATTATTTATTTTGTCTGGGGCTGCATTTAAGCTAGTTAAACTTGGTAAGATATGAATACAACCGATGAGATAGCGAAACAAAAATACAAGCTTCTGTAGAAGCTCACTAAAACACATCCTTGTACCAAACTCAACAATAATGAATCTCTTGAGTTAGTCCTCACTGAAATACATGGAATATCAGGTTGGTCTTGGACCTCTTGGTTGAGCTGGTGGATCTGTCATCTAGGCGGAGGCCATTGTGTTGCAACTTGGAGTTGTCATCACTTCCGTGAAAAGCCTCTTGATTCTTTTCAATGCAGTCTTTGTTGCTACCACTAATTAAACTAGATAGATTATCCGGTTTCTTTTGCTTTTTTTTCTAATTATCATATTGTTTTCTTTCCTTCAACTAAACCATCATAGTGCTGCGGTTATCATATTGTTTTCTTTCCTTCAACTAAACCATCATAGTGCTGTGGTCATGTTCTAAGCCTCCAAAAGATTGGCGGGCTCCACTACAATTATAAGTTCTAACAGTAGATAGTTAAGACTGTCACTTTGTACACGTTGTCAAGTTCTTCAATATCATTTTACAGTCAAGGCATTGGAGGGTGGATGATTGCCAACCTCCTATCATATGGTGCAAAATATGCAGCTCTCCTGATCCCCTGATCTTGCATTTCCTTGCGAGGATCTCTATTTAGATTTGGTTTTTTAAGTGACAATCGAATGAATACTCAATTTAAGCTCTTATGTTCCATGTAGTCTTGGCTTTATGTGTTAAGCACCCATTATATTATGATTGAGGATCTATATTATATCATATTTGAGAATATCCTGCTCTTCACGTGCTCTCCCGGTTGAGCTGTTTTTTGCCGCTTCTTTTTAGTGTTTCACAGTTCTGCAATAATAATAGACTGTTCTTCATCACTACCTTGATTTAGTATTGTTTTAAATTGCAGGCAGTACCTATTCTTTGTTCATTGATCAACATCCAAGCCTTTCTAGTTCCGTGCATGTTCAAAGAATAAATTTATGTTGCATGTTTAGTCTTCAGATCACTTGGCTTTCCAAAAGATGCATTTTGTCCATTACCTGTGGTGAAGATCGTCCCTCATTTTTCATTGGAGGAAAGAATGAAAAAGAAAGACAATTTAATCAATATTAGAGTACAACCACAGTTTCGCTACAACTCTCTTGCATCATGTTGTTCTTGCTTGTTTTTATTTCATTATATTCCTTTCTCCAACATCGATTATTCTTTGGCATCAATTACCACTTTGAATTTCCTCTTATTGGGATCATTTGTTACAACTTTGCTAGCAATACTTGGTTTATTCCCCATTTTGAATTTTTTTCTTTGCGGTATCCTCTATTACCATGTCTTAACAATACTTGGTCTATTACTTTTAGCTTGTGTCTCATCCAAGGTTTAAATCTTAGTTTGGTATACTTGAACATTTTTCTTCAATTTTGGAGCAATTTACATGGAGTTATTATCATGTTTGTTCCTTGAAAAATAAACATCCATAAAATGTGCATTAATTATCAAACATCTTCAACCATGGTAAAGATGTTACCTATGTTTGTTCTAAAAAAGAAATGGTATCTATATGTGTATGCAAATATTAAAAAAAACATAGGGGTGTTTTCTGGGTGCTTGAACCAGAGCCTAGGTGATAAGTGGTGTTTTCGTTTTGCCTTTCTTACTTGAGCCTTTTTTCCTTCAAAAAACACATTTGAAACCAATACATGCCATGTGTATACCATGACAATGTGAAATTGGGTGTGATCCCTGGGGTGCATCATGTAGTTCTCTTGCACATTTCCTCATCAGTGATAATTTTGCCACTACTGTTTGAAATATGCACACACAATCCTTTACAAGCCAAACTGCAAACGTAAGGTTGACAGTTAATAAGATAGGAATGTAAACGTAAGGAAAAGGCAGAAATTTTAGACAACCGCACTAGAATTGTAGTTTAAGGCTTACAAGAAAGACAGATTAAGTTTAAGGTTGACTAATTTACAAAACAGCAAACAATTTAAACTAAAAGTACATTGTTTCAAATAAAAGATAGAAATTTTATCTTAGAGGCATACAGTTACAAGTAGTTAGTTCATATACATATTTAGGCATTTTAGAACCAAAAGAAGACAATTTTGTATCAACTACATACAATTAATATGAAAGACATAATTTGTGATAGAAGACACCATTTTAATATAAAAGTCAAATTTTTTACATAAAATGTGGATAACTTCATATGGAAGGTACACAGTATACCCATGTGGCTTTCCATATGATAAATATACCAAAGCTTGATTTTTGAGCAAATTTTCCACTAGCAACTGATTTGACACCCCTTACTTGCAAAAGCACCAAGAGGTAAAGATCCGTTTATGAAACCCCACTTTTTTGTGTGATAAAAATCTCAGGTTTAATAATGTCATACTTTAGCTTGAAATTTCTACAAAACTTCAAACCCACCAGCAAAATCTAACGATTGAGTTTCACACTAAAGCGAAAGTGCCCTTTCCATGGAAACTAACAAAATAAACCAAATTTGCCTTTTCCCCAAAAGAAGACATAAATCTAATGGCAAAAACGCAGTTTAACATGATAGTTGTAAAATAATTGTGGAATTGATGAAGTGTTACTCCTGGTCAATAGATGAATTAAGATCTTTTCAAAAAGGTTACCTTTCCATGTTCTCAATGGAGGAATTTACGTTTGATCCTAACCAACTATGGATAGATGACATCGCCAAAGTGATAAAGGGGAACACTGATTTATAGTGGGGTTTCTTTTGTAGCTGAAGATGTAGAAGAAGGGGGGGGGGGGGGGGGGGGGTGGGGGGGGGAGTCTTGTTTTTTTGGGTGTTTAATTGGAATTGATGAAAAATGAAGAAGGGAGACGAGAGCCTTGTTTTGGCACCGGTTCTGGACAAAGTGAGAGGGGAGGGATCCACGTCATCTCATTTGCACCATTTGCAGTGGACAGTCTACATAAATTATAAACATCTATAAATTATTGGGTGGTAATAATTTTTGCCGACCATAGAAGTGGAATGCGTGCAATGCACATGGGGCAGAGTGATAAGAGAATCATAACCGTACACTAATTTATGGATAATTATGATTGGTATGGTGGATTTTCCACTGCAGATGAGAGGATCCGAATCCGATAGGGGAGGCGGAAGAGTAGGCGATGAATCTGTTATTCTTATACAAACTGTATTAGTATGAATACATCAACAGGGGACTAGGGGGTGAGGAGAAAGAGAATCTAATGGATTTTTTTTCTTGACAACAGGGCCATGGAAAACAAACTTCCAATGTATCAGGAGATGGACATATGATTCTCAACATCTTGTTCGCCAGAAATCAAACCCTTATTTATAAAAGCTTGCATGAGGAAGACACAAATGAGTGGGTGTAGCATATGTTTTTTATAGACAAGATTGAAGGCAAGACATCATGAAACTCAGTGCTTTTCCATGTTAGATTGATATTCCATCTAATCATTTAGCTTTCAGGTTCTTGGCCAACTATGTATATCAAGCTTACTTAAAAATATTCAAGAAACATGAAATTTTAGTTCAGAATATACAAGCAATACATAATCAAGTTTGATTACATAACTGCTTCAACCCAAGTTCTCCGACTTTTCTAATAAACTATTATACATCAGGTCATGCATCACAAGGCTTTATGTGATTGGATGCTTTTATCGCAGATGCCTCTAGCCTGCTTTCAGAGCCTAATCATCTTTTCTGGAAGTTAAGAGACTTGATTGCGTAGGCAAATACAACTGCAAATAGCAGACTAAAACCAAGCATGCACCCTGCCACCACACCTAAGAAGTTGTGTCGGAAACCAAAGTACCTCCGGAGGAATTCTTCCACAGATTCACCATTATCCATAAGTTTCCTGCTATCTCCAAATTGTGAAGTTAACATTCCATATAAAGCCCATGCTAGAGGACATGCCCAATAATACCAACTCCACCAAATTGGAATTCTCTGTAACCCAATCAGACAAAATTGTGTATCAATTTACATCCAGGAGAATGAGAATGATAACATATAGTTAAATGGAGATGCTGATAACCTACTGTGCGTGGAATTATGATGCCTGAAAATAGATTCCATAATGCGTAAAATATCGTGGAGGCGACAGCAGCTGCATTGGCATTTGGTGTAATGGCGACGGCCACCATTCCATATAATGTGAAGCTTAGATATGATGAGAACAAGAAGAAAAAGAACCAGAAGAACCGTGTAACTTGCCACTCAAAGTTGACCATTGAGTATACTATGAGACCAAATATGACTGTTTGAAGAAAAACATATGGAACCTCAATCATGACCTGATATCATGGAAGAGGGTCAGACATGATAACTGTAAAAATCAAGTACAAATGGATCCTTGCATATTCGGCAAATGAATGGTTATGGCTAATGAGTATATCCTTATCTTTTTAACTTATTCGGATGCTGTTTGTGTATATTAACATATGCTAACCTGTGCACATGCATACGGTAGAGATGAATACATCCCTGCAGCCTTCTCTCTATAGAAGACCTTTCGTTCCACATCCACTATGGGCTGAACTATTTGCGCATTTGGTATTCCAACGAATTGCACTGCACAAAACAATAAACCCATGACATTGAACAGATCTTGCCGTGTGGACCTGCAAATTTTTTTTGATGATGTCAATTCAATATTGTTATCATTGGATATCAATCTATCGAATCTGAGCATGAGAACATTTGGAGAGTTTATTTGCACTGTAAACTACTCCTGCACCATACATTTTTGAACCAAGTCCCCAGTACATTGTTCCCAGCATTAAAGCCACAATGGTGGTGAAGAAGATTCTTGTTACGGTGTATTCTGGATTGCGCCAGTATGACTTGTGTTGCTTCCAGAGGCAAGCCACACATTGCTTTACAAATGACTGTGGATATTGCATGGCGAAGCACAGCTCTTTTAAATTTGTACATGGAGTGCTTAGTTCATCTACCAGTGCTTTGGTTCTCCTGTGAATCGGTAAAGACGAATATGAACAAAATTACGGATGGTTCTAGTTGCAACATACTTCCCATTTACCTGAATAAATCAGAGTTCTTGTATATTTCTGCAAAGTTGATACCCAAAAGTTCTTCTTGTCTTGTTGTCGTGCTGTCTAAAATCCATGTTGAAGGATTATAACCATCATTCATCTTGCACACTCCTTTGATGCACTTATCAAAATAAAAATAACTTATTTTAGTATTAGTGCGATCAGATTTAAAAGGAAAAGCGTGTGGACAATGAGGTCTAAGCCCTACCTCAAAGTAATTGATCAGACTGCATGAATGTTGTCCAATTGGACCTACGTATATCTCCACCCCTCCTTGCTGCATCAGTATGAGCTACAACCAATTGTAGATGTATTCAGTACACTTCCATGTCAATTATATGAGAAAATTTAATTTAATTTCAATCTTATACCTCATCAAAAGCTTCAAAGATGCTAATGCTTGGTTGGTGAATTGTGCACACCACCGTTCTTCCTGTGTCCACTGTGTTCCTCACGGTTCTCATCACTATTGCTGCAGCTCTTGCATCAAGTCCAGTGGTCGGCTCATCCATGAATATAATGGAAGGATTAGCAACAAGCTCAACAGCAACCGTTAACCTCTTTCGTTGCTCAGTGGACAATCCAGTCACCCCAGGTAACCCCACAATTGCATCTCTTAATGACGTTAATTCCACAAGATCCATGACCTCCTCAATGAACATCTATAATCATCAAGTTCCCAATTTTAACTTTATGACCAGAGTATGCGTACTCTGGTAAAATATCGGAAGGCAATTTATTGTTAACTATCAACAGATATAAATTTTGTGTATTGAGGTTAACAACTTCCAGAAGGCCTAGTTGAATTATAGGAAGGAGCAGAGAAACTAGAGGCTCTTATAATTCTTTGGACATCTATTTGATCTAGAAAACAAGCAGCGAGTTTTAAAGAAAATGTGGGGTGAATGTATTAGGGTGCCTTCCAAACCTGTTTTTAGTGTAGCAAGACCTGATCTTCACAACTGAAACAACTGCGGTGGCTTGAACATGCATGGTTGATTCATAAATTACTTTATCTTTTGTACTTGTTATCGAGCTTTTTATAATATATTCATTATACTTCTTAGGAATTGACTTTTTGTTCATATCATTTTATGTTGGTAATGGGCAGTGCTTCAATATGTCTGCAAATGTTTTTTCTTTTTTTTCCCCATCTTTGCTAAGAAGCTTTCATTGTCGACCCATAGTGAACACTTATTAACGGAATAAAATTTGAAACTTATTTCATAGATTACTCAATACAATGTTTGACATTATTTTGCTTGCTAAACTGACTATTACATTGTAGCATGTGAGGGCATAATCAAATCTTAATTTTTATAATTATCCAAAAAGAAAGTAGTATATGAAAAGATTATTCTGTGTTTAAGTTCTTTTGTCTTTCATAGATTACTCAATACAATGTTTGACATTATTTTGCTTGCTAAACTGACTATTACAATGTTTGACATTAAAATTTGAAACTTAGTTCGTAGACTACTCAATACAATGTTTGACATTATTTTGCTTGCTAAACTGACTATTACATTGTAGCATGTGAGGGCATAATCAAATCTTAATTTTTATAATTATCCAAAAAGAAAGTAGTATATGACAAGATTATTCTGTGTTTAAGTTCTTTTGTCTTTCATCGTTTCCCTTCTCCAAGTTAACAGAAAAGGAGCGGTTCTTCCTTTCCTGTTTTTGGCTTTTTTCCCCAACTTATAAGTTCTAAGTGAGCGCTATGTTCGTCTCAAAAATATATGTGTAATCGCAAGCGCACGGTGTCGTGTGGCACTAACGGGTCGATCTTAAGGATGTGTTTGTTGAGTATTGATTTCTTTCTATGTTCGAAAGCTACGCGATCGATAGGCGGTCGAGATGAATAATAAGGGAAAATATCAATGGAATAAAAGCTCTAGGATTAGGGTATCTCCGCCATCGAATTAGGGTTAAGATTGAATTAAGGTTAACCAATTATTGGACTCTTGGGACTCAGGAGAGGTCGTCTAACCTAAGGGCGATCTCCTATTCCCCACTCTCGTGATGCATGATAGGATAGTCCCTTGTGTTATCTCTACACACGCTCTCGCGATGCTATGATAGGACTACCTAACCTATATCGATGTCGACTCTCGCCAATGTATCGATATACGTGAGGTGCATTACGTCCAACAAATTTCCTCGATCTTCCTCCACGTCGCTCTTGCGGATTAGGATTATGATATATGTTAGGAGGGCTCTAATCGGTGTCCGACTCTTGTCGGCCACACCGATAGTATGGGTCGATGTAGGGATTGAAAACCCTAGATCAGGTCCGACTCTCGTCAGCGGCTAATCTAATTAACCACAAGGGAGGAGCCCACTATACATCGACAACTAACATCCTAACATACTCCAAATCACCAATGAGCCAACAATTAATTAATCAATTCATGGCCTCCATTCAATGGGGGTCAACCATTGTCCTAGATGCGAAACTACTCACTACTCAGTTTCAAGAATTCAATCAAACACATGAAATCAATAACCATTGCAATAGATTCAATAAGGAATTTTGAATTCAAGCAATCCACATCAAAAGAGATTAAGAAAATTAGATTTCTATTATCAAAGATTAAGCTAAAAACAGAATTCAATTAAAAGAACAATAAAAAGCTATCAAAGTATTGAAGGGATTACACTTGAAAAGTCTGCAAAAGTTTTGAAAAAGGGCAGAATAATTCGTCTCTTGGCACGGCAGGGAAGAAGAGCTTATATACCCTTGCAAAAAGACCCAAAGCCCCTAATAACTAACTCTGACAGTGCTCAGATTAGCCCTAGGAGCCAATTCGACACGATCACATTGAAAAAGACGCGGTCGCATCGTTCACTTGCGTAACATGGGCCTTGAAAAGTAGCAGCAACACGATCGCGTGGTTGTAGCACGCGACTGCGTCGATTGCGGCTTTGATCCTCGTTTGGTCTTCAAAACGGTCGCGCAAAGCGTTCGTTTGTCTTCGCTGCTCTTTTAATTACGCGACCGCGTCGAATGAATCCAAATGACCGCGTCGAATGTAGTTTCTTCTCTTCTTTTCAACAGCGACACGACCATTTGGAATGCTTCCACTCGGCCGTGTAGAATTGAAATCTTGAGCTTGCTGGGTGTCCTGGTGACGCGACCGCATCGAATCCGACGCGGTTGCATGTATCACTTTGTCTTTTTCTCCCCTTTTGTACACTTTGAGCTCCTGTCTCTGCTCATTGCATTCCTTTTTGCCTTTTTCACGCTTTATGATCCATAGTTTATACATATTTTCTGAAAAGCACAAAATGGACAATGAAAGTAAAAAGGAAACAAAAATGGAGAAAAACGGGATGGAACAATGAATAAAAAGGTGTAAAACGTGCATGGAAAGAGGTAAAAACTATATTCAAAAATCACTCATAAAAATCTCCCAAGCTAAACTCTTCCTTGGCCTCAAGGAAGACAGGAGAGAGCGTAGATTGGAGGCATGCAATCAAGCACACGAATGATGACATGAAACTTCGAGAATTTCTAAAAATCGAATTTATATATGTTGGCGAATCGAAATCTCAAATTCGTGAAACTTTAACGTATCGATTTATTTCCGTCATTAAGAATATAATCCTAGGACATCATCTCTAACCCAAATCGTCAAGTAATACACTAAACTATGGTCACACTCAAGTTCTAAGATATTTCCTCTAACCTGTCCTTAGATTGAAGAGGTAGGAATCGAAGTTATGCATTAGTCGAAGAGGGGATACATATTGTATAATGGGTTATTGGTCGATCGAGAAAGTGGCTCTCCCAACACGTCAATTTTCCTTGATTCATGATATTGCTAGGTTTATTCATGCTTTCGTATATATTTTCTCTTCTTTCTTCTCTTTGTTTTTTCTTTTTTTTCTTTTTTGGGATTTACAATTGGTTTGTGTAAGGAGCGTTGGGTCGATGACTCACAGGTCAGACGACCTTAGGGCACCGGGCCAAGAAGTACCACTCGGACATACTAGCTCAAACCAAGTGAAATCCTTATCCATATGCACTCCCCCAAGCTAAACCTTTCGGTGCGAGGCCCCGACGATTTTTGAGTCGTTGGGTCCCGCTACTTGGTGTTGTTGTGAGAACGATGCACACATTATTTTTTTATTCACAAATGCGAGTTTTTCTATTTTCTCTTTCTTTGGAAAGCACGAGTAGTTTAAGCAAAATCAATCCTCAGTACTAGGTGATATGTTGTTATCCAAGTCTCGAGGGATTATAACCTATTATACTCAACTATTGGCTCTACAGTCCAAGCATAAAGTGGGTTCCTAGGGTTCAATCTAGGTCGGTTTCAAGTAATTCTATCTTAGGGACTATGAGGACGGCCAAAGCTAGGATATTACATGAGATTTAAGGGTAGAGACATGTCCTATTTAAATATCCTAATTGACATCGTGGAAATCGAGTGTAAAAGTTAGAAAAATGAAATTCGACTCGAGATTCCACGCATATAAAATTTCGGATTCGAAAATTTCTCGAAGCGAATGCAAATATATACATATTGGTGCATGATGATGCAAGATGCATGAGCGAATGCATATATTTTTTGGTGTTTTTGATTTTTCAAAATTTTGTCCTGTTTTTGCATGCATATAGGAATATAAGGATGATGCATGGGAAAATAAAAAGGAAAATGGAAAATGAAAGAAAAGGAAAAATAAATAAAAGCAAAAAAACAAGAGCGTGAAACGCTCCTCCCCAAGCTGAACTAAGCGTTGTCCTCAACGTGATAAAACTATCAGAAGTAATGAGGATATAAATGAGGGGGAAAGAGATCCAGGTGTATCTCCCCCAAGCTGAAATGAGTCGTGCCCAAAAGTGAGAATGAGTGAAATTGAGGGTTATGTGATCAGGGGGAGTGTAAGGGTCATCTAATCAAACATTGCCACCGTCAGGTGGTGGCTGGATGGGTGACGTGGGTAGAAGTGATGGGTCAGATGATGGTGTGGCTGTGACGTATGCTGGAGGTGGAGATGGAATGGATGGAGGTTCATCCGGAGACGATGAAATGACTGACATCCGTGGGTGGTGGTGAAATGTGCAGAGCTATATCAGATGGAGGAGGTGATGGAATATGGTGCACTGGGTGCATTTTTGTAAATACGGGCAAATCAGCCCTATAAATTGGAGTGAAGGGATTAGGTTTAGGGAGGAAGAAAAATTGAAGAAGAAAAGTAGAGAGTAGAAGATTAGGGCTTAGGAGTAGTCTAGCTTTAAATCATGTGAGATTTAACACTTTATCTCACGTCAAAGCGTAGGAGAGGGGTTCCCTCTCAAATCGAACTACTTATCTTTGTATTTTGTGCCTTGATCTATAAAAATCATCTTTTTACCCCCTCAAACCCTAGCATTTCCTATCACTTTGATAGGAACCAAAAGGAAATCTGCGATTTTATTAGAATAAACTGAAAATAAATGGATAAGTGATTACAATTTTAGGGGTAATCACCCTCTCAAAATGCTGATTGATAAGGGCCGTCCGAACCTTCCCGAAGAACTGAGAGAATTCCCTCTATATTATGAAAATAATCAAACAATGCATGACTTGGGTCGGTCGGCTCCATCACATTTTATAATAATCCCCCTAAGTGTCTAATTGCACAAATACCTCTACACTAATAAAATAACACAAAAATGCCCTAAATCAACCCCTAATGGCCGGATTTATCATTACTCCGCCCCTGAAAAACCACACTGTTTTTATGGTGGTGCATGAAATCTCTGGCGGTCCTACGCCAAGGGAAAGTCGACATCCCCTTCGGGCTCTTCATCCTCCACTACGTCTTCCTCGTCATCTCCGGCTATCAACATTTGCATCTTGCGCACCCCACAATGGTGTCCTGGGGTGAACTTCTCATCAACATCTGAAACACAGCCCTTTTTACCTTCTCTCCATCATCTCGGCGTCAGTCATTCTCCTAAACTGGCCCCCTGCTGGCGGTGCGCTGCTCTTCTTCCCAGTCTTCTCAATACTCGCCTGATCCACCCCTGTAACTGCCTTCTGTTCTCCTGTCGGTGTCTGGCTGCAGAAAACAGGTCCACTCCAACCTCCTCTTACCTTTCTTTCGTCCAACTGACAGTCCTCCACCATCTGAGCATACTCCATAGCCTCCATCAGGTCCTAAGGCTTCTGCATGCGGACCTCTGACGAATAGTAGCCTTCAGCACCTTCATGAAGGTGCTCTCCATCACTCGTCAGACACTCTACGCACCTGTCCTGACAGTGCTTCAAACCTCTCCAGATGGTCCCTCACAATGCCATCTTACCTGAGTGACATAAGCTGCTCCCTCACATTCTCCAGATATGAATCTCTGAACATCTCCATCATCTGGTCCCTGATCTCCTCTCACGAGCGAAAAGGACGCATCTTATCATTCCGCTGGTACCAAGCGAGAACCTTTCCATCCAGACATATAGCAGCTGCCTCCAACTTCGGCTCATCCGTCATGCAAGAGACCCTAAAAAGCTCTCCGCACTGTAAATCCATGACACTGGATACACCCCCTTTAATACATGCATTTTCAGCTTCTGCAACCTGTCCATCGTGTATGTTCCCTGGTTTCCTCGTCCTCCGCTGTGTCTGGGCTGGTGGTAGTGCTGCCGCTTCTCCTGGTGCCGCTCATAGCCTCCTCGTGGGCCTCCCTCATGGACTCTATGACCCCCTCGTGGGCCTCCTCCTCGGTCCCCGTGTCCTCCCCAGCCGTCGCCTCCAAACATACCCTTGTGCTCATCTTGAAAGTCTCTGTAACCTCCACTAAACCTTCAGGGCATCCCTCATGGGTGCAGTGTGGATGTCGTCCCCTGTCATCGCAATCCGATAGTCAGGAGGGTCCCAAAACCCTCTCCCATCATCGTCATACTCCTGAAAAACTTCCGGGTCAAAACCATCATCGAAACCATGCGCCGGATCCTCCGAATGAGGCTGAAATCCTCTGAAATCCTCCCCTACTCCACAAACGGCGCCAAAACCCATGCGAGGGGGTCGTCTGGAGTCTATGGGGGCCTCGACGGCCCTGGGGAAGGGCTGTCGAAGCCGGTTGGCCTTCATTGGGGCCCCAACAGCCCTGTCGCTGGTCGGCAGGGCCCTCCGGGGCCCTGTAGCTGTCCGCCGGGCCTCGGCAGCCTAGGGGGAAGGCCCCTGGCCACGCCGAGGCCCCAGGTGGGCCGCGGGGTCCTGGGGAGGGCCCCCGGGCCCCCTTCCTCTGTCAAAGCCCGTGGGGAATGCGGCTAGGGCTGTCGGCCCCCCGGCCCACCGCGTCCGCTTCTGGGTCCGTGTCGTCGAGATCTGTGAGCCTCCCGTCTTCCGCATCCACCGCTATGTGCTTTCCCTTGTCCAAAGGTGACGCCTTTGTTGCTATTTTAGGGTCTGCGTCGTCTCCGTTCAATTTTGTCAAAATATCTCCAAGTTGGAAGATGATGTTCGCAATAGCTTCGCTATGTTGCTTCAATTGTTCCCCTTGCTCCGTTAGGGTTTCCTTCATGCTCGCGATCTCGCCCTTAATGCCCACGACCTCTCTCGTAAATTTCTCCTCCATCGCATCGATCCGATCTTTGGATCTCGTAGCCGTCGCCGCCATAGATCGACGTGCTCTGATACCAAAATGATAGGAACCAAAAGGAAATCTGCGATTTTATTAGAATAAACTGAAAATAAATGGATATGTGATTACAATTTTCGGGGGTAATTGCCCTCCCAAGACGCTGATTGATAAGAAATGTCCGCACCTTCCCGAAGAACTAAGAGAGAATCGCACCTTCCCGAAGAACTAAAAGAATTCTCTCTGTATTATGAAAATAATCAAACAATGCATGACTAGGGCCGGCCGACTCCATCCCCATTTATAGTAATCCCCCCTAATTGTCTAATTACCCAAATACCCCTACACTAATAAAATAACACAAAATGCCCCAAATCAGCCCCTAATGGCCGGATCTATCACACTTCTCTCTAGGCACGGTTAACTATAAAGTTTTAAACTATACTTCCTCAAAAATTATAGCTCTGCCAATTTTTGAGTTCACAAGAAGCATTATATATCAGGCACTTGGACTGTGACAAACTCCACTCCATTTCGTTAATTTGCTCTTGCTAGACATAAATGACAACCATGCAATATAGGGGTCTTAAGTCTGCTCTACCACACTCCTATAACGTGGCACCTAGTCCATGCACTTCTGGCTAGTGTGAGCTCTAATACCAATATACCATTTGTCAGGCCCGAGTGACGACTTCTCAAATGTTCACTAGCGCTGTATGAACACACCTAGTCATTTAGTTTTTACCACCTCCCTCCCTCAGAAAGGCTAGTTGCAATTAATTTTTGAATGGATATATTGCGTACCAATTGTATGTGCTTCTTTATGATAAAACTCATGCAACCAAGAATCAATCTTCTAATACTTTCTTAGGCTAAATGACACTATAAGGAATTGCATTCAACTCTACTTTCACAGGATGTACCCAAAGACTAATATAATGCATATGCCGACTTTGAAGAGGGAAGTCTGTGATGAATTATCATTAATCTTAGCTTCTACCAAATGACACCAAATTAATTTCATAGAATGTAAAAAATTTTCGTTACTCACCTTTTTCGTGGGTGAATCAACTTCAGGGGCCAATCGAAGCCATGCAGAATAGATTAGAGACTCGTACACTGTGACATGAGGTGAGTGGATGTCATTTTGTTCACAGTATCCAGATATACGAGCAAATGTTTCTTGCTTCTTGGGGTAACCAGATATTTTGATGATCCCTTCAATGTAGCCCTCTGTTTTTCTTCCAGCTAACACATCCAGGAGAGTCGTCTTACCCGCCCCACTGACCCCCATTATTGCTGTCAGAATTCCTGGGCGGAAAGCTCCATTCAGACCATTTAGGATCAACAGTCGATCCTCCTTTCTACCTTGGGCTTTCATTTCCTGGAGATTCAAATTTGAATTTTAATTCCATAATTATTGCTGTCTCTGTTCAAGCATACACTGTAAGTGTAACTGTTATGGTTTTCATCGTGTTTGCATATATAGCAAATCGTTAGATGTCTAAATGGTGTGCCATAATAAAACTTTATCCACCCCTAAATCATGAGCAAAACGCCTATGGGGCACTAGATCTTTTGATGTCTTGGGGGTTTGAGAACATGAAGATCGACTTGCAAGGGGCCAAATGTCTAAACAAGAAGTGGGGAGTGGACTTTTGGACCACAATTGGAGGAAATTTCCTACTGAGTCAGCTAATACCATGTATCGTCCACAGTATGGGGTCAAAAAGCCAAAATAAGTTATTCGTTTTAGCCCTTAAGAAGAAAACTGATTTTTGAACTTCTTTCATGCTCATGTCACGTCGAGGTACTGTAGAAAATAAACATACCTTCGGCATATCAATGGAGTATTTGATTTCTTCAAAGGTGATGGAAAGGGGGATGAATGGGAGAATCAGGCCCTTCTTTTTTTCCTGAGTGGGATCCACATCAGTTTTCGCTCTGGGAGTTTCTTCATTTCCTTTACCTGTTACATATATATTAAAATGGCACCAGAATGTCAATAGATGATGAGTTAATGGACAAATCTAACCGTTGGATGTGAAACACCAAATCGAGTTCTTTTCCACATGTGATAGTTTGAGATGATCCCCAGTTTTATTAGTGTTCTGATTCAAAGCTTCCTCTGAAAGCACCGTTCGACCTTTCCCAGAAGCTGTGAGCATGAAATTCAAACATCATGGTCGCAGTGGAAGTGTGAACAGTAATGGTTATTGCTTTAGTTAGGAGGGCACTGACGGTTAAAATAGGCAAGTGCCAAACTTGTTAATCCATTGAAGAGAGCGGTGAATCCAACCAATGCACCTACTCCTATCCAGTACCAGTAAGACTCTGGAAAAAATCCACGATATCTCAACACTTGCGCACCCACTGCATCTGAATTTGTCACATTGACATCCTGCACCATAGTCATTAATTTTTGCTCAATATCACACTAGTGGACCATCATTTTTCCCAAAGTCGGGATAACTTTCTTACATGTGCCCAACTTCTTCCTGAGAATTCATTTACTGCAATAGCATTTGTCGCATACATCAAGGGTGAGGACCAGTAGAGCCATATCCACCATTTCTTTATATTTTCTGCACACGAAAAAGCGCTTTTAGTTCTTAATCATTATCGATTACAACTAGGCATGCAAAAAAAATATATGAATTATCCGCTCCATATATGACTTGGTATTCGATTGTTTAATGTGGATATCCGCGTCCAATATTCATTTTATGATATGATATAGATAATGAAATGATAAAAATATCCGATGTATTCAAATATACCAAATATATAATGCTTGTGTATTTTAGGCACATGGAGCACCACATGATGTGCTATTTTGCTTAAAAATGATAAAACCATGTGATATAATAAAGTTTTAACATTTTTATATAAACCTATTAACAATAATAATACAACTTATGTTTTTATGTTGATTCTTAGTTTTATCCCGGGTTTGAGGTATCGGCCGATACCATAGGTATCGGCCATATCGTATCGGTATCGGCAGTTGACATTACCAAAACTAAGAGTTAGTTTCAGTATCAGTCGATACTGAACGATATAGGTCAGTTTCGGTCGATACCAGCCGAAACTAACTGATACCGTTCAGTACCGATCGAAGACGGAGTAAGAAAAATGTGTAATTATATAAAAATTCTCTAAAAACCCCAAAAAATTTCAGGAATCAATAGGTTACATAGAAAGCTCGGTTAAAAGAGAGGAGAAAACTCTAGTGTTTCAGCTTGAAAATGATGAGGAATTAGACGAAGAAGAGGTAGAATCCAGAAAAAATTGATGAAAAAGAAGAAAAATGACAAAAGGAAGATGTAAAATTGAACTAAACTCGTCGCGTTGCCGCCTCGCCGAACCCACCTCGACCATCTAGCGTGATAGATGAGAGAGAGCAGAGAGAGAAAGAGGCCCGGGTCGCCTTTCAGGAGATGCTGCATTCTTTAAAAAGGCAAACTTATAGATAAGTGGTATGTGCGTAAAGTAAAACAGTCGATGCATATATCAAGCAGATATTTTATGGCAACCCTGTAAATAAGTGGTATGTGCGCAAAGCAAAATGGTGGGTGCGCAAAGCAACGCCCATCGATTTTTTTGGTAAACTTGTAAATAAGTGATATGTGCGCAAGGTAAAACGATGGGTGTGCAAGGTAAGCTTTAGAATCTATTCATTTATCTAATATTTAGTATTTAAATACCAAACTTTAGGTATTTAGTATTTGATATGATTACGAACTCAAATTTAGTTTATCTATTTAGTATTTAGTATTTGATAGGTTTAGATTTAAGAACCTCCGAAACCATCACTGTGTGTATATAGTATATACATATTTAAAGTATCTCCGAAACCAAAACTGATACCCGAAACGAAACTGCCGAAACTAGCAATACAGACAAAACCGAAACTTACTTCCGAAACCGTCGAAACGGGCGATATCGAAACCGAAACCTAAATTTTAGAAAGAACGATATCCAGACCAAAACCGAGACCTAAAAACCTTGGTTTTATCTGTTTATATTTGACTAATATCTGATAAGTATCGCATCTGGTCCGATTTCAAATTGAGTTCCGTTTCTGCAAAAATAAAAATAATACACGTATTTGCTCTGTATCCCATCCGTTTGCACCCCTAATTGCACTCGAAATTATAGGCGAGCTGCATATGGCAACTAGGCAAGGTGGCACATTGCACATTTTTGGGGTTATGGCAACACCAATGAAGGATGATTTTGGAACACAATGAGGGAACCAAGAGTCTATCTCAACAGATGGGGTTTTAGTGATATTTTGCGCTGGGGTCCAGCGTAGCTTGGGCCTATCCAATCCTAAAGCTACATGTGTCCACATGGACCGTCCGAAATTATTTAGAAAGGCCAGCTTAACCAAGCTGCAGATATAGCTTTGCAAGACATAACTACACTCGCTGACCCAGGTGCATGACTCACATAAGGACAATCTCAGCAAGGTGCATGACTCACACAAGGACAATCTCAGCAGTAGACACACAAGGTCGGCTCCTTCAACAACCATGCTATACAAAGACGACCCTAGCAGTTGACACCCGAGATTGACTCCTTAACAACGGCCGCCAGAAGATTGACCGTCTGAAAAGGTCGGCCGCCTAAGTATCCCACAAACTCAGGGGACACGCTCTCTAGCAGTCGCCTGACTTTCTCTCTATGCCGTTACGTGCAAAGAAAAGGTCAATGGTCACTTACTCGCCTGCGTAATAACAGACCTAATCTGGGGAGTCAGTTACATGCGTGATATATGGGATCACCATAAACTCCACCTGATGTGGCGTAACTGACTGCCATCTCTAAAAAACAGCACAATGATATCATCTCAGGTAATGCTTCAATTAACAACACACACCTCTTTCCTTCTGCTTGAACCGACTTAAGCATCAGAGTCGAATCGGAGGTCCATCCTCGGATCCTCTAATTCTCTTCACTCTCTTTCGGGCACCGGAGAAGGAGGTCAACCCGACG
Source organism: Scilla litardierei (assembly GCA_030789695.1). Classification (NCBI taxonomy): domain Eukaryota; kingdom Viridiplantae; phylum Streptophyta; class Magnoliopsida; order Asparagales; family Asparagaceae; genus Scilla; species Scilla litardierei. The sequence continues at coordinate 220,764,799 of CM061134.1, read as the reverse complement.
AAATCCTGTCTGAGCTCGCTGGTGCTAATTTCATGTATCAACATGGGGCATTAATGTAGTGAAGTAAATTGATTTGATCATACCATCGACTAGCTTTCGACTTTTGAGAAAATTTTGGTTCATTGCCATAGTTTTAAATTTTCAGGTATACTTCTTTTTTGTATATTTTCTATATCAAATAATCGTTTTTCCTTCGCTTATCTTTTTAGTATTCTTTCCTACCGTTTTTTATTTTAGTGTTTCCATAAGGAAACTGAGTTTCCAGATTTCTGCCTAGGCAGCTGATATGTAGGTTTAAGCAGTTACCAAAATCAGGCAGGTCTACACCGTTATTTGCCTATGTTTTAGGAAATTGAGCTCAAAGAATAAATTAATATTTTAGCAGTTCTCTTTCACTATTGATGGTGGGAGTTACTCCTTGACAGCATGAATCCTCCAAGTCCCTGAAGCATAACCACCGCAAAAACCGCATATACAAATGCTGTGACCATAGTTCTTCCCACAGCAGAGCAAAGGCGGTAGAGACCCAATGCCATCTGGCTTACCAGCACAAGGACTAGGTATTGTTTAAACATCCTGTGAAGATGCACATATGGTTATTGCCAAAAAATTAAAAACATGGAGATGAAAGGAAAACTCATGCTAAATATTTGAAATGTAAAGTGGAGCCTCACCTTTGAACACTTGGATCAAACCCGATGGTGTAATAAGTTATTGCAACCCAAGCAGCACAGTCAACTAGTGAAATGGGTATCTTGAGCATCCATGCAGGAAGTGCATACGCCCATGCTGGATAAAGGAGAAGATCTCTTTGCTTATAGAATACTGGGAGCCTTGCTACACACATTGCAAGTTCAGCAAATCCATTGAACAGGTGAACGATTATGCTAAGATACAAAACACCAATGTATATGTCTCCATCTTCTGCTGTACCATGGTGCATCTTGATTCGCAGGAAAACAGTCATAGTTACTGATGCGAGTAGGATAACCTGGTTCAATGCGGCAAAGAAAATCATGAAATGCATGAGTTATGAATGCAATGCCTTTATGACAATGTTTTGAGGATATGGCGGATATGATTTTTGTTATACATTATGACACTGAATTTTGAGCTGTTTCAAAATATCTACCCACAGTTTTACTCAAAAAGAAAGACGTCTAGTTTGTCTTTGACAAGTAGGCCTCTGTTAAATCAATTTTCCTGACACATCTGATAAAATAGTAAAGCAGCCAGGCATAAAGAAGTGGTGTTTCAAGAATTGTGTATGCTCATGGAAGAGTGTCTGCTTATTTTACATGTTATTGTTATCTCTTTCCACTTATCCCAAAATGTAAACAGTACAAAAAGAAATGGAGTTACGATGTGTAAACTGCGAAATTTCAGACTTTTGCTTTAAATTGAAACTTATATCTAACACTGTGATAGATATGTTTCATTTTTTTCCTAATCTACCCATCATCCAGAATGAAAGGTTTTTGTTTCCAAAGATCGACATAACAAGAAACACGAATTACAATTTAGATGTGTTTCCAAACACAGCCAGTCTCCCGGTTTTTACATATTGTACTGCCATATACATGCAAGGAAATCTTATGTTTTGCTTTTTAATATGTAGATAGACGCTTCATAGAATGAGAGTGCAATTGTTGGAAACCATGGGAAGTTCCATTGAGAAGAAGATGATCTATAATCTTAATAAAATATCAAGCAAGTAGAAAACTTGAAATTAATGTCCAATTCCATAATGAGAGGTATGTTTGATTTTGTTCACTAACCTATCTAAATGCCCATCAGTTAGAAGGATGGATTTTTATTTTGAAGATTAACAGAATTAGAACAAGAATTACAACTTCGTGTTTCTAGCCAGCTTTTACAAAACCAACTTCTATCTATCCGCAAAGGAAAATGTATATTTCCCTTTCCGCTATGTGCATAAGGATCATAATGCTTCTGTTGGAGACTAGAGGAAGCATCATTGAGAATACGATGAAGGAAACTCATGGTGGATTGGTCTTGGAGGATGTAGACTGATGTATTCTCTAGTTAAGAGGTGTATTGGATTCATGTATTGGGTTCATGCATTCGGTTCATATTTTAAGGTGTTATTTATACTTGTAATTGACCAAAATGAAAATGAGAAATTGATCCCTACAAGAGTTTTGTTGGACGTGTCTTGCATTTGACGCAGTGCCAGGTTGGTTGTCTAGTGATAATCCATTTGATTGTGTCTAGTTTGGCTTCTGTTGAGCCACGCTAGAATTTCTTGCATCAGGTGAAGATAGAGTTTCTAGGATTATGCAGTTGTAAGTAATTTCTTGGAATTCATGAAGAAGCTGATGTAATCTCTTAAGACCGGAAATAAAGAAGGGAGTCATGAGTCACTTGATAGGATTTTTCTATGTTTTTGATGTAGAAAGTTAGGGTTTTGGTGGAAAGATGAGATTTTTATATGAACGGTTGGATTTTAGGGGTTTGATGTGACGAATTGAAAAAAGGAAGGAATTTGTATTGATGATAATCTGAAATTAAAAGGGATACAATTGATGGGGTGAGTTTTTTTGAGAGGAACTCTTGCTTAAGTCGCCAATTATAGAGGACGACCACACTCTCCAATAAACGAGGGAATTCTCAACTTCGCAAGTTTCTTCTCTCCACAATCAATCATGAGAATCTTTAATCCCCCTTGTCTCCTATAAATAATAAATTGAAAATGCAAATTTACAAAAAAAACCGTATAACTGAAAATTATGAAAAACACCTAGAAATCCGAAAAGTACAAAAGCACCCCTGATGGGCCAAAATTCCAGATCCATCATTACACCGCTCTCGAAAAACTAGCTTCTTCTCAAGGTGGTGCATGAAGTGTGTGAGCCATCTGTTCCAATTGGGTTACATGTCTCCTCCTGGGTCAAAAGAAAAGGATTGGTTGACAATGCCATCGTTGTTGCTCTCGGACGGGCCGTTGAATTGTGCGCCTCCTCCACCATCGTAGGGCCAACCAAGGTCTCCATCATACCTACAAATTCTGGATGAAAGCCATGGTAGTCGTCAAGCTCTTTGGAGGGTCATTCGTGCCCAAAATACGAACGCTGAAGCTCGGGAGGTCGTCCAACTGAAAACCATAGGCCATGATGCCTTGCAAAAGTGTCGACGCAATATGACATGCCCCGAGAAGCGTCGTCAAGACATGGTAGGCCCCGAAAAATGTCATCAGGCCCTGGCAGGCCCGTAAAACTACGGGCGGGCCCAACTGGGCCTGCAAGGCAAGGACTGGGCTCGGCTAGGGCATGCAGTGCCCTAGCAAGCCTGCAGGCAACCTGCAGGGTTGCAGATGCCTTGCAGCGAGGTGCGGGGCCCCGATGAGGGTGGCTGGGGTCCCCACCTCGTGGTGTCCTATTTGGCTTCTTCATAATCCTTCTCGTTCTAATCCGTATATGAGTGGTCGTTGTCATTCAGATCTGAAGCTGGATCGCTCTTGGAATGTATCTCCTTATCCAAAGGTGCCGTCTTTGACCCTGAGTTGTGCTGGCGTTGTCCAGATCTAAACCGATGTCTTCATTCTTCTTCAGATCTAGCTTGGCGGCTTCCTCCTCCGCATCCTCTTGTCTCGAGCTCCTCAAAGGCTTCCCTCATCTACTTAAAGAATTGCATCTTCGCCAATCTAAACTCCTCGAAGCATTTGTCGAAGGATTTCTTCGGATCCATCGCCATGTGTGCCAAGATCGACGCTTTGATACCTTCTGATAGGATTTTCCTAGGTTTTTAATGTAGGAAGTTAGGGCTTTGGTAGGAAGATGGGAATTTTATAAGAAAAGTGGGATTTTTAGGGTTTTGATGAGAATTGGGGGGTAAAAGGGATTTTTATTGATGATAATATGTAAATAAAGGGGATACAATTGATGGGGTGAGTTGTTTCAAGATGAACTCTCTTTTTCAAATCACTAATTATTAAGGACGACTACACTCTCCAATAGACGAGGGAATTCTTAACCCCACAAGTTTCTTCTCTTCACAATCAAGCATGTCAATCCTTAATTCTCCTAGACCCCAATAAATAATAAATTGAAAATATAAAATTACAAAAAGATCCACATAACTAAAAATTACGAAAACCCGTTAGAAATCCGAAAATTACGAAAGCATCACTGATGGGCCAAATTCCAGATCCATCACCTGATAAGATTTTGGTGATACGCAGGTTGGTGAGATCGCACAAAAAGAAATTAGGGATTGCTATGCTTGATTGTAGAGAGAATAAATTTGTTAGGTTGATGATACGCAAGCCATCTGTAGGCCTGGCTGGGCGCTGCCCTTGCCTTGTAGGCCTAGTTGGACCCGCCCGCAGTTTCGCGGGCTCATCATAGCTTGTTCGTCGTCTTTCGGGGTTCGTCATGGCCTATTCACCGTCTTTTGAGGCCCACATGGACTTACAACGTTTTTCGAGGCCCGTCATGGCTTGACGCTCCTTGGAGCTCATCATGGCGCATCGAGTCGAATGACCTCTTGAGCTTCAGCATTCGTATTTTGGGCATGGATTACCTTCCGAGGAGCTTGACGACTGCCGTGACTTCCATCCGAAATTCACGGGGATGATAGAGATCTTGGCTGGCCCTACTATGGTAGAGAAGGCGCACAATGCCACGGTCCATCCGAAAGCAACAACGATGACGGTGGAGACCAATCCTTTCCTTTTGATCCAAGAGGAGTCATGCAACCCACTTGGAGCGGATGGCCCACGCATTTCATGCACCATCTTGAGGGCAATGTGGTTTTTCTGAGACAGAATAATGATGGATCTGCAATTTTGGCCCCGTCAGGAGGTGTTTTCCTAATTTTTGGATTTCTAGCAGCTTTTTTGTAATTTTCTATTTTAGCGGTCTTCTTTTAATTTATTATTTTCGGTTTAGTATTTATAAATGTCTAGGAGATTAAGGATTGCCATGCTTGATTGTGGAGAGAAGAAACTTATGAGGTTGAGAATTTCTTCATCTATTGGAGAGTGTGGTCATCATCTCTAATTGACGACTTGGGAGAGATATCCTCTCGAAAGAAATCACCCCATCAATTGTATCACCCTTTATTTTCATATTATCAAACAATAAAATTCCCTTCTTTTCCCCAATTCTTCTAATCAAACCCCTATAAATCCCAATTTAATCCAGCTAGACCCCTATAAATACTAAACTGAAAATAGAAAATTACAAAAAATCCCTAAAACTGAAAATTACGAAAAAAAACCTAAGAAATCTGAAAATTACAAAAACACCCCAAATGGGCCAAAATTACAGATCTCATTACTCCGTCCTCGAAAAAACACCTTGTCCTTAAGGTAGTGCGTGATTACTATGTGCATGCTACTCCACGTGAAGATGCTCTTCCCATTCAGCTGTTCTATCTCTTCTCTAGTGAACATTTCACCTTCACCTGCTATCAACAACTGAAGAGCGTGGTTGCGACAACGATGCCCAAAGGTGAACTTTTCATCGCAGCTGAAGCACAACCCATTCGCCTTCATGTCTCACATTTTAGCGTCTGTCATGGGCCTGTATTGTCTCCTCTACCATGACTCCGTGTTCTTCTCATTATCGGACTGATCTTTGCTGGTGCCTTTTGTGCACTTATTGGCTCCTTACTGCGAAGATTGGGTCCACTCCAAAATCCTTTAGACCTCCGCTTCTCTGTGAGATTTCCCTATACCAATTGGGCCAAATCTATGCTTTCCATCAGTCCTTGAGGTCTCTGTATGCTGTATGCGAAGCTCAGCGCGTATGTTGGGCTATAGCCCCTTAATAAAGCTTCCCTCCAGTGTCTCCTCTGAGGCCCCTCGCACTCGTCCTGATAGTGCCTCAAACTTCTCTATGCACTTCTTAACCGGCCTTCTACCTGAGTGCAAGTGATTGCTCCTGAGAATGTCTTGAAATTTGTGCACTAAACCAGCCTTTAGCTCTTCATATGAGAGGAAAGGTTGACTCTGCTCCCTCCACTGAAACCATAAAAGCGCCTTCCTCTCGAAACATATATCTGTTGCCTCTAGTTTCTGCCCCTCCTTCGGACATGTCACTGTAAAGTACCTCTCAACTCGGTAGATCCAGCCATAAGGATCACCTTTCTCATAAGTAGGCATCTTTAGTTTCTTTACACTGCCATCCCCCCAAAACCTCCTTGATTTGCACCCCCTTCAGCATGTCTATGATGATGCGGATGCTAGTGTCTCGTCGTCTATCCATGGACTGCCCATTACCCTCGTAGTGGGGCATCATATCTGTCTCCATCGCCATCACAATCACAATTGCCCAAACCAAGCCTCCTCCATCTGCATTATGGTCCAAATCATCGTTGAGTACTCTGGATACTCCTCATGGGTAGAAAGTGGACGTCGTTGCCTCTCTCCACATATCGGGGGCCGCGGGGCTCCCGAAAATCGTCTACATCTTCATCATGCTCCAGGAGATGATTCTGAATGCTGTTGGGGTCCCGGTGTGTCGCTATGGGGCTGCGGACCCCGACGGTCTCACTATATGTCAGCAAAGCTCCAGCGCCCCTGTAGAGTCACTACGGGGGCTGGCAGCCTTGCAGGGAGCTGGCAGCCTTGCAGGGGCTGGGTGCCCCTACCAGGACCCTACAAGGGGCGGGCGTCCCTGCAGAGGGACTGGCCGACCCCGACAATGAGTCTGCAGGGGCCGGGCACACCTGCAGATTGATTGCAGGGGTCAGCCGACCCTGCAGGAAATTTGCAAGGGCTGCGTCGATGTTTCGAAGGTGACGGCTAGGGTTTCCTCCCGTCGCGATATCTCCTTCTCCTTCCTTGAAGTAGTCGTCGACATCGGAGAGCAAACCTTTTTTATTCCTCCACACTTTCCTTCTCTTTCACTAAAGGTTTTGTCTTTGGAACTGAGATCCTAGTGCGAGTTGTTGAATTATTTTTTGTGCGAAAGCTTCAAACTTTTCATCCATCCGCGCCTCAAACCTTTGCATCTCCGCTTTCATCAAAGACGTCATGGATTGCACCGATGCAAAACGCTCCTCCATGGTTTTCTTCAATTCTTCAAGTTTGCCATCGTATTTTTCCTTGAATGCTTCGACATTTTCCTTCGGTCTTGTTGTTGCATTGAGGATCTTATTGCTATGATACCACTTGATAGGATTTTTATAGGTTTTTGATGTAGAGGGTTAGGATTTAGGTAGAAATGTGTGATATTTATAAGAAATATGAGATTTTTAGGGTTTTGATGAGAAGAATGTGGAAAAGGTAGGGAATTTTATTGTTGATAATCTGAAAATAAAGGGAGATACTATTGATAAGGTGAGTTCTTTTAAGAGCAACTCTCTCTCTCCCAATTCGCCAATTACAGAGGCCGATCGTACTCTTCAATAGACGAGAGAATTGTTAACCTCACAAGTTTTTACTCCACAATCAAGTATGTCAATCTCTAATCCTTTTAGACCCAGATAAATACTAAACTGAAAATAAGAAATTACAAAAAGACCCTTAATATGAAAATTACAAAAACCCTTAGAAATCTAAAAATTACGAAAAACACCCTAGATGGGCCAAAATTGCAGATCTATTCTTTTTGTGTGATCATATCATTACTCTACCCCTAAGTTCGGTGTATTCTTTATTCGCATAAGAAAATTTTTCCTTTGGGCATTGTAGATATACGCATGTTTAGCCAAAACAGATATTTGCTTTCCGTGTGTTCTTAAATCAAGATTGTTGGTATTAGAGGTGGCAATCAGGTTAGGTTTGAGATAAGTCAAGTTTGACTTGACCCGGTTAAGGTTATACACAAACCTGGCCCGAATAGGATTCGGGTTTGGCATCCTCATCCATATCCCAAACTGGAAAAAAAATCATGGTAAGCTATACCCAAGCTTGACCCATTTAAGCTGCAGTCGGGTTGGATTCAGGTTCTATGAAAGGCTAATAATAATAATAATCTGGTCCTAGCTACCAAGGTCGAATACATGTTGCAACAAACATGGTTAGAGAGGGAGAACGAACAATTTGCTGAATTTTATGGACAATTTCCCATCATTTTTCTTTTAGTTCTTGGAACGATAAGGTTTTTTTCCTTGGCCCCATCAGAATTGAATTATAGAAAGATTTAGAAATTTGAGAATAGAAACATCAGGATATGTATCAACAGTCAAAAATTTCATTTAGAGCGATAAACAAGGAAAATGTATCTTAGAGGAAGAGGGAAAGTGCACTATGGCTTTAAGTTGGAAAAAAGTTGTATGGCCCTTTGGCGCTTGCCGCTCTGTGTCTCGAGAGATTCTTCAGACCAGGAGATCAAACAAGAGATTGGAGATAGGGTGAAAGAGACAGTGTTCTAAATATGAGATATCGGTCGCGTATCGGCTTGGAAAATTTGATATCGGATTGCGGATATCGGAGATATATCAGAGATATTGACTAAATATTGGAGTGTCATATCGTGCATCTTTGTCGAAGATGCTCGTCACGTCGGCTGCTTCTCCTAGATCTGCAGGGAAGAGGCGGCAAAATGAAGCCGACGAAGTGACGACGAACTACTGACAGCGGCGGATCGACGAGCTGGAGCGAAGGAGACGATGAACTGAAGAGGCTGCGATGTTTTTAGCTTTTTGGGGTTCCCCTAAAAACCCGATCGATTTTGTTTTATACTAAACGGGTTTGGGTCGGGTGTGATCCACTATTCAATTGATCGACTTACTAACCAAAATAAAAAATAAAAAATCAGCGATATTTGTCGTTATTTCGAATCGAAATATCGGCTAATATTGTGGGCGAAATCCAATACCGATCCGATATTTCTCCAAAAAACCGAAAACCGCAACTAAATTGTAAATATCATGTCAGCTTAATGCAAATTTCGATATTGCTGTCGATATATCGGATTGCGGACCGATATTTATAACACTAGAAAGAGGAGATTGAGAAAGATTTGTATATAACGGATTAGCGGGTTGGGTAACATCTTTAGTCGGCCCGCCTAACTAGAATTCTTTGGGTCAATCGACTCAAGTTAATTGCCCAACATGATCCCAAACCTAATATTTACTGGGTTATTGGGTTCAGCCCGATTGTTACCCAAACCCATTTAGGACCTCACCCCCACCCGCAAAAAAAAGAGTAAGGTCTGGATTCAGGTTTGTGGTTCGGTTCCAAATAGCCACTCCTAGTTGACATCGTGTCGTCACAAGTATTATTATAGAAACCCCCTGATTGGGATAAAGGCATTGCCAACTTTGTCGCTGTTGTAGTATACTACTATGATTATCTATGTTCTATACCCATGCTGCATTGTACCGTGTTGTCTTTTTTTCTTAAAAAAATGCATATTTCGGTTCTCTGGCATTTTAATTTCATGGTTGTTGATTCCAAATTTATAAAAAAACTAGATTTGTGGTTGGGCAATGCGCTGCCAGTAGGCAACTCACTTCAATGATTTTGGAGAAGTAGATTATGGAGTTCCTCTTCATCAACAAATATTCCCTTGATATGCAAGCTTTCAGTAGCTCCATCTTTCCAGCACCATACTTTGATGTTGCTAAAGGAGAAATGTGGTTTTCGTTCTTATTGAATGGGGTACTGAGCTCATGCTGCAATCTCTGACCAACATGGAAGCCTTGGAATGCTTCTGCAAATTCCTTGGCGGAATTAAAATGGTATGCTTCCCTGTTATGTATCCAGTACTGCTGCTGATCTTTTCTTGATGTTACCTGTTCATGCAGCAGAGAATTAATAATCAGTTAAATGTTATGGTATTGAATCTTCTTATTCCTGCCTTAAACAGAGTGGCCACAGTTTTGTTCAACTTACTTCCTGCAAGAAATCTGCCACACCTTTTCTCATGGGACATCTGAATCCCATGGATTCAAAAAATTCCACAACATACTCTCGTGGTCCCTGGTATATGATCTGCCCATCGGATTGAAGAATGATATCATCAAAAAGCTCATATGTTTCTGGTGCAGGTTGAAGGAGTGCAATCAAGGCAGTGCCACAGAGGGTGTGAACAGATTGCTGTATTGATTTGATTATTTTGAAAGTTGTTGAGCTATCCAGGCCAGTTGATATCTCATCCATGAAGAAGGCTTTTGTTGGTCCCACAAGCATCTCACCTGCATCAGCCAAGACCCAAAACAATAAATCCAGCTAGGAAAGATGGATTTCATCAATATGGTAACGAATTAAGCAACTATTTCTTCTTCCTTGTTAATTTCTTGTTCAATGTAGCATATTTACTTCTTAACCGTGCAATTAGCATATAAGAAACATGGATACCTGTGGAAGATAGATATGTTTGAAACCGTCGCTGCAATGCAATTACAATTACTATGGGCGCACGCGTGGGTTTTTTTGGTGGGGGGATGTTATTATGCAAAAACTCTCCCATGTGAACATTATGAGAAATGGGTATTTTTTTCGATGTTTTAACGGTCTAAACCATTGGATGTGATCTACACATATTAATACACCCACACATTAAAAATCAAGTGAATCCTCATTTTTACCCATTGATTGGATCATTACAAAAAGTTTATTGTTCCGAACCGTTTAATTTGTTTAACTTCATCGAGGGTCAAATCTTCCGGGTTCATCCATATTTTTTCTATTGTGGTAAATATGTATGTGTATATCAACCCTCAATTTTTTTTAAAAAAGCGGATTTTTTTTCCGCCCCATGTTCATGCTTGAAATTTTTGCGCATTAACATGTCCCTATTTATATGTATAGAGTATCCACATAAAGAATCAAGGATAAATGCTGACACTACAAGAAATTTCCTATGCCACATCTAAATAAGACCATGTAAATGATACACACCATTACTCGTGATCTGAATACTTTTAGATGCTTTTGAACGAAAAATATGCAAAGGGAATTGCTATTTGCACAGAGCCTTTTGCTGATTTCACAAACCATTTATTTACAAGTTTGCAATTAAAAATATTTTGCTGAGTTCACAGACCACTTATTTACAAGTTTGCCCTACTCCTCTCCCCTCCCCCTTTGCGTCGTCGTCCCCCTTCTCCACCGCCGCAGCCGAGGAACCCCTCGTCACCCCTGCCTCCCTTCACCAGTGGAAAAGCGGACCGCTGCCGCCGTCGCCGGCGGGCGAATCCGAATCGGTGTCGTCCTCCCCCTTCTCCACCGCAGTCCCCATTCTCCACCGCGGGAGAATCCGAATCGGCTGCTGCTCCCATGCTTGCAAAAAAGGAACGGTTTTGGGAGAAAAAAGCTCGGTGACATGTTTTCATTTTTTTAAAATTAGATACCCTAGTTTTTTGGGGAGAGTTCGGGAGATCGATTGCTTACAGGAGAAGACAATGGCCGCAGCAGCGCCAAGGAAGCCAAAGAATGGAGCGGTCTCGTCGCCGGCGAACGAAGGCATCGTCGAAGAAAGCCTAGATCTTTTAAATACTCGGTAATTAAAAATTTCTTGACGAAAAATAATAGGAGTTTATTTAGTTTGGAGGAGGGCGGAATTGAGTAGGACGAATATCATTGAAGTGATGGCAGCGGTCCGCTTCTCCGCCGGCGAAAGGAGGCGGCGACGGCGAGGGGTTCCTCGGTAGCGGCGGTGGAGAAGGTGGACGGCGACGTGAAGAGGGAGCGGGAAGGAATAGGGCAAACTTGTAAATAAGTTGTCTGTGAACTCAGCAAAATATTTTTAATGGCAAACTTGTAAATAAGTGGTCTGTGAACTCAGCAAAAGGGTCTGTGCAAATAGCATCTCCCATATGCAAATTATTCCATGAATCAAGTGGTTCCAAAATTGAAGAGTTTTTAACGATAATTCAAATTTGGTCCATGTGATGATTGAGTAAATGATTCTTAAAGCATGCCTATTTCTCTCATAAATACCCAAGAGCATATAAGTCATGATGAATGCTGTCGATCATCAATGGGGAGGATTCTTATATGTTTCCTTGAGGTGGAGAGGGAGAAAATGTGATGCATTGTTAGCACATATCCCTTTTGCCACACATACATTTGTGCGTGCACATGCACACAAACACACATGCACAAAGAGAGAATTTGGACGAAACTTTCCCGTTAGAATTCAATGAGAGACCATTTAATTTGAAGATCAATTCTTTTAAAGTTAATCTATACCATTTGGAATCTACTGATTATTTTATTTCCAACTTTTATCCATGCATCACAGGTAAAACTGATAGCCAAATAGAATTTGCTTATATATGTTGTTTGGGGCATACTATTATAAGGAATCCAAACCTTCAGTGGGACACTTCAAAACTCTGGCATTCCAATTTTGACTTGGTTTCAATCATTCTAAATCCTAAAAAGAATCGACTTGCTTTTACAAGTGTTCATACACACAGAAAGACAACTGGGACTCAATGGTGTTCTGGAAAGACTATTGCAATTCAATGATGGACGTTCCACTTTGATGGTCCACGCTGTCCAAGCTGATCTGATACAAATGTCTTATAACCAAATTAAGTGGCACAAAATGAAGTGATGGAAGTATTAAGTTTGTTTAGTTTTTTATACAATAGCATGTTTCAAACCCAATAAAAACAGATGTGCTAAGAGTTGAAGGTGTTTGAGACATACTCAAGCTTTGAATTTTCAATTTATCTGTTTTAGACAGTAGATCTAATCAGCTATCTACTTTTGGCCATCCATTTTTTGCCACTTGATGCAGCATGGGAAAGAAAACTTAATATCGAGCAAAATTTGATTTGTGGACTTTCGAATCACCCATCTTCCCATCTATGTTCATGCATACATATGTACATACATATGTATGTACGTATATTCATATATATTTTACATATGTATATTGGTACATTCATACATATATTAATTTCCTATGTTTTTATATTGTTTTTCTTCCTAATTTCAATATGACATCTGCATTTTGCAAATCACTAGATGTCTTGGGGCTATGTATGGATTATAGTCTTAATTAAGAAATATGTCTTGAGGTTCAGTCTGGACCCTATACAGGTGCATTAAGCCCAACACATGTCCAGGAGAGTTTTTTAATTTTGTGTTAGAACCAAGAATATCATGCAACTTGTGTAGGGTTAGAGATGGGCTAAGGCTGGATTATGGCCTGAAGGGCCAGCACGAAAACAATGGTACATGAATGCTTCAATTTGGAAATTGGGCTGTGCCTGAGCCTCAAAATGAAGGCCTGGATTAGTTTTGGGCCGAGCCTATGTTAGGCGGATCCTGTGCCTACCCCTTCATATCACTGCATGTCCAGTTTACGGCATGCAAAGTGGCACGCTGGAGCCACGATTTCAATGCTTAAAGTAAGGCTCGAATGAAGACACAAATCAAAGCCCACGGAATTCAATGATTCAATTGTTCAGCTCGAATGGAGACACAAATCAAAGCCCATGTACATTCAATGATTCAATTGTGTATATATTATAAAATAATTTAGTTATCTAAAGATTCTAAACTATTATTAGTCCAATTAGATACTTTTAAATTATAAAACTGTTGAAATTTAACATCGATTAGAAAATAGGTGCAAAAGATAATCTTCTCACACATCTATTATTGATATATACATACATGTTTGTGTACTCTAACAGGTCAGTTACACACACGCACGCACGCACGCACGCACACGCACACAAAGACCAGTCTTCAGTTACAATCCAAAATACCTTTAATACTCCTCAAACTGGAGCATATATGTCAACATGCCTAGCTTGTTACATAAAATAGAAAATTATTTTAAAACAAAAGCTTCATAAGAATATCAGCTAGCTATATAATGAAGGAGGATGAGGGGTACATAATCACTTATAGTACTTAGCATCTTGAATGAAGTGATAATCTAACACTTTATGTTTAGTTTTCATATGAAACATATAATTATTAACAATGTAGATTGTAGCCTGATTGTTACGAAATACAGGTATGTGCTCATGGTGTAGAAAGTCTAGTTGCCAGAAAAGTTTTTGTTCAATCACATCATCTCACATGTAGCATGTAGCATGGTATGATGCTTTTAGTATTGAAAATGACATAATTGCCTATTACTTACTTCTCTTTGTGACTATATCTCTCCCAATATAAGTACAATAACCAGTGGTACACTTCTGATCGTTTCTGTCACATGCATAATTAGAATTTAAAAAGTTTCATTTTTCAAATTGTTATTCTTTCTATACCACAGACATTTTCCTGGTAATTCTTAATGTAAGCTAAAATTCATAATGCAGCCTATCAATGAACCTCTTTTTTCTTATGCATGAATGACCCATCAACCCCACATCATACATAATATTTGGTCTGATCATTGTAAGATAGACGAGTAGATCAAACAAATCACATATAGCAAGCCACATCTATAAACTTTTGCCTGGACTCATTGCATAACAATATATCTGTGTCTATAAAAGTACTAGCTGGCGGGCAACCAAGCAACCCCATCTCTTGTAATGGATCAAGAGTATAATGCGAGCAATCTCAATTCCTAAAAAGTATCTCGATCATCACATATCCTTAGTAAAAAAATATTTTTTTGAGATGCTCTTTTATCATTTCCATGCCTTTAATATCCCTACCCGTTAGAAGCATGTTATCAATGTACATTGCTAGAATCATTGCTACAAAAAACACCGAATAAACACCAAACGATCATGGCAACATCTTTGAAAACCAATATTCATACCCATCTTATTGAACTTATCAAACCATGTACGTGAGATCTTTTAGGTCATAGATATTCTTTTTGATTTTACAAAACATTTTTCTACTGAGCATCATGCACCAGAGGGTGCTCCATATAGACGTCCTCTTACATAGCCCTATATGGAAAGGTATTTTTCCCATCAAGGTGAAACATATTTTATTGTTGGTTTACGGGAATGAAAAATAGAATATGAATGGAATTAAGCCACATGACCGAAAAGAACATTTCTAAGTAATTGATGTCGTATGTTTGAATATAATCTCTAGTCAATAATTGAGATTTATCTGTCAACTGACCCATCTAGACGGTACTTAATAGTAAACACTTATCTGAACCCCACAATCACCTGTCCAAGGTAAAGCAAGAACTAAATATCATGTTCCTTTAAACGTAAGACACATATTTCCTTATCCATTACTTACTTCCAAGTAGAGTGCTTTAAAGCTTCTTGATAAGAGTTTGAAGTAGATACCGACAAAAGTGAAAGAGAAAAATTATAATAGGATGAAATAAGTCTATGAGATACAATTTAAAATTGAATGAGTAGCAATGGAACGGTTACCCTTTCTATAAGCAAAATAAATATCTTGATCAGAGAGAATTAGAGCTGATGGAATCTTAAAGGAGGATGGTTGTTTAGAATTCGCGATGATGACATGGATGATTATTCGGTAATTAAGTAGACACCATCATTGTATGTCTGACATACACCTACAATGGTTTAATTGCAAGAGTATCGTCTGAAGGAGTCAATATAGATTGAGAAGAAGACACAAACTTATCTACCGTGTCTTATTTATTGAAAATAATGTATGAATTCAAAAGTGACATCAACTGCCACATAATACCTTCATATATGCAGATCAAAATAATGGTATCGTTTTTGACTTCTGAAATGTCATACAAACACACAAACACTTTATAAAACGAGTGAATAGTTTATCCGGGGTTGGTTGCATGTTATGAACAGAACACATATATCCAAAGGACACTAGGAGCGATGGAGAAATAGGCTTTACCAGGATATGAGCATGAGAAAGGTGCATCCCCATGAAATACTGAGAAATGTATTCAATTTATTAAATGGCATGCACAAAGAACCCTATTAGACCAAAGATAGTTTGAAACATTCATGACAATCATCAATTTTTTTGTAACGTTTAAGAGATATCGATGTTTCCTTTCAATTATCCTATTTTGTTAGGATGTGAGCTATGTTTGATGCAGAATACCATGTGATACACAAAAATCAAACCTTTCTCTTTTTTTTGCACAAATTTAAGAGCATTATCAGCGCACAAAATTTGAATAGACACTAAAAACTGATATTTATTTTATTGTAAAAATGTGTAATAACAATTGGAAATTGAGTTTGATTTAATTAATAATTAGCTCTAAAGATGTCATCAACAAAGGCAAGAAAATAACAAAATACAGAAGATGTTGTGACTCGACACGAATTATTGATTTCAGAATGGACTAACTTAAAGAGCTTTGACTCTGCAAACAATATGACAAGGATATGAAGCTTAATGATAATTGTCTCTCACACAAAATTCACACTCTAAAGATAAAATAGAAGGCTTAATATATATTACTTGTTTGACCTTTTGTAATGATGGATGACTCTAATGGGCTGTATTTAAAAAAACATTTTTTCTTCTTTTTTTTCTTTTTCGCTAGAGCAGCCCATCGGCCCAAGCCCATATGGGCTTCATTTATCTACTTCACCATCTCTCTCTCTCATTTCTCAGCCCGATCCCCCTCTAGGGCTCACGCTCACGGCGATCATTCTCTCGCGTGCATGTTTCGTTCGCTCCGAGAGAACGACGCCACGGCCGCCTCCCCCCCCTCTCTCTCTTCCGCAGGAATCGGAACCACACCGCCTCCCGCTCTTCGGTTACGCTCGAGGAGCTCTCCACGATCTTGCACCTCGATCGTCTCCCACGATCTTCTCTCCAACGGCTCCTTCGAGCCCTATAATTTCAGATCTCCTCTCTTCTCTTCAATTGCGACAAAACTGTAAGTCTCTTTAAAGTTGTGGGTTTTCGGCTTGGGTCTTCTTCAGATCTGGAATCTGTTCATTGCGGTTATTATCTGAATTTTTCTGGGAGCTTTCGTTCTTTGGTTTCTTGATCATTGACTTCAAAAAGGTAGATTTTTATCTCCTCGAGCTTTCAGTTTATTCAAATTATCTCCTCGTGAATCATATAATCAATCGAAGGTAATTTTTGGGAATTTTGAATTTTTGGGGGAAATGATGATTCACGTTTAATTGAGGGAGTTCTTCCCTTACATGACTTTAACTCCTGGCAACCTGCTTGGGGTTTTGATTTTCATCATTGCCTCTATGTGAGGCTTTCGATTGGGTTTTCCCTACTCTTCGGTTGGCCGCCAGGTGGGGGGGTCGGGGGTTGCTGCTGTTGTAATTATTTCCGTGGACTTTTCCTGGGTGTTATCCTCTTGCGAATATGTGTTTGGGCTATCACTCTACACTGATTTCTGGCCTCAATTAGTATGATCTTTTTATTTTTGGTTGTTTCTTGGGCTTCTATCCGTTGCCAGTCTTCAGAACTGCCATCCAGCTGACTGTCTCCTTGGGCAGTTGGCTCTCAGATGTTGTATATGGGATCTTGACTTGGTTGTTCGAATCTGTAGCTGTATTCTGTGCCTAGTTAGATTGTGGCAAAACCACCGCCTTGGCTGGTAGACTGTAGAGTTCCATGGATGTCAAAAATTGTGAAATCTGATCCCTACTCAGTCAACATTTTGGGGTTGAGCTGTATATTCAGAATAAGTCCGTAGTTATTAAAAGTTTTAGTTTTCCTTTCAAGGAAAGACATATTTTTTTATCAATGCTTCGTGTACATTTCAGATGTATCAAATGCTGGTCTTGAAAACTGGACTTTCATAAAAGAGTTATTTTATTTTCGAATTGAGATTTAAGGACGAAAAGTTTAATTCATGTAACCAAAGATGCATCTCTTGATGTCAGTATTTTATTAAGTCTTTTAAATCTAACGTGGATGTTACCTTTAAGCATGTAAAGATTAGAATGTGGGTATCCTCTTTAAACTCCATAGTTAAGGGACATGTATGCAAAGATACTGAAAAGTTGTGACTTAATGCAGTATGCCTCATTTGACGTATATTAATGTTGGGACATGAATTGAATTCTTATACAGAACCCTTAACTATGTGGTCTAAAGGATATGAAACGTGGATGATCCCTGAAAGTTACAGATATAATTGAAATTGGCTCTACTGACATGCAATCTAGAAAACAAGTAGACAACACTAATATTACCTTATCAAACACACGACAATCACGCTGACAAATTGAACAACTTTACATAACTCGCTGGGTTTTGGAGAAACTTATAAATGAGAGAGTGCGGGAGCGATTAGAGCCCTACTTTCGACCCGTATCTGAGAGGATTTTCGTTTACGGATCCTGAGTTCCCGTCCAGTTGACTTCTAGACTCGGCCCAGGGTAGCACCATGCGGTCCAAGATGGTCTCCGGGTTGCACATCGTGCTCTCCCTTATAAGTTTATGATTAAAATTGAACAAACTTAATAGCATAGTTTCATAGTAAATTAACGACATTGAAACAACCATAACACGTTAGATCTTCTCCCATCACCATTTATACATGTTCGTTAATATACCTCTCTATTCATGAATCGTTTTCATTGTTGTTGCTTGGTTTGATAAATCCACTCTATTGAGCGGTGGTACCACTTCTGTTGTTGCCACCAGGTGACCAACAAGACTACGCGGAGGCACCGGTATACGAGCAGACGGAGTTTCCGGTTCAGGACGACGAGCTTTGAGGACCGATTGGGTGTGAGTGACATTGTATCTTCATTTCCATGTATTTATGTTTCAGCATTAGAGTGATGATGTACTTTCATTTCATTGTATATAACGTTGTAACTCTGACATGATGATAATGAAATGAGTATTTTAAATTCTGTCAATTTCTGTTTGCTCTGCGTTGATTTCACTGGTAACGCAGGACCTGCATAAAATGGTACAAACGTAATGACACCTGGATACGGGGCGTTACAAGTGGTGGCCCATGCAGGTCCACATAACCACCTCATGAATAGTGTAGAGCAAGTGGGAATTACATATTTGAGATACTCTATTGATTTAAATTTTACTTATAAGTGCAGGCGTATGAAAGTTTACGTACGCAAGAGACGCAGAGCATCTAAGAGATTGATTATGGCTGAAAACACTTCGGGATCAGGATCCGGGTTGGGTAACAACTCTGGCTCGAACACGGTACATCAGATCTTAGACCTGGCCTTGCGAGAGATGGTCCAGGTAATACAGAGGGAACCTAGACAGGATGGAGGAGTGCAGTAGATCCGGTCATTACGGCCGCCGACTTTTACTGGACGAGCGGACGCTTTGGCTGCATAGGACTGGTTACGTTCTATTACCAATATGCTGAAGGCTGCGGGGACACATGTAGATTCATGGGTTGATATGGCGAAGCTGCAACTGATCAGGGATGCGAGGATATGGTGGGATTCTAAAGAAGATCGATTGGCGCATCCGATTTCCTGGGACACTTTTAAGAAGGAATTCAATGCTCAATACTTTTCGCCTGAGGCACATATGGAGCTCGAGAAAAAATTTGTAGAACTAAATCAAGGCTCTATGACTGTGGAGGAGTACGCCGCTGAGTTTTCTAGGTTCAGCAGGTGTGTGGTTTGATGCATAGCACCTAACTATATTATACATGTGTATTTACTAATTAATTGATATTTCAGGTTCGCCAAAAACATGGTGTCCACACCTCTGGCTCGGGCCAAGCGATTTCAGAAGGGCTTGGACATTGACATTCGTGACAAGCTAGTTGGGTTCAAATTGAAGACCCATGCTGATGTACTCTACACAGTCTGGGAGTACGAGTATGTCCAGCGGGAGCGAGCAAGAGAGAGACAGACGGTGACCCATCCGAGACGACCACCGCCTTCCATAGCGGCTTCTGCGGGGTCCAGTTGAGCACCAGCTGCCTCTACCAGGCAGTTACATCGACCTGCTCAGCAGACCCAGTTTAAGAGGACGGCGCCGCAGCAGCATCAGCGACGCCCTACACCGAAATGCCATTATTGCAACAAGCCCGGACACATCAAGCCAGAATGCAGACTGTTCCTGAATCAGTGTCGCATCTGTGGGGCTGAGGACCATACTGCCAGAGACTGTCCACGAAGGGGACAAAGGCCTACAGCCCCAGGCCCGACGTCTGCACCAGCCGGGAGCACTCAGCGAGGACCCGCACTTCCGCCTCAGCAGAAGGTCTTTCAACAGGAAAGATCGCATGCTCCACCTCCAAAGCGCCAGACGTTCACTATGACTGTTGAGGAGGCTGATGCCACTGGACAGGTTATCACATGTATGACTTTATTACTTACAATATTTAAATTTTGTTCCGCACACTAGTCATTGCATGCTTAGACCTAGTGTTTATTACCTTAGGTACTATACTAGTAGCTAGCAGACCCGCCCTTGCATTGTTCGACTCGGGAGCTTCACACTGTTTCATGTCGAGACGATTTGTCGACCAATATAAAGTCCCTGAGTCACCACTTACCTTTTGTTGGGATGCCAACACGGGCAGTGGAGTGTTGAAGACGTCTAGCGGGAGTTCCTCTTGCCCCGTAGTGATATACTGGCAAGAGCGTTATGGGACTTCCTCATCATTGAGATGCCGAGTTTTGAAGCTGTATTCGGGATGGATTGGTTGGGGACATTTTACGCCACCGAAGTTTGAATTCGCCAGAGGAAGCAGGTCAGAAGGGCCGATCACGTTCAGGGCCAGACCAACGAAGGTGGTGGTGTCTGCTATGGATGCTGAGCTGAAGAAACCAGAGGTTGTGCGAGAGTTCCTGGATGTCTTTCCGGAAGAACTTACAGGTTTGCCTCCGGACCGTAATGTTGAATTTTCTATTGACTTAGAGCTATGAGCACTACCCATATCTAAGAAATCCTACCGTATGGCACCATCAGAGCTTGAGGAAGTTCAAACACAATTGAATGATCTTCTGCAGAAGGGATGGATACAATCTAGTGTGTCATCTTGGGGAGCTCCAGTACTGTTGGTGAAAAAGAAGGACGGAAGCAGACGCATGTGCATTGACTACAGAGAGCTCAATAAGCTTACTATGAAGAACAAGTACCCCCTTCTCCGTATTGACGATCTGTTCGATCACCTTGGTGGGTCAACTGTTTATTCAAAGTTGGATCTTAGTATGGGATACCACCAAGTGAGGGTTAAGAAGGAGGATGTGCCTAGGACTGCACTCCGGACTAGATACGGACACTATGAGTTCTTAGTGATGTCGTTTGGTGTTACGATGCGCCTGTGGTGTTCATGTGTCTTATGAATCTAGTGTTATACGAGTATCTGGACAAATTTGTAGTGGTGTATATTGACGATATTTTGATAGAACAGACAGGAGCATGCAGTACATTTGAGGAAGGTCCTTGGGACATTGAGGCAACATCAGATGTACGCCAAGTTCAGCAAGTGTAAATTTTGGCTGAGCAAGGTGGCTTTCATGGGCCATGTGGTGTCTGGAGAAGGAATTTCGGTGGATCCAGAGAAAGTATCAGCGGTTCAGAAGTGGCCAATTCCTAAGTCGATGTCCGAAATTCGGAGCTTTTTGGGGTTAGCTGGATACTAAGGTTTATTCAGGACTTCTCGAAGATCGCGGAGCCGATGACGTGGTTAACGAGAAAGGATGTTATGTTTGTTTGGTCCAAGGCTTGCAACGATGCATTTAATGAGCTGCAGAGGAGGCTGACTACGTCCCCTGTATTGATTATTCCAGATCAGACAGGAGGATTTGAGGTATTTTGCGACGCATTTGGCAAGGGTCTCGGTTGTGTACTACACCAACATGGCCGAGTTGTGGTGTATGCGTCCAGGCAGCTAAAGGTTCATGAGAAGAACTACCACACTCATGACCTTGAGTTGGCGGCAGTCATTTTTGCCTTAAAACTCTGGAGGCACTTCTTGTTGGGAGAACCGGTGAAGGTGTTCACAGACCATAATAGTCTAAAATATCTTTTCACTCAGAAGGAGCGGAATATGTGACAGCGTCGATGGGACGAGCTTATGGCAGACTATCACATTGACCTTTAGTACCATCCTGGGAAGGTCATTGTTGTGCCTGATGCATTAAGTCGTCTTCCAACAATGATGATTCTTACGACTTGGTGGAGGCTCCAACAGGAGATCAGAGAAATGGGGATAGAATTAGTATCACCAGGGATGAGTGCTTCTCTGATGAACCTACAGATACAGTCTACTTTGGTGGATAGGATTAAGGCTGCAGATGCAGGGGATGCGAAGCTGCAGAAGATCAGTGAGTTGGTATTGACTGGGCAGAGACTAGAGTTTCAGATTCATGAGGATGGGTCCTTGAGGTACGGTAGTAGGATCTGTTGCAGTCTGGAGATATCAGGGAAGAACTGTTGAAGGAATCTCACAGTTCTCCGTATTCCATTCACTCAGGCGAGACGAAGATATACAAGGATCTGAGACAGCATTATTGATGGCATGTGATGAAGAGAAGTGTTGCTAGGAGTGTCGCCAGATGTATTGTGTGCCAACATGTGAAAGCTGAACATCACCGCACTGCTGGATTGTTACAGCCTTTGCCTATTCCAGAGTGGAAGTGGCAGCATATCACGATGGACTTCGTGACAGATTTACCTCGGAGTATGAAGCATAATGACGTCATTTGGGTAATCGTTGATCGATTAACCAAGTCGGCGCATTTCATACCATTCAGAGTGGGCCAGTCAACAGAGACACTTGCCAAGAAGTATATGGAGAAGTTGTGAGATTGTACGGGGTTCCTGTTAGCATTGTGTCAGACATGGATACTCGGTTTACGTCTCATTTCTGGAAGAGTTTGCGGGGGCATTTGGGCACACAGTTGAGCTTTAGCACGGCGTATCATCCGCAGACGGACGGACAGTCGGAGCGTACGATACAGATCTTGGAGGATATGTTGTGTGCCTGTATGTTAGACCTCAAGGGGTCGTGGGAAGACCGCCTACACCTCGTTGAGTTTGCATACAACAACTATCAGGCCAGCATCGGGATGGCTCCATTCACTGTATGGGAGAAAGTGCAGATTACCATTTAGTTGGGACAATGTTGATTATCGAGAGCTGATTGGGCCCGAGATGATCATAGAGGCGGTTGATGTGGTTCAAACTATCAGGAAGAAGCTACAGCTGGCACATGATAGATACAAGCATTGTGCGGATTTGAAGCGATGCCATCTGGAGTTCCAACCAGGTGATCATGTTTTCTTGAAGATCTCACCTAACAGGGGAATGATTCGGTTTGATCGGAGGGGAAAACTCATACTACGATACATTGGACCCTTCGATGTATTGGAGCGAGTAGAAGACGTAGCTTACAGACTTGCACTGCCTCCATCTCTTGAAGGGGTGCATAATGTATTTCACGTATCTCAACTGCGGAAATACGTGGAAGATTCGACTCATGTGGTCGACCATTCGGAGATTACTATACGACCAGACTTGACATATGAGCAACAGCCAGTGAGGATCATCGACAGACAGCAGAAGGTTCTCAAGAATAAGACTGTCAGTCTGGTGAAGGTGATGTGGCATCGAGACTCGTCAGGAGAGTCTACTTGGGAGAGAGAAGATGAGATGAGAGAGCGATATCCACACTTGTTTGATGCATCTTAGTTTCCTTTAAATTTCGAGGACGGAATTTTCTGTAAGGTGGATAGAATGTAATGGGCTGTATTTAAAAAAACATTTGTTTCTTCTCTTTTTTCTTTTTCGTTTGAGCAGCCCATCGGTCCAAGCCCATATGAGCTTCATTTATTTCCTTCACCCTCTCTCTCTCATTTCTCAGCACGATCCCGCTTTAGGGCTCACGCTCGCGGCGATCATTCTCTCTCTCGCATGTTTCGTTCGCTCCGAGCGATCGACGCCACGACCGCCTCCCCACCTCTCTCTTCCGCGGGAATCGGAACCACGCCGCCTCCTCGCTCTTCGGTTACGCACGAGGAGCTCTCCACGATCTCGCGCCTCGATCGTCTCCCACGATCTTCTCTCCAACGGCTCCTTCGAGCCCTATAACTTCAGATCTCCTCTCTTCTCTTCAATTGCAACAAAACTGTAAGTCTATTTAAATTTGTGGGTTTTCGGCTGGTCTTCTTCAGATCTGGAATCTGTTCATTGCGGCTATTATCTGGATTTTTCTAGAAGCTTTCGTTCTTTGGTTTCTTGATCATTGGCTTCAAAAGGTAGATTTTTATCTCCTCGAGCTTTCAGTTTATTCAAGTTATCTCCTCGTGAATCATATAATCAATCGAAGGCAATTTTTGGGAATTTTGAGTTTTTGGGGGAAATGATGATTCACGTTTAATTGAGGGAGTTCTTCCCTTACATGACTTTAACTCCTGGCAACCTGCTTGGGGTTTTGATTTTCATCATTGCCTCTATGTGAGGCTTTTGGTTGGGTTTTCCATACTCTTCGGTTGGCCGCCAGGTGGGGGGGGTCGGGGGTTGCCGTTGTAATTATTTTCGTGGACTTTTCCTAGGTGTTATCCTCTTGCGAATATGTGTTTGGGCTATCACTCTGCACTGATTTCTGTCCTCAATTAGTATGATCTTTTTATTTTTGGTTGTTTCTTAGGCTTCTATCCGTTGCCAGTCTTCAGAACTGCCATCCAGCTGACTGTCTCCTTGGGCCGTTGGCTCTCAGATGTTGTATATAGGATCTTGGCTTGGTTGTTCGAATCTGTAGCTGTATTCTGTGCCTAGTTAGATTGTGGCAAACCCACCACCTTGGCTGGTAGACTATAGAGTTCCATGAATGTCAAAAATTGTGAAATCTGATCCCTACTCGGTCAACATTTTGGGGTTGAGCTGTATATTCAGAATAAGTCTGTAGATATTAAAAGTTTTGGTTTTCCTTTCAAGGAAAGAAATATTTTTTTATCAATGCTTCGTGTACATTTCAGATGTCAAATGCTGGTCTTGAAAACTGGACTTTCATAAAAGAGTTATTTTATTTTCGAATTGAGATTTAAGGACGAAAAGTTTAACTCATGTAACCAAAGATGCATCTCTTGATGTCAGTATTTTATTAAGTCTTTTAAATCTAACATGGATGTTACCTTTAAGCATGTAAAGATTAGAATGTGGGTATCCTCTTTAAACTCCATAGTTAAGGGACATGTATGCAAAGATACTGAAAAGTTGTGACTTAATGCAGTATGCCTCATTTGACATATATTAATGTTGGGACATGAATTAAACTCTTATACAGAACCCTTAACTATGTGGTTTAAAGGATATGAAACGTGGATGATCCCTGAAAGTTACAGATATAATTGAAATTGGTTCTACTGACATGCAATCTAGAAAACAAGTAGACAACACTAATATTACCTTATCAAACACACGACAATCACGCTGACAAATTGAACAACTTTACATAACTCGCTGGGGTTTGGGGAAACTTATAAATGAAAGCGTGCGGGAGCGATTGGAGCCCTACTTTCGGCCCCTATCTGGGAGGATTTCCGTTTACGGATCCTGAGTTCTCGTCACGGTTGACTTCTAGACTCGGCCCAGGGTCGCACCCTGCGGTCCAAGATGGTCTCCGGGTTGCACATCGTGCTCTCCCTTATAAGTTTATGATTAAAATTGAACAAACTTAATAGCATAGTCTCATAGTAAATTAACGACATCGAAACAACCATAACACGTTAGATCTTGGCCCATCACCATTTATACAGGTTCGTTAATGTACCTCTCTATTCATGAATCGGTATCATTGTTGTTGTTTGGTTTGATAAATCCGCTCTATTGAGCGGTGGTACCACTTCTGTTATTGCCACCAGGTGACCAACAAGACTACACGAAGGCACCGGTATACGAACATACGGAGTTTCCGGTTCAGGACGACGAGCTTTGAGGACCGATTGGTTGTGAGTGACATTGTATCTTCATTTCCATGTATTTATGTTTTAGCATTAGAGTGATGATGTACTTTAATTTCATTGTATATAACGTTGTAACTCTGAGATGATGATAATGAAATGAGTATTTTAAATTCTGTCAATTTCTGTTTGCTCCGCGTTGATTTCACTGGTAACTGCAGAACCTGCACAAAATGGTACAAAAGTAATGACACCCGGATACGAGGCGTTACAATGACACATACGATGATGCCATTGGAAAACTATCTTAGAGGAAGCAGCAACATCTATACTTATTGAGGAGTCATCAGAGTCCAAATGGGACATGCCCATGGCTTCATGGTATGAACTATTCTTCTTCCCAGTCGACAAATCCCAAAACATAATATAATGTGAAAATATTAACATAATATAATGTGAAAATATTAACAAGCATTTGCTTTTGGTTAGCGGGTTAATGGATAATAAACTAATTGGAAAACACGAAATATAAAAGATATTATCTAAAGACAGTTCAAAGGTAGCATGAACAACACAATCAAATTTATGTGAAGATGATTCATAGGCATACGAATGGAAACAACAGAAGAATGATTCGATAAAAGTGACTGAAACTTATGTTTGATACATGTCATATAATTAGATGCTTCGGCATTTAGTATCCAAGGCATGTCATGGTTGTTTAAAAGCATTATTACCAGAAGCAGAAGCAATGGTATGTGTAGCTAAATGCACCATCAGAGTTGACTATGTAGCTAGAAATTAATCACTTACTTTGATTGGAGAATCTGCACGGTGTGCCCAAATATAGGAAACAACCATTTAAAAATCATTAAAAGGTGAAATATCGATAACTTATGCCCAGATTAGATGAAAAAAACTTTTTCCAATGCCTATCTAAAACGTGGGTCGTCCACCCATACTTCACATATTGCATGGCCTATTAAAAACTAAAGTCATCTGTGTGTTTTGAGTGTATCAACAATATCCTGAAGCATCAAGGCCTCAGTCCCAACCATGTTTGCATCCACAGTCATAAGTAAACATCACTAAACTCTTAACTCAAGGAACATCAGTAGAGTTGGACTTAATGCTCGTAGAAACTTGATCGAAATTTAGTTCTTTCACTATCGACCGCAATTGTTAACGTTGTAGCTCTATTGATTCAGTACATATAAAAATTTGGTTACAACTAGTTCATCACAATAACGTTGCAGTGTCTTTATATCAGAGACCAATGACTGATAAAAGTGTAACTTATTAGGAACCTCTTTCAACTCTGAATAACGGGTGAAAATATTTGTCTCCCGTTTGCAAGAGAATACTAGCACATATAGCTGTCATTTTAAAAATATTTGTTTCATCGGAGTACATCCTATGAAATGTACCGCCATGTTTCCCTTGTTGTCTCAAGTAATATCATATTTGCGCTAACAATCACTTCTATACTGTTCAGGCCAAGCAAGTATACAATGGTCACTAGTCCACCATTCTTCATATTCCTTATATTTGATGTCATGTGTCATCTGTAAGATATTTCATCTTTTTTATACATCAATAAAGATACGAATCAAACGAGCACAAAGAAGATAGGATCATTGAGGTAACAAAAAAGGTTTTAGGAAAGAAGGTCTCAGCATAAGATGGAGAGGGTTGAGTAGGTTGAATAGCCTTGTAGAGTGAGAGGATCTGAAGTAGGTAGTAGCAGTAATGGCAGTAATCAACCTATAGTAAGCAATAGTTTTGGAATTTCTGAGTAGGGTGATAAGAGGAACGACATTAAACATGGTACATCCATAGTTTTTTTTTTTACTATTTTAGTTTTAAAACATGGGTTTTTACCTAAATAACAAGAAAGATTTGTTTTGATCAGATCTGAACTAGGACATCAGATCTGATCAAATTAGATTAAAGGGTAGGGGCAACTCTGCGGGAGGCAGCAGAAGAAGAGGCTGCGCTACAGAAGAAGAGGCGGCGGTGGCGGCACCTTTTAGTGGCATGCAATAACGAAGATAAGGATATGGCTGCACCTCTTGGTGGCGAGCGGCAATGAAGATGGAAATGGAGATGGTGGCAGACATAACAAGGATGGAGAAGACATCAACGACAACGACGTGTGGCAACGACATGAATAGGTACGCATTACTTTTTTTAAGAAAATTAAAGTAGGGTTAGGGTTAGAGTTTTATTTCAATCCGTTCTCATACCATGTTGTAAGTTTACATAGATTAAAAAATAGGTAGAAAGATAATTCCATCTAACCTCTGTTGTTGATGTGTGTGTGTGTGTGTGTCCCTAGTACACAGTCTACCATTATAACCCAATATGCCTTCAAAAAAATTTATCAAGTCCTAAGTTAGTCGATATATTTTCTAATATAAAGTAGTTTAAAAATTATCAAACACTTATTTGATGATATTATTTACTAGTAGAAAATTAATTTCATCATGCAGATAATTAACTTTGTTGTTATTCTTTTGATTTTTGTAGTTTATGATCATTAAATAAATTTTGAAAACTATTATTTGTATTGAAGCTTTGCTAATTTAGTAGGCACGAAATAGAATCATAGCATGTAATCAAAGGTTCAAATTTGGTATGAATGCACCGACATGATATGACGTTTGGACCGGCTTGATATCGAATAGATTGGTATGTGGATCTATAATGCTAGCCCCATATGGGATTTGGGTCATGCCTGGGCCTACATAATTTTTGGTGGGCCGTGCTAGGCTTCGCCAGGCATGGCATGGCCCACTTCCAACACTAACCGGTGTAATGAGTTTTTAATTATCTTTTGCGTGTGTGAGTGAAGTCAACAGGCAAATTTTGAGAAGAATGGAAGTGTCTCTGATAGGTGTATGTCAAATGTCATGCAAGTGTCGGTATATTACAAGGCAGACACAACTAATTTTTGGGGTGGGTTTACTTCCTAGTTGATATAATTTTTTCTTACCTGTCTTTTCAAAGGGTATCCTAGTTAACATGCTTATTCAGAAACAAACGAGACCTGTGAATTTCATTGAAAGAAGAAGTTCTTGAATGACATGCTTTCTTTCTTACCTATTGTAACACGCTTCTTTTCTCCTCCAGAAACACCCCTCACCATCGCATCCCCAATCATGGTGTCAGCACATCCTTCTAGTCCTAAAATCTGCAGTGTGTGATGTGGTTAACAATAACACCGAAGAAGTGGCATGTAGGCATTTAAACCAACCTTCAGAATATAGTCTGTGACAAGATCTTCCTGTCCTCTCACTGATGAAGCCTGTATAATAATATAGGGAAGTCAAAAGCAATGTTTGAATATCCAAACATCCATTGATAGGAAATCATGTTTGTTATAATGTGATGCACATCTGTGGTAAGTCATCCTAAATGTCTAATCATGACTCATACCTTCATGTAAAGATCAATATCTGTATCTGGGCTGATATTTGCTGCCTTTTCTCTTCTTAAAAGTTCCATAAGTATATCTGCAAACATACCCAAATCAATGCTAGGAAATGCTAAAAAGTCGTGTATTCATTATAGTCAGCCTGCAGGGAATGAAGGTTCAGTTGCACCTTTGCATTTCATGCCTACCATAATGAGAGCCAACTCCTTGGCATCTTGCAGCAAAAGCTAGGGTTTCTCTCACAGTCATCTGTGCTATGTGTACATCATGCTGGCTGACATATGAAGAGTTCCTCTGTGGGACAAATTCATCCATCCTATGGCCATTGTATGTCACTTCTCCAGAAACCTTTTTTGTTTGTTTCAATACAAAATTTCTCATGTCAGATAATTAGGAATTACTACTATCGATGTCTTAGACACCCATACAGTCTTACCTTCAGGTTTGGATCTAGTTTTCCTGCCAAAGCTAACAATAGTGTAGTTTTGCCCGAGCCTGGGGGTCCTAACAGCAATGTCATCCTGCAACAAACAAGCAACATAATGACATAGATGAGGTCGGAGTAAGAGATTTTTGAGTCACAGTACATTTTTCGTATACACCAAAAGAAACGTGTATCTCACCTGCGTGGTTTGATCACTCCACTTGTGTCATGAAGGATAGATACTGTTCTCTTTCTAGTAGGAAGAATATGAAGGCAGTGCAGGACCTCCTACAGAATTTTTCAAGCAAAATCAAATAAAATTCCAAGCATCTGCCAAACTGATTATCAGAAATAAATTTGCTATTTGAGAGATCAATCTACCTCTATCTTATTCGTGAAGCAGTTGAGGATGGTGGGAACTCCCCTTTTCCCTACATAAACTTGTGCATCCACACTTAGGTTCTCAAAACGGATTTCAATTGTGGGGCTTTCTATCCCGACCCTGGAGCAAAGATATCATGTCATTGATTTGTTTCCACTGCCTTAGCTATGAACATTATAATACTGGTAATATATATTTTTTCCTTTCTTGTAGCAACGAAAGATGAAGCAATGGAAAGATGGAAAGAGGTCTTAACATGTTCATTCGGTGCTTGAGCTTTCTTAAAAAGGTATCATTATCCTCCCCTTCAGCTCCAACTAATCTTTCTAAAAGATTCTTCCTCTCTTTTGGGTCAATGTTCCTTACATCGACCTCCTGGGGCTCTCCTCCATCTATGTTCATAATTCCTCTGTTCA
Source organism: Scilla litardierei (assembly GCA_030789695.1). NCBI lineage: Eukaryota > Viridiplantae > Streptophyta > Magnoliopsida > Asparagales > Asparagaceae > Scilla > Scilla litardierei. The sequence goes on along the minus strand of CM061134.1, from coordinate 220,734,497 downwards.
GTAGTTTCTCAGTAGGAAGTTTATGCAGAGCAGCCCTTTTCAGCACCTCCTCGATCTCTTTCTGAGAGGACTCCAGGGAGTGGTCAATACCTTCTCTCCGAGATGAATCTGAGAAGGGATCGATGCCTTCTCTTCGAGAAGATTCTGAGAAAAGATCATGGCCATGCCACAGTGGTCGGCTGCTGGACCCAAGGCTGGAATCCCCGTCTGATCGAAAGGATTCCATTTCTCGATGGCAGCCTACTAGACTTCTATGAAGTTCTGGAGTTCATATGAATCAAGACGCAGCTGTTTGGAGGAAAATCAGAGTTCTGCATTATATATATCAGCCCACCATTCTACGTTTGGATGATGGTAATGGATTTTAAATCTGAGGCATGGCGAGCTTGGGACCCGCAAACCAACCCCCAACATTGGGAGCCAGTATCGGATACGCTGGCAATACACGGCAGGGCCTTGCAAGGCTGCAGACTAATAATTTTCCCCCCCAAAGTCGTATGTCATTACGATATGATATTAGTTTAACCTTGTAACGTTGTCCTGCTATTATTATTTTCTCCCTTGCAGGCTTCATGTGCTATATAAAACTAGAGTGTGGGTCGTATGAAAGGCATGCTTAGTTTGTTATTTGGTTTGTGTAATAAGATACACTCATTTCAAAGAGGAAAAAAATGATGGGTTGTTGACTCTGGTTATATTTCTTCCAACTGTGAGGACTCTGAAAGATCCCTTGTTTGGACATTCCTGTATTCTTTTCGACTGTTTGTGTCTGCATGCTGGTGTCTTTCATAGATGAGTGGCCATCATGCCCAAATGAAAAGTGTGAGTTGAAATTTCTTCCCCATTCATGAGAGCAGCACACGTTGAATTTGATTCATTACCAATCTACTTATCATGATGTAACCTCTTTTTGTTTTTTCATTGATTACATGACCTATTTTGAATTTGTTTAGAATATTGTTTACTTATTTTTCCCTCGTTGAGGTTTACATGTATATGTTGGATTCGATTCTTTTTTTTAAATACATCGGAAAGCATTAAAGCGCATGCCGGCCAGGTCTCGATCACACGCCTTCCAGAAGTGAGGGGGAGAGAATGACATGGGTGTGTGGATCTGCATGGGTGGGTGGGTGTACATTGGGGTGGGTGTGTGTGCATGAGTGGGATGGGTGACACCCCACATGCACACAGGCATGCACGCGCGCACATACACCCCCATTTAAAGTATAATTTGGTGAAATTCGAATACATATAAAATAAAAAAAAAATAGAAAAGGGTTCTTTTTGTGAATACTTTAAAATTACTTGGCCAATCCCTATTAATTTAGGAATTAAACTAGATTGTACTTTAATAAGTTTATTTTACTATTTGATAGAGCTCCTACCAGCCTCCCAAATTTCTCTACGTTTCTTTAAAATTTTAAAAAAATTGTAGGGGCTCAAATCTTTAACCAATATATTATATAAGAAGCATATTGGGGTCAGCTACATAAACAGAAAATTTACCCCGAGGAGATTGAAAAGATTCACTCTTCCCTTTTTTTAATAATCATCATCATTCAACTTTTCATAGTATAAAAACCTAACACATCAAAAATCTATTTAATCACCCAAGCGTATTTGCTCTCCTTCCCTTGTGAGAGGTCGAGGGCTCAGCTCGTGCTTTTCGATGTATCAGAAAAGAAAAAATCTATTGAATCCCAAACCATTTGCTCGTTTTGAGTAGGGGAAAAGTACCAATACAGTGAAATAGTTGAATTTTGATCATCTTGAAGCATACATAAATAATATGAAAATAACAAAGGTTTTTGTATATCTATGTTAGGATTCAACATAAACAATGTTGATGATCAAGAAATGAAGCGAAGGAAGGAGTTTTAATTTATTTTAGCAGGAAAGAAATTTCTTTGTTGGTAACTATAGCCATTTTTCTCGCTACATAGTATTCTTGAAGTTACATGTCTTCGGCTTTTGGCATTTGGGAGATGCTAGTTGCACTTCAATTTTTCATAAGCAAACTTTACTTTTAATCACGTCATCATTTTTAATACTTATTTCATCCTTTTTTCCCCTCTCCACACTAAACTACATTCTCATCTGCGCTTTCTATCACTACATTCTCAACTCGCATTGCCTCCTCTTTGCCTCTTCCTACCATTACTTCCTCATCCTCTATGTTGCCACCGCAGTCTTTCCTCATCCGTATCCCCATCGTTTTTCTCCTCGTCCTCATCATCGTCATTTTGAATTATAGCTCGGGTGTTCAAACTCGAGCAACTAATTTGGATCATGGGCCAATAGGCCCGAGTACGCATATGGTTGCTTAGGTTTGAGAACTCGAGCAATACTTTTTTGAAAATCTACTTATTGTGCTTATGCTTGGTGTTCCAAGATATAGATTCGAGCATCGCAAATGATAGTCGGCTTTGAAAGCCTGAGCACATTGCGGTGTAAGGTTTTTGTTGGGTTTCATATTCTTTAGAGTTTATTGAATTTTTTTTTGGGTTTAATTAAACTCGTCGTAGAAGAAGCTGCAAAAAGATGAGACGGGATGAGAAGCAAGAGAAAGAAGAGTAGAGGGTGCATGAGGTGGAGGGGGCAAAAGGTGCATGAGGTGGGGGAGGCGGCGATGGCAGAGGAGTTGGAGGAGGATTTTGAAGAGAAAATGAGAGGAGGAGGAGCTTGAGTTGGAGGAGAGGAGCATAAAACAGGAAAAATAACGGGGAGGTTAGAAAATGTTGAAAATTAGTGGAGTGTGTCTAACGTGAGGTGTGTTTAGGGGAAAAAATTGAATACTAGCAGAACCCTTCACATTTTACTTGGTTTTGGAGTGTCAAATTACTATTCAACAATTTTGTCTGTATGGAGGTACAAACCATACATAGTATAAAGCACAAGTAGCAATTTCCATATGAATCTGCTTAATATTTGAAGGCAATCAGCTTGATATTAGCAACGGTTAGTGGTGAAACACATGAAAACCCAAAATTATTTGCAACTGCCCAAGAAAATAAACTTCATAATCCCTGAACAATACTTTAATCTTAGTGAACAAGTTCTTTGTTGCACTTAAGTACCCCATCCCTACATTGTACTGCACCACATGCACTTCTGCTAGTAACATTAAGAAGCAACCCTGCGGCTGCTTCATCAAAACCTGATGAAAAACCCGATTATCTTCGTTGGAAGTTGAGCACTTTTATCCCTATGCTGAACACGAGAGCAAACAAGACAGCATAGGCGGCGACTGCCACCGCCACCACTGGCAAGAAGTCGTGCCTGAATCCAAAATAACCCCTCAAAAAATCTTTCACAGGCACACCGGTATCCAGAACCACCGTCGAGTCTCCAAACTGCGAGGTAACCATGCCATACAATGTCCACGCGATAGGGCTCAGCCAGTAATACCATTTCCACCACACTGGCATCCTCTGCAAAAAAAAATTTGGCCAACATGTACTGAATTTATTTTCGAGGTCATACTATTCGATACAAAACAAATCTGAAAGGAGCAGGAAGCATCATTACCGGATGAGGTACAATAAATCCAGAGAATAGATTCCAAAGACCATAAAATGCAGAAGAAACTATGGAGGCAATGTTGTAGTTTGGAGTCAAGCCCACTGCCATCATCCCGTAGTATGTGTAGTATAGCAGGGTGAAAAAGGAGAAGAGCAGGTACCAGAAAAACTTGGCTGCAGTCCATTCAAATCCTATCATCGCATACACAATCACAGAATAGACCACTGACTGAACTAATACGTATGGTATCTCGATTACAACCTGAAGAGATTGTATAACAAAGTAATGAGAACCATGAAGATATGAGGAGAATGAGTTTAATCTGTATATACCGAAAGAGACGGATAAAATCTTCTAAATAATTCAAAGACATCGATTTTAATACTGACACAGTCGTGGAATGCAACACTAGGAAGCTACTAACAGTCATTTTTCTAAGTTCAATGGATGATAAAGGCGGGTTTCAAATACATAAAAACATCCGTGCACATAGTGAGTCAATATGAACCGAAGAATGTTGTAGGTGTGGTATGTCTGATTGCAAGTTATTGAGAGGCATATATAAAGGGGGTGAGGCAAGTAAATTGGGCAAGTAGAAGCTGAAGAAGCACAAAATAGTGTGTTAGTATACTAGATAGATAGATCTTGTAATAAAAGCAGACGTCTTGAGTGAAATGTGCTGCGAAGTGTGAGGGACCGGGGGTGTCCTTGCAGACTCCTTCCTACATTAACCTGCAAAATTTAGATGACCCCTTATTTTTGGGAGATCTGATATTGTCCAGGCTACCCGTATTAAGGCCTAGTTTGGCTACGGTGTTAAGGAAACTGGGGTTTCGTTTAAGTCAAAACAAAATCAATGTTTGTATCCATATGAACCTCAGTTTTTGAAACTGGAGTTTCATTTAAGTTGAGTAATTGTCTGGCATACCTTTCATAGTTTGTGAGATTGGAGACTGGATTTTCCCACATCTCAGTTTAGTGAAGCTTGGGGATCTCCAAACTCTAGTTTTATGAAATTTCATTTTGGCATCCAAATATGGTCCGACTGAGGGTTGGATCCCAAACTCCATCAAACAATAGTTCAGGAAACTAAAATGTGTTGCCAAATTAAGCCTAAATGGATTCTTTACGTCTTCGGGTTGTGGCATAGGTTCTGTAAAAACTCTCACAAAAGCTAGCTTAGTTCCCAGTAACTCCCCATAATGAGTTAGGAATATTGAAGCCATGCTATGGAACCATTGTGCAGACTTATATCAGATGCCTGATACTCCCATTTATGTGTGGTGCACTGTCTAAATTGGATTGGGCCAACTTGTTCGATTGCTTGACCCACAAGCTCAAATGATAGAAAAGCCATGCTTTGTGTTCTTGAGAGGCATGATCATATTTCTTAGCGCCAACCTATCCCACACGACCATTTCTTTTCTAATTTTCTTTAAAACCCGTATCTTTTCAGCAAGATCGATAAGATTAGGTAGAAGTTTCTTAGGCTGGAGCTGAGCCAAGTAAAAATTCCTAACGATTGGTTAGGTGGGATAAGCTTTACTGATCAAGATAAAGGGAAGATGGCACAATGCAAGTATGCATTAAGGTTACATTTGCTTAGGAGTCAAAGAAATTTGTGCCATTGTTGAAGATATATCGAAAGAGATTTGTTTTTAGTTATTCTTGGCTTATTTGGTTATTTAAATAAGATGACATGTATTGTGCACATATGCCTATTAGGCTTTTTAGAGCCTTTTATTGTTTCTTTATTTTTTATTTCAATGGCACGTGTCGTGCACATAGTAATAAGCTATAAACTATCATGTACTTGGGACCTTTCAATTAGCGAGTGAATGAGAATGAGAATACGTTAAAGCTTCGAGAGTAATCGTAGTAGGTCCATGAGGAATCTAATTTTGTTAGAATTCTCCTTACTTGTGATGTGCTCGTGAGCATGTGCTGTAGGAGTCTTGGTGTGAGGTCCGAAAGTTTTTCATAATCTATTAATCCCTAATTTATTTTGCCTTTATTATTTCATCTTAGTTTATCAAATCCTTAATCTTTCTTCAAATCTTCAACCCTAGATATAATTCTTTTCCTTCAAAATTCCACCACAAACAAATCCTTAAATCTAACTTCCGCTGCTCATCCTTCAACAGATGGATTGGGGTCCTTAACCTCCGTATTATGAACCTGGCAATCCTAGCTAGGTTGTGGTGGAAGTACTCTAGTTGTCCTTATAGCTTACTGTCTACTCTTATCACGGATCGTGCAATGGCATTTGGTTTGATTGGAAAGGAACTCCTCAAATTTCTCGAGCTTCTATAGAGGGCTTGTACAAGCCAAATCATCTTTCCTCCTAGAAACACAGATTGACCTTAAGAACGCGGTTTTCGTCAACTTCTGAAAAAATTAATGGCATGGACCCTGCTCCTAGCCACCATGTTCCTAGAGCTGTTTGTCATAGCATGCAATTGGGGGGCGTCTCAGTGCGTGCTATGTGGAGTAGGAACTACCAATGTTTCTGGCTTTCTGCTTCTCTGGAAGCATATCATCATCGGAGAGGAGGGCCAAAATTAGACTCTGGGAGTTCTTTTATGGGTACTTGCCTACTAACCCATGGGTTTTGATGGTACCAAGTCCTTATCCAATAAATCGATGTATACGACTTTTAGTTAGGGTGGCTATGATAGCCTGGTTGCGAGGCGCATTTGGCAAATCAAAGCACCTCTCAAAATTCGCATATTCATTTGATTGTCTTTTAGAAATGTTATCCTACTATGTGTCAACTTGAGATAGCACAATTGGATTGCCCCCAGTTGTTGTCCATTATGCATTCAAGCAAAGGGTATGGTGGACCACTTGCTTCTCAACTGTCCATTCGTCTCCTAGATTTGGGAACGACTCCATAGCTGTTTCAGTATCTTGGGCTGACCGCTCTCTTTCCATAACCTACGCATATTCTCATGCACTATCATTGGAGTTAGAGGGAATGGTCGTTCCTTTGACATGTTAGACGGACCTGATGTGTGGGAACTCTAATTAGAGAGGAACAATAGTATCTTCAATAGGGATGTCTCATAGGCATATCAGCCGACAATGGACCAGTTTTTTTGGCAGACATGTTCCTTCTAGGCTGGCGCACGTGCATCCACCCCAAGCCACCACACACCCCCCCCCCCCCCCCCCCCCCCCCAAAACACACACACCCACACCCCCCCCCCCCCGGCTGGTGGTGGCAGAACAGAATGTGTCTACAGGGTCAAATGAAGCATAGTGGCGGACCTCACCCACTCCTATCGTTCATATTCATGAGTGAGGGTGATGTTTAATAGTTTTGATGTGCAGATGTATTACTTTTGTAGGGAGGCTTTTCTTTTGTATGCTGGTTGTTGTCCTCTTGGTTGTAGTCTGACATGCTTTGTTTCTATGTAAGTTGGGGGCAGCGTGCTCTCAACGTCTTTGCCTAAAAATTGTGATGTGAAGTGGAGTTGTGAGGGAGAGTAATGAGTGGTGTAAGAGAATCAAGTTTGTTGAGTCATTGGGCCGAAATTCGAGACAACTCGATCGACGGATGACTAAGACCCACCAAGCCCATCAAAGAAGCCTGATGTCGACTCAGTCAAAGACCAAATGGCCAGTCGACCGTTGGACCCGCCTCACTCGAACGGTGGAATTAAAGGTGGACTCGAGAATTTCAGGGACGTGTATAACATTTATTCCTATTAATGGAGGAAGATCGTGGCCCTATTACGGATGGCCATTATCTCCCCAACGTCTTCAAATGGACCCTGAGCGTCTATAAATAGAGAGAATGGTCTCATCTTTAAGGTATGAGGTCTAAGACATAGAACTCTATTTTCTCACTTTTACCGTTCTTATATTCGAGCTTGCATCGTCAGTCTAGAGACGAACCTCTGTGGGTCGATCTCAGCTACCACAAGCTCTCTCTCTTCCTTAAGTTCCACACTAACTTAAGCATCAGAGGGAATTTAGGTCGGAACACAGATCGGACCCCCTAACAAATCCATGCGGTGCAGGTCAACGATCGTCGTCCAACGTTGAAAGTCGACGTCGAACTTTCCAACCTCGAATGATCGACACAATGGTCGACCGAGGATCGGTCGAAGGTCGCATCACCCCCAACCACTATCATTTGATCCTGGTTCCTCTAACCAAGGGTTCCACTCCAGCCGCTGACGAGGCTCCAACTCAGCGCTTTGAGTATACGTCCGCTTGACAACTGTCTCGGTCAATTTTGGCCATAACAAAGTTGTATTATAAAATTAAGGTTATAGCCTCATAAAGTCTAGAATTTGGTGTTGCAATTTTCGTATGATAAGGAAAGATATTTACCTGTCCAAAGGCATAGGGAAATGCCGAATACATTCCAGCAGCCCGCTCCCTATAGAAGACGGTTTTTTCAATAGAAACAACCGGTTGAACTGCTGATGAGTACGAGATACCCATGAATAGAACCGCAGAATACATCGAGCCCATAGCATTAAACAAGTCCTGCTGCTTCTGCCTGCATTCAATTCCAAATCAAAGCACATGATTAGTATACGATGGCAATTAAGTACACAAAATTATTGTTTACTCTTGATGCATAGAAAGTATCATACGTTTTGGAGCCAAGGTCCCAGAATATTGTGCCGAACATTACAGCGATTAACAATGTAAAGAAAAACCTCACGGTCGTGTATGGAGGATTCCTCCAGTATGACAACCACTGCTTCCATAAACACGCCATGCATTGTCCGCTGAAAGGCTGTGCGAATGGGGTTGGGAAAAAAAGGTCCTTCGATCCAGGAGGCGGCACACTCAGGTCCTTAATCAATGATTTGTTCCTCCTGCAATGCGATAGTGTGTTGAAAATTTAGAGATACAAGTGAACTCCATTTTTGACATTTTGTAGGGGGTCATCGAATCAGCTACTCACTGATACAAATCTGACTTCTTGTATACATCAACGAAATTGACCCCGAGTATCTCCTCCTGTGACAATGTGGTCACTTCCAACATCCATGTTGCAGGATTATAGCCATCTGCAATCTTACTCACTCCTGGTACGCTCTACATAAATCAACACAAACCGTTGCCAACTTCAGTATAGTGATACTCTATCACAAAGCAGAATGGTCCATATCTATATTAACTTACCTCGAAATACTTGATTAGATGTTGAGACTGGTGGCCCAAAGGACCAACATATATCTCTTCCCCTCCTCTCTTCATTAAGAAGAGCTGAAGATGAAATGCAGGTTGAATATAAGAAGACCAACGGGTAATTTTTTTTATACAGAAACCACGAAGAAAATGAACGAGAGAAAAACATAAACTGGGCGATCCCTCACCTCATCGAATGCCTCAAATATATCAATGCTAGGCTGGTGAATGGTGCACACCACGGTTCGCCCAGTGTCCACAGTGTTCCTTACAGCCCTCATCACGATTGCTGCAGCCCTTGCATCAAGCCCAGAGGTAGGCTCATCCATGAATATTATGGAAGGATTGGCCACAAGCTCAACAGCAATTGTCAGCCTCTTACGCTGTTCAGTAGATAAACCACTCACCCCCGGCAACCCAACCAATGCATTCCTCAGGGGGTTCAGCTCTACAAGCTCCATGACTTCATCTACAAACATCTGCATTTAGTAGCTTCATCAGTCAGGGGTCGCAGATATTTAAGGTGCGTAGTATATGCTATATCCGTTCAACCAACCTTTCTCTTCGTAGCATCAACTTCAGCAGGTAACCGAAGCCATGCTGAGAAGATGAGGGACTCAGAAACAGTCAAACGAGGAGAGTGGATATCATTTTGCTCACAGTATCCAGATATCCGAGCAAAAGTTTGCTGTTGCTTTGGATAGCCAGATACAGTAATGTTTCCCTCAATGTATCCGCCTGTCTTCCTCCCTGCAAGGACATCCATCAGTGTGGTCTTCCCCGCGCCGCTAACACCCATTAGAGCGGTAAGTACACCCGGCCGAAATGATCCACTCACCCCCTTCAGAAGCTCCAGCCTGTCCCCTTCAATCCCTTTGTCTTTCATTTCCTATTCATACATATTTTTTTCCGATTTAAAAATTTTATCAATCAATTAAGAGAATAGCGAATTAACAGAGGTAGAGTTTGTGTTTGAAAGACATTACTTGTGGCATGTCAACAGAGTATCTTATAGTGTCGAAGGTGATTGCAAGAGGAGTGAACGGGAGGGCCATTCCTTTGTTGTTGTCGTTAGTATTTAAAACTTGAATTTTTTCTTCACCTCCTGCAATATTCACATGCTCTCCTGTTATACTCGTTTGCTTTTCCTTCAAGAACTCTTCGGACACGGTTGGTTGAGAGTCACCGAGTGCTGGAAAACGGAAGAGTAAGTCACTAAAAACTCATTTATGTTACCCTGAAGCGCGACAGAGTGAGAAAGATGCTCACGTTTGAAAAAGTCGAGAGCCAAAAACACGAGGAAATTGAATAATATTGTATAACCGACCAAAGCACCGACACCAATCCAGTACCAATTGGCCGTTGTGAACATTCCGCGAGATCTCAAACCCAGCACTCCAAGCGGCTCATTCATTCCAGGTGGAATCTGCAATGCAATTATAGGATAGAACTATCATGAGTTTCATCAAAATCGGGATGTTACTTGAGTTGAGTACATAGGAGATGCATACATGTCTCCAGCTCTTCCCAAGGAGTTCATTCACTGATATCGCATTCTGTGCGTACATTAAGGGCGAGATCCAGAATCCCCATACCCACCATTTCTTTATGTTGTCTGCAAGAAAATATCACATTATCACTTTCAGAAAATTGCATCACAGTTTTGTGGTCAAAGCTGAAGCAAATTGCAAGTTATCACAGCTTACCATGTGATATGATGAATCCACCCAACACTATAACCACAAGCAGCGCAAATGCCGACACTGTATTTGCAACGACGAGATCTCTGCTCACAACAGCCAAGAACCGAAACATCCCAGAACCCATCTGAACTAACAGAACCAGCAGTAGATACTGCTTAAACAGCCTACGATCAAGAAGATTATAGTATCATTTGACACGAAGCAGTACAACAAAAATAATTCAAATTGCAACACGGTGCATATGCAGACATAATTAGCTCACCTTCCAGCATTTGGATCAAATCCTATGACATAGTAGGTCAAAAACACCCAAACTGCAGTTTCGACGAATGTTAATGGAATCTTCAGAATCCAATTCGGTATCGCATATGCCCACGCAGGGTAAAAGAGGTAGTCTCGTTGCTTGAAGAAAATGGGAAGCTTTGCGAGTAACATAGAAAGTTCAAAGAAACCATTAAACATGAGCGTGTTTAATGCGAAGAACAGGACTCCCATGAAAACTCCCGCATCATTCACTGTATCACGATGCATTTGTGTTCGAAAAAAGAGGGTCATCGTGATGATTGCCATAATCATGACCTGGAGGACAACAACAATCGATATAAGTTGCAACAATTTACATGGAATGTGAGGCTTGAGTTTTTAGTAATGGACAGGACTAACCTGAAATGACTTGAATACATAAACAAATGAGTTGCGCTGCATTAGCAGCTTTTCTCTTGCAATGCAAGCTTTAAGCAGTTCCTTCTTACTGACGCCGTATTTAGATGTGGTAAGCGCCGCAGGGTGAGCCTTCTCCCTGTCAAATGGGGTTGAAAGCTCGTGTTTGATATTCAGACCGACGTGGAACGATTTGAATGCCTGTGCAAACTCCCTGACGGCCACAAATTTGTAAGGCTCGCCACGATGCTCCCAATATTGCTGCTGATCTTTTTTTGAAGTCACCTGCGAACAAAAGTCCAAAAAGATTCTTCTCTTAAACAACAAAACAGCAAATTGCAGAAATACTAGCACCATGTCGTTCTCTTCAACCCACTTCTTGCAAGAAGTCTGCAACGCCTTTCCTCTGTGGACATTTGAAGCCCATTGATTCGAAAAACTCAAGGACATGCTCTCGGGGACCTTGGTACACAACTTGTCCGTCTGAGAGAAGGATAATGTCGTCAAACAGATTGTAAGTCTCTGGTGGTGGCTGCAGCAAGGCGATAACAGCTGTTCCCCCGAGAATGTGAATGGCTTGCCTAAATGAATTCACTATCTGGAAAGTCGTCGAGCTGTCAAGGCCCGTGGATATTTCATCCATGAATAGCGCTCCTGCCGGTCCAACAATCATTTCACCTATATAATCATCCATCACAGGGGTCAGACCGAAGCAGAAAGTGCAGCACATTGGCAGTTTGAGCAAAAAGAAACGAAAAATAATCATGAATTTGTTTCCCCTTCCCTTTTGGGGCAAAGGATTGGGTGCCAATCACCTGTTGTTACCCGCTTCTTTTGTCCTCCGGAGATACCTCTAATATTATCATCCCCTACCATCGTATCAGCACAAATGTCTAGTCCTAAAATCTGTCACACGAAGAAAATAAAAGTAAAATGAAATTAATTCGGTTACATGTTCCAGTATGTCTCTCTATAACCATATGGTGACACTTGACAAATTTTGCATGGTAATTAACATCAATACCTTTAGTATGTAATCTGTGACTGCAGTATCTTTACCTCCCATGGAAACTGCCTGCAGCAGTATGAAATATGTCAAATTCTCTACTGAACACCCAATATCGTTTATCCAGTTAACTGTGTAAGACTTAATTTTTAGCATGTACATGCAGGCATGCTGTGAATCAAACATTTGGACCACCATTCATAATCTCAGTTTTGATATTGGTGTTGGTCGGTGGTTAGTAATATCAATATCGGATGTACCAGAAGTATCGGTGTGATACATATCAAAAGGATCAGATTTCATATATAGGTTGTTTTAGCTTAAAACAGTTGTTAGTTGCATATAGATTTTTCATCTTCAATAAGTGTTTTATTTATTCATAGATCATTTTCTGTCATCGAGTGGATCACGGACCAATACCTTGAGACCGGATTTTGACAGTGAATTTAATATATTTTTTAAAAATCCATTAAACGAAATAGATTAAAATTTCAAATTTTAATAATTAAAACATTGAATTTGCAGTTTTATTAATTGAAATTTGTTTGTATCAGTAGTATTGGCCAGTTTCCGATCGGATTGCATTGGCATGCTTAAAATCTGAAATGACACAAGCGATATTTATCTGTATTTGGCTGAGATTTCAAACCTTGATTTAGACATGTATAAAATTTGGAAAGAGAAAGGTAGTAGTCCAGTCGCACCTTCATGAAAACATCAAGGTCAGGATCCGGCTTGATATTTTCTGCCTTCTCTCTTCTCATTAACTCCATTAACATGTCTGCACAGTGCCACAAACAAACATGTTCAATAATGCACTAGCTTCAGGAATTGACATAACTCAATTGAATTCTATATGAATATTCTTTGTAATTAATCGTACTTACCAAACCGAGTACCTGGACCTTGACACCTTGCTGAGAAAGCTAATGTTTCTCGCACAGTCATCTCCCCGATATGGAGATCATGTTGGCTGATATATGCAGCTGTCCGCTGAGGCACAAACTCGTGCATTTCACGACCATTGTAAGTGACACTACCCGAAACCTGTTTTTTTAGGATAAAAGAGCCTTCAAGGATCAGCTCCAGCAAGGGGAAAAATCGCAAGCAGATAAACATAGGGACTACAAAATGCTCCGACCTTCAGATCAGGACTAAGCCTTCCCGCCAGAGCCAAGAGCAACGTCGTCTTTCCTGAACCCGGCGGCCCCAGTAGCAATGCTATCCTGCAAAGTAAGATTAACCGTCTTAGCTTTCCATTGGATCAAATGACCAGTCGGATCACTTGAAAATTTTGAGTTTTTTATTAAAAAGGCGCAATTGCCAAATTAGGAAATGAATTGATGCATACCTACGCGGCTTGATTATTCCGTTTATATCATGAAGGACAGTGAACTTTCTCTTCTTGCTTGGTGATATGTGGAGAAAGTTGACAAGTGCCTTTGTTCATGAGAAAAAAGAAAATGTTCAGAAACTGAAACTAGTTATCGATAAAAGCGTCATTAATCACCTAAACAATTCATATGACTACCTCCAGAGCATTGAAAATTGTATTTGTGAATGTAGGCAGACCTCTGCTTCCAACAAATGCTTCCGCCTCAATGTTAAGGTTCTCATAGCGTACTTCAATCGTAGGAAAATCAAGCCCCACCCTGATATTAGAAAAAGAAAGAAAAAGATAACCATTTTCGTACATAATATTCAGTAAGATGGGGTCATCATAAAAATAGAAAGATGGATAGAGGGCAGGAGATAAAGGGGAAGAAATTAACTACCTTTGGGTTCCAAAATTCCTAAATGTCATTGCTTGTTGGATTAGCTAGCTAATGCATCATCGTGTTGTCTATATAATTTTGGCATGATGAATGCAACCTAATTTAGCACTACAAATCTGCAAATTGAATCATTGTTTTTGGTGCATATTTACAGACTGAATCCAACACCTCTTAGTTTCATTAATGTTGTGTGGGTATATTTACTTGAATTTTATGAAACACCAGAATGCACGGTACCATGTCTCAATCTATCTTTCGTCTAAGTAGACTAGCGTGATAATCTCATTCTTGACTTTCTTCTCGAAATATTTCTGCTATGTACCTAGTTAAACTAGCTAGAGAATTGAAAGCCCTCTTGCTTCGTATTAAGAATGCAACCAAGATCACCCTATTGAATGTGCGATGCGAGTAGTTTAACTACATTTACTAACATAGCGAATCCAATATTAGTTTGGCTTAGAAATTATATTTAGTTTCTTTTACAAACGTTTATTCTTTCTTCTTCAATTTCTTCTAAAATCCTTGTTTTATGATTACCACTGAACAGCTGCATATCTTTCTGTTTTCCCTCCTGAGAGAAAACACCACTACATATCCTAAATCCATAATGGCCAAAACGTTCAAGGGATTAAACCACAGCAGCACTTAAGCAAAAAGATCAAAAAATAAACATTAGAACTGGAGATAATCAATTCTCCGAAAATTTAGAATTTATGCACATCCCTCTTAGCTATAAACAAATCAAGACTTTTTCATTATGGGCAATACATGCTCCAAAATCTCACATGCATAGATCATGGATGCAAACCCAACACAAGCATAGCACATAGAAGGACAACAAGATAAAAGACGGAGAAGAAAATAGTGACCAGTGTTTACCGATCTATACGGTCCTTGAGCTTCAACAAGAACCTCTCGTTGTCCTCCTCTGCAACACGGACCAATCTATCCAAGAGGTTCTTCTTCTCCTCAAGCCCAAGGCCCCTGACATCAACCGGCTTGTGCTCTCCTACTCCTACTTGTAGCATCCCAGTCCTTAGCCTGCTGTAAGTCGGAAGCTTCTCCAGAGCAGCCCATGTCAAAGCTTCCTCGTCGTTTTCCTCCCTCACCGACTTTGAGAAGACATCATCCCCACTCCTCCAAGCAGTCGAACTGTCCAGTCTCAAGCTCCCAGCTCTCATGCTAGCAGCGCTGAACGTCCCCCCCGCCTCCATTGTGCAACTTCAAGAAACAGGTAACCAGAAATGTAGCTCAAAAGAAAGATAGCCCAGTAAAGTTGGTTGACGTGAAGGAATAGAGAGAACTGTTATCTGAATGAATATGAAAGAGGGAGCTGAAAAAGTTGCATACAAAGATAGATAGATAGATAGAGAGTAGATTTCAATTAAAGGAGGGAGGCAAGGGGGCGGCTCCTAGAGGCATTTCCCCCCACACAATGCAAACATATATATTGCGTCAAGATCATGACCGTAGAGCTCTTTCTCATGAATCCTGTGATCAAGTTGGCGGTCTATGGCATTTGTTGGGATGACATGAATGATGCTTACAAAATTATGAAACTGATGCTCCGTTAAGAAAAAGAATAAATTGATTAATGGGCTTATATGAACCACTGCCCAATGTTGTTTATCAACCAGAATGATGAAATTACACGAATTTACAACGATTTTTGGTGCGTGTAGGAAAGAAACTGAGCATGTAACTTATACGAGTCTTGATCATCTACATTCTAAAGATATTCAATCTAAAGCAAACTATAGAGAGCCTGATGGCTTGTAGAAAGAAGCAATGTAGATGGAGGAGGAGGTCATGTTGAAAGATTAGAGACGGGAGGTGACGGAGAGAATGATGCTAGAGAAAAATGTGGCAAGGGGAGAGTAAATGTGAAGGAGATGCCAATGGTGGTGAACAAATAGAGGAGCAACACAAGGAGGTCGATAGAGATTTTGAAGGAAGGATGAAGGGTGTACGTGCGGCCATGAGAAAGCATGATAGCATGATAAAATAGTAGAGGGGTCAACGGTATATTAGGCTATATTTAAACACATACAATAAGTCCGAGGAATTAGGCATGAACACAAACACTCAAACAATAAGAAGGTAGGAATTATCCAAGGCTTTTAATTGCTGGAAGATGGAAAAAGGCCAGTCATTGCACGTTACATAACTGGTTAGATTTGGTCAGTTTCAGTGACAATGGCGAGGAGATGGTAGTGATGTTAATGTTGGATGATAATAATGATATGCTTGTGGTTGTAACATGGGTGGCTTTAGATTGCAGAATTCGTCGCTTACAACAAAGATTAGATGTGAGTGGGGGCGTTCACTTGGGCATTTCGTCGAGCATGTGGAGGGCAAAGCAGGAAGTTGAAGTTCGGTGGCCGTTTGACTCGGGATTTGAGAAAGAGCTGGCCAAGCAAGAGACCCGGGGGAGTGAAGGATGGCCATGCAGTTTGGCTGGCCACAAATAAAAATCGATGAAACCCCAAAATATAAATGAAGAGAAATAGAGATACGATTGTGAAAAAAAAAGGTCCGGTGGGAGAGCGGACCAGCTAACGGGAAATAACTCTTTATTTCCATAACATTTAATCTATAGCAAAATTTTGTTGAAAATTAAAGAAAAGAATATTTGTTGCAGACTTGCTTCAGATCCTTAATCTACAGCAAAAGAAGAGAAAATTCCAGAAGGAAATAGTAGAAAAGAGATTTTTTAGAAGCCAAAAGACAACTCAAATGGTAAATAGTGGCACAAATTTCAAAACCATCTTCTTTACAAATCTATGTCATTTGTCAAATATTAAAGACATGATGTAACCATATGTAAGCGCTAAATAAATCTCAATGATTGATGTGTACTGAACTAATTTTTGTCAAAAGTGACAAAATTGCCACATCTCAAGTCACATCTTCCTAACTCTTCCAATTTTTTGCCACTTCTGACAAAAAACTCACGCACACATCAATCGATGTATGTAGTACTTACCTAACCATATGGGCCGCATCACATCAGTAGAGCATGTCTATTTAGGCAGCATTTTATGGTGAGATGCATCTCGCAAACCCTACTCACCATACATGAAGAGAGAACTTGCCATTAGCGAGTATAAACATGAGATAGCAGAAGGATCAAAAATTCAATGTAGATAATAAAATTAACAACTAGAAGAGATCAAGATCCATAAAGTTCCTAAAAACAAAATTTTCATTCGTAATACCGTATATTTTTATATATGATTTTGTTTAGTAATCGTGCCGGCACTCGAGGGGGCTCGTTCGGTGAGCGACTAAGGCTCACAGAGCCCACGAAAATACATGCCATTGAAAATTGTACAAGCCTGAACATTATGTCTGATTCATTAACTTCAAGCTCTTGGTGTTGTGCACGAACATGTTGGGAACTAAGCGCTACATGGACAAAGTGCCACGGTACGCTAGGGATCCCCTCTTGAACCCTTGAGAGCCACCTATTGAATCCCCTCCACATGACAATACCTGCAACCAGTACAATATCAGACACGATAACAGTGATAACATAAACACATGGCATGCAAAACAGTACAATAAGTCACAGTATCATGACACTGCACTTGACTCACGGTTTTGGGGTAACTCATATTAAAGAGAGTGCGGGAGCGATTGAAGCAATATCTGGGAGGATGTCCTTTAATGGATCATGCGTTCTTAGTACAGTTGACCTTTATACTCGGCCCGGTGTAGCACCCCCGGGTCCAGGTTGGACTTCACGTTGCACATTGTCCTCTCCAAATATGAGTCACATCACTAGAATATGACAACTCGGTTAGGTGTATAGTAGTACTTGTAGGAAGTGTTGTCTCATGCTAGGTATGTTAATACAGTTCATTGCTGGCTTGTTTGTCTATAACATATGAATGATTGATGATACAGATGCACGATAGCGAGATGATTCTTTACTTTTTGTTTATTAATGTCGTTGCTGCATTATTGTCTAATGTCAACATTCATATCTTTTTAAATGTTTACGTTGTTCAGGATTTGACATTTTCATACACTTGTTGTACTTTGTCATATAGATCGCTTTTATATGCATGTACTTTTCCTTTTTTTACATGAACTGAAAGCTTGTATATATGTATAACTACTATCTAACCCAATCATATATCTCAGGTGTTCCACATGTCTTATATTGCGTTTCGCAGTTCTTCCCTTTTCTTGAGCTATTCTGGGCCATTCCATTGAGTTATGTTTTCGTTATTTTTCTATTCATCCTATATTGACTTTACTGGTACCCAGCAGGATCTGTAAAAATTCTTGAGAGTGTGACGACACCCGTTTCTGTGGTGTTACAACTGGTGGCCCGTGCAGGTCCGTGCTGACAACCTCGTGAACATCATAGGTCGAGTAGATATATATCGTGAAACATACCCGTCTTAACTTCTTTGACCTCTTAGACTTTTCTATCGGTCGTATCATGTACTCAATCTCTCATGAATCGAATCATTTGTCTCATTTATTATCATCATCTCATCCTTTGGATGCTTTGTTACTTTATATTATCCTTTTGGAATTTCGAGGATGAAATTTCTTTTAAGGTGTACAAGGTCTAATGGCCCACTTTTAATAACAAGACCGACTCTCTTTTTTTGTTAATATTTAATTTTTTTACTTCTTTTCAATTAGGCCCAAAGCATGAGGCCCATAAAAATTCTTTTATCACCCAATCCCCAACTTATTTATCTCTCTCTCTCTCTTACTTCTTTTCTCACCCGAGCCCTAACGCCCTCTCCCGCTCGTTTCGTTCGCAGATGCGAAAACTCGACGTAGCCGCCAAAAAATCAAACCGAAGCCTAGCCGAACTCCACACGCCACCTTCCATCTATTCCCCCTCTCTTTCGAATAGGAAAACGAACCCAATCGGCAGCCGCCGCTCCTCGAACCAAAACCCTACCCGTGTCGAACGGCCGCCGCCTCCATCGCGCGAGTTTTCTCTTCGATTTCTCTACGTGTTTCCCTTCTTCTATTAAAGGGTTTCGATCTCTTCCGAGGCTCAATTTGGATCTCCCGGCCCCTTCAATTTAGGTAGATTATTTTCTATAGTCAAGCTTTTGGTTTATGCTGTGGATTTTATGTGAATGATTTCTGAAATTCAATTGGAAGACAATTGTTGAGTTCTTGAGGAGTTTTCGTTGAGCTTGTTGATGAACGGTAGATTATTTTCAAAATCCAAAGCTTTCGGTTTATGCTTTGTTTAATTTATAAATCTAACTGAGTTTAATTGATCAAGATGCTAGTTGTTGTGTACTGAAATGTTTATTATTTCATTTGAATTTTGTGTTCTAATGCATGCTACTCTTCCTTAGTTTTGTTTTCCACGGTCCAAGTTCACATAATGCCTGATCTAATTGATTGCATGATTTTAGGGTTGGGGATTTGGATCTCAAATTGATTCGAGATGGGAGAAAGGAAGGTTTTGAACAAGTATTACCCGCCGGATTTCGATCCGGCGAAGATCCCGAGGAGGCGGCAGCCGAAGAACCAGCAGATCAAGGTGCGGATGATGCTTCCGATGAGCATCAGATGCCAAACTTGCGGGACTTACATCTACAAAGGGACCAAGTTCAATTCTCGAAAAGAGGATGTTATCGGGGAGGTACAAAATCTTGGCTTTTAAAATTAAGTTTTCTAGGGTTTAGTCCCTTTTAACTCAAAATATGTAAACTAATATGTTTTTGGCTAATCTTTAACCTTTTATGAACTATAGTTAGTAACATTCAAAACCTAGCTTTAACTGCATGCAATCAAATTTTCTAAACTCTAAAACTCGAAGAGAAAAATATGGCTTATTTTTTTATCCAAATGGTACTCAAAATTCACAAACTAATGTTTTGCAGACCATTAACTACAACTTAAAATAAACTATGGTTTAAAAAACTTCAAATACAAATGGTGCCTTAAGATATTGGTATCATTGGTTAATCATTTGTTTCGGTGGGTTTGGCCTCTTTGGTGGTTATTGAAGTTGCTAACGACGCTTTATGCTTTAGCTATACTGATATATTATTATAAAAAGAGTGAGTTTGACTTATGAGTCTGTCTTTTTTGTTATGCTTAGTAAAGATCCGGGCTATTGATTTCCTTAAATAAATCTTGTCTGAAAAAGGTTGCAGTTTAGAATTCCTGTATTTGTTATGATATTTTATCTTCATATCTCTATCTATTGGTATAAGCTGAAAGAAGTGTTGGAAAGTATATTTTATGAGAAATCCGGTAATGTATAATTCAATAGGCATTAATTTACATTATATGATTATACGATTGAAATAGGATAATAAAATTTGGATTTCTATTTAAGTTATGATGTTTTGGCCTCATATTTCTATAATCTCTTGAGTTATGCTGAAAGAAGTGTTCGAAAGTCTACTTTATGAGAAATCCGATAATATATAATTCAGTATGTATTAGTTTACATTATATGATTGAAATAGGCTAAAAAAATTTCTGACCGGTCTAAAAGATTGTAGTTTGAAATTTCCACACAAACATGTAACATGTCGTCTCTATCTTCATACAACTCAAATAAAGCCCAAAGAAGCTTTGAAAACTATACTTCTATAGGGATCCAATGATCTATACTTCAATTGGCATTAATTTACACTAGATGATTGAAATATGGAAACATGTTTCTTAACCATCCATAAACGGAGAAGGCCGGCCCCTCCCACAAGTTTTTGGCGCCGTTGCCGGGGAGGCAATTGTGTTTGATCCTACCACCCTAGCTATTTCTTTCTTTTTGTTTTATTTCTTTGTTTTTATCTAACCCTTCCATTGTGCTAATCACTTCTTTGAAACTTTGCTTTCCCGTGCATGTACACGAGATCCACTGCGGACCCCATCGATATATTGTTTGATCCTGAGATCGAGCGTACATTGCGGAGAATCAGAGCGGAGAGGAGACCCGATACGGAAGGGAGGTTTATGAACGTCCGGGAGACGCCTGAAGAGTTAGCGGCAAGAATGGCGAGGATTATTTCCATTCGAGATAGGCTCCGGCCTAAGACTTCCTCCACGACCTCGTCCATAGCCATGCCGCAGTTGGCGGCCGACAAGAATTTTGAGTTGAAGACTGGGCTTGTGGTTCTGATGCAGCAGGATCCATTTCATGGGAACGCCCATAAAAATCCCCACTACCACATCCAGCTCTTCCTATCAAAGTGCGCCACCTTTCAGATGCCGGACGTTACCTTAGATGCCATCAGACTGCGCCTCTTCCCCTTCACATTAAAGGATAAAGCTCTTTATTGGTTGAGGACGCAAGCTGAGGGAGTCTTTACCACATGGGATGAGTTGGCAAGCGCGTTCATCGACAAGTTCTATCCGCCTTCCAAGACGGTAAAAATTAGGAGTGCTCTCATGTCCTTCAAGCAAGGACCTCAAGAGACACTCTACGAAGCTTGGGAGCGCTTCAAAGACCTGCAACATCAGTGCCCCCACCATAGCATTGAAGATTGGGAGCTAGTCCATAGCTTCTACAATGGTCTCCAACCGGGGACCAAGCAGATTATTGATGCCACGGCAAATGTGGCCATCCTATCGAAGACTCCCGACGAAGCTACGGCCTTAATTGAGGAGATGGCCTCGAACAATCAACAATGGGGTGACGAGCGAGGACACTCTTCGTCCTCCTTGAATTGAGGACGCTCCCTCGGTGGATAATGTTGTGGTGGTGGTGGTGGTCGAGCTTGTTGAGGTAGTTGTTGCGGCGGGTTCAATGCTCCTTCATTGTTGGCATAGGAGAAACCGGGATGGTTTCTAGTGGCCGGATTGGCCCAATATCCTTGGTTCCCCGCGACGTATTGAACTTGCTCCAAAGATCCCTCTCCTTGTTCTCCTCCCAAATACATAGCTTGGGATTGGTCTTGCCAATCACACATTTGATTTGTTGGTGCGGATGTGGAGGGGGTTCCTCCACGAAGCCAAAATCGCCGCCTCCACGAAGCCTTCACGAAGCTCCCCTGGGCTCTCCTAAGCTCCCCAATATACCATGCACATCAAACGAAGATATCAGCGAGTAATATTCAAAATGTATGCGGGGTTAGGGGTATAATAGATAGAAATCGAATTTAATTTGGTTTAGGGGTTCGTTAAGCACACGGATCGTCGAAAAATACACAAAACAGGAGAAAATTGGGCGATAACGCGTTACCGGAGTTCGGCCGGAGGTGGGGTCGCCGGCGGCGATTCGGGCGAGGCGGAGGGAGCGTCGGCCGGCGGTGGTCGGCTGAGCGCGGCGGCGGGGCGAGTGGTCGGGCGAGTGAGGGGGGGGCAGCGGGCGAGGGATACGAACGGTCGCTCTTTTGGGTGTACGCCCGGGGCCGATCAAGTTTTTGGCGCCGTTGCCGGGGATTGGCAAGACCAATCCCAAGCTATGTATTTGGGAGGAGAACAAGGAGATGGATCTTTGGAGCAAGTTCAATACGTCGCAGGGAACCAAGGATATTGGGCCAATCCGGCCACTAGAAACCATCCCGGTTTCTCCTATGCCAACAATGAAGGAGCATTGAACCCGCCGCAACAACTACCTCAACAAGCTCGACCACCACCACCACCACAACATTATCCACCGAGGGAGCGTCCTCAATTCAAGGAGGACGAAGAGTGTCCTCGCTCGTCGCCCCATTGTTGATTGTTCGAGGCCATCTCCTCAATTAAGGCCGTAGCTTCGTCGGGAGTCTTCGATAGGATGGCCCCATTTGCCGCGGCATCAATAATCTGCTTGGTCCCCGGTTGGAGACCATTGTAGAAGCTATGGACTAGCTCCCAATCTTCAATGCTATGGTGTGGGCACTGATGCTGCAGGTCTTTGAAGCGCTCCCAAGCTTCGTAGAGTGTCTCTTGAGGTCCTTGCTTGAAGGACATGAGAGCACTCCTAATCTTTACCGTCTTGGAAGGCGGATAGAACTTGTCGATGAACGCGCTTGCCAACTCATCCCATGTGATAAAGACTCACTCAGCTTGCGTCCTCAACCAATAAAGAGCTTTATCCTTTAATGTGAAGGGGAAGAGGCGCAGTCTGATGGCATCTAAGGTAACGCCCGGCATCTGGAAGGTGGCGCACTTTGATAGGAAGAGCTGGATGTGGTAGTGGGGATTTTCATGGGCGTTCCCGTGAAATGGATCCTGCTGCATCAGAACCACAATCCTAGTCTTCAACTCAAAATTCTTGTCGGCCGCCAACTCCGGCATGGCTATGGACGAGGTCGTGGAGGAAGTCTTAGTCCGGAGCCTATCTCGAATGGAAATAATCCTCGTCATTCTTGCCGCTAACTCTTCAGGCGTCTCCCGGACGTTCATAAACCTCACTTCCGTATCGGGTCTCCTCTCCGCTCTGATTCTCCGCAATGTACGCTCGATCTCAGGATCAAACAATATATCGATGGGGTCCGTAGTGGATCTCGTGTACATGCACGGGAAAGCAAAGTTTCAAAGAAGTGATTAGCACAATGGAAGGGTTAGATAAAAACAAAGAAATAAAACAAAAAGAAAGAAATAGCTAGGGTGGTAGGATCAAACACAATTGCGTCCCCGGCAGCGGCGCCAAAAACTTGATCGGCCCCGGGCGTACACCCAAAAGAGCGACCGTGTAGTTTTACCGCAAGCGCACGGTGTAGCGGCGAGCGGGTATCGAACACAGGGAGGACGTATGACAGTGCCTTCTCCGAACAACCTGGCTATAAGGGCAGAAAAGATGGAATTTGCCTTTCGGCGATCCTGTCACAATCGTCAGACAAAGTATGGAGATATAAAATCAAATAAAGACGCCTAGGGAATAGGGAATCCCCGCTACTCACCGTATCTCGTCAATGTGATTCATTGGTATAACAATTGCTAGGGTAGAATCTCGGATGAACTAGTTGCAACTGAATGTAAAACCTAGCTCACGCTCTCGCGCTGTTGCCGGTCTATAGCAAACCTAGGCTCAGGCCCAATCTCTTGCAAACCCTAGCCTAGGCAAGCTAGCATTAGGATCAACATCATCGTTCAATTGCGTCCCGAGCCCACTCTCGTGCAAACTCGTGCCGCGACCTAGGTTGGGATAGTTCCTACCCGTCCAATCTCTTGCAAACGGGTATCGGCATGAAATTGCAACCGAGAACCCTAGTATCGGTCCAATCTCTTGCAAACCGATACTACGGAAACTCAATTTCAACCCAATTCGGATTTCTAGGGTTTCCTATCGAATTGGGATCCAATCTCTTGCAAATCCCAATCGATATGAATACCTAGCTATCCGTAATATATCGATCCCAAACTAACCCTAATAGCAATTCTAACAATAATTCTACCAAATCATCACAAATCGGAAATTGGGCTCGTAGGGTTCATCCCCACGCCCTAAGACGTTAGGACTACTCACAAATCATTTCACAAATAAAAGAATAATCAATTGGAATAGCAATAGAATTCATAGCAATATTCAAATAAGCAATAAAAATAAGATTTTTAATGAAGAGGGAGACAAACCAATAGAGTTCTCCAAGAATCCAACAAAATAAACCTTTTCTCTCCTCTCCAATCACAAGAATCAAAAACTAAAAAGTTTAATCTAAAAGGCTGCCAAAAACTCAGGAAAAAGCTCTCTAACCTAGGTTAAAAACTGGGGTTAAATACCCCCCAAAATCGCCTAAAAAGCTGTGACAAAATTGCCCCTGCGTAGCCTGAAAATCGCACTTTACGCTACAGGCAGCGCGGCTCACTCGGCCGAGTGACAAAAGTCGCTCGGCCGAGTGGGAGACCCTGAGAATTTCCAGTAAGTCTGGGGTCTTGGGGGTCTTCACTTCGGGGGTCACTCGGCCGAGTGAGTTGTCGTCACTCGGCCGATGGGCTTCTCTTCACTCGGGCGGTCGGCAATTGCCACTCGGCCGAGTGGGTCTTCTGATGCTCAGACTGACGAAAAACAGTAAGTCGGGAGTTTTTGATGGGCGTCGTCTGAGGGCCACTCGGGCGGACGGAGTTTCGTCACTCGGCCGATGTGGCTTCTGATGCTCGATCGAGTGCACACTTGGAGCGTGTCCGATCTGACCGGCCGAGCGGGGTCTCGCTGGTCGGCCGAGTGACTACTTCACTCGGCCGAGTGAGACACTGAAAATGCCCATTCTGAGTGTTTTTGCCTCCTCGTCGCTCCTACGACGTTCTTTCTTCTTCCGCTCCTCTCCAATAGCAAAATACCCCTCGGGGAAGTCGTCGGTGACACTCTGGAGTAGGTGTATCTCGGAATCACTCCAAATCGCTCAAAATCTCCTGAAATACGACAAAAACAACAAATCGTGAAAAGTATCGCAATATTGTCGATAAATCGTGAAAAATGTGATTTGAGCGATCTAAACGGCATGCAATCATGCGGAAAAAAGGAGTAAAATACGGAGTGATCAATTGCAGTCTCGAATTTCTTCACAAGCTACAATATTTTGGATTTATCTCTCACAACGCAGATTCAGCTGAAAATGAAGCATACAAAACTAGATTTTTAGATATATTAATTTTTATTATGACTTATATAGGATTAAAATTTTTTCAAAATTTTCTCCTACATGATTAGGAGATGGCAAAAACTTATATAGTTTAAACATTTTTCCTTTTCTATGTTTGTTATATTTAAACTAAAAAGATCTCAAGTTAACATTCAATAACCAAATCATAATCGATGAAAATTTAGAAACTAATACTAAAATTATTTATGAAGAGAAGTCTACTAATTAGCTTCCATAAATAATTGAGAACCCTTATTTGATTTGGATTCTTAAAAATTTTACTTGATAGGAAGAGATTAAATAACTGTGAATTTTTAATTTGTTCAAAAATCCATCAAATATGAATGTAATTGGAACTAAGAGAATTGGGTTAGGATTAAGAAATTACGAATTCTAACTTGATTATTAAAGCTATTCCATTAGAGGTCAAACATAATTTAGAATATTTTTTCGAATTATTTTAAAAACACAAAGGAATTAATTATGAATGGTTAGTTAAGTAGGAAGCCAGTCTAGTTAATTTTCTTAAATTTGTTCCGTTCATATGATTAGGATTTATTATTTTTGTATAAAAATTCTTATTTAATTACGCTTAATAAATTAATTAAGAATCTTTTGTTTAAAATTGGATCATCACCATCACCTTTAGGCCAATACATTATTGGTAGAGCGCATTATGAATTATGAAGGATTTAAATCCAAAACTAGGATTAATGTTTGATGTAAAAAATAAGCTATGTCCAAAAATATGTTAGTCTTGTTGTTTTTATTATGATGATTGTTATATCACCATTGTTTCTTAAAACTACTACGTGTGTGATGCCAATGTCTGAGACTAGTGTGTTCGTGTGTAGAAGAATTATAAATTGAGATGGTGGGCTAGCACTGATATTGTTACCTAGCCTAATCTTTCAACCAAATTAAAAATCAAAACCGTCCATCTTCATCGTTCCATCAAAACATCGCTTTATAGAAAAATTTGGGTTGTTGGGTTTTAGAGAAGCATAAAGTGTTCTAAAAATAGACGGCCTTCAATTTGGCTACAATTGTGCCAACATTGGAATGGGTTGATTCATATGCTTTAGTGTTTCAAATAATCCACTATTTTAGGGTATAGATATAATGTTACGTTCTTCAAGATAACCAATACAAATCATTTATTACAACAAATTTGGCTGAAGTCATGTTAAGGATTTTAACTAACCATTTCACCATGTCATTACTTTCTGGTTGCACACACACGTATACATATGCATATATACATACGTACACAAACGTATGTGTGTATCCCTATTATGACATAAGGGCCATCCCTCTGCTAGATTTCCATAAGCATTATTGTTACGTGGTAGTCATCAATCTACATATGTAAACTTCTGAAATCACCTAGCAAGGGATTGTGGAAACCATATTTTGAGTTTTTGATTCGTGAATTAGTTCATATTGTTAGGCTACACAATAGCATGTGTATTTTTTTCATGAAGCAGTACATGTATCGGACACACCGTACATGTATCGGACATGCTGCCACTTCTAGGACACTTTTAAAAGACACTTTCCAACAACTTTTGGTACTCTTGTTGTACATTATTGATAGACTTTTGTTCACATTATATGATTTTATATATCTGTAAAGTTTATTTGGCTCCATCTTTGTATCAATCACTATTCTTTGTAGAAAAGTTTATCTGTATATGTTTATATAAAGCTATGATGAGTTTAAATGTGTTTTGCTCTGGAAAATGAGCTATAGCAAGCTATTCTGCTTAAAATTTAAGAGGAAAGGATATTACTTTGGCAAATACATACACACATGTTATTGGTTGTAATCATTATATGTTACTGTGAGTAGAAATAGGTGCATGGGCCTGTGGTTGCATGCACATGGCTATGCATGAACACATCCATATTTCTTTCTTATTTATAAATATTTTGTATTTTTTTGCCTTGCCCAGTGTCTTACTTTTTAATGACGTTTCAAACCGTTTGTCTGTGTCCATGTTATACCCATGTTTTGCATCAGGATTTTTGCTTCTTAGATTCAATCAATGTTGCAAATAGCATAACACCAAGCGGAACCTTATAATAGCACATAATATTAAAACCTAACACGCAGTAAAAGTTAAATTTTTCATTTTTATTTAACAATCTGAAAATATTTCTAATATGTTTAATGAAAATGAGAATAGCATCAAAAAAATTTAAAATATGTTTAATTTAAAATATGAAACATAATAATTATGGTAATGGTAAGTAATATACCATATCAACTCTACATAGTAACTAGCAACACATATTCATGAAAATCACCAAATATACGGAGTAGCAACACAAAAACAAGGCATAAAAATCTAATAGACAACACAAAGCAAACATTTCACAAGCAACTTAATGTCTTATACAAGTTACAAAACAAGAAAAGTTAACAACTGAAGTATCACAACTTCATAGAAGTCAAACAAAAGTTCACATCTAAGTTCAAGTTCAATTAGAAAAGGGGATCGGGATCGGGATCCTTTAATGTTTTTTTCTTTTTTGGCTCTAACTTTGTTACTCTATGCTGTTCGTTAGCAAATCTTAATGGATGTTACAACGAAAAATGTTAGGGTTATGCTGATGTTGCATTACACTGTTAGGAATGGGAATTGTAGCCACAAAGGTGGCAATTGTGTAGTTTTGGAGCCCGAGGGGCAAGTTTGTAATTTGTGGCCCATGGGGCAATTTTGCAATTAGGGGAAGTTGGGCCCTATAAATAGGAGGGTGGGGGCTCATCTTAAGGATGAAGAAAATGGAGAAGAAATCTAGGGTTTAGAATTATGAGAAGTAGGAGTAGATTTCTATTGTATATCTTGGGAGAGTGGTCCTCCTCTCAAATAGAGGCCCATATCTTGTATTCACCGTGTTATCTATCAAATCATCCCCTTTACCCCTCCATATTTCTCATCAAGTGGTATCCCCTTTAGGACTAGTGTTAGTATTCTACATGAACTGTTGTAGCCTTCATCAGGTGTGAATGAGCAACAGAGGGCACATGGAGACAAGCTGTTGAGGGTTAGAATGTTAAACAAGAGAGAACGAGAAGAGCATAATCTACTAAGCAGCATAAAGTTTAAAAAAATTGATCTAGATTCTAGGTTTTAGTAATTAAGAAAATAAGAAATTGGAAACGAAACTGCATATTAGGAAACAGAACTCCTCTTGAAAAAAGGGATTTTAGAAGAGATTTGCCATGCATGTTTATTTATAGGCTAAATTTCTTTCACCGCGTGCAAATTAAAAATTAAAAACTCTTAAAATAAATAAAACGTGTGTGCAACACATGCCATAACAAATTCAATTAAGATCCTAACAATTAAAAAAATAAAATCTTAATCGAAATCAAATTGGTTTCATATTAATCCTCTCATGGTTGGAACAAGCTCATTCTCTAGTTCCAAAGTGAGACAAGGTGTAGATTTGGAGGTGTTGACGGATGAGTTTCGGTCAGCTGTAGATGGGGCTCACGTGGACTCCTTTGTCGAACTGGATCCTCGTCAGCATGGTGAAGTGGGACCCTCGGTTAGAAGAAGCGGGGTCGATGAGGGTCGAGATGAGGGTCGAGCGGTGAGCGTAGAGCTGGAGCTCGATCGATCTCACGGTCGGTTGAGTCGACCGGTTGACCTAACTGCTGGGTCGTGCCTTGAACAACCTGCATCTCAGACAGTCGTCAGGGGGTCATATCTGGGTTTTGACCCAAATCCACTCCGATGCTTAAGTTAGAACGAGACTTAAGAGAGGCTTGGGGCTGTCAAGATCGACCCACATAGGCTCGTCTTAAGTTAGTCACCGCAAACTTTTTGGATGAAGAATTATAAGAGTGGAAGAAGAACAATATGTCAGAGTACCAGGTCTTTCGTACATTGGGAGTCTGAACTATTCTTTTGTTGTCATCTCACCTATTTATAGCTGACGATTTCCTTTGTTAACGTATAATGGCTACTCATCTACTATGACGGGATCTTCTCCGGAATTGTTGATAACATCTGCACATTTACTTGGTCCTCATTAACCACTACCATGTAATCATCGGGTCCCCAAATTGTCGAATGAGCTGTTCCTTAGTAACACTCATCCTTGTTGATGGGCTTCTTGTGTTATTGGGCTAAGGCTTACCCGCTTTAGTGGGCTTCACCTTTCTGGCTGCGTTGTCATATCCCCGCTTCGTGGGCCGAACCCATGTATCAACAGATGTCAAACATCTGTGGTAGAATATTTCTAGACTGAAGAAATTATAAGAATGAACTAGTAGGCGTGTGGAAGTTAGAATGATGATATCAATATGTTCAACTAACTTTTATGATACCTCCTTTTGGATCTTCGTTGTAATCCTCAATGACCGATGTAGGCATCATTTTGATCTCTAATGATCCTCCACATTGTAATGGCTATCAAAATCTCTCGAGCAGAAGGTAACTCTAATGTGCAGATTAGCGAGTTCTTGTATACTATGAGAGAAGGCTCCAGACCCCCTTATTGTATATGCTTCTATGATACTTGATATCCCAAGTTAAAGGCCGAAGAGGGCGATTAATACTAATCCAATAGCGATGGCTAAAACCCTAACCCAATTGGGCTAGTTGGGTTGGGATCCTATTAGATCTGAACATATAACCCCCTTAAGATGCGGTTTAGGTCGGATTTGGTCGGGTCTAACCGACCCAAATCACAACATGTGTTTTCAAGCTCCCAAGTGGTACTTGCAAATAAGAGGCTTGAATATTTACAAGATTGAGTGCATCCACATTGATGCTATGGGGATGCAAAAGGCTACAAGCCAGAATAAGATAGATTCCAGCATTTTAAAAAACCAAGGAGTATATTAACTTGGATCATTAAGGAATTTGAATGTGGAATTAGGAATGCAACGGGCTGGGGGCCCAAAAGCCCGAGATTGACATGGGCCCAACGAGATGATGATAGGTATATGCACCCGTCGAGAGTAAATCAGCTCATCTGAGGCCGGTTTGATCTTCAAGAAAGCTTTTCTATTGCCAATTTCCACGGTGCAATGGATACTTGTTTCATAATTATAAACATTGAGTCAATTGTCACCCACACACTCATTCTCAGCATTACTCCACCTCCAAAGAACCACTTCGTCCTCAAGGTGATGCCTGAAATCCATGGGCAGGCTAAGGATGCTTGTTCGCTCTTGGTCTTTGTAAGCGAAGCTCAGCTCGTATGTAGGTCATCCGTGCCCAAAAAACTGACATTGAAGCTCGGGAGGTCTTCCAGCTGAAAAACAGGGCTCATGGGCTCATTTAAAATTGTCTCTGAGCCATGGGGGCCTGCATATGGCTAGTGAGCCCCAAGGCGGCCCGTCGCGGGCTCGCCAGGCCTGGGGCGGCCCGTCGCGGGCTCGCCAGGCCTGGGGCGGCCTGTCGTTGGCTCGCTAGGGTCGGCACGGTCCGTGGTGGACTTGCCAAGCTCGGCATGACCCATGGGCCTTCGGCCCTCCTACGGGTCGCCAAGGGTTCTGCTCTCTCTGGCTGGCATGGTGACACATTTGGCTTAGATATGTGCCAATGTCATTGTCGAAGTTTTGATCTGAAGCCGGATCGCTCTTGGGATGGATCTCCTCCAAAGAGATGATTTTTCCATTGCTCTCGTCTAAAGACGCCACCTTTTCCCCCAAATATACGTCATTGACTTCATTTTTATTCGGATCTGGCTATGTGTGTTCCTTTAAAAGGAGGAAAACCTTCGAAATTTTCCGTCGCGACTTCGCAAGGATTTGCTTCATCGCGTCTCCTTCAGTGGCAATTTTCTGGCGCGTCTCCGCAAAGATTTTCTTCATCATGGTTCCTAATCTCTCGACTTTCGCTAGCATGATTTCCTCGAAAGTTTCCACCTTTCTTGAAGTCGTCATCAGGATCTTGATTTGATACCAATGATATGAAACTCTAAGGTTTGGAGGGGTAAAAATATGATATTTATAGAAAATGGAATACAAGATACAAGTTGGTTCCAATTCGTGAGGAACCTGCTCTCTTAACATTTGATTCGGGATAAAGACCTAAATCTTTCAAGATCTAAACTAATTTACTCATATCCTCCTATTTGCTCAATATTCTTCACTCAATTTTCACACCTCTAGCTTTAACTCCCTCCTCCAATATATATAGGACCGATTTGTCTATAATTGCAAAAATACCCCCAAGGACCCCAGAATTACAAGTTTGCCACCGCACTCTCATTCTCATCCAAGGTTTGAGGTTTCGGTCTCGGTATTGCTCTCTCAAAAATTTAGGTTTCGGTATCGGTATCGCCCGTTTCGGCGGGTTCGGAAGTGAGTTTCGGTTTGTCCGTATCTGTAGTTTCAAAAATTGTAAGTTACATGTAACTAACAATATTAGTTAAAATTTGTTATTAATAAGATAATGACAAACTAATAAAGATAATTTGTAACTTATAACATAATTATGAACAATATTAGTTAAAAATATGTTATTCATGTTACAATATGGCAAACTTGTAAATAATGCGTAATATGTTTAGACAAATGTAAGGTGTTAGCGC
Source organism: Scilla litardierei (assembly GCA_030789695.1). Lineage (NCBI taxonomy): Eukaryota > Viridiplantae > Streptophyta > Magnoliopsida > Asparagales > Asparagaceae > Scilla > Scilla litardierei. The sequence goes on along the minus strand of CM061134.1, from coordinate 220,702,609 downwards.
GTCCATATCTCATTTTTGGATTTTTAGAGAATTTTTATTTAATTACACATTCTTCTTCCTCCGTATTCGACTGTTACTGAACGGTATCGGCCGGTATCAGCCGAAACTGATCGATACCGTTCAGTAATGGCCGATACCGAAACTGACCCCTAGTTTCGGTCTCGTTACCCATCGAGACCGAAACGATACTGCCGATACCCAAGGGTATCGGCCGAAACCTCAAATCATGTTCTCATCATTACTCCGTCCTTGAAAAAGCACCTTGTTCTTATGGTGGTGCAGAAAGTCCGTGGGTCATGCTACTCCAAGTGAGGGTGCCTGTTTCTTCTTGGATTGGATCAAAGCTTGTAATGCATCCGCTGCCATTGTCGTTGCTCTCGAAAGGTCCGTCGCCTTCCTGAGGGAATTCTTTGGCACTGTTGAAGCTTTACGTGTCTTCCTCGCTATCAAAGGACCACCCAAGCTCTTCATCATTTCCTGCGAAATCCGGATGGGAGCCATAGGAGTCGTCAAGCTCATCTGAAGGTCCTCCGTCCCCAAAATACGGTTAAAGCTCGCGAGGCCTTCCAATTGAAAATCAGGGGTCATGGGGGCCCTTAAAATTGTCATCGGTCCATGGGGGCCCACCCAGGGCTCGAGGGCCCCAATGCGGCCCACTCTGGGCCCCAGGGCCCGGGCTGCTCGCCTTGGGGCCTTCGGCCTCCGGACAGGCCGCCAAGGGGCTGTTGTGTGCTTGGCGACGAGAAAAGGGGCCACCGCCCCTTGCCGCTCCATCCATGCGTTGATCCTTATCGTCTGGATGTAGATTCACAGCACAGTTGATGTATTTTTCCCCTTTCTGGTGCAAAGATGTTGTTTTTGTCCCAGATCTACGTCAGATTCATTGTCGGTGCCCAGATCTAAAGCCGGATCACACTCTGAATGGATCTCCTTCTCGAAAGAGATGATTTTCCATTGTGCTTGTCCAAAGGCGCCGCGTTTTTCCTTGGATTTTTTCGTTGACTTCATCTTTCTTCAGATCTAGATCCCGACTGGCTTGGCGAAAGATCTCCGAATTTCCCATCGATATCTCCTTAAAGTATTGTTTCATCATGGCTTTCCACTCCAATTTCACTTGCCGTCGTTCCTCCAATGCATTCATCCTTTTTGCTGCCGTTGATTCCAAGATTGGTGCTCTTATACCAATTTGATAGGAAATTCTAGGGTTTGTAGGGGTACCGATATGATTTTTGTAGAAAATAGTGGAATACAAGATACAAGTTGGCTTCAATTTGAGAGGAAACTGCTCTCCTAAGCTTTGATTTGAGATAAAGGCCTAAATCTAAACTAATCTACTCCAATTCTCCTCTCTACTCAATATTCTTCACTTAATTAATTTTCACATCCCTGGCCTAACCTCTCCACCTATATGTAATGGACTGATTTGTCCATAATTACAAAACTGCTCCCTAAAGGCCAAAAATTACGAAATTGCCATCCACACTCTCATTCTCATCAAATGTTTGTGGATTACGGGATGGATTGCATGTTTGTTGCAGTGCTGTGTAAATCTGTAGTTAAGATGCATAAATTAAAACTGGGAAATTTGCTTCCAGAAAGGATTACTCTAAACATCATTTTTCTCTTAAAAATTTTCAGACATGAAATGCAACAGCTATATTGTCAAATTGTCATCATATCATTAAATAACTGTTGAAATGAATATAAAGTGGAATATTGTGTTTCATTTGGTGCCCAAACAATCAAACTGCATACCATATTTTCTTTTTGTTTCATATTTGCAAGAATCTGTACACATTTACTTTGATTCATTTTTGGGTAAAAGCGTAGACTTATCCAGAAATGATTTATGCTTTGACACATTTATTAGATACTAACTTTTTAGCTGTTGATCTTGCAGACATATTTGGGTATCCAAATTTTCAGATTTTACTTTAAATGCACAAAATGTTCAGCGGAGTTAACTATGAAGACAGATCCCCAAAATTCAGATTATGTTGTTGAGTCTGGAGCAGCCCGTAATTTTGAGCCTTGGCGTAACGAAGATGAGGCGAGTTTCCTTTTTCCCCATTAAGATAATGTCTTGTATAGCAATGTCCAATTATGCCAGTTCATGGGGTTTCTTAACCTACGACTTTCACAGGTGGTATATGAATGTCATTCATAACACTTGTCATTTTGTCTTCCAGGCAACTGAAAACGAAAAGAGAAAGAGAGAGGCAGAGGAAATGGGGGATGCCATGAAGTCATTAGAGAATAGGGCATCGGATTCAAAACAAGATATGGATATACTTGCAGCTCTTGAAGAAATGAAATCAATGAAGGCATGGAAAAATATCCAATGCAGATTTGTTGCATTATTTTATCATTCGGAAGATTTAGACCATCACATTATGCTAACTAATTTATCTTTATTCTACAGTCCAGACATGCAACTGTGAGCGTTGATGATATGCTGGCAACGTTGCAGCGATCAGCATATGAAAAGGTAAGATGTCTTCACAATGTGCTTCTTCTGTCCTTTGTTTTCTTTCTGTCTTTTTTATTCTCTACTGCTGTTTCCTGTTGATGAAAGGTAATTTGGCGTGTATTCAAGCTATGTTTTTGCATGTCAGCAGATTTTAATCATTGATATAACACAGTAACACAGAAAAGATCCTGTTTTCGCTCTACCCTAAGTTTCTTCTCCATAACTAGTCTTGTAGATCACTGCTCATAATTCTTAGTAGCCTTCTTACGGAATACGATTATGCCTTTATGGCTGGGTAGGTATGGCAAAAGTGGTTTTTTTGTTTTTGTTCTTTGTTTTTTGTTTGGAGGGGGGGGGGGGGGGGGGGGATATATAAGATTGCGTGAAAATAATTAAAATACAGAATTATTTTATTTGGATGTATTTGTGCAGAAGTTCAAATCTTTAGCTTCATAACCAAAGCAAGTGAGATGCAAATGAAAAGACGAGGATGTATATAGTTGAGCAAAGAAGCATATGTGGATCTCAATAGGCAAGGCTATGCCCGTTTCTGCTAACAGATAGGTGTTCCGGGTGTTTTCTCATCCTAGAACAATTGGGTTGAAGAAGTTGAGGATATGAAGAAGTAAGATCTGCTAACCTGTATCCATGTTCACATTGGAAAGAGATGATTTGTATGAGATTGTAGATGAAGCAACAACACAGGCTAGGATGAGCATGATGAGGTATTCCTTTTGTGGTCGATCTGTAACCGCTAACCTATCACACAACAGCTTGTCAGGGGGTCGATGTTAGGGCCCAGTTTAATCCTTTCTGATGCTAAAAGCAGGTGAGGTAAGGATGAACCTGAGGTAAACACGATGATATGTTAAGAGAGCACTCTGAAATTTCCCAAGCTATAGTGAAAGGTAATGGATAAATCGATGAACTCAAGGGATGAGCTGTCTGGGTGTGAAAGCTGAACAGATGAATTCAATGATTAAGCTATCCGAGTGGAGTGTAACATGTGAACACACGAATTTAGAGATTGAATTGTCCGGGTATTGGGGGTATCCGAACTTGCAAGCTTCAACATATCTTATTTATGGCTGATCGTTAGTGTTGGGGATCCTGAGATGGTAAATAAACACTAAAGGGTGAGAATAGTGTTATGCAATAATAATTACTAATTAAAAATTTTCCATATAAGATTACCTAAGTTTCACTGAGTGATATCTCTATGAAACTTAATCAAGAAATTTCAATACTTGCAAATAGAATAGCATATCAGAATTAAGCACAAGATGCAAATAAGAGATAATAAGTAAGATGAGAGATAATAGAGCAATCGCAAACACAAGTAATTTATTTTGGTTCACCTCATGGTGACCAATGGGCTGGCCCGGTCCGGGCCCGGCCCGCCCGTGCTTGGACCAGGCAAGGACCCGGGCTGACTTGGGTTGCCCAGAACCCCTGGCCGGGCCGGGGGCTACCCCTGAACCTGCCCGGACCGCGGACCGACCGGTCTTGGGCTTGACGGGCCGGTCCCGGGTCGGCCAGTGTAATACATATATTATTTAAAAAAAAACTACAAAATAAAAAAACCTGAATAATCTGAAAAAAATTCTAAAAAATTCTAAGTGGATTCTAAAAAAAATAAATACTAAACTACTCTAAAAAATTGTTGTACACTTACTTAAAAAATTAAATGATACTTTGTTTAATATAATACGTGTTAAAAAGAATATGAACACTTGGTAAAATTTTATAAAATAGCTAGACTTCAAAAATTAAATTTTAAAAAATAGTTAGTATAGGAAAAAAATTAACTTGTTTTATTCATAATTAGGTTAAATTGGAAATATAAGTTTTTAATCCCGAAATTCGCGAAGGTCCCGGGGTGAACCTTTAAATTTATTGAATTGGAATTTTTTTTGAGGACATATATTGTCCAGCCTTACCCCTTATACAAAGGCCAAAAAAGAGAAAAGTACAAGTAAGATTATGGTGGTACCTAAATGAAAACCAAGTCTTGTTTGTATCTTCTTCTGTCGAGTCTTCAGAAAGATTAGCTGTACCTTGAGTGCGGTTTTTAGCCCGGAACCAATCCTTTGCATAAATCACCGCTTCGACTATGTCTTCCTTCCGCCTTGACCTCTTGTTGCTCAGAACACGACTACCTGCACTAAAAGCAGACTCCGAAGTAACAGTAGATATATGGACCGCTAGCAAATCACGAGCAATCATGACAAGAATTGGATACCGTTTATCATACCCTTTGTACCATTTCAGAATATCAAAAGACTCATCATTTAATTCTGTATCAGTAAAGGGGCACTCATTATCTAAGTACTTACAGTTCACTAGACGAACTATCTGTCTCTGCTGTTCTTTGTTTCTTTTCTCCCATACTTTGGCGGAGCTTACTTGAAGTAGAAGAAGAATGTGCATGAACAACAGAAGTATGACTAGACCTGACAAATCTTGTCGCATATGATGAAAAAATTACTTTTAAGCTAGTCTTAAACAAAGCTATATGATCAGTTGAAACAACATTCAAGTTTTCATAATATGCTTCTAATAAATCAATCACACCTGCCTCTTTAACCCGTGGATCAAAAACCTTAGCTATAACATAAAACATAGGAACATGAATCCAATACTTAGCTAGTTTTATCTCCATGTCTTCTAGCATACTATAAAGTTGAGGATAAATCTCCACATTTCCTCTATGTCTTGCGCAGACATCCGAAATTAAAACTAATTGTTTTAATCCTAAAACTGATGTTGCGTAATACACATCGGAAAGTTTCATTGTAGCTACATAGAAAGTTTTGAAAAATTCATGCAGCTGAACTATAACACTCCATTCATAATCACTTATGTTATACTATGAGTCATGTGCAAGGTATGTATTTGCATAATCAGTAAGTTGATTTTTATTGGTAAGCATTGATTCCATCATTATATACGTTGAATTCCACCTAGTTGGAATGTTAAATTTAAACTTAAGAAATCGTCACCAGAACTACGACATATATTGTTGTATTGCTTCCTTTTACTTCCAGAAGTAACTATTAGTAAACATTAGGCCTTTTGCTTTGTTAAGAAATTCAGTGGCAGTCTTTAGGTCGTCTTGAACAATTAAGTTTATGACATGACAAACACAATATTGATGAAATAACAGCACTTCTAGATCAGGGTTCAATTGTCTTTTCAAATATGTAATTGCAACGTTATTGTTCGAAGCATTGTCAAATGTAAATGTGAATTTTTTTCTGAAATATTAGTCACGAATAAGGGACATAAGCACATAGCAATAAAATCACTAGTATGAGCATGCTCTAACAGTTTAAATCATATGATTCTCTGTTGAACAATAAATTCACGATCTACGTAATGCGCAGTCAGTCATATATATGATGCGCCCCATTTCGTTGTCCAAATGTTAGAAGGTAAAGAGATTTTTGAGGTTAAGTTCAGAAAAGTTTGGTGCACAACTGCTTTTCTCTCATGAAAAACCGACATATCATCTCTTCTAAAGAGTGTTTCTGGGCACTCTTTTAAATGCAGGATTTAGAGCCATTTGGTTAAACCTATCTAATTCGGGGCTTTTCCCATAGCTAAATGACAATTCATGACTCAAAACTAATCTAGCCATCTATTTTCTCATTGTCTCAGAAGAATATGTGAAATTAGTTAGAGATGACGATGCTGAATAAAGGTTTAAAGTGGTCTGCCTAGCATCAATTTTTTGGTGGAATTTCATGTGTCTCAGGAGATGTGATGTGCCGACAATATGTTTGGCATTAAAATCTTTTCTACAAATATTTCATGTTGCCCGTTGGCTTTCGTTGCCATCTTTATCAGTTTTAATGATTTTGGTGAAGTGCGACCAAACAGAAAAGGTGTGTTCTCTAGTTCGGGGTTCATGTGTTGCAATGTTATCAACACGTGTAGAAATTTGTGCGGGAGAACTAGAGTAATTATGTTCAGAAGCAGCATGTGGAGAAGTCCCGAATAACCTGGTTGGGATTATTACTACGTAAGAACTCCAGATTATCATGTGGTTCAGCTTCTGACGTGTTAGGATAGTACTGTGATTCTGGTGGACCGTTTTGCAGCAGACGCATATAACGACCCATTTCCTCGGTGTTCTCAAAATTCAAGTTCACGTTAAAGTTCCTAGATGGTCTTGCCATTATGCTAATTTAAAGTTAAAAGAACCCGATTGCAGAGAGAGTTTGAGAGAGATCAGAGCTTGAAGAGACAGGTTGATGAATGCCGTGAGACGTGGGAGCGATCGGAGGTTGAAGAGCCCGGACGTTGCTTGTCGCAAGAAGTGGGATCGATCAGAGCTTGAAGAGCCTGATAGATGCTTGTCGCGAGAAGTGGGAGCGAACAGAGCTTGAATAGAGTGTATGAGAGTAATAGAGTAATATGAGAGTGAGAGTGGGGGGTTGAATTTATAGGATTTTTGGGTCTAAAAAGACCAAAATACCGCTCTAAAATGACCGTTTATAGCCGTTGGGAGGGGCTTTTAGGTCTTTTCATGCAAAAGACCAAATAACCCCACCACCTCCTCGATCAGCACGTTGGTTGAATTTATAAAAAAAAGCCAACGGTCATATGATCGTTGGCCTGGCAAGCACCCGGCCCGGCCCGGCCCGGCGGGCTGGTACCTAGGTACGAGCCTGTCCCGGTCCCCGGGCCTGGGCCGGTCAACGGGGGCCGGGCCGGGCCGGCCCGCTACTCGGGGCCGGGCGACCGGGCCGACGTGCTTTTTGGTCACTATGAGGTTCACCCAATCTCGTGAGTTACATCCAACATCCACTAATCTCACTCTCAAAGAGTAGATTACAATTGCATCTTTTCAATTAAGAGGGCTTCCAACACTTTGACTCTCCTTAGCAGACTTGTACAATCATCACCAACAATCTCTTCACAAAGAGGACCTCAACACTTCAGGCTTTTCTCAAAGTGCAAAACAATCACGAATATTCAACAATCAATATAGCAATGAAACTTATCACATCTCAATAGATGGTTTTACAAACATTTGCTTTGGTGATGAAGAACAATTTTTTATAGCCAAGATATTGAAGCTTTTGGAGTGTAGTGTGGCTAAGAAAATACCTCTATGATCTCAAAAACAATAAAGATGAAAATTTTAAGAGGTTAAGAGAGGATTGATATAATCTCAATGAAGTAGAGATGAAAGCTGTGTGAGATTAAATCATGTAGGCTAAGAAAACAATTTGCTTAAAAGCTTTTTGTAAGAACTTAAAAGCTTTTTGTAAGAACTTAAAAACTTTGGTCTTAAGAAACCTTTTGGAGAGCTTAAGAGGACTTAGAAAACACTTGAAAATGCTTAAAAATTGCTCAACAAATTCATAATAAACTCATACACCAACCCTCTATATATTGGATGAAAATCTGCTCAAGACAGATATCCAAAATGACCTCTAACGTCTCTCCAACAGTTAGTCGATGAGAAAGTTAACTATGACCGTTGGGGACAACTAGTCGACCACAGTTCATCAACGGGTCGACTAGTTGGACAACTGTGGTCGCAGTCTGCCAGATATTCTCGAGAGCACTAGTCGATCACAGTTCATCAACAGGTCGACTAGTTTTCAGATATTCTGATGCAGCTCAGAAAACTCAGGAAATTTCTATTAAAATATTTTTAAAATATTTTTGAATGATTCCTAAGTGTATGTAAAACTTCAATCTAAGACTTTACACAGAATATAAAGACATAAAAATTACTTCAAAATTACCCAATTCTTGAGCTTTGATGTAGTCTTGAAGTTCATCTTTATGTCTTTTGATTCTTGGACTTTGGTTGACTTGATTGAGCTCCATCAATATCTCCATCTTGGCTACTAGCTCTTGAATGTCTTCATGGATTTTGATGAGCTTCGTAAGTCTTGATGTGAATCATCATCTTTAGCTTTAAACTCATCACTTTCACTTTTGTAATTAAGCTTTAGTAACTACGCACTCACACACTTGATTATCACACTTCATTTGTTTAATCATCATCAAAATCACACTAGGGGTGTCTCAATATACAACAATTAGGTATTTGTATCATTTGTATCAAGGGTAAATTAGTAATTGTAGAGCTAATGGGATGGCTCTGATCAATGGGACATCCCATCTGGCCGATCCATGGATCAGCCCATTTATGTGCATGTCTAGCCTTCAGGCCTTCCTCATGGGCTTGAAGTATTGACGGAGTTTAGATGGACATAGGCTTTCTCATGGAGGCCCAGTATGAGAGTCTTTTAAGTGGGCATGGACCCTAACATATATATAACAATAGGTATGTAAGTTGCAAACTAAATATCAAAGATCAAAATCTCACGGTTTTGATTTCAGTATTACACGATAACTTGTAGCGTTTGTATCAGTTATATCCAAGTATCGGACGATACATATTGAAAGTATCAGGTTATATCTCAATATGGATGAATCTTTGTCTTTAATAGGCGCTTCATTATCTATAGATAATCTCTATCATCCAATATGCTATATTTTTATAACTAATTCCATTGACCGGTCATGATCATGCATTATGTGTATCAATCTGTTCAGATTCATTTTGTTTTGCTTCATAATTTAATGCATTAACCATGTGCAATAGTTGAAATAGTCCGTTGGACATGTGTCTTAACTTGGAGTTTCATCCCGTACCAACAAAAAGGGGTTTGTTATTACTGTTCCTACAAATCTGAACTGAAATTGCTTGTGTATTTTTATATTAGCCAATATTCTGCATCTTCAATTTTTTAACTTTTAAATGAATTTTTTTGGCCATTGTATGAAACAAAATAGAATTCCAAAATTTGATTATTCAAACCTTGAATCTTCCATTATAATAGTTGTTATTAGTTAGCGTCGATGTATCAACCGATTTCGAATGGATTGTATTGGCAGCAGTCTTGAACTCCAGTACCATGCAGATGCTAAGTATCCTTGTTGATCGAGATTGCATACGTTGGTGAATATATTCCCTATAATTTCTGGCTGCCAAAGATGAAATTCTTCTCTGCAGATCTTTTTATAGCCTACCATGTTTCTTCCTTTTGCCTCAAGGATCTCATCCATTCATCTAATTTTGAACCTATTAAACCTAAAATTTTGAACTACATAGTGTTCATAATTTTCAGGTACCAACTGCTGGCTATCACGTGGGACCTAATTGAATTATTACTTAAACTAAGCTCTTCCCTGTTTAGCCATTCAGTTCCTGTTTGTTGTCCAAAGCACTGGAAGAGAACGATACTGGGATTGTTCTGCAAGCTTGATATGATAGTGTCTCACAGTTGACACTGGAAAGGTGCAATTATAGAAAACACTAACAACATGAAGAGTACTTTGAATATCCGACTTTGTTTGTTTTCCTAACCCTAACACGTGTAATTCACATCCCTTGGGTATCCCATAAATACAATTATTCACATAAATTTTCTGAACTGCCAGTATATTTATGATTTGCATATCTATCTTGCTTAGTAGGTATAAGGAATAGCAGTGTTCCATACAATTGATGGAAATTGAGGGTCTGAGACGCAGCTATCTGATGTACAATTGGAGCAACATTAACAAAGTTTAGAGTTATATTTAAAAGGTGTAGATGTGTATTGGTCAGTGTGTATGTGGTGGATTTATATTTTATATTGTTTATTGGAAATATAATGTGCTACCTTGAATTGATGATTTTAGTGTTACAGTAATTGCATTTGCTAATTGTGAACTTAGTTTTTAATTAATTTTGTATGCCTTTTAGGAGAAAAGAATCATGGAAGAAATAGATAAAGCAGACGAAGAAGTTATTAAATCAATCATATTTCAGGTCAGTATATGAGTACCTCATTTTTTTTGTTCAACAATTCAATGTGTAGCATACATTTAAATTGTTAAATTCTTGAACCCTATATCATGCAGGGCTCAAAAGATTTTGTTCATCGGATACACGATGATGAGGATGAAGATCTTGATGCAGATTTATATAAGCCATCTTCCAGTTTGAGTCGATCTTCATATGACAATATTGAGGTATGTATGTCTCGTATCTATGGTAGTGCTTGCTCTGTCATCTGTAATTTGTGATGTAAATCTGGATGAATAATGGAACGCTGTATTGAGGACAATGAGTAGAAACTCAGGCCCAGACTCATTTTGTGCTAACCCTGTTTCAGGTGTATTAAATAATTGGCTAACAAAGTATTTTTATGTGAAAGCATAGCATGGATCTTCTGTAACAATTTGTTTCCCAGGAGCCTTAACAATGAATGCTACTCCCTTCCTCAATTTAGTAACTTTTCCATATAATGTGTGTTCTATACTTCGGAAGATGCTTAACTAGCTAGATGTATGTACTTAAATTGCATGGACCAAGGAGTTAAGGCTTCCTTCCTGCCAGCGTTCTTTCATAGATTAATGCAATGAACTTTACCAAAAGTTTCCCTGCTAAAGGACTGCACCGCTTTGTGAGTTTGGATATAGTCTTTCTATTTAAAAGTTTTGTCAATCTGCGGTTTGAACTTTCTTCGTTGGGGTATGCTGGAACCTGTTTCTGAGAGGCTGATCGAAATATGAGGTGTGCATTTGCAGTATAATAATACGACATGGAGAACATAATCAGTCGCAGTAGAAACTTAGCCATTGTTGTCAGGCATTGCAAATGCATCATGTTGGGTTATTATCCCTTGTTTGAAACTTTGTCATCTATATTTAGGGCAGGGTATAACCTATTGCTGTTGGTTTAGTATGTACTCTTTCTTGCAGGCCCATTTTTATAGGCTGATGCCCTTTATGTGTCATTAAAAAGTAATATGACATACGAACTTGCAAGTCGTGGAGTTTATTGTTGTGTGGAGACCTGCCCCTAGTGATTCTGATTCTTAAGAGAGCAGTCCGAAAAAGTGATGTGTCAATTGCATTAGTTTATCGGTTGCCCCGGTTAGATTGTGTTGTTATTAATCATTTTTATTGATTGAAAGTCGTGTGATTGCATGCAGTTTATCGGTTGCCCCGGTTAGATTGTGTTGTTATTAATCATTTTTATTGATTGAAAGTCGTGTGATTGCATGCAGTTTACCAGGAAGCTCATGTCTTATTATTTTCTGCAACAGGGGGAAGGTGCAACAGTGGCCCCATGTGCAGTGGAAAAGCCAACAGATGCATTGACAAAAGCCAGCATCTTCAACAGTTCTAAGAATGGAGGTTAGGGGTTATTCCAAAATGACAGCTATTTTTACTTTCACGCGGCATTGGCATTGGCATAATTAAATATTACGATTTCCCCCCTGATTAAATCTGATTTTCTTGAAGCAAGGCACTTTTGCCTGTTTAGCCATCAGAATTTGGTAATAGGCTCGGCCATTTGAGACTTGAACGCTTAATGTGCCCCAACTCTCTAAGCATGAGATACTAGGAGGTTACCGGTCAAGCGCTATAATTCTCTTAGTTACTTTAGTTATAATATGCGGGATTCCACTATTTATAATTATTTAGTTATAATATTTGGAATTCCACTATTTATAATTTTGATTTCTCCCAATTTAAGTTTAATATTAGCCCAGGGCTTTCTAAATTTGCTGAGAAAATATTTAACATTTCACAGTCAAGTTGTGTGGATAACCAATATGATTTACGGGGTGCAGGCTAGGCATCAGTAGGTATTGCTCAAGCCTCTCATCGATCATGACGTAGCCTGGACCTTGCTTGGGTTTCGTTGCCTTAAAAGAACAATACAACTTTTGATACTTTTTTGGGTGGACAAATTTCAGGGCATTATTGCTCTCAACCTATTAGAGCACTCCCAATGGAGGGCTGAACGGGGGTTTAATCTAGGGCTTAATCTGACGTGGAGGGGTTTTTTTGCAAAAATAGGAGAGAGATGCTGAATGGAGGCTTAAAATTTTAAGCCCATGTTTGGCCCCGCGTTCAGCCGTTGACTCAGCATTGGCCCATTTTGTCTTTCAAAAACTGCCATAATCAGACGTCAGACGTCTCATCCATTCAGCCGCCATTCAACTTTCTATTGGGGCTGAACAGGGGCACAGATTCATTCCCCATTTAGCCCCACGCGTTCAGCCCTCCGTTGGGAGTGCTCTTAGCATTAGTAATTTTGAACTTCAACATTCGAAGTATTTGAAGGATTGAATTGGGGATCATGCATGTTTTTCGTCGTCGTTTGTGTGTGTCGTGGTGGCTTTTTTATTGTTGTTGTTGGTATTGGTGTTTAGGTGGGCATGGGGCGCGCTTTGCATGATACACATGTCTATATGTGTGCATTGGGGTTTGGATCGGGGTGTGATTGGGGACATTGATTCTATAATGTTCCAAGAAATGTGGTGGGATTGGATGCCATGGGTCATAATTACCTCGCCTGAGATCCCTAAGGTTAAGAAAGCTTTTTCTTAGAAACTTTTCGGGTATATCTTTTTTAGAGTTAAATAGCATCGCTCAATTGTTCTCTAGATGGTCGCTTAGCTTCTTAGGTATATTAGTCAATAACTTTTCATGTAATTATGCAATATTTCTTTTTGTGTGCGGAGAATAATGGCTATCATATAACGTTATATGATAGAACATTCTACTCTACTTTTTATTTTATTTTTTGGTAAGCAAAAGTTCGGGTGGTTTAGGCAGCGGTCCCCATCATGGCTAGGGCAAGCCTCCGGGTTTTTAGAGCGCTTACAGAGGACTTACAGGTCGCCCACCAAACGCCCCTCAATTCATTGGCAGCGGGCCTCGAACCCTCGACCTGGTTAGTCGGGGCCGAAAGACCTTACCAATATGCCAAAGGCGCCGGCACTCTACTTTTTATTTCACATGCTCTTTACGAAGGAAAATGGATCACATCATCATTTTTCTGCGATCTCATATGTCATATGATATACGCCGTTCACCGCGTTATTCTCTGTTGTTTTTAGCTAACATATCCTATGTTAAAAATGTGTGTTCAGAAACTCCGGGTGGATCATCCATTCTCAAGCCAAAATTCATCTTGAAGCCCCGGTCTGCGACAGATGGTCCACCCAACAAGAAGCCTGCCATTGAACGCAAGGTGGAAGATCAACCGAAGAATGAAGAAGAGAGCACAAGTGCTCACGGCGGTGGAAGCCCGGCGACAAACGGACTCCAGTCCCTCTGCCAGAATTATGATAGCGATGAAAGTGATGATTGAGTGGGGCGCCTATAAGCCATTCCCATCTCCGTGCGGCCTTACACATGTCTGCCCAGGCAAGCTAACAACGATCTCGATAGAGTCATGGTCCATGGAGATGGTTTTTTTTTGTTGCTAAAATTTTTATGCTCGTTCTTCCCCCTTAAAATTACTTGTCGGGGGCCGTGAAAAGATTCTGGGGATAAAGATTGTGTAAAATGAAAAAAAGCGGTTAAAAACTAGTTTTTAAAATGATTGCCACGAAAACTGCTCACTACTAAGATCGCACGTATCAGCATTGAGTTCTTTGATCTCTTACGGACTCAACCGTAGGTTAAAATTATTGTGGGAATTTTATTTGTGTTTCAACTCGTGTCCTTGTGGAGCAAGGGTTTTTTATTCCGGCTGAAGTTGCTGGAAGCGGTGGTGGTTGCTTGAGCCGCGGTGGTTGGAAATCTGTGTAAAAGCAAAATAGATTAGTAGATCGGCCTCCTGAGAAAAAATTGTCCTCCAATACGACAGGAATATGAAACGATCGTGTTATGTTTTCGACAACGTGTCTAATACTCCACAATGGTCGATCGATCCACGCCAGATGTAGCAAAAGGTGGGCTCCAGGCTGTCGATGGTGTAGTTGGTGGCTCAAGCTCAGTTGGTGGAGATAGCTCGTCTCCAAGGGTTGTTCAGTCGACGGATTCTATTGCAGTATCGAGGCCGAGGCGTGAGATAAGGAAACATGCAAGGTACTCGGAGTTGGTCTCATTTGCCTTCACCACAGTATGTATCGATGTTCCCAACTCATTCGGTGAGGTGGAGCAATCCGAAGACCCGAAGCGATGGAGAAGTGCAATGGACAAAGAGATGGAATTATTGGCGAAGAACGACACATGGGATCTCGTGGAGCTTTCGAAGGGCAAGAAGGCAATTGAGTGTAAATGGGTCGACACCAAGAAGCAATGGGTCGAATCAGGAGATGTTGGCTATAAAGCTCGCCTCGTAGCAAGTATTCTCTCATGTGGTGAAGCATTGCTCGATTCGGATCCTGTTGGCATTGGTTGCACAGTTCGACCTTGAACTGCTTAGGTGCATCAAGAAGACTCTTCCTCGGGACCGGCTCGCATACCTGCTTTGCTTTTCGGTGATAAAAAAAGATGACTTGCTTGTCCCACCGTTCTTGGATTCGAATTTCCTAATTGCGTAGGTAGTATAGATAAACAGAGTTCTCCCTTCCCAATGCCGGCCCGGAAAGAGGAAAGAAGATCAAGGAGGTGGGCTTGTGTTCAGCTCAGCCAGTAGTCTCTGCTTGCTTTCACATGCAGTCCCTGAGGCTCTCTTCGTCATATGACAGTTGACCGACTCAACCAACCCATCGTTTCTACCAGCAACTTTGTCAAGATGGCATTCTTGCATGGAGAGCAAGAAGAAGAGATCTATATGGCTCAGCCCGATGGCTATGAGAGTGATGACGGTCGTGCATGTCGATTGAAGAAGTCACTCTACGGGTTGAAGCAATCACCACGGCAGTGGTATAAGCGCTTTGAACGCTTTATGACGGATGATCAAGGGTATGTTTGTAGTCCCTATGATCATTACTTGTTCTATCAGAAGTTGGTTGACGGGTCCTTCATCTACCTTCTGCTTTATATCGATGATATGCTCATTGCTTCATCGAATAAAGAGGAGATTCGGAGATTGAAATCTCAATTGAATTCTGCATTTGAGATGAAGGATCTGGGCAAGGCACAGAGGATTCTTGGGATGTAGATCACAAGAGATCGAAGTGGAGGTATTGTTCATCTTTTACAGAGACGCTATTTGAAGTCTGTTATATAGAAGTTTGGCTGTGAGAAGATGAAGACCGTAGTTACTCCGCTTGCACCTCACTTCAAGCTCAGTGCCGAGCAATGTCCGAAGAACGAAGAGTAGAAGAAGCTCATGATGAGCATACCGTATGTCAATGCGGTAGGGGCCTTGATGTATGCAATGGTATGTACTCGACCCGATCTATCACATGCAGTTAGCATGGTGAGTAGATACATGCACAACCCAGGAAGAGAGCACTGGCAAGCAGTGCAGTGGATCCTGCGCTACATCAATGGCATAATCGATGTTGGACTGACATACAACCGAAGTGTTCATGGCCCGCACACTGTCGGGTATGTCGACTCCAACTATGCAGGCGACTTGGATGGGAGGCGATCGATGGCATACTATGTCTTCATCCTGTCTGGTGCTCCAATATGTTGGCGGAGTATGCTTCAGTATATGGTGGCCTTGTCTACTACTAAGGCAGAGTATATGGCATTGACTGAAGCGGTGAAGGAGGCGATGTGGCTGATGGGTCTGATGGATGATCTGGGAGTCTACCAAGAGACATACGATGTCCATTGTTATAGTCAGAGTGCAGTGCACTTGGCTAAGAATCAATTCTTCCATGCTCGTACGAAGCATATCGATGTTAGATTCCACTTCGTCAGGGACTATTGGTGGGACCGAAAAGGTGCTCTCTCTCAAGTGCAAGAGTCCGTACAAGTAGTAAAACCTGGGAGTCCAGGTGTCGAATCCACGGGAAGAAATCTGTTGCAACCACAATTCAAATCAAATAGAAATCTATCGGAAAGAAACTAAACACTTCAACAATGGTGACGGTGATGGTGATGTGAACACGTGAACAAAATAAACATAGAAATACGTGTAAGAAAACACTTATAAAGAGTTTGCACATGGTGTGGGTTCGCTAGGGTCAACGATTCGTATTAATTTGGTTGATAGGTATAACGCAATGAATTCTCCTTTTGGGAGCAATTCACCGGAAAATACCCAATATAACTCAATGAATTCTCCTTTTGGGAGCAATTCACCGGAAAATACCCAATATAACTCAATGAATTCTCCTTTTGGGAGCAATTCATCGGAAGATGCCCTTTTGGGGGTTCAAGCAAAATATTCAAAAAGATCTTCGCTAAAGCTATAATACGATATGAAACTCTCGTTTGGAGAGATCAAAACTACGGTATGAAACTCCCTTTTGGGGAGATCAAAGCTCGCCCTTTTGGGGCGATCATCAACTAAATTAATTCTTTTGGAATCTAAAAAAGTCGATTTACGAACAACGATTACAATTTTAGCGACGTTAAACGATTTAGCACAAGGAATTTCAACCAAATAAACACGAATAATATCCCCTAACTACTCCATATCATGCACAACAGAGATTTAGCTACTCATAATATCAGAATAAACAAGATCCATAGCCAAATACATTGAATTCATAGCAAAATACGATGAAAAACACTAAAATACGAGGTAGAAGTTGAAGAAAATATCACCAATTCTCCTTGAAAAGACTTCAAACTCTCTGAAAATAATAAAACAAGCCTCTGGAATTTTACAGAATTTTTCAGGGGGAAAATACGGCTCCTAGAGCCTCCAATACGCCCAAAATACGCCCCCAATCTGCTTGAATACGCTCAAAAAACCCTAAATACGCTTATATAATAGGTATTGCGGGTTTGGGTTGTATTATCGGGTCCAAACCCGCACCAAAACTTACCCGAATTGATCTGAGCCGTTCATCTAAAGCGGATCAAACCTGGACCGCACGATCAAGCGGGATCGCACAGAGGCACGCCGCGTGGCCTTTGAAAGTCGTGCAATGCCCGCTGCCCGCTTCGAAATTGGATTCAGCTCGGAGCCGTCTTCGACCGTTGGATTAGGCGGGAGTATCGCCGATGGCTGCCGCGTATCCCGCTTCGTTCGTCGCTTCGCGCCGATCGCGGCCGTCTGATCGGAGCGGGCGTCGTTACGATCGTGCAGCGTGTCCATTCTAATCGCGGAATTAAAGTTCGAGCGGGTGAGTTTCCGGCCGTTGGATAGAGCGGGGCTTCGTTTGATGGTCGACACGTGGGGTGCAAGATTGCCTCCGCTGCTTCGTTCGAACGCTGCAACGCGCCGTTCGATCGGAGATCAACGCTTAACAAAGCGCCACATCGCCTCTTCTGCGTTCAGCGTTGCGAGCCGTTGGATCTAAGGACGAATGGTCGGGATTTCGCCACGTGGCCGCCAATAACTGTGCGCCGACCGTATTTCGTATTTAAATGCGTATTTCTTCTGTATTTCTTCATTTTATTGGTATTCTGCATTCAAAAATACACAGTAATTAGCACAGATCTCAGAAAAATACAAATAAATATTCGTTGGAACCGTGAGATCGAGGCGGTGCTAGGAAAAATATAAAATGTGCAGAAATAATTCATTATTTGCTGTTTTGTGCTCAAATAGTGTGTTTTCTCTAATAAATAAATGTGTAGAAAATACGTATGAATTAGAGAACAATGTAGCATCACATGAGCACAAAATAGGGTTAAATGGGGGGTTAAATATGTAATATTGAACCCGAATCACACCCCCCAACTAGCGATTTGCTAGTCTCTAGCAAAAATAGCGATAAATACGGACGATCAATAAAACGATAAGTTCTTTCGAATTGCTTTTGGCCTGGCTCAATAATACGCATTCCATCATGGTCTTGGCCATCAATATACACATCCATGAATAAAATCAATCTCACGATATTTTCTCTAATTTAATTTGAATAAAAATCATACAAGCATCGTTTTGCGCAAGCGAAAGTATAACACGTCGTTATATACTAGTTTTCTTGTTTCCAAGGAATTGGCCTATCAAAATAATCTTTCAAGACATGGGTATTGAAGTTGTTTAGTATATTCACCATTTCTTTTCTTTTATTCGTTCTGCGTAACGCGCATCAAGCAACATTCGCAGAAAAAAAGTATAACTTGGATCGCTCCATCAAATGAGTGAGTTTCCGGTCAATGGCTCCCAAATCAGACGATCATAGGGCATTAGGCCAAGAAGGACCCCTCGGACTGTACTACTTGAGCCAACCAAGTTATTTATTAGTGACATACTTATTCATTCATTTTTCATCATTCATTTTTCATTCTTTTCATTCAAAATTTTTTCTTTTCTTTTCTTTTCTCCATCTTTTTCTTTGTAAGCAACTCAAAACCCATCAACATGAATATAAACATTAATAACAAAGGCCAAATTCCTCTTCAACTTGAAAACTATTCTAATGAATCGTGTATACTTAAGCTTTTTCATCACATTAGCATGCATGAAATATATTCGAACTATTTCGAGATATTAATCATGGAAATTGAAAATTTTCATGAATAGCATATTAACGGCAATTCCATGAAGGAAAAATAATTAATCAAGCCATAAACAATTTTTAGAACACAATTAATGTATAATCATCCGCATTAGAGGCATATGAATGAGTTTTAAAATGATGAGATTCGGTGATTTATTCTTCTCAAAAAAAAAAATCCTAAGTCTCATACACACCCCCCAACTAAAGATGGACATTATCCTCAATGTCGGAAGAGGTACGAGTTTATTCAAGCAAGCAACCTAGAAAGCATATAAAAACTACACTACTGGAAAGAACACACCGTGATCAAATGGCGGATCCCAAATCTTTGATGGTGGAGGAAGTTGTTCAATTTGCTCCTTGCGCTCCTCGGCGATTATTCTTCCTCCAACGACTAAACTGGATCCCAGCAACGTAACTCCCAGCATCTCTATAAGATGTCCACCTATATCCTGCAAGAGATGAGTCACGTCAATCCATTTTAGTTTAAAATTCTTCGAAATAAAATTATTCCAAATGTAGTCATCAAAATAAGTGAAAGAAATTAAAATAAGTTGACGACTACTCCCTGAAAGATATGCACTAATCTCTGTACGATGCTCGATCAATGGAGAGAGGGGTAAATGATTTTGGGACAAAACTGGAGGAGGGCATGGTTCTGACTCCATGGCGATAATCTCAAAACCCTTTTCCCTAGCTGTCTCCTCCTCTCGTTCATCCAAAATTGCTAGTTCGTCCTCTCTTTCGCACACACTTTTTGCCATGTATATATTTATATTCGTGTCCTCGCTCGATATACCTGCAATAGAAGATGAACTCGTATGAGATTCTTTAAATTGAGTTTCAAAAGTATTACCTTCTTCTACGCAAGTGGCCATCAAATTAAGATCTTCAATAGATTTTTGAATCTGCCGACTCCGAGCAAGGAAATTCTCTTGGAATTGATGGGATGTGGCCTCCTGTGTCTGAATAATCAAGTAAGCTTCCTCTTTCAAGGATGGCAAAGGTACGTCTACGCTTTGCTCCTCTTGATCGAGGCACGAAGGCTCCGTTGAATCGCTCACTGAAGTCTCTTCCACGGTTTCTTCGTTTTCTTGCAGAGACTCCATGTATTCCCACGCCACTGTCGGCGTCATGCCTCCCAATAATTCCTGCAGCTGCGGTTGTAGTCCATCTAGGAAGAACGCCATAAGCTCTTCATTTGTGTACCCATACTGCGAATAGCTCGATATTAGGTCTGTGAACCTCCTCCAGGCCTGAAAGAAAGTTTCACAGTCAGTTTGATTAAAATTGACAATTTTGAGCTTCTCTATTCTATGTTTTTGTGCATTTGCATATCGTGCATCATACAGGTTGTTCGTGCAATAGAAGTTCATGTATTCCATTTTTTTTAAAAATTAAAATAAAATAATAAAAAAAGTTTATGTACAGTAAAGTGGAAAGATCTCACCGAAGGTCCTCTAAATGAAATAAACCGTAGTCACAAACCATTCCTCCCCGGCAACGGCGCCAAAAACTTGATGGGACCGAAAAGGTGCTCTCTCTCAAGTGCAAGAGTCCGTACAAGTAGTAAAACCTGGGAGTCCAGGTGTCGAATCCACGGGAAGAAATCTGTTGCAACCACAATTCAAATCAAATAGAAATCTATCGGAAAGAAACTAAACACTTCAACAATGGTGACGGTGATGGTGATGTGAACACGTGAACAATATAAACATAGAAATACGTGTAAGAAAATACTTATAAAGAGTTTGCACATGGTATGGGTTCGCTAGGGTCAACGATTCGTATTAATTTGGTTGATAGGTATAACGCAATGAATTCTCCTTTTGGGAGCAATTCACCGGAAAATACCCAATATAACTCAATGAATTCTCCTTTTGGGAGCAATTCATCGGAAGATGCCCTTTTGGGGGTTCAAACAAAATATTCAAAAAGATCGTCGCTAAAGCTATAATACGATATGAAACTCTCGTTTGGAGAGATCAAAACTACGGTATGAAACTCCCTTTTGGGGAGATCAAAGCTCGCCCTTTTGGGGCGATCATCAACTAAATTAATTCTTTTGGAATCTAAAAAAGTCGATTTACGAACAACGATTACAATTTTAGCGACGTTAAACGATTTAGCACAAGGAATTTCAACCAAATAAACACGAATAATATCCCCTAACTACTCCATATCATGCACAACAGAGATTTAGCTACTCATAATATCAGAATAAACAAGATCCATAGCCAAATACATTGAATTCATAGCAAAATACGATGAAAAACACTAAAATACGAGGTAGAAGTTGAAGAAAATATCACCAATTCTCCTTGAAAAGACTTCAAACTCTCTGAAAATAATAAAACAAGCCTCTGGAATTTTACAGAATTTTTCAGGGGGAAAATACGGCTCCTAGAGCCTCCAATACGCCCAAAATACGCCCCCAATCTGCTTGAATACGCTCAAAAACCCCTAAATACGCTTATATAATAGGTATTGCGGGTTTGGGTTGTGTTATCGGGTCCAAACCCGCACCAAAACTTACCCGAATTGATCTGAGCCGTTCATCTAAAGCGGATCAAACCTGGACCGCACGATCAAGCGGGATCGCACAGAGGCACGCCGCGTGGCCTTTGAAAGTCGTGCAATGCCCGCTGCCCGCTTCGAAATTGGATTCAGCTCGGAGCCGTCTTCGACCGTTGGATTAGGCAGGAGTATCGCCGATGGCTGCCGCGTGTCCCGCTTCGTTCGTCGCTTCGCGCCGATCGCGGCCGTCTGATCGGAGCGGGCGTCGTTACGATCGTGCCGCGTGTCCATTCTAATCGCGGAATTAAAGTTCGAGCGGGTGAGTTTCCGGCCGTTGGATAGAGCGGGGCTTCGTTTGATGGTCGACACGTGGGGTGCAAGATTGCCTCCGCTGCTTCGTTCGAACGCTGCAACGCGCCGTTCGATCGGAGATCAACGCTTAACAAAGCGCCACGTCGCCTCTTCTGCGTTCAGCGTTGCGAGCCGTTGGATCTAAGGACGAATGGTCGGGATTTCGCCACGTGGCCGCCAATAACTGTGCGCCGACCGTATTTCGTATTTAAATGCGTATTTCTTCTGTATTTCTTCATTTTATTGGTATTCTGCATTCAAAAATACACAGTAATTAGCACAGATCTCAGAAAAATACAAATAAATATTCGTTGGAATCGTGAGATCGAGGCGGTGCTAGGAAAAATATAAAATGTGCAGAAATAATTCATTATTTGCTGTTTTGTGCTCAAATAGTGTGTTTTCTCTAATAAATAAATGTGTAGAAAATACGTATGAATTAGAGAACAATGTAGCATCACATGAGCACAAAATAGGGTTAAATGGGGGGTTAAATATGTAATATTGAACCCGAATCAACTATGTGGGAGAAGAAGAAGACGACATCAACTTGTTGAAGATCGGAACAAATGACAACCCAACAGACATGCTGACGAAGGTTGTATCGGGAGTCAAGTTCAAAAATTGTTTGGAGTTGCTCAATGTGGTTCCTCAAAGAAGTTGAAGTCGGCTCCATGAGGGGACAGTGAGGCTCGGTGGAGCCAGTTTAGGCTCAAGAGAATCAGCTGGTCTCAGGAGGAGACAGTTGTAGCTTTGGCGAAGCACTTGGTCCTTCGGAACAAAAATGGGGAGAACACCATTCGATGCTCAACCAAGGTCAGTGAGGGTCGTCTGTTGGACAGAGGCTCGAATTTCACCAAGGTGTAGCTTTGTGGAGAAGTTGGCTCAAAGCAGTTGTATGACAGACAAGTTATATTGTGCAGAGGTAACTCGTCTGCGCCTGCATTCGACCTATCTGACTCTGCACAAGTCAGATACGAGGATGCTGGGCATGTGGCTTCTACTGCGTAGTTGGATCGTTCGGTCATCAGTTCGAGTCTGAGGGTCGAATGCTCGGCATTGGGTAGATGGGTCGTAACGCGGTTAGAGTCCGTGTTCGGTAGATCGGTCGAAGTGAGCCCATCGTGATGCGGCCCACTAGGAAGCGACGATTGGCTCACTAGGGCGCGACAACATTAATTGCGTAGAGCGGCGATTGGATCGGATGATGCTGTAATTGTCGGGATCCGTATCCGTCAGGAGACCTTAGCTAATGATGACACCTATCGTAACCTAGTGTTATAATTAGGGAGTTTTAGGTTAGGGTTTAGTGTGGAACACATTTGTATACTTTGTGAGAGCCGCCATTTGTGAGAGCCAACTTTGAGAGATTGTATTGTGAGTTTTTGGAGAGATCTTGTGTACTTCTTCTTCGTTGGACGAAGAGAAGATTTGTATTGTTCTTTCCTCTCGTAATAAAGCTCATCGGGTTCCTCCTTGGCCGTCCACGGCCTAAAAATAATCTCGTTTATGCTCTATTTGTTTGCTGCTGATCTTTCATTCTCGATCCCCACGATCTTGAGTATTCCACTGTGTTTGTGTTGTCGTCCAATTTTTCATAGATAGCGAAGAGCTAGAAGTTGACTGTAAGTAGAGCTGATGGAAGTGCATCAATTGGAATCAGAGTTCACCACATATTTCAATGCCGTTGTAGCAAAACATAGAAGCTGGATATACAACTGATACATCAAAACCAAAATTTATGTAAAAAAAGCAACAAACAACAAATTGTCAGTAGATTAGTCAACATCCTGACTACCCCTTCAAACTAGATCATGTCGGACTTCTCCGATCAACACCATATTCGATGCATGAACTCACAACACACCTCAATAGGATCCCTCTTCATCTCCTCTGGAAGTTGAGAACCTTAATGGAGAACCCGAACAAGAAGGCGAAGAGCACGGGGAAGGCGACGATCACGACGGCGACGACACCCAAGAAGTCGTGCCTGAACCCGAAATAGGTTCTCACAAACTCGGACACGGGCTCGCCGGTGTCCATCTTATCGTCCACGTCTCCAAACTGCGACGCAACCAACCCATACAGCGTCCACGCCACCGGGCAGATCCAGTAGTACCACCTCCACCACACTGGGATTTTCTGCAGATTCAACAAGCAAAACTGCGTTTAGATCATCATACGCTGAAATTGCGTTCAGATCAGGCAAAGAGAGTAGGAGCTCACGGTCCGCGGGATGAGAAACCCAGAGAACAGGTTCCATATCGCGTAAAATGCAGACGAAACTATGGACGCTATGTTGTGGTTTGGAGTCAGCCCGACCGCCATCATGCCATAGAATGTGAAGTAGAGCAGCGTGAAGTACATGAAGAAGATGTACCAAAAGAACTTGGCCGCCGTCCACTCGAATCCGATCATCGCGTATACCACGACGCCGTATATCAGAGCCTGCACGAGGATGTATGGAAGCTCAATGGCGACCTGTCCGAATGCGTACGGCAACGCCGAGTACATCCCTGCCGCCCTCTCCCTGTAGAACACGGTCCGCTCGATGGCCACGACCGGCTGCACCGACGACGCATTCTGAACCCCGATGAAGAGGACCGCAGAGTACATCGAACCCATTGCATTGAACAGGTCCTGTTGCCTCTTCCTGCAATGGAACAGAAAACGCAAGGAACAGATTACAATCGTATCATGTTTTCTGGATCCTGTGAATTGCTCTCACCTTCTGGTCCCAAGATCCCAGAATATCGTCCCAAACAACAATGCAATGACTAGCGTGAAGAAAAATCGCACTGCGGTGTACGGAGGATTCCTCCAATACGACAGGTTCTGTTTCCACAGGCAGGCCATGCACTGCGTGAAGAAGGATTGTGAGTACTGAGTTGGGAAGTACAAATCACTCGAGCCCGGGGGAGGGGCGCTGAGCTCCTTGATCAAGGCTTTGTTCCTCCTGCGATCAGATGTAGACCGAGTTAAGCTACTGCTATGAAGGGAAGTGGGAGAGCAGTGTAGTGTAGTTTACTCACTGATATAATTCAGACTTCTTGTATGTCTCCACGAAACTAACCCCCAACATCTCTTCATGCGCCATACTGGTCACTTCTAGCATCCATGTCGCCGGGTTATACCCATCTTTTATCTTGGGGACTCCTCCGATTTCCTATCGCAAATGTATGCCATAAGTTCACATTAATGTCAATAAAATTTCAGCCGTTGGTGTTTACCTCAAAATACTTGATCAGTTCGCAGGAATGGCGTCCCAAAGGACCAACATATATCTCTTCTCCTCCCCTCTTCATTAGGAACAGCTGCAAACACATGGCAGAATCATGCATCAAAACTGTGCCAGAAAGTAGTAGGATATATGGTCTGAAAACTCCCTCACCTCATCAAAGGCCTCGAATATGTCAATGCTAGGCTGATGAATGGTGCAAACCACTGTCCTGCCAGTGTCCACGGTGTTCCTCACCGTCCTCATGACGATTGCTGCCGCTCGTGCATCAAGCCCGGATGTGGGCTCGTCCATGAATATTATAGACGGGTTGGCGACCAGCTCCACCGCAATGGTCAGCCGCTTGCGCTGCTCGGTGGACAGCCCGTTCACTCCAGGCAACCCGACCAGTGCACCCCTCAACGAATTCAGCTCAACGAGCTCCATGACCTCTTCGATGAACATCTGCATTCAAAACTCGTCTGTTAAATACAAAGATGGACACATTTTCGAGAGACACAGTTACGTGACCACCAACCTGTCTGGTCTTTGAATCGACATCGGATGGCAGCCGAAGCCAGGCAGAGTACATGAGAGATTCATAGACCGTCACATGAGGGGAGTGAATGTCATTCTGCTCACAGTATCCAGAGATTCTGGCAAAAGTCTCCTGCTTCTTTGGATATCCGTTTATGGTGATGCTGCCCTCTATGTATCCGCCCGTCTTCCTCCCAGCCAGGACATCCATCAACGTCGTCTTCCCCGCTCCGCTGACTCCCATCAGCGCCGTCAGAACTCCTGGCCTGAACGATCCGCTCACCCCTTTCAGAAGCTCCAACCTGTCTTCCGCCACGCCTTGCGCCTTCATTTCCTGCAAATCAGTGGCGCGATATTGGTCATCAGAACAAAATGTGTGTGCAGTCTCACGATGAAGACGCCATGCCACCCTTTTCCTTTGTCATCGACAATCCCGAATGGGAGCAACCGGTTACTGCTTCTCTGAAGAAGAAGTTCCAGGTGTCGCTTCCTCCTCGCAGGAGTTCTCGGGTCAAGGTGGGGCGAGTCTGGCACGAGTATACGACCTGATCTGGTATTATCACTTATGTCCTAGTGGTTGGTTGGTCTGGTGGTATGTATGGGTCGTATTTGGATTTAGCTACCGTTGGGATGCTAGGGGCCTAGGTTTTTGGGTGTCTTCACTCTTTTCCCTAGCCCACTTGTATCCCAAATTCTGTCTAGCTGATCGTATCTTTTGACTTTATTTATGAAATCAATTACCCTTCAAAAAAAGAGAACGTAGATCGATATGCACATTTGTTTACCTGTGGCATGTCGACGGAGTAGCTTATGCTGTCGAACGTGATGGCCAGCGGCGTAAACGGAAGGACCATCCCCTTCTTGTTCTGGTTAGCCTTAGCGTCTGCACGCGCTGAACTAGACGGACCATCTTGCCTGGTGAGCTCGTCTGTGTTTCCAACTTGGAGTCAGGTCTAAATCCATCGACATGGAACTGGCATAGGTTAAATATGTTGGCTAGGCTTACTTGTTGGTGCTTCTGCCATTTCTCCTGTTATATTGGCATGCTTCTCCTTCAGTGCTTCTTCAGAAACAGCTGCCTGAGAACTCCCAAAGGCTGCAACATTCACAAAAAAATTGTCAGGTAACATCGTTTAACGACGACGAATTGGTAGGAAGAACACTTACGGTTGAGATAGGTAAGAGCTAAGGTGAAGATAAAGTTGAAGAGGAACATAAATCCAATCAACGCTCCTACGCCGATCCAATACCATTTTGCTTCTGGGAAGATCCCGCGAGATTTCAGGACAGTCACCCCCAATGTTTCATTCGTTCCAGGAAGAATCTATAGAATGACATTAGGATTCAAACATAAGATAAATTCTGGCATTTTCTTCTCTAGTTGGGTAGAAGATCGTGATGCTTACATGGCTCCAGCTCTTGCCAAGGAACTCGTTCGTTGATATTGCATTCTGTGCGTACATCATGGGCGAGATCCAGTAGCCCCATATCCACCATTTCTTGATATTTTCTGTCATATTGAAAGCGGTCGCGATTTAGCTCGTCTATACACACAAGCATTCAAATTTCAGTACCATACCTCTCGATAAGATGAAGCCGCCAAGCACCATAAGTACGAGCAGCGCAAAGGATCCAAAGGTGTTTGCGACGATCATGTTCCTACCGACTGCACCGATGAATCGAAACAGTCCAGACGCCATTTGATTGACCACCAGGAGCAGCAAGTACTGCTTAAACAACCTCCCTGGATTTGGATCAAATCCTATGACATAGTAAGTCATGAACACCCAGACCGCAACTTCTGCAAAACTTATCGGAATCTTAAGAATCCATGTGGGTATGGCGTACGCCCACGGCGGATAGAAGAGGAGGTCCCTCTGCTTGTAGAACACTGGCAGTTTCATGATGGTCATGGCGAGCTCCGCGAAGCCATTGAACATGACTGTGACGAGGCCGAAGAAAATAGCCCCCATGTATACTCCCCCGTCGGTTACAGAATCATGGTGCATTTCAGTCCTCAGGAAGAGAGTCATGGTAATCAGGGCCATAACCAGGAGCTGAATCCAAATGTATCTCGAGGTCAGATGCATGAAGTCTGTATACTGAAATTTTGAGAATTTCTTTCTGTCAGTCGAGATCACTCACCTGAGATGCTTTAAAGATGTAGACGAAGGAGTTTCGCTTCATCAACAGCAGCTCTCTGTCGATATTGGCTTTCAGCAGGTCCTTTCTGCTGACCCCGTATTTTGCAGTAGTCAGGGCGGCTGGGTGGCCCTTCTTCTTGTCATATGGGACTGCAAGCTCATCCCCTATGCTCTGGCCGACATGAAACGACTGGAATGCCTCTGCAAACTCTCTAACAGGCACAAATCTGTAAGGTTCGTCGTGTCGTGCCCAATATTGTTGCTGATCTTTCCTCGATGTCACCTGTAAATGGGACAGATGGGAATCTCCTGTGTAAGCTCAGTTGTCTGAAATGAATGTGCAAAGAGATACCCTACCTCTTGCAAGAAGTCTGCAACTCCTTTTCTCTCCGGGCACCTGAAGCCCATGTAGTCGAAGAACTCGAGCACGTGCTCACGCGGTCCCTGGTACACCACCAGCCCGTCGGACAGCAGGATGATGTCGTCGAACAGATCGTATGTCTCGGGTGCGGGCTGGAGGAGGGAGATGACTGCAGTCCCGCCAAGGATGTGAATGGATTGCCTGAGCGAATTCACGATTTGAAACGTCGTGGAGCTGTCGAGGCCAGTGGATATCTCATCCATGAAGAGTGCTCTTGCCGGTCCTACAAGCATCTCTCCTGGAAGAACAAAACAATCGATCAGTAAGCGAAAAAAGGATTTCAAACCCGAAAAAAATCCATCCTGAAATGTACATGTATCCACCTGTTGTGACACGCTTCCTTTGTCCTCCAGAGATACCTCGGCGCATCTCATCTCCTACCATAGTATCGGCGCATATATCCAATCCGAGTATCTGTGATCATTTTATTACTTCACTTATGAAACTGGAAATGGTTCTCCCTCAATATTTATCAGAATGAATTACAGCATATATATACCTTGAGTATGTAATCTGTGACTACACTTGTTTCTTGGCCTCCCATTGCAGCCTAAATTATCAGAAAGGAGGAGGATGATTTAAAGATCCAAAGATACATAAATTATGTTAGTTTTATGAAAAGAGATTCTTCAGCTTACCTTCATGAAGACATCAATATCAGGATCAGGTTTAATATTTGATGCCTTTTCCCTTCTGGCTAGCTCACTCAGCATATCTGCACACATATTTTTCCAGTTGCATAACATTGTGGATGTTTTCGTTCAATACCCAGAAAATATTTGGCATAATACTGTCATTGGATTGAACCAGGCGATGCGCGCTTACCGTATCGCGTGCCGACACCTTGACATCTAGCAGAAAATGACAGGGTTTCGCGCACCGTCATCTCTCCTATGTGAAGATCATACTGACTGATATATGCAGCTGTCCTCTGAGGTACAAACTCATCCATTCCATGTCCATTGTATGTTACTCTCCCAGTCACCTGTTTATTTATTTATTTATTTGATATCGAATCAGCAGTGCACTTAGAGATATATCTGATAAATGAGAAATACACTGACCTTTAGATCATTGCTTAGTTTTCCAGCCAAAGCCAACAACAATGTAGTCTTTCCGGATCCTGGAGGCCCTAAAAGTAGAGTCATCCTGAAAACCACAACAATATCAGCTTTTGTGAAAGGACAGATCGTTGGGGAGAATATTTTACTTGCTCATGAACTAGTGCAAAATATGCACATATATAGTAGTCACAAGCGATTCTGTATCAAAGTGGATCTCAGAAAAGCATACGACACATTGAGGTGGGACTTCATTGCTCATGTCCTTTGGTGCTTTGGTTTCGGTACGAAGTGGAGAAGTAGGATTTATGACGGTCTACCCCATCCTTAAGTGTTAGGATTAATGGCTCAAACTATGTGCACTTTAAAAGTCATTGTGGTATCAGGCATGGTTGTCCTCTATCTCCTGTGATTTTCATTTTATGCATGGAACTCTTCACCTGTATGATCAATGAGAGGGTGATTGCAGGCCGTATTTCCCCCTATTACCCACAGTGGACATTTGGGGTCTCATTACTTTTTGCAAATGATGTCCTGATCTTTTCTGATGTGGACCTACGTTCAGCTGAACAAATCAAGCAATTAATTACTTATTTTGGCTCAATTTTTGGTATAGAGACTAATGACAATAAAAGTGAGATATTTTTCCTCCATTATGAGTCCTTTTATGAATGAAATTTTAGGCATCTTCGGATATTCCTTTGGAGTCCTCCCAATCAAGTACCTAGGTATTCCGCTCTCTTCCCGTCGTAACACTTATACTGCATGTTAGGACTTATTTAATAAAATTAAGAGTAGAATTGAAGGTTGGAAGGCTACTTTACTCTCATATGATGGTAGGGTTGAACTTATAAAATCTGTTATAGTGGGGCCTAAATTTATTCTGGACATCTTGCTTTAAACTTCCCAACAATTTATTTAAGATAGTAGATAGTATGCTGGCTAATTTCCTCTGGAAAGATACCTCTCAGTCATAAGGTTTTTATAATATTTCTTGGAGGAAAATCTGCAGGCCTCATTCTGAAGGAGGATTGGGCATTAGGTTGATGGAAGCTTATATGGCTAAGCTATTCTGGCGGATGGTTACCTTTAAAGAATCGCTTTGGTTTTGTTGGATCCATGGGGTTTACCTCAGAGGCGCATTGTTTTGGAACTCTTCTAATCGTGATTGCTCATATGCCTGGCGGCAAATTCTTCACTTGCGAGAATTTATGATCTGTGTTGTTGGCTTGGGGGTTGATATCCTTACTTGACAAGATCCTTGGGCTGACTCTCAACCACTGACACATAAATTTGGCAATAGAGCAATAACACAGGTAGGTGGTAATCTCGATGATAAATTATGCAATTCTTACACTAATGGAAGGTAGAATTTACATGAGCCCCTGACATCAAGCACTACGTAGGTTTTGAGGTTTCTTGATAACCATACTACACATCTCTCTGATTGTGATGATTCTTATATGTGGGACTCTCCTTCTGGCCAGTTTAAGTTCAGTAGTGTTTGGAATGCTAATAGAACTCCACATGATAAGGTCGATTGGTCGCCTCTAGTTTGGTTTAAGTCTCGGTTAAACCGTTATTCATTCACTACATGGATGTGTTTCAATGAGGGTCTCCTCACTTTAGATGCCTTGAAGAAAAGAGGATTTCATTTGGCAAATATGTGCTGCCTGTGTGGTTGTGCTGAAGGGAATATATCTCACATTCTGATTGAGGATGATGTATTATGGCTAAGGAGAACAGGTTGGCAGGCGAGCTCTTGAAAATTGGATTTACTACATACACAAGTTTCATCTTGAGGGAACGTAATTAACGAATCTTCCTGGAGAATTTTACTATTTCAAATGGATTAACTTTGATTCTATTGTCTCAAGTGCGGCAAACTGGGGAAGTCAAAGGGAGGAAGGAGATTAGATACATGCATGCGATTTTTTTACGGAGTTTGTTTCTGGGATGGCTCTTGTGTCTCCCTATTTTTCTCATTTTTCTGTGATGTCTTGTATTAATCGACTAGTTCTCTGACATGGACTATTTCGGTTTAGTTGCTTGTACGACCCTTCTTGAGATTGTTTTTTATTGCCGTTTGACGCCTTGATGAAATTTTCTCAATTACCAAAAAAGAAATATTAGCTTGATATTCATCTTACAAGGTAAAAATCCAGGATGAATTTTCTTTTTTTTCTTCTTATGCCTGAGACAAAGCACTGATCCATACCTTCTTGGCTTCACAATTCCACTGACATCATGAAGGATCGACAGAGGCTTCTTCCTGCTGGGCAATACACGAAGGGCGTTGGCAAGTGCCTACATCAACATCAACACGAAATCAATCCTATCAGCAATATCATCAAACAGACAGTGACAGACAACTCTGCCCACAAATCTACCTCCAATATGTTGAGCGCAGAATTCAAAATCGTGGGCAGTCCTCTGTTTCCCACATACGTTCCCGCTTCGATGTTTAGGTTCTGATACCTCACCTCGATCGTAGGAATCTCAATCCCAACCCTAAAAAAAACAAAATATTTCCATTAACACTCGTCACAACTCAGTTTTGATGCAGTGGCAATGACAAAAGAGTTCGACGCTTACCGATCGATCCGATCCTTGAGCTTGAACAGGAACTTCTCGTTGTCCTCCTCCGCGACCCTGACGAGCCTATCGATCAGCGTCTTCCTGTCTTGGTTCCCCAGGCGCTTGACGTCCACCTCCATGAGCCCGCCCCCTGCAACCTCGAGTATGCCCCTGCGGATCCGATCGTAGGTGGGCAGCCTCTCGAGGGCGGCCCACTTCAGGGCCTCCTCGTCGTCCTCGTCCCTCGACGACCTCGAAAAGATCTCGTCTCCCCTCTGCCATATCGCCGACCCGCTCCTCATGCTCCCCACCCTGTACACGTCGCCGGTTGCCATCGAAAGACGCGCGCTCCGGCGACCAATGCAGCAGTGTGTGAAGATGAGAACGAAAAGGGGAGGGAAAGAGAGAGGGGTTTATATATAGAGAGAGAACTCGGGAAGTGAGAGATTGTTCAACAATTGAATTCCAGCGGAGTTTGGATTAATAGCTGACATTTTGTTTAAAAAATTTTGTTTTTGAAAAACAAATCAGAATTCAAAATTTTTGTCAACATTTTCCTAGTTTTCTGGTCATACTTGAAAAAGGGCAAGGGGGGAGCAAACGTATCGGGAGGCGATACGGTGGGCAACTGTGAAAGGCTGGTATTTATTAAGCTAATCAATTTATGATTATTTGTTTGGATTTGGTTTCAATCTTAAGGGGGAGGTCTTTATGTGATTTTTTGTTTCTTGTTGGTGATTTTATTTTTTATTTTTTTTTAAATTTGAAAAGGAGGGGAGAATCCGTGTTGGGGGGCTTCTAGAAGGAGGGGGCAATCTTGACGAGGGGGCATCCAATGGATGACATCTGGAACAAGATTCGCATGATTTGCGTGTTTGCAGATAAGCCCCTTTCAATACTTCGTATTTCATTTTGGCTTTGGGTGCGGGCCTGACCCAATTCGGTTTTCGGGGTGGGCTCTAGATAGCTTGCAGCGACCGGGTCGGGTCGGGTTGGACGCTGATCTGAATTACATCTTTAAGGACAGTGACTTACACGTCTCGATCTATGAGTGATCTATTCTTCTTGAGTATAAAATGTGGCTTCATCGTGTTATTTTGTTCAATTTATCCAACAATATGTAATTGGATATACTTATAAACCCGTTAATGGATAAACCCCCCGTTTAGATATCAATTTTAGCTTGATATGATATATATGTTTGTGAAAATTTAATCTTTATATAGATTTTAAGGGTTGGGTAAAAACCAGCACTGCGATTTAGTAACTTGAAAGATTTGAAACTCTATCTGGATATTTTGTGTCTTTATCTTTACCGAAATTTAAATATATGGATAGATGATTATCTGGATGATTATCTAACAACCTTGATCTCTAGTCCTTATAATTGCAAAACATAAAACATAATTTATTTCATCCATCACTTTACAATGTATTTTGTTTCGTAAACATGCATAAATACAGTCCTCCTCATTTAAACCAAATATTTTATGCCTTTTTGTATTTGACTCAGGCATGGGGCATATGATATCCATGGGCTTGACCATGGTGTTACTTGTCAACCAAGTCTTGCTCTTCACATGACATGATGCATGACATCATGTCAATGTGCATGGTGATGTGGTCAATGACTTGAGAGACCACCGAATAGTTTCAACACGTGTCATATTTTTGCAACCTTGAAGAGTGAGATGAAACAGTAGTGAGACCTAAACGAAATGCTAGCTCACTTGCATTGCATGTAGAGTGGCTCAAGGGGGTTGGATGAGCTGTCTCTATCATGATTGTGCCTAATTAATTGATTAATTTGGTAGGCAATTAAAAGCTAAAGGATAGCACACCAAGGATTTCTTGAAAAGGTTGCCTGCAATTGTTTGGAGTGATGGTTTAAAATTAATCTCAGAGCATTTGAATGTTCACACAGATTTGTGTGTGTAGATGTGTAATTAAAAAAATGATTAGTTGTTTACGGTGGTAACTAAATCCTTAATCACCCACCATGTATCCATCTTTGTGACCTACCACTAATGTGGAGAAAGCTTTTGGAAATTTCAAATTGATAGGTGAGTTAGTGAGTGGGAGTCAAGTGGAGAAAAAAAGGTGGCAAAGATATTTTCTTTTTTGAATATTTGGTGAGGGGGGCTTCTTTTGTTGGATTGTGTTGCATTAGGCAGAAAGGATCCTAACATACTAAATATATTTAGAGCATTGCCTCTCTCATGGGACCTACTCCTTTCCAATTCTATCCATTTTCTTAGTGTTGCGAATTTATGGGGTTAGGGTACTTGACTTAAGACTTTCGAGTCATGTATATCAAGGTGGCCATTTGGCTCGTTGGCCGCTAGCCCGGCCGGGGCCGGCCTGTGGCCTGTCAAGCTTGGGCCTGGCCCGGTTTTGAGAGAGGAATGGTCAAATGACCGTTGGAACTGTCAAATGACCGTCCAACACCCCTTCAGGAGGGGTGTTGGTCTTTTCTTTTAAAAAGGCCAAAAACCCCTCAACAGTCATAAACGGCCGGTTTGGGTTTTTTTTGATCTTTTAAGCCCTAAGAATTCCTATAAATACTTACACTCACCTCTTTCATTTTCCACATAACTCTCATACACTCTACTCCCAGCCATTTAGCAAAATTCTGAAAACCGGGTTCTAGCTCTCATCTCGCTAGCTATCAATCTCCATCTACTCTTAATCAAGAAACTCAAGGTCAGTCTATTCTTAATCTCCGTGCGCTCTCAAACTGTCTGCTCTCTACTCTACTCGCAATCCTGCAATTAGGTTTTAGTTAGTTTAATTTTATTTATAAATTAGCATAATGGTCAGACCGTCCGACCGTAGGAATGTTAATGTGAATTTTAATGAGTATTCTCTATAACCCAATAGAAACACCGGACTTTACGGATTTTTCACAATATAAAACTGTAACGACTGCTTTTCATGTATCTGGATTTATTATAATATAATATATGTTTTGGTGGATTTTCTCCTCATGTGTGGTTTTCGTCTCCGTAGCTTTCATTTTCGATCGATTTGTCGTATTTTCTCGTTTCTTCCTTAGGACTGTCGATTTCGAAGTATGTCATTCGTGACGGGCTTCATAACGGTCGTATCTTACTGTTAGATCAGGCCTAGGAGTCTTAGGAATCGATCCCGGAGCTCCGCGCTCCGTATCGGAACTTTTGGTGCACGTTAGCCGGTATAAGAAGGGGTACCGACCGACTAGATGACGATCCAGTCGGTCGGCAATCCTTCTTGGACCGACTAGTTGGCTTTCTAAATTATTCAGTAGTTACTGTTTATCGTTAGTCGGTCTAAGAACGTTGGTTGACCGACTAGGTTGCAAACTAGTCGGTCAGCAATGCTTCTTTAACCGACTAACTCTTCAACTTAATTTTAGTATCAATACTGTTCACTCTTAGTCGGTCGAAGAACGTTCATCGACCGACTAGATGTTAAACTAGTCGGTCAGTATTTGTTCATGGACCGACTAAATCTAAATCCTATTTTCGTTCAGAAGTTACTGTTTACACTTAGTCGGTCTGCGTTGGTCGACCGACCGACTAGTTGCCAAACTAGTCGGTCAGTGGTTGCTCTTTGACCGACTAATCTGTGTTAAAACCCTAATTTCTGGGCAGCCGCCAGCCCAACCTATTTATACCCCTCCCAAACGTTTTCTTCTTCCTCCACTCGACCCAAAACCCTAAAATCTCCCCCATTGAGCCTCATCTTCCTCCAAGCCCTATTCCTTCATCCCAAGCCCTAGATCCATCATCTAAACCCTCCATCAACTCATTCTACCTCTCATCTTCCCCAAAATCTCACCAAATCCCCAAAATCCCCCAAAAACCCTAACTCTCCAAACTTCTCCATTTGTTTCCAGATCTGGTCCTAGGGTTCTCCGGAGTGTTTCTTCCGCCTCCTCTCGGTAAGAAATCGATCTCTCGATGTTTTCATAACCTATTTGTATTTTTATGAAACCCTAATGAAATTTCATGTTGTTTGATGTTTGTTTCCCCATAACAGCGATTTCCCCCGTAGATTAGCATCCGCGAGACGAACCTTCATAATCGTCATTCCCGGTGCTAGGCAAGTGAAACTTGCCACTTAGGGTTTAGGCCATGTTTTAGGCCATCTTCCTTGTTGTAGGCGTAAAAGAGGCTAGGCGACGAAATGATACTCGCCTTGTAACGGCCAGTATTTTTAGGCGTGTTTTCACTCGTGCGTGTTAGTATTTTACTTTTGTCATCCAGTTAGCTTTTCGTCCGTACGAGTTGACGCGAGCGCGTCACTATTTTCATTTTTTCCGTGTCACCATCAAGTCTAACTAAATAATTTAACTTAATTATCATGTTAATTACCAATTGTTAAACACTTTAATAATTTCACTAATTACTTTATTTACTACTTACTTCTTGGTTAATGATTACATTTAAATTCTAATTACGAAATTACTTTAACCCTACCTAAAACGACGAACACACGTTACCAAATACATTTTCAGTTAGTCAAGTTAGGCTTTTCTTTTTCGATTTAACAAAACCGCACGTCTCTTTTTTCCCAATTGTCTACAGATTTCATTAAATACCGTCTTAATCTAATTAAGAACTCTTTGACAAATGGGAACCATGTTCCCTTAGTAATCTCCTTAAGAAGATTAGGCTGTCTTCTCCCTGCGAATTCTCCAAGCCAGAAACAAAAGAGAATCAATCCGTTCTTCTTCCCCAAACCCTCAAACAGATTCATCCCAAACCAAATCCCCCACAATTTTCAGCCCCAAAACAAACAAATCACCAATTTTCCAACACTAATTTTCTCAAATCTAAACCCAAACTGATTTTTGAAATCAGAAATCAAAAGGGGAAGAACAAACAAATCAAAACCCTAGGTCTGAAATTGAAACACCAAATCTGCAAACAAACCCTCATCATCTTCTCCTTCCTCCTCTTTTCCCTAGGCCGGCCACCCACCTTAACCCTGGGCGCCACCCGCCGTGAGGAACCACCCAGACAGCCGCGCCCCCGTGTGCCGCGCCGCCGGATCGCCGGAGTCCGCAGAAGCCGCGTCGCCCGCCGTCGGATCCCGTGCCGCCGGCCCTCCCTCTTCCCGAGCGCGCAAAGGTGAAACCCTCTCCCCTTTCGTTTTTGCGTAAGCCCTTGCATCTCTTTCGCCTGCAAGCCTGGAAACAAAAAAAAAGAAATAGAAAAAAAAACTAAGGCCAAAAGATGGAGACAGGAGATAAAAGGAAGCATGGGAGTTTAATAAAGGAAGGAGTTAAATGTATTAAGAAAGGGGGGGTAGTTACCAGTACAGAGGGTTAAAAGAAATAGAGAAACAAAGAAATAAGTAAGATAAGTTGTAGGCAAGTGACAGCCTGTTAGTAATATAGGCCAGTGACAGCCTGTTTGTAATATAGACAAGTTATAGGCAAGTGCAAGTGACAGCAAGTTTTAATAAATAGAGGCAGTGAGTGTTGGGGACAGTTGAATGAATCGAATGTATATGGACAGCCTTGTTTGAGTAATAAATAATGGGAAGTATTCGTAAGATAAATATTAGATAGGTTTCATAATATAAGTTGTAGCAGGTAAAGTTCCTATGTAACCGTACCCCTATGATGCCATTGTGATTAGTTTAATAATGTTACCCGGAAGTTAATTGGTGGGTTAATTGTTAGTTTAAAATCCAAATGTTAAATTGTTAGTATCATTCAATTTCAGCATGATAAATACCTATTAAATAATGTTAGGTTAATAATATTTGAATAAAATAAGATGTATCAGGTTAGTGTAACGCAATATAAACATCACCCTAGTCAGAGAACCCGATAAAATTAGACACACCCGCTTTAGGAATTATTTCAATATTGTGTTATTCACGAAAAATCTAATTCTGTGAATTCTTTAACCAAAACAGAGAACCGGAAGTACCGACACGTAATACCCGTCGAGACGAACCCAACGGCACTAAAATCATCGAAATCAGGCAAGTATACAATTTATAGTGTATTTTTGAAGTTGGATGTTCTTTTGGTCTTTTAAAAAAAATAATTTTCTATTCGTTTTCGTTAATATCGCATGTTCACCCTTTCTGCTAAATTAATATAAATGTTGTTTCGATACTCTTGAAACGTGAAAATTACTGCATGCCTTGAAATAATTAACTAGCGTGAGACATCGTGAAATCGTGCGCCTCGAAGGCGAAATCGTGATTTTCGTGATGTCATGTAAGTTGACAAATTCGTGCTTGTAATTCGTGAATTAGGCTGGCTCGTGTTCCAGCACAAATCTTGGGTGGGGTAAGGGTTGAGCGGCTGCTAGGCGTATGAACGAGTACTCTCTTCAAGGGCACCACCCGTAGGCGGTGGGTTAGCGCCAATCACGGTAAGCCCCCGTGAGAAGAAGGACTCACTCATCACGTCCTAAGGACGAGAACCCTATTGTAGAATTAACAATGCTAACAATCGTGAAATGCTAACAATCGTGAAATGCTAACATCGTGAAACTTGCAACTTGAAATTATTGTCTCAGTTGAATTGACATGTTAATGAAACAAAGAAAAGATCTACACTGTTTAGAACTGCATGTTAGGATGTCTTTACTTTAAATCATTTTATAATCAGTTTGTTTAATCCTTTCGTCGTTATCTCATTAAAATGATTAATGCCTCTTAAATGCAGTATAAATTTGTATATTTCTTGCCTTGGGTTCTAACACCTTTTTGCAGACCCTTGCTGACATACATTCATGTTTTTGGATGTATGTCAGATCCCGAGCTTGAGTATCAGGAGGTTCCTTACGAGACACCTGACTTGGAGAGTCAGGAGTTCGCTGTAGACGCCGAGTCTCTCCCTGCGGAGGACTAGTGGACTTTGCCGTTGCTGCTTTACTTTAGTTTACTTTCAGTTATTGTTGAGTGTACGTCTTTACTTTGGCCCAGCTGTGGCTTGTTGATGTAGTGCGTGTACGAACATTTATAAATCTGGATTTGGCTTGTAATGTATGAATAATTCTGGTTGTTCTGAAAAGCGTACGAAGGACCTGCTCTTGCGTTTTACCACAGACGCTTCATGAACCTGAGTTTTCACAGCTCCGGTTCAAGCGGACCCAGTAACACTCTCGCTTCCGACATTTTTGGGAAGCGGGGCGTTACAGGTTTTAGTGGTGGCCCATGCAGGTCCGTCTCTTTGCATTTGCAAATTCAGAACAATGAGAATATTTTCATCGGCCAAACATCTACAGAATCACATTCACGAGATTAATTTGGGTTTTCCTATCTCAGAATGGCTGAGGAACGAAGCACCCAAAATGGACCCGTACCTGCTGGTGGCGGAAGTGATGACATCCGCCAGATGCTTGGTGTTATGAGGGAAATGCTTGAAGTTCAGCAC
Organism: Scilla litardierei; assembly: GCA_030789695.1. Lineage (NCBI taxonomy): Eukaryota > Viridiplantae > Streptophyta > Magnoliopsida > Asparagales > Asparagaceae > Scilla > Scilla litardierei. Next base: position 220,663,587 of record CM061134.1, on the reverse strand, counting down.
CACTTGGTCCAGCAGGGACGTCAGGCTGCACCAGCTCCCCCACCACCCCGTTATGAGCCTGGAGCCAAACAGTTCCGAGAGATGCATCCGACAAACTTCTCTGGACGAGAGGGCCCACTAGCGGCCGAGGAATGGCTTCGCAACACTACGGATAACTTGGGTCTTGCCCGAGTCAATCCGAACGATTGGGTAGATCTCGCCAAGAAGCAGCTGACAGACAATGCACGTCACTGGTGGGATGCCGAAGAGGCTAGGCTGACCAAGCCGATTCCTTGGGCTACCTTTCATAAGAGGTTTGCCGCCCAGTACTTCCCGAAGGCTGCAAAGAGGGAGATGCAGCAGCGCTTCATCAACCTGGAGCAGGGCACCAGGACAGTCGATGAGTATGAGGCGGAATTTACCATGCTGAGTCGATTCGCCCCTACACTGGTAGCAGATGAGGAGGACTGTGCACACCGCTTTCTACAGGGCCTAGATCTGGACATACAGGGTGTGTTGTCCGGGCACACCTTTACCACTCATGAGCAAGTCCTAGTAGCTGCAAAGAAGCACGAGCAGGTAGCTTATCAGAAGAAGGCACGTCAGACGGGCAAGCGCCCGATGGAGCTACAGAGGAGTGCACCTAGGCCTGGTTTTCGTCCTGTTCAGACCACCCAGTTCAAAAGGCCGGCTGCACCTGTCCCCAACCGAGCGGAGCTGACTTGCCACTTCTGCGGCAAGCTCGGTCATGTGAAGAAAGACTGTAGGAGGATGTTGAATCAGTGTTTGATCTGTGGATCGCCTACTCATGCTGCGAAGGATTGCACTCACGGTTCTCGACCACCTGGACCTGCACAGCGGACCGCACCTACACCTGGACAGCGTGGACCACCTCTGGTTCCACAGGAACGAGCTTTCCAGCAGGTCAATCCGCCTAAGCGTCGTGCATTCAATATGCCAGCCGTTGAGGCTGAAGCCGAGGACGACGTAATTGCAGGTAACCTCTAGACTAGTCTTTCTTATTTATGCATTATATTTGATTAGTTAGATCCATATTAATTTAGTTGTATATTACCCTTAGGTGTCATTTTAGTTTCATCTCAACCGGCCTTGACCCTGTTCGATTCTGGAGCTTCCATGTGCATTCTATCTCGGAAGTTCGTAGTCGAACACTCGATACCCACCTATACACTTCCCAAGTGTTGGAATATTACAACTGGGAATGGTGTGGTGAAGGTTGCACTGGGATGTAGACCATGCCCATTGGTGGTTAGTGGACACGAACTATATGCTAATTTCATTGTCCACGACCTATCCAATTTCGATGCTATTCTCGGCATTGACTGGTTAGGAAATTTTTTCGCCACGATCGACTGTCATCGAAAGAAAGTGGTGTTCGAAATTCCTGACCACCCAGTATTCGAGTTTGTCAGTGGAGGACATTCGCTTGGACCTGTCAAGTTCCGGGCACAGCCGTGCAGTTTGACTATTGCAACCATGATAGCCGAGCCAGAGAAGCCTGTAGTAGTGAGAGACTTCGAAGACGTATTCCCTGAAGACATTTCTGGACTGCCGCCCGATCGAGCGTTGGAGTTCGGCATCGACCTCATGCCAGGAGCCCAACCAATTTCGAAGGCACCGTACCGTATGGCCCCTGCAGAGTTGGAAGAGCTGAGGAAGCAATTGGATGAGCTACTACAGAAGGGCTTCATTCATCCCAGCGTATCTCCCTGGGGTGCACCCGTCTTGCTAGTGAAAAAGAAAGATGGCTCGCGGAGAATGTGCATTGATTATCGGGAGTTGAATCAGATCACAGTGAAGAACAAGTACCCGCTGCCCCGTATTGATGATATCTTCGATCAGCTTGGTGGATCGAGAGTATTTTCGAAGTTGGATCTCCGGAGCGGATACCATCAAGTCAGAGTCAAGAAGGAAGATGTACTCAAGACCGCTTTTCGGACTAAGTACGTGCATTATGAGTTCGTTGTCATGCCATTCGGTGTGACTAACGCCCCTGCTGTGTTCATGAATCTCATGAACCTTATCTTTTACGAATTCCTCGACAAGTTCGTAGTGATCTTCATCGACGACATCCTGGTGTACTCGAAGAGCGAGGAAGAGCATGCAGAACATTTGAAGATAGTATTGGAGACGCTTCGTCATCATAGACTATATGCCAAGTACAACAAATGTGAATTCTGGCTAGATAGAATTGCATTTCTTGGACATGTGGTATCAGGAGCTGGTATCTCAGTGGACCCGGAGAAGGTCAAAGCAGTCAGTGAATGGCCTACACCTCGATCGGCATCGGATATCAGGAGTTTCCTTGGATTGGCTGGATACTACCGCAGATTTATCAAGGATTTCTCCAGGATAGCTGAGCCGATGACGAGATTGACAAGGAAGGATGTTAAGTTCAGTTGGTCAGATTCTTGTGAGCAGGCTTTTAGCACTCTGAAGGAGAGGCTGACTACCGCACCAGTCTTGGCTATTCCAGATAGAAGCGGAGGCTTCGAAATCTTCTGCGACGCATCAGGCAAGGGACTTGGATGCGTTCTGCATCAGCATGGTCATGTAGTCGCTTATGCTTCTCGACAGTTGAAGATCCACGAGAAGAATTATCCGACACACGACTTGGAGTTAGCTGCCGTCATCTTTGCTTTGAAGATTTGGAGGCATTTCTTACTGAGTGAGAAAGTGAAAATTTTCACTGATCACAAAAGTTTGAAATATATATTCACTCAGAAGGAGCTGAATATGAGACAACGCAGATGGTTGGAATTGATGGCGGACTACGACATCGATCTTCAGTACCATCCAGGGAAAGTGAATGTCGTACCAGATGCTTTGAGTCGACTGCCCGAAGTGATGATTCTCACAGCTCAGTGGAGATTGCAGCAGGATCTGCGAGAAATGGATGTTGAAGCTGTCCTACCTAGAGTCACATCGTCATTAATGAACATGCAGATTCAATCGACGATTGTGGATCGAATCAAGACTGCTCAGGCTGGAGATGCTAAATTGAAGAAGATCAGAGAACAAATCGAAGCAGGACTTCGGACAGATTTTCTGATTCACGCGGATGGATCCTTGAGATATGGTAGTAGGATCTGCGTGCCTGTAGGAGATATCAGAGAAGAGTTGATGAATGAGGCTCACAGTTCGCCTTATTCTATTCATCCTGGAGGTACGAAGATGTACAAGGATCTTCGTCAGAATTTCTGGTGGCATGGGATGAAGAGAAGTGTGGCACGGAGCGTTGCCAAGTGTCTTGTGTGTCAGCAAGTGAAGGCTGAACACCATCGTACTGCGGGACTACTACAACCTCTGCCGATTCCCGAATGGAAGTGGCAGCACATCACGATGGACTTCGTGACTGGCTTACCTCGGAGCACCAAGCAGAACGACGCGATCTGGGTCATCGTTGATCGATTGACCAAGTCCGCGCACTTTATACCTTTCCGAGTTGGCCAATCCACGGAGATATTAGCAAGGAAGTATATGGAGGTAATGACCTAACTCATGCCTTTATAATTTTTTTTCTAGTACTAGTCGTGATGTGAATTATGTCGTGTAGGAGATCGTGCGTTTACATGGAGTCCCTGTGAGCATTGTGTCAGACCGTTATACGAGGTTCACATCTCAGTTCTGGAAGAGTCTGCAAACTAATCTGGGTACCAGTCTGAAGTTCAGTACTGCGTATCACCCGCAGACGGATGGACAGTCAGAGCGTACCATTCAGATCTTGGAGGATATGTTGAGAGCCTGTATGTTGGATCTCAAGGGTTCGTGGGAAGATCATTTGCACCTGGTGGAGTTTTCCTACAACAACAGCTATCAGGCGAGCATTGGCATGGCGCCTTTTGCTGCTCTCTACGGGAGGAAATGTCGATCACCACTAAGTTGGGATGACGTAGGTGATAGAGAGCTCTTGGGGCCAGAGATGATAGTGGAAGCAGTTGATGTTGTGCGAGATATCAGAGACAAGATTCGGATCGCCCAAGACCGTTATAAGCATTGGGCAGATGCTAAACGACGTCCTTTGGAGTTTCAGCCGGGAGATCATGTGTTCCTGAAAATCTCACCGAATCGAGGGGTGATTCGCTTTGGGAAGATAGGAAAGCTTAGTCCGAGATATATTGGACCATTCGATGTGCTAGAGCGAGTTGGTGAAGTAGCATATCGCTTAGCTTTGCCACCATCCTTGGATGGAGTTCATGATGTCTTCCATGTGTCCCAACTCCGTCGATATATCAGCGACCCTTCTCATGCTGTGGACTACTCGGAAATTACAATTCGACCTGATCTGACGTATGAACATCAACCCGTGGAGATCCTAGATCGACGTCAGAAAGTCTTCAGGAACAAGACAGTTGATCTAGTCAGAGTGATGTGGCGTCGCGACTCGCCAGGAGAGTCTACCTGGGAGCGGGAAGATGAGATACGAGAGCGGTATCCGTATTTGTTTTCTACTCCTTAGTTGATGAGAATTCCGAGGACGGAATTTTTCCTAAGGTGTGTAGAATGTAACGGCCAGTATTTTTAGGCGTGTTTTCACTCGTGCGTGTTAGTATTTTACTTTTGTCATCCAGTTAGCTTTTCGTCCGTACGAGTTGACGCGAGCGCGTCACTATTTTCATTTTTTCCGTGTCGTCAATATTCACCATCAAGTCTAACTAAATAATTTAACTTAATTATCGTGTTAATTACCAATTGTTAAACACTTTAATAATTTCACTAATTACTTTATTTACTACTTACTTCTTGGTTAATGATTACATTTAAATTCTAATTACGAAATTACTTTAACCCTACCTAAAACGACGAACACACGTTACCAAATACATTTTCAGTTAGTCAAGTTAGGCTTTTCTTTTTCGATTTAACAAAACCGCACGTCTCTTTTTTCCCAATTGTCTACAGATTTCATTAAATACCGTCTTAATCTAATTAAGAACTCTTTGACAAATGGGAACCATGTTCCCTTAGTAATCTCCTTAAGAAGATCAGGATGTCTTCTCCCTGCGAATTCTCCAAGCCAGAAACAAAAGAGAATCAATCCGTTCTTCTTCCCCAAACCCTCAAACAGATTCATCCCAAACCAAATCCCCCACAATTTTCAGCCCCAAAACAAACAAATCACCAATTTTCCAACACTAATTTTCTCAAATCTAAACCCAAACTGATTTTTGAAATCAGAAATCAAAAGGGGAAGAACAAACAAATCAAAACCCTAGGTCTGAAATCAAAACCCTAGGTCTGAAATTGAAACACCAAATCTGCAAACAAACCCTCATCATCTTCTCCTTCCTCCTCTTTTCCCTAGGCCGGCCACCCACCTTAACCCTGGGCGCCACCCGCCGTGAGGAACCACCCAGACAGCCGCGCCCCCGTGTGCCGCGCCGCCGGATCGCCGGAGTCCGCAGAAGCCGCGTCGCCCGCCGTCGGATCCCGTGCCGCCGGCCCTCCCTCTTCCCGAGCGCGCAAAGGTGAAACCCTCTCCCCTTTCGTTTTTGCGTAAGCCCTTGCATCTCTTTCGCCTGCAAGCCTGGAAACAAAAAAAAAGAAATAGAAAAAAAAACTAAGGCCAAAAGATGGAGACAGGAGATAAAAGGAAGCATGGGAGTTTAATAAAGGAAGGAGTTAAATGTATTAAGAAAGGGGGGGTAGTTACCAGTACAGAGGGTTAAAAGAAATAGAGAAACAAAGAAATAAGTAAGATAAGTTGTAGGCAAGTGACAGCCTGTTAGTAATATAGGCCAGTGACAGCCTGTTTGTAATATAGACAAGTTATAGGCAAGTGCAAGTGACAGCAAGTTTTAATAAATAGAGGCAGTGAGTGTTGGGGACAGTTGAATGAATCGAATGTATATGGACAGCCTTGTTTGAGTAATAAATAATGGGAAGTATTCGTAAGATAAATATTAGATAGGTTTCATAATATAAGTTGTAGCAGGTAAAGTTCCTATGTAACCGTACCCCTATGATGCCATTGTGATTAGTTTAATAATGTTACCCGGAAGTTAATTGGTGGGTTAATTGTTAGTTTAAAATCCAAATGTTAAATTGTTAGTATCATTCAATTTCAGCATGATAAATACCTATTAAATAATGTTAGGTTAATAATATTTGAATAAAATAAGATGTATCAGGTTAGTGTAACGCAATATAAACATCACCCTAGTCAGAGAACCCGATAAAATTAGACAGACCCGCTTTAGGAATTATTTCAATATTGTGTTATTCACGAAAAATCTAATTCTGTGAATTCTTTAACCAAAACAGAGAACCGGAAGTACCGACACGTAATACCCGTCGAGACGAACCCAACGGCACTAAAATCATCGAAATCAGGCAAGTATACAATTTATAGTGTATTTTTGAAGTTGGATGTTCTTTTGGTCTTTTAAAAAAAATAATTTTCTATTCGTTTTCGTTAATATCGCATGTTCACCCTTTCTGCTAAATTAATATAAATGTTGTTTCGATACTCTTGAAACGTGAAAATTACTGCATGCCTTGAAATAATTAACTAGCGTGAGACATCGTGAAATCGTGCGCCTCGAAGGCGAAATCGTGATTTTCGTGATGTCATGTAAGTTGACAAATTCGTGCTTGTAATTCGTGAATTAGGCTGGCTCGTGTTCCAGCACAAATCTTGGGTGGGGTAAGGGTTGAGCGGCTGCTAGGCGTATGAACGAGTACTCTCTTCAAGGGCACCACCCGTAGGCGGTGGGTTAGCGCCAATCACGGTAAGCCCCCGTGAGAAGAAGGACTCACTCATCACGTCCTAAGGGCGAGAACCCTATTGTAGAATTAACAATGCTAACAATCGTGAAATGCTAACAATCGTGAAATGCTAACATCGTGAAACTTGCAACTTGAAATTATTGTCTCAGTTGAATTGACATGTTAATGAAACAAAGAAAAGATCTACACTGTTTAGAACTGCATGTTAGGATGTCTTTACTTTAAATCATTTTATAATCAGTTTGTTTAATCCTTTCGTCGTTATCTCATTAAAATGATTAATGCCTCTTAAATGCAGTATAAATTTGTATATTTCTTGCCTTGGGTTCTAACACCTTTTTGCAGACCCTTGCTGACATACATTCATGTTTTTGGATGTATGTCAGATCCCGAGCTTGAGTATCAGGAGGTTCCTTACGAGACACCTGACTTGGAGAGTCAGGAGTTCGCTGTAGACGCCGAGTCTCTCCCTGCGGAGGACTAGTGGACTTTGCCGTTGCTGCTTTACTTTAGTTTACTTTCAGTTATTGTTGAGTGTACGTCTTTACTTTGGCCCAGCTGTGGCTTGTTGATGTAGTGCGTGTACGAACATTTATAAATCTGGATTTGGCTTGTAATGTATGAATAATTCTGGTTGTTCTGAAAAGCGTGCGAAGGACCTGCTCTTGCGTTTTACCACAGACGCTTCATGAACCTGAGTTTTCACAGCTCCGGTTCAAGCGGACCCAGTAACACTCTCGCTTCCGACATTTTTGGGAAGCGGGGCGTTACACGCCTAGGCGCAAATTGGGGAACTAGCTTGACAACGAAGCTAGTTCCGACTTTTAGCATGTTGCACAATTACCATGTCATGTTTACTTTCCATTAACGGTACGTAAATTAATTGTCATGTCATTGCGTCCTTTAAGTGTTTCCGTGAATGCGTAGCTTCGCTACAATACTTGTATTCCTGGCTCGTGACCAGAAGCGAGCATAATGAGTTGCTAACCCCAACGCTCGATATTGAATTGTGAACTAAGAAACAAGCTCCCATGCGGGGCAACCCTGGCTCACTTGCTGGGCTCATGTACATGGACCCTGGCTTGTTTACGTGTGGGATGGGGTAAGGGTTAAGCGGCCATTCAACGGGGAGTCTGCCCGATCAGCAACTGCAGTTGTAAGGCGTAAACTCTGGGGTGGGATAGTGTTTAGTGCCGATCGGTGTGAATGATGTACCATTCAGCTGAAGGGTGTAAACATCTACAAACAACAGTGAAACGTGAACAGTGTTTAGTGCCGATCGGTGTGAATGATGTACCATTCAGCTGAAGGGCGTAAACATCTACAAAACAACGTGAAATGATTGAGATTGTTAGTAGCTTGGCTACTCTTGTCTTGTCCCGATAATTGTTCCCTTGTACAAATTGTCTTGCCATGTCTTAAATTGTGCACTCATGTTATAACTGCCATGTCATGCATACTAAAACTGCTAGGTTGCTAGTTGTCTTACTTTCAGTTTCCTTGCCCAAGTCTTTTAGACTTGCTGACATGTGCCCCTTTACTCTTTTGGGTGACACATGTTAGATCCTGAGCCTGAGTACCTTGTTGATGACGAGGTGTTTGCTGACGCCGAGCCCGAGCTTGTGTTTGACGGGGAGTACGTGGACACTGGGGACCAGTCCTAGTGTCTTCGTTGTGTTTTACTTTTGTTTAGCAGTTGTTTTGTTATCGGTGCGTAGCACCTATACTTTGTTATGTCGTTGCTTTTGTTGGCCTTGTTCTGGGCCTTTAGACTATTTCTTTTAGTCTGGTGGCTTTTCTGGATGTTGGACTTAATTTCATGTTGGACAATTCATGAGATATGGGATTTTATTTCAGTCTCTCCTTGTGTTATTATTGTTATTCCGTTGTGGTTACAGGGACCTGCTTATGTTTTATTGACGCTTATCGGGTTTGGGGCTTCACAGCTCCACTCTCGTGCGGACCTTTTCACGTCTCGCCTCCATTTTAGGGAAGCGGGTCGTGACAGGTTTTGTTTGTGGCCCATGTAGGTCCTTCTGTAACTGCGATTTTTGGAATAGCGATAATAATATTAGAATGTCCAATAAACTAAGTTTGACGTCCAAGTCATAAGCTATGAGTCTAATCTGATTCGTTCTCTGTGTCACTAGATGGCAGGAAGGCGTTTCACCCGTAGTGGGGGTAGTGGTGCGCTCCCTCATGATGAGGAGCCTGAGCGGGAACCCACCAACGGTGAGATGATGCGGATGATGATCCAGATGATGCAAGTGCAGCAGGGCGTGCTCCTGCAAGTCCAGAATGCTCCACTTGCTCGAGCTGCCCGGGCTCTTCCGGATGCCCCTCGCTCTGAGCCAGGAGCGAAGCAATTTCGGGAGCTGGGTCCCGCATATTTTGATGGTTCTGAGGGTCCTCTGGCTGCCGATGAGTGGATTCGGAACATCGAGGACAATCTGAAGATGGCCAAGATCACCCCGGCTGGATGGGTTGATTTGGCGAAGCGGTAACTCAAGGATAACGCCAGGAATTGGTGGGATGCTGAAGAGAAGATGTTGGTGGAGCCGATCGTCTGGGCTACCTTCAAGGCCAGATTTGATAGTGAGTTCTTCCCAAAAGCTGCCAGGGAAGAGATGCTGCAGCGTTTCATCGATCTGAAGCAAGGGAGCTCGACGGTGGACCTATATCACCAAGAGTTCATGAGGCTAGGTCGGTTTGCACCAAAGATGGTGCAGGACGCTGAGGAGAGAGCTCAGAGGTTCCTGCAGGGACTTGCTTCGGAGCTCCAGAGTTTTGTGACCTCTTCTGACCGGGAGTCTTATCAGAAGGTTCTAGTAGCAGCCAAGAGGCAGGAGCTGCTCGTGAACCAGAGGAGGGGGTCTATTGTTGGTGCTGGGAAGAGGCCTGTGGAACAGGCGAGAGCTGTGGTTAGACCTGGATTCAGGCCTAATCAGCCCGCTCAGTTTAAGAGGCCAGGAGGGCCTATTCTGAAGACTTGCCATTTCTGCGGCAAGCCTGGCCACATCAAGGATCAGTGTCGGAAGTTTTTGGGCCAGTGTCTGGTCTATGGTGATGCTTCCCATGTCGCGAAGGATTGTCGGCATGCGGGTCCGCTGCGGAGGGCACCTGTTGCAGCTCAGCCGTTGCAGCAGCGAGCGTCTGTTCCTGCTGGTCATGGAGCAGCTCTTGTTCCGCAGAGGCAGGCTTTTCAGCAGGCTGTTCCACCGAGGAGGCATGCTTTTCTGATGACCGAGGTGGAGAGCGAGGCAGTGGATGAGGTTATCACAGGTAATCCTCAACCTAGCTGTTACCTTCCTAGCTGGTTTGAATGTTGGATTGTGTTGTTTGCTTGAGCATGGTTGTTTGCTAGACTAGGGTTTGATTGTTAATTGCTTGTTAGGTGTGGTTTTGGTGTGCACATTTCCTGCACGAGTCCTCTTTGACTCTGGTGCATTGATGTGCATTATTTCTCGGAGCTTCGTGGAGAGGCATTCCTTGTCGACGTCCCCTCTTCCCAAGAGTTGGAACATCGTTACAGGGAATGGCGTGGTCTCGGTGCATCGTGGTTGCAATTCTTGCTCGTTGGTGGTCTGTGGACATGAGCTTTTCGCTGATTTCATTGTCCACGACATCATCAACTATGATGCAGTTCTTGGGATGGACTGGCTTGCGAGCTTCTATGCTACGATCGACTGTTGGAAAAAGAAGGTGGTGTTCGAGATTCCCGGACATCCAGTATTTGAGTTCAGTCGTGGTAGCAGTTCGCTTGGTCCTGTCAGATTTCGGGCCAGGCCGGTGGAGGTTGTGGCTATGCAGATGGAGCTGGAGTGGCCAGCTGTGGTGTGTGATTTCGGCGACGTCTTCCCCGAGGAGATGTCTGGTTTGCCACCTGATCGAGCTCTAGAATTTTCTATTGATCTTGTTCCGGGAGCGCAGCCGATTTCGAAGGCGCCATATCGTATGTCACCTGCAGAATTGGAGGAGTTGCGGAAGCAGTTGGATGAGGTTTTGCAGAAGGGTTATATCAATCCTAGTGTGTCTCCGTGGGGAGCACCGGTGTTGCTGGTAAAGAAGAAGGATGGTTCGCGTCGCATGTGCGTGGACTATCGGGAGTTGAATGTGGTGACCGTCAAGAATAAATACCCGTTGCCTCGCATCGATGATATTTTTGATCAGCTTGGAGGTTCGAGGGTGTTTTCTAAATTGGATTTGAGGAGTGGTTACCATCAGTTGAAGGTGAAGAAGGATGATGTTCCGAAGACAGCATTCAGGACGAAGTATGGACACTATGAGTTCGTGGTTATGCCTTTCGGCGTAACTAACGCGCCCGCAGTTTTCATGAATCTGATGAACCTGATTTTCTACGACTTTTTGGATAAGTTTGTTGTTATCTTTATTGACGACATTCTAATCTATTCGAAGTCGGAGGAAGAGCATGCCTCGCACTTAAGGACGGTGTTGGAGATTTTGAGGAAGCATCGTTTGTATGCTAAGTTTTCGAAGTGCGAGTTCTGGCTGGATAGAGTTCTGGCGGAGAGTCCATGGGTCATGTGGGCGGATTCGGGTGGGACCCCTACGATCTTTGGGTCGTCATTTTCCTAAATGTAAACTAAATTTAAAAAGAAGTCCATTTTGTTTAGTCCCATGTCTAATATATCTTTAAAGATAGTGACTTGCACGCCTCGATCGATAAGTGATCTGTTCTTTTTGAGTATAAACTGTAGCTTTATCATGTTATTTTGTTCAATTATCCAACAATACGTAATTGGATACTTATATGCACCCCCCCATTAGATATCAATTTTAGCTTGATATGATATATATGTTTGTGAAAATTTAATCTTTATATAAATTTTAAGAGTTGGCTGCGATTTTGTAATCTGAAAGATTTGAAACTCTATCTGGATATTTTATGTCTTTATCTTTACTTAAATTTAAATATATTGATAGATGATTATCTGGATGATTATCTAACAACCTTGATCTATAGTCCTTATAATTGCAAAACATAAAACATAATTTATTTCATCCATCACTTTACAATGTATTTTGTTTCGTAAACATGCATAAATACAGTTCTCCTTATTTAAACCAAATATTTTATGTCTTTTTGTATTTGACTCATGCATGGGGCATATGGTATCCATGGGATTGACCATGGTGTTACCTGTCATCCAAGTTTTGCTCTTCTCATGACATGATGCATGACATCATGTCAATGTGCATGGTGGTGTGGTCAATGGCTTGAGAGACCACCGAATAGTATCAACACGTGTCATATTTAGTTCGGTGGGTAATAAAAAGCAAATGGATGGCACATCAAGTAGTACAACAAGTACAAGCCCATATGGGCTTGTACTTGACACCTTTATGTGAGAGGGAATATGAGAGACACTCTCATACAGTGGCGTAACCAGGAAATTTTTTTGTCCTGGGCAAAAATAATGATGATTAAAAGAATATTTTTTTAAAATACCAAAACAAAAAAAAATTAAATTTAAACAAGCATTATTTATTTATTGATAATAGCTAGTATTATAGATATATTCAAAATGGCATCATTTAGGCATGCATGTATATGAAAATAATATTTGATAAACAAAGTAATGATTAAAGATTTTTTTATTTATACATATACACACAAGCATATGGAAATAATGATTGATATAGTTTTTTTACATTAATTTAGAGATATAGGGGAGTGAGAGGTAATGTGAGAGAGAGAGAGAGAGTGCAGGAGGGAGGAGACAGATTGTGATTATACATAATAAAATTTTTTAATTTTTTTAACACTGAGCTGCCCTCGACAAATTGTTCACAATTCTGCCCATGCATGCTGTATTAGTATATGAATCAAAATCAAATAAAAGAAACTGAAAAAAAAGAAACACTATTAGGAGACGAAATACAAAGCTGGCTTTATAATACAAATTATGTATCTAATGTATAAAAGGTTATATATGGTAATTACATAATTATTGTACGTAAAATTTCCTTTTATTTAATATGCAATATCATCTTGTCATATTTGGTCCTAATTTGGGAGTATATCAAATTAATATAAAGAATATAGATAGAACTAGGTTTTGCGATTTCCGTGGTGGTTGCTCTGTCGTCAGAGTAGGGGGCACGACAGAGATCGAAGGTCTCTGCTGATTCAATCATTCAAGTGCATTTTCCACATTTTCTCTTTTTCCCGAGTTAAAAAAAATTCTCTTTTTACGTTGAATATTCAATTTTTTTCGCTATTCGGATCACCACACTTTCTTCGTAAAAGAACACTTGAAATTTATTTTTTTGTTTCATTGTAGAAGAGGACTTGAAATTAGATTAAGTGGAATTCAAAACAAACCAGTTGGCATTAGCTACCCTAAACAAAAATGATAATGTTGTTATGAATAGGCCCATTGGGCCAATTGGGTATCCAACCCACTATTGAAAGCTATAAATACACGGGTAGGGGGCTCTTAACCCCTTACACCTATTTCTCCCTAAATTCCCTTCACAACACGTTATCAGCACGATCACGCTCGTTGGAGGAGACGGCGGCTCGCGGGAAAGGAGATCCACAAATCGCTCAGAAAAAGAAGATCGTAATCTTCTCAACGGGGAGCGAAAAGGGCATCCTTCACCAACCGTCGCCTAGATTCCTCGTCGAATCTAGTAGGTAAAAATCCAAACTTTTAGATCTAAACTTGCTTTTCTCATTAGATCTGCATGTTTTAGGATCAAAAAGTTCACAAACTCGGTTAAATTCAACATTTTTAATAAGATTTGCATGTTTAAAACAATAAAAACTCGTTTTTTGCGATCTAAATTGTTGAAAACCCCGATTTTTACATCCCCGCCTTTGATCCAAATTTCCGTACGCCCATAGGGCGAAACGGCGGCGCGCCCTTCGCGCCGCCGGCGGAATCAATCGCCGCGGCCTAAGGCCGCGGCGGCCGCGGCCTGAAGCCGCGGCCAGCAGCCGCGGCCTCAGGCCGCAGACTGTAGCCGCGGCCCCAGGCCGCGGCGGCCGCGGCCCCAGGCCGCGGCCAACTGCCGCGGCCTGACGCCGCGGCCCTGTGCCGCGGCCTCAGGCCGCGGCCAGTTGCCGCGGCCTGACGCCGCGGCGGCCGCGGCCTCAGGCCGCGGCCAGTTGCCGCGGCCTGACGCCGCGGCGGCCGCGGCCTCAGGCCGCGGCCAGTTGCCGCGGCCTGACGCCGCGGCGGCCGCGGCCTCAGGCCGCGGCCAACTGCCGCGGCCTGCAGGCCGCGGCCCTGTGCCGCGGCCTGCAGGCCGCGGCCCGCCGCCGCGGCGGCCGCACCATACGCGGCCAGCCGTCGCGGCGACACGCCGCGGGCCCCCCCTAGGGTTTCCTGAAACCCTAACCCTAACGGGTTATTTTTCGGGGGAGGCCCAATATTAACCCTAATGGGTTGTTTTCATGGCCCAAAAAGGCCAGAAAATTAGCCCATTCACACAAATTATTTTATTTATTTTTTGGCCCTAAAAAGCCCAAAATAGATAAAAGAAAATTTGAAAGGGTTTAAAGCGGTAAAATAAAAACAATAAAATATGGATCAAAAAGGCAAAAGTTTTCAAAAAAAAAAAAATTTTTGCACGTCGCACACAATTTTAAAATTATTTTAAATGCTTGTGTTTCGATTATCTGCGTGGTTGTATGTTGCAAAAATATTATCTGCGTGGATGTGCAAATTTTAGGCTATGTTTTTAGGGATCAGCCAGGTTTCCGACACCGTTTTTAAATTCCCGCAATTTTTCTTTTCTTTTGAGAGAAACTTTGTATGTGAGGATGAAAATGTAAAAAGAAGACCGAAGGACACCAAAAAGAAGCTGAAGGCGTTTCGCTCAATGAAGATAGGGGCTTCTCTCTGAAGTTCCCGAGTTGTAATTTACTTTCATGCCTTTTATTTTGATGTAACCTCGGACTGGACTTTTTATTTATTTTTCGGTGTCGGCTGGCTGATCCCCATAGCCTAAGGTCATTATTTTTGTTTTTCATTGTTTTTGCATTAAACTGCGTGGTTGATTAATTAGCTTTAATACCATGTTTTAATGTCGCAATGAAAACCATTAAACAGCATGCGTGATTGTTAATTTTTTAGTAATTAATTATTCACATTACCTGAAAAAGCATGTATGTTAAAACCACAGTAATTTAAATTCATGAAAATGACTACATTACATGCGTGGATGTCTGTCTTACTTTCAGTCTTAATGATACATGCTATTTTGTTTCTGTACATGCTAGATCATAAAATGGCCAGACTCGCAAATGTAGACTTCTCAGTCCTGAAGGCTGATGGGTCAAACTACCTGAGTTGGCAGTTGGACCTGAAGTTCCATCTGCGCTCTCATGGTTTCAGTCTCACACAGACTGAAAAGGCAACAACTAGTACTGCCCCAGCTAACAAGGAGGCTTCAGTGGAAGCACCTCATACAGAGGAAGTTTCCGATATATTGAAGGCGAAAGCCATTATATATATCAGGAAACACTTAGACTCGACCTTAAAGGACGAGTACCTCACTGTAGAGGACCCTTACGAGCTGTGGGATGCACTCGAGGAGAGGTACCGACATCAGAGGGATGTCATACTCCCCCGTGCACAGTACGAGTGGACTCACCTCCGCATACAGGATTTCAAATCCGTAGCGGAGTACAACTCAGCTCTTTTCCGCATCACCTCACGCCTGAAGTTGTGTGGTGAACCAGTGACGGAGAAAATGTTGCTGGAAAAGACGTTTACGTCTTTCCATGAAAAGGACATGATCCTTATGCAACAATATCGAGAGAGGAAGTTCACAAAGTACTCTGACCTTCTTTCATGCCTACTTATGGCTGAACAGAACAGAGACATGTTGGTTGCCACCCACAACCTGCGCCCTCCTGGCTCCGCTCCATTGCCACCTCCTGCAGAGGCCCACTTCCAGTCTTCCCAGAAGAAGAAGACGGACAAAAAGGCAAAATTCCAGAAATGGAAAGAACAGAAGCAACGGAAGAAGGCCACTCACCCAGCTCCTCCCCAGAACCAGAAGTTCGTGGACAAGAAGCAGAAGAGGATTCCCAACAAAGGAGGCACTCCCAAGAAAGACTGGGAGGACAAATGCTCAAAATGCGGGATGACGGGCCACTGGTCCAGAATCTGCCGCACAGCAAAACACCTCCAGGACCTCTACCAGGCAAGCCTCAAGCCTCGAGCTGAGACAAACCTGATGGAGAGCGCAGCGTTGGCAGAGATCTCATGGACTCCCGAAGATTTCATGGGAGATGATACTCTCTAGATCTGGACCACTTTTATGCAATTAGCAATGTATCTTAAATTTTTATGCATCGTATCTAGTTATTTTTTCCATGTCAAACAATATCTTTTTAGCATTTATTTATGAAAGTGAATCTTTTATCTATATTTATTGCTTGAATGTCTTTCCCCATTTTTAGATATGGAACTTATCTGCCTAGTGGACAGTGCATCGACGCACTCGATCCTTCAAAACATAGACTATTTCACGAGCGTAAGTAGTTATTCTGGCCCACTGAGAACAATCTCAGGGCCAGCAAATATAATCGAAGGATCAGGGGAAGCAATTATATTGCTCCCCGGCAACACACAAATAACACTTAAAAATGTGTTATACTCCCCAAAATCCATCCGAAACCTCCTAAGTTTTAAAGACATCCGTTTAAACGGATATCACTTAGAGACGGTCGAGGAGGATAAAAGGGAATACTTGCTTGTAACGGCTCTTACAAATGGTTCAAAAACCATTGTGGAACGTTTCAAGGGACTCCCCTCGGGACTCTACCAAACAAGTATACAAACTCCAGAAACATCCATGGTGGAGCACCTGCAGTGCCCCCAAACACCAGAATTCCAACTCTGGCACAGTCGACTGGGACACCCTGGTTCGGTTATGATGTACCGCATCATAAAGAACTCCAGGGGCATTGACCTGAAGAACCTGAAGATTCTTCAAAAAGGCAAATTCCCATGTCCACCCTGTTACAAGGGTAAACTGATCACGAGACCCTCTCCACTGAAAGTGGATGTGGAGTCTCCCAGCTTTCTGGAAAGAATCCACGGAGACATTTGTGGGCCGATTCACCCATCAAGTGGTCCGTTCAGGTACTTTATGGTCCTGATAGACGCATCAACTAAGTGGTCACATGTGTGCCTACTGTCCACCCGTAACCTAGCACTATCTAAGCTTTTAGCTCAGATAATAAAGTTACGGGCCCATTTCCCCGACCACCAGATAAAGAAACTTCGTCTGGACAATGCGGGGGAGTTTACGTCACAAGTTTTTCTAGACTATTGACAAGCTCAGGGAATTGAAGTCGAACATCCTGTAGCGCATGTTCACACCCAAAATGGGTTAGCAGAATCTCTAATTAAGAGACTGCAATGGATCGCTCGTCCATTATTACTTCAATCCCAGATGCCAGTGAATGCGTGGGGTCATGCAATTTTGCATGCTGCATCTTTAATAAAATTAAGACCCTCTGGAGGTCAGTCATCTTCTCCAATGCAACTAGCACTTGGAGCCCCACCAATTGTCTCACATTTGAGAATATTTGGTTGTGCAGTATACGTCCCCATAGCACCACCACAAAGGACAAAGATGGGTCCACAACGTCGCCTAGGCATTTATGTTGGGTTTGACACCCCCTCCATAATTAGATTCCTAGAACCCCTTACGGGGGACGTTTTTAAGGCACGTCTAGAAGACTGTGAATTCGATGAAACATCGTTCCCAAGACTAGGCTCACAGACAAAGAAGCCCGAAGCTTCAGAAAGTATCACTTGGGATACAAAAACTTTATGTCACTTTGATCCGCCAACAAGCCAGTGTGAGGAGGAGGTCCTGAAGATTCTCCACATCCAAAACACTGTCCATCTCTTACCGGACAAATTTACTGACAACCAGAAGATTGTCAGATCACACGTCCCTGCTGCTAACACTCCAGCTAGGATTGACATACCGCAAAATAGATGCAATCCGCTTGCAGCAGAAATGGTTGGACCTCTCAAAAAGAGAGGACGACCACCGGGATCCAAGGACCAAGTCCCTCGAAAGAGTAGGACCCTTGGCAATGGTAAACAAATACCACCACAGGATGCTAATTTAAGCCCTGCTACCCCATCTCTCCCAAACTCTCATGAAGAGGAAAAACCGGGAGAAAATGAAGTATCGATACACTATGTACGAACTGGGGAGTATTGGGACAGAAAAAGCACAACAATAGATGACACATTTGCGTGTAATATTGCCATCAACGTCGCGTACTGCGACGATGATATTGAACCACGCTCTCTGACAGAATGTCAAAGCAGAGATGATTGGCCAAAGTGGAAAGCGGCAATAGGAGTGGAGTTGGATTCACTCACCAAACGCAAGGTCTTCGGACCAATAGTCCAGACACCAAAAGGTGTAAAACCTGTGGGTTATAAATGGGTATTTGTTAGAAAACGAAATGAACAGAATGAGATCGTACGCTACAAAGCAAGGCTTGTAGCGCAGGGTTTTACCCAACGTCCTGGGGTGGATTTTGAAGCCACATACTCCCCGGTCATGGACGCGATCACCTTCCGATTCCTCATTGGCATAACAGCACAAGAGGGTTTAGATATGCAACTCATGGACGTGGTTACTGCATACCTATATGGCAACCTAGACCGAGACATCTATATGAGATTGCCTGACGGTTATTCTTTGCCTGCAGCACTAAAAGAGAGAGACCGTGACATCTACTCAGTGAAACTGCAAAGATCATTATATGGTCTAAAACAATCTGGAAGGATGTGGTATAACAGACTGAGCGACTTCCTTGCACAACAAGGATTTAAAAACGACCCAGTCTGTCCTTGCATCTTTATAAGAGCAAAGGCAACATGATTTGTAATAATAGCCGTCTATGTAGACGACTTAAACCTCATCGGATCTCCTGAAGAGATCGCAAAGATTTCTAGAAGCCTGACAGAAACTTTCGAGATGAAAGACCTCGGAAAATCAAAATTCTGTTTAGGCCTTCAGATAGAGCATCTTAAAGATGGGATCCTGTTACACCAGTCAACTTACACATCGAACTTACTGAAAAAGTTTCAGATGGATAAGTGCCACCCCCTCAGCACTCCGATGGTCGTCAGATCATTGGATGTTCACAAAGACCCCTTCCGGCCCCTGGAAGAGGGGGAGGAAGTACTAGGCCCCGAAGTGCCTTATTTAAGTGCTATCGGTGCACTCCTTTACCTGGCTAACTGCACTCGCCCTGACATAGCGTTTGCAGTAAACTTACTAGCCAGATATAGTGCTGCACCTACACAGCGGCACTGGGCCGGAGTTAAGCACCTTCTGCGCTACCTCCAAGGGTCCATAGACTTAGGTCTATTCTATAGGAAAGGGGCATCAACTGGTTTAGTTGGTTATGCTGACGCAGGTTACAGGTCCGATCCTCATACAGAGAAGTCTCAGACCGGATACATGTTCACATATGGCGGTACTGCCATATCCTGGAGATCTGTGAAGCAGACCATGACGACCGTCTCATCCACCCACTCAGAGCTACTTGCGATCTTCGAAGCAAGCAAGGAATGCTTCTGGCTACGCTCGGTGATCCAGCACATACTCACCTCCACCGGCCTTACGACCGGCGTACTTGCACCCACTCCACTCCATGAAGACAATGCAGCATGTATAGCCCAGCTACAGGACGGCTACATCAAAGGTGACAAGACGAAGCATATCTCCCCCAAGTTCTTCTGGACGCACGACCTTCAGAAGCAAAAGCAGATTGAGGTACAGAAGATCCAATCATGTAATAACTTGGCGGATTTGCTTACCAAATCCCTGCCTACTAGTATCTTTGAGAAACTTGTATATGGGATTGGGATGAGGAGAGTGAGTAAATGTAAACTGGGTCAGGATGAGAGAACTATGAACTCATAGATACATAGGAGACTGATGTATAGATTCATAGGAAATCTGCAAGCCTGAAGCTTGGTCAGATAAGGGGGAGTCAACTGCAGAGTTGTACTCTTTTCCCTTGGCTACAGGTTTTTTCCCACTGGGTTTTCCGTAGTCAAGGTTTTGACGAGGCAACCTCGTTGACTCTGGATCCTGAAGTATCCACCCCTTGACACATCCCTAAAACAGGGGAAGTTATGGGTTAACTGTTCTTTCTTTAACAAGACAGTAACCCTAACTCGGATCCTGAAGAATCCACCTCTTATTTCAATGTTGATTGGATAAGGGGAAGTGTTATGAATAGGCCCATTGGGCCAATTGGGTATCCAACCCACTATTGAAAGCTATAAATACACGGGTAGGGGGCTCTTAACCCCTTACACCTATTTCTCCCTAAATTCCCTTCACAACAAATGTCTAATAATAAAATTAAACCAGTAAGATAATGTAAAAAACTAATAATGAATGAAAACAGACTACGCTGGGAGTTGAACCCGCAATCAGTGGGTCAGAAGACAACGCTTTTACCATTGGGCCAAATATGGATGATGTAGTAGTGTAATAAAACATTTATATTTATATTCTTGCCCTGGGCAGCTGCCCAGGGCAACTTGCAAGTAGTTCCGCCCCTGCTCTCATATGGCGTATGATACCCATTATTCTCTTTTTGAAAGAGAATAATGGGTATCATACGTCATATGAGAGGGGTGCATGCATTTCTTTGGAGAGATGTTTTAAAATTAATCTCAGAGCATTTGAATGTTCACATAGATTTGTGTGGGTTTAGAGTGTGTAATAACAAATGATTAGTTGTTTACGATGGTAACTAAATCCTTAATCACCCACCATGTATGCATCTTTGTGACCTACCACTAATGTGAAGAAAGCTTTTGGAAATTTCAAATTGATAGAGTTAGCGAGTGGGAGTCAAGTGGAGAAAAAAGGAGGGGCTTCTTTTGTTGGATTGTGTTGCATTAGGCAGAAAGGATCCACATACTAGATATATTTAGAGCACTGCCTCTCTCATGGGACCTACTCCTTTCCAATTCTATCCATTTTCTTAGTGTTGCGAATTTATGGGGTTATGGTACTTGACTTAAGACTTTGGAGTCATATATATCAAGGTGGCCATTTGGCTCGTTAGCCGCTAGCCTGGCTCGGACCGGCCTGTGGCCTGTCAAGCTTGGGCCTGGCCCAGTTTTGAGAGAGGAACGGTCAAATGACCGTTGGAACGATCAAATGACCGTCCAACACCTCTCTAACACCCCTTGAGGGGGTGTTGCGCTTTTCTTTTAAAAAGGCCAAAAACCCCTCCAACGGTCATAAACGGCCAGTTTGGGGGGTTTTTTTTGATCTTTTTAAGTCCTAAGAATTCCTATAAATACTTCCACTCACCTCTCTCATTTTCCACATAACTCTCATACACTCTACTCCCAACCATTTAGCAAAATTCTGAATACCGTGTTCAAGCTCTCATCTCGCTAGCTATCAATCTCCATCTACTCTTAATCAAGAAACTCAAGCTCCGTCTACTCTCAATCTCCGTGCGCTCTCAAGTTGTCTGCTCTCTACTCTACTCGCAATCCTGCAATTAGGTTTTAGTTAGTTTAATTTTATTTATAAATTAGCATAATGGCCGGACCATCCGACCGTTGGAATGTTAATGTGAATTTTAATGAGTATGCTCTATAATCCAATAGAAACACCGAACTTTACGGATTTTTCATAATATAAAACACATGATTATATCGACAGTAGTAATCCTAGCCTAGTCTTATTGGGTACTAATACATTTGCTTTTACTATTGTTGCAAACACTTCTACTCCCGCACAAACTTCTACTCCTAAAACACGCACTTCTACACAAGCACCCTAATCCAGATCATGAAAATCTGAGGTTTGGAAGCACTTTACCCGTGAAACTGTCACTTGCAAAACTGGCAAGCGTGTAGTTTGTAAACTATGTAGATTCGATTTTAATTACAAACTAGTCGACGACACAACACATCTTAAGAGCCACATAGAATCTCAAAACAAACGAGATGCAAGCCAAACTACTTTGAACTTATCTGCTTCTTCTATCTCTCGAACCAATTTCTAATATTCAGTTGATACAATGAGGAAAGAGATGGCAAGATTTGTTTTATGCCAAAAATTACCATGTAGTTAGGGGGAAAGCCTTGTATTAGAGAGATTTAATCAAGTGGCCATTAACGAAGAGTGACTAGAAACATAGTTAGAAGAGATGTAATGTTATCATTTTAAGATGGAAAAGCAAAATTAATGCAATCTTTTGCCGCCTTAAAATCTAAAATTGCATATGCAGAGCTTCCTATGTATGTGTTGCGGTCCATTACATAGGAAATGGCTACACTGTTAATAAAAATATTATAAGATTTAGAATGTTAGAGCATACTCATACCAGTGGTGCTATCATCAATTTGATAGAGCATGTTATTCATGATTTTGATATATCTGGAAAAAAATTTACCTTTACTTTTTGATAATGGTTCTAACACCAATAGTGCAATTTCATATTTAAAAAGACTATTGAACCATGAACCGGATGGCATGTTATTCCATCAACGTTGTACTTGTCACATCTTGAACTTAATAGTTTAGGATGGACTTAAGACTGCTTTTGATTATATAGAAAAAGTAAGAAACATATGTTATTAATCCATACTTCCAGCCCTATAAGGAGACAACAGTTCAAACAAAGTTGTTGTAATAGCCAAAAACCTTACCAAGCGTTTACCTTTAGCATTCAACATAGGTGGAATTCAACGTATCTAATGATGTGTTACATGCTTAAATATACAGAGCATCATAATGATTTTGCAAGTGCAAACCTTCTTCCTAGGCCACACTATGAAATTAGTGACTATGAAAATATAGCACATCTTTATGAATTTTTTGAAGTTTTTTATACCGCTAGAAATAAATTTTTTGGTGTATATTACCTAACAACAATTTTAGGCTTAGAACAATTAGTTTTTATTTCAAAAGTTTTAGCAAAATACAGAGACCTCGAAAACCCTAGCACTGCTCTTCTTCCTATGATAGAAGCCATGGAAAAAAAACTAGAGAAATATTGGAATCATGTTCCTTTGATTTACTATTTCACTAAGGTTTTCAATCCACGGATGTATGAGGAAGGTATCATTGATTTATTAGAAACTTATTATGAAAATATGAGATTTGACGTAGATGAACCTATCTAGCTTAAAATTTTTTTTGCAACATATGAGGCTAAATTTGATATGTCTTCAAATACTTCTTCTGTTCTATGTGCACAGCCTAGGATCCGACAGATTTTAGGGAAGAAGAAATAAAGAACAATGGAGACATATAGTTTTTCTAGTGTAAGTATTTAGCAAATCCTTTTCCTTTTACTGATGAAGCATTAGACGATGAGAAGTTTGATACTTTGGCCTGGTAGAAAGGGTATGAAACTCGATATCCAATTCCTGCCATCATGGCTCATGTTTTGATAGCAACAACTATATCTACTGTTGCTTCGGATTCTCCTTCTAGTGTAGGTGGTTGCGTTTTGAGCACAAGAGATCAAGGTTGAAGGAAGATATAGTTGAATTGTCAAATTTTAAATGACTAGCTACGTAGCAGATAATTAAAAATATGAATGGAAATTCAAATGATATCCGTTTGTTTTAAAATAAACACATGATTTGTATTTAATTATCATAATATTTTTACATGCTTTTATCACTATAATCATCATAAATTATGCATTTATCTTTCATTTAAATGAAACAAATATTTAATTATCATAATGTATTTTGTTTCGTAAACATGCATAAATACAGTCATCCTCCTTTAAACAAAATATTTTATGCCTATTTGTATTTGACTCATTCATGTGGCATATGATATCCATGGGCTTGACCATGGTGTTACTTGTCATCCAAGTTTTGCTCTTTTCATGACATGATGCATGACATCATGTCAATGTGCATGGTGATGTGGTCAATGGCTTGAGAGACCACCGAATAGTTTCAACACGTGTCATATTTAGTTTGGTAGGTAATTAAAAGCAAAAGGATGGCACACCAAGGATTTCTTGAAAAAGCTGCATGCATTTGTTTGGAGTGATGTTTTAAAATTCTCAGAGCATTTGAATGTTCACATGGATTTGTGTGTGTTTAGATGTGTAATAAAAAAATATGATTAGTTGTTTACGGTGGTAACTAAATCCTTAATCACCCACCATGTATGATGTATCCATCTTTGTGACCTACCACTAATGTGGAGAAAGCTTTTGGAAATTTCAAATTGATAGGTGAGTTAGTGAGTGGGAGTCAAGTGGAGATAAAAAGGGGGCAAAGATATTTTCTTTTTTGAATAATGTTTGGTGAGGGGGGCTTCTTTTGTTGGATTGTGTTGCATACTAGAATGTATATAGCACTGCCTCTCTCATGGGACCTCTTCCTTTCCAAGCCTATCCATTTTCTTTGTGTTGCTAATTAATGGGGTTAGGGTTCTTGACTCAAAGACTTTCTAGTCCTATATATATCATGGGAATACTGGCTTCTTAGGGCATCCGCTTAGTTTTTGTTATATATGATGACTACGACTACGACAATGAGAAACAGAAAACATGTGGCTAAACGATATATACTATGTCGAGAAAGTACCATCTAATTCGCTATTTTTTGGAAGATTCATCATGAAATTTCAAAGATCGAGCGAACCCAAAACTTAATGCCCATCAATTTCTTCGTTGAAAAGTTAATGGGTTTTAAGTTGTAGAACTTTTGTCGCATCTGTCGACAACAAAACAACTTTGGGTTCATCCCATATTTGATGTTTGGAGGATTTAGAATACAAACATCAAGTTGATTCTAAAAAACATAGCAGATAGAGGGAGAGTTGACTTCTCTAGGTTGTTTGAGGCTAAGCCTCATACGTCATATCATACACATTATGCGATGTGTGTGTTTACGTGTGAGTGTGAGGGTATCAGATATGTGATGTCAGCATATGAAATTTTCTGTGGCAGTACAAAATACAACGGTTTTATTTTTTAGATTTTTTTATTTGGGTTTGTTATACTCATTCGAAAACGTCAAGATCCCAAAATACATGTGAACTTTAAGTGGATTTGACCATCGATCGACTCGTTACAAAAAGTTCTATCGTTGTAAAGCTATGGAGTTTGTAACGTCGAATTGAGTGGCAAATAGAGTGAGATGAAATTGATTTTCGTATATGGATCATTCATGATTGGTAGATTGTTTTCAAAAAAATTTATATTTTTTTTTGAAAACATTGTATTTGTGCTTACGATGTATAAAATTTTCCTACACTACTAGCTAGTCTATATACATCTGTCTCCCTATCTATTATACAAAAGAGGGCATGCGATGTGACGTTTGTCCCTGTCACAAGCTGATTAGGACAAACGTCACATCGCCCAGTCCAGTCAACAGTCCAGTCTGCTGCCCAATCAGCTTTGGGGGTTTTGGCGACGCTACCGAAACACCCACCCACATTTCTCTCTCCTTTTCGGTTGCATGTGTGCACCGCATCCTTTTCGTACGGAGTTTTTTCCGTGCTGTGCACTGTGAGCACGGGTTATTTCTAGTATGTATATAAATAATGGGTGTTCACGCTTCTTGGAGCGCAGCTTAGTTTTTGGAAACGTCAATCCTCACAAAATATATCGATTGAAGTGTTAAGAAAATGTCTTAGCAGATGTTGGGCAATGTCAATCCAGCTTATGTTCGAGTGTTGTTATTCGCAGCACAGAAATTTATGAATACACCACACTACTTGATTCACCACACCTATATTTTTAACATCAGATGTTCGGATTTGGAGATCCGAACGGCTCTAATACTTTTATTCTTCCGTTCGGAATTGCGAAGCCGAACAACATAATAAAATATATATTGTGTTCGGATTTACACATGTAACATAATAAAATATGTATTGTGTTCGGATTTATTCATATATTGTATTAGAGCCGTTCAGATCTCCAAATCCGAACATCTGATTTTAAAAATATAAGTGTGATGAATCAAGTAGTATGGTGTATTCATAAATTTCTGTGGTGTGAATAACAACACTCCGTATATTCACATAAGGGCCGTTTTTTATGGTGGCAAAAGATGGGCTAAAAAGTTGACTTGGAACCTGCTTTTAGGCCATGTTCGTGGGCATTCATACACGTTTGCTTCTCTCGGCTTTCTTGGTCGATATGGGCCTTAACGGGCCTTGGATGTGATCCCCTTACCACATATGTTTTGAAATTTCGTCTTGTGCACAATTTAATCTGTATAATTAAATATAGTTCTTGTTTTTCTCTTTTTATTTATACAAATTCTCCCTTCTCAGAGTATATAGTTGTTGTAACAGATAAATGCGACTAATAAACAACTTCTTCATACAGAGTGTTTCTAGTTTCTTCCAAATACCGTTGGACGTGATCTCGTCGATCACTTCCCTCGATACGATATCGACAAGAGACAACTGGATGGCGCAAAATGCCTTCCTCCCCTTCTTGGCCTTCTGGACAGTCGTAACTGCAGCATCAATTTTGTATTTCCCGAAGACAATCTGACATTCTGTCCATGTAAGACTTTATCCTAACTTGCCATAACTGGAAGTCGTTACGGCCCGTGAACCTTTCTATATTGAGTGATGCCAGACTCACCATCTTCGCTACTTAATTCTCCACAAGCAATTTAAGGGCTCTGATACTACTTGTTGCGGAAAGACCCCCTGTGGAACTAGCAAATCCTACAACTAGCTAGGAAGTAGAACTCGCAAAAAATCGGATCAACAAAACAACAAACAATCTCACCCAATACAGATCTTGCGGGAACAAAGAAAGCAAACGGAACACGCCCACCCAATAAATGCCGAAAGTAAATTAGGCATTGAACCTTACATTGGTTCGGGCAAAGACTTGACCTACTCCAGCATCCGAGACGCGTCCACTATCTGATTAGAGATTATAAGCTTACAACAACTTCGTCTTACCCTCAAGTGAGTAATAACTTGGATAAAACTCCAAGCCTTCACTATCAAACTCACTCTGAAGAAATAAAGAGAAAATAAGAAGACCCAATAACCCGAAAAATCCCAAAAGCACTATGATTTCTCTTTTATGGTTCCGATCTCTTCTAATCTACCTTCAAAACTCTCTCTTAATTGTTCTCAACTACTCTCATCAAAAAGGATGCCCTAACATCTTAGAAGGAGCTCATTAAATAGCCCTTATGGGACGCCAACATCGTGGCCGTTGGATTGAGCATCATCTTAGGCTTATGATTATATTGAGAGTTATTGAAATGGCAAGACAGAACCTGGCTTATGATTATTAAATCAATCTTATGCTGCACTGCTTAGAGTAGTTAGAAATGCTTTGGCATCATCTTTTCTCTACACCCCAATCTCTTGGTTTTCTTGGTAGATATGGGCCTTACCCCCACATGTTCTGATATGCAACTAAAACACTAGGGGGATTGGAGTTCAGAACCCTCGTTCTTGGCCCTGGATGAATCAAGATAGTCCTGGTACATATAGGAACAGAACCCCCACACCGCGATCAGTATCGCGATGACCTTCAGGCCGTCCATCTTATCATTGAAGAAGACCACCGCGAAGATCGGAACCAATGGCAGCGCGAAGGTGCACACCATGTTGGAGAAGAGCGAGGACACCGCATAGGTGAGCCCCAGCGCCCCGATCCCATACACCTGCCAGCATACCGCCATCCACACCAGCGTCATCACGTACGCCGCCCCCCCTCTCCCGAACCCATCCATCTCCGCCCTCAGCCTCCTCCAGTCGCCGCTCGCAAACAGCCCCGCGACTGCGACCGCGGTCGCCACGAACCCCGTCCAGACCAGCATCTCGATCACCACCCGAAACGTCTCCCTCCTCAGCACCTTCTGGAACGTGAGCTGCATCAGGGAGAGGTAGAGCGAGAACACGGCCGACGCCGCCAGCGTCAGCACAAACCCGAGCGGATACGTCCCCTTGGAGACGCCCGCGGGGCCCGCGGGCTCCGGGTTGACTCCGAGGATGGCGGCGGAGAAGGTGAGGAGGACGACGGAGTTGAGGATGTGGGGGGTGAACTTCTGGGAGTTGAGGAGGTAGGAGGAGACGGCGTTGAAGCCCAGCTGGGTGGCGCACACGAGGGAGAACGTGGAGACGGGGAGGTAAAGGAGGCCGTATGCGTACATCAGGTTGTCGCCGGCTATGACCAGCCCCAGCCCCGCGTATATCGGTACGAGCTTTCGGGCCGTCGGGGGCCCCGCATCTGCGGCGACAGCGGGCGAGGGGAGGATGAGGAAGATGAGGAGGATGGGAAAGCCTGCCGTAGATGCCAAGGTGGCCATCCACTTGCTGTTGCCGCCTTGGTTGTAATAGAATCTCCCCAGGAGTGTGGCCACAGTCTGGCCGACGATGACCAGGATGATGCAGATGCCCGCCGTCAGCAATAATCGCCAGCGCTTGGCGTGAGACGGCGGCGGCGGCGTGTTCATCGCATCAGTTTGAGACTCCGACGATCCTGACAGGAATTCAACATGGTATCAGATTGAAAGGTTCATATTTGGATATGTCAGACTACGGTAATGTTCTATGGGGTTTTGGAGCGGTGGCAAGGAATTCAACATGGTATCAGAGCCAGTTATAAGAGCAATAAATTTTAGACAGCAGATGTAATACTTTGAAGAAGGTTACTGACCTTTGATCTCGAGTTGGAGTTCATGGACAGTGCCCATCCCAAGATAATAAAATACAAGGAGAGGAGAGTAAGAGGAAGAGAGGATGGGAGTTGTATCTGATAACTTCAGTTGGCATTATATATATATAATGCCTATGATTATGCTACGTCTGCACAGTTAAGAGATGTATGGTTGAATTGTCTGAAATAGATGGCAAACATATCGATCGAAAGGCAGGGCTACACACTGTCTTTGAATCTATGGTACTAATTATTGGATTATGCGTATGTGGCTTGATGTATACAGTTCCGTTCCTCGAACGTGGATCATCACCCTCGCCATGATTTGCTTCTTTCCATTAAATCATGCAGAATTAATTCTCTGCAATCCTCTGTATACTGCCGTGTTGGAGTCGCAGTCCAAGAGATCAAATGAGAATGGCTCCAAAAATGAAAATGATCGATCTTCTAAACATCGCGCGTGCTTTTTTCTGTGCAGTAGCGATCATGAGTTTCAGCCACCCAAAGTGGCAAAAAAACGATGTCTTACCTAAACAATGCCCTCGGCCGCAGGGTACAAGCATGCGTGTTGTTGACTGGAAAGCTCCCGAGATGGAAGGTGAGCTCTCTGTGGTCGAAATCATATGCAGACTCGTCGAAATCATGCTACGATCCAATTCAGTCCTCAAGTTGGAAGATCATTGCATCTTACTCATGTTGGAGATCAAGTGCATGCATCAGTCATTGCATGAGGCACTCAGTCATGGTACCAGGCTACAATGCCTAGCACAGACGTATGAGGTTACAAAATAAACTACTAAAGTTGCAGCCTGTTTGTTATCTGGCATCTTGAGAATGTGACGTTGTGATCCCCCGATCACGGCAAAACGTAAACGTTAGAGAGTAAAAAATTTACCATTTCTCACCATAACATAATTACACCCCAAGGTAAACACCAATATAATCACTTGAACTCCTAATTCTCTGGGTAACTTTCCATCACCGGATAAAAACCCACACAATTCTCCTAATTCTTTGTCTTGTTGTGCTTGTTGTTTGTTGTTTTGGTGTTTGTCGTGATTCACTGATCACTATAAAGAATTACTGATAGTAAAAGAGTAAAAAATTGGAGAGTAAAAAAACTTCACTATTTCTTACTGGAAATATCTTTACACACTTTAGGGTAAACACCACTAAAAACACTCTCTACAACTTTTACCTCTCTTGGTAATTTTCTCTTACTGGAGAAATCTCTCGTTTTTACCTCTCTGGGTAAATTCACAATCCTCTCAGGAATTGGACACACTTCTTCTCTCCCGAAAGAAACACTCACAACTCTTCACAACTCTTGTTGTTGTAGTTGTTGTTGGTGTGTTGGGGATTTTGGGATGATTCATTCAGCTGGTGATACCCCCCCTTTTATAGCATGCAAGGGGAGGAGCTTGGAGCAACTCAAGAGCAACTTGAGTTACTCTCCCTCCAATTTTGACCAACCATGGGTTGTTGTGGCAGTTGGAAAGACCAGCTATTCTCCCCCTCCAGCTGCATTCGAAATGGTTGTCATTTAACAACTATCCCGGCTATGTCTCTACACAACTCCATCTTCTCTCATGTACCATTACTGGTCTGTAGCAATCCTTTTGTAGCCTTGACTCACCACGAGTCAAACTTCTTGTACCACTGTCGTGGTACTTGCTTGAGGCCGTACTAGGGATGGCAAAACGGGTGGGCGGGTATGGATATGCACTATCCATACACGTACCCGCTCAATTTATCCGTACCCATATCCGTACCCATATCCGTGATGGGTAAATTTTTGTACCCATACCCATACCCATCGGGTATACGGATACCCGTGGGTACCCGTGTACCCGCTGGGTATGGGTATGGATATCCATACCCATCGTATGGATATCCATAAACCCAATGGGTATGTGTATCCATACCCATCACCTGTAAAAAGATTGACAAACATCCATATTCGTATCCATACTGCAAGCTTTTTAAGTGACACGTAAAAAATTATTGAAAATTATATTTTTTTCAAACATCAAAGTAGTAAAATACACATGTATGCAAGAGACTTTAACAATCAAGTTCAAATTAGCAGTTTTCTCATCTTCACTGGTTTAAAAGATTGACAAAGACATGTAGAGTTTAGTGTTGGTTTTAAGGCATATATACAAGAAAGCATTCTGTCACTAAGCCTTACAATGCAACAGCCAACACAATTGCAACTTGGCTCACAGAATATCACAACATGTAGAAAATATTGAATGAAACACATAAATAATAATATTTAGAGAGTTTGACCATATCAGATCACATGATATTCAGTGAACCCTTATAAAATCTCCAATTATATTCATGGCAATTCTCCTTATGCAGCAATAACACAATACATGACATTAATTTGCCACACATAATCTAAAAGTGAAAATATTCAAGGAAAAATAAAGATCGCAATTTAAAAATGGAACGTCCATTATGATATAATAGATTAAATAGAGCGTATGCATATCTTAGCACTTTATTTAGTTGAGTTTTACACGATCTTCAACTATTATTCGCTTATATGCCATCATCTTGACCAGAAGAGGATGAGACAAAAGGTTAAGGTGGTATCCGAAAGCTTATGGTTGCACACTTGCACTTGTTGAACTATAAGTTTCATGTAAAATGAAAAATCTTACAATCATTGATATTGTTTGATCCAGAAGTTTTGACCTTTTATCAGACTTTTGATCTACATACTTTTGGTCCCAAAAATTGACATTTTGCGCTGTCAGGTTTAAAAAATGAAACATGCTGAAATACTTTGCAACTTGTAAGCAGTTGGCAAGTGATAGCCGAAGTCATCACATTATTGGAAGCATTTGAATCGGTTAGGAATTAGGATATATTAAAACGACCGGGTACGGGTACCCGTGGGTATGGATATATAATATCCATACCCGTCCAATTTTACCCATGGGTAAAACATGGGTACCCATACCCGTACCCATGGGTACAAAAGTCTACCCATACCCGTACCCAAACGGGTGGGTATCCACGGGTATCCGTACCCGCGGGTAGAATTGCCATCCCTAGGCCGTACAGACTCATCTTCAGCTTGCATACGATGTTTTCTTTGCCTGAAACCTCGAAATATCCTGGCTGCTCCATGTAGATTTCTTTATGTAGATCACCATGAATAAAATGCCGTCTTGACATCCATCTACTCAAGCTCTAAATTTAACCTGGAGAAAGATCTCGTCACAACCAGTGAAAAGATCTCGTCAAAGTCAATACCTTTCTTCTGAAGGAATCCTTTGACCATCACCCGAGCTTTGTGTTTCACCGTTTTTCCGTTGCCATTTTTCTTGAGCTTGAACACCAATTTGTTCTTCAGCGCCTTCTTTCCTTGTGGAAGCTTGACCAACTCAAAAGTAGAATTCTTCTACAGAGATTCCAACTCATCTTGCATAGCTTGTAACCAACTTTCTTTGTTCTTGTGAGATATTGCTTCTTGGAAACTCTCTGGCTCCCCCTCTTCTGAAAGTAGAAGATACTCAGCTTCTGAATATCTGGTTCATAGAATTCGGCCTCGTTCAGATCTCTGTACTTGTGAGTCGTTGACTTCAAGAGGTATACCATCATCTGCTAGCGGTGATGGTAGTGCAGTAGTTGCTGGAGAGGGTTGTAGCTCCCCCTGCTCAGTATCCGCCTCTTCTTCCACCTCTTGTTCAACAGCCTCCTCTTCTTCTGGTATTTCTTCATGCACATCTTCGTATTGCGTTGGTGCTGGGTCTGGAAAAATGTCTTCAGCACTTGAGCTTGCATTTGAAGACACCATGGGCTTTTCAATGTCTTCCAAGGTCTGATTTTCTTGGAACAGCACATCCCTGCTCCGAATAACCTTCTTCGTCTTTGGGTCCCACAACCTATATCCAAATTCCTCATCTCCATAGTCGATGACGATACAAGGAATGGTCCTTGCATCAAGCTTTTGCCTTTGCTCCTTGGTTACATGTGCAAAGGCTAAGAAACCGAATACCCTCAAGTGGGAGTATAAAGGATTCTTACCAGACCATGCCTTCTCTGAAATTGCAAAATCCAAATGTACTGATGGTGATCTGTTCATGAGGTAGCATGTGGCACGAACAGCTTCTCCCCAGAATGGCTTTGGTAGCTTAGCCATACTGAGCATGCTTCTGACCTTCTCCATGATTGTTCGGTTCATCCTTTCAGCTACGCCGTTGTGTTGTGGAGTGCATGGAACCGTCTTCTCATGTCTAATGCCTTGACTTTTGCAGTAGACATCAAACACTCTGAAAGTGTATTTGCCTCCATCGTCTGAGTTGAGGCACTTTAGCTTCTTTCATGTCTCACGTTCGACCATGACATGGAACAGCTTGAAGTAGTCGAGCACTTGGTCTTTCGTCCTCAAGAAGTAGACCCATACCTTCCGAGAAGCATCATCAATGAAGGTCATAAAATACCTATTGCCACCCAGTGATTCAACCTCCAAGGGACCGCAAACATCAGAGTGTACCAGACTGAGTAACTCTGATCTCCTTATTGAAGAAGAACTGAAGGAGACTCTATATTTCTTGCCAACTAAGCAATGCTAATAAGGATCTAGTCCAGCATCCTTATTGATTGAGATTAGCTCCTTCTTTGTCAAGAGAGATAACACCCTCTCACTCATGTGACTGAGTCGTTGGTGCCACAGATTTTGAGTAGCCTCACGTTCCACCACGTTAAGTCTGTCGGTACATATCTTCACATGAGTTTTGTATAACGTACCACAAATGTGCCCCTTTTGCGGTAATCATGGCTATGGGCGGCAAAATAAGCCCGACCCGGTCCGAACCTGTATCTTTAACCGGGTATAGGTAGGGGTCAATCCGGGTCAAGTAGGATCTGGGTTGACCCAACCCGACCCGGATTTATTCATGTCCGGTATGGGTTTGGCATGTCAACCCGGATGACCCGAATCGACCCAGTTTACTTTCTCTCTATATATAAAAATTTATATAATAACTTCAATACATAATTGCAGGGGGAGTTGTGCTTATACGATTTGAATTGTTGCACTCTTCTTTAAGAGGTTGTGAATTCAATTCCCTTTCCATAAAACTTTTTAATTAATTTTATTACTTTCGTTAATAAAATGGTAACGTTAATAATACTTGCTGTCATCAGTGCAGTTTAAGAGACGAGCTACTGGAAATTATGCAACACTTAATAAATTACCGGTGGCTCTTAATAAATAGCTGGATATCGAAAAAGAAGCAGTCGTGTATAAGTCAAATCTTAACCCGATGGGTTAACCCGAACCCGACCCGGAAATTTTCTAGGTCACCCGCCCCTATCCGGGTCGGGTCAAATCTGACCCGACCCAAACCCGAAGCCACCCGAACCGTTTGCCACCCCTAATCATGGCACCTTTCGTCATTCTCCACGTGCCGTTGCTAAAGTGGTTGTCGATCCCCGAGAGCAAGTTCAGCCGAAGGTCTAGCACATGTCGGACATCCTTCAGCGTTATTATGTAGCCGATGTTCGTCTAAATCTGAACGTCGCCAATTCCTACGATCTTGCAGGAACTTATATTCCACATCTTCACGATGCCAAAGTATCCTGCTTTGTAGCTGGTGAAGAAGTCTATTTGAGGAGTGGCGTGGAAGGATGCTGCTGTATCAACCAGGTATGTCCCTTCTTGGACATAGCAAATGGCCACTTCTCCTGTACAAGTGACTAACGCCTCTCCATCATTGGCCTTCTGTTGAGAATCATTTTGTCCGTGTTCTTGTAACAGCTTCCGGCAGTTCTTCTTCATTTGGCCCTCCATGCCACAATGGTAACACTTGTAGGTAGGTCCCTCACGTCTGTGAACCTACCACGGCTTTTGCTCCTACCTCTGCCCCAGCTTCGACCACCTCCTTATTGTCTTTCTCGAGTCTCTGTCACGAGGACATGCGATTGGTCGATGCCAGCTTCTTTCTCCTGGCCTCCTCGTTGAAGAGGGCATCCTTAACCGTTGACATGGTAAGTTTGCCGTTTGGGACCGAATTGTTGAAAGAGACCACCAAGACCTCCAAGTTGTCTGGAAATAACTGAGAAGGAGAAGAGCTTGCTCTTCATCTCCAATCTGTAACTCCACCATAGATAGGTGATTCACCAGGCTCTGGAACTCGCTCGTGTGCTCGGCAACAGAAGTTCCGCTCCGTAGCTTCAAATTTACTAATCGCCTCATTAACAAGGCTTTGTTTCGAGCTGTCTTGGCTTGGTACATGTCCTCTAGCTTTTACCAGAGGGCATATGCTTCCGTCTTCTGCGCAACATGATGGAAGACACTGTGATCGATCCATTGTCGGATTTGACCGATCGTCATTCGATTTATCTTCTTCTAGTCAGCTTCTTTGGTGGATTCTAGCTTTACTCCTTTGACGTCTAATGAGTCAAGTAAATCTTTACAACTGAGGAGATCCTCCATTCGAGGTCTTTACAGTGTGTAATTTATCGCCGTCAGCTTGACCATAGCTCCTGATGAAGATGGCTCTTCCATTGACATTTTGAAGAGGAAAAAAATTGGTATATAAAAATTATCCCCCAAAAAATTCACTCCTTTTTTTACTCTCACACACAGCTCACCCAGGCTCGGATACTATTTGTTGTGATTCATTGATCACTATAAAGAATTACTGATAGTAAAACAGTAAAAAATTGGAGAGTAAAAAACTTCACTATTTCTCACTGGAAATAACTTTACACACTCTAGGGTAAACACCACTAAAAAACACTCTCTACGACTTTTACATCTCTGTGTAATTTTCTCTCACTGGAGAAATTCCTCGCTTTTACCTCTCTGTGTAACTTCACAATCCTCTCAGGAATTGGACACACTTCTTCTCTCCCGAAAGAAACACTCACAACTCTTCACAACTCTTGTTGGTGTACTTGTTGTTGGTGTGTTGGGGATTTTGGGATGATTCATTCAGCTGATCATACCCCCTTTTTATAACATGCAAGGGGGAGTGGCGCGGAGCAACTCAAGAGCAACTTGAGTTGCTCTCCCCCCAATTTTGACCAACCAGCAACCCGCATGGGCTGCTGGGTTATTGTGGCAGTTGGAAAGACCAGCAGTATCAACATGTTCACGAAGCAAAATAATGTTCACGAAGGTGGACATGGAGTTGAGTGTTTTTGCTTGATAAAAATTACTTTGCTTGATAAAAACTATGATGCATGTGCTTTATAAGTAATTACTTCTCTATAGAAATCTTGCACCAGTGTAGGGAGGGTAAGTATTTAAATTTTGTAATTTCATATTTTTGTTAAAATTGTTTGCCATCATCAAAAAGGAAGAGAATGTTGGTTATTGCATCACCCCTAAGTTAGTTTTAATGATAAGCAAACAATTAGTATTGCTAATAATGTTTTGTGAGATGATTTATGGGTATAATAATCCTAGTCAATATTGATCAACTCAAGCTTAAAGACAATGACGACATGGAATCAAAAACCTTGATAATGAAGAATCAAAATACTTGGAGCTCAAATTTGAAGATCAAAAGGTCAAGTCAAAAACACATGAAAGTGCAAGACTTCAAGACAAGTTGGCCAAAGGAGGGCACCAAGACTCCAAAGGAAGTGTGAGTAGGGTGTCATTTTGTAACCTCGTCTTAAAATGTTAAAGCTATTAGTTGAAGCTTGCACACACACTTAAATAGTGTCTTTAAACTTCTTAAATTATTTAAAATACATTTTGAAAAGATTAGAATATTTTTTGGAACTATTTGTAGATTTTTTTCCATATATCAAAATATGAGTCGACTACTTGCGAGTAGGAGTCGACTATTTTTCTTTGAAAAACATTGTAAATATTCTATCTCCAAAAATAGTCAACTACGGTAGTCTGGGGAGTCAACTATCGTTATATGGATAGTCGACTACCGACTGTATAAGAGTCGACTAATTTGGCCCAACGGACTGAAAATAACACAGTTCTGTATTTTACGGAAAGCTGTCGATTTTTCCGTTGAGAATGCATTCTAGGGAAACTGAATTTCTTCCCAATTTATGCTGAGAGTGCTGAGGATTTTGCAAAATTTTAATGAGAAAATAATCTAAGTTTTCAAGCATTTCTAAACTCTCTCAAGCTCTCTAAAAGTTTTCAAGGACTTTGTTTTAATTTCTTTTAAAGCTTTTAAGCATCTTGGCCTTTACTAATTGTGAATCTATTCAGACTTCATCTTGATCATTTAAGATCACAATTAAGTTTCCTTTGATCTCTAAATGTTTTAATATTCTTTATTCTTGAGATCAAAAAGAGATTTTCCTTAGCCACATTCACTTCACAAAAGCTTCAATTATTTGGCTATAGGAACAATGCAAGTCTTCATCAAAAGAAAGGTTTGTAACTCCGCACAAGGTGTGATGGTAAGATTTGTTGGTTGTATTCGTTGGTTGTGAAAAAGACTCAAGTGTTGAGGTCCTCACTTGGTGAGGTTGTGTTGTGTTGTGTTGGAAATGCTTTGCTAGGAAAAAGGTGTGCGTGGAAATTCCTAGTAAGTGGAACCAGTTGATTGTAAAAGCCTTCAAATTGAGGTATTTGGCTATCTAGTTAGAGAGTTGGTTAGTAGATAAAATCACAACAAGGTTGGAAAATGGACGTAGCGAGAGGGTGAACTAGGATAAATCCTTTGTGTATGCATTGTGATCTACTGTCTCTAATTTCTATACTTGTATTTGTGTTTTAATTTCCGCTGTGTACATCTCTCTATTATTGCAAATAGTTGGCTGGTTGATTGACCAAGGCATTGCTAGAGGATAGAAAGTTTTATTAAGCATTATATTTGAAAACAGTAATTACTCCCCCCTCTAGCATTTGTCTGGCATCTACAGGGATCCCAACACAACCCGCATGTCAACTTGTAGTTTGAACTCACGGTTTGATGAGCTAAGCCTAGCCTTGCTCGGATCTTGACGGGACGGGACAAGCCGAAACGGGTCACCCCCTGAAGTGGGGCAGCCCATGATGGGTTAGGCTAGTCCGCACCCGTCACGGGCCGAGCTCAAGTCATCCCATGGCGGATCGAGCTTGGTCCAACCAGTCCTGACTTGACCCACCACACTTAGACACTAGTAACTCCAACTTGTCTCTCTAATATGATTATATGATTCAAAATGAGCGTAAAATTTAAGAATTCAATGCTAGAACAAACAGCTCATACAACTGGCTAATCTTCTCATAAGCTAAGAAATATGGTCTTTGCACCTTGACCAACGGAGACACAGACTCTTCTTGTAAGTTTTTGGTGAATGACATAGGCAGTAGAACAGTGACAGCAATCATGAGTAAAGCTACAAGTTTATTTGAGACTAGAGCACATGAAAACTCTTTTCATCTCTTCTGGAAGTTGAGGTGCTTTATGGCAGTGGCATATACGATTGCAAATAGGAAGCTGAATCCGATGATCACAGCAGCAGCAACACCCAGCCAGCTGTGCTTGAATCCGAAGTAGTCCCTCACAAACTCGGCCACAGTCTCGCCCGTGTCAAGCCGTTCATCAACATCCCCGAACTGAGACGCGACGAGCCCATAAATGGTCCACCACGACGGAGCAACCCAGCAATACCATCTCCACCATCCTGGAATCCTCTGCATAATAAGAGCGTTTTCGGTTAGCAGAACTACAATTTGAAGCGCGTAGCGTTTTTTCAGGGGAACTTACCGGTCGAGGGATGATGAATCCTGAAAATAGATTCCACAAGATATAGACGAAGCAGGTGCATAAGGAAGCAATGCCTTGATTGGGAGTCAAGGCGACCACCATCATCCCGAAAAATGTGTAGTATAGCAATGAGAAGTAGAAGAAGAATAGATTCCAGAAGAACTTGCTGGCCGTCCATTCGAAACGCATCATTGCATACACCGCAGGAACGTATATCACAGTCTGAGCCAATGTATACGGTATCTCAACTGCAACCTGCAGAACAAATAGCATGTTAATGGCAAAAATACATGCAGAACAACTTCCATTTTAGTTGTTTGGATAGTCACCTGTGCAAATGCATATGGCCAGGCTGAGTACATACCCGCCGCACTTTCCCTGTTATACACCGTTCTTTCAATGGATACGACTGGACGAATTGATTCAGCAGCTTGTACCCCAACAAATATTAGGGCCATGTACAATGAACCCACGGATATAAGCAAATCGCCTTGATTCTGCCTGTTTTTTTTTACATACAGTTCAGAACCGATCATATCCATTAATTTATTTTTCGTCGGTTGCTGATACTTACCTCCTTGAGCCAAGATCCCAGAACATGGTTCCTATTATGAAGCAGTTCAGAACTATGAAAATAAACTTCCATGCGGTGAACATTGGATTGCGCCAATACGAGTGGTATTGTTTCCATAGGCAAGCCGCAAATTGAGTGGGATAAGACTGAGAGTATTGAGTTGGAAAATAAAGATCGCTAGAACCTGGAGGAGGCTTGCTGAGCTCTCTTATCAGATCTTTATTCCTTCTGCACAATTGTAGAAAAGATCAAATTACTGAGATTCATGGTATAGGCATCGCCGCATTGATTAGATTACTTACTGATACAATTCTGAATCTCGATACAACTCACTGAAGTTCACTCCCAAGATCATTTCCTGCGATAATGTAGTTACTTCCAACATCCATGTCGAAGGGTTGTATCCATCTTTGATTTTATTGACTCCTCTAATGCCCTGGGTACATAGAGCTACATGTTAGAAGTTCAAGCCTCCACAATAATTTCCGGCCAACCTTCGGTGTATCATATGAATCATTGGTAGCTTACTTCAAAATACTCGATGAGATGGCTAGAATTTTGCCCCAGTGGACCTACATATATCTCTTCGCCTCCTAGCTTCATCAGGAAGAGCTGCAGAGAAACACACTGAATATTCTGAATATCGTTAAGAGTTGCATTATTCATCATCAATAAGATGTTACCTCATCAAATGCTTCAAATATGTCGATGCTCGGTTGATGGATTGTGCACACTACAGTTCTTCCTGTGTCCACGGTGTTCCTTACTGCCCTCATAACAATTGCTGCAGCTCGTGCATCGAGCCCAGAGGTAGGCTCATCCATGAAAATAATGGATGGGTTTGCAACAAGTTCAACAGCAATCGTCAGCCTCTTCCGTTGCTCTGTTGATAAACCGTCTACCCCTGGCAGTCCGACTAATGCACCCTTCAGTGATGTTAGCTCCACTAGCTCCATGACTTCTTCAACGAACATCTGCATTCAATTAGTTTCGTAAGTCATTTCACTGAGTAACATATCGGTAAGCCAATCTAATGAGTTGGGATGCTTCCTTTTGCCGACCTTTCTTGTTTCTGTTACAATCTCACGGGGAAGGCGAAGCCATGCAGAGAATATGAGAGACTCATGTACCGTGACATAAGGAGAATGGATGTCAGTTTGCTCACAGTATCCTGATACCCTGGCAAAAGTCGCCTGCTTCTTGGGATATCCGGAAATAGTGATGTTTCCTTCAATATATCCTCCTGTTTTCCTTCCGGCCAGTACGTCCATCAGCGTAGTCTTTCCTGCACCACTTATACCCATTAAGGCTGTGAGAACTCCGGGCCTGAAAGCTCCGCTGACGCCCTTTAGAAGCATCAAACGGTCTTCATGTACTCCTTGTGCTTTCATTTCCTGCATGTCCAAAACTCATGATGAAATTAGTAACGATGATCATAAGATAGTATTGAAGGTGAATGCAGTTCTGCAAAAACAAGCCACAACCAGTGCTATAAA
This sequence comes from Scilla litardierei, assembly GCA_030789695.1. Classification (NCBI taxonomy): domain Eukaryota; kingdom Viridiplantae; phylum Streptophyta; class Magnoliopsida; order Asparagales; family Asparagaceae; genus Scilla; species Scilla litardierei. Next base: position 220,623,408 of record CM061134.1, on the reverse strand, counting down.
CAAGCTCGAGGTGTAGGGAATCTTTTCTAAAATTATAATTAATCAAATAACAATTCAAAAATCAATATTGAAATTGTAAGCAATTCAAAAAAGTAAATATGAGATGAATTGTGAAAGTTGGCTCAATTTGAGGCGCTACAGAAGCTTTGGAAATGTGCATGCAAGTGGTCATGCTCGGCTAGCTTGTCTGTGCCTTGGGTCCCGCATACCTGACCATTCATGACCATATACGTGGATGCAGGGTCATGGCTTGAATCCTCAGTTCGGAGGATCGACAACTCAGAAGCTCGGCAACTCAACAGCCCGTCTTTTGGTAGCGCGAAATCTCGGTAACTTGGAAGCTCGATAGCTCGGATGTACCCATTACAGGATGTAGAATCCTATTTGAACTAGAGTTGTACTCTCAATAGAATTTTGTTTTGAGTTCGAATGCTCTCTAAACAGAATTCTATTCGAACTAGAGTTCCTCTCACGAATACGGTTTGGGCAGATGCCCGAAAGGCTATAAAAGGTGCACTTGGGGAAGGTTTTGAAAAAGTCGTTTTGGATGAGATAAAAAAGAAAGAGCTTTGAGTTGTCATTGAGAGAGCCACATAGAGATTGTATTGAGATCTTTTATGGAGATATCGTGTACTTCTTCTCTACATAAGAACAAAGATTGTATTTTCTTTCTTTGAATAAAGGCTATTGAGCGTTTACTTGGCCAGCCGACAGCCTAAAGATTCAACCTTTATTGTGCACTTGGTGTTATTGCTCATCCTCTCACCACCAGATCGTCTGATGGTTCTAAGCGTCCACTCTTTGCGCACAACAAATTGGTATTGGAGCCACGGTTCGGAAATATACGTAGGCAGTGAAGATGAGCAACAGACACGATGACAACACTTCGAAGATGACCTTCAAGGGGCTACCTCCAACAACTCGGACGATCGTGTTCAATAAGAAATTCGAGATAGAGAAATTTGATGGGAAGATCAACTTCGGGATGAGGAGATGCAGTGTCCTAGATGTCTTGGTCGATATATAACATTGGATGAAAAGCAGACGACCATGTCAAACATGGAGTGAAAGACCTTGAACCGAAATGCACGTGGCACAATCTGACTTTATTAGACAGAAGAGAAAAAATATCCTTTCATGAAAAAGACCAATGATAAGGCATTTTGGGATGAGCGCGGAAATAAAAACATGAAGAACATCCAAAATTTGTTGCACCTAAAGAAGTTATTTGCCTTGAAGCTCGAAGAAGAAGGAATATTAATTGAAGAACACCTTGATTACTACACCAAGCTCTTGATCGATCTAAGAAACATTGATATCGAGGTCGATGATGAAAACAAGGCGATGATTCTCCTCAACTCTATACCCAAATACTATTAACATATTGTTTCAGTCCTTACATACGACAAGAATTCAATTTCTTTTGAAGAGATGTCCAATGCTCTGACAAGCAATGAATTCCGAAAGAATGACGATCTAGACAAAAAGGTTCGAGGTCACACCAGGATTTGAGGTATCGACCGATACCATTAGGTATCGGCCGTATCGTATCGGTATCGGCAGCTGACGATACCGAAACCAAGGATTAGTTTCAGTATCGACCGATACTGAACAGTAACGGTCAGTTTCGATCGATACCGGTCGAAACTGACCGATACCGGCCGAAACTGACCGATACCATTCAATACCGGTCGAAGACGGAGGAATAAGAATGTGTAATTAAATAAAAATTCTTTAAAAACCCGAAAAAATTTCGTGAATAAATAGGTTGCATAAAAGCTCGGTTAAAAGAGAGGAGAAAACCCTAGGGTTTCGGCTTGAAAATGATGAAGAATTAGACGAAGAAGAGGTAGAACCAAGAAAAAATTGTTGAAAAAAGAAGAAAAAGGACAAATAGAAGATGAAAAAATTGAACTCCCCTCATCGCGTCACCGCCTCGCTGAACATGCCTCCTGCCTCGTCGAACCCGCCTCGACCATCTAGCGTGAGAGTGACAGAGAGAGAGGCTCGAGTAGCCTTTCAGGAGATGCTGCGTTCTTTAAAAAGTCAAACTTGTAAATAAGTGGTATGTGCGTAAATTAAAATAGTCGGTACGTATATCAAGCGGATATTTTGTGGCAACACTGTAAATAAGTGGTAAGTGCGCAAAGCAAAATGGCGGGTGCACAAAGCAACGTCCAGCGATTTTTTTGGCAAACTTGTAAATAAGTGGTATGTGCGCAAGGTAAACCGGTGAGTGCACAAGGCAAGCTTTAGGATCTATTCATTTATCTAATATTTAGTATTTAAGTACCAAACTTTAGGTATTTAGTATTTGATATGATTACGAACTCAAATTTAGTTTATATTTTAGTATTTAGTATTTGATAGTATATGATTAATATTTTAGTTTGTTAAGTATTTAATAATATTTGATGGGTCTAGATTTAAGAACCTCTGAGACTATCACTGTGTGTATATAGTATATACATATTTAAAGTATCTCCGAAACCGAAACCGATACCCGAAATGAACTAGCGATACAGACGAAACCGAAACTTGCTTCCGAAACCGTCGAAACGTGCGATAACGATACCGAAACCTAAATTTTGGGAAGAACAATACCCAGACCGAAACCGAGACCTAAAACCGTGGGTCACACTGCTCTTACCATGGTAAGAGGCTGAAGTAATCAGAGGGGTGGAGGCCGCAAAGGATATTTCCGATCCAAGTCGGGGACAACAGCAGATGACCTCATGCAAAAACTTAGCAAAGGACCAATGTGTACTTCTTTTGTCGAGAGAAAGGACATTGGATCAAAGATTGTCCCAAGGTGAAAAATAGCACAATGCTACCGCAAACATCGTCAATAGCGTTGAGATTAATGAGTGGGTATTGGTCTGTGCTTCGGAGGGCGCGACGTCAGAAAGTTGAGTGTTTGATTCTGTATACTCCTTTCGTATGACGCTACATAGAGAATACTTTATGATTTTTCATGAAGGTGGTAAGAGTACGGTCCTATTTGGAGATGACCGAGCTTGCACGACAACATGCATTAGCACAAGATGGGTAATGGAGTCACATGGGACATCGACGAGGTATGTTATGTACCTGACCTAAAGCAGAACCTCATATTGCTTGAGTCACTGAAACTAAAGGGTGTAGAGTGACCATGGAGAAAGGAGCTCTGAGGGTGACTCGAGGAGCAATGATTCTAATAAAAGTGAAGCATAGAGGAAACCTCTATTTGGATGGCTTGGTGGTAACTGACACTGCAGCTCTCTCCCAGAGTCCCATGAGGACGCCAGAGATGATTCATTACTCTGGCACATGCGATTAGGACATGTTTGAGAGAAAGCTTTACAAAAGCTCATTGAGTGGATCAACTATAAGGAGCCAAGACCGAGAGGATTGACTTCTACGAGTATTGTGTCTTCGGTAAAAAGACACGTGCATCTTTTGGGACCACCATCCACAATACAAATGGAGTTTTTGACTATATCCACACCAATGTGTAGGGACTGATGAGGATGGCATCATTAGGAGGTAAACACTATTTTATTTCTTCCATTGATGATTTCTCACTAATGGTATGTGTCTATCCTCTGAGGTCTAAAAATCAAGTTCTGAGTAAGTTCATGGAATGGAAGACATTCATTGAGAAACAGACTGGCAAGAAAATCAAGAAACTCTGTAGTGACAATGGTGGAGAGTATATGTCGAACTCCTTCCAGGAGTATTGCAGAAGAGAGTGGATTCAGTCACACTTCACCGTTAGTGGTACGCCGCAGTAGAACAAAATAACCGAGAGGAGGAATATGACCTTGCTGGAGAAGGTCCGATGCATATTATCTACAGCCAACCTAGTGAAGGAGGTTTGGACAGAGGCTTTGGCGTATGTGACCTATCTGATCAACATTCTACCTTCTGCTGCTTAGATGGAAAGACCTCCTTTGAAGGTGTGGTTGGTAAAGCCAGTTTCCGACTATGATTCTATGCATATATGGGGATGTCCTGCTGTTGATGGGTAAATCTGTCACACAATAAGATGGTGCTAACGAGTACGCCTCTGATGATGTAGCGCTTCATCGGCAGGAGAGTGGGACCCAAAGAAAAGCAAATCTGAGTAGGGAAGAGCTAAGTTTGAGCTGTTGGGTTGAAACCCGACCTAACACCGAACTATCTGCGTCGATCTGCAACACAGAGAAATCGTCAGAGGTTCGGATCTGGTTTCTGACCCAAATCCCCTCAGATGCTTAAGTCAATATATGACTAAAAGGGAGCTCGGTGCAGCTAAGTCCGACCCATTGGGAGGTCGTTCGATTACTGTCACACCGAGCTATGGAGGAAGAAATGTAAAGTGGAAGTTGATAGAATGTTAGAGTACCTGAGTAATTAGTATCTCTAAGACTTCATCGTGTCTTTGTCGTCATTGAGACTACTTATAGGTGAAGGTTGCACCCTTAGTGTCGTTAATAGACAACGGGCTTGCCCTTATGGTGGCATGACTGTTCCTGAAAAAGAGTATGTTGGCTGATCACTTCCTTCGCCCTTACTAACCGACCCATATTAACCAATTCCTAAATACTCGAGAGCTCAATGGACAAATGAGATGCTGCTTTGACTTGGTAAGCGGGTAATGGCACGTACTGGCGTATGGGCTGTTTGTCTGAGGCGGCCTATTTTCTCTTGGGCTCTTTTATTAGGATTAAATACCTTTCTCCACTACGTGGGTCGGCCCAATTTAGTAACAATGGCCCACATCCCCTGAGCTCAGATGAGGCAACTGTTGAGGTCGGATGATGTGATGTCTTATTAATTGGGCACGACAGTCGAAGCGGAAGTTTTAGATATTGACCGCCAAAATTCCTGTTCATCTGATTTTGGACGTTGCGATGGTACAAGGCCCAGGGCGTTAGTGCTCGTAAATGTCGACATGTGCCCTCTATCGGATGGCTAAGCTTGTTCGGGGAAGATGGCCTCCAATATAAGTAGAGAATGAGGGTAAGAGACGAACTTTCATACTTGTGTTTTAAGAAAGAAGTTCTCCCCTTTCTTATCTCTGTGCTTTCCATAATTTGATCTTTGTTACGGTCTGAGAACATCGTTTATGGCTTCTCCATCATCATCCGAGATCAATGAAGAGTGGGAAGAAATGGGAATGGTGGAGATCGCCGCCACCGCTCCAAGCTTTGATGAGGTACATGGGGCTGTTCAACCCTCGGAGCCGATACACACTATAGATAAAGGGAAGACTTTGTCTCTCGTCATCGTTGACTATGTGGCCCTCATCTCACAGGCTGATGAAAAGAAGCCCCTCGTACCTGATGCAGTTGTAAACCAATCTCCGAAGTGTCGGCCAAAACGCTTCAGAAAATTGAGGAAGAATATCTCTGATTTCCATATTAGGCTCGGATTCCCCAAAAGAACGAAAGGATTTGTTTCCCCGGCGAGTGTGAGGTCGGGTTGTATATGAAGGCTTTTCATCATGGACTTTGCTTCCATATACACCCTTTCATACCTCATGTCTTGACCTCCTTGGGGCTCTCTCTGTCAATTGACCCTGAATTCAGTTGGTTGTTTGGTTGGCTTCATCGTGCTTTGCATGTTGAATGGAGTGGAACCGACCTTTTCGTTATTTAATTATTTCTTTCAAGTGAAAATCATCGTGCCTGGCGAATGACATTACATAACAGCCATGAGGATGAGGCACCAAGTGAAGGACCTTCCGAGCTCTAATCGTGGATGGAAGAAATATTTCGGTTTTGTGACTTTTCTAGGTGAGGCGACCTTTCTCACTCACTAGGAACAGCCTGGTCTTGTGGCCAACGAGGAAATGCCTCTCTCTGACGAAGAAGATGCGACCGCCAACTCTTGACGACACTGCCCGATGGCCACAAGTCGGTGTCAAATCTAATGTCCACCAATACGTTGCTAAGAACTGTTTGGGCGAAAGGTTTTGAGCCTCGCGTTCGCATTTGCTTTTCTCTACCCATTTTCTCTTATAGAAGTGTTGGCCAGGAGTATCAGGCCGATCCTGAGCTGCAAGACGCATTTCGTGCTTCTCTTCAGACAGCTGAACTGGGCTTGTCACCTCGGCCAGTGACCCGTCCTGAGCGAAGCCCGTTGAAGGTCGTCAGAAGCTCGAGCCAAGTAGCCCGAGACGTTCCTGAGAAGGCTAAGGGCTCAAAAAGGAACTGAATCCGCACTTTGGCCGAGGCTGAGAGAATCAAAGAAAAGAAAAGGTGAGGTGAGGTCGCCATTTCAGTATCAACTCCTTCGGACATTGAAGAAGCCAAGGCCCAGGTTATGGTCTCAGAATATGCTCGAGCCTCGACCCATGCTACGCCCTCAAACGAATCAACGCCACCTCCAGAGTCGGGTGAGTATGAGGATATCTGGCCATAGAGAGGTCTCCACCCATCAGAACCGCTGACCAATGAAATTCCACATGAATTTAGGTCAGTCCTGTTGGCGGATCGGACGCCTCCCAACTTATTAGGAAGATAGACTCCATAAGTTCACTTATCTCGTTAGGAAGGGGAGTCGGCATTCTTGAACTGTTGGGTTACTGATGTGGTTTGGGTCTACGAGAGGCGGAGGCGGCGCGCGGCGGGGGGGGGGGAACAGGTGTCAAGGCTTGGGTCCGAACCCTACTTGGCCCGACGAGTGACTTATTACTCATGACTCATCTCTTTGGTTGTGGTTTAAGTAATTATAAGTTTGTATTAGTCTTTCATTATTAAGCTGATTAGGAGAAGGTTAAAGCCTACGAGCCGGTCCTAGTTTTGTTTATCGAAAATTTTGATTAGAGAAGATTGTCGCTAAGATTCTTTGTGAATCCATTTGGTGGATTAAACATGATCCATCAACACAAGTTAGTGAGAGATCCACTCCAGAAAAGGATCAATCTATCTTCTATTCAAGCAAAATCAATAAATTTCACTACTAAATTTCTTTTCTTTTTTATAAATCTGAATTTGTTCTCTTGATTTGGGTGGATCGTATCATTTTGGTATCAGAGCAGTCGATCCCATGACGAACACGCAAGAGACGGCAGCAAAAACTCTGGATGAACAGCTCAATGCAGAGATCTTGGGGCCGAGAAAAGAGAAGACCGACCTAAAAGCAGAGTTGAAAGCAGATCTCAACACTTCGTTGGAGACGAACATGCAAATGATGACGGAGCGAAATTCCAAGAAGATGAAAGAAGGGTTTGCTGATATGGCGAAGATGTTCCAACAACAATTTTTCCAAAGAGATTTAGATCCGAAATTGTCGAGATCATCAGATCTGGTCTCTCAGACAAAACTAGGGCAGAAGGAGAAGATTGATGTGAAAGGGAAGAACGAGGGGGTCGATTTCCGCGAAGGGAAAATCCTAGAAGAGGGTTTGGAATCTGAGGAAGAAGATCGCCGTATCATGGGCTGGGAGGAGGAATCGACACAACAGGAAGGAGCCCAGACTCGTCGAAGAGGGACGGCGGCCCAAATTGGGGAACAAATACCCCACGCGGGTGATCGCATGATCCTGGCGAGCCACCCGGCGGCCCGCCTGGAGGGCACATGGGCTAGGTGAAGTTGTCTGAGCAGCGGGGCAGGAGGGCGACTCCACTAGGCATTGGAGAGGGGGATCTGCCTCCTTTTGGGGGGCAACGAAGGCGGGCGACCCCGCCAGGGGGGCGCGGGAGCAGATCCGCCCCCTTAGGGGGGCAAAGGTGGGCGACTCCACGGGGAGCTCCGGCGTGAGCAGGGGGTGCGTCCAGGGCATGCCGCAGATCAGAGGCGCCGTAGGGAGCATCCAGAAGACCCGAAATTCCTAATTGTGGAGATGGTGGCCAGGGAGGATGAGGAGTGGAAAGATGTGGGAGAACTCGCCAACAAAAGGGCCAAGGGAAGAGCCCGAGGATACAAGTAGCGGCCTGAGGCACAGGGGCGGCTCGATGAACCTATCTATCAAAAGACGCCAGTCGGGGTACCGGGAAGGGCCACCGTAGGGTGACGTCAATTTGGAGAACAAGATGAGGAAGCTGAAGGCACATCTCTTTAAGGGAAAGGATTCAGATGGGTGGGTGTACAAGATTGAGATATTTTAACGTCACAAGCTTCACCGAGGCAGATAGACTGATGGTAGTAGCACTAAGTTTTGAAGGCGAGACATTATTTTGGTACAGATGGACCCAGAGGCAGAGGCCCATACAGACTTGGGTTGAGTTGACAGAGTGCATCATGGAGCAATTTCAGGAGACCCATGGGGAGGACTGTTTAAGCAGATGTATGCCTTGAGGCAGGATGGATCGGTGCGGGAATATATCGAGGAGTTTGAAAGGATCGCGAGCCGAGTGGAGGGTGTTTCTATAGAATCACTGGAGGGAAACTTCTTGAAGTGGCTGAAGCCCGTGATTAGAGCTGAGCTGAGGGTCCAAGATCCTAAAGGACTGTCTGTCATGATGCGTGTGGCAAAGAGAGTGGATGACATGTTGGCTGAGAAGAGGAAGTCTAGGGGGCTTGGGGCGGATCGACATACCACAGTCCAACACCTACTACGGCACACAAGACCACTGTGGGGGCACCAGTGACGGCAAGGGTGATGCTACGGAGACACGACCTGGAGGACAGACTCATCGCATGACAGAGGCAGAGATGAGGGAGCGAAGGGCTAAGGGCTTTTGCTTCAAGTATGACGAGAGGTTCACACCAGGACACCGTTGCGCAGTGAGGGCCATGCAGCTGGAGGTTGCGGCAGAGGAGGCTGTGGTAGAGCTTGACGGAGGTGAGGACGAGGCAGAGCAGTACCCACACTTAGATGCAGTTGAAGTATCACAACTCCGTGGTGGGTTTCACTCCATACCACACCATGGAGTTGACGGGAAGGGTGGCGGCTCAGGAGGTCACAGTAGGATAGATAGCGGTGCTACACATTTTCATTTTCCACAAGGTCGTGGAGTAGCAGGAGCTACAGCTTAGCGACACCGCAATATTTGGCATGATTCTGGGCACCAGTCGGAGGGAGAAGAGCATGGGAGTTTGCAGAGGAGTTATTCTAACGGTGCAAAGAGCACAGCTTGTGACTGATTTTTACCCCTTAGAGTTGGAAAAGGTGGACATGGTCCTTAGCATGTAGTGGTTACAAATGCTGGGAGACATCAAGTTCAAATGAAAATTGCTGAGGATGGAATACCAGGAGGGGAGGACAGTGGTGCTAATGGGTGACCCCAATCTATGCAGTTGCGGGAATTCCCTCAATTCTTTGGCAAGGGCCGTGCAAAGGGGAGGAGAGGGATTTCTGGTGGACTATCAGGGGATGGGTGTAGTGGCAGAGGAGCATGCGATACCATCTGAGGTAGGGGAGTTGTTAGATAGTTTTGGGTATGTGTTTCAGACACCTCAGGGTCTTCCACAGCCACGAGACCATGAGCATGCCATTGTGCTACGTGAAGGAGTGTCCCCTATCAGTATACGTCCATACCGGTACCCGCACATACAGAAGATTGAGATCGAGAGGCTGATTCGGGAGATGTTGCATGCAGGTGTTATACAGCCCAGTGTGGGTCCTTTTCTAGTCCAGTGTTATTGCTGAAGAAGAACGATGGTAGTTGGAGGTTTTGCATAGACTACCGTGCTCTTAACAATGAAACTGTGCCTGATAAGTTTCTCATATCGGTCATAGACGAGCTCTTAGATGAGCTGCATGGCGCAGTGGTCTTTTTGAAGATCGATTTGAAGTCAATCTACCATTAGATCAGGATGCGAGCGGAGGACGTCCTGAAGACGGCCTTTAGGACTCATGAGGGGCGCTATGAGTTCCTAGTCACGTCATTTGGGATGACGAACGTCCCATCTATCTGTCATGCACTGATGAACAAGATCTTCCAATCCTACCTTCGAAAGTTTGTGATGGTGTTTTTCGACGACATTTTGGTGTATAGCCAGACTTTGAAGGAGCATGTGAGGGGCTTGGAGACGGTGTTACAGGAGCTCCAAGCCCACCAGCTGTATGCCAACAAGAAGTGCCCGTTCACGCAGCCAAAAGTGGAGTATTTAGGCCATGTGGTCGCGACAGAGGGGGTGTCAGTGGACAGGGCTAAAGTAGAGGCGATGTTGGATTGGCCACAGCCGACGACGGTGAGGGCTTTGTGGGGGTTCTTAGGCCTGACAGGATACTACCGCAAGTTCGTGAAGGGGTAGAGCATGATTGCCGAGTCGTTAACGGAGCAGTTGAAAAAGGATATCTTCCAGTGGGGCGAGGAGGCTACAAAGGCTTTCGAGGCTCTGAAGCAAGCGATGACAACCGTTCCAGTATTGGCCTTACCGGACTTCAGCAAGGCCTTTGTGGTAGAGACCAACACTTCAGGCCATGGATTAGGAGCAGTGCTAATGCAGAAGCAGCGACCGGTGGCTTATTTCAGTCAGGTTCTTTCGATCCGGCCGAGGCTGAAGTCAGTTTACGAGCGGGAGTTAATGGTGATAGTCTTGGCTATACATAAGTGGCGACCTTACCTCTTAGGACGGCAATTCATAGTTCGCAGGACCAGCGAAGCTTGAAGTACCTTTTGGAGCAGAGGATTGTCGCAGGACCAGTTAATCTCTTCCTATTATACTTGGCCATTACCATCTATCCTTGACTTCTATTGTTTATTAATTAGTGCTAGATCGTTTAAGCTTGTTGTAAGGCCACACATTATCCTATCATTAAATCTAACTGCTTTTTTAATATTTCATTGCCCCTTACCTATCACAATAGAGTATTAATATACTTATGGGTGTTCACCTTCATTTTTCCTGATAGAATTTTTATTTGCTAACTTATTTTCATGTTTGTCTACATCCACATAAATAAAGAAACTCTTCTATTCTTCTTCTTGAGTAGGCTGGTACATCCTTTTTACATTGAAACTGCATTGAATACCACATCTTTGGTGATCTCCGCCTTCTTTTTAATATGGTTCCAAACCCTCAAACCTGACACACCTTCTTTATAGCCTAAATATGCACGGCTTTGAATTTGTAAGGCATTGTTTTTGTCACTCTTTTGTTCTCCTGATTGGGATGTTGCCATGTACTTGGTTGTTGTGTGGACATGGTATGTTTCAATAATCTCTTTTAAATGGAATGCAGTGAAAAAGAAAGAGGGGAGGGGGGAGGGGGGGAATACAATAACGTAGGTAACTGTTTTACCTGTGGCATGTCCACAGAGTATTTCATATCCTCGAACGTGATGGAAAGAGGAACAAATGTAAGAGACAGTCCCTTCTTGCTCTTATTTGAATGTCCATCTGACATTGATCTAGATGAGTTAGTTCCTCTCGTTATCCCATCACCAATACCTGAAAATTTATATGTTAAGAGTTCAGAGATACTTGAACTCACAGGACTTATAAGGCTTGGCAGTTGCACTTACTTTCAGATTGATTGCTGCCACCGCTTTGAAATTGTCCAGACGGCAGAGTTTCTACTCTTGGTATGTCTTCTGGCATTGCAGTATGAACTTTTTTACGAGCTGCAGTTCATACACCGAAATGCTTATAAGCATCACAATAAACTCTAAGATAACAAACAGTGACAGCATGCAACATCTTCTGACATTTCTCAACAAAACATACGATTAAGGTAAGTGAGAGCCAAGATGTTGAGGCCATTGAATAGGAGAACATATCCACACAAAGCCCCTACGCCAATCCAATACCACTTCTCTTCTGGGAACAGGTCGAATGCCTTGAGGACAGACGTTCCTAGTGATTCTATCGAATTAAGAGGAATCTGCAACACCAATTAGATTGTCAAATATGGGCTGAAATTTTCTGAAAATTAGGACATTATTTTATTTTTCATTTTTTGTGGCCAAGTGAAAATTTTATACATGGTTCCAACTTTGCCCGAGGAATTCGTTCGATGAAATAGCACTCTGAGCATACATGACGGGTGAGCTCCAGTAGGCCCATTTCCACCATTTCTTCACGCTACCTATCATGACAAGTGAGAGATACAACATGGAAAAAAAAATCAGGGACATAAATACACAAACAAATAAAAACACATTCACTGTTATCATCAACAGTTTGCTAGTATACCTCGTCTTATAACAAGACCACCCATAACTACGGTCACCTGTAATGCAACTGATGCTAGTACTGCTGCAAGGGTCATGTTTCTAGCTAATGCAGCAATAAATCGGAACATTGCAGAGGCAACCTGACTTAGCAATAAGAGAAGTAGATATTGCTTGAACAATCTGTCAACAAAATAAAGAACATCATGAAAGTTCCAGTTACATCATGAAAGTTCCAGTTGAAGGCCTACATTAAAATGTGCAGTTTCGAATATGATTGCATTTGTACCTTCCTACATTTGGGTCATATCCTATCACATAATATGACATAAACACCCAGGCTGCAACTTCCACCAACGATATCAGAATCTTCAGTATCCATGCTGGTACTGCATATGCCCATGCTGGAAAAAGGAGAAGGTCCCTCTGCTTGAAAAAAATAGGCAGCTTTGCACCGGCCATGGCAAGCTCTACATACCCGTTGTACATCATCATTGAAATAGCCATGAATTGTGCTCCCATGAAGATTACCCCGTCGCCAACCGTTTCATGTTTCATCTTCGTGCGAAAGAAGACTGTCATTGTGACAAATGCGAATACAACAAGCTGGACAAAAGAGAAGTGCCGTGTCAAATACATGGGGCTTGTGACTTAAAATTTTCAGATATTACTGACTTGACTTGTAGTGAAGACATAGGCGAAGAGGTTTCGCTTCATTAGGAGTAGCTCTCTCGCTGTGCAGGCTCTGAGCAGTTCAATCTTGGAGACGCCATATCTAGAATTCGATAGAGAAGCAGGGTGGCTTCCGCTCTTGTCGAATGGGATGGAAAGTTCATAGTGCAATCTCCGGCCTACGTGAAACTGGCTGTATGCCACTGCAAATTTCTCAGCAGAAACGAATTCATAAGGCTCATCATGGTTCATCCAGTACTGCTCCTGATCTTTCATTGATGTCACCTATCCATCATGGCATGATCAACGAGTAAGATTTTTGAGTAATGACTATAAGAACAGTTGTTATGTGAGGAGGCAAAAACTACATATGTTAGCCACCAGCATGAAAACAGTTGCACTATGAATTTTGATATGAGGTCGCATACTTCCTGTAAAAAGTCTGCAACACCTTTCCTCTGTGGACATTTGAAGCCCATAGATTCAAAGAATTCTATGACATGCTCTCGGGGCCCCTGATACACAATCCGGCCGTCTGAGATGAGAATAATGTCATCAAAAAGGTCATAAGTCTCAGGTGCTGGCTGCAGCAAAGAAATTACAGCTGTCCCATTAAGAATGTGAACGCTTTGCCTCAGTGAGCTCACTATCTGGAAAGTAGTGGAGCTGTCCAAGCCTGTGGATATCTCATCCATAAACAATGCTCTCGCTGGTCCAACAAGCATTTCTCCTGTTTCATTAATCAGATATGAAGGTCGACAGAAATTATCAGACTTGAGATTACTTGATTTCGAGTTATCATATCTACCTGTCGTAACTCGCTTCTTTTGTCCTCCAGAGATACCCCTTAGCATTTCATTACCCACGAATGTATCAGCACAGATATCCAACCCCAGAACCTGGTGTTTTAACATGATAAATGATTAGAGAGAGGAATATCATTATTTTTTTGTGGTTTTGGTTCTGATTAATTCCTTTGTAGTCTTCTCCAGAATTTACCTTCATTATGTAATCTGTAACTACACTGACTTCCTGCCCTTCTATTGCAGCTGCCTGTGAGATTTTAAACAAGAACCATTTGCTTTTCTTGTAAACAATAGTTCAGATTGCAGAAATTCCTTACAAGAACCATGTGTCTTACCTTCATGAATACATCTATGTCAGAATCAGGTTTGATACCTGCAGCTTTCTCTCTTCTTGATAGTTCAGTTAGCATTTCTGAAAGGATCATTTGAAAGAAATTAAGTATCAACGTGTATTTTTCTATTTTCCTTCAGGTTTGTGTTTCTAGAGTGCTAGAGCTCACCATATTGGGTTCCAGTTCCCTGACACCTTGCGGAGAAAGCTAAGGTCTCTTGCACCGTCATCTCTCCTATGTGGAGATCATGTTGACTGATGTAAGCAGCTGTTCTCTGAGGAACAAACTCATCCATCACATGACCATTGTAAGTTATTCTCCCTGAAACCTGATTGTATCAATGAACCAAGCATCAGCATATGTGCTAGCGATGTAAAAATATGTGGTGACAATGGAATACACTAGCTGCATCAGAATCTTACTTTTGTTAACCTTTATGTTAAATGAAGTTCATGTACTTGTATTTGATGATGAAGTAATTAAGAAAATAAACTATGCACCTTAAGATCTGAACTCAGCCTCCCAGACAAAGCCAGCAACAAACTAGTCTTCCCAGAGGAAGGTGGGCCTAAAAGCAAAGTCATCCTGCAAAGTTTTAAGATCGGATTCAATAATTTTATGATCAAATAAACTAGTGCTAACAAATACCAGAATACATCTTATCAACTTGGTGACCTTGTTCGCGTACCTGTTAGGCTTGATGATTCCATTAATACTGTGCAGAATATTCATTGATTTCTTTTGGATTTTCACAATATTTATGCAGCGGAGGGGTGCCTTCAACAAACAAAGAAAGTTAAGTCAGACACAATATTAACAAACTTAGATACTCATTGCAACTCCGTGATTCACAAATTCCTTGTTTGTATAACCCAGCTATGTAGTTGTGCACGGAGAACACAGGCACGCATTCTTCACATTTATATGTAAAAGGTATTCGTGTTTTGTATGCACATGAGATTGATTACACAATTTTAAATCATACCATATTGTTTGGCACAAAGTTTATTGCCTTATGTCTTACAATCTAAGCACATTCAAAACATTCAGCTGAAAAGTAAAATATAGGAAGAAACCATGTTTTTTAACATTATTAACCATGTTTTTTAATATAGGAAGAAACCATGTTTTTTAACATTATTAACTAATAATACTTAACAAATATTTTACTTACCAGCTGAATGTTTTGAATGTGCTAAGATTGTAAGACATAAAGGCAATAAACTCTGTGCCAAACTATATGGTATGATTTAAAATTGTTAATTCAATCTCATGTGCATACAAAACATGAGATTATAAAACCTACCTTTGAAATCCAAGATATCTAGAATTTAAGATGAGAGAAATAACTCGATATATCTTCTTGTTTACAACATACATTTACAATTGTTATGCAATCTCATATGCATATAAAACACAAGAATATAAAAATACATTGGAATCAGGATACTTAACATTTGAGATAAGAGAAAGACGGGATATATCTTCTTACCTACTTCATACTTTATCGATTTCTTCGATGAAAGAAATCTAGATTCTCATTAGGACAATATTTGTCTAGGCAAGAACTCATTTATATAACTCCTTCCAGGAAGGTTGTTATAGTATAACTACACAAACTAACTGTATGAAATAAGAAATCTATTAAGTCATTTGATGCTAAGTTACATAATGAGATATCAAAGATTCTCACACTTGCCTTGACACAATATTGCTGCAACTATTTTTTATGATCAAAATATTAGTTACACCAAAAACGTTATTTTCATTATAAGTATAAAATCATAAACTTTAGACATCCAACTTTAATCCAGCACATGGATGAGAAGTATTTAACATGGAAACTAAACACACACACTTTATGTTCATGTCTATATATTAACATTAACCAAATATGTATAGACTTTCACAATGAGCCAGTGAGTTATTAAAAAAACTCAAACACTTATTCATTAACGAAGTGGCGTATTCTTTACATGATTCTTTAATACTGCTACATATAAATAACTTTAGTTAAAGAATCAACTAATATTGACCGAATCCTTGTGTGCTAAAAAACATTATAACTCAATCTTGAATTCCAAGGAACTTCATGTCAATATGCCTTCATCGACTAGCATTGTTGTTGTAGTTCATTGCAATTGTCACGATGACAGTATCATTACAATAGCCTTTTACTATATTTTAATCAATTTTTATTTATATTTCTTTCTTGTAAAAAAATACTTTAATTGCTTATCTTTAACATTCATGCGTTGTTTTTCTTTATTTATATTTTTTTATTTTGAGTAATTATATTAATATTCTTCAAAATCACATGCTCAAATATCTTTTCCTCCTATGCACACTTGATCAAGATTTTGGTTACCAACCAATAATCATTAGGTGTGTTTATAACATTTGTTAAGCAGGTTATACTCCCACATAATAGAAAATGATAAAAATACAAAAGAAATTTATTACTAATTAATTTAAACAAAAAATACTCTCTTTTTTAAACCGATAGATATCATATTTCAATAATGAATTCTGACCTTACAAGTAGAGACACGTCATGCGGAAAAAATCAGTATACGAACTTTATTTAAGATTAATTTTGTTATATTTCAAAAACAACTAATAAATTCTACACCCTTGGGTATAAGAAGTTCTTAACATATAACATATCATAATGATCCACTTTATATATACAAATAATTACTTTTTGTAGGGTATAGTAAGATTTGTGTATACTAAATACAATTCTAAACATTGTTTGTACAATAAGAATTGGATACCTAATGCAATATTAGACTTAAACATGGTATGACTACTCTGCACTCTTATGATAAAGGATTTTAATTTAATACACACATATTTAAACAATAGCGCCATGCACTTAGGATACATAATAATTATGAATCATATTGCAATTTAACTAATGCAATTAAACATGCAAAATTCTATAATTAAGGAATTTCTAAAAGATTCTAATTTATCTGGGTAAGAACCGTAAAGCATAAACAAAATAAAAACAACTCATACAGTCCCAAGCCGAGGTTGGGTGCAATCACACATGCATGATAAATTATGTAAAAATTCAAAGTCATTATTTCAAGAGAATGCTTTCGATGAAACTAGATCCAGCACATAAACAATACCAGCAAATAGTTTTAAGAAAAATAAGATATACAAAGAAATATTTTTAAAATCTCTCTATTCAAAGCGAGAATGAAACCACC
Source organism: Scilla litardierei (assembly GCA_030789695.1). Classification (NCBI taxonomy): domain Eukaryota; kingdom Viridiplantae; phylum Streptophyta; class Magnoliopsida; order Asparagales; family Asparagaceae; genus Scilla; species Scilla litardierei. Next base: position 220,606,350 of record CM061134.1, on the reverse strand, counting down.
AAACTAAATTTTCTCATATTATATTCAAATATTGTTGTTGATAAATTGTTAAACTAGTAAATGCTTTGACTAATCCATAAGTCTTATGTTAATACTAAACAACCTTATCGGGGGTAGTCACACGGCTTGAAAGTGATTAAACTAGTAACTTGAAAGTGATGTTCAATTTGTCCGTCTATGAACAATGGGAAAACTATGACTGTGCATACTTAAACCAATAGCTCACAGAGGAATGCCATAAATAAACAATAGGAGAACTATAATATTGCACACAATAAAGAAAAAATGATTGGTTCCTCGTCGTTACATCTATAAAGGACAATGTTGTCTTCGACGTTGAGAAAGGTAAGAGTTCCAAGAAAATGTAGGATGCTCTGCAAGCAAGGTTCGACATGACCTTACATACGCGATTTTGTACACTTAAAACGAAGGTTGAGAACATCAAGAAGGATCCAAACCACAATATGATGAACCATATAATGCTTACGGATAGACTATTCTTTGACCTAGACGTGGTGAACTATCTTTTATCTAAATAACAGAAGATGCAGGATGTTCTCCACTCTCTACTTGACACCCCTTAATATGAACTCATATAATATCACAAAACCCATGAATTAAGCTTAAACATTTAAAGTTCTTCAAGCAAATGTTGAGTTGGAAGAAGAGAACTAGCCAGTAGCATATTCTGAAGGCCAGGCAATGTACATGGAGTCATGACGACAATGCGGTCTTGTAGCCAAGCAGTAGGATCCATGCAAAAAAGGGGTACAATGAAGACAAAAAGGGGTTTAAGAAGGAGACTTGACATAGGTAATGCTTTAGCTATAAGAGTGAGGACAAGACTGTTACGATATTGAGTCACCCAAGTGAATTTGATGATGTACAAATTATTATTGTATGCTAATCAAATCTGTGAGTGTATATAATCAAAGATTAAGTATAAAAGACAATGAGTTCAAAACTATGATGATGACTTGCACAAATACTTGTGGAGCTCACTAAGAGAAGATAAAGCTTGCAAGAAAGAGCTCAAAGTCATATGGATGAAGCTGACCAAACTCTATGGAGTACAAGAAATTAAGACAAGGACCAAGCTCTTAGTGGACTACATTAAGGCTTTATAGTATATATAATTTTTGATGTACTATTTAGTCATGCCTTTAGATACAATGTATAGCTTTAATTAAAGTTTCACACACTTAAAAAAATCTTTTTAATTGCTTAAAAATGTTTTAAAATATTTTTAAAAAGATTCCCTAGAGTTATAGACCAAAAATAAGCTATAACAGTTAGATTAGTCTACTAGCATTGATACCCAGTCGACTAACTTCGGTTAGATTTAGGCTGACATAATGTCAGGGATTAGTCGACCAAAATTACGCCATCTAATCGATTAGTTCTTATATACTGGTCGACTAGTAGCAAAATTGTAGTTGACTAGTTTTTACAGAGAGCTCCATCTCTTCCTGGCATTGCCAAACTAGTCGATCAAAGTTCAACAAGTAATCCACGAGTGACCAAACTAGTCGACTAATCAGTGAATTCTAGTCGACTAGTAACTAGCCGTTGACATATATGATGCGGCGCAGGTCATGGAGGGGATGCGCGACGAGTCCAATGAGTCAAAGAGGTCAGTTCAAGTAAATCAAAGGAGGAGGCGACTTGGGTCCACCACGGGTCCGGTGTCAAACTTGTAGTTTCGCAAATACGAGATGTGGTCGTTCAGTAATTCAACAATTGGTTAATTCTTCCCTTAAGCAAGGGTCGGCCGGCCCTAGGAGGGTTATGGAAGAATTGATTTGTGAGTACTCTTTCTTACCTAGAACCCTAGATCTTCATATTGCAATTGTTTCCTGTAATTCCTATTAGTAGATTTGTCCAAGATTAATAATCGTAGAATTTATTTGTAATTCCAGATCTATTCTTCGTATAAAAATGCTATCTTTATTAGTCCAAAGCCATAAAAATCCTACCTTTTATCCTATAAATAGCCATATACGCATCAAATTGATATCAGAGCAGTAGATCCATAGCGAGCACACGATCGAAGCGTTGGAAGAAAAAGTGGAGAAGATTGAGAGCAGAATCAGCAAGGGATTTAACGATGTCAGAAAAGAAACCGCGGAGATCGCCGCAGCCGCATCCGCATCCGAAGCGCGATTGACGGCAACTATGGAGACAAATCGATCTCAGATGATAAGAGAAATATCGGTAATGATAGCTAACATCGACCCTCAGCTAGATTCAGGCAAGAAGGAACCACCTTTGGCTACAAATAAAGGTAAAATATGATTTTTAACGAAAGGATTCTAGAAGATGAGGAAGATGAAGGCCTATACCCGTACAATCAGCAAAACGCAGCGGATCTACAGTATTGGGATGTCTTCACGGCCACATCTCCATTGCAGGGAGGGGCATCGGACACCGGAGGGTAGGGCTGTTGACGAACAGAACGTTCGACGAACTACTCGTAAACAAGCTCGGTACATGTTCGTTTACGTTCGTTTAGGAAGCTTAATGAACAAGCTTGAACAGATTTTTAGAGCTCGGTTAGTAAACGAACAGAGCTTGAACATAACTGTGTTCGTTCATTTATGTTCATGAACAAGCTCGTTAAGTGTTCGTGAACAAGCTCGTTAAGTGATGTTCATGAACAAGCTCGTTAAGTGATCGTGAATGAACATGTACCGAAAATAGTAAATTTAGACAAATACTATACTTTTTTATTATGCCTGGAATGGATGCTTGTAATGTGATCTATAGAGCTATTATGCTGGATTTATTTGTTTTTGTCCTGTAAATATTTAATCCTTTTATTTAATTGATTTAGTCATTGGCAATTATATTTAAATAATATTATTCCTAATTAAAAAAGTGACGTTCGTTTGTTAGATTGAAAATCTGTTCCTGAACAAAATTGATTGTGTGTTCACGAACATGTTCCTATATGAGTCTGCTTGGAGGAAGATGTCTTGGGTTGATTCAGGTGGACACATCAGCAGCAACCTTTTCGGACGTGGGAGAAGTTCACTTCTCTTCTGGTTGAGCGGTTTGGCACATTACAGTCTGGGGGAGTCTACGAGCGACTATATTCAGTGAGGTAGGATGGGAGCATGGGAGAATCCATTAAGAAGTTTGAGTCGCTCTGCCACCGAGTTCGAGGAGTCTCAGGGAAATCTTTGGATGGTTGCTTTATGAAGGGGTTGAAGCCCACTGTTAGATCCGGGCTAAGACAACTGCAGCAAGTGGGCCTGCGAGGGATGATGACTTCAGCTAGGATGATCGATGACCATCAGGAGAATGAGAGGAGAGTCAGTGGGACGTGGGGAGGCACCGCTTTTCGTGAACAGGCGCCAGTTGGAGGACATAGAGCTGCTCCTACCCAGGGGGCCGCTCCTGTCCAGGGGTACAGCCGTTACAATGGGCAACATGGACAGGAGACCAGAGCCACGGCCAGGGGTTAGGTACTGAGGATGACTGAGGCAGAGATTCGGGAGAAGCGGACTATGTTTCAAGTGTGATGAGAGATTTACTCCAGGACACCACTGTGGGGATCAGACTCTTCAGATACTGATAGTGAACGATGATGAGGAGTACGATTTAGTAGTACTAGAGGCTGGAGAGGATGAGGAGGCAGAGCACCAGTACTTGGATTTGGTAGAGGTATCCCTCAATTCTATGGCGGGGTTCACACCGAACCATACCATGAAATTGGTGGGACAGGTGGACGGCCAGGAGGTGATCATGCTGGTAGACAGTGGGGCCACCCACAATTTCATCTCCAGCAGGTTGGTGAGAGAGCAGAGACTGCAGCTGAGCGACACAGGGAGGTATGGAGTAGTGTTAGGCATAGGTCAGGTGACACACAGTATCGGCGTCTGTCGATGTGTGATCGTGACGATACAGGAGGTGGAGATTGTCACGGATGTTCTTCCCTTGGAGTTAGGTAGCACTGATGTCATCTTGGTAATGAAGTGGCTGCAGACATTAGGAGAGACCAGGACAAACTAGAAAATGATGAGGATGGAGTACCAGGATGGGGGGAGGACAGTGGTCTTACAGAGGGATCCCAGCCTCTGTCGTTCTTTAGTGTCCTACAAGGCCATGACACGAGCGATACACACGACAGGGGGTGGATTTCTGGTCGAGCTACATGCGGTGGCAGCAGTAGAGCAGAGGGAGGATCATGCTCAGGCAGTGGCACCAGAGATAGAGCATCTATTGAGCCAATACAAGGATGTGTTTCAGAACCCACAGGGATTACCACCGCACCGAGACCAAGAGCACGCCATTGTCTTACGAGAGGTCGTGTCCCCATCAGCGTGCGCCCCTACAGGTATCACCAGATGCAGAATGACGAGATTGAGATGTTAGTAGAGGACATGCTGCAAGCCGGGGTGATTTAGCCGAGTACGAGTCCCTTCTCCAGCCCGATTTTGTTAGTAAAGAAGAAGGATGGCAGCTGGAGATTTTGTGTGGACTACAAGGCTTTGATTAAGGAAATTGTCCCAGATAAGTTTCCTATTCCGGTGATCGATGCGCTTCTTGACAAGCTCCACGGCGCGACATGTTTTTCTAAAATCGATATCAAGTCAGGTTATCACCAGATATGGATGAGGGCAGAAGACATGCCCAAAACGGCCTTTAGGACTCATGAGGGGCACTATGAGTTCCTCGCCGTTTGGCTTGATGAACGCTCCAGCGACATTCCAGGTATTATTGAATAAAGTGTTTCGGCCCTACCTACCGAGATTTGTCCTGGTATTCTTCGACGACATCTTGATATACAGTCGCAGTGTGAATGAGCATATGGGACACCTGCAGGCAGTGTTACATAAATTACAGGACCCGCAGCTATGTGCAAATAAGAAGAAGTACCTGTTTGGTCAGCCACATGTAGAATATTTGGGGCATATCGTCTCAGCTGAAGGGGTGGCGGCTAGGGGTGGCAAAATGAGCCCGACCCATCCCAAATCCAGCATCATTAACCGTGTATAGGTATGGGCCAATCCGGGTCATGTAGGAAACGGGTTGACCCGACCCGACCCGGATAAAATCCGGTTCGGGTATGGGTTTGGCATGTCAACCCAGATGACCCGAATTCGACCCGGTTTACTTTCTCTATATAAAAAAAATTTATATAATAACATCAATACACAGTTGTAATGTGAGTTGTGCTTATACGATTTGAATTGTTGTCCTCTTCGTTAAGAGATCTTGGATTTAATTTCCTTTACATACAACTTTTTTGTTAATTTTATTACTTTCGTTAATAAAATGGTAACGTTAATTATACTTTCTTGCTGTCATCAGTACGGTTTAAGCGACGAGCTGCTGGAAATTATGCAACACTTAATAAATTGTCAGTTGCTCTTAATAAATAGCTGGATATCGAAAAAGGAGCTGCAGCGTATGAGTCAAATCTTAATCTGACGGGTTAACCTGAACCCGACCCGAAAAAATTTCGAGTCACCCGAACCCGACCCGGATTCAATCCGGGTCGGTTAGGGTTTACCCCGATCCGAGTAGGGTCAAATATGACCCAACCCAAACCCGAACCCACCCAACCCGTTTGCCACCCCCTAGTGACGGCAGATCGGACCAAGATTGCAGCAATGTTAGACTGACCGTTACCTACCACACTACGAGGCCTGGGGGCTTCTTGGGCCTGACAAAATACTACAGAAAGTTCGTCCAAGGGTACAGCTCGATAGCATGGCTGCTTACAGAGCAGCTGAAGGACAGCTTTCACTGGGGTGAGGAGGCCACCAGGGCATTCGAGGCCCTGAAGCAGGCAATGACAACCATGCTGGTCTTGGCACTACCAGATTTCAGCAGGCCCTTCGTGATAGACACTGACGCTTCAGGACATGGGTTGGGGACGGTGCTAATGCAGGATCAGAGACCTATTGCATATTTCAGCCAGACTCTGTCAGCACAAGCGAGGCTGAAATCAGTTTATAAGCGGGAGTTGATGGCGATCGTGCTCTCCATCCAGAAATGGCAGCCTTATTTGTTGGGGAGAATGTTTATAGTGAGGACCGACCGGCGTAGTTTGAAGTATTTGTTAGAGCAGCGCATGGTCACAGAAGAACATCAGAAATGGCTCTCCAAGCTGGTCCATTACACATTCGAGATTCAGTACCGTCCAGGCTTGGAGAATAAGGCAGCAGATGCCCTGTCCAGCAGAGATAGCAGCTATTTCCGTTACGATACTCCTAGACTAGGAGCGGTTGAGCAGAGAAATTGAGACCGATATGGGCTTAGCACAGATACGGGAGGCACTGCAGCAAGATTCGACGGAATTTTCGGGGTACACCTTGAGTGGGCGACGACTACTTTATCAGGGGAGACTGGTGATTCCTAAGGGTTTCACACATATTCCACTGATATTTCAGGAGTTCCACGGTAGCTCCATCGGAGGGCATTCAGGGATACAGCAGACATACAGAAGGATGTCTAGGGAGCTATACTGGCCAAGCATGAAGAAAGATATTGCTAAGATGATAGCCGAGTGTGACGTTTGCCAGCGTCACAAGTACATGGCAATGGCACCGACGGGACTTCTACAGCCATTGGCCCTTCCAGAGAGAGTTTGGGAGGATATCAGCATGGACTTCATTGAGGGTTTACCACGATCAGAGGTCTACAATTTCATATTGGTGGTGGTGGATAGGCTCAGCAAGTATGCCCACTTCGTGCCGTTGAAGCACCTTTACACGACAGTGACAGTAGCTACAGCCTTTATGCGGGAGGTGGTCCGCATGTATGGTTTCTCTGCTTCCATAGTGTCTGATCACGACAAAGTATTCTTGAGCAGTTTTTGGCGGGAGCTATTCAAGGTTCAAGGGACCAAACTGAGGAGGAGCACAGCCTATCACCCACAGACAGACGGTCAAATAGAGGTGGTGAATATGCGTGTGGAGACCTATTTGAGGTGTTTTGCTTCAGATTTGCCGAAGCAGTTGACCAGGTGGTTAGCATGGGCAGAATACTGGTACAACACCTCGTACCACTCAGCAGCGCAGAGTACTCCTTTTCGGATTTTGTACGGACAGGACCCACCACAGTTGATCCACTACACTAGAGGTACCACTCCGGTATCGCAGGTAGATGAGCATCTTGGGGAGCATGACAAATATTTGGAGGAGCTGAAGAAACACTTACTGCAGGCCCAACAGATCATGAAAGCTAAGGCGAATGAGCACCGGAGGGATGTGAAGTTTGCCGTGGGGGACCGGGTTTAGCTTAAGCTCCGGCCTTACAGACAGAAGACTTTGGCCAATCGGAGCAATGAACAGCTGGTGGCCCGCTACTATGGGCCATTCGAGATTACCGCTCAGATAGGGAAGGTGACGTACCGTCTGCAGTTACCCTCTGCGTCCACCATTCACCCCGTTTTCTACGTTTCACAGTTGCAACGAGCCATTGGAGACCATACACTCTCACCTACCTTGCCACCACACATTGACAGATGACATGTAGGTTCTGCATGAGCCTCAGGAGCTGACTGGTGTTAGACATGCAGCAAATGGGACATAGGAAGTGCTAATCAGATGGAGAGGCCTGCCGGACTATGATGCTACTTGGAAGTCCCGTGTGATGATACAAGACCAATTTCCAGACTTCAACCTTAAGGACAATATTGCACTTTTGGAGGGGAGTAGTGATGCGGCGTGGGTCATGTAGGGGGCGTGCGACGAGTCCAATGAGTCAAGGAGGCCGGTTCAAGTGTATCAAAGGAAGAGGCGACTTGGGTTCACCACGAGCCCGGTGTCAAACTTGTAGTATCGCAACTACGAGGGGGGTCGTTTAGTAATTCAACAATTCGATAATTCCCCCTTAAGCAAGGGCCGGCCGGCCCTAGGAGGGTTATGGAAGAATTGATTTGTGAGTACTCTTTCTTACCTAGAACCCTATATCTTCATATTGCAATTGTTTCCTGCAATTCCTATTAGTAGATTTGTCCTAAATTAATTATCGTAGAATTTATTCGTAATTCCAGATATGTTCATCCTATAAAAACACTATCTTTATTAGTCCAAAACCATAGAAAATCCTACCTTTTACCTCACAAATAGCCCTAGACGCATCACTATAACGATAACATTAACTAGCTGTTTTTAGCCGTTGTATCTACATTTTAGTCAGTCTGTTTTGGCCATATGCATCCCATATATATTGAGGGTTGTTGGAGGAATTTACATGAATTAATTGATCAATATTTGAGAAAAATAGAAGTTTTAAAAGTCTTCAAAAGTCCTCTTTGAAAAAGTTTTTCTTGGCCAAAGTTTTTCAAAGCTTTTAATCAATCTTTCTTGGCCTTCCAGTTTTGGTCTCTCTAAGCTTTACTCTTAACTTCTTTTGAGATCGAGACTTGTATTTTTCCTTAGTAATATTTGCAATAAGCTTCAGTTCCTAGTGGGGCCACCAGGGATCCATTCCTGGTAGATGTGGAACGCGCGTGCACCGTTAACCAGCTTTCCGATGTATTAAAAAAGGTGTACTACTTCATCAACAAAAGAGTAAGTTGTAAAAATCACAAGTGTGTGGTAATAAGTTTGTACTTGGTAATAAGTCTTACTGAAAAATACACGACTGTTATAGCCCTCTTGTGAAGGGGTATTGGTTGAAAAATCATTACTTGATAATGTGATGAAAATCATTACTCGGTAAAGTGGTTGAAAGACCGTTTTAAGGAGGCAAGTGAAAGTTCTCTTGGTTGAAGAGGCACGTGTACTATTCATTGAATAGTGGATTAACTCTAAACACCGCTTGGGTCTGGAGGTAGCCCTAGAATTGGGTAAACCAGGATAATTGCTTGTATCTGCTTGTTCTCTCTCTGTGTCTTGTGCTATTATTTCTTACTTGCAATTGTGCTTAAATTTCCAGTGCTTTATGTATTTGCAAGATTATGATATTATTGATTAAGAAATAAGTAGGCAACACTAATTGATTTCTTAAATTTTGGAGAGAAAACTTTAAGTCTAATTTTTATTTGCATAACATTATTCGCTACCGTTTAGTGTTTCACTTGCCATCTACAGGATCCTACAAAGACTAAATATTTTAATTGTACATATATGGGTTGCTTCACATGTGAGTATTCATAGCGAAAGAAAGTAATTCTCTTATGAAAGTAATTCTCTTATGATGTATTTTTTTTTTTGCATGCATAGTCTGTTTGCTAGTTCCTATTCTCCTCATATGTGAGTTGTAGACTAGGGATCAATAGATCATATTGCGTGGAACCACAAGTGATTTGAGAGTTACCAATGAATACCAGGAGGAAGCATAACATTATTCACGAGGAATAACTCCAGTGTCAATGTGAAAGGAGTAGATACCTCTCAGCTGGAATTAGGAAACATGAAATCTTTTTGCCCATAAGATGCCATCCATACCCTATAATCCTAGGAATTTAGTGATTATATCTAAGATTTTGAGCCTTGAAATAAGTAACTTTTATGAAGGAACAAGTGGTCATTTTGGGACAAAATTTTAAATTTGTTGTTATTTTATTAAATGTGCTATTTGAATAATTCTAGATCCATAAATGTTATTTCTTATGTTGCTTCTGTTATATTGATAATTATAAGCATGCATCTCTAAATTAACATAGTAGGTAAGTACATATCAGGTATGACTGAATGCCATTATTAGTTAGAAGCAACCTTCTTGGCACACTTGCTAAAGTGACCCTACGTGCTAGTGATCATTACTTAGCAAGCACAGTTATAAGAATGCTATTTGATAAAGTCAAGCAAGCATCCGTTCTCTTAGATCTTGTTTGCTCATACATTTATAGATCTATGATGAAGTTCTAAAGTGAAATCACATTTGTAGATGACTATATGTGCTATGTTCATATTTACTTGATCTCTTATAAGTTCAAAGCATTAAGTTACTTAAAATAGTACCCGAGCATGGCGAGAATAGGTTTTCTAAATGCATGAAAGCTCTTAGAACGGATTGGGGCTGCGAGTATACATATGATTGGTCTTGAGAACTGTGTGAAGAGAATGTGATTTCTCAATAGTTGAGTACTACATGTACTTTGCAATAGACAAAATATCGAAGAGACAGAATAGAATATTACTTGGCATGATAAGATCACGATGGTGCATGCATCATTACCTATATTATATAAGAGATATGCATCGTTAACGGTTGCTTACATTTTATTTCTAAATCAATTCGTATAACCATGCATCATTACCTATATTATGTATGAGATGCATTGTTAACTGTTGTTTACATTTTATTTCTAAATCAATTCGCATAACCTTTTATAAGCTATTGGTTGGAAATGCTCCAGACTTGGGTTATTTTTATCCCTAGAACTTACTGATATATGTGCACACCACCTCCTCTATGCATGGATAATTGAGCCTACGACGGAAGTAATGCATACTTTTGTGCTTAATGGGAAGTAAGATGGTGTGACCATGACTATCTTGAGTCATGAGATATTGAGTTTCTCAAGGAGTTTCCTAGTGTGGGAAAAAGAAGCTAAAACTTGGGGTTTCTTAAGCTTGGGGATGATACTTTTACTCATCTAAGAATGAATCCCAAGAAAAAAAAAATGAAGTAGCGATCCTACTTAAGTGGTTCTCTATGAATAAAAGAATTATAAGAACCTCTATGAAGCCAACGTAATGTGGTTACTCATCATAATTTTAGGGTTGAAGGGGAAGTCTTATAATGACACCATAATCAGATAATGCAGAACCAACTCTTATTAGTGTAGCTCTTTTACCCAAAATGTGAAGGAATGGTGATAAAGTATGATGGATAACTTAGTCAATATGGGCAAACTAAGTCTAGAACTTAGTTGATCGTTTTTTGCTAGATGTAAGGTTATATGAAACAAATGATCCTTATAAATAAGCACAAAGACAAATGAAACCATAAATGGGTTTAAGGCACGCCGAGTAGGAAAGGGCTAAACCTTTTCCCTAGTGGTAATGTTTACATCATTTACACAATGGTAGCACATATGTAGCTAGAATTAGTTTAGATGTATGTTAAAACTATGTTTTTCATAAAGAATTTAATGAATAGATCTTCATGGATTAACCCAAGAAGTTCATATCTGAATGTCAAAAGCGAAACGAATACCAGCTCAAACGCTTAATCTATGTATTGAAGTAATTGTTTGGGTGATAGTACTCAAGATTATATTGACCATACTTACATATGGTTTTATAATGATCAAGGAGTATCATTGCACATACCTTACGTAATTCGTTAGAAAATTTCTAATCTTAATCTTAATATTGTATATCAATGACATACTTATAGCTCCAAATAATAGGAAGATAATCGATGCAGCCAATAGTTGGCTTTCATCTTATTTTGATATGAATGATATATGTGATGCTTTATATATATTAGGAGTAAAGTTTTTGATGGCATACTTAGGTAACATCCATAGAAGTTCCTTGGACTCTCTTAAACAATGTATGTAAGAAAAGTTTTAGAACGCTTCAACATGAATAATGCAAAATCTGTTGATACTTCTGTCATTAAAACCCATGGCTTTATCCGTAATCGTTGCCTAAAGACTCAATAGGAACACAGATGGATGTCACGAGTCTTATATGCATGTGTAACAAGTAGCTATATTATGCACTAGGCCTGATCTTGCTTATGCCATATGGTTATTGTGTCAGTATGAGTTAATCATGGGTCCCAATTATTGGACTCCACTAAAGCGAGTAATGATGTATATTATGGCACTTCTATCTACACTCTGTGCTGTAAGAGATCGAATTTGTGGATTTGGGAATTCATCAATATTGACCAGGCAAAAGACTATGATAAACGCATGTTATCATCAGTCTTATGTCATGTGTTGAATAGTATGTGTTGATATATTAAGTCTCACAGTATGTTTTGATGATGAGCAAATGAATCATCTAATGTCTATGAGTGTAGGTATAAGAGTTTAAGGTAAATCAAAAAAGCACTCAATGAATTGTTGATGAGCTCAATAAGGCCATGGATCAAGTGGAGAAAGACAAAGAGCTGGAGGATTCAAGAATGCCTCAAACGATCTTCATTGTAATAATTTATTTGATGTATTTTTATTTTCTTTGTCTTAGCATGTTAAATCCTTACCAGAAGCTCTCACAGATATAAAACACTTTAAAATATTTCAAAAATATTTTAAACTCATTTAGATAGTGACCGTGTATCCTAGTGGTTTCTAATACGTATCAGCGTAGCAGAACAGGAGTCGACTCCAACTAGAACAGGAGTCGACTCATATAGCTTAGGTTGTCCAAAACAGTTCTGGACTCTTGGCAGAGAGTCGACTTAAGTGTTCAGGAGAGTCGGCTCACATGGCCAGTAGTCAACTTCTCTCAGAACAGGAATTGACTGATGATGACCTGGCAGCCTATACCGGTCAAATTTCTACCCCTTTTTATACCCATTGGAGAGGCATTTTGCGCCATCTGCTTGAGCAGATTTATGACCTTGATATAGGGGTTTGGTCTCAGATTTATTACCAACTTGAATGATCAATTTTTGAGGGGAAAAAAGAATTAAGCTAAAAGTTTTCAATCGCATCTTGGTCAAAAATTCCCGAACGCTTACAATCTTTCTTAGCCTAATTTCTAGATCTCCCAAAGCCCTTAATTCACATCCAATACTATAACCAGTACACATCCACAAGTTTCAAGCAAGGCTATACATAAAAGTGTACTTCATTGAAAGTGAATACCATCAAGGATTGGGGTGATAAGTTTGTAAGTTGTAAATTCTTCTTGAGAAGAGGTGTTGTAACTATTTTGGAAATATTGAATTTAGCCAAGTGGGACTTGGTGGCTGGATGTAGGATACTGTGTATCTGAACCAATTTACATCTCATGTTTGTGTTTGCTCTCTATTTTCTGTGTTGTGATTATTATCTCTTGTGCTCATGTCTACTGCATACTCTTTTAATCCAAATAATTCTTATTGATTAAGTTTAATTTGGATAACTTAATTTGTAAGCTTGTGTAGATAATCTAGAGAATTTTTATACACTAATCACCCCCTAGTATTTACTTGCCATCCACATGATTCTAACACGTAGTATCAGAGCCAAGTTGCTAGAATAGTATCAACAAATAACAACACCAATAACGGCATCTACCCTGAAAGCCAATCTACCAATCATCCTCCTTTATTTATCGGATCAAACTATGGGACGTGAAAAAAATTACATCTGGATCTATTGCAAGTCCACCACTTTTGACATGTGGAGCATGATGGAGAACCAATATGTAGAGCCACCAAAGCCAATGAATGAGTGGACCAAGGCCAAGAAAGAGCTAGATGTGTTGAACTTCAAAGCAATGAACATACTATTTTGTGCCCTCAACAACACGGAAAGCAATCAAATGGCACGTGTAACCACTGCCCATGAAATTTGAAAGATTCTCGAGGCGACACACGAAGCTAATTCTAAAGTTAAGACTTCTAAAACCGCTCTCTATGTTAGTAGATATCAAGATTTTCAAATGAAGCCAAAAGAGTCCATTTCAGACATGTTTGCTCGCTCCACGGAGATCATCAACACGCTTGCAGGACTTAGCAAGAGCTACACCTAAAGTGACCACGTGACCAAGCTTCTTCAATCTTTCACACCTAAATAAAAAAGGAAGGTCACGGCAATAAAGGAATGAAACGATCTTTCCCAGTACACTTTGGAAGATTTGATTAACAACATCACGGCATACAAGCATCAACTCCAACAAAAGAAAAATAAGGAGAAAGTTAAGAAGAAAAAAAGCATAGCGCTCAAAGCCACTTCGGAGACAGAGGAGTCTGGAGAAGAGATCGAAGAGCAAATATCTCTCACTTCCAAGGGGTTCAGAAAAATTCTCAAGCCACGTAAGTCCCAAAATTGAAAGCATAAATTATCTAATGATTTATTTGTTTTGAATGCAACAAGCCAATGCATTTGAAGAGTGATTACCCACTTGCAAAGAAGAAGGGAAAGGGCAAGGTGAAGGTCAAGAAGCCAAAAAAGGTCTTTGCCGCATGGGATAGAAGTGATAAAGATGGAAGCTCAAATTCTTCTTCTGCATTCTCAAGTGAAGAAGAGAAAAAGAATAGAAGCCATACATGTGCTTTATGGCAAAACAAGACAATAAGGTAAACTGTTATTACTCACACTCTAGTGATAATAGTTCTAGTGAAGATGAGTATATTGGGAAAAAGAGTATCACAAGCTTTATGTCGAATATGAGAATAAACTAAGAGAATATTTTATGCCCAATAAAAAGCATAAAGATTGTAATACCAGTTCTTCTAATCTTAAATTAAAAAAGATTAGGGAGGAAATTGTAAAATTGGCTAGCAAGAATAATGAGTTAGAAAAAACGAATAGGAAGTTTAGTGTAGAATATAAAGACCTTAGTGATAGGTTTATGATGCGAACCTAGATCTGGATCTGAAAATCCAGATCTGAAAATAACTATTTAAGGCTAAAAATAGGCTACTCGTTAATTTAACGACTACGAAATGAAATAGCAACTAGATAAGAATTAATCTAGGAGGATAGGAAAGCCTAATACATTTCATCTAAGGAATAAAGTAGAATAAAATTCACTCAACAATTTTCGCATGCGTTCTAGGGCCGGCTCAACCCCCTTTAAATAGAAAAACACCCCCTCATTGTTATTTTACGCAAACGCCCCTCCTCTTAATTTCCAGCCGCATCACTACTCCGCCCCTGAAAATCCACCTTGTCCTCAAGGTGGTGCATGATGTCCGTTGGCCATCCGTCCTACCCGGTCGATTGCACTCCTCCCGGATCAAACGGATGAGAGTGGTCCCCACCGCTTTCAACGACGTCCGGAGAAATATCGCCGGGCCAAGGCGGGATCCAAAAAACGTCGCCGGGCCCCCACAAGTACTTTGGATGGTCGTCGTCATCGATGCACTGCTGGAATCCTTCCCCGGGCCCCATAGATGGCTGAAATCCTGAAAATTGTGCTCCACGGACCTCGTGCGGGGCCTCCGGGGGCCTGGAAATCCTCGAAAAAAGCCTGTCGATCGTCCTGGAAGGTCGGTGGGGCCCCCAAGAGGTCCACCGGCCCTCGGGATCCACCCCTGGGGTCGGCCGAAGCCCCCCAGGGCGTCGCCGGGGGCGGCCGGCCCTGAAAATGGGTCGGCGGCCCCCAGGCGGTGCTCCCTGGGGCCGCCGCCTGCGCATGGAGGGGCGACAGGTGCGGCCGCCCCTCCCGGGGGCTTGGCGGCCCTCCGCCGCCCCTCTTGGGGTTCGCCGGGCCCCCCAGAGCTCCCTGGGGGGTCGGCGGCTCCCCGTAGGGCTGCCGGGGGCCGGAATCACCCCGCCGGCCCCTCTGTCTTCGTGTCGTGGCGGCGCGTGGTCGTCCCTCTCCTCCGACAGATCTGCGTCGTTATACCCTGACTTCTTCAGATCTGGCTCCGGATCTGGTGGATCTACGCCTGGAAGCTCCAGATCTGACTCCGGATCTGGTAGATCTGGATCTGGAAATTCCAGATCTGGATCTGGAAATTCCAGATCTGGATCTGGAAATTCCAGATCTGTATCGCCGACAGCCGCAGGCTTCAGATCTATCTTTGTCTTTGCTGCGGAAAGATAGCGACGGTCGATCTCCGCCCGTTTCTCCTTGTAGCAACGATTGATCTCCGCCAAATTCTCCTCTATTTGTTGGTACACCCTTTCCCTTCGCTCTACCCATGCGTCGATCAGATCCATGAATCGGGTGCTCGCCCTGGATCTAGTGCTCTGATACCAATTGATGCGAACCTAGATCTGGATCTGGAAATCCAGATCTGAAAATAACTATTTAAGGCTAAAAATAGGCTACTCGTTAATTTAACGACTACAAAATGAAATAGCAACTAGATAAGAATTAATCTAGGAGGATAGGAAAGCCTAATACATTTCATCTAAGGAATAAAGTAGAATAAAATTCACTCAACAATTTTCGCATGCGTTCTAGGGCCGGCTCAACCCCCTTTAAATAGAAAAACACCCCCTCATTGTTATTTTACGCAAACGCCCCTCCTCTTAATTTCCAGCCGCATCAGTTTAATGACCTAGAAAATACCATGACCACCATTAAGGCCAAACATAAAGATTTGTGTAGAAATATTACTAGGTTTAATAATGGTAATGACAAATTAGATGATCTAGTTAGCTCACGAATTTCCTTAAGTAGCAAATGTGGCCTAGGATATAAGACCCATCAAAATGTAAAGGCCACGCATCATCCTAGGGTTCATAAAACTACAAACGAGTTGGTTAAAGTTTGGACACTTAAGAAAGGGTCATCCAAATGAAGGATGACTACGTTTCAAGCTTCATGAGCAATGTTTATTTTAGTAGGGATTATAGATTTTCATATGATATGAAATCTAAATCCAAATGAGTTTGATTCCTTATTCGTTGATGTCATTTTTTAGTTATTAATCTCATATACTCGAAAGCAAAGAGTGCCAAGAATTTTTTATTTTTAGGTACGCATATGTATGATGGGACTAGAAGCAAGCTTCCAAGAAGATGCATAATTTCATGGGGATGATCAAAAATGATTATCAAACTTACAGTAAGAGCTAAGTTAAGTATGATAACACATTTCAACGCATGAAAAATCTTTCGTATCCTAATAAGTGGCAATATTTCATGCTTGACACATGGTATATTTTATTTAGGGGAAATCACAAAAAATAACCATAACGTTTGCGATATCTTTCATGTTAATACCTATCCTGAACTTTTAAGTCATAAGGATTTAAACCATAACGTTATAAGTTGTTTTTAACTTGATACCTTTTTTTATTTGCCGTCCAATGACTGAACACGCGACAGCACGTGATAAAATTTGGACGATTATCCCCCTCCCCTCATTCTTCATAACTCCCGCCAAACACAGCCAAGTTTCGCCTCCTCCTTCCCCTCGTGCTCCTCCGTGCTCGGCCTCATGTCTATTCACGACAATCTTACCCGGTACTTTGCTGGTGACATCCTGTGCGGAGTATTCCAACTTCTAACCCTCAAAGATGATGACGGCGACCAACAAAAGATGCCGATGGACAAGGAGACCACAAGGGCCATGCTGGCAATCGTGGACCGGTGCCTCAAGTTCCTGGGTGTCGAGGAGGAGATCCGTCGCATGGACCCCACGCTTGCCGATGAAATCACTTGAAACGCGAAGATGAAATCTATGTATTTGTAAAGAACCTTGCTAGTGGATGCATTCCATAAATAAACAAAAGCCCCCAACCCAACAGCTAGCATGTTCTATGAGGACCAATCCACAAGGTTCAGATAGAAATCATCCTGAAGCGAGGGAGCATCCAAAACCTACAATAAAAAGAAAACGAAAGTCACATTTTGTGAAGATGGCGTATCTCAATCCTCCCAACATTATTACTACCTTGTGTGCAGTCATAGGAATCTTTCTCGGCACTTTGGGGGGGCATCACATTCTCACTCAGAACCCCCGAATCCTGACCCGAAGCCGACAGTGGCGATTTCGGCGAGGAGTGATCCATCTTGTACCTGAACAGGTTCTGATCGGGGCTCATCGGGGACCCCGGCCCGGCCGGGGACCCGGGTGCCGAATCGGCCACGAAGAGTTCCGTCCGTCCTCACCATCTTATGTGTTGATCGTCAAATTCTTACAGGTTCTTCACGATTTCTTCAAGCTCCGAACGTCTTAGGGCTGAACGTGGTCGGAAGAACGGCAGCTTCGAACATTCTTCACGGTTCTTCAAGCCCCTTAAAAAATTTGCCCCTAAAAATTTTGGGTATGGTTATTGTGCCAGACCTAGTTGCTGAGTTCGCATACCATTTAATTTGTTGCTTTTGTGCACCGATCGAAAGTGCACTGCTGAGTTTACATACCGGAAATGACGAAATTACCTTTTTAATATCGTGAATGCATGTGTCTAGGCGTGTCATGCCAAGGGATCATTGATCCGGTCACTTTGAAAATTCTTCCTAAACAGCAATCTCCTGATCATATTGTGCCCTCCAACGAGGCTGAAGAAATTAGGATGTATGTGAACTCAGCAATTCGATTTGTCCCAATTGCAATTTTCAAAAAATTTACCAATAAGTCCGCCAACACTCTATCCTCCTATCCCCCAGAGAACCCCTAATAGGGAAAAAAATCCCCACCAAATTCAATACAATCAGAGATTGAGATTGAATTACAAAGGGAAACAGCAATCCCCTTATGCATTCACCATTTTACTCCGACAACCTAGCCAAAACGGACGGTGACGTCGCAACCTCCGCCGACCTCCCCAGCCCCACCCCTCCGACCTCACCAGCCGGCCTCCCCCTCTGACAATCCAGCCATGTCCCCTCTGTTGACCCTCTTCATCTTCCATGGCCCCCTCCCCAGCCCCTTCGCCGCCTCCTCTTCCACCCCATCCACCGACCTCCCCAGGCTCCCAGCCCCTTCGCCGCCCCCTCCTCCAACAACACAGTCCCGTCGGCCCTCCTTCTGACACTCTTCATCTTCCACTGCCCCCTCCGCCACTCCCTCCCCTTCCACCGCCCTATCTTCAGACCTCCCCAGCCCCTCTGTTGCCCCATCCTCCAGCAATCCAGCCACTCTCCCTCCCCCGCCACCACCACCTCCCCCGCCTACTCTCCCTCTTCCCCACACCCATTCCAAACCCTAAAAAACCGTCGACCGAGGGCGGCAGTGAAGGTGGGGGAAGACGAGTGTAAAAGAGGGTAAAATTTGAATGGCAAACGTGTAAATAGCGGTGTGTGCGTGAGTAAAACGGTGGGTGCACGAAGCAACACCCAAAGAATTATTCAAGAAAGAAGGTGATAACCATGCGGATATCTCCATGCCAGCGAAGGTGATAACCAGGGAAGATTTATAATTACATGTTGGGTCGGGGGCAAAACGGTGATCATTTAACGGTGTCATCCTGATACGATCTGGTGGATCTGTCAATTAATTTCAGATTTAAATGGTGGAAAAATATAAAAAGATGGATTTTTATAAGATTTAAAGCGAAGAACAATAGATAAATTGGGCCTCTTTCGAGACGAAGCCCTATCTCCTAGCTTTGGATGAACAGATCAAAGCCTAAGAACCTTCACAATTGATACCTAGTTGTTCTTCACAAATAAGCATCCGGAAATAAAATGACGGCTAGCCCTAATAAATAGAAAAGGAGGGGATTTACTAATCTAGTCTGAAAAGACTAGAATACCCCTAGATAACTAAATCACCCAAGCCTAAGCATCAAGTGGGACTCGGGTGCGGCTTGCGGCAAGCGGGGCGGCGGCTAGGAGCGTCCGCATCAATACCTCCACCTAAAAGAGCCACCTTGTCCTCAAGGTGGAGATCTGGCTTTGAGGGCCCCTGAGGAAGAACATAGGCTAGTGTCACCTGTCAGAACCACCGTGCGATCCCCCTCCTGGAATTCCATCCTAAGCTGCTTCCAATTCATCTTCACCTCGCCCAACCCCCTCAGCCACTGCACGACCAAAATCACATCGATATTGTCCAACTCTAGAGGCAAGAAGTCCGCCACGATCTGCACCCCTTGTAAGGTCAGACTCAGCCACTTGCACATCCCACTGCTCTCTTCCCTCTTTCATGTCCCTGAAAGGACCGTAAACGTCTCCAAGGTGCTCATCTGTAACATATGACGATCCACCAAATGTCGAGAGATGAAGTTGTGGGTGGCCCCACTGTCTATGAGTACCGTCACCGGCGCGTCGTCCAATTGTCCTGACAACTTCATGGTATGGTTCGTGGTTATCCCTACCAAGGAGTCATGGACACCTCCGCTACATCCAAATGTGCGTGCTCAACCTCGCTCTCTTCCATCATCACTGGCTCCCTCTCATCTGCATACTCCCCCTCGTCCGGCACTATCACGATCTGCATCAGCCTGCTCGCATCTGGGACTGAACTTCTCATCGCATCTGAAACAGAGGCATGCAGCACGCCTTGCCCTCATATCAGCCTCAGTCATCCGCCTACCAGGGATCACTGGTCGGGTTTCCTCTCTCTTCATTTCCGCGTCCCCTGGTGCTACTGTAACCCCCAGAGGTGGGACCGGTGCTGTCTGACTGCGCTGGCTCTGGGATCCCCAAGTCCCCCGAATGCGTCTCTCCTCTGCATGCTTCTCCTCCGCCTTATGGGCCAGGCGAAGGACATCCTCCAATGTCCACGGGCTCTGCATCCGCAACTCTGCTCGTATAGAGGGCTTCAACCCCCTCATGAAGTTCCCAATCATCACCTCGTCGGTCACCTCCTTCACCCTACTATTCAGCATCTCGAACCTCTCCACATAGTCTTTCACCGTCACATCGTGCCTCAAAGCCGATAACTGCTCATAGAAGTCTCCACATGGGGTCTCCTGGAATCGGTCTAGTATCAACGTCGACAGCTCCTCCCTAGTGCGAAAGGGGGTCCGCGCCACCTTCCATCTATACTACGCCAACGCCTTGCCCTCGAAATAGATTCCGATGGCCCTCAGAACCTCCTCCTCCATCAACCTCATCACCTGGAAGTAGCGCTCCGCTCGATAGATCCACCCATCCGGATCCGTGCCGTCAAAAATCGGCATCTTCAGCTTCATAAGGCGGCGATCTGCATTGACGTCCCCTTGTGGTCCCCCATCTCTACCGCGGTCACCCCCACGGCCAAATCCTCCACCGACTGCCTTAACCGGACCTCCCCCGTCAACCTCGTATAACTCATCCGGCCACGTGGGCCTCTCCCATGCCTCGGGCTGATAGTGGTGCCCTGGAAACTCCGGTGGTCATGCGAAAACGGGCCTCGGTCCCGTCGGAATGGTCTCTGCTCTCCAAAACTGGCCCGCTGGGGCCCCAATAGCCGCCCCCGAAGCCCATCCGCCTCCTACTGTCCCCGAGGTTCCCCCATGATGGGGTACGAACCCAGCCACACCCCCAAAAGGTCGAGACGAAGTCGCCGGGCCCTCGGAAGGCCCGGCCCAGCTCGCCAGGCCCCCAAATGGGCCCCCAAGTCCTCCCGCACCCCCGGATGGGGGTGCCACACCTCCCGCGGCCCTGGCGGGGGGTGCCGCCTGCACCCAGAGCCCGCCGGGGTCGGCCGGGGGCTCTGGTGGCCCCGGCGGGCTCGCACAGGCCTGGGAGGGCTTGGGAGAGCTCGTCGGGGGTGCTGCAACCCCCGGTTGACCGGGCGGCCTCGCCCAGGCCTGGGAAGGTCTGGGTTGGGCCGCCGGCCCTTGGCCAGCCCAATAGGGCCTGCCGTGGCCTGAAATGACCCGCGAGGGTCTGTTTTTTGTGAAACAGGCCCGCGCGGGTCTAGGGTTAGCCACGCCGTCCTCCTCGCCTCTTCCGCGTCGTCGCCTTGATGTGGAAATTCCGCCGTCGTCTGCGTTTGCCCTAGGGAGGCCGATTCTAGGGTAGAATCTCCCCCCTCTTGGATCACCGTGCCTCGATCTCCTCCTTTCGCCACCGCGAGGGCTTGTATCATCTCTATCAATTCTCGGAGATCTCGTCCTTGTTGCGCGGCGTCCGTCCTCATCCCCCGAAGTTCGATCTGGATGTCTTCTTGCGAATGGGTGTGATCCTTGAGTGAATCCCCCACCGTTTTCTTCAATCATTCGAACCGTTCTTCGATCTCCCGATTGAGATCCTCCCATAGCCCTTGAATCTTCTCATCGATCAAATCCGCCTTCGATCGTGTGCTTGCCGCCAGTTGGATCTAGTGCTCTGATACCAATTTGATACGATCCGGTGGATCGATCAATTAATTTCAGATTTAAAGGGTGGAAAATATAAAAAGAGGGATTTTTATAAGATTTAAAGCGAAGAACAATAGATAAATTGGGCCTCTTTCGAGACGAAGCCCTATCTCCTAGCTTTGGATGAACGGATCAAAGCCTATGAACCTTCACAATTGATACCTAGTTGCTCTTCACAAATAAGCATCCGGAAATAAAATGACGGCTAGCCCTAATAAATAGAAAAGGAGGGAATTTACTAATCTAGTCTGAAAAGACTAGAATACCCCTAGATAACTAAATCACCCAAGCCTAAGCATCACGTGGAACCCGGGTGCGGCTTGCGGCAAGCGGGGCGGCGGCTAGGAGCGTCCGCATCACATCCACTGTTAGTCAAAACACACCAAACGGTATCATGTTGTGTGATTTAAAAGTTCAGTGTAGTATCATGAAGGATACCCAAACGTACGGGGATTTTTTTGTGATTTCCCATTTTATTTGAAAATTTATAATATCAAGCACTCTACTTTATTAGATATTGAGTCGCATTCACTCATCTTGCATATATTTAGGGGATAGCTTTGCATGTGGAGAGAATGTTTTCAAAGAAAATTTACTTGTTTTTCAAAAAGGAAAGAGTTCACTTTTATTGAAAATCCTGTTAATGATAACAAAAGGGGGAGAAAGAGATATTAGATTAGATGGCTCATGCATAATTATATATTTGCAGCACTTAGTATGTTATAACACTTGGTATCTAGTGCTTAAACAAGTTGTGTTATAAGAAGAGTAAGTATTTTTCAATAGTATGCATGTCTTGTTTGTCATCATCAAAAAGGGAGAAAATGTTGAGATATTGAGTCGCACAATTTATGTTTTGATGCTGAGAAAATAAATCATATAATGTCTATGAGTGCTGATATAAGAGCTTAAGGTATATCAAAGAAACAGTCAATGAAATAGTGATGAGCTCAACAATGCCATGGATCAAGTGAAGCAAGACAAAAAGCTTGAGGAATCAAGAATGCATCAAACTGGATTTATTGTAATGATTACTTGATATAATTTTCTTTCTTTGTCTTAACTTGCTAAATCCTTCCTAGAAGCTCTCACACACACATGAACAATTTTAAAAAAAATTCAAAAATATTTTAAATGCCTTTAGATAGTGTATCCTAGTGGTTTCTAATACGTGTTAGCGTATCAGAACAGTAGTCGACTCCCAATTGAACATGAGTCGACTCATATGGCTTAGGCTGTCTAAGACTGGTTATGGACTCTTGGCTGAGAGTCGACTCCTGTGCTCAGGATAGTCGACTCTCTTGTCTTGTAGTCGATTCCTCCCAAAACAGGAGTCATCTACTGATGACATGGTAGACAATAACGGTCAAATTTCTATCCGGTTTTTTTTACTTATTGGAGTGTCATTTTGGACCATTTACCTGAGTAGATTTATGACCTATATATAGGGGTTTGGTATCGGATTTATTGCCAACTTGAATGATCAATTTTTTAAGAAGAAAAAGAATTTTAAACTAAAATTTTTCAATCCCCTTTTGGTCAAATATTTCCAATCTTGGCCTAATTTCTAGATGTCCCAAAGCCCTCAATACACATCCATTGGAGATCAACACCATAACCACCGCCATCCACAAGTTTCAAGCAAGGCTATATGTAAAAGTGTATCATCTTCGTTATTGAAAGTGAAAACCCTCAAGAGTTAAGGTAGTAAGTTTGTAAGTTATAAATTCCTCTTGGAAAGTGGGGTTAGTAACTATTTGGGAAATATTGGATTTAGCCAAGTGTGACTTGATTGGGTGGATGTAGGAAACGTGGTATCCGAACCAGGGTACATCTCTTGTTTGCGTTTGCTCTCTATTTTCTGTATTGTGATTATTATCTCTTATGCTCATTTCCGATGCATAGTCTTTTACTTGAGATAATTCTTGTTGATTAACTTTAACTTGGATAACTCTATTTGTAAACTTAGGTAGATTATCTAGAGGAATTTTTATACACCAACCGTCCACATCTAGTGTCTACTTGTTATTAACAGGATCCCAACAGTATCCCAACAGTATGGACATCTTACAGTGTAGACTATGGTGACATTGTCAACAATGGAAGTAGAGTATGTGGTGGTACAAAGGTAGCACAAAAACTTGTATATGTGGCTGAGATAATTCATATTGAGCCTCAATGCAGTGATGCATAATTTGGATTAAATCACAACATAGACATGTTATCACTACCTCTAGCATGTCGATAAAATAGTTTGTAACCGTTGGAAGAGCTCTATTGCCAATGTGAGCTTCCGCCTGTATCTCAAGTTGCTCAAACCGCACCTCAACTGTAGGAAGTTCAATCCCAACCCTATCCAAACAAATAACACAGTGATCATAGTTCACATACTATTCAGACAAATGAGAAGAAGAATATGATGATGATGATGATGAAACAGATAGAAAGGGAGCTATTTACCGATCCAAGCGACCCCTGAGCTTCTTCAGAAACTCTTCATTGTTCCCGTCTGCATCTTGAATCAGTCTCCGTACCAGCATCCTCCTTTCAGGAGTCCCCATGTTTTGGACATCGACTTCCGTTAGGCTTCCCTCTGCTCCCCGAAGCACGCCTTTCTTCGTTCGCTGGTAAGTCGGGAGTTTCTCAAGAGAAGCCCATATCAGGGCCTCCTCATCATCTTCGCCCCGCGAGGACCGCATGAAAACGCCTTCGGATCCCCTCCACATCCTTGTACTGCTCCTTAGACTGCCCATCTTGCTTGAACTTCTTTGTTCCATTGAGTGAATCAGCAATGCCACCGGACGCTAGCAAAACTCAATACTAATGTGTTTGCTCCCAATGTTATAAGGGCGGATACGTTATGACATGCACAATGCCAGAGTCTCTGACAGTATCGGCTTTCTGAAGATAAATCATTTTTCTGTCCATAAGTGGGTGTTTTTGTTGGTTTCCAAATCATGCCATGCACATTGAACAATCATCAGTTGGATGCATCATCGGCATTGCATAATCCAATTGCACAAGGCCTCGACGCACGCGATCACACATGGGAGCACCTCCCTACGCCATGAATTTGGTCTTAGAACAGTTGGCACATGCTTCAGTTATCTGCCAAACTTTAGTATTTGATGCACATGGACTCGAGTCCTGGCATTATGTGTGCGACACAAAGAATGGAGATAGAGCATTTAGGCAGTCTCTGAAAGGCCTCATATAAGTGTCCATCTTTGAGAGTGAATTAGGTTCCATATAGGTATATAGTATTTGTATTTGTTTTCTTCTAGCAGGCACAGATACATATACTGATATCATTCGTTGATATAACTGAAATCAATATATATTTTGATGGAAAAGATCAGACTATGATTTGGTAGTCATGCGAAATGATAATGTTGAAGATGACTTCTGGCCAATATGAAGAATGAGGGTCAGAATTAGTACAATATTAGCGATGTCAAAGTGATAAATATATGTAACAGTCATTGACTGTTGTTTTCAGGAACAACTAAATTGGCTTAAGCTACAAGCGTGATGACATGTTCCGGTAAATCATGCCATTAGCTGAATATCACATATTGTCATCAGTTTATGGACCTGTGGAATATATAGATATCTGTCAAAATATAGATATGGAGTGAATCCTTTTGCTTGTGTATTCGATCTTATTTAGGCTCGACAAATTATTTAGTAGCCTTGGCCACAAAACTCACCTGAAGCAGTGAGGAGTAATTTAGCACATCTCTCTTTATTCTTTCCAAGTAATCTAATCTAGCACATCTCGGTAGGCATCTGATATCAAAGCTAATAAACTTCGTGTTCTAATTCGACCAATATGAATAGCTTGCACCAGAAATGTGTTCTAATTAATTCTCAAAATGTTGGGCTATGTATGTAGCCAAGTAAGCTACTATGTCTGAATGTGTGCTACACAACAAGAATCTTCTGTTGGGTTACAATCAGTAACCTAACTTGCTTCACAGAAATTAGATACATGTGGCCAATGGCACTAACAAATGAACATGATGAACTACTCTTTTTTTATGCAAGATTTAGTGTTGAAAATATTTATCTATATGGTATATATGATTTAAATGCTTATCCTAACCTGTCATACATATACCAAGTATGAAATTAAGTGGTGTATAAGTCATCTACATGCATGGTGGGCCTCACATAATGAGTTGTGAGTCTTGTGACTGTCACATGTTGAAGTAATGTCTGGCCTCACACCAAAAAGGCATGTGTACATCGAGTGGAAGCATGTATAGATGTACTACATGATTCCTATCTTTTTATTATAATTTGGCAAAAACTTGTTCTGCACTTGAACTTGCGAGGTGATTGAACCATTTATGGACACGTAAGTAGTGGATTGAGAGTTTGAACATAGCAACCAATATGCTCAACTCGTGTGAAGAGCTGAAGATCCCAAGGGAGGCCAGATTGACTGGTAGGATGCAACTGGACTGAGTGTGTTAGTAATTGGTTAAGCATGGGGTCATGACTTAGATGCGATGGTTGTTGACACAAACAATGAGCAATTTTTACTTAATCCAAGCACCAAAGATGCAGGAACACAAGGGGCACCCTGGCCACCCGACTAGTCGTATTATACCATCTTAAAGATGATAGCGGTAGCATCTCGTCGTGAGTTCCGGTTACCTCGCTGCCGGTTCAGCAACATGATAGCGGTGCTGCCGGAGAGGTAACCGGGGACGGACGTCCTGAAATTGGGGGCGATGTCGACGGCCAGGCCTGTGGTTGTTGGCTCAAATTAGCCCATGTGGGCTGCCCAACCCAAGGGGGTTGGTGGTGGGTTGGTGCACCAACCCAAAGGGGGTTGGTGCACCAACCCCCCCCCCCCCCCCCCCCCCCCCCCCCCCCTTTAGCCCTATAAAAGGAGACCCATGGCTTTGTTTGTTAGCATCGAAAATAAGGAATCCAATTGAGCTTATATTAAAGCATTGTGAAAGTTGTATGAGATCCTATTGGAAGTACCATAGGATCATTGTGAGCGATCTTTGAGAGAGCCCATTTGTGAGGATTTCTTTGTAATGGTTGAGTGTTTTATTTGAAATTAAGAGAAGTGTTCCCTTGGTCGTTTAGGCGGCCTAAACCTTTTGTTTGCTCTCTATTTGTTCTTCGTGCTAGATACTTCGGCGATCCGACTGCTTCTGCACGGCGCACAACAATTGGTATCAGAGCTTTGGCAACGAAGATCTAGACGGAGAAGATGGGCAAAGATGGCGACGACGCTTCTACTTCAATGGCACAATCTTCAACAACGCGAACTATCGTATCCAGTACGAAGTTCGAAATTGAGAAGTTTAATGGGCGTATCAACTTCAGCATGTGGAGATGTGAAGTACTTGACATCTTGAACCAACTTGGTCAAGATCAAGTACTAGATGAGAGGCCGACTACAACGTCGGATGCGGAGTGGAAGATGATGAACCGGACCGCTTGTGGCACGATCCGGCTCTACTTGACAAAGGAGAAGAAGTACCCTTTTATGGAGGAGACGAACGCGAAAGCGTTATGGGATGCGCTTGGTGAGATGTACATGAAGAAGAATATTCAGAATCGCCTACACCTAAAGAAGAAGCTTTTTGGCCTTAAGATGGAGAAAGGAGTTTCAGTTGAAGAACACCTCGACTACTACAACAAACTCCTCACAGATTTGAGGAACATCGACGTCAAGGTGGAAGATGAGGACAAGGCGATGATTCTCCTCAACTCACTGCATGAAGACTATGAGCACATCGTTTCGATCTTAACCTATGGTAAAGAATCTATCACCTTCAATGAAGTTTCTAATGCTCTTACTAGTAATGAATTTAGAAATAAGGATGATGAGAAGATGAGGGGCCAAATGTCCGAAGCGCTTACAGTGGTTAGAGGTCGGAGCAATGACAGAGGTGGAGGCCGCAAAGGGAACCATATAGTCGAGACGAGGGACAATAGTAGAGCTCCGTGCACAGACATTGAGAGGGATCAATGTGCCTTTTGCAAGAAAAGAGGACATTGGGCGAGGGAGTGCCCAAAGGCCAATAAGAAGAAGGATGCTAACGCCAACATCGTCAAAAGCGAGGAGGTGGATGAGTGGGTCCTAGTTGGTGCGACGGAAGGGGTGATGAAGGGAGGATGGGTGCTTGACTCGGGTTGCTCGTTTCATATGACACCCCACATAGAGTACTTTACTACTTTCCATGAAGGTTGTAAGCGTAAAGTCCTTCTTGGAGACGATGGAGCATGCACGACGGTGGGCATTGGCACGGTCCGCATACAGATGAGTGATGGTGTCACACAGGACATAGGCGATGTTCATTATGTGCCAGATGTGAAGTACAATTTGATATCGCTTGGTTCACTTGAAGCCAAGGGTTGCAAAGTGACTATGGAGGACGGCGCTTTGAAGGTAACACAAGGAGCAATGATCCTAATGAAGGGAAAGCGTGAAGGCAACCTCTATTACTTGGATGGTACAGTGATGATGAAGACGACAAGAGTTCCAGATGAGCGAGCTACTGACTCAAGCTCGCATGCACCAAAGACGATGTCATTGGATGATCTCCGGAGAGGTGGTGCTAATAGAGGTGATGGTTCAAGTCCGTATGGTGGAGATACCTTATCCCCACAACTTGTCCAGCAGAAGGATTCTATCAAAGTTTGGAGACCAATGTATGAGAAATGCCAACCTGTAAAAAGAGTCTCGTTTGCTTTCTTTGTCAGGTGTGATGAGTCTCCAACCTTATTCGGTGAGGTGGAGCACAATGGCGACCTATGTGGACGAAGAAAAGATTGGTGGGATGAGATGGAATCAACGACGACTGATGAAGCCAAGGATCAGGTGGAGCTACTTGGCACTACTGATTGTTTGACAGACGAGCTTATGAAGGTCGATATTGGAGTCAAGTTCGAGTGTGGATCAGACTTGTATGTTAATGATATGAGATGACTTTGGTGGCCCCTTCTGGGGCAATGAGGTTCTGCGGAGCCATATGAGCCTTTCGAGGCAAGATGACGGGAACACGAGATGATTCTCACCAAAGAGGAGCATTGACGGTCGATTGTGTGACATAGACCTAATATCTCGCCAAGGTGGAGATTTGTGGTTGTTGGTTCAAATTAGCCCATGTGGGCTGCCCAACCCAAGGGGGTTGGTGGTGGGTTGGTGCACCAACCCAAAGGGGGTTGGTGCACCAACCCCCCCCCCCCCTTTAGCCCTATAAAAGGAGACCCATGGCTTTGTTTGTTAGCATCGAAAATAAGGAATCCAATTGAGCTTATATTAAAGCATTGTGAAAGTTGTATGAGATCCTATTGGAAGTACCATAGGATCATTGTGAGCGATCTTTGAGAGAGCCCATTTGTGAGGATTTCTTTGTAATGGTTGAGTGTTTTATTTGAAATTAAGAGAAGTGTTCCCTTGGTCGTTTAGGCGGCCTAAACCTTTTGTTTGCTCTCTATTTGTTCTTCGTGCTAGATACTTCGGCGATCCGACTGCTTCTGCACGGCGCACAACAAGGCCGAGCTTGAAGACGCCTTCATCTCCCCTCAGGTGACCCTGGTCGTGGTGCGCGTGCGAGTGTCCCATGTGCCATCGCTTGAGGGTTAGCAAGTGGCTCTCGTGATCGATCGACGAGAGGAGAAAGGGGCGGTGGCGATGAAGACGACGATGAGAACGGAGGGAACTGATCCTTAGAAGCTTGATGGCGATATTTGAGAAACAGACGCCCTTCATCTGAATGTCGATCCTTCGAAGGGAACTGAACCGACCCATCTGGGCTTGGATTTTATTTGGATTTTATTTGAATGCTTTGAAGGGAACTCGATCCTACGGTGGTTGCAGATGGTTCGAAGGGAACTCGATCGAATCTCTGACAGTGGTTGCAGACTGCCGACACCTTCGTCGTCCTCTTCGATCGAATCCACAGCGGCTATGCATGCTGAGAGTAGAATACGGTTAAAATTTTGAAAGGCAAACTTGAGAATAAGTGGTTGTGCGCACGAGGAATTTGGTCCGTGCGCTTAGCAACTCCCTATCTTTATCATAAAGAGCTAAACATTTTTGCCAACAGAACCCACACTAAACCCTAGCTGTTTCGTCCCTATTGTTGGCGCTAGTAGACACTGCATTTGAGAACCTCAGCAGAGAGCAAGAATCGATCTCCCTCAGCCTGAGGAGCACATGGAGCACAATCCCGCACCCGAATCCGAGAGCGGCACTCGATCCGGTCAGCGACACGGCCGCGCATGCGAGCATCACGAACGACTCCTCCTTGCTGCCCATATCTCTCGAAGCCATTGCCAGCTCGATCCCCGAGAACAGCAGCAGGACCTCAAGAATCCCAATGGGAAACTGACCCAGTATCCTCACAAACGAGTTGCCAAACACCAGGCCCAGTGCTAGCTTTCCAACGGCCAGAAACAGCACCGAAGCGCCGCTGCGGCCGCCGAACCGGTACTGGCCCGCGAGCCCGCCGGCCCCGTGGCAGACGGGCATCGCACCGAACCAGCAGCCCACCAGATTCATCAGCCCCACGCTGACTGACACCGAGGTGGCCGATATTTCCTTTTCGGGGAAAAGATCGGACGACAACTTGCAGACGGCGATGACGGAATTGAGGACGGAGAGGGGAATCTGGGGTATGGCTGCTCGGACGAAGCCAGTCTTCCAGTCGGCCCAGCTGATCTTGACGACGTGGAACTTCGATGGGCCGAATTTTAGGTCGTGGACGATGGACGGGTCTCGAATAAAACAGAGGACGATTCCTACAAGGAATACTAAGAGTGCGGCCGGAATTCTTGACGACCACCGTACCATTCCCCTCCGCCCGTTCCTCCTCGATTCGGATTCGTCGGATTGCTGGCGATCACCGTCGGCATCGTCGCCGGAGCCGGTGGTCAGAACGACGAAAAGCAGGGCAGAGAGAGCGATGACGATGCCGTCGAGGCCGAGCCAGGGGCGGGCCCCGCCGGACTTGGCGGTGGAGAAATCCTGATCGAATCGGACGTACTTGATGGCGGTGAAAGCGAAGGAGAGGCCCTGAGAGAGCTGGACGCCACGGACGACGGGGAGAGGGATGAAGCGGTAGAAGAAGGACATGAGGCCGGTGGCGCCGAGGAGGAGGAGGACGGAGGCGGTGGAGATCCCGGCGGCCATGATCTGGGGGACGGTGAGGTGGCGGGAGGACTCGGAGATGGCGACGGCGGCGATGGACTTCATAGGCTGGACGGGCATGGGGACGGAGAAGAGGAGGCCGGTGAGGGCGTTGTAGAGGGCGGTGAAGATGAGGGTGGTGCCGAGATCGAGGCGGTTGACGAGGGAGAGGGCGAGGACGATGGGAATGTAGGTGCCCAGGTCCCCAACGGAGCCACCGAGCTCGGACCATATCGAGGTCTTAAGGCCGAAAGAGGCGGCGAAGGATGGAATGCGGCTAGGACGAGGGCAACGAGATGAAGCAAATGAGGAGGATTCCTCCATCGTAGTTGGATTGATCTCAAAATTTTATGAGCTGAAAAAGTTTTGAAGCTTTGCTATGGTTATATGCATGTGATCGAGTGTGGGGAAGAGGGGAAATAAACAAGAACAAGGAATAAGAATGTGGCTTTTAGAGCAATCAAGAGACGGAGGGATGAACACTAGAAGAATTTGAAATGGATGGATGTGGAGAGAAGTCAATGGATTCCCTCCGTCGACGGCATCAAAACCATTAACATAACATTTCCGGGACCTTTAGAATGACAGGATGGCATCTGGGCACCATTTGGCATCCCGGCTTGGGGCCGATGTGAGCCCCAACCTTCTACAACCGTAATCAAAGGTCCTTGGGGTTGGAGGTTTAGGCGGGCGGGCGGCGGCGGTTTTGATGGTTAGTTATGGAGAGTTACGGTGTAAGGGTTGATGTTTGGTTTCTTTTAATTTTTTTGATGGTAATTTAAACAAAAAATAATTTTTTAAATTAAGATTGGTTATAAATTACAATATCAAAGCAATAATGATGCTGACGTGTATCCATTTTGCTGGGTTGGAGCCTCGTCAACCGGTTGAATAGGACACTGGGTTAGTAGAACCGAGGTCGTTGAGAGTTTATAGTCGACTAGTGATGCTCGTTCGACCCTCAAATGGGTCGAGCTTCAATCAATTGATATTGAGGAGTAACGACACGACCTTCTCGTTGGTTAGATCGAACCTAGGGCGATCGCCGATGAAATGCTGTCGTACGAACCTCCCATCGAATTGAACCTCGATAATCTGCATCACAATTGTTGCGGGCCGGATCCGCCAACAAAGAAATTTATTTGTTATGGTGAATTACGGGTACAATGATTACAAGTTTTTAACTAATGGAGAGGTTTGCACGACTCGGAACTCGCTTCAGAGGTGAAAGATCCGAGGTCGCCTGAAGGTCGTCGTCTCCCGGTAGCTGAGGTAAGCTTCCTGCGAGAACAACTTGTCAGAAAGGAGGTGCTGGCTGTCAGCCCGTAGCCTCTCCGATGTTTAAGTCAATAAATGACTTGAGATGTGGGCGTCGGGCACGCTTGGCGATCTTAAGACAGATCGACGAAGCGTGGCGAGCTTATGAGGAAGGCGCAGATATGTGGAAGATATCTGACCTTTAATATGAGAATAAGTTAGATGTTTTTACTGACCAACCCCATCTATGGAGGCATAAGAGGGGTACTTCTAGGGCTGAGAGGCGGTTGTTTGCCATCGTGTCAGCTGTCGAATCAACCATGCGGGCACTCGAGTGGTGATGCGATAGGTTGGCAAGCTGTGTGAGGGATATTTTCCGCATTAATGGTGTCAGATGGTGTCAGGTGCATTAATGAGACGCGAGGGGCGGTCATCAGTTCTCGTCCTTAACCTCTGGCATTAATGGAGGGTAGGTGAGCCTACGTCGCCCTGTCAGAGATATTTATGCATGGCCGCCCTCGGGGGCGAGCCAAGCTCGGCGACCAAGATCGGCTCCTCCGGGCGGTGCCTCTTGTTGGAGGATAGGTGAGCTTGTCCTCGGCATGGCGAGCTTGACAGTCGGACGGGCGAGCTTCTCTGGTTGACCTTGGGGGCGAGCTAGTGGCGGGCTGAGACGAGCTTCCCTGTATCGAGGCGATCTTTCGCTTGGGCAAGTGTCCCAACCGAGTGGTCTGTGAGGTGTTTGATTGGGATCCCCAGTGCATACGGGCCTTAATTGTTAGGGGATATATGCCCTCAGATCATTTGTATTTGATGCAAATGATTTTTTATCTGGGATGTGGGAATTTTGCATGTGATGCAAAATAGAATTAAATGTGTCGTAAAATATTTGCGTACATATTTAATGTAATAAACACGTGGAAAAGGTTACCTGGATGATGAGGTCGTCCCGGTCTAAACGCAAGTTCAAACCGTGTCATGCCCAGTGGCGGACCTGCGGCTTAAGCTGTGGGGGCACGGGCCCCCACAGAAAATTTTGAAATTTTTTTATAGTATTGAAGACTTCCAAGAGCAGGCCTCATTGCAGGCACATGTCCCCCACAAATTTATGAGATGAGACGTCTGCAAACGGGTAGGTGGGCTGATGTGGGAAAAAAGGTAAGTGTTTTTTTATTTGTTTCTCTCTCCATCTCATCTTTATCTGTGTTCTTCTTCTTCTCTCTCTGTCTTTTTCCCCCTCTTTTATCTACTTCGGTATGACATACTGACCAACATTTTCAGCTTTTTTTTTCAAATTTGTCTCTTCTCATCCCACCTCTATCTGCGTTCTTAATCTCTCTCTGTCTCTGAGTCTTTCCCCCCTTCTTTTCTCTATTTTGGTCTGAGTCTCTGACTGCCCAAAAAGTTGAGCTTTCGTTCGATTCGGCAGTTAGCTAGCCTCAGACCCTCAGCCTCAACCTGAAATTCATGAGCAGGCTGATTTGATATGCCTTTGGGACTTGGGTGCTTTTGGTCTTCTATTATGGGAGTGGGTGTTGAGTCTGTTCGTTGATGAAGACTTGGGTGATGATTAGGGAGAACTAAGAGGCATTGCAACTGGGACAATTCATGGTTTGGCATTTGATGCAAAAAATTTTTGAGGGTAAGCTTGATTCCTTTTATTTTTCTGTTTTAATTTTCATTTAGACACCTTCATTCATAGTGAAGTTTTGTACGCTGCTTACTATAAGACTAGATTAGCCTATGATGTGTTACGTGTATGTTTTCCGCTTGATGTATTTTTTTGCTAACACCATCTTCCACTTTTTTTCCTTATCTTTCTAGAAAATTTGTGGTCTTGGGAGTTGATTCGAAAAATTGCAAAGTCCACAATTCATTTGGTGCTGCGATTGCGGGGTGGCCCTTAAGTGCTCATTGCTCGTTGTTTCCGTCTCTGTGTTTTGTGAAGTACTACTGAACAAGGTATGATTTTTGAACTCTTACTTTTGGTCCGTAATGATTTGGATGTTTATTAGTTTTTTGATGTAATTAGATGTTCATTGATAATTATGATGCTCTAATACATAAAATGTTGTATTTCTAATCTATAAATAAGCTCCAATTTACAATGTTTGTTTGTAGAATATTTCTTAAATGGAGAGATACTTCAAAAGAAAGTCAATAGACGATTCATCTCAATCTACTGAGCAACAAGCCCCTAATTTGAATAAAAGTTCTATAATCATCGATGTATCAAGTCTCCCTGTAGACCCTGGGATTAGACCTTCAATTTGGAGCTATGATGTCAACATTAGGGATGAAGTTCGAAGATCTTACCTTCAGAAGGGTCCTTGTCAGCCCACTGGACATGACTTCCCAATCACAGTGATTGGAAAAAAACCAAGAAGATTTAACCCTAATTGGTTCATTAAATATCCTAGTTGGCTAGAGTATAGTGTAGTCAAAGATGCTGCATTTTGTTTGTATTGTTATCTCTTTAAACTACAATGCCAAACTGCTTCTTCTCAA
Organism: Scilla litardierei; assembly: GCA_030789695.1. Lineage (NCBI taxonomy): Eukaryota > Viridiplantae > Streptophyta > Magnoliopsida > Asparagales > Asparagaceae > Scilla > Scilla litardierei. The sequence continues at coordinate 220,571,660 of CM061134.1, read as the reverse complement.
AGCATGAGTGATTCCTTTGTGAATGAAGGATTTAGAAATTGGAAAAAGAAAGAAAGGATTGAGGTTCATGTTGGAAAGATCAACAGTTCTCACAATGAAGCAAGACATAAATGTGAGGACTTGATGAATCAACCACAGAGTATTCTTGTAATGTTTACTAGTAAGAAAGATAAGGATAAGATGGAATACCGAGTATTGCTAACTGCTGCTACTGACTGTGTTAGATTTCTCTTGCGCCAAGGGTTACCATTTCGTGGTCACGATGAATCTAAACAATCATTGAATCAGGGAAACTATCTTGGGCTCTTTCACTTTCTTGCTGATCACAATGATGAAGTTAAGAATCTGTCATTTGCCAATGCTTCTGAAAGGCTACAATTGACTTCACCAAAGGTGCAAAAGGAGCTTTATCGAGCTGTTGCTGCTGAGACCGTAAATACCATTATAAAGGATGTGGGTAATTCTTATTTCTCTATTTTGGTAGATGAGGCTCGTGATATAGCAACAAAAGAGCAAATGGCTGTATCTTTAAGATATGTGAATAAGTATGGGCAAGTTATTGAGAGATTTATTGGTATTCAACATGTTTCATCTACCACTGCTGTTTCACTGAAGGTTGCTTTGGACGAATTATTTGCTAGACATCAGTTAAGTATATCGAGATTACGTGGTCAAGGGTATGATGGTGCAAGTAATATGCAAGGTGAATATAATGGCTTGAAGGCACTTATCCTAAGAGACAACCCGTATGCCTTTTATGTGCATTGTTTTGCTCATCAACTTCAGCTGGTTCTAGTGGCTGTTGCAAAGAACCATTTCCAAGTAAAGTCTCTCTTTGAATTTGTTTCAAGAATTTTGAATATTGTTGGAGCATCATGTAAGAGTAACGATGCTCTTAAAGCCATCCAACATAATAAAGTTCTTGAAGCATTACAGAATGGAGATTTGATTAGTGGATGGGGTTTGAATCAGGAAACCAACTTAAAGAGGCCGGGTGACACTCGTTGGAGCTCACATTACACTTCATTAATTAGTCTCGTGACCATGTATTCATCTGTAATTGAAGTACTTGAGATTGTTATGGACGATGGGGTGAATGATCCATAGTCAGTTGATGCTAGTGTTTTATTGGATGTTATGCAATCATTTGATTTCATATTCACCTTACATGTCATGATAAACATTCTTGGAGTTACAAATGAATTGTCACAATTACTGCAAAGAGAAGACCAGGATATTCAGAATGCAATGAGATTAGTATATGTATGCAAGTTGAGGCTACAGATGATGAGAGATAATGGATGGGATTCTTTGTTGAATGAAATCTCTTCTTTCTGCAATAAATTTGAAATAGTTATTCCTACTATGGATGATAAGTTCAAGGCTCATGGACGACCAAAACGGAAAGCTGAAGAAATGACAAACTTGCATCACTATCGGGTTGAACTATTTTATAGTATAATAGACATGCAACTCCAGGAGCTTAATAATCGTTTTTCTGAGATTAATACAGAGTTGCTTCTATGTGTGGAATGTCTTAGCCCCATTAACTCATTCTCTGCTTTTAAGAAAGAAAAATTGATCCGTCTTGCTCAGATATATGAAAATGATTTCTCTACCATAGAACTTGTAGCAATTGGAAATCAGCTTGACAATTATATTCTTGATATGCTCTCTAGTGACGTGTTCTCATATGTCAAAGATATTACCGGGCTTGCTGAAAAAATGGTTGCAAAAAGATGTCATTTGGTGTATCCGTTGGGTTTTAGGCTTATCACATTAGCCTTAACGTTACCGATTTCAACTGCAAAAGTGGAGAGAGCATTTTCAGCTATGAAGATTGTGAAGACCCGACTACGTAATCGATTGGCGGACGAGTGGCTTAATGATTGTTTGATAACATACATCGAGAAAGAAGTTTTTGATCCAATTTCGAATGAAGATATTATGCAGTATTATCAGAATATGCAATCACGGAGAAGATTGTTGTAAGGTATTGATTGTTTTTTATGTTTTTTGATTTAATAATATTATGTTTTTTATTAATATTAAATTGTGACCCCATAATTCCAAAGAGCTGGTTCCGCCACTGGTCATGCCCTGTTGTGAAATATATGTGCATTCTACTATATACACGAGGTATTTCTACTTATGATGCACACGTAGGCATGAAATAAACGTGGATATCGATGTATGTAACGTAGTGCTAGGGGGATTGGGCCGTAATACGTGGCTAAGAGACGAGAAAGTAAGAATTAGTGCGGGAAAAGTGTGAATGACGTCATGGGTGTAAAACAACAAGAATGTATTGGACATGTGTGTGCGGTGCATGTATGCTTGTGTAGGCATGTATGGGTGTGTGTGTGTGTGTGTGGAAGCCATGCTAGTGTGAAAAGGGATAGGGGTTAATGTCATCCCCGTAAATTTTTAGAAAAGTGAGGGGCAAAATGGTCATTTGGACAAAAGGAAGTGTGTGTGTGTGTATAGTAAAAAGGTGTGTGTGTAAAGTAATGGCAAACTTGTAAATACCTAGAAGTTAAGGGGTATTTTTGGAAGGGTATTATAGCCATTTTAAGTTATGCATGGCTTATGGGATAAACAAATAGGAATGTGTAGAATTCTCTTTAGAATTCTTTTCTTTTCCTTTCTTTCAACTTCTCTTATCTTCACTCTTTCTCTTTTCCTCTCCCTCCATAGATTAGGCCGGCCATCCCCTCCCCCTAATCTCCTTCTTCTTCAATCCAAAACCCTAATTTAGCCCCTAAAATCAAGATAGCCATGGTTGCTTCAAGGAGAAATAAGGTGGAAGGAAGAGAAAGAGAAAGAGAGAAGGAAAAATCAAGTTTTGAGGTAGGATCTAATTTGGATTTGGAAATATATTTAGGGTTTCTTTCTATCATGTTTTTATATCATGTTTACTCAATATGAGTTAGGGGTAGTCAAAATTAATGTGCCATGATTCAATTTCATGAAAACCCCTTGAAATTCCAAGCAAAATCATCCCTTTTAAAATTCTGAAATTCTGTTGTATGTTCTTGCTAGAATTATGATTATTGTGCCTTGAATTAGGGTTCAAAAAATATATATACTTGTAGATCTTGAAGTTCTACTCCAAAATCATATAAGATTTGACATATGTTCAATTCAGAAATTAGGAGTAAAAATTCCATCATTACAACATGCCTGATTGACATTCAGTTTGGACACAGTTTAGTAAAATTGACCTCAGTACCTGCATACATAATGGAATTATGAATTCTTGGTCTCGTTGTAAAGTTAACAAGTTTTTATACAACTTCATCTCAATTCATATTTTTGAAAATTCTGACTACAACATGCCCAAAATTAGCAATCAATACAGACCATGGAATCTGTTTGAAAAATAGATATGACATGCTTCACTAAATAATTCACTATAAATCACCTACTTGATATGTTTGCATGAAATTTTATCTGTGAATCCATAACTATCATATCTACGACTTTCATTTAGGAAGGTGTGCTAAATTCTGAATATAATTGGGTGATATAATCCATTCTTTATGACTGTATGTATGTTTCCTCTAGCTAAAATGGTTAAGTGGTGCGATGAATTGAGTATTGTTGCTAATCTACCCTCTATGGTACATGATTATTGTTTTTACATGAAAGTAGTTTCTTGGTATGTGTTGCTAATAGATTTGCTAATGTGCTCCTTGTTTATGGGTGTTTTCTCACCACAGAATCGTTGACCGACGACTCGACGATCAACGTGGTCAAGGGGTCGGTTGGGATCTCTTGGTTCTTCCGAACGTGCGTGTCCTTGGCGGTGATTGTGCCGAGCCACTCCATATAACCTTCAGAGTTTCGATTCTTTCGCGCCTTTCTTCCTGATTCTGATCTTGCAAGCTTCTTCCAACCCTCTTTCGTCTTTCTTCCTTCGGACTCCTTCCAAGGTAACTTTCTTCCTTTGCCCCACTCAATTCGTCCCACGACTGCGATTAGAATAGGTGGTTCCGCACCGGGGTCAGGGGACCCTCTGGCACCCGGGTCCGGTAACCCCCGTCTTCGAGGCCAGGCGTCCCCTCGGTGACACACTCCGTTCAGGACAAGGGGAAGGGTTTGCTTTTCGTGGACCCTATTGGCGACGACGTGGCTCGGGCTGCTGAGAGGTGGCTCGGGCTGCTGAGAGGTTCGACGTGCCCCCGGTGATCCTCGGGTCATCGTCTATGGTCCCTTTCTTGAAGGTTAAAGAGATCCGGGAGAAGTATCTGTGCCATCCGTACGACGTCCGAATCCCTTTTGGCGACGAACGTATTTGCTTTTCGCGGAGCAGGGAGGTCGGCGTCTACGTCGATATGTTTCGCTTGGGACTCCGCTTCCCTCTTCATCCTTTCATCATCCAAGTCATGTAGTTCTTGATGGTGGCCCTGTGCTAGTTGACCCCGTACTCCATCGCGGTGTTGGTTGGGTTCGTCATGATCTGTCGCGTCCATGGCTTGGAGCCGTCCCTCCCCATTCTCTTCCACTATTTCCGGGTCCAGACAGTCAGCCAAGGGTCATGGCAGCACCTCCGGGCCCGCGCGGGGAGGGAGTGTTTGCTCGGTCTGCGCCGCTGGGTGGGGTACTGGAGCTCGAGCTTCGTTTTTGTTGTTTTCCCTAGGGACACCGAGATCTTGACTGGTTGGGAAGGGCTATGTCAATATGACTTGACGTTGACCCTCTCTAAGGCCGATGAGGCCGTCGTCCAGCTTTTGTCGTCTCTGCCCCTAGAGGAGAGATCGGTCTGGCCTCTGCTGGACGACCTGCTACTTAAGACCGTCATGTGGTCCCCCGGTAGGCGTCCCTTTTTCCCTCCACTCTCCCCCTTGCTTACCCTGATCTTCTTGCCGTCTGTAGAGATGGCGGGCCGAGAATTCAGCTGCAATGTCGACGAGCCCATCCGTCGGGGATCGAGCAGAAGCCGAGGGAACCATTCGGGCCAGGCGCCCCGCTGCACGGTGGAGGAGGAGGTGCGTCAGGCCGAGCCAGCGGTGGGAAGGCTGGAGCCCACGGTTGCGGCCACGCCGCTCGCCCCGGTTGTGATGGATCCCCCGTGGTGGAGGTCACGGCCACCGAACCTCCCCGCTCCATCTACGCTGAGGGTGGCAACGGGGGCGTCGGCCCGGCGCCTCGCGTACCCATGGGCGGTCGCGGCGCGGGGCGGAAGCGTTCCCCTCCGAAGTCTGCGGGGCCTAGAGAGAAGAAGAGGAAGAAGGAGACCGGGAAGTCCACCCTTCTGTGGTCCCCGGGGCGTCGGTCGCCTCGGGTGAAACCCTCCCGCTGGCCCTGGTGGCCACCCCTGTTGACTCGGTCGAGCCGTCCTTAGCAGGGGCTGTGATCGCTCCGGAATGTAACCCAAAAGTGCGACCGTGTAGTTTTACCGCAAGCGCACGGTGTAGCGACGAGCGGGTTATCGAACACAGGGAGGACGAAAGAAAGTGCTTGCTCCGAACAACCTGGCTATTAAGAACGGAAAAGAGAGAATTTGCCTTTGGCGATCCTGTCACAATCGTCAGACAAAGTACGGAAATATCAAATCAAATAAAGAACGTCTAGGGAATGGGGAATCCCCGCTACTCACCGTATTTCGTCAATGTGGTTCATTGGTATCAAAATTGCTAGAATAAAATTTTGGATGAACTAGTTGCAACTGAATGTAATACCTAGCTCACGCTCTCGCGCTGTTGCCGGTCTATAGCTATCCTAAGTTCGGGTCCAATCTCTTGCAAACCCTAGCCCATGCAAGCTAGCATTAGGATCAACATCATCGTTCAATCGCGCCCCGAGCCCACTCTCGTGCAAACTCGGGCCACGACCTAGGTTGGGATAGTTCCTACCCGTCCAATCTCTTGCAAACGGGTATTGGCATGGAATTGCAACCGAGAACCCTATCCAATCTCTTGCAACCCGATACTACGGAAATTCGATTCCAACCCAATTCAGGTTTCTAGGGTTTCCTACCGAATTGGGATCCAATCTCTTGCAAATCCCAATCGATATGAATACCTAGCCATCCGTATTAAATCGATCCCAACTAACCCTAATAGCAATTCTAGCAAAATTCCTACCAATTCATCACAAATCTGAAATTGGGCTCGTAGGGTTCATCCCCACGCCCCAAGACGTGAAGACTACTCACAATTCATAGCACAAATGCAAGAATAATCAATGAAATTAACAAGAGAATTCATCACAATATTCAAATAAGCAATAAAAATAGTATTTTTAGAGGGGAGAGATGCAAACCAATAGAGTTCTTCAATGAATCGAACAAAAATCAACTTTTCTCTCCTCTCCAATCACAAGAATAAAAGCTAAAAAGTTAATCTAAAAAGCTGCAAAAATTAAAGAGAAAAAGCTCCCCAACCTAGGGTAAAAACAGGGGTTAAATACCCCCCAAAATCGTCCAAAAAACTGTGACCAAAATGCCCCTGCGCAGCCTGAAATCCGCAATTTTCGCTACAGGCAGCGCGTCGCACTCGGCCGAGTGACAAAAGTCGCTCGGCCGAGTGAGAAACCCTGTAATTTTCCAGTAAGTCCGGGTCTTCGGGGGTCTTCACTTCGGGAGTCGCTCGGCCGAGTGAGTTGTCGTCACTCGGCCGACGGCTTCTTAGTACTCGGGCGGTCGGCATTTGCCACTCGGCCGAGTGGGTCTTCTGAAGCTCAGGCAGACGAAAAACAGTAAGTTGGCGATTTTTGATGGGCTTCGTCTGAGTGCCACTCGGGCGGACGGGGTCTCGTCACTCGGCCGATGTGGCTTCCGATGCTCGGCCGAGTGCACATATAAAACGTGTCCGATCTGGTCGGCCGAGCGGTGTCTCGCTGGTCGGCCGAGTGACTCCTTCACTCGGCCGAGTGAGACACCAAAAATGCTCAAACAGCTTGTTTTGGCCTCCTCGTCGCTCCTGCGACGTTCTTTCTTCTTTCGCTCCTCTCCAATGGCGAAATACCCCTCGGGGAGGTCGTCGGTGACACTCTGGAGTAGGCGTATCTCGAGATCACTCCAAATCGCTCCAAATCACCTGAAATACGACAAAAACAACAAATCGTGAAAAGCATCGCAATATCGTCGATATATCGTGAAAAACATGATTTGGGCGATCTAAATGGCATGCAAACATGCGGGAAAAAAGTGTAAAATATGGAGTGATCAAAATCCCCCAAGCTTACCTCTTACTCGTCCTCGAGGAAGATAAGTGAAAGGCGAACCCGGTGGATTTCGAAAACGAAAATGGCGGAAAAATGGAAAACTAAAAAAACGAGGAAGAAAGAAGAAAGCGAGGAGGGAAGCTGCTAGATCGTTTACTCAGGACGTGGGTTTTGCTTACTCATATAGCATGCACCGAATGAAAAACACATGTGAAAGAATTTTATTTCGATATCATAGTATAATGGTGCAAATAGAAATAGAAACCCACGAACAACGATATAATCATGAAAAACGGAATAATTTCAGAATTAACATCGTCTGAATCATTTAAAGCGGTATACAAATCGCAGATCACCCACTTTTCAATTGAATGCTTTCTATGAGGAGTATGAGAGTATCACGCAATAGAATAGAAAGAATAGATAATTGTGGATTTCATGAAATGAGTGCTAGGCATAGATTTCTGGACTTCGTAAAGCTAGAAATAATCTCACCGAGTATAGAATATTACTTAGCCTAGGTTTTTGTGCAACGTCAAGTAGTCACTCTCTCACATATCAATGGATTCCCTCCCCCAAGCTTATCTATAAGCGTGGTGGCACAAAAATATTTACATCCCCATTTTTATAAAGCTCCAAAAGTGATGAAAATAAAAACAAAAAGAGGGAAAGAAAGAGAGAACATGAGATGGGATCTTTTATTGAGGTTCTTTCCTCTTTTCTTTTCCTTTTTTTTCTCTCTCCTTTTTTTTCACATAACATATATACACAATGATCCCAAATCAAAGAGAAATAAGGATATACAAGAATTTTTCTTTTTCTTTCTTTGGTTTTGGGAAATTTGGAGCTAGGAATTAATAGCGGGGAAAATGCCATATAATAGAATCGCTAAGGGGAGATTCACCAATGATTTTAAAATAGAGAAATGATGTTCAAGATTTGTGGAGAAAGAAATAAATATATCTCTCGGTTCACTCTATAGGACGTGCACGACAACTTCAGCAGGGTAATCTAATCTACTTAGTTTCGATCACAAAAAAGCTAAACTAATCCAGATTTATCATAGCTAACATCATTCAATCATCCTGAAGTGAAATGTACAAATCATGCATATAGAAGTGATATAGGAAAAGAAATCGGTACTCCAAATATAAGCATTCAATGCGTGAATCTTGGTGTGTTTTCTGCGATAGCATACATATGAATATTCAGACTCAGCTAATAATAAAATTTCATCCATTTTCATGTGGAAAAAGTGTGGGTTACTATCTCCAAATGCAAGGCAAATCACAGCATATGATACCAGAAATAAAATCTAAGACATGACAAATATAGCATGCATATAGAGAAAGCTAACTCCACGTCATCATCATCACAGAAAAGTCATCTCTAGCATGAGATGAAAAAGAAATAAAGATAAAGGGAAAATGAAACTCATTACAATGCAACACACAAAGAAAATAAGAAAAACATGATGCATGGTAAAAAGAAGAAAAAAAAGGTGATGAAGATGAGTGCAAATGCGGAAAATGGCGCGAAAAACTAAAATAAAGGTGGTAAATCGAAAGGAACGTGAGGACTCACTCCCCCAAGCTAAATGGCACAGTGTCCTCAATGTGCGAAGTGTGGCACACCGAGAGACAAGTAATGTGAGGGGTAAGTGAGGATGCATGCATGGGGAAAAAGAAAATAAAATAACAAAAGAAAAATAAGAAATAAAAATATGATGCGGACATGATGCATGCAGATATAGGAGTGATACAGATATAAAGGTGTGACACCAAAAACTCTCCCGCTCTCCCAAAAATGATATATAAATATATGATCTAAATGTGCATCCAAAAACAGTGAGGAGAGGGTGGGGTGGGCGAAAATCAACAGGACCCAGCAGAGACGGGCAGCACAACGGCAAAAGGAATCGATGGCATCAAGGGTGCCTAAGAAGGCGGTGCTGCACCGTCACCGTCCTGAGGCGGAGGTGGTGGTGGTGGAAGAGACTGCTGAGAGGGTGTGGGTGAGGAAGTGGCAGCAGGATGGGTGTGTGCAGGAGTGGGGGTGGGGACCTGTTGGGTGGACGTGGGTACGCGGGGGAGCCGCTCGAGGACCTGGGTAAGGCAGTAGTGAATCTGTGGAAGCATGTCGAAGCGGCCAGCCATCGCGGAGACGGTGGAGGACAGGGTCCTAAGGTCGCCTCTGAGGCCACTCACCGCCCCCTCGAGAGCACGAATGCTCTGAAGTACAGTGTCGGGGGGGAGGTGGTGCAGAGGGACGCACCGGTCTGTGCTGTGCAGGTCGGGGCTGGCGTACTCTGGTGGCGTAGGTGATGGGCTCAGCAGGGAAGGGAACGAAAGGTGCTGCGCTCGCAAATGTGGGCCTGGCCTCAGTGTGAGGCCGGGCAGGACGGTAAGAAGTGGAGGCAGCAGCAACGAAAGAGGAGTGCAAAAGTGGCGACGAGGCGGCCAGAGAGGTTAGTGACACAGAAGTGTGGACAGCCGCCACGACACTCTCAGAGAATACATCGGCGGTGGAGACAGAGGTGGAGACCACGGTCTCCACGGCGGTGGCAAAAGAGGGCTCTCCGCACTCAACTATAGTCGGTTGGCGCTCGGGTGGGGCAGAGGAAACGGGCTCGGCAGACAGAGGGCCAGTGGTGGTGGTGGCAGGCGTGGGAGCAGTGGAGGTGGGCTCAGCTAGGGTACTCCCGACACCGACAGAAGTGTGGACAGAGGTGTCGGGAGCAGCAGAAATATCAGGGATAGGCTGAGGGGCCACTAGGTCAACAGGGGCAGCAGGCTCAGCAGGTGCGACAGGGTCTGCGGGGGCAGCGTGGGCAGCGTGGGCAGTGTGGGCTTGCTCAGCCTCCTCGGCCTCGAGCACGTAAGCGGCAGGGATCAGAAGATCCATCGCCGGGAGCCAGTCCACATGGGCCGGTGCAATCTGAGTCCGAGCTGGGCTCGGAAGAATCATGTAATCGGCACCGAAGGGGCCGTGCAGCCAGACCCAGTGTCGCTCACCGTGCGGACGAAGCATCTTCATCCGGGCCATAACATCAATGGACAGTGAAGTGGGGCCCGGTGCTCGTCGCAGGTCATCTGGAAAGTCCTCGCCGGTCATAAGGGCGAGCAGGTTGATCAGGCCGCCGCAGCATATCGGTGAGCGAGCGCCCACCGATACGATGATGCGGTCCAAAAACCAAGCCGCGACATCAATCACGATGGTGGGGACCAACTCATCGCCCTCCCTAGATAGAGCTCTGGGCCGTGTCATCGCGTAGAGCATATAGAGCTCTGGCGTGGACATCGTACCCGGCTCATATCTCGCCAAAAAAGTCGTCGCCATAAGGCGCTGAGCTATACGGAGGCAAGGGTGGACGATGGCCGAGGCCTTGGCCCTACTAGGGTCAAAGGCAGCGTGAAGACCCGTAATCCGGGCCCAGAAGGCACCGGCGTCGAAGGAAGGTGGGGGGATATGGGTGGGGGCGTAACCACGGTCGGCCCCGGGGACATCGGGCCACGAGAAGAAAGCTCTCATCATACCGAGAGTGACCTGGCACTCTCGGTCCATGAACCGAAACGAGCATCCCTCGTCGGTCCGGGCGATCGAACTAATAACCTCAAGTGTCGGACGGATAAACGTGTCCGCCGACACCTGGAAGAAATCTCGCCAGCCCATGTTGTCGTACAACGTGAGCATCCCCTCGAGTACCCCCAGGCATCCTAGGTCTGCAAGGTGTGCGAACCTGGAGGGTACGATCGAGCGCTGGGAGATACGCTCGAAGACGGCGCGGTGTGCATCGTCTCGGAACGTGATCCCCAGCGGCCCGACAAGTGGAGCCGGAGGCGGTGGTACGGGCTGTGGCATGGCAGGGAGTGGCTGTGCGGGCTCTGCAGGCTGTGCAGGGTGTGCGGGGCCTGCAGGCTGTGCTGGGTGTGTGGGGTGGGGTGGAGAAGGCGGAGGAGAGTCCTCCACCTTGTGGGAGGGGCCGGCATCATCCGACCGCTTCCGCTTGGCGGAAGCTCTCCTCGACCTCGGCCGTGTTCGGGGCGGCATATGGGCCCCGAGCGCTCACCAAAACCGATAAAAATGCGGCGTGCATAAAATAAAGGAAAGAATATACCACGACACGCCGCGAGAGCAGGGCGATGGAAGCGTGCGAAGATGACGCCCCCACGTAGCCCAAATCAGTCCCTGGAAGCTCCCCTGGGCTCCCCTAGGCTCCCAAATATAACCTGCACATGAAATGGAGATATCAGCGAGTAATATTCAATACGTATGGGGCATTAGGGGTATAATAGATAGAAATTGAAATTAATTTGGGTTTGGGGTTCGTTAGATACATGGATCCTCGAAAAAAACACAAAAGAGGAGAAAACAGGCTAAAAATGGGGTTACCGGAGTCGGCCGGAGCAGTGGCCGCCGGCGGCGACTCGGGCGAGGGGCGGCGGTGGCTCGGCCGGCGGTGGGTGGCCGAGCGGCGGCGCGGGGTCGGCGATCGGGCGAGCGAGGGGGATTCGGGTGCTGGGAATGCGAAGGGTCGGGGCGGTTGCGATTTGTTTCGTTTCGAAAAACGAGCACGACCCTCGCCCCTATTTATAGTAAAAGTTGCGACTCGGCCGAGTGACTGGGTCGCTCGGCCGAGTGAGCTTTAAGTAAAAATTCCTCCCCGCTACGCTTTGGCCGAGTGGCCTTGCCATCCTCGGCCGAGTGGAGTAAGTCCATTCGACCGAGTGGCTCAAGCTACTCGGCAAGACTCGCCCTAGGAGTGTATCTGTTTTACTCGGCCGAGTGAATATATATACTCGGCCGAGTAGCAGTTATACTGAAATCGAGAAAAGAAACAGAGAGTTGGGTACAGCAGACTTCCCTCGTTCGTGAGCGGCTCGGCCGGACGTACTTGTGTGCTCGGCCGAGTGACTAGTATGCTCGGCCGAGTGAGCCTTGTTTTCTGCTGTTTGTCTTCGTTTGGGCTCTAAACTCTGTTTTTCTTCCTCCAGTCGATTTCATTTTCCTCCTAAGCATCGAGCGCATTCCTGGAGCGCTCTTCATCGCCTCGTTCTTCCTCCTCATGATTGATTTCCCTATCTCCTCTCCTGTCAAGAAAAATAGGACCCGTTATCACAAAATTTTTGGGCGAACGACTCAAAACACTAAAAATTTCTAAAACAAAAATAAAGAAAAAGTAAAAATAAAGCAATAACCGTCGGGTTGCCTCCCGACAAGCGCTCGTTTAAGGTCGTGAGCTCGACCCCCTATGATTTTCAATTAACACGGGATGTTTGGTGCATATGGGATGCACCCGTCAAATTTTCCGGGGAGACCGCTTGGATTCGGAAGTTGCGGCGGCGTGTTCTCCCTCGGTGGTCTCTCGTCTCGAATAGCGTTGGGGGGTGGCTCCCCCAAGCTAGCGTTTGCTCCGGTCCTCGGCTTCACCGGTGACACCGATTTCCGTATCGGCGGAGCTTTCTTCGGAGACTTCAATTTCGAGAGCTTGCAGAGCTCTCGGATCCTCGCGACATCAGCGTCGCCTTCATCAATTTCAGCGGAGAAGTCGGGGGATTCATTTTTCTTCTCTTCTTGGTCCAAATCCGGGCCTTCTTCGAAATCTTCCTTGAATAGAGCGCCGATCGAATGGGGGATCGCCTCCTCAATAACCTCGTCAAGGAGGTCCATGTAGTCCAGCTCCTCGTGATAAGGCATATGTTTCATTGCCTTAGGAATATGAAGCTCCACCTCGATGTTGTCGACGTTTAATGTTAGGGTACCTTCTCGCACGTCGACAATGACACCGGTGGTGGTGAGAAACGGGCGTCCAAGTATCAATGACGTATCTCCCTCCTCCTTAACGTCCATGATCACGAAGTCACATGGAAAACATATGCCCCCCGGGACTTGTAGCGGGATATCCTCTGCAATCCCCACCGGCCTTGTGATCCACCCATCGGCTAGTTGTATCCGCATGTCGGTAGGCTTCAATTTTGTCCCGGTGTTTAGCCTTTGAAACATGGAGAGAGGCATGAGGCTAACACTAGCCCCTAAATCCACCAATGCCTTTTGAAGAGGGACGCCGCCCAAGGTGCAAGGAATCCGAAAACTCCCCTGATCTTTGAATTTAGCCGGCTCCTTCTCTCTCTTGGTGAACCAAGAGCCCTCCTCGGCGAGCATAATTTTCTCCTTCCTCTTTCTCCCCGAAATCAAATCTTTTAAAAATTTAGCGTATGTCGGGATTTCCACGATGGCGTCGAGGAAAGGAATGTTGAGGCTAACCCCTCTCAGATACTCGAGAAACTTTGCTAGCCTTTTCTCCATTTTTGCTCTAGCAAGCCTCTGGAGGAATGGGACCGGTGGCATAAAGCGCCTCTCTTCAAGCAATTGCTCCGCTCTAGACTTCTCTTTTTCTTGCGGCACTCCCTCGTCCTCAACTTTAACTACCGGCTCAATTGGCTCTACATTCTCCTCCACGGGCTCCTCGGTAGGAATCATGGCGGGGGTGGTATCCTTCCCGCCTCTAGTTGTAACGGCAACCACAGCATTGATGTGGCCGGTGGCGCCCCGTGGGTTTTGCTCGGGTTGAGCCGGCAATTGTTGAGTATTCCGATTGAGCAACGCCAATTGCTCCGAGATTTGAGCTACAACGGTCGTAAGGGAGTCTTGGCCCGCCTTCAAGGAAGCATTGACCTTCTTTTGCTCGACCATAAACTCCTCCACTCTAGCTTCGAAGTCAGATCGTTGTTGAGCTTGTGGAGGGTTTTGATTTCTCCACACTTGATTGTATCCGGGCGGCCTATAGGGTGGAACTTGTTGCTTCGGTTGGAAATTTTGTTGTGGAGGCCCCCTCGGTGGATAGTATTGTGGTGGTGGTGGTGGTCGAGCTTGTTGAGGTGGTTGTTGCGGCGGGTTCAAAGCTCCTTCATTGTTTGCATATGAGAAACCGGGATGGTTTCTAGTGACCGGATTGGCCCAATATCCTTGATTCCCCGCGACATATTGAACTTGCTCCAAGGATCCCTCTCCTTGTTCTCCCCCCAAATATGTAGCTTGAGATTGGTCTTGCCAATCACTCATTTGATTCGTTGGTGCAGATGTGGAAGGGGTTCCTTGGGGCTCCGTGATAAACTTCTCCAGTCTCTCCACTACCTTGTGGAGAGAATCAAACTTGCTTGTGAGTTCCGCTACGGCCTTCGCCTCATAGATGCTAGTTGGCTTCAAGGAGGACGTAGAGTGTCCTCGCTCGTCGCCCCATTGTTGATTATTTGAGGCCATCTCCTCAATTAGGGTCGTAGCTTCTTCGGGAGTCTTTGATAAGATGGCTCCATTCGCCGCGGCATCAATAATTTGCTTGGTCTCCGGTTGGAGACCAATGTAGAAGCTATGAACTAGATCCCAATCTTCAATGCTATGGTGCGGGCACTGGTGCTGCAGATCTTTGAAACGCTCCCAAGCCTCATAGAGCGTCTCTTGGGGTCCTTGCTTGAAGGACATAAGAGCGCTCCGAATCTTTACCGTCTTGGAGGGCGGATAGAACTTGTCAATGAATGCACTCGCCAACTCGTCCCATGTGGTAAAGACTCCCTCAGCTTGCGTCCTCAACCAATAAAGTGCTTTGTCCTTTAATGTGAAGGGGAAGAGGCGCAGTCTGATGGCATCGATGGAGACCCCCGTCATCTGAAATGTGGCGCACTTCGACAAAAATAGCTGGATGTGGTAGTGGGGATTTTCATGGGCGTTCCTATGAAATGGATCCTGCTGCTCAGAACCACTAGTCCAGTCTTCAGCTCAAAGTTCTTGTCAGCCGCTAACTCAGGCATGGCAATGGACGAGGTAGTAGAAGAGGTCTTAGGCCAAAGCCTATCACGAATAGAAATGATCCTCGCCATCCTTGCCGCCAATTCTTCCGCAGTTTCCGGGTTGGTCATAAACCTCCCTTCCGGATCTTGTCTTCTCTCCGCTCTGATTCTCCGCGCAGTACGCTCAATCTCGGGATCAAATAATATAGCTTCAGGGTCCGCCGTTGATCTCGTGTTCATGCACGGGAAAACAAAGTTTCAAAGAAGTGATTAGCACAATGGAAGGGTTAGATAAATAATAATGAAATAAAAACAAAAAGAAAGAAATAGCTAGGGTGGTAAGATCAAACGCAATCGCCTCCCCGGTAACGGCGCCAAAAACTTGATCGCTCCGGAATGTAACCCAAAAGTGCGACCGTGTAGTTTTACCGCTAGCGCACGGTGTAGCGGCGAGCGGGTTATCGAACACAGGGAGGATGAATGAAAGTGCTTGCTCCGAACAACCTGGCTATTAAGAACGGAAAAGAGAGAATTTGCCTTTGGCGATCCTGTCACAATCGTCAGACAAAGTACGGAAATATCAAATCAAATAAAGAACGTCTAGGGAATGGGAAATCCCTGCTACTCACCGTATTTCGTCAATGTGGTTCATTGGTATCAAAATTGCTAGAATAAAATTTTAGATGAACTAGTTGCAACTGAATGTAATACCTAGCTCACGCTCTCGCGCTGTTGCCGGTCTATAGTTATCCTAAGTTCGGGTCCAATCTCTTGCAAACCCTAGCCCAGGCAAGCTAGCATTAGGATCAACATCATCGTTCAATCGCGCCCCGAGCCCACTCTCGTGCAAACTCGGGCCACGACCTAGGTTGGGATAGTTCCTACCCGTCCAATCTCTTGCAAACGGGTATTGGCATGGAATTGCAACCGAGAACCCTAGTATCGGTCCAATCTCTTGCAACCCGATACTACAGAAATTCGATTCCAACCCAATTCGGGTTTCTAGGGTTTCCTACCGAATTTGGATCCAATCTCTTGCAAATCCCAATCGATATGAATACCTAGCCATCCGTATTAAATCGATCCCAAACTAACCCTAATAGTAATTCTAGCAAAATTCCTACCAATTCATCACAAATCTGAAATTGGGCTCGTAGGGTTCATCCCCACGCCCCAAGACGTGAAGACTACTCACAATTCATAGCACAAATGCAAGAATAATCAATGAAATTAACAAGAGAATTCATCACAATATTCAAATAAGCAATAAAAATAGTATTTTTAGAGGGGAGAGATGCAAACCAATAGAGTTCTTCAATGAATCGAACAAAAATCAACTTTTCTCTCCTCTCCAATCACAAGAATAAAAGCTAAAAAGTTAATCTAAAAAGCTGCAAAAATTAAAGAGAAAAAGCTCCCCAACCTAGGGTAAAAACAGGGGTTAAATACCCCCCAAAATCGTCCAAAAAACTGTGACCAAAATGCCCCTGCGCAGCCTGAAATCCGCAATTTTCGCTACAGGCAGCGCGTCGCACTCGGCCGAGTGACAAAAGTCGCTCGGCCGAGTGAGAAACCCTGTAATTTTCCAGTAAGTCTGGGTCTTCGGGGGTCTTCACTTCGGGAGTCGCTCGGCCGAGTGAGTTGTCGTCACTCGGCCGACGGCTTCTTAGTACTCGGGCGGTCGGCATTTGCCACTCGGCCGAGTGGGTCTTCTGAAGCTCAGGCAGACGAAAAATAGTAAGTTGGCGATTTTTGATGGGCTTCGTCTGAGTGCCACTAGGGCGGACGGGGTCTCGTCACTCGGTCGATGTGGCTTCCGATGCTCGGCCGAGTGCACATATAAAACGTGTCCGATCTGGTCGGCCGAGCGGTGTCTCGCTGGTCGGCCGAGTGACTCCTTCACTCGGCCGAGTGAGACACCAAAAATGCCCAAACAGCTTGTTTTGGCCTCCTCGTCGCTCCTGCGACGTTCTTTCTTCTTCCGCTCCTCTCCAATGGCAAAATACCCCTCGGGGAGGTCGTCGGTGACACTCTGGAGTAGGCGTATCTCGAGATCACTCCAAATCGCTCCAAATCACCTGAAATACGACAAACACAACAAATCGTGAAAAGCATCGCAATATCGTCGATATATCGTGAAAAACATGATTTGGGCGATCTAAATGGCATGCAAACATGCGGGAAAAAGTGTAAAATATGGAGTGATCAGGCTGGTGACGCACTGGTGAACCTCCTGACGGGTCTCGAGGTTACGCTCGGGGACTCGGTATTTGTCGACCGAGCCGTGGTCACCCAGCTGGCATAGAGCTCCGTCCTTCTGAGGGACCGCTCTCTCCTGGAGAGGGCCCCCTCCGACCGACTGACGGACTCTTTAGTCTGGCAGCTTCAACAGGTTAGTCGCTCTGCTACTTTCAAACCTGCCTTTCGATTCCTCTAGCTCAACTTTTTCGTCTTGAAGGCCACTGCGATGGCCGTTGAGGCGCAGCGTCGGGTGGCCCAGGCGTCCAAACTCGAGGAGTCTCTGGCGCTGGAGCGCTTGAAGGCTAGAGCGACCGAGGTGGCGGCTGAGGAAGCCCGCATGGAAGCTCGGCACCTGCGGTGTCGGGTCGATGAGCTCACCGCCGAGGTGCTGGACCTACAGGGGGCGCTGGCTGACTCTCGTCAGTCGGCTAAGGAGGCGGAAGAAGTGTTCCATCGGGAGAGGGGCGACCTCTGGAACGAGCTAGGGACCCTGATGTGTCCACATTTTATACTATTTTCACATCATTATTCCATTGCATCTCATGCCTTTTTGCATCCAAATCCCTCATTTTACTACGATATTGCATTTCTGATGATATTTTCGAGTTTCGTAGTGTTTTGTGAGTTTTCAGGGATTTTGGAGCGATTTTGGACCCCACTTTGGTATGGACACATCCGACGTGCTCGTGAGCTTATTTGCGAGGCTCTGGAGGAGTTTGCCACACTTCTGGGGCCATTGGAGGAGAAGAGAGAGAGCAGTGGAGAGAGAAACAGCCCCAGCAGTTTCCCAGAAAATGCTCGGTCCGAGCAGCTCAGCTACTCGACCGAGCCATTTCAGTTTGAGAAGAGAGCTGATACGGGCTGGCTCGGACCGAGCAGTTCAGCTGCTCGGTCGAGCAGTCGCAATTTCTCTAAGCCGAAGCAAGCCAGGACGAGGCCTGAGCAGCCGACCGAGTCGACGCCTATTCGGACCGAGTAGAGCTTACTCGGTCCGGGTAAGCTGAGCAACGTCTTTGAATATTTCTGTACTGCTCGGTCGAGCAGCTCATCTGCTCGGGCCGAGCCACCGAACGAGCAGCTCATTACTCGACCGAGTCACCTACTCGGTCGGTAACCCAAAGGCTATTTTTGAAATGTTTTTCTGAGGCCGCAATGTGCGTGATTTTGGGCTTCGAAGCTGGGAGCTGTGCGGAGACTGGGGGGCGAACTTTCATTAGGATTTTTTGCGGAGATTTTGATAGAGAGGTGAGGCGATTTTTGTAGGGATTCTTAGACTAATTTTTGTAAGAAGATTTTGAATCAAATACTGTGAGATTGTTACGCTTATTTTGGATTGTTCTTGCGTTTTGGAATCTGAAATTATTTCTGGATCTGCTATTCCTATTGAATTCTCGTTGTAAGTCTTTTTGCCCTAATCTTTTGATTGCTATAATGTTTTCTTCTCTGAGAATGATGTTTTTGTCGGTTAACGATACCATGAGTGAGTAGATTATTCTAGGGTGGATGGGTTAGCCCTAGGATCTAATGGAAAAAACGTATATCTGGATCCCTACATTGAATTGGGGACCTATGGTAGTATTTCGGTAGATCCTACCGAATCCGTAGATAACCCGTACTGAGATCATGCCCATAGTCTGTGGAATTGATGTGCTTAAGGGGTATCTAGGGATTCGAATAGGGAAATCGGTGGATCCAACCGAGGCTCGTGACCATGCCCGGCTCGTGCCTTGAGTGGATCTATCGACAAACTATACTGCTACGTTGACGGCTACCGCCATTGCGTCAACGAGAGCCCCCGAAATACCCCACAATTCTAACCCACTAGAGTAGTACGAATTGGGGGATTAATTCCCTAGCCCTAATGCAATGCAAGGATCCTATTCCAATGTTGACCCTCAACGATTCTAGCGGTGATCCCTAAAGCCCTAGTCCCTTTTATTAGTATTACAACAACATCATCACCCAAACCAAATCCTTCACCCCGATAGCTATCCCACTTCAAGATTTAGAGATAAACTGAGAACCAATTGACAATATCACCGTCTCTGTAGGATTCGACATCTTATATACTATAACTCGACACCGTCCGCTTGCGGATTGAGCCCGGAATTGTAGCCTAGGGGCCATACCACGCCTGGCGATCGTGACACCGCCAGGTGGAACCTAGGTGTAGGTTACGGGTGCGTCAAGTTTTTGGCGCCGTTGCCAGGGACGGCAATAGTGTTCTATCTCAGTTTGTTTTTATTTTGTGAAGTTTGCTAGCATTCTATCCATTTCTCACCCTTCCATCATTTTTATTCTTTTTATTTATTTTGGTGCTACTGACGGTATTTGTTGAGTTTTTGTTGGTGCATGAACACTCGCTACAAGGGATCTACCAGAGAACTATTATTCGATCCTGAGATCGAGAAGACAGCAAGGGCTTTAAGAGCCTCTAGTAGAAGTTCATCTCCCTCCACTCATATGGCGGAAAACAATCCTCCTCCTCTTCCTCCTCGCACCGGGTCCATCAGGGACCACATGAAACTAACTTTTGGAAACAACTCCTCCATCCTCAGACCGCAACTGGCAGCAGCGAGCTTCGAGCTCAAGACAGGGTTGATCAATCTGATGCAGCAGGATCCCTTCCACGGGCATCCACATGAAAATCCCAACTATCACATTGACTCCTTCCTGGCGAAGTATGATACGTTCAAGGCGAAGGACGTCAGTGATGATGCTGTGAAGCTGCGGCTTTTCCCGTTCACCTTAAGGGATAAAGCCTCCTATTAGCTCTGGGCCCATCATCCCAACCACTTCACCACCTGGGAAAAGCTTGCGCTTGCATTTGTGGATAAGTTTTATCCACCCTCGAAGACGGTCCAGATCCGTGGGGCTATTTCTAACTTCAAGCAGCTCCCACAGGAGTCACTTTACGAGGCTTGGGAGGGGCTCAAGGACCTCCAACATCAGTGTCCTCACCATGGGATCCAGTCATGGGATTTGGTGCAGAGCTTCTACAACCGGCTCCAGCCTAGCACCAAGATGATCATCGATGCTGCAGCGCAGTGCGCCTGACTTGATAAGTCTCCTGAGGAGGCTATTGATTTGTTGGAGCACATGGCGGCCAACACTCAGCTATGGAGCGATGAACGGACCGTTGTGACCCTGACTCCCGAGGTCAAGGCCGCTCGCCACTTGGATTCTCACTTCGAGACCTTGTGCAAACAAGTGGCCCACATTGAGCAGCGCCTAGGCTCCATCCCTGCTTCGCCCAGCACATCGCATCATCCTGCGGAAGAATATGTAGATCCGGGATATATCTCTAGTGAGGCCCACTACGATGGTGCTGAGACTTATGAGACCGTAGGGCTGTTGACGAACGAGCTTGAACGAGCTTGAACGGGGAGCTTGGTTTTGTTCATGAACAAAATCCATGTTCAAGCTCTGTTCGTTTACTAACCGAGCTCTAAAAACATGTTCAAGCTTGTTCGTTAATCTTACCGAACGAACGTAAACGAACAGTTACCGAGCTTGTTCACGAGTAGTTAATCGAACATTTTGTTCGTTAACAAGACTTATCGAGCTTGTTCGTGAACATGGTTAGGAACATGTTCGTGAGCACACAATCAATCTTATTCATGAACATATTTTCAATCAAACAAACGAACGCCAATTTTTTAATCAGTAATAATACTATTTAAACATAATTGCCAATGACTAAATCAATTAAATAAAAGGATTAAATATTTGCAGGACAAAAACAAATAAATCTAGCATAATAGCTCCATAAATCCCATTACAAGCGTCCATTTCAAGTATAGTAAACAATATAGTATTTGTCTAAATTTATTATTTTCGATACATGTTTGTTCACGAACACTTAACGAGCTTGTTCATGAACATCACTTAACGAGCTTGTTCACGAACACTTAACGAGCTTGTTCATGAACATAAATGAACGAACACAGTTATGTTCAAGCTCTGTTCGTTTATTAACAGAGCTCTAAAAATCTGTTCAAGCTTGTTCGTTAAGCTTCATGAACAAACGTAAACGAACATGTACCGAGCTTGTTCACGAGTAGTTCGTCGAACGTTCTGTTCGTCAACAGCCCTATGAGACCGTGCAATACGTTCAAGGAGAGGGACGGAATCAGTGGCAGCATCCAGCAGCCAGGAATCACCCGGGGTTTTCCTATGGAAACCCAAGTGGAGGGCTGCAACCTCTGCAATTTCAGAAGCCTCCACCCCCTCCTCAGCAACAGTAGAACCAGCAGCAGGGCGGCTTTAGGCCAGCTAGGCCTTATAGGCCGTCGGGATATCAGTTCAACCGGTCGCCTCAGCAGAATTATGCACCGGCTCCACCCAAGTCTAATCTCGAAGCCACACTGGAGACCTTCATGAGCGACCAGATCCGCTTTAATCAGGATACATCGAACCAATTCAAGAATATTAATTCTTCACTCGATGAACTGAGGGGGCAAATGTCGTAGCTTCTGAAGAATCAGGGAAGATTGCCCTCCCAGCCAGAGACTAACCCGAGAGCCCAAGCCAATGCCGTGGTTTCAATGACCACGCGTGGAGGACGGGTGACTAACACCGTCATGGTCCCGGTGCTTAATAAGGAGAAGGTCGCCATTGAAGAATCTGTCGATGACGGCGAGAAAGAAGAGGCCACTGAAAGGCCTATCATTATTGAGGAGAAAGCGGATGTCCCTGCTGTCATGCCTACTATGACGCCGCCTCTCGTTGATGCATCTAAAAGTAAAGTTCCCAGACCTCCCCCTTCCATACCCTCAGAGGCCAGCCCTAGCCAAATTGGAAAAGAAGTACTCTAAGTTCATGGAGCTATTAAAGGGGATCCAGCTGAACATCCCTTTCATGGACGCGATCACAGAAATCCCAATCTATGCAAAATTTCTGAAGGATCTCATCATGGGAAAGAGGAGGCCCGAAGATATCAAGCTATTGGATGATTCTACCTCCGTTATCAGAAATCACCTCCCCCGGAAGTTGCCGGATCTGGGGAGCTTTACCGTGCCTTGCTCCATTGGAGGGATGCCTAGCAGGGTGTTGATTGACTTGGAGGCTAGCATCAGCCTGCTGCCCCTCTCCATCTTCAAGAGACTTCAGACGAGAAGTGAGCTGGAACCGACGAGCATGTCCATCCAGCTCGCCGATTATTCCATCACCTATCTGGTGGGAATAAAGAGGGACGTCATCCTCCAAATACCCCCAGGACTATGTGTTCCAGTCGACTTCATCATAACGGATATGCCTGAGGGAGGGAGCTCCCAACTCATACTCGGCCGCCCCTTCATGGCGATGGCCGGTGTTCTGATAGATGTCCGAGAAGGGACCATCTCTCTCATTGTGGGGGATATTGAAGCTGAGTTCCGGCTACAAAAGCCGATGAGGGAGCGTGCCCATGTAGAAGGGGCCAGTTATCTGGAGCTTCTTGAAGAGGAAACCATTGATGATTTTACTACCGAAGGGGTCATGAAGGACCCAATCAAGATAAGCATCGACGACGACGGAGACCCAACCTACAACAAAGCGGTCGTCGCGTACATCCGAGTATTGGATGCGGAGTTTCTACATCGTTCTCCAATTCATCAAAAACCGGGATCTACATACTACTCAGAGGAAGGTCGTGAAGTAGGCGGAGATCAAATGCCGCCGGATTGCACCATCACGGAGATTGACGCGCGATCACATCGTGCACCAAATGAAGATTGATATGCTTGAAGGAGTCGAGCTCACGACTTAAAACGAGCGCTTATTGGGAGGTAACCCAATCTCTTATATTTTGGAATTTCTTTTTCAGTTTCTTAATTTTTGTTTTTATTTTGTGTTTTTAGACAAAACTATAAAAATCACAAAAATTTGATGAGTTCGTCTTTTGTGTAGGATGGACAAGTGAGGATATGCATATGGACATCATAAACGGAAGGAAGCTGGAGGAGAACATCGGATTCGAAGATCTGGGGAGAAACCCAAAGAAAAGGAAGAAGGACAGGAGACACATGAGACTAGACCGAGCAGCTTCACTGCTCAGTCGAGCAGCGCAGACACGGAAACAGGAAGGATATATGGCCATCTCTGCACAGCCCGATCAGCATTATGCTCGGTCTGAGTAGAAGTCGACTCGGTCCGAGCATCATACTGCTCGGTCGAGTACTACAGGCTTTCGAAGTTGAGGAGAAAACGTCACTCTGCCAACCCGACCAGAATATTATTTGCTCGGCCCGAGTAGAAATCGACTCGGTCCGAGCAACGCATTGCTCGGTCGAGTACTACAGGCTTTCGAAGTTGAAGAGAAAACGTCACTCTGCCAACCCGAGCAGAGTATTATTGGCTCGGCCCGAGTAGGAATCGACTCAGACCGAGCATCAAGATGCTCGGTCGAGCAGACAAGGAAGTTCTTCAATCAAAATTTTTACATTGACCCGGTCGAGTAGCCTAGCTGCTCGGACCGAGTCAGGTCGGGTTTCAAACCCAAACCGTTTCAATTCTTTTTAATCTCACCGTTAAAATTTTTTACCCTAATCTAAAATTTTACCCCCCGAAAATTACCCCCCGAGCTCCCCTCTCTACCCTACTCGTTCAAACCCTAGCCTCCGCGTCGACCTCCTCCACCCGTACCGTCACCGGCGTCGCTTGCAGCTCCACCCTCCTCCGGTCAGCCCCTCTCCACCTATCTCTCTCTTTCCCCCTCTTCCCCCCTCTCCACCCTACTCAGTCGACGGCACCACCGACAGTGCCACCACCGTCGACGGCGCCGCCGACCAACCCCCCCCCACAAACCTCCGCCCCCTCTCTTTCTCCCTCCATATCTCTCCGACCCCCCTTTCCCCCCATTCGCCTATTTCGTCGACGGCACCGTCGACGTCACCACCGCTGCCGACGGCGCCGCCGACCCCCTTCCCCTCAAATCCCCACCGGCGATCGCCGAAAGTCCCCCAATCTCCCCTCGACTGTGCCCTAGGGCACAGACTGAGCAGCTCGTCTGCTCGGTAACCAACTCCCACCGAGTAGCACAACTCGGACCGAGCAGTATCACTGCTCAGTCCGAGTCACCTCATATCTGTGTATCACCCATTTTTACTCGATTATCTGACGTTTTGATCATTTCAAATTGCAGGTACTCTCAGCTTACGTCAGAAGCAGCTGTGCAGACTAGCTTGGGGGATCTTTCATGCACTCGCATCGTTCGCATCCTTCACACTTACGGTAGACTCGTTCCCTTCTCTATTTTCATACCGTATCATCATACTGCACGCGACACGATGGTTTGCATACGCAGAGCCACCACACCACCCGTTCGCAAGAAAAGGCCGTCTTCTGGCGCCTCCTCTTCCCGACCCCAGCGTCGTGCCAGACACACCACCACCTCCACCACCTCCACTACCACCGCACTGTCTACCACTGCTCACATCACCACCACCCCCCCCACCACACCTGTCACGTCAGCCGTGATCCCCTCCACCACAGACCCTATCCCTTCCACCGCTGCTCCCATCGTCTCTACCTCATCACCCCCACACCTCGCACCCACCAGGGATGACATACCCGCACGTCTCCCGACTTATGGTATCACGTTCCGAGACCCTGCACACCGGGAGCGATTTTACAGGCTCTCCCAGCGCCGTCTCGTTCCTACTGTGTTCATAGACGTGCCTGCACTTAAATCCCTGGGAGTCCTACAGGGAGGTCACCACCTGTATCGAGCGATCGGTTTCGACTGTTTACTCGGTGTGCATGCTCCGACCTACACCCACATAGCACTCGAGGGTCTCAGCTCCTTGGCTCTCACCCCGGCAGGCGACGGCATCACCTTCCGCTTCCTGGATCACGACTGCACTGTCACTTTTGCTATGATCCGGGATTATTTTCACTTCCCTGCCGTCCCAGAGCCCAGACTAGCCTTCTCCCCGCTCTTTGATGTTGACGCTTTTGATGCTCGCTCCTTTTGGGAACGTATTTCTGGACTTCCACAGTATCGCCCTAGCCGGGCGAAGGCATCGTCCATTGTGCACACATGCCTTCGCTACGCTCAGTGGCACCTTGCTTCCACCCTTTTTGGCAGACTTGAGGTCGGGACCATGTCCCTCACTGAGCTTGCCCATCTTATGGGCATGACCCGGCCTATTCGATTCCACCATGACGGCTCTCTGCGACCATTCATGCTCTCTGACGCAGCCCACTGGCTGTGTCACCGAATTTACCAGACAGCCATCAGCGACCATGCCACAGACATTTGCTGGGGTGCCTCCTTCACTATTTTTGCGAGGATGCTAGATATTCCCATCCCAGGCGACCTTCACCGTCCTGCTGGCCCGACACGTTTGACCATTGGCGTGCTCAAGCATATGAACATTATCAGACCACACGGTGATCGTCACTGGCTGTATCTAGTAGGCACCACCCATACTCCTCACCTGGTTCTACCCACCCCTCACCTGACTCACATACCCGCTGTCCAGCTTGACTGGATGATTCCTCAGGTCTTCCCACTCCCTCCCATCCACGTTCTCGAGCCCCGTGGAGCACCGGTCGAGGCACCTGCCGATGACCCGGTTTCCCGCTCCCCGGTGTTCGAGCTTCTTGACATAGCTGCATTAGTTGCCGGCGTCCCTGTCCCACCTACTCACCCATCAGTTTCTGGAGCCGCCTCTTCCACCACTACTGTTTCTGCCGTATCTGCCTCCGCTGAGTCTTCGGGGACTGTCTTGACCTCCTGCCCCGAGACTCAGATGTCTTCTACCTCTGTATCGGTGCCGGAGGGCACCGATATACCTTTTACTGACACACCCATAGATCTTGACTCTCCCATCCACGATCCTGCACCCACCCTCCCACCTCTCTAGGACCTTATAGCATCAGTCACTATCTCTTTAGGTCCCCACATCCCACTAGCTGTTACCACTCCCTCCACATCAGTTGCCATTTTTATCGAGAGCGTGTCGACGTCTGTCTACACTTCTGTGTCGGCTACAGCTCTTTCTTCAGCCGTCTCTGAGCTACTTACGAGCTCACCCTCTCCTACCTTCCACGCTAGGCACCGTGCATCAGTTGCACAGGGCTGCCTCACGAGAGTGGTGTCTCACAGACGCTTTCCTCGCTCTCCACCCGACTCTCGTACTTCCGACGATCGCTTGACCGCATTAGAGGAGTTGACTTCCCGCTTACGGTGGGATTTCGATGAATTTTTACTCGCGATGGCGACACACAGATCCAGAGTCGAGTCGGATCTCACCTCTATCATAGACATGCTTCGTCACCGTGGCCCACCTACTGTTATCCTTGCACCAGCTCTGCCTCCCAGGACGTACGCTGTGACACACTCTGCACCACTCGGTGCTTCACTTCCTCAAGCTTCTGCAGAGCCTGTTTCTACCACTTTTGAGTCGTCTGTCACAGTAGATCTCCTTTCTGCCCTGGTTTTACATTCTGCTGAGCCCACCACTGCCATCGTCGATATCACCGCCAGCCCACCACACGAGTTCCAGCCGGACCTTCCACCCACCACTCCTGGTCCACAGCAGAGGGACCCATCACCACCCCCAGAGGGTGGTGCCTCTGCTTGATGTAGTCCTTACCCGCTTCTGCCTCCCCTATTTATTTTGTGCCCATCTGTCTGTTTGGGGTCCTACTTTTACATAGCTTAGGGGATGCGCCACTCATGCATTATATTTCATTCCGCATTACATCATGTCATGTTTTTATTTTATTTCTTTTTGCACATTTTTGTTTATCCTTTTTTGAATTTTATTCCACCACCCACCCCACCCCTCTAGCATCATCTCCCGCTCACGTGCGATTTCTTAGCAGTGAGGACACTGCTAGGTTTAGCTTGGAGGATGAGCGCTACCGCTTTATTTTTGATTTTTTCTTTTACATTTTCTTTCCTTATTTCAGTCTTTATTTCATTTTTCCACCGTTTTTCACGTCATTTTCTTCTTTTTTTCTCATTTTGCATCATATTTTCTATTTTCACCATGCATTCATTCCTTTTTCTTTATTTTCCCTTTTTCTCCGTCTCTTTTTCTTTATTTGCTAGGAATGTTCCGCATGATGATATCTCTCGTGACCTTATTAGTCTTTTGCGAAGTTTGTGTTCATGTTAGCGATTTCTGATGTGAATTCGGCGGGTCGTCCCCCTTCCTACGGGTTCCCCACCGACCCAGTGACACATCAACCACACCCCTTCCTTTTCTCCGATCATAAAGCCCCCGATCCCTTTCTTTGTCTTTTATCCCCCCGTCCCGTTCTTTCTAATTCAAAAAAGAAAGGGGGGCGGTAAGGTGCCTATGGTTTGACAGGCTCACAACAACCAAAGGGCACTCGCTGCTCGCAGGCCTAGTTTCTATTATGATTTCGATGTCTATTCGACGCTCCTTTGACTCCAGCCCCAGAAGCTATTCTTTCACCAGCACCTGCACTCACGAGACTACTATTTATTGCTAAAATTTCTCATTGATCTTCCAATATAATCATAAAAAGGAGAGAAGAAACGGAAAAAAAATGAGCTAAAGCCTCAAGGTAATGTCAATTAAACAACTCTCTTCTCTGTCTACGCTCGTTCCTGCCCTTAAACGAAGCTCTCTCCGTTTGCTTCCTTCTCCTTGCTAACTAGAAATGATCTCTTACGACTAGCATTGCGATTCACGCATCTCGCCGTGCCTAAGATATTAGTGGGTAAATATTACAGGATACTGGACGTCTCACAGGTTTCTCGTTAGCAAGGATAGAGAGACAAAAGTACCGCTTCGAAAGTACGTGATGTGATCTTCCCATCGGCGCATTGACAGTGTTCTTTTTCCAGATGATGTACCCGATTTCCGGCCCTCAGTACTTCAGTGCTTTCACCCTCTTCCTCCCGTCCCTATCGGGACCCCCTACCTCCGTCTCACCAAGCGCCCGTGCTTATTTCTGTTGACGTGCTATTAGG
This sequence comes from Scilla litardierei, assembly GCA_030789695.1. Taxonomy (NCBI): domain Eukaryota; kingdom Viridiplantae; phylum Streptophyta; class Magnoliopsida; order Asparagales; family Asparagaceae; genus Scilla; species Scilla litardierei. Next base: position 220,543,532 of record CM061134.1, on the reverse strand, counting down.
GTGAATTTTAGCTGTACTATTTATATGCGTGCATTTCTTTTGATGATCTATCTGATTTAATATTTGAAATGAATTGAAAATCGAATGCTATAATTAGTATCTAGTATGATCTATGTTGGAAAATGCACCTAGGTTCACGCATCACTAGAACACTTGGAGCATCTATTTTCTTATCGCTGTCACTTCTGTTTGCATGCCTGTTGATATTGTGATTATCTCTGCATGCCTTTTCAGTATTCATTTAGAGAAGTGAAAATATCCATGCTATATATGAGCTTAGTTAAGGTTTTATTTTATCAAACTGTTGTGCACCCTCTTATGAGTGAACCGAGAGTCCTACTATTTTTCTTCTCCACATATCTATTTATATCTCTACATATCAGTTGGTTACACCCCCATAGCTATCTTTACCGCATCTCACTTCCCGCACCCATAGAGAAAAGTATAGCTTCTAAATGAAAAAAAGAAAAAAAGAAAAAAATGTGTATATATTAATATTTGAAAAAGAAAAGAAAGAAAATGAATAAATACTGTTTTATATCATTTCATTAGAAGCTGTCATTTATTCTGGTAAGAGAAAAATAAAAATTTCATATCATTTTCCTTGATTTGACGCCTCAAGCTAAGCTTGGGGGGTAAACCAACTGATTACATGAGTGAGCATGAAATTAGAGTGGAGACGGTGCACATCAGGTAGGTTTAATAACACCTAAACTTTACGAATTACTTTAGTTTTGGAGATTTTTCATATATCGAAATGAATGTCTGAATGGCATGATTTTTCTATTCTCTATTGCATGTTGTGTGATTCCTTTATGCTCCTTGTGTATCTGTGATTGAAAATGGTGTTGCCAACTTCTTTATACTAGACTCTAGGGATTGCATGAGATTGATATGATTTGATGGTGTTATTTTAGTATATCCCTATTCTTTGCCTGCACTGCATGCTAGTCATATGATGTGTAAAGCTAGAAATTGCCAGTAGCATGTATGTTTATCATTCAGAGCATCATGATATACTATTTAGGCCTGAGATCTGACCGATCATCCTTAGCACTCTCCTCTCGCTTCTCTTTTTGTTTTTTCTTTCTTTCTATTTTCGTTTTCTTATTTTCGTTTTGTTTTCCTCCAGGCGTACCGATTATTTGTCTTCCTCGAGGACGAGTAAGAGGTAAGCTTGGTTGATTTTGATGTGTCCACATTTTATACTATTTTCACATCATTATTCTATTGCATCTCAAGCCATTTTCGCATCCAATTCCCTCATTTTACTACGATATTGCATTTCTGACGATATTTTCGAGTTTCGTAGTGTTTTATGAGTTTTCAGGGATTTTGGAGCGATTTTGGACCCAACTTGGGTATGGACACATCCGACGTGCTCGTGAGCTTTTGGCGAGGCTCTGGAGGAGTTCGCCACTCTTCTGGGGCCATTGGAGGAGAAGAGAGAGCAAAGGAGAGAGAAATAGCCACATCAGTTCCCCAGCAGTTTCCCAGAAAATGCTCGGTCCGAGCAGCTCAGCTGCTCAACCGAGCCATTTCAGTTTGAGAAGAGAGGTGATACGGGCTGGCTCGGACCGAGCAATTCAGCTGCTCGGTCGAGCAGCCTCAATTTTCCCAAGCCGAAGCAAGCCACGACGCGACCCGAGCAGCCGACCGAGTCGACGCCTACTCGGACCGAGTAGAGCTTACTCGGTCCGGGTAGGCTGAGCAACATCTTCGAAGATTTCTGTAGTGCTCGGTCGAGTAGCTCATCTGCTTGGGCCGAGCCACCGAACGAGCAGCTCATTACTCGACCGAGTCACCTACTCGGTCGGCAACCCAAAGGCTATTTTGGAATGTTTTTCTGAGGCCGCGATGCACACAAATTTGGGCTTCGAAGCTGGGAGCTTTGCGGAGACTGGGGGGCGAACTTTCATTAGGATTTTTTGGGGAGATTTTGATAGAGAGCTGATGCGATTTTTGTAGGGATTCTTAGACTAATTTTTGTAAGAAGATTTTGAATCAAATACTGCGAGATTGTTACGCTTATTTTGGATTGTTTTTGCGTTTTTGAATCTGAAATTATTTCTGGATATGCTATTCCTATTGAATTCTCGCTGTAAGTCTTTTAGCCCTAATCTTTTGATTGATATACTGTTTTCTTCTCTGAGAATGATGTTTTTGTCGGTTAACGATACCATGAGTGAGTAGATTATTCTAGGGCTGATGGGTTAGCCCTAGGATCTAATGGGAAAAACGTAGATCTGGATCCCTACATTGAATTGGGGACCTAGGGTTGTATTTCGGTAGATCCTACCGAATCCGTAGATAATCCGTAATGAGATCATGCCCACGGTCTGTGGAATTGATGTGCTTAAGGGTTATCTAGGGATTCAAATAGGGAAATCAGTGGAGCCAACCGAGGCTCGTGACCATGCCTGGCTCGTGCCTTGAGGGGATCCATTGACAAACTATACTGCTACGTTGACGGCTACCGCCATTGCGTCAACGAGAGCCCCCGAAATACCCCGCAATTCGAACCCACGAGAGTGGTGTGAATTGGGGGATTAATTCACTAGCCCTAATGTAATGCAAGGATCCTATTCCAACGTTGACCCTCAACGATTCTAGCGGTGATCCCTAAAGCCCTAGTTCCTTTTATTAGTATTACAACAACAACATCACCCAAACCAAATCCTTCACCCCGATAGCTATCCCACTTTAAGATTTAGAGATAAACTGAGAACCAATTGACACTATCACCGTCCATGTGGGATTCGACATCTTATATACTATAACTCGACACCGGCCGCTTACGGATTGAACTCGGAATTATAGCCTAGGGGCCATACCACGCCTGGCGATCGTGACACCGCCATGTGGAACCTAGGTGTAGGTTACGGATGCGTCAGACCCTGCGTGAGGCGTAGGGCGCACCCTGCCCGGCTCGTCGAGGAAGTGGAGAGAGGGTATGCGGAGGTCTTGAGGCCGCGGTTTGCGGAGGATCTCAGGGATGCCTTTGGCACCTACGAGCACCTCTTGGCCCCCAGGATCGTGGAGGTCTTTCGTGAATCTTTCCAGAGGTTTGAAGAGCGTGTCCGACTGTCGTATCTCCGACCTCCGCCAGGTCCCGACGACCTTCCTCGCTCCGAGCAAGGTGAGGTGCCGAAGGACTCCTCCTCCTGGGCCATGGGCCCCTAGGCGGCGTTTCTACCTTTTTGCTCCCCTCCCCTCCCTTGTCTTGTAATACAAACAATTTTTGGGGTGCAATGTATAAAGCCTTTTTGTCGGTCCATGTATCTTTCGCCATTTTCCCTGTTGTCTGGGCATTCTACTGGCAGAGCTGCTTCATAGAGGAGGGATGCCCTTGGTCTTTTTGAGCCGCTGTTGCGTTCAACCGGGTTGGGGAGGTGATCCGTTGATATCCCTTTATTATTCGTTGTGAGTGCGAAGGGTCCTCGGGATTTTGTGTCAATCGGCCCGATAGACTAGGGCCTTGGAGGTGTTCTCGGCCGACCTGCTGTGGCTTTCCCCTCGTTCGTGATCCTCAGGCCAGTCGGGTGACCACCTTGCGAACTGTGGGCTTGTCATCAGTCTTTATAGTTAGTGAGGGGATCATCCTGCCGAGGGGAATCGTCTGTAGCCCCTCGGCCAATCGAATCGTCTGAGCTGCTGGGGGTGTTATCCCCAAGCTTACACCCAACCGATATTCCGACCTGCTGGGGGAGTTGCCCTCAGCCTTATGGCCAACCATGTTGATCTGTCCGCTGGGGGAGTTGCCCCCAGCCTTACGGTTGATCGGGTCGACTGGTCAGCGGGGGAAGCTACCCCTCAGCTTATGACCAACCAATTGTCCCGCCTGCTGGGGGAGTTACCCCAGTCGTACGAACGGGATCGGTGATTGGCCTGCTGGAGGAGTTGCCCCCAGCCTTACGGTTGATCGGTTCAGCAGGTCAGCAGGGGGAGCTACCCATCGGCTTATGACCAACCGATTGTCCCGCCTGCTGGGGGAGTTTCCCCTAGCCATATGGACGGGCTCGGTGATCGGCCTACTGGTGGAGTTTCTCCCAGCCTTACGGTCGATCGGGTCGGTTGATCAGTGGAGGGAGCTACCCCTCGGCTTATGAACAACCGATTTTCCCGCCTGCTGGGGGAGTTGCCCCCAGCCTTACAGACGAGCTCGATGATCGTCATGCTGGGGAGTTGTCCCCAGCTTTACAGTCGATCGTGTTGTTATTCTCTCCCGGGGGTGATTTCCTGCCTGCTCTGCAATCGATCACCAAGCCAAATAAAGTGAGAGAAACTGAGCTGTACTAACACGGTTCTCTTTCCATTCCTTGAACCCGGGTGTACATTTGGAGGAAAACAAAAAATGGAGGAGGCGAGGGCAAGCTAGCCTTGCCCAGGCGAGGCGGCGGCTGATCGTCCCGTCTGCTCACTCGATGATGCGCATGGCCACCTGGACCACATTCACCTTCTTCCCCTTGTCCAATTGCTTGGATGTACCTTCCCCGGGGGCGGGGGCTGAGTCGTCGACGAAGTTCTTCAAGTGGCCCCGGCTGACCAGCTTCTCTATATCCTTCTTTAGATGCCAGCAGTCATCGGAGTCGTGGCCATTGTCCTTGTGATACTTGCAATATTTCTCCTCGTCCCTTCCGCCTCTCTTCATCCTCAGAGGCGGCCTGCTAATGCGCCCCTCCTTTTGGACGTGCGTGAGGACGACGTCCGGGGCGGTGTTTAGCTTGGAGGGTCGTGGCTCCTCCCTGCGTTGCTTTCCTTTGGCCCTCTTCTCCTACCGATGCTCGTCAGGGCCGCGGCGCTCGCTCTCGTCGTGCTTGGATCCCCGCCTGGCCCTCATTGGGTGACTTCTTTCATCCACGACCAGCGCCTCTTCCGTCAAAATGTAGCGTTCCGCCCGGGCTATGACGCCGGTGAGGTCTTTCGGAGGATCATTGTGCAGTGATTTTTTTCAGGACCCTATGTCGGAGCCCTTTCTTCAGGGCCGTCTTGACGACCAGCTCGGGACAGCTCTCCATGTTCAGTCGCTCCATGTTGAAGCAGCGCATGTAGTGCCTCAGGGTTTCTCCGGGACCCTACACCACATTGAACAGGAGTTCTGAGTCCGGTTTTACCTGACGCCCGGCCATGAATTGTTTGCAGAACTACTGGGATAGGTCCTCGAAGCTATCGATGGAACGGTTGGGAAGACTATGGTACCAACTCAGGGCCGCTCTCCGGAGGGTGGAATAAAAGCCTCTACAGAGTAGGGTGTCGTCGGCCCCTTAGAACGCCATGACTCCCTCATAGTCCATCACGTGGTCTTCTGGATCGCCCGTGCCGTAATATTTCTTCAATGTCGGCACCTTGAATCTAGAGGGTACCCGTGCCTCAGTTATCCTTCGGGATAGCGTACAGTGGTCGCCTCTGGCGCCCCCAGGTGCCCTCCAGTGCTCACACAATGGTTGCCTGGTCGTGGTGAGAGAGCGGGGTCACGTCTGGGGCTCGCCCAAGTCCCTGCCAAGATGGGGGCAGGAGTTGACCGGCGGGCGTTCCTCTTCTCCCTCCGGTATTCTCATTTATCCAGCCTTACTCGACGGGGACTTTCGCTCTGACGAGGTCGGTCCCCCGAGGCTCGGCGGTCGGTCGGTCGTCGATTTGTCGAACCTGGCCGCCAAGACGAGGCGGTAACTGATCCGCCTTCTGCTTGCTCGAGGCCCACCCCGTCTCCCTCGCGAGGCGAGGTGGGAGTGGAGGATCGCACCGGGATGAAGCCCGGTATGGTAAATCGTCGTTCCGGGTTGGTTGCTCCGTCCCCGTGGTCGGTGACCACGACAGACCGTATAGGTTGGCGGTCCCCTCCCCAATGGTGGGCCTCTATCGTCCCATCTCGTTGGATGGACGGGTTGCCGACGAGCTGTTGAATCGTGGCGACCAACATTTGGAGGTTGGCGTTGGTTTCTCGGCAAAGAGGCAGAGCTGCTCTTGGGTTACCGATCGGGAGTCGCCTGTCCCCTCGGTGGTGTGGCTGTACTGGTTCTCAGGAGGGATGTAATCTCCCTCCTCATGGATGGGGGGGCATGCGCCCCGAGCCGTTTCAGACTGGTTCCATACCGGTGGTTTGACGTGGGCCTGTTCGTTTCCCACAGACGGCGCCAGATGTTTACGAGTGTTTTCTCACCACAGAATCGTTGACCGACGACTCGACAGTCAACATGGTCAAGGGGTCGGTTGGGATCCCTTGGTTCTTCCGAACGTGCATGTCCTTCGCGGTGATTGCACGGAGCCCCTCCTCGGCTCGGGAATCAGGCCGTGCGGACGGCTGAGGGCCTTGGTCAGCGTGGTGCAGAGGGGTAGACTCGGCACCTAGGTGAACGCTCGGCCTCGGCCAATCAAGTGCCGAGGGGTAGCCTCGATGCCCAATGTTGAGTATTGATTCCCCGGATTTGGTTTTGGATGATGACCAAACATAAATATCGTACTAACTATTTGTGAGCGCAGTTATGGATATCGTCGTCAAAAGAACACGTACATCAACACGTACATCAAAAGCGACGTCTCAAGACTTCTCAAAACGCGTGATCGTGTGCCTGAAGCTTCATTGAAGCTCAAGGAGCAATGTTGAAGTCAAGAAGAATGAAGATTGAAGCTTTGAAGACGGTTCGTCATGTTTAATTTATTGTCTTCTAGCTTCATAGAATAGAATGTTAAGGCTTGAGTAGGACTTACATTATAATCTTCATTTTCGCTCATATCTTAGAGCTAGGAGTATCATAGAAGCCATTAGAAACTTTCCCGAAGCCTATCGCTTCTTCCCTCGGCTTCTAGTGCATCTTAGTTGGTTCATGTAAAAGTACCAACCGATTAGATGACGATCTAGTCGGTCGGCAACTCTTCATGAACCGACTAGATGTCCTTACTCATTTCAGCTCATTCCCTGTTGATCAATTAGTCGGTCAAAGAAGGTTCACCGACCGACTAGATGACGATCTAGTCGGTTAGGAATCCTTCTCAGACCGACTAGTTATCATTGCCTCATTTCAGCCTGAGTTATTGTTTCGAGTTAGTCGGTCTAAGAACGATTGTCGACCGACTAGTTGAGAAACTAGTCGGTTGGAATTTGTTCTCAGACCGACTAGTTCAACTTGCATTCAGACTATTTGTTTTGACTCTTAGTCGGTCAAAGAACACTCACCGACCGACTAGTTGTGAAACTAGTCGGTTGGCAAGTCTTCTTGGACCGACTAGTTCTTTAAGTCTGAACTTCTCTATTTGACTGTTCACCTCTTAGTCGGTTCATGTTGATTGACCGACCGACTAGTTGATGAACTAGTCGGTCAGTGGTCCTTCTTTGACCGACTAGTCTGCTTCAGAATAGAGCCGTTGGAGCATTTATTGCACGAATTTCTCTCCTCTCTTTCCTCTATCCTATATTTAATTGGAGGAGTTCTTTCATAGGATCCAAGGCTGCCATTCTAGAGGTTTAGAGAAATCAAAGAGAAGCAAATCAACTCCATTCTAAAGCTATCTCTTCTAACTAGAATCTCTCTCTCACTCTTATTTCAAAAGAGAGATTCATTGATTGTGAGCCTTCCAAGCCAAAGGGCTTGATCCAAGGTCACCGACTCCACCCTAGGCTTCCATTGCTGGTCAACTTCTTGGAGCTAGGGTTTGGTGACTTCTTCTTCCACAACAATCCATCTTTGCCCTATTTTGGTAAGATTTACTCAAGGCATAGGATTTTGTGGTAAGTGTTTCTTTATTTCATTTCAATTGATATTGCAATTGTGTCTCTCGGTTGTGAGAGAGGTTGTGATCCCGGGTTGTGAGAGTCACATTTATATTATGTATGATTTGGTGTTGTGAAGGTTTTTCACAAGAATTTCATAGTACTAAATCTTGAGTTAGTGGTTTTCTAACTCAAGTATCCGGAGGGGATCCGGGTGGTTGGGACGTAGGATCACCGGGAACAAGTCGGGGAGACTTGGGTGGATCCGAACCCGTTACATGCTTTGTTTGCGTTTTTCCATTCTTGTTGTTTGTAGTCTATTCTGTATTGTTGTTTGTGTGTTTGTACAATAATTAGGAATAACTCTCTTGATTATTTTAAAGTACTAGTCACCCCCCTCTAGTACATGTGCAGTAGCTTTGCAGGGCACTACAATTGGTATCAGAGCCAAGGTTAAAGCTACATCGCCAGAGTTCAAATCTATGACAAACAACGACTACAACGTCTTCAAAGATCGTCAAGGCTCTTCTTCAGTTATGGAAGGAGAATCCTCAGTCAGGCCTCCTCACTTCAACGGTACCAACTATGGGTACTGGAAATGTCGGATGGAAATCTTCCTCCGGAGCGCTTCACTTTGGAGAGTCACGATGACGGAGTATGTCGAGCCCGCCGAAGAAGATCTCGCGAAGTGGACTACCGCGGAGGTCGCCACGGAGGTAAGCAATGCCAAGGTAATGAACGCCTTGCAATGTGCGTTTGAGACCGAAGACTTCAACAAGATATGCACATGTAAGAGTGCATATCAAGTATGGAACCAACTCCTCATCTTGCACGAAGGAACGAGTACGGTAAAAGATTCTAAACTCGTTGTCGCTAACAAAGAATTTGAGTTGTTTCACATGGAACAGGGTGAAACTATGAAGGACTACTATGCTCGCTTCGTGGACATATCAAACGAATTGGAAGCTCTTGGGAAGATCTACACCCAAAAGGAGAAAGTCGCGAAGATTATTGACGGACTTCCTTCTTGTTGGGAAAAACGTACCTTCGCCATCGAGGAAGGTAACGATATGAATAAGTACACGGTTGTACAACTAATGGGTACTTTGTTGTCTTACGAGGTATGCAAGGAAAGTAAGATCAAGATGAAGGAGAAGATGAAGGCGTACTTGAAGCAAGACGAGCCAAAAAAAAGGCGATTGCATACAAGGCCGCTCCATCTACCAACGATGAAGAATCGGAAGAAGAATTTGACATAGAATCCATTGCCCGTATGGCAAAGGAATTCGATCGATTCTTCCGAAAAGGTAACTTTAGAAATGAATCTAAAGTTAGTTCGACTAATGCTTCTACTCCCATGTGTTATAAATGCAACAAGGCAGGACATATCAAGCCGGATTGTCCTCTAAACAAACACAAGGAGAAGTGGAAGGCATCCAAGTACGACAAGTCAATAAAGCACAAGAAAGGACTTGTCGGCACATTCACCGACTCCGAAGAGGACTCCTCAAGTGGAGAGTCGGATGATGAACGAGTGGAGAAAGCACACACGTGCTTCATGGGAAAAGAGGAACGTGATCAAGAGACCTTCTCCGAAGAAAGCGAAGATGAAAGCGAGGATGGAAGCGATGATGAAGGCGAAGAGGTAACTATGGATGAACTTAGATTAGCCAACGAACAACTTTGGAATAAGTTTTCTAATTTGGCTACTAGATTTATGAAGACTAAAAATGAACTAGATAGTCTTAAAAACTCGCCTAAGCCTATCATCGTCAACAACGACACCGTTGTTGAAGGGTTGAGAAATGAGATTGTAAATCTCAAATCTCAACTTGAGCATGTTCATATCGAGGATTCGGATGAACATGTGATAGCGGATTTGACGTCTCAAAACTCAACTTTGAGTATTGAGAATAAAAATCTCAAGTCATGTGTTTGTGCACTCGCATCGCAAGTGTCCACCTTGGATGCTTCTTTGCATTCTCTCACCGAGAAGTATGAGTGCACATTAGGCTGAATTCATGAATTCAATAAAGGTAAGGGCCATTTGGATAATATCCTAAATGACTTACTTCCGGCCAATCATCACATTGGCTTGGGGTATAAGATGTGAGATTCATCCAAATCGTCCGCCACCTTTGTTAGGCCATCTTCCGATGCTTCTACTAGTGGGAGTAAACACTTCATGAGTAGTTCTTCTACCAATGGTGCTTCCGCTAGGTACACACCCCCGTTTGGAAAGAAACCCACTTTGGGTGGACCTCCAAAGAGGGGTCATGCTTTCATGTATACCATGCCACGTAGGAACACACATCCTGCTCCACATGTTAGCACAAATGATGATTTTTATGCTCCGCATCCACGAGCATGTGCACACCATGTGAGACACACTCATGCATGCGTTCCACCACATGCATATGTTCATTCACATTCTTATATGAATAAGTATCATCATGCACCATTGCATCATATGCCATATGCTTACCCACGACATGCATCACATAGGAATCAACAACGTATGCATGTTCCCAAAAGGAATAGGGCTCCCAAAATTTTCACTATTTGGAGCCCGAAGGACACAAATATGCATGAGAAACAAGCATACATGAATTCTTATTTTATGAATGTCGTGAATAATGATGATTATCTTGGGAAGTCTAAGTCCAATTGGACTTGGCTTCCAAAAGTCTAATCTCTTAGGACCCAATGTCCTTGGGTACCATGGAATGATATTTTATCTTCAGGTACTCAAGAATAAGAGAAGGAGCAACAAATCTAAATTTAGCTCCAAGAATGATGTTTTTCTAGGTTCAAACCACCGTGGGACACCAACCATACCAACTCCTTGATTTGCAAAGGATTTTCATTCAAATGGAGTTGAGGGTGCTTAAGTGATGCACCAAAGTAGGGGGAGCGTAATGGTGTAAGTATATTCTTACATTTGATATACATTAGGTATCCATGTGGGTTGAATGCATGCATTGGTAGATTATATTACGATTGGTATCATTTTGTTTCAATTTGAATCCTAGTGTGATAGATTAGTGTATGCCATAAGTTCTATGATGTTCTATCTATTTTTTTGGCATAACACTTTTGCATATTACGTTTGGTATCAATTTGCTACATTTGGTTTTCACATCGGATTATTTATGTCTCTGATATTGATTTCGTCGCTCGACGATTTTATTGGATTAAATAGAATTCTTTCTATGGAAACATAGAATTGTTTTCCATGCACTCTATTTAACTAAGAATGTTGATATTGGAGAGTATGTTCCAAAACTCAATACGTGAAATTAATTTGAGTTTTGATGATTTCGTTTTTCGATTTTCGACTAAGGTCTCATTAACACTTTTTGATTTTGTTCGTATTTTCCTTTGGTGTCATTTGGACCGTGGTCGTATTCTACGACTCCCGTGCTTTTATTTTTTAGCCATTGTATTTGTCGTTGATCTCCTCCCGCTCTTTTTGCTAATGCCAAAGGGGGAGAGAATTAATAATGACGATGTGCTAATTAATAATTCAAAGCAATTTACCATGAATCTAATTTGATATGTTAGATTCAGGGGGAGTGAAGATATAAAAATGGATTTAGATCCTATATGTCAATAATTGGTTCATATTTCATATCTTCATCATCTGCTTGATGCGTATGATTAATACTTAATACGAGACTAACGTGTCATCAATGCAGGGGGAGTAAGTAAATTTCAATTGAATCATCATTATTGATTATTATTTATGTTGGTTTGTCATCACCAAAAAGGGGGAGAATGTTGAGTATTGATTCCCCGGATTTAGTTTTGGATGATGATCAAACATAAATATCGTACTAACTGTTTGTGAGCGCAGTTATGGAGATCGTCGCCAAAAGAACACGTACATCAACACGTACATCAAAAGCGACGTCTCAAGACTTCTCAAAACGCGTGATCGTGTGCCTGAAGCTTCGTTGAAGCTCAAGGAGCAATGTTGAAGTCAAGAAGAATGAAGATTGAAGCTTTGAAGACGGTTCGTCATGTTTAATTTATTGTCTTCTAGCTTCATAGAATAGAATGTTAAGCCTTGAGTAGGACTTACATTATAATCTTCATTTCGCTCATATCTTAGAGCTAGGATTATCATAGAAGCCATTAGAAACTTTCCCGAAGCCTATCGCTTCTTCCCTCGGCTTCTAGTGCATCTTAGTTGGTTCATGTAAAAGTACCAACCGACTAGATGACGATCTAGTCGGTCGGCAACTCTTCATGAACCGACTAGATGTCCTTGCTCATTTCAGCTCATTCCCTGTTGATCAATTAGTCGGTCAAAGAAGGCTCACCGACCGACTAGATGACGATCTAGTCGATTAGGAATCCTTCTCAGACCGACTAGTTATCATTGCCTCATTTCAGCCTGAGTTACTGTTTCGAGTTAGTCGGTCTAAGACCGATTGTCGACCGACTAGTTATCTAGTTGAGAAATTAGTCGGTTGGAATTTGTTTTCAGACTGACTAGTTCAACTTGCATTCAGACTATTTGTTTTGACTCTTAGTCGGTCAAAGAACACTCACCGACCGACTAGTTGTGAAACTAGTCGGTTGACAAGTCTTCTTGGACCGACTAGTTCTTTAAGTCTGAACTTCTCTATTTGACTGTTCACCTCTTAGTCGGTTCATGTTGATTGACCGACCGACTAGTTGATGAACTAGTCGGTCAGTGGTCCTTCTTTGACCGACTAGTCTGCTTCAGAATAGAGCCGTTGGAGCATTTATTGCACGAATTTCTCTCCTCTCTTTCCTCTATCCTATATATAATTGGAGGGGTTCTTTCATAGGATCCAAGGCTGCCATTCTAGAGGTTTAGAGAAATCAAAGAGAAGCAAATCAACTCCATTCTAAAGCTATCTCTTCTCACTAGAATCTCTCTCTCACTCTTATTTCAAAAGAGAGATTCATTTATTGTGAGCCTTCCAAGCTAAAGGGCTTGATCCAAGGTCACCGACTCCACCCTAGGCTTCCATTGCTGGTCAACTTCTTGGAGCTAGGGTTTGGTGACTTCTTCTTCCACAATAATCCATCTTTGCCCTATTTTGGTAAGATTTACTCAAGGCATAGGATTTTGTGGTAAGTGTTTCTTTATTTCATTTCAATTGATATTGCAATTGTGTCTCTCGGTTGTGAGATAGGTTGTGATCCCGGGTTGTGGGAGTCACATTTATATTGTGTATGATTTGGTGTTGTGAAGGTTTTTCACAAGAATTTCATAGTGCTAAATCTTGAGTTAGTGGTTTTCTAACTTAAGTATTCGGAGGGGATCCGGGTGGTTGGGACGTAGGATCACCGGGAACAAGTCGGGAAGACTTGGGTGGATCCGAACCCGTTACATGCTTTGTTTGCGTTTGTCCATTCTTGTTGTTTGTAGTCTATTCCGCATTGTTGTTTGTGTGTTTACATAATAATTAGGAATAACTCTCTTGATTATTTTAAAGTACTATTCACCCCCCTCTAGTACATGTGCAATAGCTTCGCATGGCACTACACCCTAATTATCACTAGGTCTCAGTCAGCGCTCGCTAGCGCCGAGCGGGCTCGTTTCACGCTGAGGGGTAGCCTCAGAGCCTCGGTTCTGCGTTTCCTGGACAGACGAAGAAACTCGTCAGGAGGGCCGGATCTTGGTTCCAGCCAAGTCCCCTCCGATGCCTAAGTCAGAACGGATCTGAGTAATGCTCGGTGGGATCGGTATGGCTCGAAAAGAGGCCAGCACACGTATCCTCGGACCGAGCTGTGGGAGGAGAGATAATGAGGAAAGCAAGGCCTATTAATGGAATGCTTCCGTTGTCGATATCGGGGATTCGATCCTCCTTTTGGTTGCCTCTGTAGTCCCTTTATAGGGTTTGGCCCACGATTACCCCCAATACGTCTCGTGACTGCTCCCCACTCACGCTCCCGCGATTCTCCTTCATAGAGGCACCTGCGTGCATCGTGGGGGAATCGATTAGTAGGCTCCTTAATGGTCATGAAGGAGCCACTCTTTTAGGGGAACGATTATCTCCTGCAAGCAGGGGCTAATCGTGCTTATGCCGGGCAGCGGTCGGTCCGACTCTGAGTCCTTTCGTGGGCCTCGTCGGTTGGGCCAAATCCCATTCGTGGGCCTCCCGCCCTTAGTTTGAGCTCGGGCCTCTTGCGCTTGGACTTCTCCAAAATAGTCGTATCACTCCTAGACATGTATGTCACGCTCACCATGTGTTTGTGAAAATGTCTCAATGAAATGAAAATTGAGAAACATAAGAAATGTGCTTCCATGAACCATGTTATGGATTTGTGATGTTGCGAGTCATGTATGGCATGATTTCATAAGTGATGTACCAATGAGATGTGACGAGGGCATGGCACTTTGGTGCATAACCCCATGTTGATGTGTGATGTGGCTATGATAGAGGGCATGACACTTAGGTGTATGACCCAGGTTTATATGAATGAGAAACGTTGACACTGTGAAACCATGCCATCATGGATCTTATAAGATGACTAATGATGTTTAATGATTATTTAGAATGTCCCAGTCCTCTCTAATGAGGGTGAGTTAGCAAAACCCGGGTTTATGGTGGAAATTCGAGTAAATTGTGGATATGATGCCTGGACTGAGAAGTTGGGGGAAAAGTTATGTGATATGTGATACTTATTCCCACTCGCCTTTACCGGAAGTGGATGAGACATACGGAGGTTGTGTTATTATGGGAGGCCTCACTCCTGCCCGGGACGGGGAAGCTGAGAGGCCCGACGTACAGTGCCCGTGTCCACTGCGTCGTGTGCTATATTCACCCCAAATTTGGGGTGAGGTCCAGGTCCTGGTATCACATAGTTTACCCAAGTTTCTAACTAAATGAATCAATAGATAAGTGTTCTATTTATTACTCCTTCTGCTGGCAGCACTTTCCTCTTTCCCTTTTACCTGATTTGCTTGTGACATTGTGATATACCTCTTGCACTTGTACTTATCTTATTAGATAATGTTTGTTTGAATACTTGTACAATTATTCATGCTAACCTTTGTGTTGCAGTAGCTCGACAACAAACCGCAGGTGTGATCCCTTACTTAGCTGTTTACTTTCAGCGACATTATTTAGTTTATATGTCTCATTTATCTTACCTTGCATTGTGGTTGACAACCTTAAAATAGTGTTCCAAATCCAAGTTGGTTCCTACTGGGGCACGCATTAACGTGCTCCTCCCCATTTTCAGGTAGCAGAGGTAGCATGGTTGGTGGTGACTTGGAGTTGGGTTTCATGGGTTGCACTTGATGTGAGCTGTAATTTGTATTGTGACTGGGTTGTCTCGGGAGATGGAGAGTGGTGGTGTTTGTGTAGTGATGCACCTGAACTATGTAGTTAAATGGAAGTGGTTATATATATTGTTGTTCTATGTTATTTATGAGTTTGTTTGATATTATAATGGAGCTTCAATTGTACTATCCAAGCATGTGTGCAGTGGACTGCATGTTCTATTTCTCCCTCTATTTTTCTATATCATCACCCTCACTCTTCAGGACACCTGAAAACAAAATTTTTTTAAAATAATTCGGTTATTCTGGGGATCGGGGCGTGACAAACCGTGTCGAAATTGGACTCTAAACGTGAAAACTATAGCCAAATCAGCAACAATGGCCCATTTTAGGCATTGCGGGTCGGGCGCCCGCTAGGCGGGCGCCCGACCCGCAACAGCAAGGCAGGCGCCCAGGCCCGCCCGCAATGCGGGCAGGCGCCCTGTTTTGCGGGCAGGCGCCAGCAGGCCGGGGCCCGCCCGCACTGTGGGCGGGCGCCCAGGCCCGCTTAGCGGGTGCCCGTGCCCGCTTTCGGGCTGGCAAGCCGTGGGCCCCACCCAGCCCAAGTTTGCAGACAGCTTTGTTGCGGCTCAGTTTTTTGCGAAAAATTGAGTTTTGGGCATCTTTGAGACAATGTTTGAGGGGTCAAACGAAGTCGGAATTAAGTGTTATTCGAACCTAGACGTTCACCATTCAACCCTCTTCGATTTGATAGGCTGTATCAATTGCGAAGCCCAATGGTGAGAGAGAAAAAATTCACCAAAGTTTGGCATTTATGAAAGGCAAACTTTAATTAATTTTTTCTCCCAAATGTTTAGTCCCACATCGGAAATTGAGAAAGAGGAGGGGTCAGCCGCATATATAAATAGGGGCATACCCCCTCCTCAAAACTCGTCTCATGCTTCAGATCTGGATAGCTCCATTAAACATGAGCAAGCCCAGATCTGAGCTTAAAATAAATATTCTCGGTCTCCCTAAATTTCTGCATTGCTCCTGTTCAGGCTCTAGCAAAGCTACGAAGAAGCTCGGATCGGATTCGAAGTCTTGACAGAGGATCTACTCAAGGTGAAATCTTCTTCAGCGTGTGGTTGGCACAGCGACAAGGGTGTTGCTTTCCTCGGGACACGGTGTGGCTCGGGAAGCGGTTCAGCTCGGGATAAGGAGCGGCTCGGGATGCGGTTCGGCCTGGGAAGTGGTGCGGGGGCCAAAAAAGTGTTGCTAAAAACGACGATTTGTATTCTGTGGAAATGAAGTGAAATGTATATAATTTAAATTAAGCACGTGTTTATAAATTGCAATTGTTGGATAGATCTATCCTTAGGGGTTGGTCGGACCCAACCCCGGGATAATAGAGATCTTGGCTAGGGTTTGTTCCCTTTAGGGCTAGACTTAAAGTTGTTTTAAGTTGTATTTCCGCTGTTGTTTTGATAACTTCGTCCGACCGACTTATGCCAGACGTCGTATTTATGGCCCTAAGGACTCAGAAAATCCTACATTAATTACATGGGCCGGCCTAAAGGTTGTAACAACAATGACGCATCGGGGGTCGGATCTAGGTCCCGACCCACATCCCCTCCGATGCTTTAGTTAGATGGGAACTTAAAGGATGAAGCTTGGAGCTGACAAGATCGAACCACGGAGGCTCGTCTCAAGTCAGGCATCACAAGATTTTTTAGAGGAAGAAATATTAAATGGAGTATAGAATGTCAGAGTACCGGATCTCGTACCTCCCTGTTCTGATCCTCCCCTCCTTATTTATAGACATCCTCAGTCTCTTTAGTGATGTTGGGAGGATAACAGTCACCAATTATGACGCCATGATCCGTCCCCATAATATGAATAACTTTCGCCCACGTCCCTATCGTTTATGAGCTTCCTTCGTTCTCTTGCACGTTAGGCGTGAGTGCAACGGTCGAATGGCACGTGGGATTTGACTGAGTTTGCTTTGGATGTCCTTCGTGGGCTTTGGTCGCTCGCTGAACGAGCCCCTCGAGTGCTGGCCCGATGATGCAACGCTGAACGAGCCCCTCGAGTGCCTAACCGATTACGCAACAATGGCCCCCGTCGCTCGAGCTCAGACAATTTGCCTGTTAGGATCAAGCAACGTTACATCGCACTAATGGGACACAACAATCAAGGAATTAATACTCTAGTTTTAGGCGCCAAAGCACCCGCTTTGCTGATTTAGATGATTCGATGGTTCGAAATCCAAGATTCTAAGAGGCTTGGATCTCTGACACGTCTCAACACGTTGAGGTCGTCTTGTCGAAATAAGACGGTTCCTATTAAAGCCAAAAATGACCAAAACAATTGTCTTGTTGACATGGACCCTTCGTGCTAAGTCGGAGCCTCATCGGCGTGTTGGATGGGACCCTCGGTTGGAAGAACCAGGGTCGGATGATGGATGATTAATAGCTTGCGATGCTCGATCGACCTTCGAGGGGCCCGTATGTCGACGAATTGGGGCTGGAAGGCTCTAGAACGACCCTCACAGAGGATCGAGACTCGCCAATCTGTACCACAAGGAAGTGTCAGGGGGGTCAGATCTGGGTTCCGACCCAAATCCCCTCCGATGCTTAAGTTAGAATGAGAACTTAAGGAAAAGAGTGAGCTTGGAGTAGCTGAGGTCGACCCACAGAGGTTCGTGTCACATCTGACGTCGCGAGCTCTTTAGTGGAAAAAATATATGCTGAAAGAGTAGAGTGTACGTATTAGATCTCATACCTTGGGAATTGGAACCTTTTGGTATTTATAGACCTACTGGATCCTTTTCGTGACGTTGAGAATAAAACGGTCACCCATGATGGTGCCGTGATTTTCCCCTTTATTAGGAGTAAACGTTGCCCACGTTCTCGCTATTTATGAGGCCGTCTTCAAACCCACGTTCGAGTGATGAGAGTGCAACAGGCGACTGGCTAGTGGGCTTTGACCGAGTCAGAGTCGATATCGGGTTTCTCTTGTGGGCTCTGTGGGCCTTAGTTACTCGTTGGTCAAAGCGCCTAGAGTGCCGACCGAATGATTCAATAGTTCCGGAGGGAAAAGTTGAAGTCATCGTCTTCATCGTTCGTAACTTAGATTTTCTCCTTTTGAAAATGGCTTCGTCATTCGTCCATGCCTCTGAGAGGAGCTCGGCTTCTGTCGTGTAGAAGAATAAGGAGGAAGCTGTGGTGCCCAGCCTGATCGCTAACCAAATATCCAAAGTTGGAGCCGATCAAATCTCCGAATTCTAGAAAAGATATGTTTGGCTCGACTACTAGATCCGGTTGCCAGAGAGGGATGAAAGTTTCATCGTCCCGGCAATCGGGAGGTTGGGGTTTACGTCAAAGCCTTCCAATGAGGGCTTCAATTCCCTATGCATCCTTTCATGCGCTACATATTGAGTACATTAAACCTTTCCTTTTGTCAGCTGATGCCAAACACCATAGGTTTGTTGGTTGGTTTCATCGCCCTGTGAATGAAGAAGAAGGTTGAACCGACGATGGGGTTGTTCAATTATTTCTTCTCGATTCCTCCCCTCAAGAATCCGGGTTGGTACATGATAACATCTCGTCGAGGCAGGAAGCTATTTGACGATATCCCTACATCGAATTCAAATTGGAAAGACGAGTTCGTATTAGTGGTCTTTCAAGGCGAGGAAAGCTTTTGCACTGAATGGGGTGTGCCTGACTTGGGTCTGGCAGAGGACAAGCCTTTATCCAAAGCAGAGAAGGAAGCCGCCGATGCATTGTCGAACCTGCCGGAGAGTATAAAGAAGACGAAGTGGTTATGGTCCAACTTGGTGCTGCGTCGGACTGTATGGACGAAAGGTCGATCCAATTTTGACATCAACTGTTTGATCTTCGTTTTATTTCATAACATGTTTTTACTTGCAGACATGATTGGTCTGGAGTACCAGGCGGACCCTGCGTTGAGGGAGAGGATTGCAGCTTCTGTCAGAGAGGCTGAGGAGAGCATGTTATCTCCTTAAGTGCCCCTTCTGGAGGAATGAGCGGCACGAACCTCAGAGGATTTTTCCATTGTCGCTCAAGTGGCTCCTCAGCTGGCTCGTCTCCAGCGAATGAAAAAGGAAAAGCCCCCACCGAATTTGAGGCGATTGTAGTTGATGGAAAGAAAAAGAGGCGGTAACTTCGCCGTAGTGAATCGGATCCGTCTGGGTCGATTGATGCGGTGGGTCGGCATGCGCCTTCGGATGTGAGTCAATTGCGTGGTGAGGCCCATCTACATGCGCAGGAACATGGAGCTCCTTTAGAAGGGGATTCAGGGGAATCCCCACCTCTTTCGGAGCCCCTTCTGCATCAGGATTCATGGCCTTGGGGACATGTTACCTCCAGTGTCTCTGGCTGAGGAAATTCCTGAAGAATTCAGATTGCTTTTGCTGGAAAGTTGGTCGACTCAAGCCTCATTTGATTGCTCCGCAAAGGAGCTCCTTCAGATGGAATTTCCAATCAAGAGAGACGATTATGCTCTTTTGGATTGGGGGGCCGCTCTAGGATCGCTGAAAATGCGACCCTTCCATGGGATATGGCCATCCTAGAGAGGGTCAATTACGAGAGGCTCACTTCAATTTCCGTCCATACGAACGTCCAGGTAACTATTGCGCTAGCCTTCATTATGGATGAAGCAGGCGTGGATGTTGACAGCTGTGAATTGTATGTAGGCTCTCGTGGCCAATGCTGCGTTGCATCGATGCACATCGGTGGTGGACAAACATGAAGTCTGATTCAGGGCCGTCAAGAAGGCCGTTGAGAAATCTCAGGCGGTGCTGGATAGACTGGGGCTTCTGTGTAAACTTTCTGAGCTGGCTTAGTTAGTTCTGAGTTGGTTTTTGTTTCTTTCTGTATTTTTGTTTTCTTTCTCCATGTTTGTGAATTTTAAATCATGAGAATGTTACATGTACTACCCCAGTAGTGCACAGTGACCTGCTGACTCAATTGTATTTCTTTTCCATTCTTCCTTCGTAACACTCGCTACTCTGGGTGGACCTGGGACGGATTCGTACTTCACGGGTATCCTGGGAAGCAGGGCGTTATATTGTCGCTTGACGAGGCGAGCTTTCCTGGATAGAGGAGATCTTTCGTTCGGGCTAGTATCCCTTTCGGATGGTCGGAGAGCTATCTGCTTGGGTTTTCAGTGTATGTGGGCCTCAATTATATGGGCCGGCCTTAGGGCCGTAACAACAAGTATATACACACTACATGACACTCAAATATATACACTATACTGTATATGGCACTCAGACCATTACAGGTTGACAGCCAACCGAGCATGTCTGACAAGTTGTTCTTCCCGCAGGAAGCTCGGCCCACCTACCAGGCGATCGGCGACCAATCGGCGACCTTGGATCCTTCGCCTACAAAGCACATTCTAAGGCGTCTTAGCCTATTCTATAACCCAACAACTTGTAATCATTGTACCATTGATTCCCATTAAACAAATTTTTTTATCGGGCGAACTTGACTCGCGACACTAGGTATAAACAATCTTCCCCTCAACTATAACCACCTCGAATTTTAGAGTGGAATGGTTGAGGTTGGGAGCCATCCCAACCGTACTTAACGTGTTGTTTGTCAGTGCAAGAATCATGGTTGACGGTCTGGGGTCAGTTCTCTCCATCCTCCTATGATCCGCGACTGATTTAAAATCAGTGTTTCTAATTACCATCCTTAGTTCCTTACCAGCATTCTTCCCATCTACATTCTCAAACTAATCACAACGGGAACTTTCATAGAGCGAAGATGAACCAATTGATCTCTTCTCAATTGCAGAGCCTTGGGACCTAAGAATATCTCCTTAAAATTTTTGATTTTTATGTACATTAATGGGGGAAAAAGATTGGTGGAGAAAAGGAAGAGTCACATCCATTGCTCTATACATAAGAAATGGCAACCGGAATCCTATAATAATTGCCCAATCATCAGTTACTCGTTCCGTGCACACAAACGACGGGAAGATCCCCAACCAAAAATCTACGCCCCTTCACTTCAACAAGAGCCAACCCTTCTCAATCATCCCTCCAACTCACTCGCCCTTCGTTCATCATCGTCAAGATGGAGGAGCCAACAACCACACCTCATGAATCATCATCCTCCTCCTCCCCCCTCCTCTCCCATTGCCCTCGTCCTCGCCGCCTCCCATCCTTCGCCGCCTCTTTCGGTCTCAAGACCTCGATATGGTCCGAGCTCGGTGGCTCCGTTGGGGATCTGGGCACCTATATTCCCATCGTCCTCGCCCTCTCCCTCGTCAACCGCCTCGATCTCGGCACCACCCTCATCTTCACCGCCCTCTACAACGCCCTCACCGGCCTCCTCTTCTCCGTCCCCATGCCCGTCCAGCCAATGAAGTCCATCGCCGCCGTCGCCATCTCCGAGTCCTCCCTCCACCTCACCGTCCCCCAGATCATGGCCGCCGGGATCTCCACCGCCTCCGTCCTCCTCCTCCTCGGCGCCACCGGCCTCATGTCCTTCTTCTACCGCATCATCCCTCTCCCCGTCGTCCGCGGCGTCCAGCTCTCTCAGGGCCTCTCCTTCGCTTTCACCGCCATCAAGTACGTCCGATACGATCAGGATTTCTCCACCGGCAAGTCCGGCGGGGCCCGCCCCTGGCTCGGCCTCGACGGCATCGTCCTCGCTCTCTCTGCCATGCTTTTCGTCGTTCTGACCACCGGCTCTGGCGCCGATGCTGACGGTGATCGCCAGCAATCCGACGAATCCGAATCGAGGAGGAGGGGGAGGAGGGGAATATTGGTACGGTGGTCGTCAAGAATTCCGGCCGCACTCTTAGTGTTCCTTGTAGGCCTCGTCTTCTGTTTTATCCGAGACCCGTCCATCGTCCACGACTTAAAATTCGGCCCATCGAAGATCCACGTCGTCAAGATCAGCTGGGCCGACTGGAAGACTGGCTTCGTCCGAGCAGCCATACCCCAGATCCCCCTCTCCGTCCTCAATTCCGTCATCGCCGTCTGCAAGTTGTCGTCCGATCTTTTCCCCGAAAAGGAAATATCGGCCACATCGGTGTCAGTCAGCGTGGGGCTGATGAATCTGGTTGGCTGCTGGTTCGGTGCGATGCCAGTCTGCCACGGGGCAGGCGGGCTCGCCGGCCAGTACAGGTTCGGAGGCCGCAGCGGCGCTTCGGTGCTGTTTCTGGCCGTTGGAAAGCTAGTACTGGGCCTGGTGTTTGGCAACTCGTTTGTTAGGATACTGGATCAGTTTCCCATTGGGATTCTTGGGGTCCTGCTGCTCTTCTCGGGGATCGAGCTCGCAATGGCTTCGAGAGATATGGGCAGCAAGGAGGAATCGTTCGTGATGCTCGCATGCGCGGCCGTGTCGCTGACCGGATCGAGTGCTGCTCTCGGATTCGGGTGCGGGATTGTGATCCATGTGCTCCTCAGGCTGAGGGAGATTGATTTTTGCTCTCAATTCCCTAAAGACAATGATGAAGAAGTTTAGTTATTGTAATAAAGTATTAAGATGAGATTTACATATGAAGTTTCAGTTTACGATGATGATAATTAGTTCTTGTAATGAAATTCATCGATGAGACTTCACTTACACAGAGAAAAATGGTTACGGTAAAAGATACGAGAGATTTCTTTTCTAAACTACGTTATATCCTATGATATGTTTTTGGGAGTTGCTTTGCGCGATCACCGTTTTACTCGCGTTCTCAACCATCATACCATTTATTTAGAAGTTGCCAGTTAAACTTAATCCCCGCATGTAATCATTCAAAAATTTCGAAAATACCTAGATTACGCGCGGTGGGTAAAATGGCCGACGACTGGCAGGCGGCCACGTCGCCCCCTGCGCCGACCTATCCCCAGCCATGTCCTCCTCCGCCCACTCCTTCGACCTCCCCATCCCCTCCGTTGCATCCTCCGCCGAAAACTCAGCGCCGCCCCCCTCCGCAGCACAACTTCATCTTCGACGGTCCATTCCGCCGCCCCCGCCCCGCCCCGCCCCGCCCCCTCTTCTGCTGCATCTTCCGACCTTTCCAGCCCATCCTCCGCCCCCTCCGCTGACTACCCAGCCATCGCCCATCCATCTCTCCGCCCCATCCTCTAACCTCCAAAGCCCTTCCGCCGTCCTCCTCTGACGACCCTGCCCCGCCCTAATCCCCTTCCTCCAACCCCCCTTCCACCCATTCTCCGTCTTCCCCACCGTCCATTCCAAACCCTAAAAACCGTCAACAGTGGGTGGTAAAAGTTGTATAAACTTTGAATGGCAAACTTGTAAATAAGTGGTAGTGCGTGCGATTAAATGGTAGGTGCACGAGACAACTCCCTATGTTTTTTTCGTAAAAAGCATAAATGCCAAAGGCTACATATAATATGGCTCATCGTGTTATATGTATTATATAACAGATAATTGCAATGTGGAGAGGGATTTCTCGGATTTCTCATATGTCAGTTGAGATATATCATCTATTTTACAAATGAAGAGGTTGTCTTGTGTGGCACCTTTGTCCCATATGACAATGTCACATCAACACATAGAAAGCCACATACGATCCACCTCATCCCACAGCCCGATTTCCACCCAAAAAGAAACACAAAATCTCAACTCCCAATTAAAAAAACCGATTTCAAATAACACTCATAAACCCATCCTTTTCACATTTTACACCTTGACGATACCGATATACACACAATTTTCCCTCTTTTTCAGTTACGCGCGTGCAATACACCATGTTCGTGTGGTTATTTTTGGCACCGTGCAGGGTCACGGGTTATTTCTAATTCTCTTGCACGAACAGCACAAGTCGCAGCTTTTGTTCGCTGACATGCATACGAAACACATGCGATGTTTGTACTACACTCCCAAATCAACTCCCTCAACAATCAAGAAATGGAGCTCATTGCATCATCGCAGCATCCTCTTCCTCCTCAAGTGCTGCTCGTCGAAGGAGGAATTGGCTCCGATCCACGCCCACATGATCTGAACCGGGCTTGTCGAAGACGTTTTCTTGGTAAGCCGAATCATAGCTTTCCTCAACTTTTTCTTCTTGTAGTTCTAGCATGGGCTACGCCCGTTGCGTGTTCGATCAAATTCGAAGTCCAAACTTGTTCATTTGGAACTCTATGATCCGGGGCTACACCCATGATAGTAATGCTAAAGATGATCTTCCTTTTAGTTAATTGATTCTTCGAATAGGGTTTTCACCAAAACTTGTACTCGGGTTGACGATTTAGAGTCGGGTGAAATGGTCCATGTGATGATTACAAAATGTTGGTTCAGTTCTGATATGTTTGCGATGTCTGGATTGATAAGTTTGTACGCTGGTAACGGAAGAATGGAGGAAGCAAGAGATCTGTTTGATGAAATGCCCGATAGACATGTGATTTCGTGGACCTTGTTGTTGTCTGGCTATGCTCATTTGGGCCAATGGGATGAAGCTTTGGTTTGTTTCATAAAATGAACCGGGTGCGAATTCTACCCATTAATTCTAGAACGAATTATCTGATTGTGCCTTGTTGCATGCTCTCAACAGATGCTGCTGACTTCATTCGCATATTTTAGATGGTTGTGAGATTAGAACTGACATCGATGTTGCTAATTCCCTTGTCAAAATGTATGCAAATTACGGCGATTTAGAGAGTGCTATTGAAGTGTTTAATAAAATGCATGAGAAAAATACTTCAACATGGAATGCATTGAGTGGTGGGCTTGTTCATAGCGAGCTATTTAAATATGCACTGCTTATGTTCCAAGACTGGCCTTCCCTTTACACAACTGCTCGCCCCATTACCACGGAGTTTCTACCCCTGAATATCAGACATCAGGATGTCAACAGGACTTCCTTAGTGCTAGTATTGGCCAAGATTACTTTGCTCTTGGCTGAACATAGTGAGTCTGTTGGAGAGATTAAAGTTTTCTTCCAATCTTGATTCCGCAGTTGCGACTGTTATTTCAAAACCTATATTTTGCGTGCTTGTTACAACAGCCTTTGTTTATTTCTGTCACTAGTGTTCAGCTCAATCGGTTTTTATTTACAATGTAAGCATCAAAATAATTATTTTGTTAATCGACATGTATATCCATGTTTTTGCATGTGCTTGATGGCCTTTCGGGGCAATGTAAGAAAACCTAACTTTCAAGCCAATTAATAGACAGACCTCTTGGGTCTTTTAACATTGTAACTTTTTATTTTTCTAGGCCTTCCGACCGATCGGTGCCTTCTCAGTAGCAGAACTTACAGTTGAGATAGGAGTTATATGCCTTAATATTGAAGGTTGGAGTTAAATTCCATCTAAATAGAGGACTATTGGACCTTTGCAGTTACTGTTTAATCCATCCAGCATATCTGTACTCGAACACCCCTGTTGCATTCAAATACATATTCCATCTTATTAATTCAACGCTAAATTGACTCATGTTGCTTCTCATGCTTCTTCACGTTTGGCCATGCCTTCCCGAAATGATATGCACTGATTCATGACATGGAGCTCGTTTTGGAATCCTTCAATGACATGCACATGGATCCTGAAGATATTATGTGACATGGACATTTATGGAGGGGTCCTGGAACCCACTCATGAATCTGTTACCCGTCGGAGGGGTCCTGGAAACCCACTCATGATTTTGTTACCCAACCGAGGGATCCCGAGTCCCTTTCCTATACCTGCTTGGATCCACTCATGAATCTGTTATCCTCGGAGGGGTTCTGAAACCCACTCATGAATCTGTTACCCGACGGAGGGATCCTAAGCCCCTTTCATGTATCTGTTTGGACTCGGCCCGGATGAGCTCGTCCATGATATAAGGTAGACTTGATAGAAAATACTTTCCAATATGAGTCATGACTTAGGATTGATACAACTTTACATACACATAGCATATAAACATTTACAAGCAATAAATTACAAACTCATATGCATACCTTGTCCTGTGATTTTGTTATACTTTTAGCATGTTATATTTCAGTTCAATAGCTTTATTTGTCTTTTAATTGTATATTACATGTTTAGTACTTTCGTAGTTTCTTTATCTGTTTGAGTTGTTAGCCTGTCACACTTTTGATCAAAAACTACTTTCACGTGCATTGTATTTTTCTTTCTATCCTTTTGTTTTGTACATAAACCACTAGTCATTTCTTTAAGCCTTGCGCAGAGATTTTTAGACTACTCGTTCATGTATGTCTTTTTAGGTATATTTCTATTTCGTTTATATTATTTTCACTGGTAAACAGTATAACCTGTAGATTCTTGTAATATGAGATGGCCCCAAAACCGGGTCGTTACAGATCCGCTCCTCATTATTCAATAATTTCACTACTCTAATCCATGGAGAGTTTTTAGCAAGACACATTTGATAGTAAGAGAGACTTCTCCTCACCACACCTTAAATAGCCTCAGTGGATTCACTACCCTTCTAACTTATTATGAGATGTGATCGCTTATTAAATGTAAAGCATGCGCCAATCAACTTTATGTGTCGTTTGGTTTTTTTTCCATATAAGCTGGTTAGCCTATTTAATTTGGCTCATTTGATTAGGCTGGTTTTAATGCTTGTAATTATTATCACCAATATCAATTTCATTAACTTGCAAGTAAAGAAATTGCCTTAACAAAGACCAATAAGCCGGTATATTCCTTTCATTTTGTTCGACACTGAAGCAAGCAGAAATTGACAAAGCAATCCTGAATATGGAGTAACTAACCATCAACTAGTCCCATAACTTGCTCATGGTTGTTATGTTACAATATGCAACTCGCTAAAACCTAGATCAACATAGTTGTATGCAAATATTCATCTTCAATAAGTGCATCATCTGTCTATTATTTATGTGTAATATCTAGGACATTTTCCTTTTTTAACCCACTTGATCATCGGGCTAAAATTTTGTTCCTGGAATTTAAAGGTCGAACGAATTTTTTTAACATTATACGAAATAAAATAGAATTTCAAATTTTGACGACTTAAACTTGAAGCTAGGGCTGTTGACGAACGAGCTTGAACATGGAGCTTGGTTTTGTTCATGAACAAAATCCATGTTCAAGCTCTGTTCGTTTACTAACCGAGCTCTAAAAACCAATTCAAGCTTGTTTATTAAGCTTACCAAACGAACATACGAACATTTATCGAGCATGTTCACGAGTAGATCATCGAACGTTCTGTTTGTTATCAAGATTTATCGAGCTTGTTCATAAACTTGTTCAGGAACATGTTCGTGAACACACAATCAATCTTGTTTATGAACAGATTTTCGAACAAACAAATGAACGTCAATTTTTTAATCAGGAATAATAATATTTAACCATAATAATTGCCAATGACTAAATCAATTAAATAAAAGGATTAAATATTTGCAGGATAAAAACAAACAAATTCAGCATAATAGCTCCATAAATCCCATTACAAGTATCCATTACAAGCATAGTAAAAATATAGTATTTGTCTAAATTTACTATTTTCGATACATGTTTGTTCATAAACACTTAACGAGCTTGTTTATAAATATCACTTAGCGAGCTTGTTCACGAACACTTACGAGCTTGTTCATGAACATAAATGAACGAACACAGTTATGTTCAAGCTCTGTTCGTTTACTAATCGAGCTCTAAAAATCTGTTCAAGCTTGTTCATTAAGCTTCCCGAACGAACGTAAACGAACATGTACCAAGCTTGTTCACGAGTAGTTCGTCGAACGTTCTGTTCGTCAACAGCCCTGCTTGAAGCTCTTTTTATATTAATTGTTATCAATAAGCATCGATGGTATCGGTTAGTTTCGAATGGGATAGTATTAGCATGCCTGCAATCCAATATGATATGAACGATATATGTCAGAATCGACCAAGATTCCAAACATTGTCTTCAACTTGTTTGAATACAAATGTGTTTGAGAAGTCGTGATTGCCAACAATTTAGGGCTTCTCATCACACACATTGGATATTTGTACAGTGATACGATCCACACGAGAAACACCTGCAAGATGCATATCCAGTTACAGGGATGAAGAAAATCTTTTATCGATATCTCAATTGACGACTACTAGCAAATATATGGTATTGGACTAGAAAATATGAATGGACATTCTAGAAGCCACCAAATAACTAATCATGGAAGGATGTATGGTGGAGTCCATCTATGTAATGATCGCAGAATTGACTATGTAAAAATTGCCCAACAGAATAGGATAGCAGACTTGTGGCATGCAATACGTAGACATATGAACTATCACAAGCTCAAGATCATGATGGAAAAGTTCATGTTGAAGAGTCTTCCCCTACTGGACATTCGGGAAGGCATCACATGCACCAAATGTCAACATGGAAAGGTGCATCAGCTACCATATGAGGAGCCAAAATTTATCAGTAAATCAACACTCAATTAGTGGGATGCAATACATGGTCCCCTTCATTGACAACTTCTCAAGGTACCTATAGGTTTTTTTTCTTAAAAGAGAAGTCTGAAGTTCTTTCAAAGCATAATAATTTCAAGAAATAGTTGAAGTTGGCAATAAGATTCATTATCTACGTCTGCATAACCGAAGAGAATATACCTTTAAGGAGTATTATGATTATCTATATCAACATAAGATTTGTCTACAGTTAACTTGTTTAAACACTCCACAACAAAATAGGGTTACAGAAAGGAAAATCAGCATTTGGCAAAGATTTACAGAAGTACGTTACATACTCAGAACATGCTAGGACACTTCTAGGCAGAATGCATAAGAACCGCAAAATATGCTATAAACATATTACCACAAACGGAATTAGGGTTTGTGTCTCCATCTAGAAGTTATGGAATAAGAAAACCACCATAAAACATTTTTGATCTTTTGATTATGCATACCATGTGTTTGTGCATCACCTTCATATCAAGTTTAAAAAAAGCAATCAATTGCATCTTCGTATAGTATGATGGTGAAAGAAAGGGATAGAGGTATTGCGGTCCCATTACTGCATGATGCTACACATCACAAAATATTGTGTTTGGTAATGCATCGTCATGGTTAGCCCTACAAGAAGTTATGCTTTCAAACTTTAGGGAATTATAAGACAAGCTGCAAGAAAAGATGGGAAAGTCAGAGAACCAAAGCAATAAGAAGATGTTCTTTGAAATTTCATATATGGAAGAGCATGTGGCCGACTGGTTTGCACCAGAAGACACCAAAAGAGGAGCATGCAAGCCAAATAGAAGATATCAGTGAAGAACTAATGATAGTTTCGAACAATGGCGTAACCAAGATTTTTTTCAAGGGCAAAAATAAAGATGATACAGAGAATAATATTTAAAAATACTATTGACTTTTTATCACGGGCTTCATGTCAAACAGATGTCACCATGTTGCAATTTTAGTGATGATACATTTAAGAATGTGATTTTAAATGATTATGTAACTATCAAAAAATAATCATACTTATTTTGGATTTTCTTTGGAAATTTTTTTAAGGGAAATAATTAGCATACTCATGAGACCACACTAAAAATGATAATATTAATTAATGGTAATATTAGAAAATGGAAATGAAAAAGTCATTCCTAATAAATGTTTTACTAAGATCAAAATATAAACAAAGACATGAAATCTATATTATAAATCAAAGAAATATCGAAAAAACATTCTGTTTTAAAATAAATACCAAATTCAATGCCAAAACCAAGTTTGATGCTTAAAAACTAAAAAATACTAAATTTACACTGAATGGTAATGCTTCCCAACCAAAATCTTAAAGTAATTAAAGTTAAATATGAGATTGAATAAACCAAGAAAAACAATTCTTGAATAATCAATGCTTTGGCCAAAAAAATACACCCGAAAGAAGAAAACCTAATTCAAGTTAATCAAAATAATCATAGCTTGAAGCATGCTGCATTTGTAGTTAGTCATGCCATTAATTGGATATATAACTAGCAGGTGGAAACCCTAAAAAGATTATCAAATGCAAAAAAATTGAAACATCAAAACTCATCCTTATCTAAAAGGGAAATTTTGAAAAAGCATAAATCAAAAACCCTAAAGAATTTAGATACCTTGACATCACCCGATGAGAGGCCGAATAGTTTCAGCGTGGTTAGACGGCAATGGTTACGCTGACAATGTCGAGATCTGATAGGGGTCAGAGAGAGATAAGGATGTGGACCGTTTGACATTGCTATATTGGGCATCAAGAGAATGAGAAAAGAGAGCTACATGGAGAGTGAATGATATGAGATGCAATATATTAAAATTTTTATTTTTTCTTGCCTTGAGCAAGCCAAGGGTAGTTACGCCTTTGATGAGGAGCATACTTTTGTTGGATCTAATTGTAAAATTCTACATAGGAACGTGTTCAAAGAATATTCATGCAAAAGTTAATTTAGACCTTCGTGAGCGTACCCGGAAAATTGTTTGACTAGCTTGCAATGTTTTGTAAAGGAATTTATACAAGAGGTTCTTTGTTCAAAACTTAATTTAGAATTTTATGATCCAGGAAAATAGATCTAATTGCAAAATTCTACAAATAAACATGTTCAAAAAATGTTCATGCAAAAGTTAATTTAGATATTCACGAACGTACCCGAAAAATTTCTTGACCAAATTGTAATTGTTACGAGTTTGATCAAGAACAGACAATGAAAAACACAAGCAAAAAACACACAGATTTATATGGAAACCCCAAGACGGGGAAAAACCACGGGCAGAGGAGAGAAATTCACTATATCAAAGATCTGGTACAAAAGGGGGAGAAGTGCGGCGGCTAAAAATAGGTTGAAGCCGAAACCCTAGATTACATCATATTTATATGGGGAAAACAGAAAAGGCCCGATCCCTCCGCTACCACCACAGAGCCCTGAAAATTTCCCAATAAATGTCGCACCGCGAGCTCTTCGGGTCGGGTCACTAAACCGGATTCGGGTCACACACTTTAACAATCTCCACCTTGACACGAATTCCAATGCAAGGAATAATACGCACAATCTTCGATGAAACTGATCTCCACCTCTTCCACAAAAGCCCCAAAGGGCTTAACTCAGCAACGAACACCTACCAAGTCCAAGCAATGCTCAAACTTGGCTATAGGGAGTGACTTGGTCATCATATCAGCAGGATTGTCGTGTGTACTAACTTTGCTCACTACAATATCACCACGAGCAATAATCTCACGCACAAAATGATACCGCACATCGATGTGCTTTGTTCTCTCATGAAACATCTGATCCTTTGTAAGGAAAATAGCACTCTGACTGTCACAAAAGACTGTTGTAATCTGTAAATCTTCACTAAGTTCACCAAACAGTCCTTTCAACCAAATAGCTTCCTTACAAGCCTCTGTAATAGCCATGTACTCAGCCTCTGTAGTTGACAGTGCAACTGTAGTCTGCAAAGTAGCTTTCCAACTGATAGCGCAACCACCAACAGTAAAAACATACCATGTAAGTGATCTCCTTTTATCAAGGTCTCCAGCAAAATCAGAATCTACATAACCGATGACTCCATCTCTATTTCTCCCGAAATGCAAACAAATGTCAGTAGTGCCACGTAAGTATCTAAAAATCCATTGGATCGCTTTCCAATGTTCTTTACCAGGATTTACCATGTACCTGCTAACTGCACTGACAGCATATGATAAATCTGGACGTGAACAGACCATAGCATACATGAGAGATCCCACTGCACTAGAATATGGAACTCGTGACATATAATCAATCTCATCATCTGATTGTGGAGATAAAGTAGATGAAAGTCTGAAATGAGCTGCTAATGGAGTAGTAACAGGTTTAGATTTCTGCATATTAAATCTGCAGAGAACTTTCTCAATATAACCTTTCTGACTAAGGTACAATTTTCCTGCTTTTCTATCTCTCAGAATCTCCATTCCAAGTATCTTCTTTGCCGCTCCCAAATCTTTCATCTCGAACTCCTTACTAAGCTGCACTTTGACCTTTCTTATCTCTTCTTTATCCTTGGCTGCTATTAACATATCATCAACGTATAAGAGTAGGTAAACAAACGACCCATCAACACTCTTCTTAAAATAGACACAACTGTCATAACTGCTTCTATTGAACCCATGAGTAGTCATAAATGAATCAAACCTCTTATACTATTGCCTAGGCGATTGCTTAAGGCCATAAAGAGACTTTTTCAACAGGCAAACAAAGTCTTCCTTTCCTGAGGCTATAAAGCCCTCTGGTTGTTGCATGTATATGTCCTCCTCAAGTTCTCCATGCAAGAAAGCTGTCTTCACATCCAACTGCTCAAGCTCAAAATCGTGCATGGCAACGATACCAAGCAAAGCTCGAATCGAACTATGCTTTACAACTGGAGAAAACACATCTGTGAAGTCTACACCTGGAACCTGGCTATAGCCTTTTGCAACTAGTCTTGCTTTATATCTGGCTTCTTCAACTTCTGGTATTCCTTCCTTCCTTTTAAACACCCATTTACAACGAACAGATTTCTTACCCTTAGGTAATCGTACTAAGTCTCATGTGCCATTTTTATGAAGTGATTACATCTCCTCTTGCATGGCAATCATCCATCTGCCAGAATCATTACAATTAATTGCATCTGAGTAGGTAGAAGGTTCTTCACTAGAATCAATACCTTCGGCCACATTTAAGGCATAAGCAACCAAATCAGCCTCACCAAACCTCTGCGGAGGCCTTATATCTCTCCTAGGCCTGTCTTTAGCAATAGAATATTGTGGTGTGACTCTTGGTGGTGAGGGAGCAGCACCATCCTGTATCTCTGAACTGGACTGAGATGTAGAGTTTGGCATAAGTCCTGACTGAATCTCAAACTCAACCTGCGTGCTTGATTTCTGTGGGGTTTTATCACAAGTATCTCTAGAAGACGAGTCAGAAAGCATAGCAGTTTCATCAAAAGATAACATCCCTACTGATTAAGACTTTTCCAGTTTCTGGACACCATAATTTATATCCCTTAACACCAGGTTTATAGCCAATAAAGACACACTTTATAGATCTAGGTTCCAGTTTCCCATTATTAACATGAGCATATGCAGGACAACCAAAAACCTTCAAATCAGAATAACTAGCAGGAGTACCGGACCATACCTCTTGTGGAGTCTTCTTTTCGATAGCAGTAGAAGGAGAGCGATTAACAAGGAAGCAAGCTAAAGAAGCGGCTTCTGCCCAGAAAGACTTAGCTAAACCTGCATTAGAGAGCATATAACGTACTTTCTCCATCAATGTCTTATTCATGCGCTCTGCCACACCATTTTGCTGCGGAGTATGACGAACTGTACGATGTCTCATGATTCCTTCTGATTTGCATAAAACATTAAACTCATCAGAACAAAACTCCAAGCCATTATCAGTGCGGAGATATTTTATCTGCTTCCCTGTTTGCTTCTCAGTCATAATCTTCCACTCTTTAAATGTAGCTAACACATCACTTTTTTGCTTCAAGAAGAACGCCCAAACTTTTCTGGAAAAGTCATCAATGATGGTGAGCATATAATTAGCGCCTCCCTTAGAAGGCACCCTAGACGGTCCCCAAAGATCAGAATGTATATAATCAAGTACACCCTTTGTATTGTGGATGCCTTTCATGAATCCGACTCTCTTCTGCTTCCCAAAAATGCAATGCTCGCAAAACTTCAATTTACTGATGCTCTGACCATCAAGAAGTCCTCTTCTGCTTAATTCAGCCATTCCATTCTCACTCATATGTCCAAGACGCATATGCCAAAGTCTAGTAACCTCACCATCGGACAAGCAAGACGTAGTTACTGCTGCATCACCTGTAACTGTAGAACCCTGCAAGACATATAAGTTTGCAGATCTTCTCTGTCCTTTCATTGCAACAAGGGCACCTTTGCTAACCTTCAGAACTCCACCTTCACCAGTGTACTTGTACCCTTTAGAATCAAGAGTACTCAAGGATATAAGATTCCTCTTCAGATCTGGAACGTGTCTCACTTCACCAAGTGTTCTGACAATTCCATCAAACATCTTAATTCTGACAGTCCCAATGCCAATTACCTTGCAAGATGCATTATTTCCCATCAACACTGCACCTTTAGAGACAGTTTCATATGTTGAAAACCAGTCCCGTTAGGACACATATGAAATGTACAACCTGAATCAAGAATCCAATCCTCGCAAGGTTTGGAGTCACCATCAGAAGCAACTAGGAGCTCTCCATCACTGTGATTATCTTCAGCAACACGAGCTTCACCAGAATTTTCCTGTTGTTTTCCTTTCTGATTGCCAGCAGCTCTTTTATTTTTATTCTGCAACTTATAACATTCAGACTTTATGTGCCCCTTTTTCTTACAGTACCTGCAGATCTTGTCTCTGTTGCTAGGTTTCGATCTGCCTCTCACATCACCTCCTGAATTTCTCTCTTGTGGCCTCCCTTGAACAATAAGGCCCTTTCCCTGACCTTCAGATCCTGTCACAAGCTGCTTCATCTTCTCCTTGGAGAATAGAGCATCATAAACTTCATCTATTGTTAGAGTATCACGACTATATAAAATAGTATCTCTGAAAGTCATATATGAAGAAGGCAGCGAAC
The DNA here is from genome assembly GCA_030789695.1 of Scilla litardierei. NCBI lineage: Eukaryota > Viridiplantae > Streptophyta > Magnoliopsida > Asparagales > Asparagaceae > Scilla > Scilla litardierei. Next base: position 220,509,047 of record CM061134.1, on the reverse strand, counting down.
ATAATAGAATCAACCCTAAATCTTCTTCATCATACTTAACCTCCAATGTCTCAAGATCAGAAACAATCTCTTTAAAGATAGTTAAGTGTTCATCCAAAGACGTACCTTCAGACATACGGTGAGAATATAATCGCTGCTTCAGATGCAGTTTGCTGGTTAGACTTTTCGTCATGCACAACTGCTCCAACTTCAACCACAAAGCAGCGGTGGTTTTCTCCTTTAAAACATCCTGTAAAATCTGATTCGACAGATGAAGGTGAATCTGATATAGGGCCTTTCGATCCTTACGATGTTTTCCCTCCAGCGTCCAAGACGAGGGCATCTTATCAAACCCTAGCAGCGCATCATCCAAATCCATCTGTGCGAGAACAGCCCGCATCTTGACCTGCCATAGCAAAAATCTGGTGTTGCGATTCAAAAGCGGAATGTCGTATTTCATTGTTGCCATTAGCGGAAAAAATTGAACCTTGCTCTGATACCACTTGTTACGAGTTTGATCAAAAATAGACAATGAAAAACACAAGCAAAAAACACACAGATTTACGTGGAAACCCCAAGACGGGGAAAAACCACGGGCAGAGGAGAGAAATTCACTATATCAAAGATCTGGTACAAAAGGGGGAGAAGTGCGGCGGCTAAAAATAGGTTGAAGCCGATCCCTCCGCTACCACCACAGAGCTCTGAAAATTTCCCAATAAATGTCGCACCGCGAGCTCTTCGGGTCGGGTCACTAAACCGGATTCGGGTCACACACTTTAACAGTAATGTTTTGTAAAGGAATTTATACAAGAGGTTATTTATGCAAAAGTTAATTTAGAATTTATGACAGAGGGAAAAAAATTATGAATATGCCAGATGCAGGTCTTGCACCTGCGACCTTTGGGTTGTCATGACGACCCTTTAACCAACTAAGTTATAGTACGACTTGCATCAATATATACAAATTCTATCTATTTGTTTCCCTGGGCAGCTGCCCAGTATAACCAAATGCTAGTTACGCCCCTGGTTTCGAAGATCAACTAGACATAGGAAGCCAGATCTGAAGCATGCACGTGGTAGTTATCGAATATATGTATATGTGTGTGTATATGAGCCATCTAGCTTTGACAAAGTGTACCAGTATGAATAGTGGAGAAAAGCAATGGAAGAAGAAATTTAAACCTTACTGAAAAATCAAACATAGAAGCTAGCTCTACCAAAGTCGGAGGATGAGAAGTCTATTTCGTGCAAATGGATAATATAAAATCAAAATCATACCATTTGGTTAATTGAAAGATACAAGGCACAAATAGTGGATCAAGGATTCTCACAACACTAGGGATTGGATTATAATGATACATTTAGTCCAATCGCAAACATCACAACTATCTATATTCTAATAGCATTGGTGCCTAGTACGTCTTGAAAATTATGGCAAATGGATGTGATGATTGCCTTCTTACATGGCAGGGTGGATCGAGAGATTTGGAACAACCTATAACATTTGAAGACAAGAAAAAGACAAGATACATATGCAAATTAAGGAACTCCCTTTACTGATTGAAGCATGCACAACGAGTTGGTACGAGAAGATAGATCAGTCTATAGTTTAGAATGTATATTCTGTTGCTCCTTCAGATTCTAGCCTATTCGTCAAGAATCATGGTAATAAGATAGCTGTTGTGCTAGTTTACACCAATGACTTAATTATTTATCATAGATGACAAAGTCGAAATGAGGACGACAATGAAAAATATCTCGATCTGACTTCAGATGAAAGAACTTAGAGAGCTCAAACACTTTCTTGGTCTTGAAATCGATTATTAAAAAGAAGATTTGTCTTTTTATTAATAAAAGTATGCAAAAGGTCCGTTAAGCAAGTATGGAATGCTAAATTGTAAGCCGACCTCAACACCCATGGAGGTCAACATCGATTTATGTTCACATGAAGGAGAGCATCTAGATGATCCAACGATGTATCAACAATTGTTTGGGAGCTTATTATATTTGACCATGGCACTACTAGACACAGTATGTTGATCGAGCCGGAACTAACTTCGAAACGATGTCGTTTACCGCAAGCGCACGGTATAGTGGCAAGCGGGTATCGAACACGGGGAAGCGGTGCTATACTACCTATCTACTCCTAGGTTGAGTTAGACTTGCGGGTTTATTGGTGGATGTAGAATATTGGATGTTATAATGGTGATGGATGCGAAGATTGTGTCACTCGATGTCGCAAACATGGGATTCCACACAAAGAAAGAAATATACAAAATATAAAAAATTAGGGTTTAGGACTCGCCGCTAGGACCGTCGGACGTCGATGCTCGGTTGAGACTTCTATGTTGAATTGGTTTAATGGGGGATTGTAGCATCTAGGAAGTGAATTCATGTGTCTGGACATCATGAATCTAACGTATCGCATTAACCCCGCTCGCGCGATAGGCGAATACGATACGTGCATGAATGATCTACAAAGTTCTCACCACTCTCGTAGTTCGAACGCTCTCAACTCGTACCACTCTCGTGGATTAGAGTTTCGAGGTATTTTGGTGGCTCTTATTGACGCAATGGCAGTAGCCGTCAATTAGTGATATAGTTCGTCGGTGGATCCCCTCAAGGCACGAGCCGGGCATGGTCACGTGCCTCGGTTGAATCCACTAACTCTCTAATTAAATCCGTAGGATACTCCTTAAGCTAATCGATTCCACCGACCGTGGGCACGATCTCAGTATGAGCTCTCCTAGGGATTTTGCCAGATTAACCAAAATACAACCCCTTTTATACCCAACACATCATAAAAATCCTAACTTTACATCTAAATCCTAAAATCCTAGGGCTAATCCCTTAACCCTAGAAAAGATTATGCAAGCATATCAATAGATAATAGACCGCACGAAAACTTCATTACATGCATCAAAAAGAGATAAAACAATAAGAAACCACAAAGAAATAATAATGGAATTCAAAAAGGCAAAAGTACTTATCTTGATACAAGGGAGGGGCCTAGGGCATAGCCAAACTTTCAAAAATATTGTCCACAGAGCTCTCTAAAAACTCCTAAAAACTCTCTCCAAACCCGCCCCTTTGACGGCTGCCCATTTTCCCCTCAAAAACCTTCGCAAAAACGACTCCCAGAAGCCCCCTCAAAATCGTCCCCAAAATCCGGACGTAACTTAAAATCTGGGCCCACGGCGACTTGGTCGAGTAGATGGCTGCTCGGTCGAGTCGTCAGAAGTCGGGATCCATCGCCAAAAACGTCGCTCTGTCTGCTCGGACCGAGTATGGTCTGCTCGGACCGAGTAGATAGCTGCTCGGTCAAGTAAAGGGCTACTCGGTCGAGCCTTCAAAAGTCTGAATCCATCGCCTAAAACGTCGCACTGCCTGCTCGGACCGAGTATGTAGCTGCTCGGTCGAGTAGGCAGCTGCTTGGTCGAGTAGGAGGTTGCTCGGTCGAGTAGGAGGCCAAAAACAAATTTCAGCAGCATTTGTCACTCTGCTCGGTCGAGTAGGAGGTTGCTTGGTCGAGTAGGAGGCCAGAAACATTTTCAGCACTGCAGCATCAACTTGCAGAAATTCTCCAGGGCTCATCCGACCTCCAATTGGCGCGTTCTTGGTGGCGTTGGAACAGTCTTGAAGTCTACTATCTGGAAAAAATATCAGAAAAATACTAAAAAAAATCTCAGATGATAGCAGATTGGAAAATAGCGCACGGCTGTCTTGTTTCCAGCACTTTGGGTCGCTGGATTCCTTCGCCGCATCATAGTTCGATCGAGCGACCTTGAATCCATGAGTCATGGTAATATAGAACCATTCTTTCTTCATTCTCCTCTTCTTCACTCCTCTCTTCTTTGGCACCTCAATCATGTCATCATGAGTCTTTTTGGTGCTCTCACGTCGCCGATCGTCTTATTGACTCCAAATTGCTCCAATATCGCTCCAAATACCTGAAATAGACATAAACGCTCCGAAAGTCATATTGTTCCAAATAATAACACAAAAGCGTATAAAATGGGGGTTTGGAGGGTGAAACGTGTCATGAAAATATGCGATAAAACATGTAAAATAGGAGCATATCAAAATCTCCCAAGCTTACATCTTACTCGTCCTCGAGGAAGACGAATACGAAGCTCACATGGAGGTAAGAATAAGAAAACAAAAATGAATACGAAGAAAAGAGGGTCGCTAGATTATTCTCTCAGATCTCTCAACATTCACCATATATCACAACGACTCAGAAAGTAAATCACACACTACCACAGAGATTTCATATCGTATATAAACGAAGTACTTGAGAGTTAAGAATGAATGAAAGTGGTCTCTCTGGTATTCATACATTTAGTTTATATCAACATCCTATGTTTCATAGCATCGAATATGCATAACATTGGCGACACACTTTTCAATCAGAAGATATAACTGAAGCGTGAAAATTCACACAAAGCATGCAATAAAGAATAGAATAAAAATCAAGACATACACATCCTCATATCAAATCATAAGAAATCCCCGTAACTAAATTGTTTCGTTAAGTTTTAGCATTATCAAACTTTTCCGTTCGTGCACGACTCCACTCTAATGTCATGCTCACTCATGTGGTCAAAAGATTTCACCCCAAGCTTGAATTGAGGCATCGCATCCAAAGAAGTATTCGTGGATTTGGAATTTTGTTTTGGTTTTTCCAATAGTATATGTATTGCTCCAAGTAATGAAAGTTGAGCTCTTCTCTGAATTTTGAGCTTTGTTTCTTTTTTTTGGATTTTTGTAGGAGCAATGATATTTGTATTTTTGGTTTTTGGCCCCCTTTTTGGCTTTTTGGACTTTTGGAGCAAGCTTTTCTTTTGTATGGAATTTTTGGGAATGGATGCGGTAGAAATAGCTTTGAGGAGTGAAATCGAGTGACATGTAGAGAATATAAGGTATATGTGGAGAAGGAATAGATATAACGCTCGGTTCACTCAAAAGTACGCACAAACGGTTCTGTAAAATAATACATCAACTAAAATCGTATAATAGTACGGGTATCCTTAATCATATTAATGAGTGGTGACGTCAAGCAGTAATGTTTCAATTATATCAGGCATGCAATAAGAATGCGAATAAGAGATGAAAGCAAGGCTTCAGATATTCTAGTAATGCTTGAATCTTGGTGTATTTCCAATGAAAGCATACGAGATACTACTCTACTTCTTCAGTTTCTATAAGCTTCATGCATTCGCACTAGAGAGATCATCAAAAGAATACTTTCAAGTACTTATAAGGATCAACATTATGAAATTCTTTAAGTAGCATGTCATGAAAAATAAGCGTTGTGAGAGAGGTGAAAGCATAAGATAAAGCATCACATGGAACATATCTAGCAAAAAAAATAGAAAAAAATAGAGAAAAAAATAGAAGAAAGAACTAAAAGAAAAACAAGCATGCAATGTGATGCATGCACACACATAAAAGGAAAATAAGATGGAAAAAACAAAAAGATGATGCAAAAATTTGAAAAAAAATCTAAAAATCCTAAAATGAAGAAAAAATGCAACTACATGGCATGGAAATGCACACCCAAGCTTAAACTTCACATTGTCTTCAATGTGATCATAAAAAGGAAAAAATGAGGAACAACGATAAATATGAGGGGGGTGAATGAAAAATGATGAAATGGATGACATGAAATCCTAATGCAACTGCACATGCAATGATGCATAAGAGCGCTTTTCCCCAAGCTTATACCAAACAATACTGTTCAAATTACTCGATCAAAAAAAATCACGGCTTCGCTAAGCGAGATCAAGTCAAACGAATAAGAAAGTGAGTATTCACTTGAAAGAAATGCTCGATGGTGGTTAGCAAAATGGCAGGACATATCAAAATATGAAGAGGGCAATTAATAAAAATAATGGGTTCGGGTGTAAAAGATTTTTGTGGCCGTCATAATTGGTGATATTTATTAAAGCTCTATACGGTCCTCTCGATGTCGAGAGGATTCGTGTTTATTGAAAGCATAAAATACTACAGTGCTGGATTGATATCACCTATAGCAAAAGGCGGACCCAGAATCTTTGCCGGTACATGCAGCTGCTCTATCTGCACTTTCCGTGGCTCCGCTAGGTGCGTATCTCTACGGGCTCCATCAGATTCCAGCAATGTGGCTCCCAGCATCTTCCCAAGGACTCCACCTGTACCCTGCAAGAGATAAGCCGCATCAATCTGATGTGGATAATTCTTCACCAAAATAAATGCATTTCAAGGAGGGTCATCAACATAAATATTTAAAATTGAAGATGGTTGACAACACTTCCCTGGAAATAAATCTCTACTCTTGTGCACCGCGTCGATCAACTCGTTGTTCGCTTCAGGTTGTTCAGCTAGCTTTGGCATATAGGCGTGGGTCTCATCAGGCAACTCCTCATCATCGTCAGACTCGTCCCATTGCACCTCCTGATCATATTCAATATCATCCATGTGTGCTAACTCCTCGCTCTCCTCCTCGTATACGTCCCATTGTACCTTTTGTTCATATGTATGTGTATCTTGCAAAAGGCACGATGAGTCGTCAAAATCCGAATCATAAAAAACATCATACACAGGAGGGAAATCAAATGTAGGAGATGAGGGGGTGAAGAGATCTCCCTAAGGGGAGCAGTAAGCTCTGGTGGGTGGTCCTCAGAGTCAGTGGAAGGATGAGGTGGCTGTGGAAGCTCTGAAGGAGGAGGGTGATGCTCGGGATCCTCATGAATGGCTGTGTCTTCGTCCCGATGCACGACCTCCTCGGCAAAAGTCTCTGGCTCCGCGTGTAATATGTAAAATAAATATAGCTCGGCCTCCTCGCAATGCACTGCTTCGGCCTCCTCCACGGGTTCCTCTGGTATAGTAGGCAAAGTGAATTTCATCTTCTCCTTTTTATGCCTTCTTCTTTCTTTCCGTCCTGGAACACGAGGCACCCTATAGTGTGGGTTGGCCTTCTCAATAGTAGGTGCAGGTGGCTCTATGGGCTCATGTATCTCGACCGCGGTATAAAAATGGGTCTTGTGCCCCTCAACTAAAGCGTAGACTCCATCATCAATTGTGCCTGTGGAAGAGATACGATGAGTAATAAATTTTGAAATCCGAGCTTAAAAGGGCTCATGTATCTCTGATGGCGCCAGACGGTACACAGATCCTGTCTTCAAACCTTAAGGATCCATCTGCATGAATCTTAATTTCAGGCCTCTGGCCTGCTATCACCAAATCTTTGATCTTCCGCAGCTTCTCATCATCCATCTGAGCATTCTTGATCCTCTCTACCAAAGTTGATTGGATATGCATACCCATCAAGGATGCAGAAATTCCTGGGAGAATTACTTCTATACCCATGTCCCGGATCTCTTGCTGCAATCTCCACTGAGTCGTAAGGGTCATCACCGCTGGTAGACGACTCAATGCATCAGGTACGACGTTGACTTTCCCAGGATGGTACTGAAGGTCAATGTCATAATCCGCCATGAGTTCTATCCATCGTCTCTGACGCATGTTGAGCTCCTTCTGGGTGAAGAGATACTTCAGACTCTTATGATCCGATAACACCTTCACATGCTCGCCTAATAGGAAATGCCTCCAAATCTTCAATGCAAAAATCACTGCCGCCAACTCAAGATCATGAGTGGGGTAGTTCTTCTCATGGATCTTCAACTGCCTGGATGCATAGGCTACGACTCGACCGTGCTGATGTAACACGCATCCAAGTCCTTTGCCAGATGCATCACAGAAGACTTCGAATCCTCCTGATCGGTCTGGAATGCTCAAAATAGGTGCAGTTGTCAACCTCTTCTTCAGCTCCTGGAAAGCATCCTCACATGCTTTCGACCAAACAAACACAACATCCTTTCTTGTTAACCGCGTCAAGGCTCCTGCGATCTTTGAGAAGTCTTTGATGAACCTCCTGTAGTAGCCAGCGAGTCCCAAGAAACTTCGAATCTCGGTCACCGTTCGGGGAACTGGCCAGTTTTGAACAGCTGCTACCTTTTCAGGATCAACAGCAATCCCTTCTCCAGACACTATGTGGCCTAGAAACGCCACTTTGTTCAGCCAGAACTCGCACTTGCTAAGTTTGGCATAAAGCTGGTGTCTTCTCAGGGTCTCGAGAACCTTCCTGAGGTGCTCTGCATGCTCCACCGCATTCTTTGAGTAGATGAGAATGTCATCGATGTAGACTACTACGAACTTGTCCAAGTATTCATACAATACTTGGTTCATGAGACTCATAAATACTGCAGGTGCATTGGTTACACCAAACGTCATTACTAAGTACTCATAATGTCCGTATCTGGTTCTGAATGCAGTCTTGGGAACATTTTCGTCTTTCACTTTCACTTGATGGTACCCTGTCCTCAGATCCAGCTTCGAATAGACGCTTGATCCACCGAGCTGGTCGAAAAGATCGTCGATGCGCGGTAGAGGGTACTTGTTCTTCACGGTGACTTTGTTCAGCTCACGGTAGTCAACGCACATACGAAGGGATCCATCTTTCTTCTTCACCAGCAGTATAAGAGATCCCCAGGGAGATACACTGGGTCGTATCCATCCCTTCTTCAGAAGCTCATCTAGTTGGGTCCGTAATTCTTCTAGCTCAGATGGTGCTAAACGATATAGTCCCTTAGATATTGGTTGAGCTCCTGGCATTAGGTCAATGGCAAATTTGAGAGTGCGATCCGGAGGCAAACGTGTAAGGTCGTCTGGAAACACATCCAAGAACTCTCGAACTACTTCTGGTATCTCGGGCTCAGCTTTCATTACTGCTGCTACTGCTTCGGTCGATCTGGCTCTGTACTCCACTGGGCCTACCGATCTGCTTCTACTAACGAACTCGAACTTTGGATGATCAGGAATCTCGAAGACTACCCTCCTTCGACTACAGTCGATGGTGGCATGGAAAGTTCCCATCCAATCCATCCCGAATACAGCATCAAAGTTCGGAATATCTATCATCATGAAGTCAGCAAATAACGCTCGCCCACAAATAACCACTGGGCATTGAGGATACCCACGGGTCGTCTTTATCACTCCGCCACCCGTGTTGACGTTCCAATCGGATGCTAAAGGTTTGACAGGAATAGTGTGGGTGCGAACAAATCGACTCGCTAGAAAGCAGTGTGATGCTCCCGAGTCGAACAAGGAGAGGGCGGGGTTTCCAGCTACTAGTATGACACCTAAGTTACAAATACTAATCTAAGCAACCAATGCTAATGAAAGAAATAAACTACGAACTATGCAAGAAAATATACATGTGATTACTTCACCGGTAGCCTCAGCCTCTTCGACGGTCATGGTGTAAGCCTGGTGTTTCGGTAGTGGCTGCTGCCTTGCTTGCTGAAACTGCCTCTGCTGTGGAGGTAGAGGTGGACGCTGTGGAGCGTTCCCAGTCGGGACAGCACGAGGAGCTGGGGCTGGAGCTGTAGCACGTGGCTTATAGTGTGGACAATCCCTAGCCATGTGTCCCGACTCTCCGCAAACCAGACAAAGGCCTAAAAGAATTCGGCACTCAGACCTAATGTGTCCAGGCTTCCCACAAAAGTGGCAGACCGGGAGGGCCTGCTGATGTTGCCCTGACTTCTTAAACTGAACCTGCTGAATAGGGCGGTGTATCTGTGGCCGTTTGCTTGGCCCAGCTTGGGTCGGTGGGGGCCTCGCAGGTGCTGTCAGCCTTCGTTTTTCCTTTGCTTCCGCTTCAACCATCTCATGGTTACGAGCAATGGCCAGTACTTCAGCATGTGTGGTCGGACTAGCACCGACCATCATCCTTCGAATCTCAATGTTGAGCCCCTGCTGGAACTGCTGGGCTCGAGTCAATGAATCTACAACCATCTCCGGGGCAAACCTGCTGAGCCTGGAGAACTCAGCGTCATACTGATTTACGGTCATCGATCCCTGCTTCAGGTTGGTGAACTTCTTCCTCATCAGGATCTTTGCCCGTGGGGGAAAGTACTGAGCATTAAATGTTTTGGTGAAGACATCCCACGAAATCGGTAATCCCAAGCGGTCTTCTACTGCCTGCCACCAATCTCGAGCTCCATCAGTTAATTGCCTTTTGGCGGTAGCTACCCATGCTTCTTCTCGAATCTGAGATGCTCTCAGATCATCAGTGATGCTCTTGAGCCATTCTTCCGCTTGGAGATGATTCTCGGTCCCAGCGAAAGTCTTCGGGTTCATCCCTCGAAAGTGATAAGCACTTGGGTCAGCTTTCTGCTCTCTGCGCAAGGCCTGTTCCAAAGCCTGTCCAAGCTGCTGATGAAGGGCATACATGCCCCGCATGCAATCTTCTGCAGACAATGATGCCATCGGAAATGCTGTTGCGTCCGGTCCGGTGTTGGCTCCATTGCCAGCATCATTATGGTTGGGGCCCTCATTCGGGTGATTGATCCCGGATCCAAACGCACTGTCCTCGCTTCTTGAAGTGTTCCTTTCCATTGCTTACCTGCAGTTCATAAGGTCTGATCAGTTCCTCTGAGCATTTTATACGGCATATTCTGAACTTCCTGTACCGTTCATGTGGCATTTAGCGCGGATCTGCATGGGCCACCAAAACTGTAACGACCCGCTCTTGGGGCCCGTTACTGTTTGGAACATGCACAAGTCCTGCTAGGCACCAATGAAGTCAATACAGGCTCTGTTGCAGAAATACGCCAAAATACTCATACATGGAAGTGGTATTAACCTTATTAGAAACCAGCAGCGTACATGAAAGGAAAATACAACTTGAAGTACAAATACACACCAAGCAAGCCACACTGATACATTAGATAATAAAAACACTCTCACCATCACACTTAGTAACTAGCGTCCTCCTGGTCAAATTCTACGGCAAACTCAGCGTCTGCAGTCCCTGGCGCAACTTCTTCAACCTGTGCTGTATCTGGCGAGACCACCACAAAAAGAAGGGTCGCCAGGATCAGACGTAACTCAAAGTAACTATAGCATGATATTTAAAACAATAAACGAGCATGACAAAACTAGCATGGCAAAACTAAAGAGTAAAATGCGTAACAATAGAGCAGAAAGGTAACATATCAGATTTACAACTATTTCAATTTTGTCAGCAATAAACAATATTAAAATGACCAGTTATGGGGTTTTTAGTGTGCCTGATCCTACGTGACGTATAAAGGGAAGTACGATATGTAACCAAGAGTCCACCTGATATCCCGGGTTACAATCAATACGGTACGGTACAATCATAATGGTACAATCATAACGGTACCATTCAACAAAACGATACGGTTCAATCAAAACGATACTATTCACTGCAGATCGGACTGGTCGCTCCCGCACTGCCACAATTATAAGTTACCCCAAAAACCCAGTGTGTGTAGGTTACCGTACTTACCAACTTACCATTTACGAGTCAATTACTATTCTCACTTTTCCAATTACCTCTTTCGGATAAACATGTCACAGAGTCCAATTCAAGTTACGGTACGATGCAATTACGATACTGTGCAAATTATCGAGTTTAGCTAACTGTTCAAGTGAAATACTTTGCGAATAAAAAGAAACTAATTTTGGCATGCATCAATATTGTTTTTAAACCCCATAGCTAGGGTACGATGAGTTACCAAATCGCCTTGTAGTGAAAGGCGCGTTTCAATCAGTGGTAGCGACACCTGTGTTCACACGGTACAAATGAGTTAGCTACACAAATTGTTAACATGCTAAGAAACTTAACTTAATAACTTATAAAAATAAAACTTGAATAAAAATTATGTAACTTTGTAAACTAACTTATCTTAACTTGTTATATCAGATAAATCAACTTAGCTACTAACATATTTATAGGGTTAGAAATTATTAATAACTCTTATTAAAAACTTATACTAAAAACTTAGATTAAAAACTCAATAATAATAATTAAACTTTAACTTTAAATTACATAGGCTGATAACTAATATAGGTTAAGATAGCAACTTATAAAATAACTTATACCGTAACTTATTACTTAACTTACTAAATTATTTAAACTTATATAATAAGCCATAACACTCACTTAAATTACTAACTTATATTATAACCTATTATAATAAACTAACCCATTAAATATCTTACCCCTTCTCTTTCTCTCTCTCTGTCTCCTCTTCCCCTTCTCTCGTTCTGTCTTCTCGTTCCTTCTTTCTTTCTTTTTTTCGTTTCCTGCAGAGGGGCACGAACGGCGGCCAAAGGGGCCGGCCTGGGGCGACGCGGCAGCGCAAGGGGAGGTCGGGGACACGGGGGGCCGGCGGCCTGGTCGGCGGCGCGGCGCGAGGGGGCCGGCAGGCGGCGCGAGGTGGGGGGCGGCGGCGCAAGGCTGGGGGCGGCTTCCGGCGGGGTCAGCGGCGCACGGCGGCTGGCCCAGGCGAGGGCTTCGGCCTGATGTGGGGTTGGGGCAGCGGAGAGCGTAGCTAGGGCAGATCTGAAGTGGAGGAGGAAAGGGAAAGGGAGATGATTTGAATTGGGGCTTATTTCTGAAATTGATTTTCAGATTTTGAATCAACTTGATCTCTTATCTGATTTTGGTTTTGAAATTGGTTTGTAACGGGGAAGAAATTTCTGAAATTGTTTTGTTTTGAGTTGAAATCGATTTGGGTTGGCTGTATTGTTTTTGGGTTGATTTGTGTGGAAACGATTCTTGGTGAAATGGGTTCTTGGTTGTCTGATGGAATGGCAGAGGAGATTGATGAATGGGAGAGGGATGATTAATGAACGGGAGGGGGAGATGCTGATGAAGTTTCGTAGGGAAGTTGCAGAGTGATCCTTAAGAATAAAGAGGCAGGAGACAGGGTTGTTAGATAATCGAATTTAGTCAATAGGATTTAATGAAGAACGAAGAAAGCAGGAGACATGGTTTACGCTTAGTCAAGGGTTAGGTTTTCATTTAATAAAATTTGTTGACTAATGTGATGAACTGAATGTATTTGGGTGAGGTATCAGGTTGGGGAGATGTTTCGGATTGGAATGAGAAAAACGTGAGGGGGGAAAATTTTGACTAATTAACTATCTAATTAACTAACTAATTAAGTAACTAATTAATTAACCAAAGTAAAATTGGTAATTAGTAAAATAAATTAGTAATCGTAATTCGTAATTAGTAAGGTAATTAGTAAATTAAAATAACTATATTAACTATTAAACTACGGTGAAAAATTTAGACGCGCTCGCGTCGACTCTACGGATAAAAACACTCGGACAATCGGAAGTAAAATTACAAGCACACACGCAATTAAACATACCTAAAAATAACGGCCGTTACATATAGTTAGGATTTGTATGATTAGCTTTCAATCATCCATAGCATAGGATTGTGTAGCTAGTGTATTGGTTGATTTCATACCCTTTTTATCAGGCATTATCCGTCGAGGGATCCAATGAGTATGATATGCCGCGAGGCATTATCTACGTGCATATACATGTAGAGTGGCCCAATAGGTGTTGAACCGCGAGGTTTAGCTAATCATGCTTCATGCTTGAAATCATCAATTCAATAACTAGACTTGATGCTAACACGTTGATTTAAGCTTCAAGATGACACCATCCGGTTGTATGGTCTGAAAGCCTCACAATTGAGCAAACGTGTTTGGTTTTATTCCCAATAGGGAAATCTTCTGATTCCACCTGCCTTGACCTGGATGTGAAGTTGAGTTATCAATTGGAGATTGGCTAGCTAAGCCATACTCTATAATGAAACCACACTCCACACACACTCCTCTCATTTGCATCCCAACCTTTATTTTGCTTGATTGGTTTTGTTCTTTTGGTAACCATCACACACACCATTTGATTCAAATCATCGCCTTCGAAAGGTGGTTTTGTCTCTCACCTTCTCACATCCTTGTTGACCCGATGGTAGCGTGAACGTAAACGAATTGTTCCTGTGGATTCGATCTCGTACTTACCGGGTTTATATTGCAATTGACACTCCCACACTTGGGAGGAGAGCATGTGCATCCTATATGATTTGTGCACGTTCTTGAGTCAACCAATTGGCGTCGTTGCCGGGGACAACAGTTCTGTATTTCATATAGGATTTGGGTTACTTGGTTGATTGGTGAGATTCTTCCTACTTTCTTGTGAATATTCTTTGTATATCCGCCTTTATTTTATCTTTTGCTTTGTTGGCCTTAAAAACATGGCCACCAACAACGACAATAACACTTCACGTGGCAAGAACATGATATTGAGAGACACGTATATGCCACCTATGAGTATTTCTGATTCTTGCATTATATTAAAACTCGATGCTCATTCATTTGAAATTAAACCAAATACAATTCAACTCTTACCTATTTACAATGGTTTAGAAGATGAGCACCCTTATGAACACTTGAAAATGGTAAAATTAGTCCCGATATAGTATATCTTAAAAATTTTCCATTTTCTCTAAAAGATAAGGTTAAACATTAGTTGAATGCTCTAAAGCCTAGATCTATTTCTACTTGGTCTGAGTTACAATTCAAATTTCTACAGAAATTCTTCCATTTGTGCAGGACTCAAACCTTTAAAAAACAAATCATGAACTTCAACCAATGCGATAATGAAACTTTTAACCATGCATGTGAAAGATTCAAAGATTTACTTTTGGAATGCCCACATCACGGTTTTAATCAATGCCGAACTATTGCATTCTTTTACGATGGTCTTCTTCCATCATCAAAACATGTGGATGTAATGTGCAATGGTTCGTTCTTTGATAGAACATCAACTGACGGTTGACAATATCTTGAAGAGACGGCGGATCACATACGAAGTTGGGGGGTGATTCCAAACCATGAGAGTGAGGTAAACACGTTGAATGTTAATGCATTTGAGGAGCAAGTGACAAATGAAGTAAAGAGAGGAATGCAAGAGATCAATTTGGTGGCGGTGAGCATGGTTGATCAACAACGCCAAGTGGAACATGACAACCAAACGCATTTGCAATTGCTCACCGCCACACTCCAACAAATGATTAATGTCCAACAATTGCAACAACAACAAATCCAACAACTCACGGAGAATGTTGCAGGCTTGACGGTTACATTAGAAAAGGGTAAATTCGTTTCACAATCAATTTTTGACCCTAATGTTAGTCAATCTTCTCTCAGGAAATGACTTCAACCATTGCCAAGCGGTTACCATGCTATGAAGTGGAAGAGAGAATGCCAAGCCAAATCAGCTTTTGGGTGTTCCCGAGATTGAGGTGGAGGATGCGGAGCATATACAACATGAGGTGCACGAGGAGAATTCAAGCAAAGGCACAAAGTCCAAGACAACGAGCATTAAAGAGTCCAATGCGTACACTCCTCAAGCACCATATCCACATTGGCTCCTCCCTCCAAATAAAGATAAGTACCAAGATGAAATTCGAGAAATCTTTCAAAAATGTCATATTAATATACCGCTTCTTGATGCTATTAACCAAGTACCTGCTTATGCTAAGTTTGTTAAGGACCTTTGCACTATAAAAAAAACTAAGTTCTAAGAAAAAGGCATTCATGCACTATAAAAAGAAAACTAAGTTCTAAGACAAAGGCCTTCATTACATAGCAGATTAGCTCAATTTTTTATCAGGACATCCCAACCAAATTTAAGGATCCTGGCTCACCCACTATTCGTTGTACTATTGATACTACAAAAATATCCTTAATATTGGGTCTAGTGTCAATTTATTGCCATTCCATGTTTACAAGCAATTGGGTTTTGGAGAATTGAAGGCCACACCCATCATTCTCCAACTTGCTGATAAATCTATGAAAATTCCTAGGGGTTGTGTTGAGGACATTCTTGTCCAAGTGGACAAATTCTATTTCCCCGTGGACTTCATAGTTTTAGATATTCAAGGACCGCAAACTGCTACTCCTTTCTCCATCATCTTAGGAAGGCCATTCCTCGCCACCCGTGATGACATCATTAATTGTAGAAATGGTCAACTTAAGATTTCTTTTGGCAACATGACCATAGATTTGAATATTTTTAATAAATGTCATTTACCAAAAGAGATGGAGGAGAGTGAGGTAAACATGATACACATTTTTGGTGATGAAAAATTTGAGCTTGTTCAGGAGCATTTCGTTTCGTGAATAATTTTGATTCTCTTGTTGCAAATGTTGATCATATTTCTTTTATGCAGGAGATTGGAGATGCACATCGCCTTGGCAAAAGAAGCTTCACTAGCGTACTCTCCAATGGAGTTGATCCCATTTGGAATTGGTTCGAGGAGAGGGTTATAGTCAGGTGCTTTCATGAAGGCATCCATTTCCGGAGGCCAAAGGATAAGATGGATGGGTTGGCCATGGATTTTTAAAGATTTTGAAGGAGCTTAGGGAGTGGAGTTTTCCATTCGATCCGGGCAAAGCTAAACTTACTACCCAGAGGTCATAGTAGTCATGTGCTCCGGAAAAGTCATTCCTTTGCGAAGACGCAAAGTACCAGCTTTAAGAAAGAAAAAAAAGTTTTTGCGTGTTAGGTAGAGAAAGAGCTGCTTTGTTTTAATGGGTCGAAGACAAATCAGATTAGTTGCAAGCCAGTCCAAGAGGAAATACTTCTCTTTGAGCACTTCGATATCATACTCGTCAGGATGATCAGATAAGTAATCGCATAAAGATTTCATCCAATCTCTATTCTTCACTTTTTTTACCCAGAGATCATCAAAGGTGCTGCGCATGGACATATAATAGGTAAGGTTTTCTTGCGTGACAATAGGGTCATCAAATAAGTTAATCCAATCTTTTTCTCCTCTAAGACATGAGCCACATGCTCCTTAGCTAAAGTGGGATTCGTCCTCTTGCGCTTACGTCTCGAATCCACTATTTCGACGCTTAACAGCGCCTCTGGTTGCCCCATACATAGACATCAGGATCCTTTTTCGTTACATATGTACAAATGGATGACCAGGAAAGGTGAAAAGAGACGTCGAGCTCTTTCCCCTCGAACTCCGGAAAAAGAGACCGCAATTGACTAGTGGCCGTGTTTTTGCTAGCTGTCGAATTCAAAATATCAAAATGAATGTGAAAGCCACCAGACTTGCCCTTACCATCCCCAACCGACGATTGTTTGACAAGTGAATGTCTCTCGTAAACGAGAAACTATTTCATCTTTATCCAAAAACGAACTTTCTCTAATACAACGCCGCATTCTTCGAAGATTGAGGAACAAGAGGAGATCCATTAAAAGAAATCTTTCTCTGAGAGAAAATCTAAACAGTAACATCAAATCACAAACTACACGAAAGTTGCCCCTTTATTATGGGGATTTACCCATAAAGGTCAGAGGAAGAGAACGAACTTCATATATCCCTTTTCTACTCAATCAAGAAACAAGATCGGACGTGATTCCGGTTCGTCTCCATTTTAGTAACACTCTTCCTCAAGCAAGGCAGCCGTTAAGTCATCGAAGGGTTTGTGTGAATCATGGACTGGTAATCATTACTCATTTTAAAGTTTCCCACGGTGATCTAATATCTTTTCAAGAAAATGAGGCGAGAACCCGCGCTGAAGAAATAAGATCTTTCTATATCGACATATCAGTTGGAAAAATCATAGGCAAATTCCTGCCGGTCAGAATGTGGAGAAGAACCAAAACAGAATGGTTCCGCCTACTCAAAACTCAGAGGGGGTGCCGCCTACTACTCAAATCCCGGTTTTTGCATAAAGTACCATCCAAAGCCTTGGATTGGAGAGGAACACCATGAGAATTATGGACCCACTTCCGGGTGACAACAACAAGATGTATTCCTTCCATCACTTAGTATAATTAGCTATAAATAAATCTTTGCTATAGTATCTTTCTTTTTTGTGCATATCCTAATAATTTTCCATATTCCTTGTCCCCTTTCCAAACATGGAGGACAATGTCCATTTCAAGTTGGGGTGTGTGATTAGGATATGCGAAGTTTTGAAATTTTTTTGCAAGTATTTAGTTTTTCGTATATATATATGGAATAAATGAGATAAATTGAAAATTTTCATCTTTAAAAATTATCACCCAAAAAGATGATTTTTGTCTCTCTACATTCCATATTAGCGTTTTGCTTAGTCTTATAATATCACTGTAGTGAGATTTTCCAAAATAGCATGTTTGTCATCTACTTTTGAAATGGGTTGTGGCATCCTTTGGTGTGTTGTAACTTCATGTGTTAGGACAATTGAACGTCTTTTCACTGGTTTTGCACTCAACCCTTTAGCTAGAAGCTCATGATGTCTACTACTCATATGAGACCCCTTTGAGATGTAAAGGCCTTGGTATTTGCAACCAAGTGGTTAGGTCTTAGAAGTTTTAAAAATTCAAGCTAGGTTCATACCCATTAATTCCTATAGAGTGGATTGATTTTTGGAGTTACTCAAATGAATGCTATCAAATTCTATAATAATAAATGCACGTGTGCATATTTGAATAAGTCATAAACTCTTGTTTTGCCATGATACTTCAATAAGTCATTTAGTGCCATGACATTTGAATAAACAGATGAAATTGAATCACAACTCATTATCATAAGCTTTAGATAGATTTAATGTTTATTTGCCACAAGCTTGAGAATTTCAAGATTTTTACTATGAGATTGTCAAATCCTAAAACTTTGCAAAGCTTAGAGGTGGATTGTGGGGATGTGCATGCGAATTGGGAAGAAGGTTTTAGGGATGATTGCATAAGCTTGAAAATTTTGACATTCTATATCGGTCTTCAACACACTTGAGATATGCCAACAATCCATGGAAAAGGTTATCTTTGTTTTGGAATTTATCGCTAATTTTGCTAGAGACTAGCAAAAAGCTAGTTGGGGTGTGTGATTCGGAGTGAATATTGTATATTCACTCCCTTAACTATTGGTGCTTTGTGTAGATAATATGCATAATTATACTCTAATATGCACTTTGACATATAATTCATGAAGTTTTGAGTATGTATTTTTATTTCTACAGAGAACCATGGTTTAAAGGCTTATTTGGGCATTTTATGATTTTACATATTTTTCTATATTTTTCAGGAGAAAGGAGAATGGAGAAATCAAATTTCAGAGAAGAAGACATGGAGCCAGCATAGGCGCTTGTCTGGACAACGACATGCGCATGTCCGGACAACGACATGCGCCTGCCCCTTTGAAGCAAATACCTGGGGCATAATGGAATGCAACACATGCGCCTACAGAAGGATTGAGTCGCCTAGGCGCCTGCCATTTCAACTGTAGGTGCCTGATTTTCCCTACTTCCAAGGGTTGGCAAACCAACTTTCTGTTGGATTCGGTTATCTGGACAGCAGGCGCCTGAAGCACAAAATGCAGGCGCCTGTACTCTCACAGGCGCCTGTGTATTTCAAGGCAGTCGCATGTCCTGTTCATCCCAAATTCTTGTAAAGTTTCGCAATTCGCCATCCAGGCACCTGCCTGACCAACAACAGGCGCCTGTCGTCAGGCGCCTGGCCGTTGGTCAGCATGCACCTGTCACGGGTTTTTTGTGTGATTTGGGCTGCTACTGTTTCATTGATTGGGGCCCGATTTTTGATGTAATGGATCTTGGCCGTTGATGCATAGTATTAGATGGCCAAGATCGACCTAGGGGATTCTATTTGACCCCACGAGATGGAAGAGAGACGGGATCCTCCTCCTTTAGCTTCAAACTCTTTTCATTTTAGGGTTTATATCTCTTAGTTTAGATTAGATTTTTATAGGTTTTTTGGGGATTTTGCCCCCATTTTCTGGGATCTGATAAAGGAGGAGAAGAACTTCCACTTGGTGATCTTTCTTAGTCCCTTGTCTTGTATTTCATTTTGTCTCATTCTTTGTGTATGAACTTCTGAATATGAATGCAATGGTAAATATTTTTGCTTCTATGTGTAGCTAATCTCTGTGTTGGAATGTGGTATAGTTAGGATTTGTATCATTAGCTTTCAATCATTCACATCATAGGATTGTGTAGCTAGTGTATTGGTTGATTTCATACCCTTTTTATCATGCATTATCCGTAGAGGGATCCAATGAGAATGATGTACTGCGAGGCATTATCTACGTGCAATACCCGTAGAGGGGCCCAAAAGGTGTTGAACCGCACGGTTTAGCTAATCATGCTTCATGCTCATCAATTCAATAACTACACTTGATGCTAACACGTTGATTTAAGCTTCAAGATGACACCATCCGGTTGTGTGGCCTAAAAGCCTCATAATTGAGCTAAACATGTTTGGTTTTATTCCCAATAGGGAAATCTTCCGATTCCACATGCCTTGACCTGGATGTGGAGTTGAGTTATCAATTGGAGATTGAATAGCTAAGCCATACTCCCTAATGAAACTACAATCCACACACTCTCCTCTCATTTGCATCCCAAACTTTATTTTGCTTGTTTGGTTTTGTTCTTTTGGTAACCATCATACACATCCTTTGATCCAAATCATCGCAATCGAAAGGTGGTTTTGTCTCCTACCTTCTCACATCCTTGTTGACCCGAAGGTAGCGTGAACGTAGACAAATTGTCCATGTGGATTTGACCCCGTACTTAGCGGAATTATATTGCAATTGACATACCTACACTTGGGAGGAGAGCGTGTGCATCATATATGGATTGTGCACGTTCTCGAGTCAACCAAGTCCTAAAAATACTACCTTTACCCCAAAAATCTCATCTTTTTTCCTATTCCACCATGGAAATTCCATTTTTTATTCTGATTTCCAACGAAGATCATCTCACTTACATATGCTTAACAAACTAAGTTGGATGCTATGGTTAAAGCACCTCCCCCTTCATCTTGGTAGCAAGTAAAGAAAAGTTAGAAGTAGAAGAGAAGAGATAGGGAAGATGGGTGAGGTGTTGAGAGTTGAGTGTGGTAACTTGTTAGGTTGTGGTGGTTAAAGGGTGAGGTGTCCCAAGTGTTGTAAGGGGGCAAAAGGTCAAAGAGTGTTTTGTAAGATTTTCTAATAATAATATAGTATCTCTATTTGTCATCACCTATACTCAAAATTTCCCTTTCTAGATCTAACAAGTAGTAACTAGAACCAATTTGGCCTTCAAATGATATTAAGATTATGAATTAAGAATACTGAGTAAACCAGGTGATTCATTTGTTTCTATCCTATGTTTTAATCAAGGGTAAATTAAACATGTTCTATGGGACACTCGTAACTAAACAAATCCAATCTTTAATACTAACACTGAGCCCCCTGAATTACCTCAAAATTCTAGTTTCGACGGATCTAAATAAAACATACCATTTAGTAAGCAGTCAATCCAAGGGGGTCTTAGTGTTATTCTTAGGGGATCTTAATGTTATACTTAGGGGGTCTCAGTGTTAATGTCAAAGATTGAGCGATTTACATGTATACCATAGAACAATGGATCCGGGTGTTATTTATGCTTAAACTATAAAAGCAGTTCATCATGTTCAGGAACTGATTTACTTCGAGTATAATCATGAGGGCCTATGGGAAGATTACTCCAAATTTGTGCATTTCTAAGCAATATAAAAGCACTCTGTTAATGCAGTCAATTGCTAATACCCCTCATGTGCATGGCCTGAACTTATATGCATCGATCAGATTGTTTGATCCGAGTGGCTATCATATTTTTTGCTATTTGCATCGGGTGACTAGTGAAGTAAGATGGTATCGTCTTAGTATATCGAGTCCTAGTTTCTATGATTGAGATCAAAATATTGCAAATTTCTATGAATAATCACTTGCAGCTGGTTATTAATGAGTTTGATTGCATCCATCCTTCAGCTTGGTCTAGATAACACAAAATTTTCATATCAGTATGATTTTTCCAATAACTGCTAGAAATGATATTGACTAGACTGCATGATTTGCATACCTCTCGTGGAAATTCTTATGTCGCATCAAAACATCATGTCATTTATATGATAAAATAGTGCAGAATTAATTAATAATGAACAATTGCCTACTCGCAACTCATATCTGCACCAGTTATCTCATATCAAAATGTGTAGGTTTCTGTTAAAGTCATCGGTTCCAAATTAGAAAGAGTTAGAAGAAAGCAGTAACTCATCATTGATTTCAAAACATCCCTGCAACTGTATCTGATATGTATCCAGCATCGCTAGACCAATATGTGTTAGATATTTCCAGTATGTATCTGTCCTAATCCGACCTGAATACCGATTATGTCTTCTGACTTTTTTGTTCCTTTTATATGGAAGTTGTAGACTGAGAAGAAGTGGATTTTTTTTAATTTTCTTTTAGCCATGATTGTTTAATGGGGTTGGTGGGGTTTTCATGTATGAATTGTGATCATTTTGTGATGTATATATTTTATATGGTTTAGCTTTTTTTGTTCTGTCACATTACTTGCATGATTTTATAAATCGAGAAACCAGATTGTGTTACTGTTAATAGTGTTTTCTTCTCTTTCAAGGGCTAATATTTTATGTCAAGATACACAATACATATGTTTACACAAGTCAAGATATAGATATACCCAAAGGAATATCGATGCATAGACGTGTCATCATGTCTCGATTTTGGACGAGCGCCATTATTGACACCCCTTCTTTGGCAGAGCACGATACTCATGTCTGAATCTATAAGTTATAGTCAAATCAAAACTTTTGTAAAGAAATTAACTCCAACTTGGTTGAGGCAAACACTAGTTATATAGAATGTGGACTGATTTGCACATCTAGTGTTGACTTAGGCCCGACAGGTTGTAAGGGGTGGGATTGAATTATGCTAGGTCCAAGGTTGAAAGACCAAGATTTCTTTATTCCCCAAAAATAAATTTAGATCAGAAAATTAAGGGAAAAAGAAGGGTTGGGCACAATCCACGGATTTGATAAAACTATCCTTAACTTTAGAAATTCACCAACCACCACCACCCCCCCTAAAAAATTGACCACTCACCAAACTCCCTAAACATCTTTCATCAAAACTACCCTAAACTTTACTATAGTTCACCAAAACTATTTTGAACTTCACAAATTGTTTATACAAACTACCTTAAAATTTAAATTGAATTTAGCAAAACCATCTCATAATTTGAAAGTGAATGGGTCGTTGTGTGGTTGTTGGCTCGAGGGCTGCTGGAATTTCTAGCAGCCCTATATGGGCTGCTGCCCTTCATGTCAAAGAAGGGGGTAGTTGGTGCACTAACCCCCCCTCATCCCTATAAAAGGATGGCAATGTCATGTGTTATTGGTATCGAAAAGAATTGAAGCAATGTATGATCTCTTGGAAGTTCTAAGAGTATTTTGAGGGCCATTCTTGTGAGGACTATTTGAGATTTATTTTGTAACTTCATTAGAAATCAATATGAAGTGTTTCCTTGGTCGATCTTCGACCTAAATTGCTTGTGCTCTCTCTTCTTTGTTCTAGTTACTTTGGCGGTCCCGATTGTTTCCGCGTCGCATCAAATTGGTATCAAAGCTATTAGGCGACGAAGATCTAGACGAAGAAGATGAGCAAAAGTGGCGATGACGCTTCTACTTTAATGACGCAATCTTCAACAATGCGAACTATCGTATCCAATACGAAGTTCGAAAATGAGAAATTTGATGGGCGGATCAACTTCGGCATGTGGAGATGTGAGGTACTTGACATCTTGAACCGACTTGGTTAAGATCAAGTACTAGATGAGAGGCCGACTACGACGTTGAACTCGGAGTGGAGGATGATGAACCGGAACGCTTGCAGCACGATCCGGCTCTACTTGACGAAGGAGAAGAAATATCCTTTCATGGAGGAGACGAACGCGAAAGCGTATGGGATGCTCTTCGCGAGAAGTACATAAAGAAGAACATTCAGAATATCCTACACCTAAAGAAGAAGCTCTTTGGCCTCAAGATGGATAAAGGAGTTTCAGTTGAAGCACACCTCAACTACTACAACAAGCTCCTCACAGATCTGAGGAATATCGATGTCAAGGTGGAAGATGAAGACAATGCGATGATTCTCCTCAACTCCCTGCATAAAGACTAGGAGCACATCATTTCAATATTAACCTACGGTAAAAAATCTATCACCTTCTGTAACGGAATGTTTTCATCAAGACAAACTATTTACGAATTTGACCAAAGTTTTCAACTTTTAAACTATTTTATAATGGTTTGTCAGGAGTTTAACTGATTTCAAAAATTTCTTATAAAAATATTTTGAAGTACCAGACTAGATATGGAGTATTTTAGCAAGATCGGATTTCATCAAATGCTCAAAACGTTTCTGATAAAATTCATTTTCAGTTATTACCGTTTTGACTTAATGAATTTATTTTCTATACAAACATCATCAAAACGGTTTCAAACTTTTACAGTAACCTTCAATGATCATTTATGGCTTTCCACATTAATTTCGTAATTTTCTGAAGTCAAATCAGTAGAGAACCCGCAAACCCGCTTTCTAAACGTTTTGGCCAAAAAACTAGTATTTCCGTGGCTCAAACCCTGAAACGGATCTTGTATTCGCGATCCTCGCGACAATACGAACCCGTGGGTATGTTTTCATAATTTTTCGGACACGTTTACTAGAAGGGGCAAAATCGTAATTTTGTATTTTTGACTATATCTACTAATTACGTTTTAATCTTTTTACTTAATCACTAATTACCTATCCTAATTAGCTTTTCATGTTACCCTAACCTACCATCTGTCGGCAGTCACGAGGAAAACACAAATCCTCCTTGCTAAACTTTAGTCAAGAATATTTAATGCGATCATTAAAAGCTTAATTGGAGATTCATGCATTAGTACCCCTATTTAAACCCATGCCAACCCAGGCACTCACGCAAGCTGACCCCTCAACACACCCACACAGTATTTCTCCCTCCCTCGCTCTTTTATTTCATTCAAACCCAACCCAAACCCACGGCCTCCCCTCACCCTGCCGTCCATTGAGCCACGCCTTCCTCCCGTCGCCCGCCTGATCCGACCCACGTCTCCGCCCGCTCCGCTGCCGTAAGCTCGGAGCTTCAGCCGACGAACCCCTCCACCGCCGCAGGCCGTGATCTCGAGCTCCCTCCCCTGTCTCCGGCACTCGCATGGCCTCCAGCGAGTACCACGCCACCGGAGCTCCTCGCTCGCCACTAGCACTGCCGTCGCCGCCGATCGGTGGCCCCCATCCGCCGCCTCCCAGGCCGCCGCCCGCGCCCCCGCCGGGCCACCTACCGCTGCTAAGCCCCATGCCGACCGTAAGCTTCCCCTTGCTCTCTCAGGTCTTTGCAAAAATCAAAATAGACGAAAAGAATTGAAGAGCAGAGGAAACGAAGTGAAAAAAATATATATAAATAAATAAAAGACAGTAGCTCACGCAGGTGAAGAGAAAGAGCCCATAAGAATTAATAATAATAATAATAATGTATAAATTTATATATTAATAGGAATGTGACTTTTGATATACATAGCAGAATAATGAACGGAAACCACCAGAAGATCCGTGCCTTCGTCACGAACACGTAGGCACTGGTTTCGTTGGAATCAGGCAAGTATATCTCCCGTAATAAATTTTTAAAGCTATCTGATTCATCCTAATGAATTATTTCTTCCGGATTTTACGTAAACTTAGGTGTAGTACAATTGTCTATAAATATACTAGTTAAAACGAACATTTTGACATATCACATGAAAATTTCTGACGAATATATATTTTTAAATAAATTATTGATCATTAAGATAGTTATTTTATAATTTAGAAAATCAGTTTTAATTCATTTTAATTTCTAAAAATTGTTTTAAAGCTTTCAAAAATCACTAAAAATACCTACGAGCTTCAGAAAAATATTTTCTTCCTTGATAAAATTATTTTCCTCATATCTAGCCTATCTAAAAATTATTAACGAGCGTTTTAACCCGTTTTAAGCTATTATAAAAATACGAACACGTTAAGAAAAATAGATAGAAAATAGTGTGATCGTTAACCAATTATTTCTGATGTTTACAGGTACTGTTTCTCATGCACAAGCACCCTTAAAAGCTCTAGCTCCAGCCTCGGCTTACTACGACGGTCCCAAAATCCGTAAGTCACTTTAATTCTAACTTTAGAAATTTAGTCTGTGTACTCGTATGAACTTAGGGCATGATACCTAGACTCAGAACAGCTCTGACTTGAACCAATGATTAGAGACCTAATTTAACTAGAAAACTGATCAATAGTGGAATGACCAAAGGACTAAATTGAAATAGTGCACTTTTATGGAATTAGATATCATAGTTGTTGGACTTCAAAGCATTGCTCAAGATTAAATTGAGATAATTATTGGACTTCAAAGCATTGCTCAGGATTAAATTGAAATAGTGCACTTTTATGGAATTGGATATCATAGTTGTTGGACTTCAAAGCATTGCTCAGGACTGATATTCTCTGTTGAGGCTTCTGCCTTGACTTTTCAGCAAGTAACTACCATATAAATGTAATTGATGTACTCATTGATGGATGTATTGTTGTACACATTGTTGGATATACGAAATGATGGGCCTATAAGGCCATACGGATACAGATATGGTTACGGACACGGATACTGATATAAATGTGAAATGTGATACAACATGGGTTATGGGGTAGTCTTGAGCTGCGTAGTGTGCGGGAGTGACTGGGTCCACCCTTATTAGTTAAGCTGTACCATCACCCTGTAGGGAATGGTAGGTAGATATCTCACGAGTTGCTCCGTGGGATGGGTGCACTTCTGGTTGCATATCGTACACTCGAGCTAAGACTGTTGCACTAGCTGATTGATACAGGGCCCATGAAGCCATATTGATACAAACACTGATATGAACATTGGACAATGATAATACACGGGATACGGGGTAGTCTTGAGCTACGAAGTGTGCGGGAGTGACCGGGTCCATCCTTATTAGTTAAGCTGTACCATCACCCTGCAGGAATGGTAGGTAGATATTCCACGAGTTGCTCCGTGGGATGGATGCACTTCTGGTTGCATATCGTACACTCGAGCCAAGGCTGATGCACTAGTTTGATTGCTATATTGTACTCCTGGTTGTTTGTATTGTCGGAACACACTATTGGGCCTTCGGGCATTTACGGATCACATTACGGAAAACACTATTGGGTCCTTGCGGCATTTAAGACTGATGCACTAGTTTGATTGATGTTGCACTAATTAATAATACGACTACTACTATTCTACGGACTAAGTTGAGACTACTCGAACGTGATAGAACGGTTTAATAATGAGCGGTCTTGAATTACGACTGAATCAGTGTCTAGGAAGGAATGGGAAGGGGGTTGGTCAACCAATGGACTTGTTCCTGCGGTCTTTGAAGTGACATGTGCCTTCAAGCCCTGACTGACTGGCTGATTTGGAAGTTAAGTTAGACTTCTTATTATTAGGCCTGCCTACACTATTAGATAGCCAAACGACGCTCACTTCCCTAAGTATTGCTACAACCACATGGATGTCTAACTATCGTCATCACATTGTCTGTGGTCGAAATATTGTTACTACCATATGCCATGCCACAGTTATTGCTCTAGTTCAGTCATCTTTACTTTATGCATTACATGCATCACTTACCACATCTGAATAGTTACCAGTATTTTAATTATCACTCTTACATACCTGTCAGCTCATACTTTACTTTTTGTACCTATCTGACCATCTTTTGTTTACTATAAACTGTTCCATACTTTTGCACTACTTTGTTTCTATTGCTAGAATTGTTGTGACTTACCTACGGTTCCATCTCTGTGGCACCGCAGACGACGTACATATGGAAGCAGATGCTCTAGAGTTAATAGCGCCAGAATTTGACCATGAGTCTGCAGCTTTCAGAGTTGTTCCAGTTGTATTTACCTTTCCTTCATGTACGATTGTTGGATCATTTTTGTACAATTTGGATGTAATAATTGGACACTATTTGGGTATTTTTGTACATCTCTGCATCGTGGCTATTTTGTTTTCACTGGTTAACTGCAGGACCTGCGCAAATATCCAAAAGTAACGGGCCCGGGAATCGGGTCGTTACAGCTTTGGTGGCCCACGCAGGTCCGCGCTACCTACCTCGTGAACAATATAGCAAGATCAGGGTGTACAATATAAAATACTCAAATAGGACTCCCGAGTACAGGATGTCTCGAGTGTTCACCTGTATTGGATATACGGGTGAAACGTCCTTATTGCCATCTTAGGACTTCCTTAATTCCGATCACTCTTCCTTTAACTTGATGACCTTTCAATTGACCTTGAACCCTAAGGAGGGTAGCTCGACAACGGAAGTAAATTGAAGGACACTCAGAAGTATTGGAGGAAGATGCTAAAGGATTTGAGACGAGCCAAACCCGACGTGCAAGTGTAGGTTGTTACGTCTTCTTGAGATCGTATTTCTATTCTAACCCCTACTTTCTATCTTGTGCCCGACTTTCCATAAGTTTGAATTCCTTTCCCACCTACCACCTACCGCCTCGTTATTGTTTTTGTCCTCATCCTCACCTCGAGCCCCGATCCCGCCTAACCTAGCCCACCTACCGACGACTTTCGGTGCCCCTCTTTTCTTTAAGAGACCCCCTCTTCTTCCCCACCAAGCCACCCCGTGGTTCCCCTACGCCGTATCGATTTCCACTCCTCTTCCCGGCCTCTTCCCCAAGCGAACTCGACCCACCTCACCCGAAGCTCCGCCAGCTTCCACTCCACCCCACATCAGAAGCCCCCGCCATGGATCGGCAACCAACCGAAGCCCCTGCCATAGATCGCCAACCAATTGCAGCCCTCGTCGCAGTGGACCCGCAGCCGCCAATAGCCCGCCGACGACCTTGGAGATTGTTGGCCTTGGCGACGACCCTCGCCGCCACCATCGCTACCGCTGTGTGGCTGAGATCTTGGGAAGCCATGATCCTTGGGCTTCTCTTGAGCTCTCTGCCCTGGGTCTCACCCGGGTTGAGATCCCGTTTAGGCTTCCTGTTGCGTCTACTCCTTTTGGTGTGCGGGAAAGCGTGTTTTTGGTTGTTCATTTGTTGGGTGATGTTGGGTGTGGCGAATGTCGAGCATTGGTCTACGGAAGGAGTGATGGCAATGATTATTGGCATGATATTGGCCTTGGGAGTTGAAGTTGGATGTAGGCCTTGTGCTTGGCTCTGGATGAGAGCTTGGATCTTGCCTTATTGTGGGATAGTATGGAGATTGACGGAAGAAATACTAGCAGTGAGTACTGATTTTGGGTGTTGGCCCTGTACTTACCTTTGGACGTTAATCTGGACGATAGCATGTGGTTGGGCGTTATGGAGATTGATGTTGTTGGTACCCGTGGATTAATCGTTACATAATATATTATGAACGACATCTGTGACTAGAACCAGTTGGTCACCAGTAGCACGAATAAACTTTATGATCTTCCGATTTATGTGGTTTAAATAGCTTGCTACTGGCTTATCACCTCAGGTTCCAAGTTCGGACAGATGTTGTCATCATAATAGCCCTCATTTTCATGTGATAATTTTCGACTACTTGAGAAGTCAGAGTAACTATTGTAATGATACTGGTCTCGGGAATAGTTACGAAAACTATGGTGATATCAATAGTATGCATTTATATATAACATCTCTTGTTTTCTTGATGCCGTGATATCACATTATATTTCATGTTATTTACAACCTATTTTACTAGATTACTATCTTTTCTATCATTTATTTGCTTGAGCTTCTACATAACATCAATTATCTATTTCAAAAAGATATTTAAATTCCGAGGACGGAATTATTTTAAGGAGGGTAGGATGTAACGGCATGTTTTCATCAAGACAAACTATTTACGAATTTGACCAAAGTTTTCAACTTTTAAACTATTTTATAATGGTTTGTCAGGAGTTTAACTGATTTCAAAAATTTCTTATAAAAATATTTTGAAGTACCAGACTAGATATGGAGTATTTTAGCAAGATCGGATTTCATCAAATGCTCAAAACGTTTCTGATAAAATTCATTTTCAGTTATTACCGTTTTGACTTAATGAATTTATTTTCTATACAAACATCATCAAAACGGTTTCAAACTTTTACAGTAACCTTCAATGATCATTTATGGCTTTCCACATTAATTTCGTAATTTTCTGAAGTCAAATCAGTAGAGAACCCGCAAACCCGCTTTCTAAACGTTTTGGCCAAAAAACTAGTATTTCCGTGGCTCAAACCCTGAAACGGATCTTGTATTCGCGATCCTCGCGACAATACGAACCCGTGGGTATGTTTTCATAATTTTTCGGACACGTTTACTAGAAGGGGCAAAATCGTAATTTTGTATTTTTGACTATATCTACTAATTACGTTTTAATCTTTTTACTTAATCACTAATTACCTATCCTAATTAGCTTTTCATGTTACCCTAACCTACCATCTGTCGGCAGTCACGAGGAAAACACAAATCCTCCTTGCTAAACTTTAGTCAAGAATATTTAATGCGATCATTAAAAGCTTAATTGGAGATTCATGCATTAGTACCCCTATTTAAACCCATGCCAACCCAGGCACTCACGCAAGCTGACCCCTCAACACACCCACACAGTATTTCTCCCTCCCTCGCTCTTTTATTTCATTCAAACCCAACCCAAACCCACGGCCTCCCCTCACCCTGCCGTCCATTGAGCCACGCCTTCCTCCCGTCGCCCGCCTGATCCGACCCACGTCTCCGCCCGCTCCGCTGCCGTAAGCTCGGAGCTTCAGCCGACGAACCCCTCCACCGCCGCAGGCCGTGATCTCGAGCTCCCTCCCCTGTCTCCGGCACTCGCATGGCCTCCAGCGAGTACCACGCCACCGGAGCTCCTCGCTCGCCACTAGCACTGCCGTCGCCGCCGATCGGTGGCCCCCATCCGCCGCCTCCCAGGCCGCCGCCCGCGCCCCCGCCGGGCCACCTACCGCTGCTAAGCCCCATGCCGACCGTAAGCTTCCCCTTGCTCTCTCAGGTCTTTGCAAAAATCAAAATAGACGAAAAGAATTGAAGAGCAGAGGAAACGAAGTGAAAAAAATATATATAAATAAATAAAAGACAGTAGCTCACGCAGGTGAAGAGAAAGAGCCCATAAGAATTAATAATAATAATAATAATGTATAAATTTATATATTAATAGGAATGTGACTTTTGATATACATAGCAGAATAATGAACGGAAACCACCAGAAGATCCGTGCCTTCGTCACGAACACGTAGGCACTGGTTTCGTTGGAATCAGGCAAGTATATCTCCCGTAATAAATTTTTAAAGCTATCTGATTCATCCTAATGAATTATTTCTTCCGGATTTTACGTAAACTTAGGTGTAGTACAATTGTCTATAAATATACTAGTTAAAACGAACATTTTGACATATCACATGAAAATTTCTGACGAATATATATTTTTAAATAAATTATTGATCATTAAGATAGTTATTTTATAATTTAGAAAATCAGTTTTAATTCATTTTAATTTCTAAAAATTGTTTTAAAGCTTTCAAAAATCACTAAAAATACCTACGAGCTTCAGAAAAATATTTTCTTCCTTGATAAAATTATTTTCCTCATATCTAGCCTATCTAAAAATTATTAACGAGCGTTTTAACCCGTTTTAAGCTATTATAAAAATACGAACACGTTAAGAAAAATAGATAGAAAATAGTGTGATCGTTAACCAATTATTTCTGATGTTTACAGGTACTGTTTCTCATGCACAAGCACCCTTAAAAGCTCTAGCTCCAGCCTCGGCTTACTACGACGGTCCCAAAATCCGTAAGTCACTTTAATTCTAACTTTAGAAATTTAGTCTGTGTACTCGTATGAACTTAGGGCATGATACCTAGACTCAGAACAGCTCTGACTTGAACCAATGATTAGAGACCTAATTTAACTAGAAAACTGATCAATAGTGGAATGACCAAAGGACTAAATTGAAATAGTGCACTTTTATGGAATTAGATATCATAGTTGTTGGACTTCAAAGCATTGCTCAAGATTAAATTGAGATAATTATTGGACTTCAAAGCATTGCTCAGGATTAAATTGAAATAATGCACTTTTATGGAATTGGATATCATAGTTGTTGGACTTCAAAGCATTGCTCAGGACTGATATTCTCTGTTGAGGCTTCTGCCTTGACTTTTCAGCAAGTAACTACCATATAAATGTAATTGATGTACTCATTGATGGATGTATTGTTGTACACATTGTTGGATATACGAAATGATGGGCCTATTAGGCCATACGGATACAGATATGGTTACGGACACGGATACTGATATAAATGTGAAATGTGATACAACATGGGTTATGGGGTAGTCTTGAGCTGCGTAGTGTGCGGGAGTGACTGGGTCCACCCTTATTAGTTAAGCTGTACCATCACCCTGTAGGGAATGGTAGGTAGATATCTCACGAGTTGCTCCGTGGGATGGGTGCACTTCTGGTTGCATATCGTACACTCGAGCTAAGACTGTTGCACTAGCTGATTGATACAGGGCCCATGAAGCCATATTGATACAAACACTGATATGAACATTGGACAATGATAATACACGGGATACGGGGTAGTCTTGAGCTACGAAGTGTGCGGGAGTGACCGTGTCCATCCTTATTAGTTAAGCTGTACCATCACCCTGCAGGAATGGTAGGTAGATATTCCACGAGTTGCTCCGTGGGATGGATGCACTTCTGGTTGCATATCGTACACTCGAGCCAAGGCTGATGCACTAGTTTGATTGCTATATTGTACTCCTGGTTGTTTGTATTGTCGGAACACACTATTGGGCCTTCGGGCATTTACGGATCACATTACGGAAAACACTATTGGGTCCTTGCGGCATTTAAGACTGATGCACTAGTTTGATTGATGTTGCACTAATTAATAATACGACTACTACTATTCTACGGACTAAGTTGAGACTACTCGAACGTGATAGAACGGTTTAATAATGAGCGGTCTTGAATTACGACTGAATCAGTGTCTAGGAAGGAATGGGAAGGGGGTTGGTCAACCAATGGACTTGTTCCTGCGGTCTTTGAAGTGACATGTGCCTTCAAGCCCTGACTGACTGGCTGATTTGGAAGTTAAGTTAGACTTCTTATTATTAGGCCTGCCTACACTATTAGATAGCCAAACGACGCTCACTTCCCTAAGTATTGCTACAACCACATGGATGTCTAACTATCGTCATCACATTGTCTGTGGTCGAAATATTGTTACTACCATATGCCATGCCACAGTTATTGCTCTAGTTCAGTCATCTTTACTTTATGCATTACATGCATCACTTACCACATCTGAATAGTTACCAGTATTTTAATTATCACTCTTACATACCTGTCAGCTCATACTTTACTTTTTGTACCTATCTGACCATCTTTTGTTTACTATAAACTGTTCCATACTTTTGCACTACTTTGTTTCTATTGCTAGAATTGTTGTGACTTACCTACGGTTCCATCTCTGTGGCACCGCAGACGACGTATATATGGAAGCAGATGCTCTAGAGTTAATAGCGCCAGAATTTGACCATGAGTCTGCAGCTTTCAGAGTTGTTCCAGTTGTATTTACCTTTCCTTCATGTACGATTGTTGGATCATTTTTGTACAATTTGGATGTAATAATTGGACACTATTTGGGTATTTTTGTACATCTCTGCATCGTGGCTATTTTGTTTTCACTGGTTAACTGCAGGACCTGCGCAAATATCCAAAAGTAACGGGCCCGGGAATCGGGTCGTTACACCTTCATTGAAGTTTCTAACGTTCTCACAAACAATGAATTTAGAAAGAATGATGATGAGAAGATGAGGGGCCATGTGTCCGATGCGCTTACCGTGGTGAGAGGTCGAATCAATAAAATGAATGGAGGTCGCAAAGGGAACCAAAGATCCAAGACGAGGGACATGAGTAAAGCTTCATGCACCGACATCGAGAAGGATCAATGCGCTTTCTGCAAAGAAAGAGGACTTTAGGCGAGGGAGTGTCCAAAGGCCAAGAAGAAGAAAGAGGCTACCACCAACATCGTCAAAGGTGTGGAGGTTGATGAGTGGGTCCTTGTCGGCGCCGCGAAGGGGATGATGAAGGATGGATGGGTTCTCAACTCGGGATGCTCGTTTCATATGACACATTATAGAGAGTACTTTACTATTTTCCATAAATGTAGTAGAAGTATAGTTCTTCTTGGAGACGACATAGCTTGCACGACCGCGGGCATTGGCACGGTCCGCGTCAGGATGTGAGATGGAGTCTCAAGAGAACTAGATGAGGTCCGCTACGTTCCCGACCTAAAGCAAAACCTCAAATCGCTTGGGTCACTTGAAGTCAATGGTTGCAAGGTGACCATGGAGGATGGAGCTTTGAGGGTGACTCATGGTGCCTTGATTGTAATGAAGGGGAGGTGCACATGCAATCTCTACTACGTGGATGTCGAGGTGGTAACTGGCACGGTGGATCTTACCCGAGAAGATGAGAGAGACGATTCTCTACTTTGGCACATGCACCTTGGGCATGTTGGCGAGAAGGCTCTTCAGAAGCTGATTGACGGTGACCATCTACGAGAAGCAAAGAGCGGAAAGATCGATTTTTGTTAGCATTGTGTCTTTGGAAAGAAAACACGTGCATCTTTTGAGACCGCCATCCACAACACGAATGAGTGCTTGACTATGTCCACATTGATGTGTGGGGACCATCGAGGGCGGCTTCATTGGGAGGTAATCACCATTTCGTGACATTTATTGATGATTTCTCACGGATGGTGGGTGTTCTCCTTAAAGTCCAAAGACCAGGTACTGAGCAAGTTCAATGAGTGGAACGTCTTGATCGAGACTCAGACATGTAAGAAGATCAAATGACTCTGTAGCGACAACGGTGGAGAGTACAGATCAGACCCCTTCTTTGACTATTGCAGATGGGAAGGGATACATCGACACTTCACTATAGCCAGCACGCCGCATCAGAATGGTGTAGTCGAAAGGATGAACCGAACTTTGCTGGAGAAAGTTCGATGTATATTATCAACATCCGGCCATGGGAAGGAGTTTTGGGCAGAGGCCTTGGTGTACACGACCTACTTGGTCAACATTCTACCTTCTGCAGCACTTGATGGAAGACCTCCTTTGGAGGTATGGTTGGAAAAGCCAGTTTTCGACTATGAGTCTTTGCATATTTGGGGGTGTCCTTCTTACTTCGCAGTAAAGTAGGACAAGTTAGATCCTAGAGCCAAGAAACTCATCTTCTTGGGCTTTAGCGATGGAGGGAAAGGGTACAAGCTATGGTGCCATATACAGAGAAAGGTGATTCTCAGCAGAGACGTGACGTTCGACGAGTCAGCTATGTTGAAGAAAGGAAGCGAACCGGATGTGGAGCCTTTAGAGACACATCTGGAGCAGGTTCAGATTGATGTGTCAAAGATTTTAGAGGAGAGGACTTTTAACTCTAGTCGTACACCACATGTTCCAGACGGTTTACTCCAGACAGATGGTG
The DNA here is from genome assembly GCA_030789695.1 of Scilla litardierei. NCBI lineage: Eukaryota > Viridiplantae > Streptophyta > Magnoliopsida > Asparagales > Asparagaceae > Scilla > Scilla litardierei. The sequence continues at coordinate 220,473,739 of CM061134.1, read as the reverse complement.
GTGATGAAGGTTCGGGTGGTGGAGATGCTTACTCTCCACAAGATGTACAACAGCTAGATTCCATTGCATTCTCGAGACCACGAAGATAGATTAGAAGACTTGCGAGGTATACTGATTTGGTTTTATATGCTTTCCTTGCAGTTAGTATTGATACTCCCACCTCCTTCTAAGAGGTGGAGCTTTCCGGTGACCCACAGAGATAGAAGAAAGCAATGAACGAGGAGATGGAATTGCTTTGGAAAAACGAGACATGCGAGTTGGTGGAGCTTCCTCATGGTAAGAAGGCGATTGGGTGTAAGTGGGTTTACACCAAGAAGGAAGAAGCCAAATATGGAGATATCTGCTTCAAAGCAAGACTTGTGGCGAAGGGATATGCTCAAAAAGAAGCGATCGACTACAACGAGGTATTCTCCCTAGTTGTAAAGCACTGCATGATTCGGATTTTATTGGCGTTAGTTGTACAACTCGATTTTGAGTTGGTACAACTAGATATCAAGACAGCTTTCTTGCATGACGAGCTTGAGGAGGAGATCTACATGGCTCAACTTAATGGCTACGAGGATGGAGATGGACTTGCATGTAAGTCGAAGAAATCTCTTTATGGGTTGACACAATCTCCTAGACAGTGGTATAAACACTTTGAGCGCTTCATGACACAAGATCAAGGGTATGTCCGGAGTCCCTTTGATCATTGTGTGTTCTTTCGGAGGCTTAGAGACGATTTCTTCATCTACCTTTTGCTTTAATTTGATGAGTGATAGATCCGGAAACAAAGTTGCAATCTTTATAGAGAAAAGTAGAACCAAACTAGATAATTGAATACAAAATAGGTGTATCCTCCTTCCAAGGCGCCAATATGAGGACGTCCGCACTCGTCTACTCTATGAAATCACTCAAATATCAAAAATAGCCTAAAAATCTTTAGCGACGGCTAGCACTCGCTTAAGAATAATCCTCCATCTAAACCCAATTATCGGAATACCCTCAACTAATAAGAAACCGGGTCAATTGGGCTCGAAGAGGGGGGGCGCGCGGCTAAGGTGCGGCAACAGGGGCGCGAGCTCGCCTGCGGGTGTAGACCCGCGTTCCATCAATACTCCCCCCAAAGAGCCACCTTGTCCTCAAGGTGGAAGTCTGGAAACTGCTGCGTCATCACGTCCATCTAAACCCAATTACCGAAATACCCTTAACTAATAAGAAGCCAGGTCAATTGAGCTCGAAGAGGGGGCACGTGCGGCTAAGGTGCGGTAACAGGGGCGTGAGCTCGCCTGCGGGTGTAGACCCGCGTTCCATCAATACTCCCCCCAAATAGCCACCTTGTCCTCAAGGTGGAAGTCTGGAAACTGATGCCCCATCACGTCCATAGCCGCCCACGTGCTCTCGTGCTCTGGCAAACTCTTCCACTGCAGCAATACTTGGCTCTCTCCCGCGCTCCCTCGGCGTACCTCCTTCAGTGCCTCAGGCTCCAGCCTCACCTCCATATCAGCATTCAATGTCTCCGGTAGGGTGGGGGAAGGGGTGTGGCCTCCGACAGCCTGACGGAGCTGTGAAACATAGAATACCGGGTGCAAAACCGATACTGGGGGCAGTCTCAGCCTGTAAGCCACCGGTCCCACTCTCGCGTCAACCTCGAACGGTCCAAAAAACGCTGTGCCAGCTTCTCATTCCTCATATGAGCCAAGGATCTCTGCCTGTAGGGCCTCAGTTTCAGATACACCATATCGCCCACCTCGAACTGCACATCTCTACGATGTAGGTCTGCCCTCGCCTTCATGACCTGCTGAGCCCTCACCAGATGGGGCTTCAGCTTCTCCAAAATTCGATCCATCTCTGCCAAATACTGCTCCACATCTGAGACTGGTGTCGACTCGTACCCATAATGCAGTAAATGGGGGTCCCTGCCATAGAGAATCTTGAATGGTGTCGTCTATGCTGTAGTGTGATATGATGTATTGCACCAGTACTTCGTCCATGCTGGCCAACGAGCCCACTCCTTGGGATTTTCTGAAATAAAACATCGCAGGTAGGTCTCCACACTCCTGTTCACTACCTCCGTCTGTCCATCGGTCTGAGGGTGGTAGGTTGTACTCCGTCTCAACACTGTCCCCTGCAGCCTGAACAGCTCCTGCCTGAACTCACTCAAGAACACATTGTCTCTGTCTGAGACGATGGACTTCGGGGCCCATGTAATCTGATGACCTCCCTCAAGAATACCTCTGCTACTGACACATCGCTGTAAGGATGCCGAAGTGGGACAAAATGCGCATACTTGCTGAGGCGGTTGACCACAACAAATATGCCGGTATAACCACCCGACTTCGGCAATCCATCTATGAAGTCCATGTAGAAGTCCTTCCATACTCGATCTGGTAAGGACAACGGCTGCAGTAGTCCTTCTGGGGACATCGCCTGGTACCTGTGACGCTGGCACATGTCACACTCTGCCATCATCTTCGCCACCTCCTTCTTCATCCCGTTCCAGTAGACCTCTCTCGCCAGTATCTGGTAGGTCTTGAGGACCCCAGAATGTCCTCCTACGGCGCTACTGTGTAACTCCTGGAGTATGGCCAGTAGATATGCTGACGTCCTCGACAGAACCAATCTCCCCCAATATAGCAGCCGTCCATCCTGAAGAGAATACCCCGAAAACTCAGTCAATCCCTGCAAAAGAGCCTCTCGTATGCCTGCTAGCTCCTGATCCTGCTCCACCTCAAGCTGTAGTGGCTCCCAATCCTGGAGTTCCCAATCCTGGAGTACGGACACTGCTAGTGTGGCCAACTCCGCCTCCTCCTCTCGCCTTGTTCTCCAGCCCTGGTCGATACTCGATCTCAAACATGTACCACATCAGCTTCCGCAGCCACTTCTAATGCTCATCTGCTACCATCCGCTGCTCCAATAAGTACTTCAGACTCCGCTGATCTTTGTGTACAAGAAAACTCTGTCCCAACAAGTATGGCCTCCACTTTTGAATTGCCAAGACTATGGCCATCAGCTCTCTCTCGTAGACCGACCGCAGTCGGGCTCTAGCGGTCAATACCTGGCTGAAGTACGCAATGGGATGCTGCTCCTGCATCAACACCGCTCCTAGCCCATGTCCAGACGCGTCTGCCTCGACCACAAAGGGCCTGGAAAAGTCTAGTAGCGCCAAGACTGGCACGGCATGGCCTTTTTCAGTGCCTCAAATGCTATCGTTGCCTCCCTCAGTGGAACTGATCCTTCTTCAGTAGCTCGGTCAATGGCCAGGCGATCGTCCTATATCCCTCCACAAACCGGCGGCAGTAACCTGTCAGGCCCAGAAACCCCCGCAACCACCTGAGAGTGGCGGGGCGCGGCCAGTCCAACATCGCCTCGATCTTCCCCATGTCTGCTGCAACCCCATTTGCTGACACCACATGCCCTAGGTACTCCGCTTGTGGCTGCCCAAATAAGCACTTCTTTCGGTTCGTCACCAGCTGATGGTACTGTAACTCCATGAATACAACCTGCAGATGGTACACGTGCTCCTCCAAGGTGCGACTGTACACTAGTATATCGTCAAAGAAAACAAGTACAAATCGCCTCAGGTGCGGACGAAATACCTTGTTCATAAGTGCCTGACAAACCAAACGGCATGACAAGGAGCTCGTAGTGGCCCTCATGCGTCCTAAACGTCGTCTTGGGCACATCCTTCCTTCGCATCCTGATCTGGAGGTAGCCTGATTTGAGATCTATCTTGCTGAACACAGCTGCCCCATGTAACTCATCCAGAATTTCGTCTATCACCGGGATCGGAAACTTGTCTGGCACCATCTCTTTGTTTAATGCTCGGTAGTCTACACAAAAACGTCAGCTCCTGTCCTTCTTCACTAATAGCACCGGACTAGAGAAAGGGCTCACACTAGGCTGAATCACTCCCGCCTGTATCATCTCTGCTACCATCCTTTCTATCTCATCATTCTGGTGCTGAGGGTACCGGTAGGGTCTAACACTGATGGGTGAAGCACCCTCTGGCAGTACTATGGCGTGCTCGTGGTTCCTTGGCGGCGGCAGACCCCGAGGCTCCTGAAAAATCTCCTCAAACTGTGCCAACAGCTGCTGCACCTCTCTTGGTACGGTCTGCTCCTCACTGGCCTCTGCGCCCACCTCCTCTGTCAAAGTGTACATCTCCACCAAGTATCCTCCTCTTCCTTTAGTCTGTAGGATCCTCAGCATGGTCTTCAGTGATACTACCACTCTGCATAGGCTGTGATCTCCCTCTAGTGTAACTGCTCTCTCCTCATCCTGGAATTCCATCCGCAGAAGTTTCCAGTTCACTGTCATCTCCCCAGTGTCTACAACAATGTCATGCCCAGGATGACATCTGTACTCCCTAGGTCCAAAGGCAGGAAGTCTGCCATCACATGTAACCCCTGTAGGGTCAGTACCACCCCCATGCAGACTCCTCGACTGCTCTCCTTCTTCATCGTCCCCATCATCACACTGAAACTGCCGCAGTCGGTTAGCTGAAGCCCCTGCTGGTCCACCACTCTCCTGGAGATGAAATTGTGGGTCGCCCCACTGTCAATCAGCACGGTCACCTCCTGCTCGCCGATCTCTCCCCTTAACTTCATGGTGTAGTTCGGTGTGAACCCTACCACAGAGTTAAGGGACACCTCTGCCACGTCTAACTGATGGCCCTCGGGCTCCTCCTCCTCCAGCTCAAAGCTCTCGTCCTTAATGCCCTCATCACCATCATCATTCTTCAGCAGCAGCACCTGTAACTTGCGCCCCGCGCACCTGTGGTCTGGAGTGAACCTCTCGTTACACCTAAAACATAGTCCTTCTGACGCTTCTCCCTCATCTCTGCATTAGTCATCCTCCTGAACTGTCCTCTTGCTGGAGGAGCACTACTCCTCTCCCCCGCCTTCTCCTTGCTAGACTGGCTTGCCCCCATGGTGACCCTGCTCCTTCTGCTCCAAACGAGGTGTCCCGCTGTATCTGGCCACTGTACCCTCTCCCGACTCTTCTTTCCTCTGTCTGGGCATCCTCTACCATCTGTGTCATCCCTATCACCTCGGACAACCCCCTGGGCTTATATGGTCGTACTGCAGATCTAAGACTGGGCTTCAGGCCCTTCATGAAGGTGCCCTCTAGTGACTCATCTGTGACGCCGTGTACTCTCCCTGACAAGGTCTCAAACCTCTCAATGTGTAACGCCCCGTTCTCCAGGATACCGGGGAAGTACGAATCCATCCCAGGTGATCCCAGAGCAGCGAGTGTTACGAAGGGAGAAAATAAAAACTGCAAAGAAAACGGCAGGTCACTGCGCACTGCTGGGATAGTACCTGTAATGTTCCCTAGAACAACTCAACAAATACCGCACAAAACCACTTAGAGAACCAGAGAAACACTAAACAAACTCAGAGACAACAACTAAACCAAAGAGAAGCTCAGATCTTTACAACATCACCAATGCTCATTATACACCCATATATACAATATCTCACTCTACCCAAAGCAACACCCCAAAGGTACAAGTCACTCTCCTCACCCCTCACCACCCCATCCTACAACTCCACTAGCACAGCTCTTCACCAACTCCATCTGCCTCTAACTCCAACACCTGATTGCCTGAAAAGTCAATGATGGGACACGTCAACGCGTGACCCAGTAGGATATGCCAACTCCCACTAGTATGCCATTATGAAAATGCAACTACTTTACATGCATCCATTATTCAACAATGGTATGTATGCCATAAGTCATGATATGATAAAATAACGGATTGAACATAAAAGTATACATGAAAGCTACAATGAGTGACTTGATATAGCACAATGCGAATGTAACATAACTTAAACATAGAGGTAAGGAAATGAATTTATTTACATAATTTAACAATCTCATAAAAGAAAGGAACAACATATACAACAGACAATGTGTATAATGAGGGCATACGACATAAAAGAGCTACTAGTAAAGAACACACAAGTAGACAACATTTACCAATGCTACAGAAGTAATGAAGTTATCGAGTAGTGATTTGGACCCTAAGTAGTGGGTAGACACTCTTGGGACTGGACCTCACCCCCAGTTGGGGTGACACATGCAAACTCCCCCAGCTAGCTGGGCACTCGGCCCAGTGTGCAATGCTGTTAACAAAGGAGCCCTGTTTTCTCCTTATTTCCCCTTCACATTTTCTCCAATTCTCTACATTTCTGCCACTCCTCGCCACTCGGGCAGGACAGGAGAGCCACCAACCACCATAACTGTCCAGCCCCTCATGTTTTTCCCACTAAATAGTGTCCCCCAATCCCCGTGTCACCCTCATTTAAGAGGACTTGTTCATCCCTATAATTTGTTAGCATTAAGTTACTTAAGAGAGCGTACAATGAGACAAGGATTGTATTAAAACTACATTATGGTGTCATAAGGAAAGGATTACAAAAGGTGACATAAAAGAACTACAAAGCTAACATGCATTGAAATTAAGGAATGAGCAAACAACATAAGGATTCCATGAATGATAAAACAACCACAACCATATCTCCTTTCTTTATTCCAACCTGCCATTGGCCTTATTGAAACATACCACATTTCAAAATCATTTAGCCATTTCATGAAGGACAACTTGCTTTAGTAACACACTTCCAACAAATGCAATCTTTAAACAAAAGGAATATACTGAAGATTTCCTTGCAACTTTTCACAACACCATCCTCCATTAACATAAACCATTCTCGCAAACATAAACACATCTTCATTTGGGTTCACCTGCACCATGAAACATTTTCCATGAAACAACATTAACCATTTTCCATGAAACATCATTAGCAATTAAAAATGCAATCTTGCAAATGCAATCAATAAAACGCAAGCTTAAGTAATACCCACATTGCAAACTACTTAGCTATACCCACATTTAGTTGCAAGATTAAGCAATTATACCATTAAGATGTAACATTTATAAACCAATGGGAATTGCATGAAAACCAATTCTACACAAATATGGAAGCTTAAGCAATGCTATACAAATATGCAATCTTTATGAAGGCTAATGGGAATTGTATGAAGGTAATACCATTCTAATTAACAAGCTAATTCGATCCAAGGCATTAGTGCTAATTAAATCTTAATTAGCGAGAAACTCATTGCCATAAACATATTTTAATAAGAAGAATGCTAGCTTAAATGAAGGAACCCATGAAAGCTCCCACCTTTGGCACAAATTTGGCATGTTACTTAAGAGAAGTGCTAGCTTTAAGTGGGCTCTTAATTAAAATTACAAATTTATCATGCTACCATTAACTAATTGGTATTACAAACATTTCAACAATTAAACTCAACTAAGATACATGGAGGGATATCAAGATAATTTCAAAGACACTAACTTTAGTTAGCAAAGCTATGAAAAACATCACCTTTAGCACAATTATGACATAAAGATTAAGAAAGATGTTAACTTTACATATTTACAAGAAATAAAAATACCATATTGTTCATGTTACCCTAAGAAAGATATGAACTTGCATGTAAATTAACAAAGGGTAAAGCTTTTTCTTAAAGCATGCATCAAAGTATGGAAAGATGCAAACTTTGCTTACAAACTACCATGCAAATGACACAATAATGGGAGTTGGGTTCCTACCAAATAAGGATGACATCTTCATGCCTTTAAATCATCCCATTAAAACATTTGAATCCTCCTTTTTAAAGCATTCTTTCCTTTTTCTTCATCCTTCATCTTAATTACCATAATTATCATGCAAATTTGGAAAGAACAAAAGAGAAAATGGGAGGGGGAGAATTCGGCAATAGAGAGAGAATGAGATGAGAGAAAAAAATAAAGAGAGAGAGAGAGTTAATGGCAATTAAAGAGAACTAAAAAAAATCTACTCATCTCCTCTCTTCTACACACATCTTTCCCTTATGCACACACCTTAACTAAATTAATATTGAACCAATTACTATACACACACACTCACAAATTATTACTTAACTCTTAAGGGTCAAAGGTCAAAAGGGCTAGAAGATGTCATGCAAGCTAAAAAGACCCAAATACCCTTACTCATCTACCCTTCAACTTATGAATATTTACAAGTATGCCATCCTCATACTCCTCTCTTTCTAATAACTCAAGCCCAATAACAAAGCCCAACCAACCAACTCTAGCTACTAAAATTAACTAAGACCCCAATCAATATTAATAATAATAACAATCAACATTAACACCAACAATAATAAAAATGCTAAAACTAATAACAATAACAACATCAACCACAATGCCATCCACATGAGAAAATAATAATAATAATAATATAATAATAATCTCCATAAAATATTCTTCAGAAAATATATTTTTCTCAAAATAGTTCTTATTACAAATAATAGTGAAAGTACATTTTACTATGCACACCCACCATCTTAAATATCACAATACGTAATAAATCCAATAATACCATTCACAGTACCACCACATATACATCCATTAGCATCCAATAATATATCCAAATCATGAGCCATACAATTATATAGCCATACACGTAATGAATTACTGGGCACACAACAAATTACTATATGCACACACCAACTTCAACCATGTATATACACCTCATATACACATTCAATAAGCATTCATATAAACATACCATTACTCATAAATCAAACATGGCCAATCAAATAAGCATCCATCACTATCTTACTATATACACTACAGCAAGTACTATATACTCATCTCAGTATATACCAGTATACGAGTACTACTATTATGCACACATACATCAATATGCATACCCTAGGTATATAGGCACTAGGGTCATTACACAATGTACTCCCGTACCGGTCCGTCCTGCCTGAGGGCATAAAGCTGCTCGTGACGGTTTTCCAGTCAGGGATCCTTGAACATCTCCAGAATGAGGTCATTCAGCTCCTCCCAACAGCGAATCTATTGCTTCCTCTCCTTCCACTGGTACCACCCTAGAGCTCTCCCCTCCATGCAAATGGCAGCTGCCTCCAGCTTCTAAACATCTGTCATGTGGTGTACTGTAAAGTATCTCTCTGTCGTGAACAGCCAGGCGTGCGGATCCTTCCCTCTGAACAGTGGCATCTCCAGCTTTCGTACCCTACAGCCCCCCCAAAAGTGTCCCTTGCCGGAAGTCGCCGATCGACCTTGCCGGAAGTCGCCGAGGGCGGGGGGAAGTCTCCCGCCCTGTTCTGGCGGCGGTCGAGTCCCCCGCTAATTTTGGGGGTTCGGCCGCCCCCTTCTTCCTGTCGCGCCGCCTGAAAGGGGCGGCTAGGGCCGCCGCCCCCTTCTGAGCTTCCACCGCGTTTCGCTGCACTTCCTCGCGATAATCAATCCTCTTCGTCTTCATAAAATTCTTCCTCCTCGTAGGGCTGATCCGGGTTAAAAACCCTCTTCTTTCTCCTTCCCATTCTTCAAAGGTGTCACCTTTGATGTCGATTTAGGGTTTTCTTCGCCTTGGGTGCTCGCCAACCATTGGAAGATGAACTTCACTAATTGTTCTTCGTGCATTGATTGATTCACTGTCAATTATTTGATGGAATCTGCTTGATTCGCCGCCAATTGTTTGATAGAATCCGCCAACGACTTTATCGCCTCCTTGTCTCCCATCAACGATCTTTTCACACCTTCAATTTCGCCATTGAATTTCATCTCCAAGGTGTCAAACTTGTCGTTCGATCTCGTCGTCGGCGCCGCCATGGATCGTCACGCGCTCTGAAACCAAATTGATAGATCCGGAAACAAAGTTGCAATCTTTATAGAGAAAAGTAGAACCAAACTAGATAATTGAATACAAAATAGGTGTATCCTCCTTCCAAGACGTCAATATGAGGACGTCCGCACTCGTCTAATCTATGAAATCACTCAAATATCAATAATAGCCTAAAAAATCATTAGCGACGGCTAGCCCTCGCTTAAGAATAATCCCAAATCTAAACCCAATTACTGAAATACCATCAACTAATAAGAAACCGGGTCATTAAATTAGGCTCGAAGAGGGGCGCGTGGCTAAGGTGCGGCAACAGGGGCGCAGGCTCGCCTGCGGGTGTAGACCCGCGTCCCATCAATGACATGCTCATAACGTCATCAAATAAAGAAGAGATCCAGAGGTTGAAAGACCAGTTGAGTTGCGCGTTTGAGATGAAGGATATTGGCGATGCACGAAGAATTCTTGGCATGGAGAGATACCGAGATCGAGGTGGATGTACACTACATTTTTCTCAGAGTCGCTACTTGAAATCTATTGTTCACAGATTTGGATGTGAAAAGATAAAGACTGTGCTTACTCTGCTTGCAGCTCACTTCAAACTTTGTGCAATGCATTCTCCGGAGGATGAGGAGTCTATGAAGAAGGTATTGTATGCTAATGCGGTAGGTGCAATGATGTATGCGATGGTGTACACGAGACTCAACTTTTCACACGCGGTGAGCATGGTGAGCCGCTACATGCACAATCCAGCAAAGGTACATCGGCAGGCGGTGCAGTGGATTCTAAGATACATCAATGGCACCATTGATTTGGGATTGACATACAAGCGATATGATGATGGTCCACAAATTATTGGGTATGTTGATTCTGATTTTGCAGGCGACTTGAATGGGATGAGATCCATGACAACATATGTCTTCACCTTGTCAGGAGCTCTTATTTGTTGCCGAAGTATACTCTAGTCTACAGTAGCCTTGTCTACCACGGATGCAGAGTACATGACATTAACTGAAACTGTGAAGGAGACGATATGGCTAATGTGCTTGATGGACGACTTGGGTGTTTGGCAAGACATGTATGACTTACATTGTGATAGCCAAAGTACAGTACACATAGCGAAGAATCAAGTCTTCCAAGTAAGGACTAAGCATATCGATGTCAGGTATCACTTTGTTCGTGACTATGTTGTAGAAAACGACGATGACATCACCTTGATGAAGATAGGGACAGAAGACAACCCCACAGACATGCTTACGAAGGTTGTTACTGGGGTCAAGTTCAAATATTGTTTGGACTTAATCAACATTGTTCCAAGATAACGATGGTGGCCCTTTCTGAGGCAATAAGGCTTTGCGGAGCCATATGAGCTTTTCTAGGCAAGATGGAACACGAGATGATTCTCACCGAGGAGCGTTGACACGGTTGATTATGTGACATAGACCCAATATCTCGTCAAGGTGAAGATTTGTGGTTGTTGGCTCGAGGGCTGTTGGATGTTCCAGCAGCCACATATGGGCTGCTGTCCTTCATGTCAAAGAAGGGAGGTGGTTGGTGCACCAACCCTCTCCCACTCCATCCCTATAAAAGGATGGCAATGTCATGGGTTATTGGTATCGAAAAGAATTAAAGCAATATATGATCTTTTGAAAGTTCTAAGAGTGTTTTGAGAGCCATTCCTTTGAGAGCTATTTGAGAATTTTTTGTAACTTCATTAGAAATCAATATTTCATGTTTTACTTGGTCGATATTCGACCTAAATTGCTTGTGCTATCTCTCTCTTCTTTGTTCTGGTTACTTCGGCGGTCTCGATTGCTTCCGCGTCCCAACACATTTTTGGTGGATTTCTAAAGCTATAGGTAATATTACTAAATTAATGGATAGTTTAGGGTAGTTTCCGTAAATTAGGCCATGTGATATATTTCTAAACTTGAGGCACGTTTTTTATATTTAAACACTTGTTTGGCACATTCTCAACGGTTCACTAGCTTTGATACCCACAGGGAGTATTAAGATATGAGGTTTCTTTAATTTTACATCCTGCAAGACTATAATTTTTTATGAATATAAACATTGGATGATTTCATTCTAATCATTGTAGTTTGAGCCTTTCTACATCATAATAGCTCAGCCACTGACTATGACATAAAGTTGAGAAAGCTCCATAGAAGAATTTTTTTCTTCAGCCTGACGTGAATTGTCTGTGAGCTGGTGCTGAATGTTGGTTTGAGGCATGACGGAGAAAAAGCATTATTTGCGACGTAGACCTGTCATTTAGTTATGCAACCAACCAAGGATGAAGACACAGGCAATGTTCCCATATACATATAGCTACTTCCTGACAAATTTAATTTGATGAAGGGCTAACACCTATTGTCTTTCTATAGTTGTAAAGATCTATGAAATTTTAGCATTCATCATCATATGTTAGTGTGTACATCAATCAACTTATGAGAATTAATGTTATAGATCAAGACTATATACACCCCTATCTATAGGGGTGTATGTGATGATTGTGGTTAAAAAAGGCAAAAAATTAATGATTAAAGAGTATGAAGAACATTGGGGTGTGATATAATTCTTTTTTTGGCATTCAATCATGACATGCACCCTTATAGATAGGGGTGTATGTAGCAATTCTCATGTTATATTCCTTTTGTTCATGAGGAAATCTCTGTCCTTTTCCTCTGTCATTGTGTCCTTTTCTGTCATTTACACGCTAGCTATGGCAACATAATGGTACTACAATCATTCTAGCATAGTCATAATTTCCTAAAGACAGGTGTGTTCACAATCTCTGTCCATTGAAAGGGAGAAATTTGAATTGATTAACATGATGTGATTGGGATGATGATTCTCGTTTGTTGACATGTGCTTATGGAAAAACTGTTAACTTCGTCAATGCAATGATTTAATATCTTGATTTCACACTAGGCACGTCTTATAATTGGAGGACATTTAACAGTAGTTGTTAAACATGAATTTGGCTTCACTATGGATCAATTGTGCCCTCAGCTGAGCTGAGTGTGAATATGTGCAAGCTCATAAACACAGATTTATATCATTGCATATGTAACATTGTGACCATAGTCTCTGTAATGTAGACATTATGCGGCATGAATGAAGGACTGTAAGAAAAATAAGCAAGAAGCTGATGTCTTGTAAACTTGAGGAGAAAGAAACGCAAGCATACCTTAATTCTTCTTTGTTATATAATCTTTGGCTCTGATTGGAACCTTGAACAAGGTTATACACATTTTTTGTGTACAACAGTTTAGGCTTCCAAAGCATAATATTAAGTGGGTATAAAATGTCATCACAGCTTTTTATACCTGGTATGGTTTTCATGTTCTTCTGATATTAAAGGAGAAGTGAGAATAAAGGAGGCAAAAGACTGTGCAAGATTATTGCCAGTTTCATTGGGAACTGTTTATACCCAAATTTTTGGATTCAGATTGATTTTGGTGTATAAGAGTCGTACATTTATACGAAGTGAATTTTAAGATGCTTGCCAATCATAGGAGGAATAAAAGTGCATATACCCTTAACTCAAAAAGGAAAAAAAAAGTGTTTAAACCCTCTTATGGCCTTCTTATTCTGCATTCCAAATGGATCTAAGCGTCCGATTAAGAATAATAAAAATTTTCTTTTAAATTTATTTCATGTGCAAGTATAGTGCCAATACATGATTCAAAAGAGGTCTGGAAGGAAACAAATATGTGTTAGATTAAATACAAAAGCTAGGTAGGGTTGGGAAAACACTAAATCCAATGTGATAATACAGCAAGATTCAAAGTAAACTTGAATTTCATAACACAAAGCGGGTTTGGTCTTTTTTGTGTGTTGTTGGGGGGGGGATATTAATAAGTAAAATGTAACAATCTAACACTAGACTACATCAGTACATTTCATAACTTTGGTTTGCATAGTAATTTTGTTGCATAGGTTGCAAAATAAGAAATAAAAAAAGTATTGGATACAATGTTGATTTAGGCTAATCATTGGTGTCCTATGAAATTGATTAGTAAAATGTAAATCCACTCCAAGAAATATGTCCAAAGAAAACAATAGGGCGACTAAGGGCTATGCTTCGATAACCTCTCCGAAATGAAGTCTGACTTAGCTGAAGAAGAGAACATTACATTGGGTCACAACCAAGCTTTGATACCATGTTACCCCGATCGAGAAAAACAATTGTATGACAATATTGATGAGGGAGATAACCGTATATATAGTTACATCATTGAGATAATTAGAGAAGTCCTAATTCTGAACCATATAGGAAATTTATAATAATGAAACTCGAATAATAGAAATTCTTATTTCGAAACAATATACAAAATCTAAATAATAGAAACACATGAAGTATTTCCAGGTATGATGTTATAATCTGTATTAATTGCTTATGTTTGTTATTTAGGTATTTGGGTATTTATCTATAAACCCATACATGTTTAGTTGTATGTGCGCGCACGTGCGTGCGTATAAGATAAGTGAGCAGCAGGTGTAAGAAATTTCCTACACCGTCCTTTAAAAACTTTACTTCCACCTTTTGTTTTTCAATTTTTTTTGTTTGGGGTTATTCACATTCTAAAACCATATAGGTGAATCATAGGAGGATTTGATCCTCAATCAACCCGTTACAAAAAGTATTATTGTTCTGAAACTGTTGAATTTGTAACAATTAGATTAAAGATCAAATAGCGATTGTTTAACTTGATTTTGACGTGTTGATTGTCCATGATGTATAGATCAAGATGAATGATGTTGATCGTCGGAAAAAAGTGCATAGTGAAGTTTTGAAGTTTGCTGTAAAAAACTTGCTACACCGACTGCTCATATACTTTATTCTTATATATCAGCAATATGGACGTCAGCTAGTCAGGGAGGAAATTTCCTCCTTGTCTTGCTCACGCAATCCCTCTCTCATTTTTCGACGATCGGATTTATTCAGTTTGTTGTTTATGTTCTAAAACATTAAATTATCAATTAAATTATCAATTTTGGGGTAAACTCTAGGGGTTTATCTAACCATTGCAAAAGGTTATGTCATGGCAAAATCGTTAAACTTGCGACGGATGTATGTACAAACAAAATTCATTAGAATTACTTAAAAATTGATGGTTAGGATTTTAAAAAATGAAGATCAAAATGAACGGTTCAGATCAAATGTAAAAATTTGGGGGGGTGACGTCACCCGAGGAGGAACTGATACCCATTATTCAATATATATATATATATATATATATATATATAGGAAAATTTTCAAATGAGAACATTTCGCACGGTGCGAAAATGTTTTTATCTTTTTTTTGAAATTTTTTTTTTCAAAAATTCTTTTTTCCACCCTCATTATATGTTGTTATACCCCCCTCAAAAAATAATGGTTGAGAAATAATGTCATTTGGCCTTCGATCAAGGCATTTCATCAAATTCGCACGTTTTGAGACCGTTAAATTTGTAACGGGTGGATGGGTGCTCTAATGCCCAACGGGTTCACCCATTATTTTCCCTGGGGTATATATTTGTATGGATTAAACATCAAAAAAAAAAATTTTTGAAAAAAAAAATTTCAAAAAAATAAAAAAAATGTTTTCGCACGGCTTTCGCATGGGGTTTTTCGCAACGGAAGATCGCTATATATATATATATATATATATATATATATATATATATATATATATATATATATATATATATATATATATATATATATATATATATATGGTAAATGGATCCTAAGGTGCCTCCTTAGATTCAATCTAAGGAGGCGCCCCCATTTCCCCACATCTCACATATTTTTGTTGAAATTTTTTTTCATGGGTTTATTGTTCACCTCATGGATAATCAACATACCAAATTTCAAGGGATTCCAATACTATTTGGGCCACCATCTACCCCTTGCAACTTTGTGGGGTTTTAAGCACGTTTTCAGACCGTTGAAGTTGTAAGGGGTAGATGGAGTCTCAAAAAGTATTGGAATCCCTTGAAATTTGGTATGTTGATCATCCATGATGTGAACAACAACCCCATGAAAAAACATTTCCAAAAAAATTGCAGGAGATGGGGGGAAATGGGGGCGCCTCCTTAGATTTTCATCTAAGGAGGCACCCTAGATCCCCTTTTTCCATATATATATATATTTCAATACCAAATTTCAAGGGATTCCAATACTTTTTGAGACTCCATCTACCCCTTACAACTTCAACGGTCTGAAAACGTGCTAAAAACCCACGAAGTTGTAAGGGGTAGATGGGGGCTCAAAAAGTATTATAATCTCTTGAAATTTGGTATGTTGATCATCCATAAGGTGAACAACAAACCCATGAAAAAACATTTCAAAAAAATATGGGAGATGGGGAGAAATGAGGACGCCTCCTTAGATTGAATCTAAGAAGGCACCTTAGGATCCCTTTACCCATATATATATATATATATATATATATATATATATATATATATATATATATATATTAACTACTTATATATGTATATATATATGTATATACATAGAATAATATGTATCATATGATATATGGGATATCTCTATCATGTACGCTTGCGTGACGTATTTTCCTTCACATAATACATTGGGATAACAGGTACACCTCATGTGATCTATTATACCATGTGAAGAAGAATGTGTCACGTGTGTGTATATGAGAGATGTCTCTTATATGTCAGATGATACACATTATTCACGTGTGTGAATGTGACTCTCTTGCCAATTTCTTTAAATAATTTGCAGTTTCTCTCTTTTTTGTATACATGCCTAAGTCTTATCATACGTCACTAATGCACCCAACATAAAAGTCAAATATGGATGAGGAGATGAATGCTTTGCTTTTTAAATGGATGTGGAACTCGATTACTGTCTTATCTAGAATGGATGTTGTAAGGTGTAGATGGATGCTTACAGTGAAGTATAATTCTAACGGGTCTATAGACATTGGGCATGTACAAGGCTCGATTGACAGTTAAGAGATCTGCACAGAAATATGGTGTGGATTATTTGAAGACCTTATCTCTGATTGCATTATCTCAATTCTATTCAATTTATAATCTCTGTTGCAGTTAACAGGCAATGATCCATGTTTCAGCTTAATGTAAACAATGCCTACTTGTACCAGAGCTTAAAAATGTCTGCATAGAGCAACCTTTAGGGTATGTTATATAGAAAGAGAATGTCATATGTGAGCTCAAGAAAACATAATCTAAAGAAGGGTTCACGAGCACAGTTTAACAAATTTAGTAAGTTATTTAGGAGACATGATTTAAGAAGTGACATTCAATCACTTATGATTCATTTGACATATTACTATTGAATTGGTGATTCTCATAGTATATATTGATGATATACTTTTAACTAACACTTGCATTACGAGCATAGAGAAAACCAAGGAGTTTTTCAAGAATCATTTGATGATGGACATAAAATGACCAAGGTACTTTTTATGAATTGAAATTGCTCGCAACAAGCAAGTAGCAGTCCTTTCCTTACGGAAGTATGTTATCGATTTGTTATATGAGACAAGACTACTTAGTTGCAAACCTTCGGGTACTCATATGGATACAAATGCAAATGTATGGGATGAGTTAAGACCAGTGGTTGAAGATGTTTCTTGATATATAAGATTGGTTGGCCGTCTCATTTATCTTATGTTATCATACAAGACATGATTATATATATTGACTTGCGTCAAAGGATCGTCTAAAAAAGATCTATTGTATATACTACAAGGACATTTGAAAATTGAAGCTTTGCATACTCGAGATATGCAGACGACGAGAGTTAGAAAGTGCATGATCGACTATCACACCTATGTAGGAGAAAATCTAGTCGCATAGAGGAGTAAGAAGTTGTGGTTTCATGACCTAGTGCAAAAACTGAATATTTAGTTGCAGGCATACCGCATGTGAGATGAAATAGCTACAAATTCCGGTATTGGAGCTTAGCGTTCTAGATGATGAGCATATGTCTGTATTTTGTGATAATCGTTATGTCATCTATAATGTTAATAATCCATTGTTGCATGAAAGAAGAAATCATATAGAGGCGGATTGTCATTTTGTTCAAGATGTGACAGAACCCGATCTGCACCTCATGGACTATATCAGGACAATTAGCTGACATACTTACAAACTATTGTCTTCTAAGGGGTTTTTTATTCCTTCTTTGTGTGATAAGCTGTGCATAATCGATATCTATGTTCTAGCTTAAGGGGAAGTTTATAATCTGGATTAGCTACTTATGTTGGTTATTGAGTATTTGGCCATACTTTATGTAATCCTTCTGTTGTCTAGGGCTGTTGACGAACAGAACGTTCGACGAACTACTCGTGAACAAGCTCGGTACATGTTCGTTTACGTTCGTTCGGGAAGCTTAATGAACAAGCTTGAACAGATTTTTAGAAATCGGTTAGTAAACGAACAGAGCTTGAACATAACTATGCTCGTTCATTTATGTTCATGAACAAGCTCGTTAAGTGTTCATGAACAAGCTCGTGAACAAGCTCATTAAGTGTTCGTGAACAAGCTCGTTAAGTGTTCGTGAACAAGCTCGTTAAGTAATGTTCATGAACAAGCTCGTTAAGTGTTCGTGAACAACCTCGTTAAGTGATGTTCGTGAACAAGCTCGTTAAGTGTTCGTGAACAACCTCGTTAAGTGATGTTCGTGAACAAGCTCGTTAAGTGTTCGTGAACAAGGGCTTGAGTGAATTAAAATTAAAATTAAACACTCACCTCCTCAAATTGAATTAAACACCTCCACCTCTTCAACTTCCCAGCTTCCCACACCAATGCATGAAAATCTATTCAAGAACAATATTGATTGTGTGTTCGTGAACACGTTGCCATACATGTTCACGAACAAGCTCGATAAGTCTTGTTAACAAATAGAACGTTCGTTTGGTAAGCTCAGTTTACGTTCGTTTATGTCCGTTTACGTTCGTTCGGTAAGCTTAACAAACAAGCTTGAACATGTTTTTAGAGCTCAGTTAGTAAACGAACAGAGCTTGAACATGGATTTTGTTCATGAACAAAACCAAGCACACTGTTCAAGCTCGTTCAAGCTCGTTCGTCAACAGCCCTACTGCTGTCTAGTTATCTATGTATGGAATAATACAAGGTAGAGGTTGACATTAACTACATATGCTGGTTATTAGGTATTTGGCTAATATTATATTTAATCCTACGCCCGTCTAGTTATCTATGTATGAAATAATACATTACTAGTTATCTACGTCCGTCTAGTTTACTTCCGATAAATCAAATAATAATAATAATAATAATACAAGGTAAAACCCAAAACAACAACAACAACAACAACAAAACCACCCAAAATTTCCAAAATCCTTCGCCAATTCTAACATTTCACTTCAGCAATTCTAACATTTCACCTTTATGGTAAATTTGTTTGTTACTCTTGAGTGCCCCTGTGCAACTATCTTACCATTGACATTGGTGTTGCTTTATCTCATTTTCTTCTTTTCCTTCTTTTTTATTCCTTTTTTCAATTGTTGTGACTTGGAACACAGAGGTGTTTGAGATATTGATTAAAGCTGATGGCTGCAGCAACTAGCAGCTAACCCTACATCACTGTGCTAACATCCAATCCACCAATCAGGTGAATGGCCCATGATGGAGATTGCTACGGCTGAGAGGAAACGGTGCATCAGTTCGTATAATACTCAACCCCATTAACAGGATGATTAGCTCGGCAGATGTTGATATTGATGTTCACATTAAGGTAAGGTTTTCTACTGTTTCATCAAGTTGGTATGTATAGTGTGTTACAATTTTCTTTATTCAGGCTTAATTATCAGGTATCAGGACTTTTGTTTATTTGAAATTCTATTGAAGGATACATCCAATTGAAAGCTTAAGTCATTGAATTTGTGGTGTGAGGTTTTTGTCAGTCTAATTTTATTGCCCAACTTGATGGAAATGGACAGAGTTTGGAATATAATCCTTTTTTTCAGTGACCACCTGTGACAACAACCTTGATAATTTGTTAATAACCTAGGCGACACGCAAACTCATGTATTAATTTGTCTAATTATTTTTTTTGTGGGGGCCGATTGCTATAAGTTCTAAGATTAGATGTTATTTCTTCTGAAATATCCTACCACTGGAGGTGCATTCATGTCTATCATTTGAAGTAGAACAACTTCCATTCGACTGAGGGTCACCGTTCTGGGTGTTGTCACAGGAAATTTCCATTTATCATTAATCGAGCCGAGTCGAGCTCGAGTAAGTCGAGCTTTACATCGAGCCGAGTTCATGCTCAGAAAATTGAAGCTTCGACCGAGTTCGAGTCGAATACTCGAGCCCATCATAATAGCCGACTTATCATTGCCTACGTTTGTGTATCTCGAATAATTAAAGCTCAAGGAATCAAACATCATTCTCTATATAAGCAAAGAAGATCAAAGAGGAACATCATCTTATTTGCTACCCAAAATCAAGGAGGATTATCAGCCAAGGAAGGAATCAACCCCAATTGGTAACTCAGATATTAATGCAAAAAAGAGCATAGCCTTGTATGGTAATTTTACATGATCCGAGGACAAAAAGGATGTGACACTATTTAGAAGCCACTGTAATGGGGGATTGCATGCAAAGAAGGGAAATATCTCTTTTACTAGAAACCAAACCAACCGTGGTCTAGCCCATTAAGAAGCTGTTAAGAGGATTTTTGAAGTATATAAATCATTATAAGTTAGTTTATCAAGCACACTTGCTTGAGGTTCTTGGTTACTCCGATGCTAAGTTTGGAGGAGACAAAGATGACGAGAAATCCACTTCAGGATACTTGTTCATCTTTGAAAGTGTGGTTGTTTCTTAGGGTAGCAAAAAAAGCGTGGATGTGTAGTTAGTTACACACAGGAAGCTGAGTACTGGTACTCGTGTGGTCTGGATAAGCTGAGTACTAAACTCGATCAATTTTGAAACCCTCTCGTTCGAATCATTCTTCAACGGCAAGTCCTCACACGTGAGAAGGAGGGGCAGGGACCCCACGCCCAAGGAACACCGCACGTGAGATTCCCTGGTCCCGGGAGGAGTCCACATGTGACTGCCCACCTGTCACTGGCCGGATACGGGAACTGCGGCACGTGAAAACTCACGCTACGCCTATTCCCAACATTAGAAACCCAGGGCCCACTGCCCAACGGCCCAATTCTACATCTTATTTGAATCCAGCCGGAGCCGGTTCGGTTCTCGGTTCACATCCCCGCGGGTTTTGAAAATAAAAATGGATTCGTTGCGCATCATCGCTATTAGAGCGCTAAAATCGCCGATCATGGCGCGTGTTATTTATATTTATTTTAAATTTTGTCCGGTTATTTATTAAGAAAATATTTAATTTAGGTAGCCGGCAGGCAGGGGTCTCCGGCAACCAGTAGAATCTACATCTCAAACTGTGCCAACTTTGGAGTCCCACTCATCAATAAAAAAGTTATGGGCTTCTGTGCCCCTTTCTTTTGTTTTTGGATCTCTGTGCTCGATCAGCACACAGTCAGCTTAAAATATATCAGAAACTAATAATAAGCAAAAGAGAGAAAAAAGGGCATTTTGTTGATTGCTCGGAAAATTTCATATAAAAAAAAAGAAAAACAAAGGAATGAATAAGAAGACTCAGAAATAAACTGACATTATAAATGATGCTAATAATTTACATCTGCTCCATATCATTACCGCTGCCTCTGATTTCTACTAACGTTGTTGCTGTTATTATTACTGCTGCTGCTGCTGCTGCTCACGTTGTTATTATTATTATTGTTACTACTGCTATTTATGATACTATTATCATCGTCTCTATTAATAGTAATGTTGCTATCAGGTGCCTCCACGTTGTCGTCATCGTCGCCGGCCCCCCACGCGGACGCCGAGATCAGCGGCCGGCTGTGCCACCCGAGCGTCAGGCACCCGTCGACCTCGTCCACGCAGTACCCTTCCCCTGAGAACAGCGTCAGCAGCATGCTGGCCTGCTTGAACGCGTTCGACCCGAGGTGAACTGGCCTCAGCCCGACCCGGTTCAGCCTCGCCCGCCACTTCGCAAGCGGCTCGTGCCGCTCGACCCGGTTCGGCCCCTCGCAGCAAACAATGTTGCATATCTCTCGCTGCAAGTAGACCTCCGCCAATGCCGCCGACTGCGACTGATGCTGGCCTCGGCCTCCCCCCTCCAACGAGTCGAAGACGGTCGAGTAGTAGAACAAGGCTTCGGTGAACCGGTCTAAAAAGGCCGGTCTGTTGTGGTCCGCTTCCTGCTCGACCACCGTCACGATCTTAGGCTTGAGACCAGCTATCCAGTTCAGAACCGGCTCGATGGGCTCCGCTGCCGCCGCCGCGTCGGCGTCCCCGAGGAGCTTGTGCAGCTGCATCACGGAATTCACCGCCACCGCCTCGCCGGCGGCAATCTGCAGCATCCACGGCCGGACGTCGCTCAGCCGGTTCGCCGCCACCCCGCGGAAAGCGAACCGCACGTGCACGGAGCGCGCGAGCTCGGCCAGTCGGAGCCCGACTTCCCTAAGCGAGTCCCTGCCATCAGGCGACGGGGGTCCGATGCCCGTCAGGCGTAGGAACGGGGGCCCGCCGGGCCGGAGCGCCAAGGCCTGGATCAGGGCCGGCCACTGGAGGCCGTGCATAAGATTGAAATCGACGACGTGGACGCGGTCGTGGCCGTCGAAGGCCTCGAGGATTGCTTGATTGGCCGTGAAGTGGGCGAATTTCAGATAAGGGCAGGCCTCGTAAAAATGATGGTACAAGATCTCGTACTCTGTCTGGGATCCGACGGCGGAGGATTGATGATTGGGGGAGTAGATCCGACGGCTGAGGGCGTCGACGAAGTACCCGGCGACCTTTCCGATGCCGAACCCGGTGCTGACGCGCGTTAGGAGGAGGCGCATCTCGTCGAGGAGGGAGAGGGCAAATGGGGCGTCGCCCCGCTGGACGCAGTCGGCGCATGTCATGAGGAGATGGACCAGGCGGATGCCGTAGTCTTCCTCGTCGGCGATCTGCTGGACGACCGGAGGGAGCTGCTGCTGGTGGTGGTGATGGTGGGGCTGGCAGCAGATCTCGTCCGTCCACGCGGAGGCAGACGGAGGGGGAGGGGGATCTCGAGGCGGGGCGGAGGACGAGGGGGAGATCTCGGAGAGCATGGAGTCGACCCAGGCGACGAGGTCGGATGGGTTGTAGTGGACGGCGCTGCCGGTGGGGTCGGTTGAGGGAAGGATGTGGTGGTTGGTGTCTGTATAAGGGCCAGCGGAGAGGGTGGCGGAGTCGAGGAGCTCGAGGCTGTGGGCGACGTGGTTGAGATCGGAGGACCGGACGCGATAGCCGGCGCCGGCGAGGAGGCCATCGAGCTCGGGGGAGGATGCGGGTTCGGATGGAGGCGGACCCGATCCGAAATTGTACGGACCCATCATGTTTCTCGCTTTCTTTCGGGGGAGAGAGAGAAAGAGAGAGGGCGTGTGCGGGAGAGGGGTGAGGGGAGGAGAGGGAAAGAGCTTGGTCGGTCCGTGATTTTAGAAGAGATGAGAACGGTGTACGAGTGACGTCTGCTACAAAGGAGCTTACACGTGGCACAAGTCTGAGTGCCACGTAATCAAGGCTTCTTAACTTATTTATAACCATTATCAGTTACAACTTAGCTCTTTTTGCGTGTTATTAATTAATTAATTAATATTTAGAAAAATAAATAACTTAGCTCTTAAATTATTAGTGAGCCATTAAATGAATTCATTTCAATTATTTCGGCCAAACGAACGCAATTTTTTAATGAAGAGTTTCTTAAAAGTTACAACTGATTTTCAAATGGGTTAATTGCATAAAAATAACTTTACGTTTGGGCCATTTTTACGTAAATATTCTGAGGTTCATTTTGTGACAAATTGATACCATGTAGCGAAAAATGGGCTGACGGTGTTAAATTGGACCATTTTGTCCACTTCTCTCACACGTTTGGGTCATTTCTCTCTCTCTCTCTCTCTCTCTATACACCGATTCTCTCTCTCTCTCTCCGATTCTCTCTCTGATTCTCTCTCTCTATCTCTCTATCTCTACTGACTCTCTCTCCTCTTTCTACAAATTCTCTCTCTTTCTCTCTATATACCGTCTACGGATTCTCTCTCTCCCCCCAACTCTCTCTCTCTCTCTCTCTCTCTCTCTCTCTCTCTCTCTCTACAAATTCTTTCTCTTTCTCTCTCTCCACTGAATCTCTCTCTACCGATTCTCTCTCTCTCCCTCCCTCTCTCTCTCTGGGTGGGATGGTGCATGGGGTGGGTGAGTGGGTGAGTGTGCGTTCATGCGTAGGGTGGGTGGGGTGTGTGGGTGTGTGTGCATGGTGTGTGTGTGCGTGGGTGGGTGGGTTGTGTGCTTGGGTGTGTGTGCTTGGGGGTGGGTGTGTGTGCTTGGGTGGGTGTGTGGGTGGGTGTGGGGTGGGTGGTGTGTGTGTGTGCGCGTGGGGTGGGGGAGTGTGTGCATGGGTGGGTGGGTGCGTAGGGGGTGGGTAGGTTGTGTGCATGGGTGTGTGTGTGCATGGGACGTGTTTGTGGGTGTGGTTGGAGGGTGAGTGCGTGGGGGGTGTGTGTGCGCGTGGGGTGTGTGTGCTTAAGGGGTCTATGTGTGTGTGCATGGGTGGGTGGGTGTGGGCATTTGGGTGTGTGTGCGTGGGGTGGGTATGTCTGCGTGGGTTGGTGGATTGTGTGCATGGGGTTTGTGCGCATATGAGGTGTGTGCTTAGGATGGGTGTGTGCCTGGGTGGGGGTGGGGTTGTGTGTGGTGGGAGTGTGCGTGGGTGTGTGGGTTGTGTGCATGGGGTGGGTGTGCGTGCATGGGTGGGTTGTGTGCATGGGGTGTGTGCTTGGGGTGGGTGGGTGCATGGGCGTGTATGTCATGTTGAAGTATTGACTCAATCTGGGCACTATAAGGTAGACAATCACATATGCACTAACCCACCCTAATGCACGCACACACCCAATACACACACCCACCCCATGCACACACCCACCCCCATGCCCCAACCCACCCCAATACACACACCCACACACCCATGCACACACACACGCGCCCAATGCACACACACCCATGTCCACACCCATGTCCATGCACGCACACACCCACACACAAACCCATGCACCAAGCCACCCCAATGCACACACATCCATCCCATGCACACACACCCCATGCCCACACCCACCCACCCATGCACACACCCACACATGCACACACTCACCCACCCCATGCACACACACCACATGCACACACCCACCCACCCATGCACACACCCACCCCGCATGCACACACGCACACCCACCCCGCATGCACACACCCACCCACCCCCCATGCACGCGCACACACCCCCCACACACCCATGCACACACCCACCCCAATGGACACACACCCAATTCAGGGTATTAACTTATAAAATGCCCAAACGTGAGAGTATTAACTTATAAAAGGCCCATTCAGGGGTAAAATTGTCCAAATTTCTGTCTTTTGGACGAAAAATTAAAAAAAGATATCAACTTAAAAGCGTCGAAAAACGTTTGGGTATATATTTTGATGAAAATAAACTTCATGGTATTTACGTAAAAATGGCCCAAACGTGAGGATATTTTTTTACAATTTACACTTTCAACAATTAGGATTTACTTTAATTGTTGATCTAATTATCAAATATTAAGGCCTCCAAAATCATGTTGATTTATATTTTCGGTTGTTGTGTGGTTATCTTCATTGCAGAATGAAAGATAATTCATGTGTGATTTATATTTGTTTCGGGGTGTTTTCTCCTCGCTGATTGATAGATTGAAGGTCCAGGGGTCGTCGCGGTCACGTGGGACGCGTGCGGCCTCCGGGGTCGATTTTCCGAGCGTTTGCTGGGACGGGAACGCGCGGAACTGTGCGTCGATATGCTGAATGGTGGCTTCGGCAGAACGACGGCTTTCTGGAGAGATCGGTCGGTCAAGCCTGGGGCTTAAGAGCGTTCGGACCCGAGCGATGGAGCGCTGAAGGGTGGCTTCGGCCGGTTGGCGACTCCTTAGATCTGCACAGACGAGAGAGCTCGTCAGGGGGTCGGACATGGGTTCCGACCAAGTTCTCTTCGATGCCTAAGTTAGCACTTGTCTGAAGGGTGCTCCGTGGGATCGAGTATGGTTCACAGAGAGACCAATACGCGAGTCATGGGGTCGAGCTATGGAGGAGAAATATAAAGTGGAAGAAAAAGGTCTCGAGAGGTGGAGTACCTGAGATCCGAGTATTCAGGTTTCGATCCCTTGGCGTTTCGTCTTTTCGTCCTCTTATAGGAGTTTGCATGTCAACGCCTTTATGGAGTTCTCTCATCTCGCCCTTCCTGCCCAACCGCTTTGATGGTCTCTTCAAGGGGCCTGAAGGCGGTCGTGATGGCGCATTGACTGGTGTTAAGTCATTGGGCCGGAATTCGAGGTAACTCGGTCGACGGATGATTAAAGCCCACCAAGCCCGCGGAAGAAGCCCGATGTCGACTCAGTCAAAGCCAGAATGGCTAGTCGACCGTTGGATCCCTCTCGCTCGAACGTGGGATTAAAGGAAGACTCGAGAATCTCGGGGACGTGAGCAACATTTACTCCTATTAATGGGAAAAGATCGTGACCCCATTATGGGTGGCCGTTATCTCCCAAACGTCTCCAAAGGGACCCTGAACGTCTATAAATGGGGGAAAGGGTCCCATCTTCAAGGTACGAGGTCTAACACATAGAACTTTATCTTCTCGCTTTTACCATTTTTTATATTCGAGCTTGCGTCGTTAGTCTAGAGACGAACCTCCGTGAGTCGATCTCAGCTACACCAAGCTCCATCTCTTCCTTAAGTTTCATACTAACTTAAGCATCGGAGGGGATTTGGGTCGGAACCCAGATCCGACCCCCCTAACGAGTCCATGTGGTGTAGATCGACGATCGTTGTCCAGCATCGAAGGTCGGCGTCGAGCTTTCCAACCTCGAACGATCGACGCAACGGTCGATCGAAGGTCGCAACACTTCCGACTATCATCATTCAACCCAGGTTCCTCCAACCGAGCGTCCCACTCCAGCTGCTGACGAGGCTCCAACTCAGCTCTTTGAGTCTACGTCAGCCTGACAACTGTCTTGGTCAATTTTGGCCTTAACAGTTTGGCGCCGTATGTGGGAAGCGTTAACTAGCTTGACATCCCAAAGCAATCTAAAATCTATGATAGTTGGACCCAGCAATGCCAGACCGATCGAAGATCCAAAGGAAAAGCCAATTGGCGGCTTTAATCCACC
Organism: Scilla litardierei; assembly: GCA_030789695.1. NCBI lineage: Eukaryota > Viridiplantae > Streptophyta > Magnoliopsida > Asparagales > Asparagaceae > Scilla > Scilla litardierei. The sequence goes on along the minus strand of CM061134.1, from coordinate 220,446,771 downwards.
AGAACTTGAGGAGCCCATCCCCAGTCAATGAGATGCCTCCTCCTCCAAACCCGTACCTGACGCCGACGAGGGGCTCAGCTTTTCTTCGAGATCTAGGGGACCCAAGGGTGGATATTAACCTACACGACTCGACCCTCCGGCCCACCAATACAACGGTGCGGGGGTCGGTAATCGAGCTTTCGTGCTCCAAGGGGAACCCACCTACTCCAATTACCGAGCGGCGACCCGCAACATCCTAGATCCGGTAATGTACGGGGCACATCCAGGTTATAACCCACTAAACCCTGCAGGTGAACTCGCAAGAAGGGAGGAGATCCCAAATCGATCCTCCGGAGCCAATTTCCCGCAACTTGGAGTGGGAGTATCCGTGCTGGTTCAATCCGCGATTCGGAAGACCCCTTTGAAGGAGAATATCATCTCCACCCATTTTCTTCCCAAATTTAAGCTCACGGCACTACCCGCTTATGATGGCAGAGGCGACCCATGGTCGCACATTCATAAGTATTTGAACGTCATGCTAATCCACGGAGCCGACGAGCCGTACCTTTGTAGAGCTTTCCATGCCACCCTGATCAAGAGGGCGGAAAGCTGGTACGAAGGGCTACCCCGCGGCTGCATCGGCTCATTCGTCGAACTGGCAGAGATATTCTGTAAGAAATTTGTCGTCAGACGACGACCCAAGAAGAAGTCGTCACATCTCTTCTCGCTCAAACAGAACGAGAACGAATCAATCCGAGCCTTCGTCCAAAGGTTCAACGACGAAAGGTTCGATGTAGAAGAGACGTCGAACGTGACCGTCATAGCGGCACTTACCCAGGCGGTCAGGAACAAACACCCGAGGAGGGCCCTTCACTAGTTCCCCCTAACACCGTCGCATAGATGCTCAACATAACAGACCGGTTCACTTCCTCCGAGGAAGCGGAAGAGCCAACTGGGGCTAGTACTAAAAGCACCCCTTCCCGCCGCAGAGACACGAGGCGAGAGAAACCAAACTCGGGAACCCCCGCCAGGAATCCCGAGACAAGAGGCCTAGGGAGAGGATCCCTCGAGGCAAGGAGCGCCCTACCTACGCTAAGCGGGTCATTCCTGAGACCGAAGTCCTCGCCTACGACACGCGTGAAGAGCTGATCCAAGAGGCTGGCGAAGAAGGGCAAATACGAGAAGAGGGACGACCTCAAATTTTGCAAATACCACAACGACTATGTGCACGACACAAATGACGGTTGGACTCTCAAAAAGGAGATTGACGCCCTAGTCAAGCAGGGACACCCCAAAGGCCCGGCCAGTGATCCACCCAGCAAGGAAGGATCCTCGAAACAGAAGGGCAAAATGACAGGATCGCCTGTCACCAAGGTGGTCGACTGATGAGCCACCTAAAACTCCTGGCGAATAAAAATGAACGGCAACAGCTCCGACGTCGATTGGAAAACACCTGTACGCCTTTTCTGTTTTTTATTTCTGTCAATAAAGCATATTTTCTTTATCGAACAAAACTTCGCTTCTTTGAGCCTTCGTAAAGTTTGTAGAGATTACCCAATCAAAACTCTCCTCGAAAAGGGACCCGATCCTCAAGACGTGTTGGGAAAACCGAACTTACGTAGATGCGAACAACTCTTGAACGAGCGTCAGCCGTAAGTTGAAGGGGCCACCCCTTCGCTACTGAACGACTCTCTCGAACGAGCATCAACCTAAGTCGAAGGGGCCACCCCTTCACTACTGAACGACTCTCTCGAACGAGCATCAACCATAAGTCGAAGGGGCCACCCCTTCGCTACTGAACGACTCTCTCGAACGAGCGTCAGTCGTAAGTCAAAGGGGCCACCCCTTCGCCACTGAACGACTCTCTCGAATGAGCGTCAGTCGTAAGTCGAGAGCCCCCCTAAGGCGAAGGGCCCACCCTTCGCCACTGAACGACTCTCTCGAATAAGCGTCAGCCGTAAGTCGAAGGGGCCACCCCTTCGCCATTTAACAACTCTCTCGAACGAGCGTCAGCCGTAAGTCGAAGGGGCCACCCCTTCGCCACTGAACGACTATCTCGAACGAGCGTCAGCCGTAAGTCGAAGGGGCCACCCCTTCGCCACCGAACGACTATCTCGAACGAGCGTTAGCCGTAAGTCGAAGAGTCCACCCCTTCGCCACCGAACGACTCTCTCGAACGAGCATCAGCCGTAAGTCGAAGAGTCCACCCCTTCGCCACCGAATGACTCTCTTGAACGAGCGTCAGTCGTAAGTCGAAGGGACCACCCCTTTGCTACTGAACGAATTTCCTCGAACGAGCGCCAGAAGTAAGTCGAAGGGACCACCCCTTCGCCACTGAACGACTCTCTCGAACGAGCGTCAGCCGTAAGTCGAAGGGGCTACCCCTTTGCTACTGAACGACTCTCCTCGAACGAGCGTCAGCCGTAAGTCGAAGGGGCCATCCCTTCGCTACTGAACGACTCTCTCGAACGAGCGTCAGCCGTAAGTCGAAGGGGCCACCCCTTCGCTACTGAACGACTCTCTCCAACGTGCGTCAACCGTAAGTCGAAGGGGCCACCCCTTCGCTTGGCCACCTTCGCTACTGAGCGACTCTCTCAAACGAGCGTCAGTCGTAAGTCGAAGGGGCCACCTCTTCGCTACTGAACTACTCTCTCGAACGAGCATCAACTGTAAGTCAAAGGGGTCACACCTTCGCTACTGAATGACTCTCCTCCACGAGCGTCGGCCGTAATTCGAAGGGGCCACCCCTTCGCTAATGAATGGCTATCTCACACGGTCGTCAGCCGTAAGTCGAAGGGGCCACCCCTTCACTACTGAACGACCTATATCCCCATATCGTCAACCACGAATCGGGTAGATCTCTCCCTCTCCATGGAACATGGTGGTCAAATTCTAAATGTAGTTCGATGGTTTATCCTCGATCACCCCGAAGCAGCGCCTAACCAATCGAAAGAGACCATCAGGTATTGAGACCACCACGGGGCGTGAGCGACAACAAACAAAGAGAGGCAATGGCATACGAGAATACACAGGCCAATTCTCTTGTCACTCTCCATTACAAAATATTGTTTTCACTTACATCACCCCCCTATACATTCAAAAATTTCTACCAGGCAGGTCCTCGATCTCCCTCCAATGCGGCCGTAGGCTCTGGTACCCCCGTAGGAACCCAGATCTGACCCCCCTAACGAATTCATGTGGTGAAGATCGACGACCGTTGTCCAGCAACGAAGGTCGACGTTGAGCTGTCCAACCTCGAACGATCGACGCAACGGTCGCCCGAAGGTCGATCGAAGGCGCAACACTTTCGATTATCATCATTCGACCACGGTTCCTCCAACCGAGGGTCCCACTCCAGCTGCTGATGAGGCTTCAACTCAGCTATTTGAGTCTACGTCAGTCTGACAACTGTCTTGGTCAATTTTGGCCTTAACAATTGGTGTTCAAGGAGAGCGCGATCTGGGGAGCGGTTTCATCAATCGTGGAGGGTCAGCCGTATCCCTGACATAGGCTTTGGGCCGCAGTGATTTGATATGGTTGCAGTGTCGTAAGGTTTGGGCCCAACCCCCGCCTGGGCCGTGGGCTTGGCCCGCTCAGTTCTTGGGGGTTGTATCAATTTCCCCCCATCGTTCGGGCCGTTCGGTTCTTGACGGTTCGGTCCGAGGGATGTGATTCGTGTGGATTTGACAGGCGCGTCAGTCAAGGCGACGCATTAAATGAAGTCAATCATGGCGATGGGAGCCAAGAATTCTCCCGCCCTTTGGAAGTGGGATTCGGAGGGCTGCCTTCAGGGAGATGTTGACGCGTGTCCTTCTTTGGACAGTCTGGATTTGGGGCTGCCCTCCATATAAAAAGTCAAGATTTTGGGGTTCCTTCCGCGCTTCTCGATTTCGCTTTCGATTCTTCTCATTGTTGCTGAGTTTCTTTCTGTCTCCTCTTCGACGGCCCCTTCTCCAGCTTTCACGAGGTAACCCCCTTTCCTACTTCTGTTTTTTCGTCTTGCTTAATGCCGAGGGTGCCGAGAATAGGAGCTTCGCCACCTGATGCCGATGATTTTGGCGCGGCCGTCGGGGCATCCTCGTCCCGTGAGAAGGGCAAGGGTTTGCAATTTGAGGATCTGATCCAACAGGGGAATCCTTCCGGAGCTGAGGGATCTGAGGTTCCTCCTGCGATTCTCGAAGCGGCCTCCACCATCTCGTATTCACCGCCGAGAGAATCCGGGTGGAATATCTCCCTTACCTGTATAGGGTTCGGGTCCCATTTCAAGACGAGAGGATTTTTTTTACTGAGGCTCGTGAGGTAGGGGTGTATGTCGAGATGTTTCGGATGTGGCTTCGCTTCCCTCTTCATCCCTTCATCTTCCAGGTGTTGGAGTTTCTGCAAGTGTCTCTGTGCCAGCTGACCCCATATTTGGTTCTGGTCTTGGTCGGCTTCGTCGTGATCTGCCATCTGCACAGGTTGGAGCCGTCCTTACCGTTCTTCTTTTATTTCTACAAAATCAGGGCTGTCTCGTCGGCAACATGGCTTCATATTGACGTCAGGAGGGGGATAGAGTGTATGTTGGGCTTGCCCCGATGGGTCGGTCATTGGAAGAACGATTATGTTTTTGTCACTTTCCCTGGGGACGCCACAATTCTAACTGGTTGGGAAAGCTCAGGCGCCTACGAGTTGGCGCTAGACTTATCAGAGGCCGACTGGGCCGCAGTTACCTTCCTGTCGGCCTTTCCCAAGGAGGAGAGATTGGTCTAGCCCTTATTGGATGATCTCCTCCTTAAGAGCATCTTGTGGTCCCCTGGTAAAGGCACTTTTTAGACTTCGTCCTTCTACTTGGCTTACCATGATTCTCCTTTCTTTCACAGGAATGGCGAGCCAGAGTTCAACCATCCTTATGACGTGCATCAACTCATCCATCGGGGTGCTCGGGGCTCTCGGGGAAGCTCCTCTGGCCACGCACCGTGCCGCACGGAGGAGGAGGCGGCCCGAGCAGCCGAGCTACCGGTCAGGATGCTGAAGAGGGTGGATGAGCCCTTGACTACAGGCTCTTCCCCCATGGTGATGGGTCCGATCGACGCTCCCTTGAGCTTGGCTCTGGCCTCGGCCACTGCCGGTTCTTCTCCCGCCGCGGCGGGTTTGATCGGTGCTCCCCCGAGTCAGGCTTCGATCCCGACGTCGCGGGTTCTTCTTCCGCTGTGGCGGGCCTGGTTGACGCTCTCGCCGACCCGGTCCCTGTCGAAAGGGCCTCGACTGGCCTTAGGCAGGACCCTTTCATGCCGACCGGAGGTCATATGCCGAGGAAGAAGCGTTCTTGCTCGGGTTCTGAGAGGCCCGAGAAGAAGAAGAGAAAAGGGAATGACGCCTCCCTGGTGGCACGTCCCACATCAGCCGCTTCTCAGGGAAGCCCCCAGGTCTTGGGGGAGGCTTCTCCTACCCTCCAGGCCGAGCAAACTCCGATCGGGGTAGGGCGCACGTTGTTTATGTTCGGGCCCGGACTTGAGGCCCCATCTGGGGGGTCGGTTTTTACCTACCTTGACGTGGCTATCCGTTTGTCGCAGAGCTCCGCTCTGTCGGAGGATCTTTCTCTCCTGGAGAGGGTCCACTCTAAGAGCCTGGTGGACTGCATGGTATGGAAGATTCAGCAGGTAACTCTCTTCCTTCTCTCACTCCCATCTTGTTTAGCTCGATCCTCATCCCTTTCGTCTCGCAGGCGTCCTCGATGGTCGTAGAGGTGCAGTGGCGCGCGGCGCGGGTCGCCAAGCTTGAGGTGGCCCTCGAGCGGGAGCGTCTAAGGGTAGAGGCGATCAAGTGAGCGGCCGAAGATGCTCGCAAGGAGTTACAGTCCTCGCTCCACAAGGTCTCTGAGCTCACGTCGGAGGAGGAGAAGTTGAAGGATGCGTTGGCGGCCGCCGATGTCTCTCGGGCTGCTGCCGAGGGGTCCGCTGAGAAAGCCAAGGGGGCATTGTCCCTCGTCCAGGAAGCGCACAGGAAGGAAAGGGCCGAGCTTTGGTTTGAGATCGGTTCCCTGTGACGGGCGGATCCCCGGAGGCTTGTTAATGAAGTTGTGAGGGGTTACGAAGACGTCATGGCCCCGCGGATCGCCCAGTCCTTCTTGGAGGGATTCTTGTTGTACGAAGAGCGGTTTTGGCAGACACTTCTTCGTCCCTCCGCAGCCCCTGACCAGCTTGCCGGGGCGAGGGACGTGTTGAAGCAACAGGTGAGAGTTCCTCCCGGGCTCCCGCATCGTAGGCGGTCATGTTGGTCTTCTTTTTGTTTTCCCCCCCTTATTTGTAACAACCCCGATGAATAATAAAAGTTTTCACCTTTTTGGTATGTTCGTTGTGTTTGCGCGTTGTTGTATTGTCTTTGTTTTTGGCCTTGCCACCCTCTTCCCGCTGTTCGTGTCGAGGTCGGTCAGCAGCTCGAGCTGTGGGAAGGGTTTCTTAGGGACGCTTTTTGACTGGTAAGGATCAAGGGTGTGATCAGCTCACCAGGTGAGTCGCACATCTGTCCAAGTTCGATCGCGCGGTCGCCCCATTGGGAGAATTGCCCCTGCCCTCGTGGTCGGCTCGCAGTCGGCTTGCTTGGGGGCTGTCCTAAGGCTCACGGTAGATCGAGTGATTGGCCTGCTGGGGGAGTTGCCCACAGCCTTATAGTCGATCGAGGGATCGGCCTGCTGGGTGAGTTGCCCCCAGCCTTACAGTCGACGGGTCGGTCGGCAAGCTGTGGGAGATATCCCCAGTTTTATGCTCGATCGAATGATCGGCTTGCTGTGGGAGTTGCCCCCGGCCTTATGGTCAATATGTGGTCGGCCTGTTGGGGGAGTTGCCCCAAGCCTTATGGTCGACAGATCGGTCGGTCAGCTGGGGGAGCTACCCATAGTCTTATGGTCGATCGAATGATCGTCCTGCTGGGGGGCTGCCCCTAGCTTTATGGTTGATATGTGGCCGGCCTGCTGGGGGGGCTGCCCCCAGCCTTGCAGTCGACGGGTCGGTCGGCCAGCTGGGGGAGCTACCCCAGTCTTTTGGTCGATCGAATGATTGGCCTGTTGGGAGAGTTGCCCACAGCCTTATGGTCGAGATGTGGCCGGCCTGCTGGGCGAGTTGCCCCAGCCTTACGGTCGACGGGTCGGTCGGCCAGCTGGGGGAGCCACCCCCAGTCTTATGGTCGATCGAATGATCGGCCTGCTGGGGGAGCTGCCCAACCTTACGGTCGATCGTAAGGTACGATCGGTCTTGTTGGGGAAGTTGCCTCCAGCCTTACGGCAGATCGAGAATTCGATCGGCCCTTGTTCCTCGTCTGTGGGACGGACGAGTCACCGCAAGTGCACGGTGCGTTATAGTATTTATAGAATGTTGAACTCTAGGGAGGCGATCGTCTAACACTTAGCTTTTTGTGGAAGGAGGAGAATGTGTGGTCGGGGTTGTCACGTTGGAATTGGTTGGTTGGTTGTGGGAAGTGGAATTAATTAAATATTAAACGTCTAAGGCCTTCAGGATTCCCCGCTAGGCCCTTCAGTAATGGATTTAAGGTCAAATGGTCCTTCGTTGGACAATGGATACGGGTAGGAGTGTCGCATCCGGAAATGGAAACGAGCGTTAGACTTTGGGTGTCGCGCTCATCTAACGCATCCATATACGGAGCCGTGCTTTCGCGACTGGCTTCGTATGGAAATGCGTGCATTATGCTTGACACTTGATCCCGCCTCGCAATCCGTAAACACGCTCGTGCTCTATGGAATGTGACGCCATCCTACGGTCGGTTCTAGCGATCGGGCTAATTTCGTAGTCATCGGCTAGCGGATTGGGGATTAGTGGTCGCCCCTGGCTCTCGAGTCAACCTCGTGAGCGCGAGCCACTAAGCCCAAATCGGATTCGTGGGGATTCTCCCTATGATATGGAATTGCTTTCACGGTCCTCCAATCCTAAGGCTAATCCCCAAAAACCCTTGTTCAAATCACCATAGGGAGACCCTAGATTCATCCAACGGAGGTCTAACCTAACATACAATCCATAGGATCCTAGGGATCCTCCCTAAGACCTAGATACACACTACTCTAGCATGGCTATTACTACAAAAGTGAGAGCAATGGAGATTAGCATAATTACTTGGGCAAACATTATGAAGCTAATATCAATGCGAAGAGGAAGCAATATAAAACAATATATCAAGAAATCAAATAGAAAGGAATAACTATCAAGACTTAGATTGCAAAACAAAATCACAAGAAAAAGAGCCTCTCCAATAGCTCTAAGGTTTCCAGTAGTGAAATAAAGCTTAACCTAATCTAAAAACTGTTTGGTTTATATACAAAACCCATTAGTTTCGGGTTTTACAACAAAACCAACCCGAAACCTAATAAAAAGCCAAAAAAGTAGTCTACCGACCGAGCGCTCGATCGAGCGAGGTGTCGCTCGACCGAGCGCTGCCTTATGGAGCTTCATCATGGGGAGCTTGCGAGGAGGCCACTCGACCGAGCACCATCTTAGGGAATTGATGTCGCTCGATCGAAGATGAGGCCGTTCGGTCGAGCTCGACCGAGCGAATTAAGCGCCATTTTAACAGAGAGTTGCAAGGCAAATTTTTGGGCTCTACCAACGACTGGCTTGGGCGAGCGATTAGGTCGCTCGGTCGAGCGGGTCGAGTCGCTCGCCCGAGCAACCATTCTGGTTCTTGCCCTCTCGTCTTGGTGTCACAGCTCGGTCGAGCGCATGATGCGCTCGACCGAGCGATCTGGCAAATCTTCCTCGCCTTCCTTCCTTCTCTCCTTTCTTCCATCTTCTTCCTCTCCACCATCTTCTTCTCTCCTCCATCCTTAGCCCCCTTGAATCACCGTGGCGAGGCGAGGCGAGCTTTGGTGTCAAAGTTTTGTCCAAAATCTGGTATCGCTTCGAATCGTGCCGAATTTCCTGAAAGAGTATAAAACATCTCAAGATTCAAATGTATCGAGAAAAGTGCAATATAATACGAAAATATGAATTCGGGCGATTGAAACGATATGAAAATGTGCGATAAAAATATAGAAAATATGGACACAACAGTCCTGCTGGAGGAATTGCCCACAGCCTTTCGACAGATCGAGAGTTCAATCGGTCCTGCTGGAGGAGTTGCCTCCAGCCTTACGGCGGATCGAGAGTTCGATCGATCCTGCTGGTGGAGTTTCCCCAGCCTTACGGCCGATCGAGAATTTGTTCGATCCTGCTGGGGGAGTTGCCCCAGCCTTACGGCCAATCGGAGGTTCCGTCGGTCTTGCTGGAGGAGTTGCCCCAACGATCTCGGCGTCGGGTCTGACAAGAAATTACCAAATCTTGAAGGACGCACAGTTGTGAGAAAGAACTCAAGTTCGTGTCTTTATTTTAGTTGTCACGCCCCGCTTCCCTAAGATGGAGGCGAGACGTGAAAAGGTCCGCACGAGAGTGGAGCTGTGAAGCCCCAAACTCGATAAGCGTCAATAAAACATAAGCAGGTCCCTGTAACCACAAACGGAACAACAATAATAACACAAGGAGAGACAGAAATAAAATCTCAAATCTCAGAATTTGTCCAATATTAAAAATAAGTTCAACATCCAGAAAAGCCACCAGGCTAAAAGAAAGAGTCTAAAGGCCCAGAACAAGGCCAACAAAAGGGACAACATAACAAAGTATAGGTACTGCGCACCGACAACTACAGCAGTCTAAAACAAAAAGGGGGAGGCTCAACAAAGACACTAGGACTGGTCTCCAGTGTCCACGAAGTCCTCGATCAACGTGGGTTCTGACTCAGCGTCAGCAAACACTACGTCCTCAGCGACAAACTCAAGCTCGGGATCTAACATGTGTCACCCAAAAGAGAAAGGGGCACATGTCAGCAAGTCGAAAGACTTGTGCAATGAACTGAAAGAAAGGCAAACTAACAACCTAGCAGTTATAGTATGATGCATGACATGGCAAGTATAGTATGGAAGTGACAAGTAAAGGGAAGTACAAGTAGCAAGTAGCAAGTATGTCATGGATGAAAAGTTTTACAAGTAAAACACGGACAAGTACAAGTGGTAGGTGTGACATGTATTGTCAAGTAACAAGTACAAGGGATCACCCACACACATGTGAGCGCCCTATTGCCCGCAGGCTGTATTCAAGTACAAAGGATCACTCACACACAGGCGAGTGCCCTATTGCCCGTAGGCTGTATTGAGCTCGTTTTCTGGACCACGAGCCAGAATTGTAATTGGCCTAGGGTCGTGCCCGCAAAACGGGTGCCTAGCCAGAACAAGTAGCACTAGTATGTAGCGATGCTACGCAATCACGATGAGTGTTCAAGCATGCAATGACATGAGCAGTTATCCGCGTACCGTTAATTAAATTAAACATGACATGCAAAATGCAATGGCATGAACAGATATTCGCGTACCGTTAATTTAAATTAAACATGGCAGTTAAAGATGCATGGATGACATGAACAGTTAATACGCGTACCGTTAAGTGAAATTAAACGTGACATACAAGCATGATGAAGGTGACGGACCAAGCTTCGTTGTCAAGCTAGGTCAATGGCGTCTAGACGGTTATCCTTTCACCGTCTAGTCTCTTTTACGCTAAAGCAAGGTAATGGCCTAAGACATGGCCCAAATCAATAGATGCAAGTTTCACTTGCCTAGCACCGAGGATGACGATCAACGAGGCCGTCACACAAATGCTAACTACCGAGATGAGATCGCGTATCGGAAGCGGAAGAACGATGCCGAGAAAGCACGGCAACGGAAGAAATGATCCGGGGAACCTAGGGTTCAGATCTGGAATTGATGGGGAAAATCTGGAGAAATGGGGTTTTGGGGGGTTTTGGGGGTTTTCCGGCGATCAAGAGGTGGTGGCAGGCCAAAATGGAGAGGGGGAGAGGCTCTTGATGAAGGGGGAGGGCTAGGGTTAGATGGATGATGATTTGGGGAAGAAGGATGCTCAGGAGAAAAGAAAGAAGAAAAGAAAAACGTTTGGGGGGTTTAAATAGGAAGTGCTGGTGGCTGCCCAGAAATTAGGGTTTCGACACTGATTAGTCGGTCAAAAAGCAACCACTGATCGACTAGTTTGAGAACTAGTCGGTCGGTTGACCAACGCAGACCGACTAAGTCCAAACAGTAACTCCTGTACAAAAATAGGATTTAGATTTAGTCGGTCAAAGAACAACTACTGACCGACTAGTTTGCAACCTAGTCGGTCGACGAACGTTCTTAGACCGACTAACGATAAACAGTAACTCCTGAGAAATTAACAAAGCCAACTAGTCGGTCCATGAAGGTTTGCCGATCGACTAAATCGTCATCTAGTCGGTCGGTTCCCCTTCTTGTACCGGCTAACGTGCACAGAAAGTTCCGAAATGGAGCGCGAAGCTCCGGGATCGATTCCTAAGACTCCTAGGCTTGATCTAACAATAAGATATGACCGATATGAAGCCCGTCACGAATGACTTACTCCAAAATCGACGATTCCAAGGAAGAAGCTAGAAAATCACGACGAAACGATCGAAAATGAAAGTAACGGAGACGAAAACCACATATGAGGAGAAAATCCACCAAAACACATATAATATATATATAATATAGATATTCCAAGTACATGAAAACCAGTCGATACATAGTAGAAGAAAAACTTGGGGTACATTTAAAATTGAAATGCGCAAAGAAGGGAAGATATGGGTGAGCGAGTCGCTCGCCTGGAGCCGTGAGACGCGATCGATCGACTAACTCCTTATTCAATTATGCGCACGAGGTGTGGACGACGTTCACCTTCTTCCCTTTATCTGCTTGCCTCGATGTGCCCTCCCCGGAGCCTGCCTTCACAGCGTCGATGAAGTTCTTCAAATATCCTCGGCTAATCAGCTGGTCGATGTCCTTCTTTAGGTGCCAGCAGTCGTCGGTGTCGTGGTCGTTATCCTTGTGATATTTGCAGTACTTTTCTTCGTCTCTTCGTCCCTTCTTCATCCTTGGGGAGGCTTGTTGATGTGACCCTCCTTTTGAACCTGTGTCAAGACGACGTCCTGGGTTACGTTCAGCCTGGCGGACGCTGTTTCCCCTCTGTTCGGCTTCCCCCTGGGCCTCCTCTCCTGCTTGCAGTCCTCCAGCTCGTGGCGTTCGTCTTCGCCACGTTTCGAACTCCTCCTGGCCCCCGTGAGGGGAGATCCTTCCTCCGCGGCCAAAGCTTCCTCTGTAAGCATGAATCGCTCTGCCCGAGCCTGGACCTAGACGAGGCCCTTAGGGGGACTTGATGGAGCGATTTCTTCAGGCCTAAGTACCGAAACCCTTGTTTCAGAGCTATTATGGTGACCAGTTCGGGGCAGCTCTCAACGTTTAGTCTCTGGGCGTCGAAGCGGTTCATGTAACCCCTCAGAATCTCGCATGGCCTCTGTATTATGTTGAACAGGAGGTCCGAGCCTGTCTTCCTTTGTCGCCCGGCTATGAACTGCCGAAAGTTGCCGATGGATTGGTCGGGGAGGCTGCTATTCCACTCCCTGGCGGATTTCTTGAGGATGGTATAGAAGCCTCGACAGAGCAGGGTGTCGTCGGCCCATTGGAACCTCATGACTCCCTGGTAGTCTTGCACGTGCTCCTGGGGGTCTCTCGTGCCGTCGTACTTCTCCAATGTTGGTACCTTGAACCTGGAGGGTACTCGTGCATCGGTGATACTCCTCATCAATGGGCACCGGCCGTCCCCTGGGGCTTCGAGGTCGATCTGACCTGGCGGCGCTTCCCCTCGACGCTCGGACGACTTTGGCGGATCAGTGGGAACGTGCGAGGGGCCTCCTCTGCGGTCCTCTTGGCTGGGGATCGGTGTCGGTCGTCGGGCGCGTTCCCTGCGGTGGCGATCTTCGCGACTCCTGGGCCTCTTTCGACGCAGACTTCCACTCCACCCCGGCGCTTCTCGACTGTCGTGCAACTGGACGATTGTAGTTCGTCCGAACGGGGTCGCTTGGACGAGGCCGCAGTTGATTCGTCCTCGGTCCATTCGGTTCTCCCTCCTCCCTCACCTTGAAGAGAGGTGGGGGTAAACGATCGCTCCCGGTTCAGGCCCTCACCATCGCGGTCCGTGACTATGGTTGAGCGTAATGGGGGGCGTGCCCCCGAGCGGTTGGGAAACCTCGTCTGGTTTCCACCCAAGAGGTGTTGCGGGCCTGCGAGGTACTGAATGGCTTCTGCCAGGGCTCAGAAGTTGGTGTTCATGTCATGGGTGAGATGGTCGATTTGTTTACGGGTCACCGAGCGTGAGTCGTCGGTTTACCCTGCGGAGCGGCTGTGCTCGGTTTCATGTTGGACGTATCTGTCATCCTCCGGGATGGTCGGCATTCGGGCCACTCCGTCGTTGTGCTATTCCATATTAGTTACTGTGGATGACGTGTGAGATGATCTCTTTTTCACAGACGGCGCCAGATGTTTCGGGGTGTTTTCTCACCGCTGATTGATAGATTGAAGGTCCGGGGGTCGTCACTGTCACGTGGGACGCATGCGGCCTCTGGGGTCGATTTTCCAAGCGTTCGTTGGGGCGGGAACGCGTGGAACCGTGCGTCAATATGCCGAAGGGTAGCTTCGGCAGAACGACGGCTTCCTAGAGTTATCGGTCGATCGGGCCTGGGGCTTAAGAGCGTTCGGACCCGAGTGATGGAGCGCCGAAGGGTGGCTTCGGCCGGTTGGCTGCTTCTTGGATCTGCACAGACTAGAGAGCTCGTCAGGGGGGTCGGATCTGGGTTCCAACCAAGTATCCTTCAAAGCCTAAGTCAGGACTTGTCTGAAGAATGCTCGGTGGGATCGAGTAGGGTTCACGGAAAGACCAATACGCGAGTCCTTGGGCCGAGATATAGAGGAGAAATATAAGGTGTAAGAAAAAGGTCTCTAGTAGTGGAGCACCTGAGTTCTAAGTATCCAGAATTCGATCCCTTGGCGTTTCAACTTTTCGTCCTCTTATTGGAGTTTGCATGTCAACGCCATTATGGCGTCCTGTCATCTCGCCCTTCCTGCCCGCCCGCTTTGATTGTCTCTTCAAGGGGCCTGAAGGCGGTCGTGATGGCGCATTGACTGGTGTTCGAGGCGAGCGCGATCTGGGGAGCGATTTCCTCAATCGTGGAGGGTCAGCCGTTTCCCTGATGTGAGCTTTGGGCCGCCGTGATTCGATACGCTTGCGGGGTCTTAAGGTTTGGGCCCAACCCCCACCTGGGCAGTGGGCTTGGCCGGCTTAGTTCTGGGGGGTTGTATCAATAGTAATTTTAGTCTTTGGTTGATAGGGATAAATAGGAACCTTTTGTTATTAATATATAAACTTTTAGATCATGTCTGAATGCGAGAAAGTGAATTGAAAACCGTTGACGGGTGAATCTGTCACATAGTGGATTGATGCTGACGTGGACGTCTCCGGTGATGTAGCCATTCGTCAGGAGTGGGATCCGAGGTAGGCTTGTCCCGGGTCAATGAGAGCTACATCCGAGCTATTGGATGGAGTTCGACCTAACTCCGAGCTATCCGAGGAGCTATCTGCAACACAAACAAATTGTCAGTAGGGTCGGATCTGGGTTCCTGACCAAATCCACTCCGATACTAAAGTTAGTAAGAGACTTAAAAGATGCTCGAGACAGCTAGGTCCAACCTAAAGGGAGGTCGTCCGATCACTGTCACGCTGGGCTATGGAGGAAGAAATGTAAAGTGATAGTAAGAGAATAAGTTGTCAGAATACCTAGTGTTTTCTCTATTTATATGTCATGATTTTCCCTATGTGCCGTTAATGGGTAATGACTTTGCCTTTATGACGGCACGATCATCCCTATGAATGGGGATAACAGCTGCCTATTTACTCTGCCATTATTAACCAATTTCTTAATATTAGCAGGGCCCAACAGATAGATGAGATGACGCTTTGACTGGGTAAACAGCTTGCTTTCCACGGAGAGTTCTCGAGCCATTGGGCCAAGGCCCTACACTTCGTATGAGCTACTCCTCTCAGCTGAAATATCTCTCTCCACTTTGTGGACCGGCCCAATGTAGTACATTAAACCCAATTCTACGAAAATGATTACGGTAAAAATTTTATGGTTTATTTTGTTTTGCTTTTATAACCCAAAAAAACATTTGGAAGCAACTTCATCGAGTCTCTATCTATCTATGTGAAGTATGGTGAGAGTTAAAACAAACGTCACAATTTTATATGAAGTCGCAAATTTTATATGAATTCCGATGGTTTGGCATTTGGCTTAATGGTTGGATAATAATTTTTATTTAACATTTATGATATAATATATATTTTTAAATAAATGGTAATTCTCCCATACAATTTTTATGAATGATAGTTGTTTCGGAGTGTTTTCTCACCCCGCTGAATTGTTGATCGGAGGGTTGGAGGTCAAGGAGGACACATGGAACCTCCGTGGTGTTTCGAGGCGCGTTCACTCGATAAGAGACGCGCGTTCACTCGATGAGAGACGCGCAGATCCTCGCGTCGGCTTGCCGAAGGGTAACCTCGGCAAAGCAACGACCTCCTGGTGGTGGAGTTGAGCAGGCTCGGAGACGAGGACGCTCGGCTTTGGCTGGAAAAACGCGGAGAGGTAGCATCGGCGTCGCTGGATCTGCTCGACCTGAATAGACGAGGAAGCTCGTCAGGGGTCGAACCTTGGTTCCGACCAAGTCCCGTCCGATGCCTAAGTCAGAACAGATCTGAAGGGAGCCCGGCGGGATCGGTATGGCTCACGAGGAGGCCGATACGCGAGTCCTCGGACCGAGTTATGGAGAGGAAATGTAAATTGGAAGACAAGGTCGTGTGAGTAGAATACCGCCGTGTTTCGGTATCCCGGAAGTGGTCCCTTTCTTCGCCGCCCCCCGAGTCCTTTTATAGGAGTCATCCCAAGTTCGCACCTCCTCAACGCCCCCTCCTTTCTGCCTCCATGATCCGCCTCTTTGATGGCGTCTTCATGGATCATGAATGTGTACGTAATGGAGTCCCTTAATGGTGATTAAGGGGGGCGCGCTTTAAGGGAAGCAGTTAGCTCCTACTGTCGTGGACTGATGGGGGCGTCTGCTTCGGTCAAGACCGACCCGACTCCAGGTCTTCGTGGGAGACTCATTGCCCGGCCAATGGCCGCCTGCTTGCGATGTAGGCCTAAGGCCGCTCGATCTTAACCCATCCCAGAATGATCGTATCAGTAGTAATTTTATGGATAAAAAAATAATCATTAACATTCGACGGACATTCCGAAAAGATAACGTCAGCCTCAATTTCGATGGGGCCCCACCGTGAGTCGCTTTTAGGGCACATTCCCTCACGTCCCCGTTCCTCTGAAATAAAAAAATTAATTAAATTTAAGATAAACACGTAATAAAATTGAGGAGCGGGGTGCTGAATAGCAAAGGGATTGTGGGGTGGGCCCCTCGTCGGAGACGTCGCTGTCTCCGGAGGGCAACGTCTTGATCTCGGCCGCCCACTCGTGAAGGAGACGTGGCCGGTAGGTCCCCCGATCGGGCAAGCCCATGTGGACCTTGCCTCGTTGAGGATCCCATCCGATTCCAACGGGCCGGCGGCCGGCGCCTAAACCGGGCCTGGATCGGACCCATCCGGCCCCTCGACCGGTCCGCGTCAACCAACCGACTTCATCAGTCTCTCCTGTTCTTTTACAGTTAAAATCCACCCATTGTTTTTAAAAATTAAATAAAAGAAAAAAAATAAGAGAACAACTCCCTACACCGATGCCTTCGGTGTAGGGAGGTGATTTTTTACCTAAAGAAGAAAGCAGATTGAGGTGAGAGGCTGTGACGTGATTTTTAATTGATTGGTTTTTTCCAAATTTGAAAGCCTGTCACTTCCCTACACCGGTTTCCCGGTGTATTTAGTAACTCTAAAAAATAATTGATGTTTTTTATGTTTTCAGGGAAATTATAAGTTTACATTTTACTTTTTTAAAGAAGAACGACACTGTTTATTTTCATATTAATATTCTAAAAACTCTAATATCCTACAGATCTAGTTAACTTAAGGTGTTTTTGAATTCTGTTTTGGGTGTTTTGTCACATGGGACAAATATCCCACATGGAACAACCTCTTCAACTGTATAATAGACTAGAAATTAACGCACCACATGAAAAGGCACAGTGCACGCGAGAAACCGAAAAAGAGCTAAAATTGTGGGGGTGTGTCGATAGTGTCGGTGGTAAAAGGGGAGCAAACACGTAAATAAGAAGGCTAAAAGGTCTAAAATGCAAAAAACCACGGCCAAACATGCAAATAAATAAGTTTTTTTTTTTTTGGATTCCTCCAATAAAGTTTATTTAGGCGTAAAGTAGATGAGTTACTTGCACCATGATCATCAGCACTCGAGAAATTCATGCCATGAATACTTGGGGACCAGAAATTTCAACCATGCACATTTTATTACTATTTAATTCTCAAACCAATGAGATTCCAACAATCGTTGTGCTCGAGCCCTGACCTAATTTTAGCATTAATTGAGAATCCTAACGACCGAGAATTAATTTCAAATGGCACCCCCAACAACTAAATCATACCCTACTCCTTAATCTAGTAAAAAAAGCCGCACTGTTATGGGCACAAATTCAGAAACAATAATTGAGCGCCAAAACCGGCCATGGGGCCCGAGCTCCCAATGGCAGTAGCCCACTTGCCCCCATAATCCCCTTAATATTTAATAGCTGAGATAAATTCTTTTAAATTGGTGCTAAAACAAGCAAGTTCGATAATTAAAATACACGCTTCCACATATAGCAGTCGCTTATAAAACTCGCCGTATGACGCAGCGATGGTTATCTTAATCTCACTGTACCGGTGTGTCAATATCAACGTTCACAGCATGGTGTAAAAAACACACAGAACCAATTTCTATGAAGGGGCATGCTACTGATAGGGACCATGGTTAGTTAATTAATTAATAACCCCAATGTCAGTAATTTAAATCAAAAACAGGGGGTTTGGGGGAATGGGGTCACAAGATCTTGGGACCATCACCAAAATTGCAGGGAGATCTCTGCATGTTGGTTGTTTGGCCAGACAGCTTGTGGGTCCAAAAAGGCTCAGAAGAGACCACATTTTTGCCTTCGGCCCTTTTTGACAACTAACAGGTCATGGGTTCCAGTGGCCGAGGACCCTCAGCAAGAGATACCCCCCTTTTGCTTGCAAAAGCTCACTTAATGGAGGTCAGGGGGTGCACTACAGACCACACCGTCTAACTGGTTAGCTCGGCCCCATTGCTCACAGACCAATGCTGCGGTCCCCTCTTTCGACACCCAAGACTCATCATCCTATCCATGGTAGTGACTGGGGAGTTCAAAGGTATCCAGGAATGGGTTGATGTGGATACGAGTATCGAATAATATGTATCGGGTATGTATCGAATACATTTCTTCAAAGTAGATGTGTGCATTATTTATATGTACGGATACAATTCAGGAACAATAATTGGGTACCAAAGCAGGACATGATGAACATACAGCCCCTTGCCATAAACACAACTGGTGAAGATACTGTCAACTTGCACTAAGCCCTTATATTAATCATACAAGACAATACTTAGGTATTAGTTAATTTATCAGCTGCTCGCAACGGAGGCAAGTACAAAGATTACTCAATCTTACATATGCTCTTGAAGGCAAACATAATGTGTATATATTATAACCACCCCCAGACAAGCAACACCTACTCTTCAAGGCAAACGCGATTATTATACTGGCTTGTCAACCTCGAATGATGAACTAAATCAGTTGTTAAATCTCCACTCCGTCGATAAGCCAGTATCAAGGGGCACGTACGTTGTGTTATTTTAAGTGCAATGATAGGAAAACCAGCTTAAAGCTATCGGGAGGCATGATTAGGATAAACTAATCGTATCGTCTACTGGAAAGGCTGTGCATTAAATTAACATCATGTTAATATTTTAGGCTTTGCATCTAATATTGTGTACGGTGGTTATAGGATAGTTGTCTGGTTGA
Source organism: Scilla litardierei (assembly GCA_030789695.1). NCBI lineage: Eukaryota > Viridiplantae > Streptophyta > Magnoliopsida > Asparagales > Asparagaceae > Scilla > Scilla litardierei. The sequence continues at coordinate 220,427,852 of CM061134.1, read as the reverse complement.
ACATATCATATGATACCAAAATTGAGCATATTATAATCGCAACCCAATTATTCATGCATCTTAATATAGAGAGAATAATGGGTAACAATTTTGAGAAACAGCTGAAACTTGGAGAGAGGTGAGGGGCCAAAACAGTGGCCCAAAATATTATTGAACAGGCGGCGGCTTGGAGAAGCATAGGCTTTGGGACCAAAGGAGCCGAGAACATGGACTGTTGATATGGACCAGAGGGATGATGTGATAAACGTCCATGGTCCAGAGTTAGTAAGCTAGAATGGGCTGGGTTGGGGATCACAAGATCTTGGGACCATCATACGAACCCATCAGACCCTGTTTGTTGGTGAGCCAGACAGTTGTGGGTCCAACCCACACTTGAGATTGAAGAGCATCACGTTGCTACTTGCTTGACAACTTAGAAGGTATGGGTTTCAATGGCCGAGCAAACTCGGAGAGGTGGGCTCACAAACAACCCCTCCTTTCTGCTTGCAAAAACAACTTACAGAGAAGAGGAAACTCCGACTGCAACAGCTAATAACTTTGCTGAACCTACTGGTGAACCTACTTCCCTTTTGAGATTTTTTTAAAAAAAAATAAAGTACCATGTCGTAATTCGGATAGCAAACCCGATGATCGGGTTCAGATAAAAATATTGCACTATCCGCTCCGATGGACAGATTCTTCTAAAGGGCCACGCATCGTATCAGATACACACAATATACTCATATCTGAATTTTCTAAAAGGATTAGGTACCAGAGTTTTTGTTTTTAGTTCCGTATCATATCGTATTCAATAATTGTATCCGTATCCGTGCAACCTCGGTCGTAAGTGATGTTATGACCGAAAGCTGAGTTGTCATGAATGGTGTTACAGCAAGTAAGGAATCAAATGATCCGTTTTCGAATTAGCTATACATGATTTTTATTGCAAGTAATTATTGACAAGATGCTAAGATCCTATAGTAGCAAAGTACAGGTTAAAGCAGGGACAAAAAAAAATAAAGTACAGCAATGACATGAACTTTTGGTAAATATTCAACTAAAAAAAGGTAGAATACCAAATTTATAGAAATGTTCAAAACTGAGTACTTTCAGAATACGAATGTCTAATACAGAAGAATATAACATAAATAATGATTCGAACACATTGGGCTTGAAGACAATATGTTCTTTATTGATAACAGCAGTATGTAGAACAATATAGTTCGATACTAGAACACTATAATTCCCTGAAACCAAGAACTTACAAATGCATTGAGTGGCTGATGGATGTTGCTTCAGATTTGTATGTATTTTTTGATAGTGCATATGCAAACCCCAATGAAAACCTCTTATACTATTTACGGTTCCTCAAGTCTTGTGGAATAAGCTAATGAAAGAAAGTTCTGCTACTGCATGGAATTTGAACGTTGTATCCATAATGAATAAAACATTCTTCATAGAGAATTAAATGTCTTTTTAGATCAGGGAGGTACTGTAAGATTTAAATAATATTTGACTTAGCATCCTACTAGAGAGTTGACCACGATTCGGAGCTATATGGTGGGTGGTGATATTGTGTATGATCACAGTACATTTTAAACAATACATAAAATTAGGCAATATTCTAGAGCTAGACTATAACCAGTTACTAGAGTTCAAGTAGTAGTAGGCGTCAGAATAACAGTTGTAATCATATTTCATTCAGGTATAACGACAACATTAATACCCTAATTTTGGGAGTGGCCTTTGTTTCAGTTTTTATCATGGTATCAGAGCCTTCCCCTCTGCTTCTTCATCATTGTTTTCTCCTATATCTTCAATAATCATCACTACAAAGCCACTAGGAAAACCTAACCTCATCGTCACAACCCAAATTTGAAGCCCACTGATGTCGCAAGCAAACCTGAAGTCACTCAAATCCGAATCCATACTCGACTTTGCAAATCACAAATTACCCTCAGCCAGCCCCACCAATCACCAGCCAACATTAAACTCAAATGACAGTTCAATCTCCGTATAATTAAGATTGAACTCGTCATCTTCTTTACCAACATCAAACAAGGCAACTCTCAAACATATGGTGTTGATTATCAAATACTTCTCCCATAGTAAAAATGGCATACGATCATTTGCTATCTCACCTACAATAACAAATCATTGGCATCTACACCAACTAACATCAAAAACTCATTTCTTCGTAGAGTTCTTGGTAAGGTGATTTACATGAAGCAACCACCCGGTTTTGTTACTCAGCGGGTGATTAGAAAAGTATGTCATCTCAAAATGTCATCATATGGTTTGAAGCAATCACCTGGAGCATGGTTTGGAAAATTTGAATTGGTTGTTTAGGAGTTAGGCTTTGCCGGTCATATAAGGATCATTTAGAGCATGTTTGAGAAATTTGAATCAGTTAGTTAGGAGTTTCAGCTTTGCCGGACACATAAGGATCATTTAGAACATGATTTGGCGGATGTGAATCAGTTGCTTAGGAGTTCAGGCTTTACCGATCACATAAGGATCATTTAAGCGTCTTTCAGTTGCATCAATGAAAAAAGATTCTCTCTGTTTTGAAGTCATATTTGCAGCAAAAAATCCATATGAAGGACCCAAGATAACTATGCTATTTTTTGGACATTGAGACTTCAATGCCTAAAGAAGGGACATATTTCTCAATGGATGTATTAGATATATTTTTTGGAAGTTGGTATACTTGGATGTAAACCTACGGATACGCCAATAGTAGGGACCACCAATTGTAGGGACGTGGATAGATATCTGAAATATCAAAATCCGGTCAGCATCAACATTCATTTGAGCAAATTTGGATGTGTATATATGATTTGTATATGGATATGTAAACATAAACATATATATGCTGAAAATGGAGCGGATTTGGGGAAAAATGCGTAGATATATATATTATACTAATACAACAAGTAATAAAAAATATTATATTTATGAGTAAAGAAAGAAACACAATTTTTAAACAATATTAAATTTGCAACGTAATACCAAAATCATAAATCAATTTGAACAAATAAATAACTAAAAGTACTGATCTCTTGTCTCTTGTATGTTCTCTTAAAAATGTAAATAGCAAACTTTCACAGCATAAAAGGTAATTTTGATAATTTGCTGGAAAAATAGGACAAGAAAAAAATCTACACTTCAATCTGCTTATCAAACTTTTAAAAAGATTTGGAGAAATATCTCATATGACATAACCATAAAATGAGTAAACAACATAATATGAAAACATCTTATATAATTTATCATTCACTAATTCTCTCTCATCAATCATCAATTGCTTAGTAATTAGACTCTAATTCATAATAAAATATCATCATAACGATTAATACATACAATAACTAAAGCAGAAAGTCTAAAGCAATCCACACATACATAAAACATAAGTGTTCAATTTTATTTTTCAACCAATGTGCCATATCCTCGCATATGATAGTATTCGTACGCATAACAAATATGTTGCCGCATTTGCGGTAGCTTATGCTTCCTTTTAGAACACTGATCACATTTGAGCTTGTATGGATACGACATATTCTACTTGCGATGGATTTTATGTACACTTCTTGTAAGGCTATATTGTGATAATCAATCTGCTATATGTGTGTGTGTGTGTGTGTGTGTGTGTGTGTGTGTGTGTGTGTGTGTGTGTGTGTGAAAAATGGAGAAGAGCTGACAGCGCTGGAAATTTTTCCAGCGCTGTCGGCATTTTGGGCGAGATAAAAGTATTTTTTTTGAAAAAATTTTTTGCAGTAGTTAGATATACATGTTAGGAAGCTCCCCACAAATGTTTGAGCCTCCGTTCATCGATTTCAAAAACGTTACGCAAAACTGTGGACAGATTTGCGTAACGTTTTTGAAATCGATGAACGGAGGCTCAAACGGTGTCAGATTGAGCTGAAATTTTGTGGGGAGCTTCCTAACACGTATATCTAACTACTGCAAAAAAAAAATTTCAAAAAAAAAATACTTTTATCTCGCCCAAAATGCGGACAGCGCTGGAAAAATTTCCAGCGCTGTCAGCATTGGCCCATTAACCTATATATATATATATATATATATATATATATATATATATATATATATATATATATATATATATTGCGCATAGGACCATGTTTTTAATGAGTAGAAGAAGCATATTGAGGTGAATTGTCTCTTAGTTCTGTAAAATAGGATGTCAGTATTATCGAGATAAGACATGTACCAACCAGTTGGCAGACTTATTGATGAAACCACTAGGAAAATCATGTGTTCACTTTATTTGTGACAACTTGGGCATATATGATGTAGATGAATCAGCTTGAAGGGAGTATTAAGCAATATGTAAAAGTAAGGGTGTTTTAGATAAAAGTAGGCAATATCCTAGAGCTAGACTATAAGTGGTTATTAGAGTTCACGTAGTATTTGAATCAGAATATCAGTTAGCGATATAAGCAGCACCAATACCCTAATTTGGGATGTCGCATTTGTCTAAATTCTTATCAGATGCAATCTCCTAAATTCCTATTTCAGAGTCAAAATGCCTCTATGATTTATTTTATAGAAGAAAATGTCAAAACAATGATGTGTTCAGAAGAAAAATAATAATAATTCCAGATATTCAAGCCATAAAGAATTTATCTAAACAGCATACCAGATCACTGAGACTGAGAACTCCATGACACACTGTTGTTGAGCTGAATTCATCTCTTTCAACGTGTTGTAGGAGCAAGGATTCACAAAATATCTCATCAGAGGTTGGTATGTTGTTTTGCTGGACCTAGATAAATATTTCATGTTCAAACACATAAATCTGATTACATTGTTATTCAGAAAGGAGAGCTTCATATGCACAGTGATTCAAGCACATAAATCTGACTGCATTGTTAGTTCAGGAAGCTACCAAAGTATAATAACCTTAGAAGAAGTAATCTGACCAGACTTGGCAGCCTTCATTCAGCATATACTGTGGAATCTTTGAGTATCATTCAATATATTTTTTCAACTTCAAATCTTTTATGCATGATGAACAATCAGAGCAAGAGTATATCCATCCTGGAAGCAAAATAGAGTAAATGCCTAACATCAAAAATTTCTGCCAAAGCAATTTGACTACTCTCTGTGTCAATATCATTTTGGGAACAATATCTGCAAGTATAGATCGAAATTGGTAATTGAAACCTTCTTAAGGGAGCTTCATTCCTCACAAATGGCCCCACAAGACACAACCTGAAGTTCATGGAACTTAGGGCTGGCAGCTCCGACAATAAGTAGATTATAGTACATCTAGAAATTATACAGCATTACAACATTATGTACACATAGAAATTCCTTTACTAGATAAAGATTACATAATGTCTATGTTACGTGAGAAAATTCCACCGGCCCATATCTTTTCCCTTCTCAATTCTAGCAATTAATGACGTTTTTAAAGTTAGGTGAAGCTTGGCTCCTAGCTTAACCATTTTTCAACATTGTAATGACATTGCAGGCATCATGTATTTCATTTTCAGGTATACCCCGGGTTACTCCATTGAAATTAGCAAATGTCTCTGCTGCTATTAGCCATGCTTTCTTCCCCAATAGCACTCATCCCGACAAGATCAGTTTCCATATATGAAATGGTGAAACTGTTCGGAATCCCAGACTGTGATATCTGGTCGAACAATCTTTGACATTAACTTAATAGTGATGTGGCAGCTCTCTCACACAGAAAGATTTTTCGTAGCCCATATAGATGTCCTAGGGTTACTAATGGTAAGTCCAAAACCAAAAGCTAGTCTCTCACTGTGCCCACAAAAGATATCTGCCTTTGATGCTTCAATCTGGCTTGAGAATTTGCTATCCAACACATCAAATCCAGCTTCCTCCATTCTCTCTTACAATCCATATAGAACTGCATTCCCTTATCTGTGGATGAGAGTAATCATCGCTAAGGAAAGCATGAACTGGCATCCTGGATCCACCATTAGCCCCATCTCACTCGTCGCTCTTGTTCAGGCAACCCGATCCCATCTTCCATCATCAGCATATAAATTGCACAATAACACATAGTATCCAGCACTTTCAAAGTCCAACCGAAACAAAGATTTCGCAGGACTTCACCAAGCTCTACCTAACGATGTATCATGCATCCGTTCAGCAAGGCTCTCCAGATGTCAACATCCGGCTCAATTGGCATAATTTCGATAAACCAGTGTGCTTCTTCCAAGCAGCCAGCACGACCCAAAAGGTCCACCATGCATGCATAATGTTTCAGATATGGAGCAATAGCAAAGTCTAGTTGCGTACAATTAAAGTAATCCCAACCTTGACTCACCAATCATGTCCGGCTACAAGCACACGAGGGCAACGAATGTAACTTCATCAGGATGAGCTCCAAACGTCACCATCTGAACAAACAATCCAATGTCAAGATGTACTTGCCCCTTCCAGCATAACCAGCACGCATGATGTTCCAAGATATATGTCCTTTTCGTCATGCACATTAAACTGTTTCCAAGAATACTACAGCCTTCCAACACTTAACATATAGCTCAAGAAGAACAATGGGCACATAACCATCAACCCCAGTCCTGTTCTAAGAGCTTGGGCATGGATTTCTTTCCTACACACCTAAGCTCCAAATGAAGCACACACAGAGAGGGCAGCAATCAATGTAATGGAGTTAGGCTTTACATCGAATTGCATTTGGTGGAAGAAACCCGAAGCTTTGATGCTTCTGTGTTTGATATGGAAGCCTAAGATTATTGAGCTCCAAGATAGCACATCCTTCTTGGTTCAGTCTTTTGAAGACCTTGAATGCCTTTTCAATTCACCTATACTTAGCATGCATGTCAAGAAGATTGTTCCCAACTATGGTTCGTGGTATGAGCTCTTTATTTCTTTCTAGCTTGTGCAATTCCATGCCAACATCTAGTTGGCACAAGCAAGCACAGGCAGAGAGGGCACAAGCTAATGTGACGGCATCTGGGATTGCGTCATCGTGGTTCATCTGTTCCAACACTTCCAAAGCTCTTTCTGGACATTTGTTTGTCTCGTAACCTGATATCATGGATGTCCATGAGACCACATCCTTAGATGTCATCCTTGAAAATGCTCTCTTGCTTCCTCAAAGATTTGAAAACTGGAGTACATTTGAATAAGCGAATTATGCAAAGAAATGTCCCGACAAAACCGTCTTTTTATAGCATGTCCATGAATCTCCTTTCCTAACATATTGTCACACAGCAACCCAGAAGAAGCCACCATGCTCGTCATCGTCATCAAATCCGGCTCCACAGAAACTTCCCGCAACATTAAAACAGACTGCACACTCCATATTCTCAAAATACCTTGCAATCATTGCATTCCACGAGATACAATCTATCCTCGGCATGCCATCAAACACCTTGTGGGTACTAACCACATCGCCACACTTTGCATACATGGTTATCAAAGCATTCAAAACATCAATTCCAACTCAAACCCAAATCTCATTCCATGGCAATGCACATCTCTTCCTCTAATCTAATCCTGAACGCCGCCACAAGCTCTTAATATGCAAGGAAAAGTGTACACAGTGGGCTTAAACCCAGCCCATATCATCATCGGGTGAAATCCAATGCCTCCTCAAAAAAAAATACAGACTTTGCATACCCACCCATCATCACATTCCAAGAAAAGATGTCTCTTTGTACCATTTTGCCGAACACAGCCCACGCAATGCAGAGATTGCGAAATCTCAGGATCATGCTCAGAAGGGCAGTTCCGAGCCGAATGGTGAGTTGGGTTTTTGTCAAATTCAGATGGGAGTATATACCTTCGAGCCCTCGGGTATCACACGCAGCCATTCGCAGGGCTTTGTGAGGGCAATGTAGGATTTCTCGTTGAACGGGGAGGAGTTTGATATTGGGGTCGGGGATAGAGATTTGATGGTGGGCTTTGTTGAGAGATAGCTGGGGAATGTTTGTGGGATTGCTGTCAGGATTGAGCCATGTGCATTTGGAGGGCTTGAGACGCTTGGATGGGAGAAGGGAGAGGCCGCCATTTTTGGAGGAAGAAGAGGGAAGGAATGGCATTGTGTTTTTGTTTTTTTCTTGCTTTTTCCTGCAGAGGTTTAGGGGGCGTTTAGGTGGCAGAAGCTAGACGGAACGATTAAGATTAGCCCGTCGCTGACTTAATGTTGTTTAGCTGAGGATTAAGTATCTTCTTAAACCTTAAGTGGAGAAAATTGGGTAAATGTCATCGGTCAACCAGAGTTTTTAATTTTTACCGTCAACTTTAAAAAGTTGGCTAGAATAACACCCTAACGAAAAAAGAGACGAAAATACCTCTAGCATATTCACAAAAATTAAACCACAAAAAAAGTAAAAACCCTGGGAAAAACCAATTACAGCGGACGTCGTTTGCACTCCTCCAATTTGCCGCCCAAATCGTCCATCTTCCTCCTCTCCGACCATCCCTCCGTCGTTCCCGTCTTGAACAGCATCTCACGTAGCTGCAACGCTCCCAACCAACACACCCTCGAACCCTTCTCCGCTTCTCCAACTCATACGGCGTAGCCCTCGCAAAGCTCAGACGACACAGAAATCACATCACCGTCGTACCAAGCCTCCAGCGCCTTTTTGATTTTTGAACCAGGTAAGTGATGTGCGCATATTTTGCTTCGCATTTTGGAATTTTTTTGTGATTTTGTAAAAGTTTTTTTGGGGTATTAATTTAGGGTTTTGGGAAGAATACAATTTGAGAAGAATACGAAGATGTTAAGTTATTGCATGTTCAAATAATTCGCATTTTGACAATACTCCTCACCTTGAATACCCTGTAAAATTAAATGTTAAGTTATTGCATGTTCAAATTTACACGATATCGCAAGTAAAACATAAAATGTTAAGGTATTGCATGTTCAAATTCTTCTCAAATTTACAGGATATTGATGCTCACACTCTCAACTTGCATGTTAAGCAAAATAAGTTTTTTTGAAGATGTGCATCAATATGCTGCAAAATACGTTGGAATACGGTAGTAAACACTGGTTTACTTGAACGAAAGAAGCGTAAAGCAGTGCATATCAGCGCATAATGGTGTATATCAGCGTAAAGCAGTGCATATCAGTTAATTTGATGGAATATTACTACATACCTATGGAATATTACTACATACCTAACTAAGAAGCAGTTTTATGTGATGAGCAGCATGTTTTTGTATTTTTTTTGTAACATACGATGTTATACGCTGTTAAACGCTGACTTATTAGGTAAATAATTTGGCTGATTAGTGTTATACGCTGACTTGGAGTTGTGCATACCACTAAACTTGCATAATTGGAGATGAGCATCAATATGGGGTAAAATACGTTGGAATACGTTAGTAATCGCTGGTTTACGTGACATATAGAAGCGCAAAGCAGCGCATATCAGCGCAAATTGGTGTATATCAGCGTAAAGCAGTGCATATCAGTTAATTTGAAGGAATAATACTACATACCTAACTATGAAGCAGTTTTATGCGATGAGCGGCATGTTTTTGTATTTTTTTTAAAATACGATGTTATACGCTTACACTGTTATACGTTAACTTAATTATCTAATATCCTGATATGTTTTGCGATATGTAGATGGGTAAAATCAAAGTTAATAATCGGGTTTCTGTGGATTGCATACGAGAGGCTAAGGCATACTTGGGCGAAGATGCCTAACAGAAAATGTTGAAGGAGTACAGTTTCATAGAGTACTTGTCTAAGCTTGAGAAATTCCCAACACAAAGTCCGACTTTGCATTGGTTATTATCTAGAAGGGAGGTTGAAAGCAGTAACAGCCCTAATAAACGCGCATTGAAGTTCAACATAGCGGGGCATTCGTATACCTTTGGTCATGTGGAATTTGCGCTTGTTACTGGCTTGCCATTCGGGGAGTTCCCGAATTGTGACGAGGAAGCAGAGACACCGTTCCGGGCATTTCTTGACACCGCTAACCTGCGATTTTCAGATTTGATGGCCAAGCTCAATGCTGAGGCCGTTCAAAATCCTGACAGCGTAGACATTCGCCAGCTTGCTGTGCTTTACATCATCCACAGCATGGTCTTCGTGAAAGACGTTGGGAATGTTGTGCATCCAAGGGCCATATGTTTGGCAGATGATCCGGAGCTGTTCAATTCATACCCATGGGGCAGAATGGTATATGAAGAATTGGTGAAGGAGTGGGCACACATGTTGAATAGGGTTAAGAAACCTGGTGTCGCACATCTGAAGGTTGGGACGTTCCCATTTGCTATTCAAGCATGAGTTCTAGAGTGTCTTTTGCCAGATTTCGCTGCTGCCTTGGCTAGGAGGGTGCTTGGGAACCCTCTTCCAAGGATCTTTCGATGGGATACGTCATACGCATTGCCAGGTGGCTATTTGTCACGCCCCGCTTCCCTAAAATGGAAGGCGAGACGTGAGGAGGTCCGCTCAGACGTGGAGCCGTGAAGCTGCAGTCTGATAAGCGTATAAAATATCAATTGGCAGGTCCTTGCAAGTGCGACACGGAACAACAATAATAACAAGGAAAGAGAGATAAAATATTCAATCTCAGAATGTCCACAATAAATTTCAACATCACAGAAAAGCCACCAGGCTAAAAGAAGAATCAAAAAGGAAAGTACAAGAGACCGAAAAGAGGAGGCCTAGGGCATGGCCAACATGATACTTAATATCAACAAGAAAGAGAGGTGCTACGCACCGACAGCCTAACAACGACTAAGCAGAAAACAACCACAGCTAGAAGGAGCTCTAGGACTGGTCTCCTACGTCCTCGAACTCAACACCTGCAACCTGTTCGTCCTCGACGACCAACTCTGGCTCACAATCTAACATGTGACACCCAAAAGAGAAAAGGGACACATGTCAGCAAGTCTACAAGAGACTTGTGCAAGGAAACTGAAAGTAAACAAACAACCTAGCAATTATAATAAGATGCAATGACTTGACATTTTAAGTATGATGCAACAGTTTAAAAGAGAGTGTCACGCACTCACGATGTAGCAATCACTAATCATGAATCACTTATCACTGTTTATCACTTGTGCACTAGAGATTTCACCTGCTGGCCGGAGTGGCGGATCAGGCCAACTCGGGGCTCAGGTGGCCGCATATCTCTTACCCCACCCATATGTGTCGAGCGTTGGGGTTTCCAACTAACTGCGCTCGCCTCTGGAACACGAGCCAGGAAGTGTATTTCACTTGGCATAGGGGTGCACCTAGCCTTATTTATCGAGCGTTGGGGTTTTCAACTACAGGGCTCGCTTCTGGAACACAAGCCAGGAATATAATATTGTAGCGTGTGCTACGCAATCACGATGAATAATCACTATGCAGTGACATGAACAGATATTTGCGTACCATTAATTTAAATTAAACGTGAAAGGCAAAATGCAATGACATGAACAGATATTCGCGTACCGTTAATTGAAATTAAACGTGACATACAAGTATGATGATGGTGACGGATCTAGCTTCGTTGTCAAGCTAGATCAAATGCGTCTAGGCAACTATCCTTTCACTGCCTAGTCTCTTTTACGCTAAGCAAGGTAATGGCCTAAGACATGGCCCAATCAAAAGATAGCAAGTTTCACTTGCCTGATATACATGCTGGTATCGCAATCTCAAAGTCCAACCACATATCATAACGTCCAGAGCTCCCACGCTCAGTCCAACACCAGCCTACAGTCCCGTATTATTATCTTGGATTAGTGAGATACAAAGCAGTAGAAACACAGTTTTTATCTTGATTAGCATGCAAAATTGGTGGGGGTTCCTACGGTTCAGAATTATACCCTCACACGACGCGAGAGCTACACTGACGTCGGGTAGTGACGTCAGGGGTTGAATTAACCGAAGCGTGCGACGCTCCACCGCACGGTAGCGATCAGCGTCAACGACGGACGACAGCGACAGCGGACGACGATCAGCCGGGTAGCGGCACGGTCACTATTCAGCAAGGCTGGGGAGGACAGCTGATATGGCGCTCGGCAGTCGTAGGGTCAGGGTTGTTCGAGGGGGTGTACGGTAATGGCGCAGCGGCTAGGAAGGAGACGACCGATGGGCTTTGGGAGGAGCAATACGACCAGTGGGGAGATAGGTGCTAGGCCATGGAGGAGGAGATTTTCGGACCTATGGAAGATGCATCAGCTTAGAGATAGGGGAAAGCTGTATTGGGGTTGTGGGTACTGTCAAGGGGAGTTGCAGGCAATGGGGCTTATAGGTCGTTATAGGGGAGGAGGAGAGTGGCCGACGGCCATGGGGGATGGCCGGAGACCTTGATGGCGGCGCCTAGGGCTGAGCGGCTTCGAAGAGGTAAGGGGGACTAGCGGTTTGATGGTGGCTCGAGAGGGATGACCTGAGGTACTAGCTGATCTGAGATTGCCACACGAAGCGGCCAGAGATCGGGGTGGAAGGTGATAGCCGGCAGTTTAAGGGGGAGCGGCGGTTTATAGGTCGGGGCGTCGGCTATGGGGTGCGAAGGGGGTGTTAACGGTGGCCATGGGGGAGGTTGTCCGGTAGGGTTGACGGGGTCTCATCGCGCAGCGTCGCCATGGCATGGCGGCGCCTGACAGGCACCGCCATCAGCTGCGGCGAGGTGCAGCAACCAAAGACAAGGGGGCTTTCCTGGAGCTCGCGTGGGCGGAGCACAGGCCGGCGAGAGGGGGCCGATCGTCGGAGGGAGGGAGGAGGCCGGCGTCGGGTTGGTTGCTGAGGAAAAGCTAGGGCCGGCTGGTTGGGTTATAGGGTTTGTGCAAAAAGAGAGAGGAGGCTGATGGTTGGATGTAAAGAATTAAAGTGAGCCTAGGTTACATTTAGAGAACATAGGCTGCTATACACGTGACTAGGGTTCGGCTATAGGTTAGGGTTTGATATAATAATATTTGTGTGAGGATTGGCAGCATATGGGCTGGGCTGAGAGTTTAGGGAGTAGCTAGGTTCTAGATAATGTTTTCTAATGTTTTCCTAGTCTCTCTCCTTAGTCTTGTGATGTGTGCGTGAGTGCTAAGGCTAGATTATATTAGGAAAGTGATTTGGAATATTATTAATAAGATTTGTATTTAATAGGTTGATTAAGAATGTACTAGGGATAAGCTTGGGTTGTACCGCAAGTTGAAAGTGAGTCAAACAGGGCTCGAAAATTATAAGATAAATACTGGGGTGACCGGGACGACGAGAGAAAGAAGTCAGAGGAGACAGATCACAATTTCGACGACGAGAAACGAAATTAAAAATAAAAACGCCTCACGACAAAAGTGAAAATCACAACACCTCTTCAAACAAGGTCAAATTGTGGAAGAACGACCCGAGAATGTCGTTCCAAAAGAATTCCATAATTTAATACTCTCTGATAGGGTCACAACGACATATCACACCATAGTGTCCGGATGAAAGACAAGGCTAAGAAAAATACGCGAACTTCAAGGAAGATACCCGTACAAAGGATACATGGTATAAAGGCGACTCGAGTTGGGTACACGTCGGGGTTGGCTTGCTAAAGATGCAACCAAGGTGCTACGGCCCTATCGACTCAACAACACGACTCACATACAAGCAACAAAACCAACCAGATATCTGAAATTGCTATCCGCACAGCTGTATAACTAATAGTGGGTACCGGCCATTACATCCTACCTACCTTAGAATAAAGTCCGTCCTCGGACTTTCTAACTATAAAGGTCTCTAGCCAGACTAGCTGCTATCTCAATCACATCACATGATAATTCAAACCAGGAATAGTCATTACAAGTGCTTACATATACACTAGTAGTCAAACATTAACACTACTAACATGTATATATTCACGCACATTATACTCTTATACATATCATAGTCAGTAAAATTCATACACATATTCTAATCATTCATATAGTCACGTATATTCTTATATAACTATAAAACACTTATTTCACACTATGGTGCGCATACTCACAAACAATCCATAGTTCACATTGGCAAATACCATCGTAATACTCTACGTTTAGATAACTGCCTATGAATAAAACAATAAGGATATGCTACTCCCTATATCTCCTAGTGTACATCCAATGTCAAACACATCCACACCTGTAGTCACACCATACCATTATTAAAACAAGTTTACTATATCTAATATACATTCACTATCCCTATAATTTCACAAAGATATAGTAATTCAAATGCACGCAAATATTTCACCATATATCACCTCAAAAATCATCCTATAACTATATAATGGTAGTCACTCACAACCATGTGCGTAACAAACCATAAACAAGCAGACCTATCACTATATATACATCATCCAACGCTACACACCAATCACTGACAAATATAACAATGTACATAGAGTATACCCACTCAAGCTTAAGTGAGACTCAAAATCCATATCAAAATACTTTATATACATAACACGGTATCCATACATATACCAACACCACTCCAATACATACACGTCTACCAACATAACCATATACATACCATCATGTCAAACACACTTAACATTTAATCTGGTAATACCACATTGTTCAATCACCTTATATATCATAATAATATTACAGACATCAGCACACGTATAATTACATTACTCTCCCTAATAATGCATTTATCTATAGTCACACCCATGTAACATATATATTTACACCATATCCATCCATCTATAATTAGTATATCAACACATCTACTTCATACATAGTTAAGATAAGCAATAGTCGGGTATACCTCATGGTATACACACATACAACATCTCGTAAAAGCAAGTAATACCAATCACAATTATAATCCTACCATCATATGTATATCACATTTATACTCATGCAGTTAATACATAACTACCTACACACAATATACAAACATCAACACACATACAACTTCATATACACCATGTAATTAAATACACTACGACGATATAACAACTTATACTAATGGGACCCACCAAACTATATTAAGGTTGACACAGGCAATGACAAGCTCTATTGGTTAGACAAAAGGAAAGAAACCGAAACCAAAAGTTTAACGAATGGAAAATCGAAAAGCACGAGTTCAGCTAGGATGAAGATAAGAAGCCAGATTGGTTAGGTGAACCCGGGGTAAAATTGTGAATGTTTAGGTGGGAAAAGAAAGATGTAATGATTCTCCGTTAGGATACAGGAAATAGTGTAAATAACATATACTAAAATACGAAAAGTTTGAAAACTGTCGTACTTCAAAAGTTGATGTCCCTTTCTGTATAAAAATATTTAGAGGTCGATTAAACTAGTTGTTCGAAACAAGTTTGAGTCGTTTAGACATAATAAGAAAATGTTTTTTTAGCTTATTAAAAATCATTATGAGGGAGGATAAAACATTCACACGAACATTTAGGACGTTAGTCAGAAAATATTATACGGCCGTAATTTACATAGTTTCGGCAAAAATTTTGAAATTCAAAGAATGGAATTAGATTAACTGAAGTGTAGAAAATTTAACTCACATTAAATTCTTTCAAAGTGTCTAAACCGGAAAGAAATTTAGATTATTTAATATTGAAAAGACCTTTAGAAAAATAAGGATTCGCCAAAAGAAATGGGTCTGTATAAAGACTTTGAAGTACGAGTACGACGAACCTATAATTAGTATATATAAAAATAATTGAAGTTCTATTTGGCTTGGAAAAATATTTTAAAGTATGTATGTTACGCGGTTAAAATGAATCTCGTAGTTTAGGAAAATGGTATATCAAGTTATCAAAACAGTAATAACGTTTTAAAACCAACACGCGAGAAATATTGGTTAGCAAATAGCTACGAGATAGTAATTAAAATCACAATCAAAAGACTTCAAAATCTACAAGAAATTTCGACTCCATCGAAAAGTGGGGAATTTAAATATATACGTAGAGGGTTTTAAAACAAAATTTAAACTTAGCGAAAACTTTTAATAAGGGAAATCGAAAAATAACTTTGCAAAGGATCAAACCTTGCGAAGGAGGACATTCGAAAGATCAACGATTATCGTAGTGTAGTGATCATGTGAATCGAGGCAAGGAATGTGGTTGTGTGAAGAATGCACCTAAATTACGATCCAAGAAAACTACAATAAAATCTACGGTCAGTAACACCGAAGTGTAGTGATCAGGAAAAGATTGAATCTGAGGGTTCTAATTATCGAGTTGACTAAAGGTCAAGAGAAGCTTAACACTAAGGCTTCCTAGTGAGTTAAAATATAGTAGAGACCTCAGGGAAATGTCCTAAGAGGATCAGGATCATGTTCTGTTGGGCCCGAAATCGATGAACCCAAGCGAACGACTAAGGAAATTCTAAAAGTCTATCAAGGTCAGAGCTAGACAGGGACCACTAAGGTAACTCCTAAGACGATTATATCAATTTCTAGCAAGGAGTCTAGCTAACAATCAGGGTCCTCTAACTAGCAAGCACAGACGTCTAACTAAGTCTTCCTATCATCTAGGGATAAGGAAAACGATTAGAACTAGACTCAAGGCTCGTGACTTGGATGTTTTTAATTTATTCAATGGACATTTTGTCATTATTATCGTTGTTCCGGTTATTCACAGTTGCAAAAGGACCTGCATGGGCCACCAATAAAACCTGTCACGCTCCGCTTCCCTAAACTGGAAGGCGAGACGTGAGGAGGTCCGCTCAGACGTGGAGCCGTGAAGCTGCAGTCTGATAAGCGTATAAAATATCAATTGGCAGGTTCTTGCAAGTGCGACACGGAACAACAATAATAACAAGGAAAGAGAGATAAAATATTCAATCTCAGAATGTCCACAATAAATTTCAACATCACAGAAAAGCCACCAGGCTAAAAGAAGAATCAAAAAGGAAAGTACAAGAGACCGAAAAGAGGAGGCCTAGGGCATGGCCAACATGATACTTAACATCAACAAGAAAGAGAGGTGCTACGCACCGACAGCCTAACAACGACTAAGCAGAAAACAACCACAGCTAGAAGGAGCTCTAGGACTGGTCTCCTATGTCCTCGAACTCAACACCTGCAACCTGTTCGTCCTCGACGACTAACTCTGGCTCACAATCTAACATGTGACACCCAAAAGAGAAAAGGGGCACATGTCAGCAAGTCTACAAGAGACTTGTGCAAGGAAACTGAAAGTAAACTAACAACCTAGCAGTTATAATAAGATGCAATGACATGACATTTTAAGTATGATGCAACAGTTTAAAAGAAAGTGTCACGCACTCACGATGTAGCAATCACTAATCATGAATCACTTATCACTGTTTATCACTTGTGCACTAGAGATTTCGCCTGCTGGCCGGAGTGGCGGATCAGGCCAACTCATGGCTTAGGTGGCCGCATATCTCTTACCCCACCCATATTTGTCGAGCGTTGGGGTTTCCAACTAACTGCGCTCGCTTCTGGAACACGAGCCAGGAAGTGTATTTCACTTGGCATAGGGGTGCACCTAGCCTTATTTATCGAGCGTTGGGGTTTCCAACTACAGGGCTCGCTTCTGGAACACAAGCCAGGAATATAATATTGTAGCGTGTGCTACGCAATCACGATGAATAATCACTATGCAGTGACATGAACAGATATTTGCGTACCATTAATTTAAATTAAACGTGATAAGCAAAATGCAATGACATGAACAGATATTCGCGTACCGTTAATTGAAATTAAACGTGACATACAAGTATGATGAGGGTGACGGATCTAGCTTCGTTGTCAAGCTAGATCAAATGCGTCTAGGCAGCTATCCTTTCACTGCCTAGTCTCTTCTACGCTAAGCAAGGTAATGGCCTAAGACATGGCCCAATCAAAAGATAGCAAGTTTCACGTGCCTGATATACATGCTGGTATCGCAATCTCAAAGTCCAACCACATATCATAACGTCCAGAGCTCCCACGCTTAGTCCAACACCAGCATACAGTCCCGTATTATTATCTTGGATTAGTGAGTTACAAAGAAGTAGAAACACAGTTTTTATCTTGATTAGCATGCAAAATTGGTGGGGGTTCCTACGGTTCAGAATTATACCCTCACACGACGCGAGAGCTACACTGACGTCGGGTAGCGACGTCAGGGGTTGAATTAACCGAAGCGTGCGACGCTCCACCGCACGGTAGCGATCAGCGTCAACGATGGACGACAGCGACAGCAGACGACGATCAGCCGGGTAGCGGCACGGTCACTATTCAGCAAGGCTGGGGAGGACAGCTGATATGGCGCTCGGCAGTCGTAGGGTCAGGGTTGTTTGAGGGGATGTACGGTAATGGCGCAGCGGCTAGGAAGGAGACGACCGATGGGATTTGGGAAGAGCAATACGACCAGTGGGGAGATAGGTGCTCGACCATGGAGGAGGAGATTTTCGGACCTATGGAAGATGCATCAGCTTAGAGATAGGGGAAAGCTGTATTGGGGTTGTGGGTACTGTCAAGGGGAGTTGCAGGCAATGGGGATTATAGGTCGTTATAGGGGAGGAGGAGAGTGGCCGGCGGCCATGGGGGATGGCCGGAGACATTGATGGCGGCGCCTAGGGTTGAGCGGCTTCGAAGAGGTAAGGGGGACTAGCGGTTTGATGGTGGCTCGAGAGGGATGACCTGAGGTACTAGCTGATCTGAGATTGCCGCACGAAGCGGCCAGAGATCGGGGTGGAAGGTGATAGCCGGCAGTTTAAGGGCGAGCGGCGGTTTATAGGTCTGGGCGTCGGTTATGGGGTGCAAAGGGGGTGTTAACGGTGGCCATAGGGGAGGTTGTCCGGTAGGGTTGACGGGGTCTCATCGCACGGCGTCGCCGTGGCCTGGCGGCGCCTGACAGGCGCCGCCGTCAGCTGCGGCGAGGTGCAGCAACCGAAGACGAGGGGGCTTTCTTGGAGCTCGCGTGGGCGGAGCACAGGCCGGCGAGAGGGGGCCGATCATCGGAGGGAGGGAGGAGGCCGGCGTCGGGTTGGTTGCTGAGGAAAAGCTAGGGCCGGCTGGTTGGGTTATAGGGTTTGTGCAAAAAGAGAGAGGAGGCTGATGGTTGGATGTAAAGAATTAAAGTGAGCCTAGGTTACATTTAGAGAACATAGGCTGCTATACACGTGACTAGGGTTCGGCTATAGGTTAGGGTTTGATATAATAATATTTGTGTGAGGATTGGCAGCATATGGGCTGGGCTGAGAGTTTAGGGAGTAGCTAGGTTCTAGATAATGTTTTCTAATGTTTTCCTAGTCTCTCTCCTTAGTCTTGTGATGTGTGCGTGAGTGCTAAGGCTAGATTATATTAGGAAAGTGATTTGGAATATTATTAATAAGATTTGTATTTAATAGGTTGATAAAGAATGTACTAGGGATAAGCTTGGGTTGTACCGCAAGTTGAAAGTGAGTCAAACAGGGCTCGAAAATTATAAGATAAATACTGGGGTGACCGGGACGACGAGAGAAAGAAGTCAGAGGAGACGGATCACAATTTCGACGACGAGAAACGAAATTAAAAATAAAAACGCCTCACGACAAAAGTGAAAATCACAACACCTCTTCAAACAAGGTCAAATTGTGGAAGAACGACCCAAGAATGTCGTTCCAAAAGAATTCCACAATTTAATACTCTCTAATAGGGTCACAACGACATATCACACCATAGTGTCCGGATGAAAGACAAGGCTAAGAAAAATACACGAACTTCAAGGAAGATACCCGTACAAAGGATACATGGTATAAAGGCGACTCGAGTTGGGTACACGTCGGGGTTGGCTTGCTAAGGATGCAACCAAGGTGCTACAGCCCTATCGACTCAACAACATGACTCACATACAAGCAACAAAACCAACCAGATATCCGAAATTGCTATCCGCACAGTTGTATAACTAATAGTGGGTACCGGCCGTTACACTATTCCCTAGCTAGGCAGACTATATATGACGTTGAAGATGTAAGAATGGACTTAACTTCCAATATTCTTTTGTTTTTTCATTATAAAAAATGATATGACATTGTATGCACTTAAATGCACTAGTATACGCCTGAATACGCCAACATACACCAGTGTACGACGACGTATACTAGTGTATATTAACGTATAATAGTGTATAGTAGTGTATGTTAACGTAACACAGCTTTTTCCATACCACATACTTATTTTTTCATTGTTCTTGCAGTTTTCTTGCAATATTCTTTGGTTTCTTCATTATATATACTGATATGCCATTGTATGCACTTAAATACACTAGTATACACCTAAATACGCCAATATACACCAGTGTATGGCGACGTATACTAGTTTATATTAACGTATAATAGTGTATAATAGTGTATGTTAACATAACACAGCTTTTTCCATACCACATACTTATTATTTCATTGTTCTTGCAGTTGCCTTTCATGCGATTAACACCTGAAGCCGCAGAATTGGAAATGGGCTACTATAATGGCGTCCGAGCTTTCCTTGATTACAGACCGGCTTATCTAGGATATTCAATGCCTCCTGGTGGAGATGATGAAGAGAACGTCCCCGGGTTTCTAAACTTGACGTTGGCTTTGAAGAAGCTAGATAAGAAGATAGCCATGAGCAACCAAAAGTTGGAAGATCGGATAACCGTGTTGGAGGAGAGGGTGGCCTCTTTAGAGAAGGACAGGTTGGATGCCAAAAGGGTTGAGATCAATGTTGCAAAGCGAGTGAGAGACATGTTTTCCTATCAGATCGCCATGGCTATGTTCAAAATGGAGAGGCAAATAAGGGCTGAACTGAACCTCCCACCATCTACAAATGAACCCCCTACAGTGATTGACATCAATGAGGCTGGAAAGTGTGTTGATGGTGCGGTGGATATTGCCGATGATGGTTTTGACATGCCTGACGTGTCTAAGGCTGTCTCTGTTGAAGTTAGTGCTGTGGTCGAGGAGCCCAAGAGTCATATTAACATAGTTGGACGACCAATGAGGATGAAGAGACCTGCAGCTGCTGTTATTAGCCCATACCTAAAACATGCAGACCAAAAAAACCAAGGAAGAAGAAGGGTGATGATAAAGATGCTGATAAGAAGAAGCACGCGCAGATATGCTATGCCGACAAAGAAGCCCCAGCTGACAAAGAAAATCTTATTGACTTACCCCTCTCCAACCCTACTACGACGAATTTCTCGTACGATACATCGAGGTTTGATTTGTTAAGATCATGGATGTCTAAGAATGTATCAAGGGCCGAAGTTGTTGGACTTGTGCCTATGGTGAAGACACTGGATTCCATCTCTTGCAAGAACTTGGAAGTGCTCATTTCTGAAAGAGGTTGGCTTAGTAGTGAGGTATGTACTAATATTCCGTCACATTAACTGATATACACCATTATGCGCTGATATGCACTACTTTATGCTTCCTTTTGTCAAGTAAATCAGTGTTTATTAACGTATTCCAACGTATTTTACAGCATATTGATGCACATCTCCAGTTGCTTAACATGCAAATTGAGGAGTATCCAGACATGTTCCAATCATCAAAATGGACATGTTTGGGAGGTCTTTACAGTAGGTCTGTAAAGTATGGGTACAAGTTGTTTTTGGAAAACCGGCTGATGTATTCCGAGACGAGGATGGCTGGAGTTGAGGTGTCATGGGGTGCCATGTACATTGATTTATGCAAGTTTGTTTTAGGTATGAATGAAAATTGGGCGAGTAAGGCATGGGTCTATTGTGACCACGTTTATGGGATTGAAAACATAGCGGGGTCGCACTGGGCAGCCTATGCATACGACTTTGGTAAGAAAGAGGTCAAAGTGTATGACTCTATGTCGAGTGCATACAAGGAAGAGCGCCTCGAGGTCTTTAGTATGCATGCCGCAATCGCACCTTCACTTTACAACGAGAGTTTTGCAAACGATGAAGCCAAAATGGACCCTGATATCCCATTTGTTGTGACAATTGTTGATGTTCCACAGCAGTCCAACAGTTGGGACTGTGGGGTTTATGCTATCAAATTTGTTCAGTGCTTGGCAATGAATACTGAAGTCCATGGATTATCGGCTTCGCACTTTATTGATTACATGATGCAACTAGCTGTGGATATGGTAAAGTGGTCCAAAACAACTACCGGGACATATGTATATGTTGAGAAGGATATCAAAGCTTGATATGTATATGATATGTATATTATGTGTAGAAAATTGACACATTACTTTTGGTTATGGATGTTTAATCTCAAATCTCTCTTTCCATGGAACAAATGATTAGTTTAAATTTTTCTCAATGCACTTGTGGGGTTAATTATGTTGTATGCACTAATATTCCTTCAAATTAACTGATATACACCAATTTGCGCTGCTTTGCGCTTCTATATGTCACGTAAACCAGCGTTTACCACCGTATTCCAACGTATTTCAACGCATATTGATGCACATCGCTAGTTGCTGAACGTGCAAGTTTTCGGAGTATCTAGTCACGTTCCAATCATCACAATGTACATTTTTGGGATGTCTTTACATAAGGACTGAACTTTTTGGGTACAAGTGATTAGTTTTAATGGACATGTTTAAGGTGAAATCTGACTTTATTCATTCTACGAATGATTAGTTACTTCTTCACCCATTATACTTTCAAATTAATTGATATACACCAATTTGCGCTGATATGCGCTGCTTTGCGCTTCTATATGTCACGTAAACCAGCGTTTACCACCGTATTCCAACGTATTTCAACGCGTATTGATGCACATCGCCAGGTGCTGAACGTGTAAGTTTTCGGAGTATCTAGTCACGTTCCAATCATCACAATGTACATTTTGGGATGTCTTTACAGATGGACTGAACTTTTTGTGTACAAGTGAGTAATTTTAATGGACATGTTTAAGGTGAAATCTGACTTTATTCATTCTACGAATGATTAGTTACTCCTTCACCCATTATACCTTCAAATTAACTGATATACACCAATTTGCGCTGATATGCGCTGCTTTGCACTTCTTTATGTCACGTAAACCAGCATTTACTACTGTATTCCAACATATTTTAACGCATATTGATGCACTTCGCCAATTGCTGAACATACAAGCTTTCGGAGTATATAGTCATGTTACAAGGATCACGATGGACATGTTTGGGATGTCTTTACAGTAAGCCTGTCAATTTCGGTACAAGTGATTAATTTAAATGGACATGTTTTAGCTGCAATCTGACTTTATTAATGCTACAAATTATTAGTTAAACCTTCCACTTACATTGTTGCAAATTGTTACTGTTACGACCTAAAGATCGTGGGAGTCCGACTCCTGCCTAGATCCGCTGACATACCTCATTGAACCACCCCTTTGCGAAAGGAACGCCGCCCCTGAGGTCCGAAGCTACATGAGATTGGGCGCACCTCGCGGCGCTCCCCCCTCCCGGCCGAGGCGAGCAACCGCATTCGCTCGGCCCGCCAGGGGCAGGGCGCCCGGGGACCGCCCAGACGGTGCCGCCCGGGATGCTGACGGAGGCATTTGCATATACCTCCTGGCCAGCAGTCCGTGCCCCTGCGACCGAAAAGGGGCGCGGCCGGGCCGGCCAAGCCTCGAACAGGTCGGCCCGGTGATCCCCCACGAACCCCGACGTCGGGGATAGCGTTTCCAGACCTTTAGTTCATCACGCACGACAAACAACCTAGGGTAAGGACACGACTGACACTAACGCCACCCGACCATCTGACAAAGCACCCCCTGGCCGCTGAGCCCCCTGACACTTAATGCTTTCGGCCCTGACATCCTGACAAAAGTGCCCCTGGCCGTTGCACCGTCTGACAAGAGCAGGACAGGCACTCCTGTCCCTGACATCCTCGTCCGAAGCTTCCGCTGAAAACCAAGCCAGCTCGGCACGCCGAGTCAGTATGCCAGGTCAGCCCCACCTAATCATCTCCCGTCAGGTATAAATACCTCCTCACTTCTTACGGTGAGGAGGTTGGCAAATTCTCTCTCTCAATCCATTATTCACACACGAGAGCAAAGGTCGTCCACATCTTTGTTCTCCCACTTATAGCTCGCCACGTACGGTCGACACACCCTCAGTCCGACCGACGTGCCTAGCCCCCGTTTTAAGTCCTATTACTGACTTAGGCATCGGAGGGGCTAAGGGTTGGACCCCAACCCTGCCCTTCTGACGAGTTGCTCGTGGTGCAGGAAAGCTCGCCCCTTGGTCGACGTCAGCCTTTGGCTCCCGCCACCCGATCTACTTTCGCCGTGTCCGGTGAGATTTGACTCCGTGGCCACCCCCGGCGGCAAGTCTAGCCTCTTCACCCCACTAATCACTCGTTAAATAGCCCACCTAAACCCTCGTATCAACATAACCACAGTGCCCTTGGTTTCCCTCAATACAAATTAATTGTACGCGAGTTCCACCTCGTAACAATTGGCGCCGTCTGTGGGAACAAAGGGTCACACCCATGTTAGACTCCATGCCGATCACTCGGAACCCTGACCACAGCAAGGATCCCGTGGGTCAGGAGCCACTCTCTTTACTAATCACCCTGGCGCCCGACCCCCCTCCGGGGATGGGCGCCGAGACAGACCATACTTCGGCCCGCGTAATCCTGAAGAGCTTCGAGGCCGTTACTCAGGCGATGGGAAGCTACGCGGCGGCGGGAGCGGAGCCACCGCCCGGCCCCTCGGAGCCTCCGAACGTGAGACGGAATCTCCACCCTCAGTTTGAGGAGGGGGAGACAGGGGGCTCGCCGTGGAGGTTGCGGCCCAGCAGAAGCTCCTGGAAGAGGAAATGGAGGTCGCGCGGCTGTGGAGTCGCCGGGAGGAGGCGGCCGCCGCGCAAAGGCATTTGGACGAAGCGGTCGAGACCGCCTGGAGGGCCTACCAGGATGAAGAAACCACCCGCCACCAGCTCCTCTTCATCATCGCGGAGCGCGAAAGGCTAAGGAGGGAGAACGAAGGCAACTGGGAAATCCTGGAGGTGACGGCGACGGGCCGGCGGCTCGGGGACGGGCGGGGCCCGTTGTTGGCCAGGTCCCCACCGGGAGGAGGCAGTCCGCCTCGCCTGCACCATTCCGATCGCCTGCACGAGAAAGCCGTTCGTCGACAACTACGCTTCCTCACAGCAGAGCGCGAAAGGCTTCTGCAGGGGAATCAGGAGCGGAGGGAGATCCGGGGGTAGGCGGCCGGGGGCGATGGTACTGGGAGAACTGTCACGTCCCGCTTCCCTAAAATGGAGGTGAGACGTGAAAAGGTCCGTACGAGAGTGGAGCTGTGAAGCCACAAACCCGATAAGCGTCAATAAAACGTAAGCAGGTCCCTGTAACCACAACGGAACAACAATAATAACACAATGAGAGACAGAAACAAAATCTCAATCTCAGAAAATGTCCAACATTAAAATTAAGTTCAACATCCAGAAAAGCCACCAGGCTAAAAGAAAGAGTCTAAAGGCCCAGAACAAGGCCAAACAAAGATAAACGTAAACAGCGTATAGGTGCTGCGCACCGACAACTACAGCAGTCTAAAACAAAGGGGAAAGCTCAATAAAGACACTAGGACTGGTCCTCAGTGTCCACGTACTCCTCGCCAAACACAGACTCGGGCACGGCGTCCGCAAACACCTCGTCCTCAACAACGGACTCAGGCTCGGGATCTAACATGTGTCACCCAAAAGAGTAAAGGGGCACATGTCAGCAAGTCTAAAAGACTTGGGCAAGGAAACTGAAGGTAAGGTAAACTAGCAACCTAGCAGTTATAGTATGATGCATGGTATGGCAAGTATAGTATGGAAGTGACAAGTAAAGGGAAGTACAAGTAGAAAGTATGTCATGGATAACAAGTAAAACACGGACAAGTACAAGTCAAGTGGTTCACGTCAAGTGAACAAGTCGTGCACAGAGATTCCATCTGTTGGCTAGAGTGGCTGATCGGGCCAACTCCTAAGCTCAAGTGACCGTTTATCTCTACCCCTCCACGTGTATCGAGCCAGGGAATTACCCCGAACACGGAATGCTCGCTTCTGGAACATGAGCCAGGAAGTGTATTTAACAAGTATGGCGTAGGGTTATGCCTGCAACGCAGGTGCCTAGCCGGTAAGCAAGTAGATCGGGCGTTGGCTATCAACCAACTCACGTAGCCCGCTTCTGGAACATGGGCCAGGGAACACAAGTATTGTAGTGTGTGCTACGAATGTGACATACAACATGGATAGCATGGATGACAGTTAATTCACGTACCGTTAATCAAAATTAAACATGACATGATAGTTATGCAACATGATAAATGACGGTCCTAGCTTCGTTGTCAAGCTAGTTCCTGAAATTGTGCCTTGGCGAGTATCATTTTGTCGCCTAGTCTCTTTTACGCCTACAACAAGCAAATGACCTAAGACATGGCCCAAAACTCTAAGTGGCAAGTTTTACTTGCCTAGCACCGGGGATGACGATCAACGAGGCCGTCACACAAATGCTAGCTACGGAAAAGAGATCGATGCCATGGAAAAACAACATTAGAACAACATCCAACCTAGTTTTATTAGGGTTTCACAAAAACACAAATGACTATGAGAATATCAAGAGATCGATTTATTACCGTATCGGAAGCGGAAGAACGATGCCGAGCGAGCACGGCAACGGAAGAAATGATCCGGGGAACCTAGGGTTTAGATCTGGAATGGATGGGGAAAATTTGGAGAAATGAGGTTTTGGGGATTTTTGGGGGTTTTCCGGCGACCTAGAGGTGGTGGCCGGCCAAAATGGAGAGGGAGAGAGACTCTTGATGAAGGAGGAGGGCTAGGGTTAGATGGAGGATAATTTGGGGAAGAAGGAGGCTCAGGAGAATGAAAGAGGGGTGAAAGAAATCGTGGGTGGGGTTTAAATAGAGAGTGCTGGCGGCTGCCCAGAAATTAGGGTTTCGACACTAGTTAGTCGGTCAAAGAACAACTACTGACCGACTAGTTTGGGAACTAGTCGGTCGGTTGACCAACGCAGACCGACTAAGTCCAAACAGTAACTCTTGTACAAAAATAGGATTTAAATTTAGTCGGTCAAAGGACAACTACTGACCGACTAGTTTGTCATCTAGTCGATCGATTAACGTTCTTAGACCGACTAAGAATGAATAGTACTTGGCATCAAAATGAACATAGAGTTAGTCGGTTAAAAAACGATTGCTGACCGACTAGTTTGCAACCTAGTCGGTCGACAAATGTTCTTAGACCGACTAACGAGAAACAGTAACTTCTGAATAATTTACAAAGCCCACTAGTCGGTCCATGAAGGTTTGCCGACCGACTAAATCGTCATCTAGTCGGTCGGTTCCCCTTCTTGTACCGGCTAACGTGCACCAAAAGTTCCGAAATGGAGCGCGAAGCTCCGGGATCGATTCCTAAGACTCCTAGGCTTGATCTAACAATAAGATATGACCGATATGAAGCCCGTCACGAATGACTTACTCCGAAATCGACGATCAACGGAAGAAGCTAGGAAAACGCGACGAAACGATCGAAAATGAAGCTTCGGAAAAGAAAACCACACATGAGGAGAAAACCCACCAAAACATATAATATAATATAATAAATCCAGATACATGAAAACCAGTCGTTACATCCTCCCCAACTAAAGAAAAATTCCGTCCTCGGAATTTCCCAACACTCACGTGTCCGGAAACAAAAGTGGGAAACGCTCTCGCATCTCATCCTCATTCTCCCAAGTAGATTCTCCTGGCGAGCCGTGTCGCCACATCACCCTCACAAGATTGACAACCTTGTTCCGAAGTGACTTCTGACGCCTGTCCAGAATCTGCACTGGCTGCTGGTCATACGTCATATCAGGGCGAACGGTAATCTCCGAAAAATCCACAGCATGAGATGGATCGCTAATGTATCGACGAAGGCAACCGGGAAATCCTGGAGGTGACGGCGACGGACCGGCGGATCAGGGACGGGCGGGGCCTGTTGTTGGCCAGGTCCCCACCGGGAGGAGGCAGTCCGCCTCGCCTGCACCATTCCGATCGCCTACACGAGGAAGCCGTTCGTCGACAACTACGCTTCCTCACCGCCGAGCGCGAAAGGCTTCTGCGGGGGAATCAGGAGCGGAGGGAGATCCGGGGGTAGGCGGCTGGGGGGGGCGATGGTACTGGGAGAACTGTCACGCCCCGCTTCCCTAAAATGGAGGCGAGACGTGAAAAGGTCCGCACGAGAGTGGAGCTGTGAAGCCCCAAACCCGATAAGCGTCAATAAAACATAAGCAGGTCCCTGTAACCACAACGGAACAACAATAATAACACAAGGAGAGACAGAAACAAAATCTCAATCTCAGAAAATGTCCAACATTAAAATTAAGTTCAACATCCAGAAAAGCCACCAGGCTAAAAGAAAGAGTCTAAAGGCCCAGAACAAGGCCAAATAAAGATAAACGTAAACAGCGTATAGGTGCTACGCACCGACAACTACAGCAGTCTAAAACAAAGGGGAAAGCTCAATGAAGACACTAGGACTGGTCCTCAGTGTCCACGTACTCCTCGCCAAACACAGACTCGGGCACGGCGTCCGCAAACACCTCGTCCTCAACAACGGACTCAGGCTCGGGATCTAACATGTGTCACCCAAAAGAGTAAAGGGGCACATGTCAGCAAGTCTAAAAGACTTGGGCAAGGAAACTGAAGGTAAGGTAAACTAGCAACCTAGCAGTTATAGTATGATGCATGGTATGGCAAGTATAGTATGGAAGTGACAAGTAAAGGGAAGTACAAGTAGAAAGTATGTCATGGATAACAAGTAAAACACGGATAAGTACAAGTCAAGTGGTTCACGTCAAGTGAACAAGTCGTGCACAGAGATTCCGTCTGTTGGCTAAAGTGGCTGATCGGGCCAACTCCTAAGCTCAAGTGACCGTTTATCTCTACCCCTCCATGTGTATCGAGCCAAGGAATTACCCCGAACACGGAATGCTCGCTTCTGGAACATGAGCCAGGAAGTGTATTTAACAAGTATGGCGTAGGGTTATGCCTGCAACGCAGGTGCCTATCCGGTAAGCAAGTAGATCGGGCGTTGGCTATCAACCAACTCACGTAGCCCACTTCTGGAACATGGGCCAGGAAACACAAGTATTGCAGTGTGTGCTACGAATGCGACATACAACATGAATAGCATGGATGACAGTTAATTCGCGTACCGTTAATCAAAATTAAACATGACAAGATAGTTATGCAACATGATAAATGACGGTCCTAGCTTCGTTGTCAAGCTAGTTCGTGAAATTGTGCCTAGGCGAGTATCATTTCGTCGCCTAGTCACTTTTACGCCTACAACAAGCAAATGGCCTAAGACATGGCCCAAAACTCTAAGTGGCAAGTTTTACTTGCCTAGCACCGGGGATGACGATCAACGAGGCCGGCATAAAAATGCTAGCTACGGAAAAGAGATCGCTGCCATGGCAAAACAACATTAGAACAACATCTAACCTAGTTTTATTAGGGTTTCACAAAAACACAAATGGCTATGAGAGTATCAAGAGATCGATTTATTACCGTATCGGAAGCGGAAGAACGATGCCGAGCGAGCACGGCAACGGAAGAAATGATCCGGGGAACCTAGGGTTCAGATCTGGAATGGATGGGG
The DNA here is from genome assembly GCA_030789695.1 of Scilla litardierei. Lineage (NCBI taxonomy): Eukaryota > Viridiplantae > Streptophyta > Magnoliopsida > Asparagales > Asparagaceae > Scilla > Scilla litardierei. Next base: position 220,398,391 of record CM061134.1, on the reverse strand, counting down.
AAAATCTGGAGAAATGAGGTTTTGGGGATTTTTGGGGGTTTTCCGGCGACCTAGAGGTGGTGGCCGGCCAAAATGGAGAGGGGGAGAGACTCTTGATGAAGGAGGAGGGCTAGGGTTAGATGGAGGATGATTTGGGGAAGAAGGAGGCTTATGAGAATGAAAGAGGGGTGAAAGAAATCGTGGGTGGGGTTTAAATAGAGAGTGCTGGCGGCTGCCCAGAAATTAGGGTTTCGACACTAGTTAGTCGGTCAAAGAACAACCACTGACCGACTAGTTTGGGAACTAGTCGGTCGGTTGACCAACGCAGACCGACTAAGTCCAAACAGTAACTCCTGTACAAAAATAGGATTTAGATCTAGTCGGTCAAAGGACAACTACTAACCGACTAGTTTGTCATCTAGTCGGTCGATGAACGTTCTTAGACCGACTAAGAATGAATAGTACTTGGCATCAAAATGAACATAGAGTTAGTCGGTTAAAGAACGATTGCTGACCGACTAGTTTGCAACCTAGTCGGTCGACAAATGTTCTTAGACCTACTAACGAGAAACAGTAACTCCTGAATAATTTACAAAGCCCACTAGTCGGTCCATGAAGGTTTGCCGACCGACTAAATCGTCATCTAGTCGGTCGGTTCCCCTTCTTGTACCGGCTAACGTGCACCAACAGTTCCGAAATGGAGCGCGAAGCTCCGGGATCGATTCCTAAGACTCCTAGGCTTGATCTAACAATAAGATATGACCGATATGAAGCCCGTCACGAATGACTTACTCCGAAATCGACGATCAACGGAAGAAGCTAGGAAAACGCGACGAAACGATCGAAAATGAAGCTACGGAAAAGAAAACCACACATGAGGAGAAAACCCACCAAAACATATAATATAATATAATAAATCCAGATACATGAAAACCAGTCGTTACATCCTCCCCAACTTAAGAAAAATTCCGTCCTCGGAATTTCCCAACACTCACGTGTCCGGAAACAAAAGTGGGAAACGCTCTCGCATCTCATCCTCATTCTCCCAAGTAGATTCTCCTGGCGAGCCGTGTCGCCACATCACCCTCACAAGATTGACAACCTTGTTCCGAAGTGACTTCTGACGCCTGTCCAGAATCTGCACTGGCTGCTGGTCATACGTCATATCAGGGCGAACGGTAATCTCCGAAAAATCCACAGTATGAGATGGATCGCTAATGTATCGACGAAGCTGCGACACATGGAAAACATTGTGAACTCCCTCCAAAGATGGCGGCAAGGCTAAGCGGTAGGCTACCTCGCCAACTCTCTCCAGAACGTCAAATGGTCCAATGTATCGCGGGCTCAACTTCCCTCGCTTCCCAAAGCGAATCACACCACGATTCGGGGAAATCTTCAAGAACATATGGTCGCCCAGCTGAAACTCCAAAGGACAGCGTTTCGCATCCGCCCAATGCTTAAAACGGTCCTGAGCAATCCTCAACCTCTCCCGAATGTTCCTGACAACATCCACGGCCTCCACAATCATCTCAGGTCCCAACAGCTCCCGATCACCAACGTCATCCCAACTCAGTGGCGATCGACATTTCCTCCCATAAAGAGCGACGAAAGGCGCCATGCCAATACTCGCCTGGAAGCTGTTGTTGTAAGAGAACTCTACCAGATGTAGATGGTCCTCCCACGAACCCTTGAAATCCAACATGCACGCCCTCAGCATGTCCTCCAAAATCTGAATCGTCCTCTCGGACTGGCCATCCGTCTGCGGATGGTACGCCGTGCTGAAACTCAGACGCGTACCCAAACTCTTCTACAAACTCTGCCAGAACTGAGATGTGAACCTCGTGTCTCTGTCCGACACGATACTCATGGGGACTCCGTGAAGTCGTACAACCTCCTCCATATATCTCCTTGCTAGCGCCTCAGTGGACTGTCCAACTCGGAAAGGAATAAAGTGCGCGGATTTGGTCAATCGGTCTACGATCACCCAAATCACGTCATTCTGCTTCGGACTCCGAGGTAGTCCAGTCACGAAATCCATAGTGATGTGTTGCCACTTCCACTCCGGAATCGGAAGCGGTTGTAGCAACCCTGCCGTACGCTGATGCTCCGCCTTCACTTGTTGGTAAACCAAACACTTGGCTACACTCCGAGCCACACTCCTCTTCATACCATGCCACCAATAGTTCAGACGAAGATCCTTGTACATCTTGGTCCAACCAGGATGCACAGAATACGGTGAACTGTGTGCCTCCACCATCAACTCCTCTCTAATATCCCCAGCTGGCACACACAACCTGGCTCCAAACCTCAGCGAGCCATCCTCATGAATCAAAAAGTCAGTCTGCAGACCGGCTTCTACCTGCTCCCGAATCTTCACCAGCTTCGGATCTCCAGCCTGGACAGCCTTGATCCGATCCACGATCGTCGACCGAATCTACATAGCCATCAACGAAGAAGCCTCCCCAGGAAGAACAATCTCAACACCAGACTCGCAAAAATCCTGCTGCAATCTCCACTGCGAGATCAAAATCATCACCGCTGGAAGCCTACTCAGCGCATCAGGAACCACATTCACCTTGCCGGGGTGATACTGCAATTCAATCTCATAATCCGCCATGAGCTCCAACCACCGTCGCTGTCGCATGTTGAGCTCCTTCTGAGTAAAAATATACTTCAAGCTTTTGTGATCAGTGAAGATCTTCACTTTCTCACTCAGCAGGAAGTGCCTCCAAATATTGAGCTCAAACACAACAGCAGCCAACTCCAAATCATGCGTCGGGTAATTCTTCTCATGAGTCTTGAGCTGACGCGAAGTATATGCCACAACATGCCCGTGCTGATGCAACACACAACCGAGACCCTTGCCAGAAGCATCGCAAAAGATCTCAAATCCGTCGCTGCGATCGGGCACAACAAGAATGGGGGCAGTCGTCAATCTCTCCCTCAGAACACCAAAGGCATTCTCACAATCACCCGACCAAACAAAAGGTACATCCTTCCGCGTCAACCTGGTCATCGGCTCAACAATATGGGAAAAGTCCTTAATAAAACGCCGATAGTAACCAGCAAGCCCAAGGAAACTCCGAATCTAAGACGCTGACTGCGGAACAGGCCACTCTCTGATGGCCCTAATCTTCTCGGGATCCACAGAAATACCACCTCCAGTCACCACATGCCCGAGAAAAGCAACTCTATCCAGCCAAAACTCGCACTTCGAAAACTTGGCATACAAACGATGCTTCCTCAAAATCTCCAATACCATCCTCAAGTGCGAGGCATGCTCCTCCTCCGACCTTGAATAGATCAGAATGTCGTCAATAAAGATAACGACAAACTTACCCAAAAAGTCGTAGAAAATCAGGTTCATCAGATTCATGAAAACCGCGGGTGCGTTGGTTACACCGAAAGGCATAACCACAAACTCGTAGTGTCCATACTTCGTCCTGAATGCTGTCTTCGGAACATCATCCTTCTTCACCTTCAACTGGTGGTAACCACTCCTCAAATCCAATTTAGAAAACACCCTCGAACCTCCAAGCTGATCAAAAATATCATCCATGCGAGGCAACGGGTATTTATTCTTGATGGTCACCGCATTCAACTCCCGATAGTCCACACACATGTGATGCGAACCATCCTTCTTCTTCACTAGCAGCACCGGTGCTCCCCACGGAGACACACTAGGATTGATATAACCCTTCTACAAAAGCTCATCCAGCTGCTTCCGCAATTCCTCCAACTCGGCGGGTGCCATACGATATGGCGCCTTTGAGATCGGCTGCGCTCCCGGAACCAGATCAATAGAAAATTCTAAAGCTCGATCAGGTGACAAACCAGACATCTCCTCGGGGAAGACGTCATCAAAATCCTGCACAACCGCTGGCCTCTCCAGCTCCATCTGCACAGCCACAATCTCCATCGGACTGGCCCGAAATCTGACAGGACCAAGCGAACTGCTACCTCGGCTGAACTCAAATACTGGATGTCCGGGAATCTCGAACACCACCTTCTTCCTCCGACAGTCGATCGTAGCATAGAAGCTCGCAAGCCAATCCATCCCAAGGACAGCATCATAGTTGATGATGTCGTGAACAATGAAATCAGCATAAAGCTCATGTCCACAAACCACCAACAGGCAAGAATTGCAACCAAGATGCACCGAGACCACGCCATTCCCTGTAACGATATTCCAACTCTTGGAAAGAGGGGACGTCGACAAAGAGTGCTTCTCCACGAAGCTCCGAGAAATAATGCACATCGATGCACCTGAGTCAAAGAGAACTCGTGCAGGAAATGTGCACACCAAAATCACACCTACAAACAGTCTAACAATCAAGCCCTAGTCTAGCAAACAATCATATTCAAGCAAACAACATAATCTAACAAACAAAGCCAAATAAGAAAGGAACGACTAGATGATGATTACCTACGATAACCTCATCCACAGCCCCGTTCTCCACAGCAGTCATCAGAAAAACCTGTCGCCTCGGTAGAAAAGCCTGCTGGAAAGCCTGCCTCTGTGGAACAAGAGCTGCTCCACGTCCAGCAGGAACAGACGCCCTCTGCTGCAACGGCTGTGCTGCAACAGGTGCCCTCCAAGGCTGCTTCGACCTCGGACAATCCTTCATGGCATGGGTAGGATCTCCACAGACAACACACTGGCCCAGGAATCTCCTACACTGATCCTTGACGTGCCCGGTCCTGCCGCAGAAATGGCAAGTCTTCTGACTAGGCCCTCCTGGCCTCTTGAACTGCACCGGATGATTAGGCTTGAAACCAGGCCTAACCACCGCCCTGGCCTGCTCCATAGGCCTCTTCCCAGCACCAGAAACATGTCCCCTCCTCTGACTCAGGTTCAGCTCCTGCCTCCTTGCAGTGACCAGAACCTTCTAATAAGAGTCCAGATCAGAGGAAGACACAAAACTCTGGAGCTCCAAAGCAAGTCCCTGCAGGAACCTCTGAGCCCTCTCATCAGCATCCTGCACCATCTGCGGCGCGAACCGACTAAGCCTAGTGAACTCTTGGTGGTACAGGTCCACCGTCAAGCTCCCTTGCTTCAGATCAATAAAGCGCTGCAGCATCTCCTTCCTAGCAGCCTTCGGAAAGAACTCCTCATCAAACCTGGACTTAAAGGTAGCCCAAGCTATCGGCTCCACCAACATCTTCTCTTCCGCATCCCACCGGTTCCGAGCGTTATCCTTGAGTTGCCGCTTTGCCAAATCAACCCATCCAGCCGGGGTGATCTTGGCCATCTTCAAGTTATCCTCAATGTTCCGAATCCACTCGTCGGCAGCCAGATGACCCTCAGTCCCATCAAAATATGCGGGACCCAGCTCCCGAAATTGCTTCGCTCCCGGCTCAGAGCGAGGGACCTCCGGAGCCGCCCGAGGAGCTCGACCAGCCGGAGCATTCTGGACTTGCAGGAGCACGCCTTGCTGCACCTGCATCATCTGAAGCATCATCCGCATCATCTCCCCATTGGTGGGTTCCCGCTCAGGCTCCTCGTCATGAGGGGGCGCACCACTACCTCCACCACGGGTGATTCGACTTCCTGCCATCTAGTGACACAGAAAACGAAACAATTAGACTCATAGCTTATGAATCGGACGTCGAACTTAGTTTATTGGACATTCTAATATTATTATCGCTATTCCGACAATTCGCAGGTACAGAGGGACTTGCATGGGCCGCCAACAAAACCTGTCTCGCCCCGCTTCCCTAAAATGGAGGCGAGACGTGAAAAGGTCCGCACGAGAGTGGAGCTGTGAAGCCCCAAACCTGATAAGCGTCAATAAAATGTAAGCAGGTCCCTGTAACCACAACGGAACAACAATAATAACACAATGAGAGACAGAAACAAAATCTCAATCTCAGAAAATATCCAACATTAAAATTAAGTTCAACATCCAGAAAAGCCACCAGGCTAAAAGAAAGAGTCTAAAGGCCCAGAACAAGGCCAAACAAAGATAAACGTAAACAGCGTATAGGTGCTGCGCACCGACAACTACATCAGTCTAAAACAAAGGGGAAAGCTCAATGAAGACACTAGGACTGGTCCTCAGTGTCCACGTACTCCTCGCCAAACATAGACTCGGGCACGACGTCCGCAAACACCTCGTCCTCAACAACGGACTCAGGCTTGGGATCTAACGTGTGTCATCCAAAAGAGTAAAGGGGCACATGTCAGCAAGTCTAAAAGACTTGGGCAAGGAAACTGAAGGTAAGGTAAACTAGCAACCTAGCAGTTATAGTATGATGCATGGTATGGCAAGTATAGTATGGAAGTGACAAGTAAAGGAAAGTACAAGTAGAAAGTATGTCATGGATAACAAGTAAAACACGGACAAGTACAAGTCAAGTGGTTCACGTCAAGTGAACAAGTCGTGCACAGAGATTCCGTCTGTTGGCTAGAGTGGCTGATCGGGGCAACTCCTAAGCTCAAGTGACCGTTTATCTCTACCCCTCCACGTGTATCGAGCCAGGGAATTACCCCGAACACGGAATGATCGCTTCTGGAACACGAGCCATGAAGTGTATTTAACAAGTATGGCGTAGGGTTATGCCTGCAACGCAGGTGCCTAGCCGGTAAGCAAGTAGATCGGGCGTTGGCTATCAACCAACTCACGTAGCCCGCTTCTGGAACACGGGACAGGAAACACAAGTATTGTAGCGTGTGCTACGAATGCGACATACAACATGGATAGCATGGATGACAGTTAATTCGCGTACCGTTAATCAAAATTAAACATGACATGATAGTTATGCAACATGATAAATGACGGTCCTAGCTTCGTTGTCAAGCTAGTTCCTGAAATTGTGCCTAGGCGAGTATCATTTCGTCGCCTAGTCTCTTTTACGCCTACAACAAGCAAATGGCCTAAGACATGGACCAAAACCCTAAGTGGCAAGTTTCACTTGCCTAGCACCGGGGATGACGATCAACGAGGCCGTCACACAAATGCTAGCTACGGAAAAGAGATCGTTGCCATGGCAAAACAACATTAGAACAACATCCAACCTAGTTTTATTAGGGTTTCACAAAAACACAAATGGCTATGAGAATATCAAGAGATCGATTTATTACCGTATCGGAAGCGGAAGAACAATGCCGAGCGAGCACGGCAACGGAAGAAATGATCCAGGGAACCTAGGGTTCAGATCAGGGATGGATGGGGAAAATCTGGAGAAATGAGGTTTGGGGATTTTTGGGGGTTTTCCGACGACCTAGAGGTGGTGGCCGGCCAAAATGGAGAGGGGGAGAGACGCTTGATGAAGGAGGAGGGCTAGGGTTAGATGGAGGATGATTTGGGGAAGAAGGAGGCTCAGGAGAATGAAAGAGGGGTGAAAGAAATCGTGGGTGGGGTTTAAATAGAGAGTGCTGGCGGCTGCCCAGAAATTAGGGTTTCGACACTAGTTAGTCGGTCAAAGAACAACCACTAACCGACTAGTTTAGGAACTAGTCGGTCGGTTGACCAACGCAGACCGACTAAGTCCAAACAGTAACTCCTGTACAAAAATAGGATTTAGATTTAGTCGGTCAAAGGACAACTACTGACCGACTAGTTTGTCATCTAGTCGGTCGATGAACGTTCTTAGACCGACTAAGAATGAATAGTACTTGGCATCAAAATGAACATAGAGTTAGTCGGTTAAAGAACGATTGCTGACCGACTAGTTTGCAACCTAGTCGGTCGACAAATGTTCTTAGACCTACTAACGAGAAACAGTAACTCCTGAATAATTTACAAAGCCCACTAGTCGGTCCATGAAGGTTTTCCGACCGACTAAATCGTCATCTAGTCGGTCGGTTCCCCTTCTTGTACCGGCTAACGTGCACCAAAAGTTCCGAAATGGAGCGCGAAGCTCCGGGATCGATTCCTAAGACTCATAGGCTTGATCTAACAATAAGATATGACCGATATGAAGCCCGTCACGAATGACTTACTCCAAAATCGACGATCAACGGAAGAAGCTAGGAAAACGCGACGAAACGATTGAAAATGAAGCTACGGAAAAGAAAACCACACATGAGGAGAAAACCCACCAAAACATATAATATAATATAATAAATCCAGATACATGAAAACCAGTCGTTACAAGAACCGTAGCCCGCAACCCGTCGAATCCTCGACCCGGGGAAGGAGCCCCGCCAGTCGACCGTCACGCTGCTCCCCGGGGCCAGAGGACCGTCGGCAGCCGAGGCGCGACAGGAGCCAGACCCCCAAATGGCGGAGAGGGGATGCGCCCGAACGCCCTACTTATCCAGAGGAGGCCACGCGGCTTGCACGGTGGATCACGTCTGCCCCGAGGCCAATAAGGTTCAAACCCCCCCACCTGGCCACATACAACGGAAGAGGCGACCCCCTCACGCACGTGTAACAATACCGGGGGGCGATGGAGGCGCAGGATGTGGATGAAGCGTTCCTGTGCCGGCATTTCTCCCAAAGTCTGAGGGACACGGCGCTGGACTGGTACTTCGACCTACCCGCAAGATCCATTGGGAGCTTTGGCGAGCTGTCCCGCAAGTTCTGCCAAGAGTTTCGGGCCGGACGGATGAAGAAGAAGCCATTGGACTACCTCAGCACGATAGTCCAAGGAGAATGGGAGACAACGGGTAGATACCTGCGTCGCTTTCAGGATGAGAGACGGGCGGTGGTGACATGCGACAACGAGGTACTTATGCTGGCCTTCAAGACGAGATTGCGGACTCGGAGCATCCACAAATCCCTGCTCCGAGATCCGCCGACCGACTATGAGGCACTGGTTGCGATGGCGGAGATGCATGCATTGGCCGAAGAGACTCTCGGCACAAAGGCCCTATTTCCCCCGGCGAAGCCACTCCAAGGCGAGCCCCGGTCACACCCTCGGTCAAGGCAAGAAGAGGGGCACCGAAGTCGCGACCAGTTGGCCAACCAAGGCGCGAACCGACGGGGCGACGCCCGCAAGATCGCCCTGGCCCGGCGCGCGAGTTCGCCCTGGCCCAAGGGCCCACCCGAGTCGTCCCGAGACAAGAAGGCCCCCTACGGGTGCACTACCACAGCTCAACGCCCCCATGTTGGAGGTTCTGGCCGCGGCGACGAGGGCCGGACTACTACCGGAGCCTCCCCAGGGGATGAGGTCGGATCCGATAAAGCGGGATCTCCGGAGGTATTGCCGATATCGCCGTGACCACGGCCACGATACTGACCATTGCTACACTCTTAAGAGAGAGATCGAGCGGCTGATCCAGGCGGGCCACTTGGGAGGCTTCGTGGGGAACATGCGGGCAGTACAAGGAGAGAGAACCCCCCGGGAGGCGCGGGGGCCGGAACCGCCAGCGGACCGCGATCGGGAGGAGCCATGCCCCCCCGGGGCGATCATGCGCGTTGAGATGATAAGCGGGGGGCCGCCCCCAGAAGGGACGTTGCCCACGATCTCGGAGGCAGGTGCCCGACATGTGATGGTAGCGGGCGCCAGCAGCAGGCTGAAGCGGAGAAGGACAAACCGACCCCCTATCACCTTTACCGAGGGAGATCAGCGGGAGGTTGGGAGTCAGTGCGATGACGCCCTCGTCGTCGAGGCTCGGATCGGGGCGGTCGTCGTCAGCCGGCTCCTGATTGACACCGGAAGCTCCAGCGACATCATGTTCCTGTCAACAGTCGAAAGGATGGGGTGGGGGCGTGCGGACCTAGAGCCCTGCGCGGGCCCCATTGTCAGCTTCACCGGCCATATGATCCCCATAGTGGTGACGATCACCCTGCCGATGACTCTGGGGGAGGAACCGAGGGTCGTCACCAGGGGGACATGGTTCGTCATCGTCGACGTCGCGTTGGCGTACAACGGAATCATAGGGCGTCCATACATGACGGCCATAGAGGCGCTTCCCAGCCTGCTACACCAGATAATGAAATTCCGGACCCCGCAGGGGGTGGGACTGGTCCAGGGAGACCAGGAGGTGTCTGGGGGCCGCGACAAAGGGCCAGCCAGGCGCGGGAGCCCGAAGCAGACCCTGACGGTCCTCATCCCCGACGAAAGGGAGGACTTCTGCGACCAGCGCCCGACCCCGACCGAGGAGGTCGAGGAGGTTCCCGTAGCCGTGGATGAAGAAAGAACCGTCTCCATCGGGACGAAACTCCCGGCCGCCTTGAGAGCGGCCCTCGTCGGCCTGCTCCAGGAAAATGCAGATATATTCGCATGGTCACCCACAGACATGCCAGGGGTTGACCCGACGGTGATCTCCCACAGGTTGAACGCGGACCCGGAAGCCCGACCGGTCCGACAGAAGAAGAGAAGCGCGGGGGGCGAAAAGAAGAGGGCGGCCGAGGAAGAAGTAGAGCGGCTCCTCGAAGCCAAGTTTGTCCAGCCAGTGGATTACCCGGACCGGCTCGCCAATGTCGTTTTAGTGAAGAAGACCAGTGGAAAGTGGCGCATGTGAGTCGACTTCACCGACCTCAACAAGGTGTGCCCAAAGGACAGTTTCCCCTACCCCGGATCGACCGCTTGGTGGACCAGGCATCCGGTTACGAGTTGTTAAGCTTTATGGACGCCTTCTCGATGTACAACCAGATACCGATGGTGGAAGAGGACGAGGAAAAGACGTCCTTTGTCACCGACAAGGGCACCTTCTGTTACACCAAGATGCCCTTTGGACTGAAGAACGCCGGGGCGACCTATCAGCAGATGGTAGACCGAATATTCGGCCCTCAGGTGGGGTGAAGCTTGGAGGTCTACATCGACGACATGCTGGTAAAGAGTAGAAGGGCCCCAGACCACCTCGCCGACTTACAGGAAACGTTCCAAAGGGTCTGCCGATACAACTTAAGGCTGAACCTCGCAAAGTGCATCTTCGGCGTGCAGTCAGGGAAATTCATGGGCTTCATGATAACGAAGCGGGGGATCGAGGCGAACCCCGACAAGGTGACGGCCCTCATCAATATGGCGGAACCCCGGACGATCTGGGACTTGCAGTGACTGAACGGCCGGATCGCTGCTCTGGGGCGATTCCTGTCGAAATCTGCGGAGAAGTCACTCCCCTTCTTCAGGGTCTTGCGCACTGCCTTTGGCGAAGCTAAGGACAAGAGGAAGGTGATCCCATGGGACAACAACTGTGCACGGGCGTTCGCGGAGCTGATGGCTTACCTACAAAGTCCACCGCTCCTCGCACGGCCGGAAGAAGGCGAACCCCTAGGGTTGTACTTGGCAACCAACGAAGAGGCCGTTAGTTCTGTATTGATCAAGGAGGAAGGGGGTGCAGCGCCCTGTTTACCACGCCAGCCGGATCCTCCGGGAGGCGGAGACTCGCTACAATCCCATCGAGAGAGCCGCCACTGCCTAATCACCACCGCCCGAAAGCTCCGACCCTACTTCCTGGCCCATCCCATCACCGTCCACACCAACATGCCCCTCGAGAAAAACCTGAAGAGGCTGGAGCGGTCGGGGAGGATGCTCAACTGGAGTGTCGAGCTCAGCAAGTTCGACATAACATACAAAGCCCGGCCGGCGATCAAGGGCCAGGCGCTGGCCGACTTCGTGGTGGAATGCACTGCAGGGGGCGCTCCGGGGGACCAACCAGAGCCCCCATCGGTGACCGTGTCCCCGTGGGGGACCGGGGGGCGAACCCTCAAAGCCCTCCCGGATGGACGTGGATGAATTGTGGACCATCCACGTCGACGGCTCCGCGACGGGATCCGGGACGGGGACGGGTATCGTCATTCAGACCCCCGACGGGTGCTCGTTGGAGTACGCCCTACGCTTCAACTTCTCGACAACCAACAATATCGCAGAATACAAGGCCGCGGTTAACGGATTGAAGCTCGGTAGGGCGGTGGGGACGACGAATGTGTTGCTCCTTAGTGACTCACGACTCGTCGTCCAACAGATCCTAGGAAGCTTCGTGGCCCGAGAAGAAACGATGAAGCGCTACCTTAAGCGCATCCAGATTGAGCTCCGCAAGTTCAAGAAGGCGGACGTCCAGCACCTGCCCCGCTCCAACAACCTCCGGGCGGACGCCCTGTCTAAGCTGGCCTCCTCCTCCGCGGTCGAGATCGGGAAGGCCATCTACGTCGAAAGCCTATTGACCCCAACCATTGACGAAGAAGAACTGATGTGTGCGGGCATGTTGACGACGTGGATGACCCCCATTATAAAGTACTTGGAGACGGGGGACCTGCCCGAGGAGCGGATGTTGGCTAAAAAGGTGGAGAGGCGGGCCCTGTCATTCGTACTCCTCGACGGAGTGATGTACCGCCGCTGCCGCGCCAATTTCGACGTCCTGCCCTATCTAAAATGCTTGGGCCCAGAGCATGCTGAGCAAGTCATCCGTGAAGTGCACGAAGTCTTCTGTGGAAACCACCACGACGGTCGCACAATCGCCCACAAAATAATGCGACAGGTGTACTATTGGCCGACAATGATCCGGGACGCGGTACAATACGTCAAGAGGTGCGAGGCGTGCCAGAAATTCTGCCGACGGACGACTGCACCTCCGACCAACTTGATGCCCATTGTGAGCCCGATCCCATTCGCCAAATGGGGACTCAACATCCTTGGGCCTTTCCCGAAGGCCTCCGGGGGAAGGAAATATCTAGTCGTCGCCGTGGACTACTTCACAAAGTGGGTGGAGGCAGAGCCGCTAGCGCGTATCACGTGGACGGACATGAAGGGCTTTATCTGGCAATCCATTATATGTCGCTTCGGGATACCCCGCTCGATAGTCACGGATAACGGAAGGCAGTTCGATTGCGAAGGCTTCCGTGACTTCTGTTCGGGCTGGGGGATCCAACTCCATTTCGCATCAGTCGCCCACCCGCAGTGCAACGGGATGGCGGAGGCCGCGAATAAATGCATCTTGAACCCTATGAAGAAAAAAGTGGACGCCGCCCTTGGGGCATGGGTCGATGAGCTGCCGGGAATCCTATGGTCCTATCGCACCCCCCACAAGGCCTCGACAGGAGAAAGCCCGTTCATGCTAGCATACGGATCGGAGGCGGTCGTTCCTGTGGAGATTGGAGAAGAGACGCTCCGACTAAAACTCTTCGACGAAGAGATCAATGGAGAGGGACTCGGCCTCAGTCTTGAATTGATAGACGAGGTAAGAGACCGGGCCCTGATGAGCCTCGTCAAGCATAGCCAGAGGATGGCACGACACTACGACTCCCGGGTGAAGCAGCGGACTTTCAGGATCGGCGACTTGGTCCTTAGAGACGCCACCTTCCGACCCGAGACCGCCCTGCGGGGAAAGCTGGCCGCCAAATGGGAAGGGCCCTACAAGGTCATCGATATCGTCGGACCAGCCACGTACATCTTGGCAACCCCCGATGGGAATGAGCTGGCCCATCCTTGGAATGCAAAGCACCTGCTAAAGTTCTACCAATAGCTGTGAGTTTTTCTTTTATATATACGAAATACACATCTACCCGCTTTCCCCAACATTGTTGTTTCCACTTAAGTGTTTCAGCGCCAAACCTCTGAACCTCTGGGGCAGGGCCAACCTTAGCCACCCAAACCAGAGAAGGGCACGGGCCGGGCTACGCGCCCGCTCTCCCCCTCAAGACCTCTGGGGCAGGGCCAACCCTAGCCACCCAAACCAGAGAAGGGCACGGGCCGGGCTACGTGCCCGCTCCCCCCTCAAGACCTCTGGGGCAGGGCCAACCCTAGCCACCCAAACCAGAGAAGGGCACGGGCCGGGCTACGCGCCCGCTCCCCCCTCAAGACCTCTGGGGCAGGGCCAACCCTAGCCACCCAAACCAGAGAAGGGCACGGGCCGGGCTACGCGTCCGCTCCCCCCCTCAAGACCTCTGGGGCAGGGCCAACCCTAGCCACCTAAACCAGAGAAGGGCACGGGCCGGGCTACGTGCCCGCTCCCCCCTCAAGACCTCTGGGGCAGGGCCAACCCTAGCCACCCAAACCAGAGAAGGGCACGGGACGGGCTACGCGCCCGCTCCCCCCTCAAGACCTCTGGGGCAGGGCCAACCCTATCCACCCAAACCAGAGAAGGGCACGGGCCGGGCTACGCGCCCGCTCCCCCCTCAAGTCCTCTGGGGCAGGGCCAACCCTAGCCACCCAAACCAGAGAAGGGCACGGGCCGGGCTACGCGCCCGCTCCCCCCTCAAGACCACTGGGGCAGGGCCAACCCTAGCCACCCAAACCAGAGAAGGGCACGGGCCGGGCTACGCGCCCGCTCCCCCCCTCAAGACCTCTGGGGCAGGGCCAACCCTAGCCACCGAAACTAGAGAAGGGCACGGGCCGGGATACGCGCCCGCTCCCCCCCTCAAGACCTCTGGGGCAGGGCCAACCCTAGCCACTCAAACCAGAGAAGGGCACGGGCCGGGCTACGCCCCCGCTCCCCCCCCCCCTCAAGACCTCTGAGGCAGGGCCAACCCTAGCCACCCAAACCAGAGAAGGGCACGGGCCGGGCTACGCCCCCGCTCCCCCCTCAAGACCTCTGGGGCAGGGCCAACCCTAGCCACCCAAACCAGAGAAGGGCACGGGCCGGGCTACGCCCCCGCTCCCCCCCTCAAGACCTCTGGGGCAGGGCCAACCCTAGCCACCCAAACCAGAGAAGGTCACGGGCCGAGCTACACGCCCGCTCCCCCCCTCAAGACCTCTGGGGCTGGGCCAACCCTAGCCACCCAAACCAGAGAAGGGCACGGGCCGAGCTACACGCCCGCTCCCCCCCTCAAGACCTCTGGGGCAGGGCCAACCCTAGCCACCCAAATCAGAGAAGGGCACGGGCCGGGCTACGTGCCCGCTCCCCCCTCAAGACCTCTGGGGCAGGGCCAACCCTAGCCACCCAAACCAGAGAAGGGCACGGGCCGGGCTACGCGCCCGCACCCCCCCTCAAGACCTCTGGGGCAGGGCCAACACTAGCCACCCAAACCAGAGAAGGGCACGGGCCGGGCTACGCGCCCGCTCCCCCCCTCAAGACCTCTGGGGCAGGGCCAACCCTAGCCACCCAAACCAGAGAAGGGCACGGGCCGGGCCACGCTCCCGCTCCCCCCTCAAGACCTCTGGGGCAGGGCCAACCCTAGCCACCCAAACCATAGAAGGGCTACGCGTCCGCTCCCCCCCTCAAGATCTCGGGGGCGGGGCATAGGCCTCGCCGCGTAACCACACCCCAGACTTGGCGAACCCATGATCCTTGAAAAGTCGAACCCGGGAAGGAGGACAAGGGCACGTAAACCGGGGTAAACGAGGCGTCAGTTCCCGAGGAGGCGGCCCCTATGCGACTCGACGAATCGAAAGGATGCTCGAGAAATACGCCACCATTAATGATACACTACAAAAGAGGTTCCCTAACCGCCACCTGGCAAAAGCGGTTTCCAACGGGCGTGATTCCGAGGAGCCCATCAATAATGCCAACTCATCGCAATAACTATGGAGGAAACCTTCAACAAAATCCCCCTATAAATACACCTCTCATCCTCCCGAAAGAGAGAAGGACAAAGAGTCGAAAGATATGAGATATCGGTCCCAACACCCCCCACCCGCTGGGAAACGGGCCGAGACGCCTTGTCCTAACAAAAGGGAGGTCACCGGCCACCAGTGGTTGCCGCCTCCCTGGGCGGTGGTTGCTGCATCTCCACAGCTTCCAATAGGATATTCCCCTTACAAACGGATCGTCAATAGGATATTCCGCTTACATAAGGAAAATCCACCTTTCACTCCTCCGTCTGCTCTAAACAGGACGAGTCGGAGAAAGGTAGGCATCCGCCCCCCGCCGGCAAGAAAGGCAAAAGCCCCCCTGGCTTGCAGGCCAACACCTCCTCACCGTCGAAATTCGGACGGGGACCTCGGCAAGGCTGCATCCCCGACGAGCCCAAAAGGCAAGTCATGGTGTGTCAGCCCACCCTAGCACACTCGGAACCCGAACCCCGCCCCACAAACCCAAACCGCGAGGCGTGGTGGGGAGGCGGCCCGATCGTCAGGATTTCCCCCACCCTCAAACCCAAACCGCGAGGCGTGAAGGGAGATGACAAAGCAATGGAGAGGAGGCGGCCCGATCGTCATGACCCCCCCCGGGACAAAAACCACAGCAAGACAGCTTCCCTGGTGAGCCCCCCAGCGCATCCACCCGACCGAGGAGACCTGGCAACCCGTCAGCGCTCTGGACGGACGCTCACCTACGCGCCAAGAACAACTGAAGATAAAAAGGTCCACCCGGCAGAGGGTAACCCCTAAATCGGGATGTCACTCACCGCAGGCGAGGACAGTTCCACAGCCCCCCCCCGAGCCGGATCTTACACCCAAGAACGGGCGATAATCTAAGTACCCGTGTGCGAACCATAGAAGGGTTCTTGTAAATATAAATGAAAACATTTATCTCCATCAAAGTCGTTTTAACTTTCAGGAAATACCATAGCATGAAACGATCCCCCCCACCAAAGGCCGGGCGAGCTCACGAAACGGAACCACCCCTCACGGTGGGTAAAGCACGAACAGAGAATCGCACTCCCCCCGTACTAACTTAGGACGCCCAGTAAGTATACCCCCGCAGTCCGAACCTCCCGATAACAGGAAGGACCGACGTTTCAAAACGAGGCCCCTCGCCAACTAAAGTCTGCAATACCTTTCAGACAAAGGTGAAGGGGTTGAACTGAGGCCCGCTCTGCGGGGCTGCTTCCACCCGAGACAAAATCCACTCGCAACAGACACCCGGGGGTCAGCCATGCTACGAGTAGCCCCTGTTCATGATAGGGCGGCATGTCTCATCCCGATCGCATCCAATGATCCTCCGTCCCGCCCAAACACAACACATAGACCATCAACATCCCCTTTCCCCAGACCTCGTGCTCTCGGACAAGGGAATGTTGGGGGCAGTAATTGTGTACAGTAATTGTGTACTCAAGCAAGAAAACAAAATAGGTAACTCCAGTGATAAAACACGGCAAGGACCGGCCTCCCAATGGCGACTCGCCCGCCTCGGTAGGGGCTAACCGGTTCGGCCCGCACATCGACCAACTACCCGGCGCCGGCCTCCCAAACCACATCAGGAATCTCCCGCCCGGATCAAGACCCCGATCCTCGAAAACTCAAAGCTGGGAATAAGGACAAGGACACGTAAATTGGGGCGAACCGGTCGCTAACAAGAAACCGCGAAACAATGCCTGTTGGATATATGCCTGGCCCCGATAAGGCAACACCGCGACGCAACTCGACGAAACGATAGGACACTCAGAAAACACGCCATCAGCATCAACACGCCCCCCAAGAGGCTAGAATAGACGAACCGTGTCAGGTGCCGCCAGGAAAAAGCGGTTCCCAAAGTGCGTGATTCGGCGATGCCCACTAATGGCACTAACCCCTCACGTTATCCAAGGTGAACCCTTCTGCAGAATCCCTCCATAAGTACCCCCCTTCAGAGTTTAGGGAAGAAGGGAAGATACACGAAAGGGATTCGCATCCCCTCTCACCGGGTATGAAAAAGCCCCGAACGCCCCCACCGAGCTACGAAGAAGGCCGATGTCCACCGACGGCCCTCACTTCTCCCACCGGTGACCGCTTCCACTCCGCGACCTCTGATAGGATGTTCCCCTTACACATGGGAGGTCCCGCCTGCCAACCTTCATCCTGCTCGTAACCAGATGAAACGGCAGGCCCGGAAGACTAGCCGCGGGCCACCACACCCCAATTAACATCCACCCCACGGCGATCCATACCGGGTGCGAGGGTGGAAACCTCCAACGGGTCTCCCAACGGCCCACCGGACTCCCCCTGCGAGGGCGACACCACCACCGCCACCTCGTCCTCCGCCTCCTCCGGGGTTCCCCCTCGGTGTACGGGATCCCCGGCGAGGCCGGGCAACCCTCCAACGCGGCGACGGCGAGACAGAACGACAAGAAGCGAGGAAAGGGAAAGGAAGAAGATCCACCCGACAAACGAGGGTCAGCCCTCCCGAAGGGGGGTCACCATGGGGCTGCATCCCCGATGGAACCAAACGGTGATTCACGGCTCGTCAGCTCGCCCCCGAACAATGAGACAGGAGGAGTTCAGCAGTCAGTAGAAAGGAAGGCCTCCCAGCAACAGGGACCCGCTCGCCCCGATGCGGCGGGCGACAAGTTAAAGGAGCCTCCCGCCCCGTCCATGGGTTTGGTCACACCTGCCCTCTTGTTGTAGATACCATCTAGATCTCCTGTAAAGGCTGATGAATAATATTCCTCCTTACGGACTCCTCACCCTAAGTCCAAGCGCACAATGGCCAGGAAGTTCACCAGACTCAGTGCGACCGAAGCCCCACAAAAATAACAACCACATCCGGTAGACACACCGCAACGAAACCGTGGCCTTCCCAAAAAGCCGGGCTCCCCCGAAGCCCTACCCAGCCGCCACCTACAACGACACGGTGTTAAGGGGCAACACCCCCCCAAATCATAGTGACCCACCTCCTCGCTTGGCTCCCACTCGGGACGAGATCTAGCGATCCCGCAACAGCGGGCAATACTCCGCGGGAGCCTCGTCGCCGCTCCTGAGCGTGGATCCAAGTCCGAACCATGCTAGAAGGGAGGTAGCGTTACGTCATCCGAGCTGAGCCAGGCTTCCGCCTCGCACACGAATGCCGGGGGCAATTGTTACGACCTAAAGATCGTGGAAGTCCGACTCACGCCTAGATCCGCTGACATACCTCATTGAACCACCCCTTTACGAAAGGAACGCCGCCCCGGAGGTCCGAAGCTACATGAGATTGGGCGCGCCTCGCGGCGCTCCCCCTCCCGGCCGAGGCGAGCAACCGCATTCGCTCGGCCCGCCAGGGGCAGGGCGCCCGGGGAACGCCCAGACGGTGCCGCCCGGGATGCTGATGGAGGCATGTGCATATCCCTCCTGGCCAGCAGTCCGTGCCCCCGCGACCGAAAAGGGGCGCGGCCGGGCCGGCCAAGCCTCGAACAAGTCGGCCCGGCGATCCCCCACGAACCCCGATACCGGGGATAGCATTGCCAAACCTTTAGTTCATCACGCACGACAAACAACCTAGGGTAAGGACATGACTGACACTAACACCGCCCGACCATCTGACAAAGCACCCCCTGGCCGCTGAGCCCCCTGACACTTAATGCTTTCGGCCCTGACATCCTGACAAAAGTGCCCCTGGCCGTTGCGCCGTCTGACAAGAGCAGGGCAGGCACTCCTGTCCCTGACATCCTCGTCCGAAGCTTCCGCTGACAACCGAGCCAGCTCAGTACGCCGAGTCAGCATGCCAGGTCAGCCCCACCTAATCATCTCCCGTCAGGTATAAATACCTCCTCACTTCTTACGGTGAGGAGGTTGGCAAATTCTCTCTCTCAATCCATTATTCACACACGAGAGCAAAGGTCGTCCACATCTTTGTTCTCCCACTTATAGCTCGCCACGTACGGTCGACACACCCTCAGTCCGACCGGCGTGCCTAGCCCCCGTTTAAGTCATATTCCTGACTTAGGCATCGGAGGGGCTAAGGGTTGGACCCCAACCCTGCCCTTCTGACGAGTTGCTCATGGTGCAGGAAAGCTCGCCCCTTGGTCGACGTCAGCCTTTGGCTCCCGCCACCCGATCTACTTCCGCCGTGTCCGGTGAGATTTGACTCCGTGGCCACCCCCGGCGGCAAGTCTAGCCTCTTCACCCCACTAATCACTTGTTAAATAGCCCACCTAAACCCTCGTATCAACATAACCACCGTGCCCTTGGTTCCCCTCAATACAAATTAATTGTACGCGAGTTCCACCTCGTAACAGTTACAATCTGATGAAGGGCTGAACATAAAATTTTGATGCACCATCATATTGGTTGAGTTGGTACATACTCCTTCCCCTTACATGTTTGCCTATTATGGCCCGGCTCTCTGCATCGTCCACACCTCCTTCCTGGGAGATTTCCAAGGGTTTCCTCTCCTTGTGACGGCATCCGTTTCTTCTTTCTCCTTCCTTTTTTGTTCGAAACAACTGGCGGACGTACAACCACATCTTGGACACTTTGTGGTACTACTCGATACCACTCACTTCGATGCGGAACTGGATTCATTGGTAGGGTGTATGCCAGCCTTAAACATTCAATTGTGTAAAACCTGTATAAGATAAGAATCATATTGTAACACGCCAGTAAAAACTAATATATACCAGTATGCACTACTCTATGCCATTAAACACTATTATACGCTTTTAAACACTGATACACGGAAAGTATACAAACGTACACCAAAGTATAACGAATTTTACCTTGAACAAAGGGTATAAGAAGATATATTACGTGTCCTCGAAGCCCTGATTGCATGTGCGCATGGCAACTGGTTTAGCTGGAATTTATAGCACGTGCAATTGCGCAAATTTAAATCAACCGTTGCATCACGTTGACCATCAAGAATGTAAAACCCGAATTCATCAATTGGATGTACCATGAAGTGGCGTGACTTATCATCTTGCTTACCCATCTTTCTCTCATCATAAGGAGTGAGCATGCTAGTGCATTTGTTGGCGAGTCTTAGCCGATCATGGAACCAAGCCTGTAGCTTGGTTCTAATAGTTTCCAACAAAGCGATAATAGGAAATTCCCTAGCCACCTTCAAGAGAGCATTCATTGACTCGGTAATATTGGTCGTCATGATACTATATCTCCTGGAAGGAAAAAAACACCGAGCCCATTTTTTTGGATCGGCATCCATAAGATAGTCATATACTTGCCTCTTTGTTGACCGCACATGCTGCAACTTCTCTTCGAAATCTATCTCTGTATAAGCCTTAGCCACACTGTACAAGAATTCCTTCGCCTTCACCTTGTACTTTGCATTAATGTTCAACCCCAGATGGAACATGCAAATTCCATACACTGCTTCAGGAAATTGCTCCATGCAACATTTCTCAATTGAAGGATGACGGTCAGAAATAAAAACTAAATCTTCTCGGGCCCGAATAACATGGCGAAGTTGCTGAAAGAACCATGCCCACGATGCATCGTTTTTTGTTGTTGCGACGCCAAATGCTAATGGATAAATTTGGTTGTTTCCGTCCATACAAGTAGCAATGAATAATTTGCCTCTGTAACGTCCCTTCAAGAAGCATGCATCTACAGCTATAACAGGTCGAATGCAAGATTCAAAACCCACAATTGAGGGCCCAAATGCCAAGAAACATTGCATAAAACAATTGTTCACGTCTAACTGATATGCCGAATACGTTCCGGGATTTGCATGCTCCAACAACCACAAGTAAGATGGGAGTCCCATAAAAGATGCTTCCGGACTGCCACGTACCATTTGCGTAGCAATCTCCTTGGCTTTCCAAGCTTTCCAGTAAGTTATTTTTATACCATACACCTTTTCTAACATTTTCACGATATCCCATGGATCATTATTATTATCTTTAACCATTTGCGCAATAACTTCGCTTGTTGCACTTCCACGATAACGCTTAAACCTTGCATCAATGGAACAACTGTGACCCTTCACGTATGACCGAATGATCCATGAGCCAAGCTTCTTTGACAATGACCCCCCTAAGCCTCCACGTGCAAGACTTGTCAACACAGGTAGCAATAAGCCTCATGCGGTCAGAATGTGTAATGCGAAACTCGCGATTCGCCTTCACGGTTATAATACGCAATCGGAGCAACAGTTCAACCTTGCTTCTTACAAGTTCACCAACACTGAAATCCTTCATCACATGAACGTTCACATTGGTAGAATGTGCTTCAGAAGGACCATCATTACCACAAGTGATGGTATGATTGTGATTACCTGCACAATTATATACTTTACTACAGTACACACCAATATAACATAGTATTAGCCAATATGCGCCAATATACGTCAATGTGCATTATATTATACTATGTAGTGTATATTGGAGTATAGATATGTATATGAGAGCATACCTGTAAAAATAAGATCAGTTGGGACTATGGGGGAGGACGTGAATCTGCAGGCTTGTTTGTATGGCCATCATCATAATTGTCTATATTTTCTCTTGCATGAACACCCTCTTCTGGATGTACGGCCAGATGTGATTCCACAAATACACCAAAATATGGATCAAACAAACCATCAAATACACAAGCAAATGGATCCTGTCGTTCATACGAATCATCATCACAAACATCATTGAAGGGGTCATCGTTGTCAAATTCGTCATTACAACTATCTTCTTCTTCGACTTCATCTTCGTGCATCAAATACGCTTCATCTTTACCACCAAAGTTATCTATTGGATTGGTCAGTTTAATGTCCTCCAGACCGATATGAGAACAACCATCATTGTTGCCTTGGATACCAAATGGGACTGCTTCGGGCTTGTTCACGCTCTTGCTTACTGGATGGTCCGCGACGGCTTGCACCTTCATTTTTTCTACCACAACTGGCAGACTAGGGGCTATCACAACCTTTGGTTTTGGCGATGTACTGATACATAAAGGAACGTTGTAATCTCTCTTGGCATTGAGCTCAATGAAAGTTGAAATATCTGAATTCCTCAACATTATAAAGGGCTGCATCACGGTATTCACCAGGTAACTAATCCATGCCTTCACGTCAATTATGCTATCATCCTTACTAATCCCAGTTTTAGCACAGATCTTATCAATTAGTTCCGGGTATGTTGTCGACCCTCTAACTCTTACATACATTGTAAACAATGCATCATAGGTCCAACAACCATCACTACCTTTTTTCCACTGTCCCCCATAATTAATTGGAACTAGTAGACCTGCAGGAAAATTAATCATGTATTCTAACGTTTATGCATGCATAACAACGTATACAGCTGTTTACATGTGTTTCTTACAAACAACAAATTCAGTCCAGATTAGAAAACACTAATCAGCCAAGATGCATGTCAGATCTAACAAAAAATTCATGGTATAACATCGTAAAATTCACCTTTATTCGAATCCATTAGCTCGAAGTTGGATTTTGGCCTCAGAATATGGTTGATTCTTGTTGAAACCCTAAAAATTGAAGTGGTGGCATTAGTAATAGCGTATAACTTCGTATTTTACAAAAAAATACAAAAACATGCTGCTCATCGCATAAAACTGCTTCCTAGTTAGGTATGTAGTATTATTCCTTCAAATTAACTGATATGCACTGCTTTACGCTGATATACACCAATTTGCGCTGATATGCGCTGCTTTGCGCTTCTATATGTCACGTAAACCAGTGTTTACTAACGTATTCCAACGTATTTTACCGCATATTGATGCTCATTTCCAATTATGCAAGTTTAGTGGTATGCACAACTCCAAGTCAGCGTATAACACTAATCAGCCAAATTACCTAATAAGTCAGTGTTTAACAGCGTATAACTCGTATTTTACAAAAAAATACAAAAACATGCTGCTCATCACATAAAACTACTTCCTAGTTAGGTATGTAGTTATATTCCCTCAAATTAACTGATATGCACTACTTTACGCTGATATACACCAATTTGCGCTGATATGCGCTTCTATATGTCACGTAAACCAGCGTTTACTAACGTATTCCAACGTATTTTACCGCATATTGATGCATGTCTCCAATTATGCAAGTTTAGTGTTATGAGCATCAATATCCTTTACATTTGCGAAGAATTTGAGTAAGAGGAAGCCTTAACATTTAATTTTACAGGGTATTCAAGGTGAGGAGTATTTTCAAAATGCGAATTATTTGAAAATGCAATAACTTAACATCTTTGTATTCTAAACCTTAAATTAATACCCCAAAAAATCTTGTACAAAATCACAAAAAAATTCCAAAATATGCGTAAATCACTCACCTGGTTCGAAAATAAAAAAGGCGATGTATGCTTGGTACGGCGGTGCTGTGAGTTCTGCTTGCGAGGGCTACGCTGTATGAGTTGGAGAAGCGGCGAAGGGTTTGTGGGTTCGGTGGTTGGGAGCATTGCAGCTACGACATAGGCGATTGAAGACGGGAACGGCGGTGGAGGGAAGGTCGGAGAGGAGGAAGATGGGAGGAGTTATGGGTTTCGCAGGAAGGGGGACGATTTAGGCAGCAAATTGGAGGAGTGCGACCGACGACCGCTTCGGTTTTCGCAGGTTTTTTTATTTTTTTTGACTGTGGGTATTTTCGTCTCTTTTTAGTTGGGGTGTTATTCTAGCCAACTTTTTAAAGTTGGTGGTAAAAATTAAAACCCATGTTTGACCGATGGCATTTACCCAATTTTCTCCCGTACGTGTTTGTACTTTGTACCCAAAAATTTTTGGGAGATGCTTTGCACACCTACCGTTTGGCTCTCCGCACTCACAGTCACATACCACTTATTTACAAGTATGCCATTCAATTAACTCATTCGCACATACCACTTATTCCACTTTTACCATTTGTAAATGCCGGTATTTCTAGGCGTGTTGATTATTGCGTGCGTCTGTGTCTTTGTCTGATCGTCCGGATGTTTTCGTGCGTGAGTCCTATTTTTGTGCATCGATGGTTGACTCGGAAAACGCGCAAGTGCACGCCTTCCGCTCCCAAGCGTAGGAGCGTCAATGCAATATAAAAATAACCGGTGAGTACCGGGTCGGATCACAGGGACAATTCGTTCTACTTTCACAAAATCCGATCGATAACGAAAAATAAAGTGTTTTACAACTACCTAAACTAACGGTGGAAGTGTGAAAAGCATGAAGTGAAACTAAAAATCTAAAATCTAACCTAAGTGCCTAGGGTTAGAGAGCCAAAATGAGAAATTAGGGAAGCAAGGCGAGGAGCATGGGTTGTGAATTCACTAATGTTGGTGTTAATTAAGCACACATTACCCTCATATACTTCAATTGGTCATCCGGCTAAGGAAGCCCAATCGGAGAATTTAACAATAAAGGACATCACAATTAGCAATAGGGATGGACGTATAATCGAACACCAATTCAAATTACGAGCATGACATTTTCTCAAATTGCCCTCTCGGGACTTGGCCAATAAAATTGTGCCCTAATTACACATCCACATTAGCAATGAAATTTGGGCAAGAGGGAAATTAGGGCTTCAATTAACAATCAACCCAATGAATCACAATCCCAAACACAATAGCACTACTCAATCATACTAAATAAGATGATATTCATAGACAAATTCATACAATGTTCATTACAAAATGAGAGATACAAAAATACAAGAGGGGTAAGAAAAGTATCACCCAAGCTCTCCCCAAGTTCTCCTTTGCTTCCACCCTCTTGCTCCTCCTCCAAGCCTTCCTATTCCTCCATGGCCTCCTCCCCTACTCCTTGGCTTTTGGGGAAGAAGAAGACCCCTTAAGCCCTAAAAAATGCAAAACAGCAAGCTGGAACCGTGAAAAAACGAAGCTGCCCTTCATTTTCGCACAACAGGACCTTAAATCAACTTATCGGGCTTGCGGGTCGGGCGAAATCACGCCCGACCCGCAGCCAAAGCCGCCCGCCTGCGCGCTAGGGGGGGGGGGGGGGCGCCCGCTCTTTTTGAGCGGGCGCTGGCTCGCTCGATTTGAGCGGGCGCTGGGCCCGCTCAAATCGAGCGGGCGCTAGGCCCGCTCAAATCGAGCGGGCCCCGCCCGCTCTTTTGATACCGCGGGCCGGCCCGCTGCTGGGCCGGCCCGCTCAAATAAAAAAATATTTTTTTTTTAAATACAGCGCTCGCGGCCCAGCTGAGAGGCGCAGCAGATGGCGCCACGTGGCGCCATCTGATTGGCCCACGTGGCGCCCCTTGGTAAAATCCTTTTTCTGGGGTTTTAAAGCCCATTTCTCCTCCAAATAATTCCAAACAAATACCTAGAAATCTCAGAAAAATCCCAAAAAATTCTGGAAAATCCCCAAGACTCCCAGGAGTACCTGAAAAATATAAGATGAAGAAATTAGTCCATTTGATGTGAAAATTAATTTAATGACTATTAAAAACATAATATTGACCTCCAATAAGCTATATAAATTATGCACATGCTCAAATAATTACCAAAAAATGGCAATATGATCAAAATAATGGCAGGAGCATATGAAAAATAATAGGAAGCCAATAAGAACGATAAAAACTGTATTTTGTACCAAGAATGAGAATAAGCCCTAAAATTGATATGAAATGAAAATATACCCAAAAAGAGCACAATTAAGCCTAATCTTTGGCACAAAATGGGGATAGTTAGGGGGAAAATTTGCAATTTATATCCCGAATCACACCCCCAACTAGCTTTTTGCTAGTCCCTAGAAAAATACGCGATAAATTCGGATTAAATTGAAAAACATGCACCAAATCCTCGATATCATCATGGCATACTCCAAAATGGGATTTCCAAATGATTTCGAAGCCAATATACCAAATATATGAAAGTAAATAACAAATGACATTCTCCTCAATCCAATTCAAAGAAAAGTGAAGAAATAAGCCCCGTATCACACGTATCGGGATATCACGATGTCAAAATTTCCAATTTTCATAAAAGTGGCCAAAACAAAAGAAATTTCCTCTAAGTTGTGGGAGATGAGATTGCATCACTCATGTTGCTTATTCTTTCATTTTTCATTCATTTTTCTTTTTTTTTCTTTTTTTTTCTTTTTTTTTGTTTTTGATGTTTATGTTTTGCATTCACGCGATAACGCCATAAATGCAAACACCGACACATTTGCATACACGCGATGACGCTATATATGCAAATGGATGGAATGATCTTCTAAATCACATCTTTGGCTTCCTCCCCAATGTTTCGTGGGGCACCAGCTACTCGATTTGATTAGGAAGAAACATTCACTTATACTAACTTTCTTTATCATTCCAACACAAATTAGCAACTCATCCACCCACTCCTAAGAGGATAACAAAGCATGCACAATTTGGCCACTCCCAATCCAATTAAAAACTACACCATTCATTCCAAACATGAAATCGCTTACACCAAACTTTTCCCAAATTGTTTCAAAAAGATATCACGACGTCTAAAATAGTTTCATACATGGCATATTAGCAATTGAATCCAAATTGGAAAAGAAATGAAAACGTGCCAATCAAACATCGAGAAATCGATACCAAATTGATAATCCGAAAAATTTGCATGGCATTAAGCAAGTAGGGACTAAACAAAGCTAATGGCGTAGGAACGAGGAAGGCCAAATATGATATGCAAAGAAATTCATGGAATGAGGCGAAACATGGAGAAATCTCAAAGAAAAAAAAATTTGGGCTCAAAATCCTAACAATCCTAGAGATTCTAACACTCTCCCCCCAACTTAAAATAAGCATTGTCCTCAATGTTGGGAGAGTACTAAATCTCGGCAAAAGATCCTAGAAAAGAAAAGAAAAAAAGCACATGAAAGCAAAATGCAAAAGCAAACTAACTTTTAATTTTATTTATTTACACTACTTAAAGGAAAGAATACACCGTGGTAAATGGCGGATCTCGAATATATAACGGTGGTGGCAACTGCTCGATCATATCCTTTCGCTCCTCCGCGAGCGTCGCCACGTCCAATGCCCTACCTCCAATGCGGGCATCAATGGCAAGCGACACAACCCCAAGCATCTCCTTGTGATGGAATCCTGCAAAATGGGGGAGATGGGTCGTGTCAAAAATAATTGGGCGAGAGCGCCCATCCAAATGAAAAGCTTGCCAAAATGGGTCGTCGACATGAATAAAAGAATTTACGATCAAATGACGACAATCCGAATCATTATGATATGGAATTAAATAATTTGATTCGGGGGTGGAGGAAAAAGTAAGATGTGAACTTCCCTGAAATGTGATGCTAGGCTCTGGATGATGCACGGCCTCAGGAGGAGGTGGAAGTGGCTGCAGAGAGAAAACTGGAGTAAGAGGGAGCTCGGGCTCAATATATACCATCTCGCAATCCCCGTCGCTATCATCCTCCTCGATATCCATATCAACATCAACGATCTCTGCGACACTCCCCACATCTGATAACTGCTCCTCACAAACCTCCTCGATGACTGGCAAGTGCGCATCCTGAGGCGAGGGAAGTGACATCTGTGATAGGACTGGAGGTAGACACGTCTCGGGCAAATCCAAGCACGCATCATCCTCGCCATCCCAGAAATAGCTCATCTCAGTCGTCCTCCCAAAATACTCAACCGCCTCGACCTGTGAAGCTAACTCTGAAGTGGGCTGTGGCTCAGGCCCCATGGTGTCCTCAATCTGCTCTCGGCCATCATGCACATCCGCTTCATCCTCAACCTCAAAGTGAAAATGCATCGTGTCACCGTCGTGGTCGACACGCAGTCCATCATCTGTCTCCTCCGACTCATCAAAATATATTCTGTCAATATCATCTACCTGGCTCTCATGCAACCCATCCTCCTGCTCTGCTCTATATCCCATGGGGTCGCAAGAAAAAGAGCCCAAAGGTGGCTCCTCAAGCTGACACTGGACCTGCAGCTCTGCATCCTGAAGTGGAAACTGGGACTGGCCATCATCCTCATATCCAAGTGACGGCTCTCCAGATGGCTCAGTCTGCTCCCACTCTGCAAGGTCTCTCAGGTACAACCAAGAATCCTCGGTCGAATAATCAAAAAACTCTCCACCGCAGCTCATCTGCACCAAATCTCGCCCAGATGGCGATAACCATGTGTAGAAGATCTGCAGAAGATGATCCTCGTGAAAGCTCTGGTGTGGGCATGCAAGCACCAAATCAGTGAACCTCTGCCAAGCCTGGTGGTAGGCCTCCCACTCAGCCTGGATAAAGCTCGCTACATGCTCCATGGCCTGCCGCCCCTGAACCTGCTCCAAAAAGATAGGCAAAAATACTCGGAGAAATTCAGCCTGAAATGACAACCAAGTAAAATGTGAGTCCAGAGACAATGAATCAAACCAAAGTCTAGCATCATCCTGTAAAGAATCGGGAAAGAATCTAAAATATATGCAATCATCATCGATATTCCCACCAAGACATGAATGCATCCAATCTTCAAATTTTCTAATATGTAAATGAGGGTTCTCCCACTCCGTGCCATGAAAGTATGGCGGAAGTGGGATATCCTCCAAATCAACGGCCGAAAAATCTGAAGATGATGCCATGGTAAAAAAATTTACCAAGAAAATGAAAATAACAACCAAAAGACTAAATAAAAGGAAAATAAATAAACGAAAAGACACACACTAAAAGATAGAAGTATCACACTAAATATTTCAAAATCGTTCAAAGATTGATAATAGTAGAAACCGTTGTCCCCGGTAACGGCGCCAATTGGTTGACTCAGAAAACGCGCAAGTGCACGCCTTCCGCTCCCAAGCGTAGGAGCGTCAATGCAATATAAAAATAACCGGTGAGTACCGGGTCGGATCACATGGACAATTCGTTCTACTTTCACAAAATCTGATCGATAACGAAAAATAAAGTGTTTTACAACTACCTAAACTAACGGTGGAAGTGTGAAAATCATGAAATGAAACTAAAAATCTAAAATCTAACCTAAGTGCCTAGGGTTAGAGAGCCAAAAGGAGAAATTAGGGAAGCAAGGCGAGGAGCATGGGTTGTGAATTCACTAATGTTGGTGTTAATTAAGCACACATTACCCTCATATACTTCAATTGGTCATCCGGCTAAGGAAGCCCAATCGGAGAATTTAACAATAAAGGACATCACAATTAGCAATAGGGATGGACGTATAATCGAACACCAATTCAAATTACGAGCATGACATTTTCTCAAATTGCCCTCTCGGGACTTGGCCAATAAAATTGTGCCCTAATTACACATCCACATTAGCAATGAAATTTGGGCAAGAGGGAAATTAGGGCTTCAATTAACAATCAACCCAATGAATCACAATCCCAAGCACAATAGCACTACTCAATCATACTAAATAAGATGATATTCATAGACAAATTCATACAATGTTCATTACAAAATGAGAGATACAAAAATACAAGAGGGGTAAGAAAAGTATCACCCAAGCTCTCCCCAAGTTCTCCTTTGCTTCCACCCTCTTGCTCCTCCTCCAAGCCTTCCTATTCCTCCATGGCCTCCTCCCCTACTCCTTGGCTTTTGGGGAAGAAGAAGACCCCCTAAGCCCTAAAAAATGCAAAACAGCAAGCTGGAACCGTGAAAAAACGAAGCTGCCCTTCATTTTCGCACAACAGGACCTTAAATCAACTTATCGGGCTTGCGGGTCGGGCGAAATCGCGCCCGACCCGCAGCCAAAGCCGCCCGCCTGCGCGCTAAGGGGGGGGGGGGGCGCCCGCTCTTTTTGAGCGGGCGCTGGCCCGCTCGATTTGAGCGGGCGCTGGGCCCGCTCAAATCGAGCGGGTGCTGAGCCCGCTCAAATCGAGCGGGCCCCGCCCGCTCTTTTGATACCGCGGGCCGGCCCGCTGCTGGGCCGTCCCGCTCAAATAAAAAAATATTTTTTTTAAATACAGCGCGCGCGGCCCCGCTGAGAGGCGCAGCAGATGGCGCCACGTGGCGCCATCTGATTGGCCCACGTGGCGCCCCTTGGTAAAATCCTTTTTCTGGGGTTTTAAAGCCCATTTCTCCTCCAAATAATTCCAAACAAATACCTAGAAATCTCAGAAAAATCCCAAAAAATTCTGGAAAATCCCCAAGACTCCCAGGAGTACCTGAAAAATATAAGATGAAGAAATTAGTCCATTTGATGTGAAAATTAATTTAATGACTATTAAAAACACAATATTGACCTCCAATAAGCTATATAAATTATCCACATGCTCAAATAATTACCAAAAATGGCAATATGATCAAAATAATGGCAGGAGCATATGAAAATAATAGGAAGCCAATAAGAACGATAAAAACTGTATTTTGTACCAAGAATGAGAATAAGCCCTAAAATTGATATGAAATGAAAATATACCCAAAAAGAGCACAATTAAGCCTAATCTTTGGCACAAAATGGGGATAGTTAGGGGGGAAAATTTGCAATTTATATCCCGAATCAATCGACGCGAGCACGTATCCGTTTTTTTTTTCGTTTTTCTATATCCTAATTAATTGACTATCAAGTTCAATTAAGTACTTTGATTTAATTATATTACTAATTGCAACTTAATTATTTTACTGATTACTTTTACTAAACAGTTTTATTAATTAGTTTTACTATTCATTAATTACATTTATCACTTACTAATTAACTTTAGTAAATTTTTTATAACCATTATATAATTACTGTTAATATTCACTAATTACTTCTAACTAATTACTTTTACTAATGATCATTTCCTATTTACTAATTACCAGTTACATTCATCCCTAATTAATTCTAGATCAAACCCCCTTTAATAACCTCGTTCTGTTGGTGAGATCCAACAAGCAATTCAAGTTTCCCACACCTCCAGCTAACCCTCCTTCAACTGATGTCCCCCACTGTTCTTATAACATTAACATCATCATCAGCTGAGGAACGCGAATTCCTCTTACCCTGCAATCAATCGACCCATTTCGAATTCAGCCCCAAAATCAAACTTCAGCTTCCCTAATTCTTCTCAGAACCAAATTCGAAAACCAAAACCCAAAATCCGAAACAAATTTCAAATCAAACCCATTCTGCAAAACCCAGACCAACAATCTGTTCATCATTCCCTAAATCTGTTCTTCATCAAACAAATCAGCCCCAAATCATTTCTTCCCCAAAAATGCTTTTCCCAAACAAAGCTCAACCTGAAAATTGAAGCTTGAGGGATAAAATTTCAGCCCAAACTAGAAAAGAATCATCACCAAATACAAACTCCAACAGAAATTGAAAGCTCAGATTTGAAAAACAACTTCAGATCTTTGAAAACAAACAAACCCTTTCCTCCTTCCTTCCTCTTCCTCCTCCCTCTCCCCTAGGCCGATCCCCACCTCTGCCCGCATCCCTCCACCAGCGCCGCCGCCATCAGCCTAGGTCGCCGCCCAGCTCCCGCGCGCGCCGCCACCGCCGAAAAACGCCTGCAACCGCCGCCGCCGGGCGTGACTCCCTCCCCCATGACTCGCGTAAGCTCCTCTTCCACTTGTGCCTGCAGAACTTTGGTTAAACAAAAAAAACGAAATGAAACAAATAAAAAGAAGTCAGAATGGAAAGAAAGCTTGGGAGAGAGATAGCGTGTTAGAGAGATAGAAGGGTTATTAAAGAATGAAAGAAAGAGAAAGTTTGTGTGGCAGTCTTAGCCTTATTGACAAAAGATGGGAACAGCGAGTAATAGTTTAAAGAGTAGGTGACATGCTTTATTAGCCAAACATTAGCAATGAAGACAATTAAGAAATTTTAAGACCAGAGTATTGAATGAAAAATATATTATATAGGTATAGTTGTAGTAGGTGGAAGTAGGTGAAGATTTAATGTAACCTTACCCCCATGTTACCATTGTAATTAGTTTAATAATGTTAATTAGAAGTTTAATTAGTAGGTTGTTAATATGAATCCAATGTTAAATTGCTGCGTATTATTTAAATCAACATGTTATTAATTGTTTAATAAGGTTAGGGTAATAATATTAGTATAAAAATAAGTGTACCAGGTTAGTTTAATACAATATAAACATCACCCTAGCCAGAGAACCCGATAAAATTAGACGAACCCATTTTAGAGATAATTTTTAATATGTTGTTTATTCACAAAAAATCTAATTCATTGATTTGTTTAACCGAAACAGAAAACCGAACATACCGACAGGTAGTACTCGCCGAGACGAACCCAACGGCACCAAAATCACTGAAATCAGGCAAGTATGCAATTTATATTGAATTTTTGAAGGTATATACTCTTTTAGTCTTTTGCATGTAAAGCTGTATAACTCAAACCTGCACGTGAAATGACGTGTGAAAACACTACCACGACATCCGTAGCTAAAAATGTGATCCAACAACATATAATTTGATATATCTTATTTTAGAACATTAGCGAAGAAAATCAGTTTACATGTCGCACTTGTTAAATTCGCATACTCAGCACTGTTGTTAAATTGTTGTAAATGTTGCTCGATACTCTCGTAACCATAGAAAATGTTGTATAAAAGTAAATGATCTCATTATTAAATTGCTGCATGCCTTAGAATGATTATCAAATGTGTGACATCGTGAAATCGTGCGCCTCGAAGGCGAGATCGTGACTTTCGTGATGTCATGAGAGTTGACAAATTCGTGCTTGTAATTCGTGAATTAGGCTGGCTCGTGTTCCAGCACATTCTTGGGGTGGGGTTAGGGTTGAGCGGCTACTAGGCGTATGACGGGGTACTCTCTTCAAGGGCACCACCCGTATGCGGTGGGTTAGCGCCAAACACGGTAAGCCCCCGTGTGAAGAACGGCCCACTCATCACGACCTAAAGGCGAGAACCCTATGCATGATAGAAAGCATTGCATTGTAATTGTAATAATCATGTTACTTGCTTGCACATCAGGATTGCCATGTTATAGTGTTACTTTTTACTTCGTTATAACTGCCATGTCATAACTGCTCACCTTACTTGTTAAACTGCTTAGAACTGCATGCTAGGATGTACTTTACTTTACTTCATTATTCTTAATCAGCATGTTTAAACTTGTTGTCATTATCCCGTTTAACTCTTTAAATGCCTCTTAAATTCAGTAAAAAATTTGTATACCTTGCCTTGGGTTCTAACATCTACTTGCAGACACTTGCTGACATACATTCATGTTTTTGGATGTATGTCAAATCCCGAGCTATAGTGCCAGGAGGACTAGTTGAGATAGCTAAACCAGTGGACCCAGACTTGTTGACTAGTGGACCTTAATTGTACTTCCTTTAAATTTGTTGTACGGGTCATAAGATCCACTCTCCTTTTCTCTATTGTTGTAATTCCGTTGAGACAGTTGAGATTGTAATAATGTTTTATTTATCTGTGTTGTTTTGAGTAATGCAAGCAAGAACATGCGGTTTTCACACAGACGCTTATTGTGTTAAGTCAATGAGGAAAGAAAAGCAAAAGTACCTCCTCATGACTTGCACAAGCGGGCCCATTCACCTCCTCGCTCCCAAGTCCAATGGGAAGCAGGGTGTGACACCATTGGGTTGTTGGAGGAAGAGACGACAAAGGAATTGGAAAGGTCAAAAGAGAGGAAAGTGGGACTGGGACGGTCATAGGGGAGATGTTGGCTGAATTCTCGGAGGAGAGTGTCGGAGGGATGAAAAGGTCGTAAGAGGGAGCGACAAAGGAGCGGCTGCGAAGGAAGAAATGTCACTGGATGGAGAACAACATGTACGCTTTTCTTTTACCAAGATCGATGGACAGCCATTTCTGAGATGTCAATCATTTGCGTACGCTACATCAGTCTTTTTCCTTTAGGGCCTGTTCTTTTGGGTTGATGTTGGTGTTTGTTGCAATGAGTGAATAGTGTTGTAAAAGTAGAGTATTGTGTTTTTTGGGTGAAAGTGTGGTTGTGAATGTGGATGTTGGAATTTTTTGTGGGGCCCACTCACCTTTATTGTGTTTATTTTTTGTGAAAGTGTGTTGTGAATATTGTTGTGAATGTTGGAGGGTGAAAGTGATGAGTGAGATGTGGTGAGAATAGGGGAACAACGACCCCCCTTGAATTTCTTGTGTAATTAGTATTAAAACCCAAAAAATTACAATGTAAAGTGATTTGCAATGTGAAACAATATGCATATGGATGACAGATAAAGCATGCCAAGATCCAGAACAAAATGAAACGCAAAAAAAATTGCAAAGCCATTCTGTCAGCATTGTGAAAAAAAATTTGCATTGCCATTCCGCCTTCAGTTTTCCACAATCCAAATTGAAACATGAAAAATTATTTTTCAATGGCAATCAATCTGCGTAGGGGTGACAGATATAGAATGCAGGAACCAAAACAAAATCATGCCTCAAAAATTTGCATTGCCATGAAGTCTGCAGTGTCATGAAAAGTTACCCAATATAAAGTGAAGCATATAATTTAACCTCCTCATCCATACAACTTTCACAAATTTTATGATTCCTTACAAACGAGCCCTCCGAAGTCAAAAATACAACAATGCATTTTATAAAATCAAACATATCAGCAACAAGTTGGGTGTATCATCATTGGGCATTAATAGTAATGGACCCGAAATATTTACGGATTCATAGGGCTTGTAATTGATTGGTGAGCGGTGTTACATTGTTGCAATTAATTTCATTCGCCGTACACAACTTATATGGCATGTGGAAATATGGTTGGAATGGGGCAAAATGTAGATTGATTGACAATGCAATTTTTTTCATATATTTTTGGGTCTTGGCATGCTGTATCTATCACCCTCAAGGCATATGGATTTTATGGTTTTTATGTGGCAAACTGCAGACTGAATGGAAAGTCAATTTTTTTAGTTTCATTTTCTTTTGGTTTTCATGTTTTTTATATTCATGCCTTCCCGTATGGGATGGGGACAAAAATTCCTCCCACCCATAGGTTGCAAGAATCCTTCCTCATTCATGTTATACCAACATAGTATCGAACTCCAAGCATGACCTATTGCTGAAATTATTCACAAACGTGACATAGCGTCACTCAGAAATCGCATACGGGAAGAACATCAAATATCACATATAGCAGATTTTTTAGGAGAAAGTATACCTCAGTTCGCAGAACCAACAGCCGAGCAAAGAGGAATCAAAGACCCAAAACCAACCTCAGTTCCGGCAGCAGATCAACTCCGCGCACAGCCCCAACTTCGTCACCCCCAAATAATGCCACCTCAGAAACCCTAGATGCAGATCAAGAGCGCCTTCGAGCACAACTAACCAACCCTAGTTGCAGATCTAGAGATCCGCCATCTAGGGTAGCAAGAACCCCAAAACCCCCTATTTTCCGCCGTCTAGGGTTGCAAAAACTCAAAAAATCGCACCATTGAAGGAACCGTTGGGGGAGGGGGGCGATCTGAAGCAGCAGCAGCGCGGAGAGAGAGCCTTCTAGGGAGCATGCGGGACCCACAAGGAGGGATTCGCAGCCATAATCGCCGGAATTTCCGGCTTCTTCGAGCGATGGAATATCGGTGCTACGGCGACGAGAGCAGCTCAACAAGAAGCTAGCCCAAAAGAACAGACCGCGTGAGAGTGTGAGGAGATGTGAGTGAATAGTACCGTAAATAGTGGAATCTGCCCACTTTAACACACACTTGCACACAAAAGAACATGACCTTATTTGAAAATTACATTTAATCACATATGCTACCACAATTAGACTTACAAGTGGACCATTTGATCCCCTATACATCTCTAGCGTAAAATTTACAGATGTAGGTTTATTGGCGTATTTTTCACACATACACATACATACGCATATACTAATACATTTTTCTAACGAAATAGAAGTCGAAAAATCCGGCACACGGTTCCTCCGGCGGTCATGGTCGGAATCCGACGAACGAGGAGGAGATGGCAATGCCGGCCATGTTAAGCCCCTCGTTGCCGCAATCCGGCACCGGGACCCACTCCCACGCCCTCTTCGCTCGGTCGTAATTGAGCCACGTCAGATTCCAGACCCCCTTGCAGTTGGACACCAGCACCAGCCTTATGACCCCTCCCTCCACCTCCAAGCACCCCATCATCACGCCGTACGGCTTCCCGGCTCCCTCGATCAACTCCCGATCAACTCTCGACACCAACTCCCACTCTCCCCCATCCGAGCCCAGCCCCCACACCTCGATCTCCCTCACGATCTTCATGCGGGCCCCGTCGTTTTCCGTCAGGGCCGTCGACCTCACCACCGCCATGTGCCCGCCTCCGTACACGTGCAGCCTGTCGTAGCCCTCCGCGTGCCGCTCCCGGAACCTGGGCCGGCACACCGCCGGCCCATCGGCGCACAGAACCACGCTCTCGTTCCCGAACTGGACCACGTTCAGGCATATCCCGTCACCGCCACCGCTACGTGGCGGTTGGGAGCCCTCCAGGGCCTCGACCGACCGCCACGTGTCGGTGTCCGACCGGTATTCGAATAGGACAGGGCGGTTCTGGTGCATCTCGGCGAATAAGAACCGGAAGCTGGTGCCGGTCCGGTCGGAAACGAGCTTTAGGCCGGACCGGCGCCAGGAGGAGGTGCCACGCGGGCCGAGGGGGCTGGCGGGGATCTTTTTCACGGTCCTCGAGGTGAGATCGACGGCGATGAGCTGGCGGAGGCCGTTGGAGGCGAAGAGGAAGAGGTCGGCGGAGGCGGCGAGGAGGTAGAGGTCCTCGCCGGGGGGAACGGCCGTCCCGATCAGGCCGGAGACGGGGAAGCTGAACCAGCGGCCTGACCGGGGGTCGAAACCGCGGAGGATCGAGCCGCGAGGGGGACGCTTCTTGAAGAGGAATAGCCAGGGGTTGGAATTGGATGTGGTTTTTGTGTAAAATTGGTGGAATTCGGGGGTGGAGATTAGGGAGTGGAGGTGGCGGGAGAGGGAGCGGAGGCGGATGAGGTCGGGGAGCGAGAGGCGGAGGAGGATCGAGTGGATGAGCTCAGAGGGGAGGAGGTGGATGCCCACCGACGCCGATGATGTGGGCCCGCGATCGGCGGACATTTTATTTTATTTTATTTTACTTTTTAAGTTTTTTGGGGGCCCTAATCGAAGTTGAGAGGGGGAGGTTGGCAGTTGGGCCGGGCATTTATAAGGGGGGTTAGAGGATAAACGGAAATGGAGGATTCATTTTGACTTGGGAAAGTTTCTTAAAAGGGCTTGCTTAATTTTATTTTTGCATATTACATATAACTTTATTGTTTATGTTTCATCTTTTCACAATTTGTCTAATGCTCTTGTTTGCATGTAGCTCTTTGAAAAAGAAACTTAAGTGCAAAATTAAATAATTACGCTTTGGAGCTTCGCTAATACAGTAATACATGGGACCTCTCTTGCAATTTCATAGAGCTACAATAATTAACGGCAGTGCTTAAGCAGTGATGATGATTGGTGACGATGCCTGCACTAGCGGAAGGGGATGTTATTAAAATTACAATCAGGACAAATACACTGGACATAAACTCACTTAATGTTGATAAATTTAGTAGAGTGCTTGCATCACTTTGAGTTTAGAGACATATTTAACGCTAAGATGATTGGAAGCTTGAAAAGTATCGAGCCTCGTGAAGAAAGACGTGAGAATGGGACAAATCTTTCAAGCTAATATAGAAATACAAGGCCGGTGATGTTACATGATAACTTACAACATTTTTGTTATTTTATTTAGCAAAAGGCAAGATTAGGAGTAGGGGTGCAACCGAATACGGATTTTTCGTTGTAATACTTTGTATTTAAGATTCAGTACGTATTTTCGAAGCCGATAATCTTGTTTGCACTGAAATTCCGCACGTGAGAACCGCAACGTTTGGGATGTATTACAATAGAGCCCAAAGTATTGTGATTCTTTGATCACATAAAAGAAAATTTGAGAGAAAAACAGATACACTATTGTTGACGGATATGGGTTCCGCTATCCAGTAAGTTTGGCCGACGAAGGCGGTTGAAGAATGAGACCCGCGACCCCGAATCGTGGAGAGCTAGGATCAAGTTGCTTAGGTGAAAGTGGACATAGCTCCTCCCTATCCCCATTGATCTGGAACATAGGAAAATCGGCAGGGGGGTTCGGGGCTGGGGCCCTATCATATCCTCTCCGACGCTCAAGTCCGTTGTTGACTCAATAGTGGATGAAATATGAAGTAGTTAGTATAGAGTATTGTGATACCTTAACGCCGGATCTGGTTCCCTTTCTCTCCATTTGGTCTTTGGAGTATTTATCCACTCTCTCTTTGCCTTGTAACTTCCCACTCAAGAAGTGGTTTCATTGGCTTAACCGCCACCATTATCTAGCCATTAATTGCTTAATTCATGGCTATTGAAGTGGGCCATGAGGGAGTTGTAACCTCCCTTCATTAGTGGTTCTTCATACAGTGGGGGTTGACTCGTTTAACACAGGAGCCGACGTGGCACCAAAAATGACATGCCATATATGATGTCACAATGGCCCTCCATCGCTCGACCTCAACCCCTGTAAAGGTTGAGGTCGGGTGACATCATAAGTATGAAGAAGAAGTAATTAACTTTGGTTGGATAGTCGGGTCCCCTTCATCACGTTCATTGCTCCTTGGGTCACCCTCAAAGCTCCTTTCTCCATGGTCACTCGTCAGCCCTGGGCTTCGAGTGAACCGATCGAAGGAGATTACGCTTTAGGTCGGGAACAAAGCATACCTCATCGATGTCACGTGTAACACTGTCGTTCATCCTCATCCGCACCGTCCCAATACCTACCGTGCCGCAAGCTCGATCATCGCCCAGCAAAACTATACTCTTACCACCTTCCCTGAAAGTCACAAAGTACGCTCGATGTGGCGTCATATGGAACGAGCACCCAAAGTCGAGCACCCAACCATCTGACGGCATGCCCTCCGAAGCACCGGCCAATACATACTCCTCGACCTTAACGCTCTTTGTGACGTTGGCAGTTGCGTCGTATTCACATTTGGACAGTCTATGACCCAATGTTCTCTTTCTCTACAGAAAGCACATTGGTCCTTTGCCACCTAGCGCTGAGGGCTCTTCGTCTTGTCTCTGGACTTGGGTCTGAAATACCCCTTTCTATCTCCACCCTTCTCACTACTACGACCCCTTACCACCGCAAGTGCATTGCTCGAAGCTCAGTTACAGGTGTCCCCATCATTCTTTCTGAACTCGTTGCTCGTCAGAGCATTGGACGCCTCTTCGACTGTAATCGATTCCTCACCATAGGTAAGACCCGACACCAAGTACTCATACTCGATGGGTAGAGAGTTGAGGAGAAACATTGCATTGTCTTCATCATCGACCTTCACATCTACGTTTCTTATATCGGTGAGAAGTTTGTTGTAGTAGTCGAGGTGTTCCACGATAGAAACCACCTCAGTCAATTTCAACCCAAAAGACTTCTTCTTTAAGTGTAGCTGGTTCTAGATGTTCTTCTTTATATACTTGTCACCGAGCTCCTTCTAGAACTTGCTTGCACTTGTCTTCTTCATGTATGGATATTTTTTCTCCTTTGACAAATACATGCGAATGGTATCACATGCACTCTGATTCAGAATTCTCTACTCTTGATCGGACATACTCGTCGGCTTCTCGGCCAATGCAATGTTTTGACCAAGTTGGTTTAATATATCCATGACTTCGCATCTCCACATACTGAAGTTCATCTTCCCATCAAACTTCTCAATTTCGAACTTGTGTTTAGACACGATAGTCCGAGCCGATAAAGAATACCCAGAAGTCGACGCCACAAGGAATCGTCATTGCCACAGCTACTCATCTTCACCTTCTACGTTGATCTCTGACATAGTACAGCTCTGATACCAATTTATTATACGCCCACACCCATCTCAGAGGAGGAGGAAGCACCAACATAGCGGAATACATAGGATCGTCAAAGACCGAGGACAAAGATCGGCAACACAACAACCAAACGAGAAGCGCTAAGAGAGATAACAACTTTAGGCCATCGGTTGGTCAAGGGAGAACATCGATGAGCTTTATTACGAAAGAAAAAACAAAAACAAATCTTCTCTCTGCGTCCAACGAAGAAGAAGCATACAATGATCTCTCCAAAAGCTCACTACAATATCTCTCAAAGTTGGCTCTCAAAAATGGTAGCCCAAATTCTCTCCAATGTATTCCATGTGAAACCCTAACCTAAAACCCCATATTTATAACCTAGGTTACAATAAGTGTTATCATTGGCCAGGAGTTTCAGAAGATATGAATTCCGACTTTAACGACATCATATCCAATCACAACTCTGCGCAAATAATGTGCCGCACCCTGGGGGCCTTCGCCGCATCCCAGTGGACTGCATCCCAATGGTCTCCCTTCAACCGAGCGATCTTTCTTCTGTATCAAACGACCGAAGTGTCGACCCAAGCATACAAACTATCGACCAACGAGCCACCATACGACCGTTCGACCTAACACGGACTTCAAGCAAGTTACGACCGAACGCTCCAATGCTGAGCGATCGACCATCAGACTTGCACTAACGACCGATCGACCAACTGTGATGTAGAAGACCAAATGCTCAGCATCCTCGTATCTGACTTGTGCAGAGTCAGATAAGTCGAACCCAACCACAGTCAAATTATCTCTATACCCGACTGTATGACCAATGCTTCTACTGCACCGAATCGAGCCAACATCCACATCTTGTGCATGCCTCCACCCCAGCCTTGACCACCTAGCTCCTTGATGTCTTCCCGGAATTCCTTGATGAGAATATATGATTGATCTGTAACAACTTCCTTTCTCCTTGCATCTTCTTTGAAGAGAGCATTCTTAACCATTATACATGTAATTTTTCCATTTGGAACCAATTCACTAAGAGAGACAATTAGTATCTTTCAATTATATATTAGGAAGAGAACTGAGATGTAAGAGGGCACGTTCTTCATTTTCAAGCTATAACTTCATTGTAGATAGATATACTTGATATGGCTCTGAAACTCACTCGTATCCAGTAATAGAAGTTCTACTGTAACTTCAAATTTATTGGTTGCATCATCAACAATGTTTTATTCCAAGTAGTTTTGGCTTGGTACATGTCATTCTGCTTCTGCTAGAGTTTATATGTATATATCTCTTATGTAACATGCATGGTGAAAGATAAAACGATCTATCCATTATCAAATTTGACCGATTATTCTTTCCATTCAATTCCTTCCAATCTACATCTTTGGTGGATTCAGGTTCTAATCATTTGATCTTCAACGAGTTAAATAAATCTTTAGTTAGATCTTTTATCCGAGGAATTTAAAGTGTATAGTTTGTGACCGTTAACTTGATCATAGTTACCGAGAATGATTCTTCTATATATTAACACTTAAAACTGTAAAGCGTAATGGTGGTCTGAGAATTTGGCCGGGATGAGAGATTTCACATTTCACTATAATGGTTCACACGAGCACTTGGCCTCTGAACGCCAATGCTTTCACTGTCTCTTATACAAATTAGCTAGCAGAAACAGGAGCTTATTATACTGTTAAGAAGCGCGAACACTCAAGTCTCTACTAACAAATCCTTACTTTTCATGATGTCAGACTTCTAACTAGGTTTTATTACTTTTAAACAGCAACCTCTGAATATTTTGATATCATAAAACATATTTCCAAACAAAACGCACAGTCAACATAGTCACTTAAAGGCCCTCAACATTCAAACATGAGAGAAAGAGAGAAATTTATTGTTGGGGATTCCAGATATGGCTGAGAGTATTTGATGATCTGAGAAGAGAAACTCCATCCTCTTTATATAGGGGCCACTGCCATATCTTCCATCCCTCAACCGCCCCGGATTTTGCTCAACCGCCCACGATTTCCTTAACGGACATGTGAGACTTGGTCTCTCGGTTGAGGAAAATCCTCAACCGAGTATCGGGTCGGTTACAAGCAGATTTGGCCATATCAGGCCATAACCAACTTACATCTCCCACTTGGCCTGAAATGGCCAAGTGCATTCCGGTCATACCCTCACTATCCGTGAGATATAACACATGATGTAATTTCACATACTCCCACTATCCGTGAGATATGCACATTTTATTTACCGAGTACAATCACTATATATAATTGTCTCCTTTCATTATTCATGTTTTCTTGACTTAGATATTTCTAAGTCCCATCAAACCGACATGTTTGATGAATATACCTGCTGGAATACCCTTCGTCAAGGGATCAGCAATCATATCACTTGTTGGAATATAAGTCACATTGACTTCTTTCCTTTCCACCATATCATGTACGTAATGATATTGTATTTCAATATGTCTTCCTTTGGAACTGTTTGCACCACTGTGGATCAAGCTGATGGCTGCTTGATTATCACAGTACATCTCAATTGGTCCATCCACCAAATTGAGATCCAAGTCCAATAGGAACCGTCTGATCCAGACCGCATGAGTAACCGCCATACTACAGGCTATGTACTCAGCTTCTTGTGTGTATCTCGCTACACAACCCTGTTTCTTGCTACCCCAAGAAACAGCTGCACCACCAAAGATGAACACATGTCCTGCAGTTGACTTCCTGTCATCTTTGTCCCCTCCGAAATCTGCATCGGAGTAACCAAGAACCTCAAGCGAATCGGCTTGATAAACTAACTTGTGGTGCACCGTACCCTTTATGTATTTCATAATCCTCTTAACAGCTTCCCAATGAGCTGGACCAGGATTACTTTGATATCTACTAACCAGACTAACTGGGTACGCCAAGTCTGGTCTAGTACACAGCATTGCATACATCAAACTTCCAATAGCCTGAGCATATGGAACATTCAGCCGACTTTGTCCCTCTCCAGGACATTGTTCTTTACTTAACGGCTTCCCCATAACCAATGGTGTAGGGGCCGGATTGGAATTGTACATTCCAAATCTCCTCAATATTGTATGCAAATACTTTTCTTGGTTTAAACTTAACATTCTAGACTTCCGATCTCTAAGGATCTGTATTCCAAGAACGTAGGATGCATCACCCATGTCCTTCATCTCAAATTCACTACAAAGTGCTGATTTAATTCCTTTCAATACTTCAACGTCATTTCTAGCGAGCAAAATATCATCCACATACAGGGATAATATCGTAAAACTGCTCCCACTTTTCAAGACATACACACAGTTATCCAATTTGTTTGCAACGAAACCAAGTTGGATAATAGTGTTGTGAAATTTGAGATACCACTGTCTAGATGATTGTTTTAAACCATACAAAGATTTCTTCAATTTATAAACTTTATCTTCCTGTCCCTCAACCTGAAATCCCTCAGGTTGATCCATATATATAACTTCCTTCAACTCTCCGTTGAGGAATGCAGTCTTGACATCCATTTGGTAGAGTTCCAAGTCAAGATGCGCAACAATCGCTAAGATTATCCGAATGGATGCAAACTTAGCCACCGGAGAATAAGTCTCCTGATAATCAATCCCTGCTATCTGAGTAAATCCCTTTGCAACTAACCGGGCCTTGAATATATCAATAGACCCATCAACCCGATATTTCTTCTTTAACACCCACTTGCATCCTATGGACTTCCTCTCTTCTGGTAAGTCACATAGCTCTCATACATTGTTTCTCTCAATTGAGTCAAGCTCCCTTTTCATGGCCTCAAGCCATTGATCTGACTCAGATGATTTCATTGCATCTGTATAATTCAAGGGATCAGCTTGCTCATCTATATCAATATCCACAGAGAAACAAGATGGTTCACATGAATATAGATAATAATCATCCATCCATGCAGGTGTTGTTCTGGGTCTTTTGTTGCCACTAAGGGTTGCAGGTTGGACATGTTCAGCTGGTTGATTTGCCATAGGTATATTCTCGTTTACAGGTTCATCTTCCATAGCTGGATGATGTACGTCATCCACTATATCCAAGTCGTCATTCGGAACATCATCTAAGTCCAGCAAGGGTGGCACATTTTCTTGGACTTGTTCCTTTTCTTCTAGATTCTCTAGAAAAGTAGCATCTCTACTTTCAATGACTCCCTTATTTTCATGGAAGAACCTATATCCTTTAGACTTTTCAGAATATCCTATGAATACACATCTTACGGTTTTGAGATCCAGCTTATCTCTAACCTGATATGGAATGAGAACATGTGCCACGCAACCCCATTTTCTCAAATGACTTAAATTGGGTTTGCGTCCATTCCATATCTCATACGGTGTTGTCTCGACTGATTTTGTGGGAATTCTGTTCAGAACATAATTTGCAGTCAATATGGCTTCTCCCCAAAAATCCTTGGAGAGACCAGAATGCGATAGCATACATCTAACTGCATTCATTAATGTCCTATTCTTCCTTTCAGCCACACCATTCTGTTGTGGCGTATAAGGCATAGTAGTATGCTTCTTTATACCGTACTGAATACAGTATTCCTCA
The DNA here is from genome assembly GCA_030789695.1 of Scilla litardierei. Lineage (NCBI taxonomy): Eukaryota > Viridiplantae > Streptophyta > Magnoliopsida > Asparagales > Asparagaceae > Scilla > Scilla litardierei. The sequence continues at coordinate 220,353,715 of CM061134.1, read as the reverse complement.
AATTCCTTTGAGTTGAATTCCCCACCTCTATCAGTTCTTAACACCTTTATGTTCCTTCCAAGTTTTCTTTCAACTTCTGCCTTGTATCTTTTAAAGCTTTCAAAGGCTTCCGACTTTCTGCTTAAAAGATACACAAAAGTATACTTGGAATAATCATCTATAAAGGTTATGAAATATTCCTTATTCCCACGCGTCTTTATGCTCAATGGCCCACAAATGTCAGAATGAACTAATTCCAATAATTCACTTGCCCTTTGACCTTCCGAGAATGATTTCCTGGTCATCTTCCCAGTTAAACAATGTTCACAGGGTAATGTCCTTACACCTGTCAGTTCCGGTAATAAATCCATTTTGATTAACTGGTCCATCTTATTGTTACCAGGATGACCTAATCTCATATGCCAAAGATCATAATCAGACAAAAGACACGAGGAATAATTCAAATCACCATCTTTATTACCAATATCAGATTTTACAACAGAAAGACAGAATAAATCATGACCGGGCACAAACTTGCCCATTGCAAATACTTTCTTGTCTTTCCCAATAGAGACCCTATTGTTGTAAAATCTCACTTCAAGACCCTTCTTCAGCAAAGCCGGAACAGAGACCAGATTACGTCTTATGCCAGGTGCATAAAACACATCTTTGAGGACCATGATGCTGTCCCCAAGATCCAATCTGTATGAACCAATACCTTCTACATCCAGATAGGTATTGTTCCCCATGTATATCCTTTGGTCTCCCTTCTTCAGTTCCTGGAAGTCAACTATTCCTTCCTTCGTCTTTGCTATATGTCGGGTTGCACCCGAGTCGATCCACCAGCCTTCAGCGTCTGTCGTAGCAGCGTTACATTCAGTGACGCCAATGAACTCCCGCTTTCCGGATCCTCCTTGTTCTGGGCGTTTTAAGTTGCCCTTATTCCTTGCCTGGGGACAGTTGGCCTTAAAGTGACCATACTTCCTGCAAATGTAGCAAGATCCAGGAGGTCCTTTCTTCCCGCGAGCTGATTGCTGGCCGGATCCCTTGAAGGAGGGCTTTACTGGTCCAAGACGCTGGTTCCCTTGTGCCTTCCGGTATTGAGTAGCATTCGCCTCTTCCTCCTGCACAAGATTGACGTCCGAGCCCTTCCTCCTAGCCAGAAGGTCTTGTTCCATTGCTAGCTGAGCTGGCAAGTCAGTTACGCGCTTAACAGTTCCATTTAATCTAAGCGTAGTGGCAGCCATATCAAGCGACGGTGGCAGACTATTCAGAATAGTTGCCACCTGAAGCTTCTCAGGAATTTCAGTTCCTGCAGTAGCTAGGTCCTTAGCCATGACAATCATTTTATTCACGTGTTCGGTGACATTGTCACCTTCCTGCATACGGCATGAATTATACCTATGCAGCAGGAGTTGTATGTTCACGTCAGATGTGATATCATACTTCTCCTTAATAGACTGCCACATATCCTTGGCAGTACCACAGTTTTCGAACACCTTTATTAGGCTATCGTCCATGAACATAAGCATGAGACTCATAGCCTTCTTGTCATTAATTTTCCACTGTTCTAGCTCTCTCTTCTGGGCATCAGTTGGATTTTCAGGGAGAGCAGGAGCAGTGGTCTCAATGACACTATCTAAATTGTCATGTATAAGTCCATACCTAATTTTCCGGTGCCACATGTCATAGTTGGAACCGTTTAGGCGTTCTATCTTAGCCAGTTCAGATGCAATCAATTTGCTTGCCATAGTTCGTTACTGATATGGATAAAGTTTGATTCAGGTATAAGGTGACAAAAATAGATCGATCAAATCAACTAAAATTAACGTCTTATAACCTAGTCCAAAAAATCCAATTTTACTTTAATGAGAGTGACAAATTTTAATTAGGTTATATCAAGTCTAACTATGCAAAAAAAATACGATATGATGTGACAATTGTCTCTACAATTTTTTAATTAATGTGTGAACCAAAACTTTTATTAGGTTTAAGTATTAGGGACAAAAAATGCAAATCTAATAAATTGTAGAATAAAATAACAAACGAAGGAACCTGATTGAAGATGATTAACCAGAACAGATCTGTAGAAAGCCTTGTGATCTGCAGCGTGAGTGCGGGATATGCTCGCTTGACGTGGCTTGCTGTTCGGTGCTGCTGATTTGTTCAGGGGTTGCTACTAGTTTGTTGACCGAATCTTGCTCAGAACAGAGATTAAAGCTTCAGTCCGGTTGATACAAAGAACGTGGGATTCACTCGATGAAAAGATTTGATCGGAAAAATTGTGAAGAATGGGGCCCACCGCACTGATGAACGGAAATGGGGCCAGGCTTGATTCTTTATGGGAAAAAATTGATCTCAGGGGAACAATTAAAATTTGAACAAAGTGGGGTGACAAGTCCTTGTTGACTGGCAGACAAGAGAAGGAGATGGGCTAATTTTGATTGGTCAAGAAAAAAAAAGAGTGCAGATCTCTTTAATGCTTGTGTGTGGATCAAGAAAAACAAACATGGGTAATTGTTGGTGCAGTGGCAAATGAACAGGTGGCGGGCTTGCTGCTTGGTGCCTGACGCGATGAAAAATGAAACCTGCCGCCGGAGATATGTGGCACGGGAACTTTATGTGTGGATCGAAGACGCCCCACCTCAGGGGTGCGTGGGTCGCTGCACAGCTGTTTGCTGCACTGGGATGAAGGCGAGGCGAGGCAGGGCTGCCTCTTCTCTGCTGGTGGAAGAAAAATTTACGGCGCGGAGAAAATTGTTGAACGCTCGGATCTGTGAAGACGGCTCTGATACCAATGAGAGAAAGAGAGAAATTTATTGTTGGGGATTCCAGATATGGCTGAGAGTATTTGATGATCTGAGAAGAGAAACTCCATCCTCTTTATATAGGGGCCACTGCCATATCTTCCATCCCTCAACCGCCCCGGATTTTGCTCAACCGCCCACGATTTCCTCAACGGACATGTGAGACTTGGTCTCTCGGTTGAGGAAAATCCTCAACCGAGTATCGGGTCGGTTACAAGCAGATTTGGCCATATCAGGCCATAACCAACTTACAAAACATGCAATCTAAATTCTAAACATGAACTTACTGACCTAAAGTTGACAGCATCAACCATGCATATCCTTCTAAACTGCAGGAGTGCAACCACCCTGCTCATGCAGCCAGCGCGCAGTCGTAGTCCCCATCATCGTCATCATCGCCTTCGGCCCTCGCAGCCTCCTTTTGCCCTCCATAACCGCAGAGATGATCAACTACCATGTATGTCTTCTCTCTAAGCGAGTCGATCAAGATCTCAACTGAAGCCATACTTTCAAGCTTTGATCCTTGTCTTTCTATTAGTTTGCTCTTAGACTTCTCTTGGCCTGCTATCAGCTTTCACACTCTAGGTCATTATATAGGGATGGGAGCAACATGGATGCTCTGTACTCAAAAAGAGAGCAGCGTGCATGTCCCATTGCTTCTTGAGTTCGCCACGCGCTCTGCTCGCAGTGAACTTCTTCAGTAGCGTGCAATGCGTGATGCCTGGAAAAAGAATAGGCCAGGGGATTGCCACATATATTCATACATATGCACACTCAGCTAGCATATGTGGAAAGAAGCTACAAGTATATATGTTCTGCTTGTTGTTTTGGCGATGGCAGTGCTGAAAGGCCACTAGAGATTCTTCAGCATGAGATACTGCTAGTTATGGGTCGGACCCCAAGAATAATTGTCCTTTTTTCACAGGATATGAGAGGTGACTTGAGTTGAATTATGCTGTTGTGCACTGGCTCAAGTCACTGTAATTGCTACTGAGACCATTCAATGTCAAAACTTAGAGTCAACTACTGAGAAGGCTATGGTGTCAGTGTCGTTATTGTATGCAAAAGAGCGTTTTGCATGAGTATATTGCTCTAAGGTGAGGTATGTCAAGTTAATAAGTTATGATAGTGACAGATTAAGCCAACTATTTTCTCAACATCAAACCGAGAAGAGGTTAGTTATTACAATAATTGGTTCATAGACTCTGGCAACAAGCATCTTGCCTATTTCTTAGTCAACACTTAACACATGTAAATAAGACTTAAAAGAATGAGGATGCCCTAATATTTGTGGCATGCAAGACTCAGCCATGTGAGTTATCCTGATCAAATCAATATCAAGATGGAGAAATCAATGCTAAAAGACGTTCCACATCTAGACGTTTGAGAAGACATCATGTGTCAATGATGTCAACATAGTACAGCACACCAGCTAGCTACTATATTCAAAGTCTAAGTCTAGAGGAAATGTGTTGTTGAGTGCAATATTCATTCGGATATCTTTGGACATGTAAAACAGGCATCAATATGTGGAATGCATCATATGCTTACCTTCAATGATGACTTCTCAATGTACGTATTGGTTTATGAAAGGATTTTTTTTCTAGGTTTTTGATGTAGAAATTTCGGGTTTTAGTGGAAAGGCGATTTTTAGGGTTTTGGTGAGAGGGATTGGAGACAAAGAGGGATTTTTATTAATGATAATCTGAAAATAAAGGTGTACAAGAATAAAGTAGAGATCTTTCTAGAGGATCTCGCTCTCTCAAGTCATCAATTATAGAAGATGACCAAATTCTCCAGTAAACGAGGGAATTCTCAACCTCACAAGTTTCTTCTCTCCACAATCAAGCATAAGAATCTCTAGCCCCCTACCCGCCTATAAATACTAATTCAGATATATGCAAAATTACAAAAAGACCCCTCAAATTGAAAAATTACTAAAACGTACGCCCCTAAAATCCGAAAATTTCGAAAATACTCATAATTGACCAAAATTGCATATCTATCATTACTATGTCCTTGAAAAACCACATTGCCCTCAAGGTGATGCATGAAAACCATAGACGGCTACTCCACGTAAAGATGCATGTCCCCTTCCACCTCTTCTATCTTTTCTCTAGTGAACGTTTCACATTCTCCTGCTATCAACAACTAGAGAGCGTGGTTGCGACATCGATGTCCCGAGATGAACTTTTCATTACAGCTAAAGCACAACACATTTGCCTGTAATATCCCATTTGAGCATCCATCATGAGCCTAATGTCTCTTTCCCTGCTCACCGTCCTTCTCCTTACTGGAATGGTCTTTCTTTGTCGGTGCCTTTTGACCCATATTGGTTCCTGACTGTGAAGATTGTGCCTACTCTAAGTCTCTCTAGACCTTCTCTCCTCAGTAAGACAATCATCTACCAACTGTGCTAGGTCCATGCCTTCACCAGTCATCTAGGCTGATGAATGCGGAGTTCTGCATAGATGTTTGGCTTGAGCCCCTTCTTGAAGCATCCCTCCGAAGTCCTCTTAGGTATGTCCTTAGCTAGCCCTGAGAGTGCCTCAAACATCTTTTTATACTCGGACAGTCTCATCCTATTTAAGCGCCATCAACTGTTCATGTAGGCTTCCCCACTGGGTATCTCAAACCATGTCCACCAAACTTTCCTTAATTCTATTTCAGAATCACCGAAAGAGAAATAGCATCTCTCTTCTGGATCTACTCCAAATCAATCACTCCTCCATGAGGCAAGAACTTTTCCTCTTCTAATTATAGGGGCACCCCCGTGGCGATCTTCCCCCCTAATTCATCGATGTCAGCGATTTTGGAAGTGTCGCTCACTTCCTGCTCTAGATCTTCAGCACATACCACGATCCCAGGAAGGAATCCACAGCAAAGAAGGGGTGGATCGGAAGGAAAATCAATCTCTCCGATGGGAGGCGGTGACAGCGACAATGAACGGGAGATTCAAAAATGTGGCAATAGAGAAAGACAAAAGCTTGTTAGGTAGAGGTGTGATGTCTGATGCCCCCCTCCCTTTTCTGCTTACCCTAAGCACAAAGAGGCGGGGCAAGAGCATAGCCGTCTAATTCTCACACTATGCAAAGCAATCCAAGGCGTTCGACACGCGCGACTTATCAGATTTTGTGCAAAGACCCCCCAACAAACATGCACTCGCCACATCAGCATCTCCTTGGAGAGTGGACACGTCCCTTCACATCCTATATTAAATACAGATCTTAGCAAATCTGCCTCTTGGCATTTCAAGGAGCACTCACTGACATTAACATGTGTGAGTAGCTCCCCCACGGAGCCCAGAAACCTTGTGTACCCAGCTCGATAGGTGCACCGTGCCCCATTCGGATTTCATCTTCTCATCCTTCCCCTCCCGACCTCGCGGGCACAGCTCGGGCCAGACGTGTCGAGCCAGAAGACGATGAGGCATTGTGGATGATGGATCAACTGGGGTCCACCCATGGTAGGAGCCGATCAGGATGGGCCCGGAGGAACCCGTCAGTGAACCACACGCAACCCCAATGGTTGTGTAACCGGACCCTGACGACAGTTGGTGTGTTCCCATTGCAATGCAGCTTAGCTCACGGGGACAACCTCCTGCAGGTCGCCCCGCCGCCCCCAAATGATGGTTGTTCTTGGCCTGACCCTTTGAGACCGTCCCGCTTGACTCCCACCGAGCTGCTATCCATGTGCCTGCGCCATGTGGGTGACGGTCAGCTTTCTAAGAAGGGACACACAATCTGTCCTGTCAGACAACGCAGACCTATCAGAAGTAGCGCACTGTCGCTTTGTCAGAGGGCATACAATCAGCTTTGTCAGGGAGTGGTTGCGCATGTCCCCCGCTGAAACCCCTGGCAATTCGGTTACAAAAGAGAGCGATGGACCACTTGACGTGGCGGATGTGTCACCTCATTTCGATAAATAGAGGGAAAACCTCCCTCTATCAGGTACACAAATTTCCTTTCACAAAAACCCTAGCATCCTCAACAAAACCCTAGTTACGGCTACCTCTAGCCAACGACCATTCTTCCTCCGTTTGAATCTAACTTAAGTATCGGATTCTGATCGGATGGCCATCCCCCTCCAGTGAGGCTAACGAGCTTTCTGTCTCTTTCAGGCGTAAGACGAATGATCTCTACCCTCAGTCCGGAGGAACCAACATATCCGGGTTCAACATGTTGCGAGAATACTCGTCCCCGCATGCGACCTAATTAATCTGGGCCCACCGAGATTTAGTGCATTGACAAGAACCAAATGAGAGAATTTAGTCTGTTTTTCCCTTAGCAAGAGAGAGAGAGAGATGAGTGTGTCGTTAAAGAGGCATTTTACGGAACAAAGCAATTAACTGTAATAAATAAACTGACTTCTAGACATGTTGCATTTTATCTATATAATGACCATATTCTCTGTTCAGAAGCATGCAATACAAAAAGTAAAAAAACATTTCACAATAGCAGGAAATAGGGACCAAATAAAACAGTTACAGTAACTCTAAGACAAAGCTACATGCATAAGATGCTTATATTTGAATAAATCAGCATCACACTCTTGATGCATAGAAATTCGAAGCTGAGAGACCATGGTCAGCCTTTGGAGACGTTCAAAGGTAAGGAGGCAAGCAACCCTTCCAACTGACCCATCAGATCCATGGGAGCCTTTCTTGAAAGTAATGAGGTAGAACTTTGGGGTTCAAATTCTGAAGAATCCTATCAGAAAAGGACCCAGCAGCAGCAGCAGAAACATCCCACTTGCAGCTCTGATAAGATTTCTTATCTTTTTTGACGCATGCCCGTCTTTTTCCCATAGATATTCAGTTAAGAATAAACATAGGTCTGCTAAGATTCAGTGTGGCATTTTGACCCCTGCAGCCAGAACCTGCACACTTCAAAATATTCAGATTTCTTCAGAGCAAGCTGACAGCATGTTGGTGTAACTGAGCTTACCACCAATAATTGGGCCTCTAATCTTATGAAAACCAATAGACCTGGCCTGTTTACAGTAATGGGCCTTTACAATATAAGCAGCATTTGAAGTTCTGAACAACAACCTCTCTGCCTGACTCTTTCCGTCTCTTATACTCTATTCTCATGACATTTTTTTATTTAGCAAACCGATCAAGTTTTGTTACGTCAGCGTTCAGGGACCTTGACTGTCCCTCGCCATTGACGGGGTTGTTTTCGACTTGGTCGCACTTAGCCAATTGTTCGGGAGATTGTGCCTCCGAATTGTTTGTTAGGAACGCCCCTGACTCGATGTGGAGGCGTGTGTCTATTAATTGGCCGCACTTGGCATGTGTGGCCAATTTACACACATATGGCTGACAACAACAGCCATCTTCTCCTCATTACGAAAAGTCTTCCCCTCATTACGAAAAGTATTCCCCTGTCAAAAAAAAACCTACAACCAATGATTGTTTCAAACCGGGAAAAAAAGCTTGAATCAACCTTTTTCAATCAAAAATCACCGGATCCGACACGATCGAGTGACGGATAAGTCAAAAGACGACCGGATCTAGCCCTATTTTGATCAATTTCGATTCCAATCTCTTGCTTGCTTGAGATGTTCTTTGCCATCTTTGTCAATTTCGATCGACTGTGCCCATCCTTCAATGACAGCGATCCATACCTTCCCATCAAGGGACTTAATGAATGCACGCATCCAAGACTTACAGTTAGTATAGTTTGTACCAATGAGCAATGGAGGACGAACAACGGAGGCACCTTCTCGTGTAGTCATGATTCAAGTACTGAAATCCAAGATCACACCCTCTTTGATAACAAAGTGACACATGTGACCTGCTCTGATACCAATTGTAAATTCTGTACATATGTGTAATCAAATAAACACAATGATAAAACACAGAAACCAAGTGATGACACAAGGAACTTGGTAACGCAGTTCGGTGCGCACACCTACATCTGCGGGGCCACGCCGAGAAAATCAGATTACTCCACTATAATAAAATAATGATTACAATCACTAATATCAGATCTTACTAGGAGAAGCATACTCTCCCTCAATACAAATCGCGAGGGGTGATCTCAATCAACCCCGTGGAGTAATCTATGCAAGCTCCCCTTGCATGCAAGATCCCCTTACACAACCGACTAGTTCAACTCACTTGAACCCTACGTGCGTAGCCGTTGGCCTCCCTCACGGAGTTCTTTGATGGTTTTCACAAAAGCCGTCGCCCCAGCCGCAAAACCGCACGCACCTTTTTCTACACCGCTCCCCCTCAATCGCGACATAATTGTGATAGTTCGCTCGACAGATGTCGTGCAGATCGGCAGCCCGCTAGAATCAGAACCAATACATCCAAATTGATTCCGATAAATCTTCAAGATATGGCAACATATATCTGCGGGCGAAAATATCTTTAATAGATTTCCCAATAAATTCCGAGAGATATCAACTTCCAATTATATCTCCAACAGATCTTCAATTGCAACAATATATACCAGAATACTTAGAAAAATCTGAAAGTAGATCTGAGGAATCTATCTTCAATAATCGTCATTCATATCCAGACTTCTGACTCATCCTTCCGACACAGCATGTTGAATCTCACGTTGCAACATAATGTTCAACATATCATTCAACATGACCAATAAACGAGATCTCTCATACCATATTTGCAGATTGATACCTTCAATCACATCTTCAGCAGATCTTATGTATACCAGCATACAACAGAATATCTGGAGAAGATCTAAATAATAATACAAGATCTGAAACCATTCAGATATAAAATCTTCAACCGCACATATCTTCAACCGCACATACCATTCAAATATGAATCCATTCAGATTTTGTAACCACTATTTCCTGGTAAATAACTTTCTCTTTAATGCAGATATTCCGCCAGTATTTCTAGGATCACTTCGGGTAAGAAATCCCATAGATCAAGGAATCATATAACCATTTCGGGCTAACTGATTTAAACAATTCTCATGCGGATATTTTTCCATAAAATAAGAATCTATTTCTGGAAAATAGAACCAATAAATCTCATCAAATATTTCCTCCCACCAATTATGGAACTAACTATATTCCCAAATATTCCCAGCAAATATTTCCTCCTCCCATCTATCAAGGAGCTAATTCGGGTAACAAGGAACATAAAAATCTCACCAAGATATTTCATCAACCAATTCAGGAACCCCCGAGATTCTAGGTTGCAGATCAGATCTGAGGTCACCAAAACAGATCAGTAGACCAAAACAGCGTTTCTGCATACGAACCAATACTCCAGATCCCGAAATGTTGTACCTGATGTTGCAACATAATGTACAACATGACTGCTCAAACTGTTCATAAACTGATCTGATTTCACAACCTGAACTCTTCAAAACTAGTGCCACTAATGCCAACTTATAGCAATAGAAAATCAACCCAACAATGCCCAATCAATCGAATATGCTTCCTGAAGATATTTGCATACCAACAAATGTTGGAGCATCGACTTCTATGGTGAGACATGTAGATGAAGAAAGTGATAGCATCGATAACGACGACAATGACGATGCAAGGGAGGAAAGCATGCAGTTTGCTAGAGATATCAACGCAGATGATACCGCATGGATACAACAATCGGTTGCTGTCAACACATATGTGGCATTTGAAGAGCCATTGCCGGATGCAGCGGAAGAGGAGCAATGGGTCAATGCAACTATTATGAGAAATACTCTAGAAAGAAATATGGAAGAGCCAAGAATTCGCATTGATAGCAGAGTATTTATTGTCGGTGATATATATGATACAAAGACTGACTAGATTAAAGCAATAACGGAATAAAGCATCAATCACAATGTTTAATTCAAAACAATCACGACAAACAAAACAAGATATTCCGTGATATGTGGCCTAAATTCCGAGGTGAATATACAAACCCAAAATGAGGTGAGTCAGAATTGTCCGTGGAGGATTCATGCAGCTGTGAGGAAAAGAACCAGTATGAGGTTCAAGATATCGAAAGTATGTGAGAAACATACTTGCAATAATATCACGCTGAATACAGATCATAACAAAGCCACAACAGCGTTCATTAGGAACATGCTTATGCCAATGTTGAAGAGAAAGCTTGATTTGATGCCTGCAGAAATCCATGACGATGGACACACACCATGTTAAGAATTACAATTTCAAATTACAAAGCATCGATGGCGAGATCGAAAACATTATAGCAGATATTTGGTGATTAGGATGAGTCATATCAGATGCTCCCACAATATTTAGAGGCCATTGCAGAAAGCAATCATGGAACAGTTTACAATATCACATGCGACACTGTCGGCCAGTAGTGGCACGGTTTATAGTGATGTTCTGGACATTTGGACATTCAATTAAAGGTTTCGAGCATTGTCGGCCGGTCTCAAGTATAATCCCTTCTCTCATAATCCCTGTGCATTAAGTTCATGGTTCAGTCAAATGATCCAAAACCGCCGTCATTAGCAATTATTTTATTTACTAATCCCTGCCATTTGCCCAATGTCCTCACAATGTGGGGCATCCAAAGCCATCTGCAATTAGTTATTATTTACTATTAATTCAATGTATTTGACTAGTTCTACCTTGAGGCTAGCTCCATGTGATCTTAGCTTCTTTTTTTCAAAAAAAAAAAATCTCTTGGTGTATTAAACTCAATGGAGCCAAGTGCATTCTTTGCCTTGGAAACACACTTAGCCATTCTTGGATTCTTGCCAAGAACTTTCAGATTTTTAATTGGAGGCGGCAAACTAGCACAATAGGCCAATTATCAAATGGATTGACACTTGACAGTTTTGTTTGTTTATCTTTTTTTGGGCAGAGTTGGGTTAAAGATATGAGAAAGGTGATGGATACCATTAGATATTTGGAACCAATGGCTCTGCTTCCATGTGATTTATATCTTTCATAATATATATGTTTTCAGATTAACATGCATCAGTTCTCTGCTTTTTTGATGGATAAGTCATTATAAAGCTTGAAGTTCCATAAAGATTTGGTTAAATTTTATAATTGATTGTTAATTTGATATCAGCCCTTTCGTAGTTAGGTGAATGAGCGCATGGGCCAGGGAAGAAAAAAAAAATCTTTATTCACCGTAGTTTAGTGTATGTATGCACATACTTTGTATATGCGCACATAGAATAATGAGAAACATATGACATATGTGGTATGCGTCCTCTAAAAGTTTGAATTCCCTTATTTTGTTTAAAGACGGTCGGAACTCGTCGTTTTGATTTTCATATTCTAAAATCACAAAACATTAAACGGTATGTGAACCGAATGTGTTATACATGTCCATCCACACGTGTTTTAGGAACGTTGTTTGCAGAGGATATATAAATGAGCAAAATGCCTTGGATTCACCAAACATTTGGGGCTTTGAATATGAGGATGAAAATGGACGGTTCTGATCGTACAAGAGACGGAAACAGATTATATCATAACACATTCGGTTTTGCACATGATGGGAATCCCAAGTGTTGATACAGGCATTGATTTTGATCCAAACCCAACCCTACAAAGTGAGATATAGGCATTGATTTTTGCCCCTTTTTTTATAAATCTGATTAGTGAGATATAGGCATTGATTTATGTATTTAAAGATTTTGCACATGATGGGAATCCTAAGTGTTGGATTCGATACAATAGAAATCACGATGATCTGCCAAAAAAATGTGTTATATTATTTAGTGGCAGATAAGCAACCAGACTATATCACTTGCATGTCTAATTTTTTCTTCTAACACAATTATTCTGATTTAGAGGAAAGATCATATCTGCACTACACAAAATACACCTAATGAATTTATGATATTTAAATGTAGAAAGGATGAATCCTAGTAGAGTTCCGACGATGAAGATCAACCAGCAATATACACAAGAATGTCGGATTGTGGTCATGTCAGTTGTTACTATTTATTACAGCGAAGAAGGTAAGTTGAATGGAATAAGCTTTTATGAAAGCAGTAAATGGTATTAAATGCAACAAAAGCAAACCATATCTCAGAGTTGGGCTCAACTGAATCAAATTCCTTGACATTAAAGAAGAGCTCAATCAATTATCAGCAGATGCCAGGCCCCTTAGAGCCCTTTCCACCTACCAGTGAACTGTAGTATGCTTTATGCTCTTCAATAATACCACCCAGAAGAGAGTTCAGTCCAAATAAATAAAGTCTGCATAAAAATTGTTTAGGTGGTTGAAACTTGAAGCTGGTGGAGCCCATCACTGGAATTTCTAAACTGCTCCTTGAATCCAGGGAACACCAGTCCAACATTAGTCTTAACCTAATTTGACAAATGCTAAATAAACGGCCGTGGGAGGGCTGGCGTCGGAGGGGCGTCGGAGGAGGGCTGGCGTCGGAGGAGGGATCGGCCGTCGTTCGTCCGTTTGCTCACCGTGCACAACGGGGCATTTTTAGAACTTTTGAAAAGTAGTACGCGGTGAGTAAATTTGAGTGGATAATCGGTTGAGCTGGGCAAGGGAGGTTTCATGCAAGTCAAAAACAAATACAAATCTCAGTTTCAAGAACTCCAACTCGATTGAATTTTTTTTAAATATACTCTTTGAACTCAAATAGCCATCAGGTCTGTTCGTCAACATAGAAAACAGTTTGAGGTTGGAAACTTTCAGCCTCATAATACACAGTGTCTATCACATCAGAAAAGGATAGAATTCTTACAGTATGAGGCCCCCACACATATGGCATTGACAGAGATCTTATCACAGCTATGAAGCCCACTCCAGTTGGGACAACTTGATTTGGATCCTACTCATCAACTTATCCCAAGTTTTTTTTTTGAATGTTTTGCCCCTCCAAGAAAAAAAGACAGCAAAGATGACCTCTCACTGTCTGCAGAGAATACAACACAAGACAAGAGAGTTGATCTCACAAGACATGGGAAGAACAAAGCATATCAACCCCTTTGCATCCATTGCCATTGCAATTGTGTTGTCACCTCTAGCTTCCAAGCTTTGCCCTGTAGCCAATGGAAATAATTGGGATGAATTGTTTCAAAAAAAAATTTGGGAAGCACAAACTCTTGACTCTGCTTCATTGGGAAAGTTCCATTAAAATGTAGGAATGTTTCATCTATAATACCCAACTTTTCAAAACTTTCAACTTGCTATCCATACAAATGTATTGACCAATGAATCTAACAAAACTAAATAATCACAATAAAAACACGTGGTCATAGTAAAAAGAGAGGAAAAATCACCGTCGTTACCAGAGTCTGCAACACAACTCATTTTCGTCTTCACTTTCATCACCATGAGTATTATTATATGGGTGCACATTCATGTTGATCATAGCAAATTTCATCGTTTATTAAGGCTTGTCATGTGCTCTCGGTCTTGATTTCTGTGAAATTTCTGTTGGAATTTGTTGACAGATGGGTTCTGGTCAACGGTTAGGTGGGCTGGCTCGGACGCCTCTGATGAGGTGGACCCTCGTCAGTTGTTGAGTGGGACCCGCGGTGGTTGGAACCCGGATCAGGGAAAGCCATGCTCGAGCTACTGGGATAGAGCTCGAGCTATCTTTGTTAATTCTGGGCGAAGCTCGACCTAACTTTGGGTCGAACTGGGTGACTTGACGAGCTGCTGACTGGGTCGTTCCATGAGCTATCTGCATCATAAACAATCGTTAGGGGGTTTAGATATGTGTTCCGACCCAACTCTCCTCCAATGCTTAAGTCAGTAATGGCCTTAAGATGACTCGAAGCAGCGAGATCGACCTAAATGGAAGAGCGATCGATTGATGTCGCTCCGAGTTATAGAGGAAGAAATATTAAAGTGGAAAGTAAGAGAGGAGTTGTCGGAGTATCTAGTCTTCAGTACCTCTGGAGTGTCCCCTGTCTTGTTGGTGTTTTGACTATTTATAAGTGGAAGTATCCTTTAAGTGACGTTGGAGGATAACTGCCTTGCCATAATGGAAGCGCGATCATCCCTATAGAATAGATGTAACCACTATCCACTTACCCTACCATCAATAAGCACATTACTAACCGTCCCCTGAAGTCTCAGAAGCTCAACGGGCAGAATATGACTTGGATTTGACAGAGAGAGGGTTCGAAATCATTCGACTCCTATAAAAGAGGGACATTCTCCAACAGAGAGATGGTTCGAAACAATTTTATCCTAAAGGCCATGTATTCTTACACATGCTTGTGCTTTCCACATTTAAAAATATAGCTCGGTATAGTCAAATCGGATCACATATAGTTCGCTTTTGACTATACGAGTTCTCTTTGAGCCTAATACTAATTTAAGCTTCGGAGAGGTTTCGGGTGTCAAGTTCTCTGTGCTGCAGATACTTCGGCAAACTCGCATTATTGATCGTCTCCATCCTCTCTTCTTCGTCCGTCGCTGTCGATCACTCAGTCCATCGCCATCATCGTCGTCCAACCACTGTAACCTTGGTTCTTCCATTACAAATCTATTCTTCGGTGGATTTTCCCATCAACAGAAATGATGTGATTTACAATTTTACATCTCTCAATTTCCTTCGAAACCCATCAAACCTCTCATTTGCATTGATAAGAGAACGAATTCGAAACCCACGGAATTTGGGGGTCAAATGGAGCAAGTCTGAAACCACTTGAATTCGATATGCGAGAATGAATTTGAGAGTAGATGGATGCGAGAATGAATCTAATTCCAATTTCAAATATTAATTTCTTTAAAAAATATGTGCAAACAGAGGATGAATTCGGGGGTTCAAATAAGGCAGAATCATTCCCAGAATTTGCGCAGATAAGAGATTGAATCTGATCACAAATCTTAAAAAAATGATCATGCAAACAGAGGATCAAATGGGGTGGATATACGCTGCAATGGTAAAACATGCAAAAATACCCACCGTGATGTACTTTTTCCCCTATGGCCTGTCATGTACACGGGCATTGCACGTATACGAATAGAATCAAAATAAAACAAACAAAACTCGCCAGAACCATCATTTTACTTTTACTGTCGGCATTTGGGTAATAACCGCGCGTGAAGCGGACCACTTTAATTTTTAACCTCTTCTGGACTCGTCCTTTTGTGCAAATTTCCGATACGCTCGATGGCAACGCGCAACGCCGACCCGTTTCCTTGTAGCGTGTCGCCACGTCAGCATGCAGTCTTTAAATTCGCAGTGACCGTTACCTCCCCCCCCTCACGTCCCACCCGCAAGCGCCCCGCCACGTGTCCGTCGAACGGAGAATGTGGGCCCCATGCCTTAACCATCTCCAGTCGTGCGATAGAATTCGTGGACGCTTCAACGGCTGTCCTTTTGCCTGCATAGAGTATCTATGCGACGCGTCGTATACTGAACTTGTTCAGTCCTCGGTGTCCGGTCCGACAACGATCTGATCCACCAGCCAACGGTCACGTTCTTGGGACCTGCACCGCATTTACTTCTCACCCCTACTAATTCTCGATATTCACGTTATTACCCCTCACGAGCTGAGAGAATCATGACCGTACATCATCGGTTTGACGGATAGGATCTACAAGAATTCGTACGTCCTCGACCTTTCAGTTTCCCTCGAGAAACGAAACAAAACGGTACGTGGGGCCCGCGGTGCTAGCTCATCCCGTGCTTACCCTGACCTGGCACTGGGCCCCACCGCAGACATCACCAAACCCGGAAAAGTTTCTTCCGTGTCCGGGGCCCACCAAACGGGAAGATCATTGCTGTCAGGATCCGACGGGCGAGATTAATCATCGTCCCGGCCCGCCAGACAGAATGGTCCATTCCTCAAGATTCCTTCACAACGGCCGAGCGAAGGTTGCAAGGGTGAAATGGTCATTTCGTACGAAATGCCAGTGAGCGTAACCGGTGCATTTAACTATTTATTAACGAAAAGCCCCCTGATTAATTACTCATTTTGCCGTTAATCCCCAACTTCAATGCCCGATACAAACGAGAAGACTGAACATTTCAAAAATTCATTAATTAAATAAAAGAGGAAGAATACTAACTAGAGAGGACAAAAAAAAGTCTCATAAAATGCCGTTGCCTTTCTTTCATGTCCTCTCGCTCTCCCTCATTTCGATTCTTTTGGGGCCTGTTGGAACCCTAGCCATGGCGATTCCGATCGACTCCGAGCTATGCTAGAGGCCGCCGATTCATGGACGGAACAACGGAATCTTTTTCGCCGCCGGCTAGGGTTTTCGTACTAACCGATCTGTTGTAGTTGTTGTTCGGTCTCTGTCTCGGAATCTCGCCAGATATGGCGGCAAAGGGGAACCTAGAGAGGATACGGAGGGGATTTAGGACATTGTTCTTCATGCTGACGATGGTGGCGTCGCTGCTGACGATGTCGGCGCCGGTGTTGGTGGCGATCGGCGATGTGTCTGTCTCCCTGGGGCTTGCGTCGAGGTTCGCGTGCGGGAGGTGCTATGGGTTGAGGGAGCACGTGATTAGATATGGATTTAGGCGGACTTTGATGGATATCCCCCTCGTCTCGATTATTCGGTCGTTCATCATTACATGTAAGATTTTCTATCTGCTTTTTTAAAATAATTTTTTCCTGCTAATTGTTCGTTAATATTGATTTCTTTGATAATATTTTGAGCTGGTAGCTTGTTGAGGAAATTTTTAATGTATTTGTTGGAAATGATGAACAGTTCAAAATTTTAAATTTTAAAATGATTAACAGATTTTAAATTTGTTGGAGAAGCTATTATTTTAGCTTATTCAGACAGGGTTAGAGGAATGTTTCATTTTGCCTGAGAAAAAATTGTTTTGTGTTTTTATCTATGAATTTGTTTGTGACAATATTCCGGTTCTATTAATAACACCCCTCGTTATGATGATATATTTCGTATCAAAAATTTTAGAGAAATAATGGTGTTTTCTTTGCACAAGGGAAATTATGAAAAAAAATTCTGAGAAATTGTCTGAAATTGGATAAATTGATGTACAATTGTTCTTTTGGGCATCCGAGGCTTTATAGGTTGTCTCTATCTTTTTCCCTCCACTGAAAGCTACATAAAGTTATTTGCGTTTCCCCTATTTTCTGGAGAGATTTTCATAATTGCTAGGTAGTTGAATGATTTTTTTGGTGTTTTAAGTTTTTGAAAGTTTTATATTTGAATAATAGCTGTTACTTTGGACTTTTACGTTAAATTACTATAATCTTTGTGTAGCTTGTTGAGAAACATTTTGAAGTTTTTTAATTGATTTTATTAGATGTTTTACGGAAAAGATTCCTCTTCCACTGTGTCTTCTTCCACTGTGTCTTCTTTCAATGATAAGTGATTTTACCAGATGTTTAGTTGAATGATTTTTTTGGTGTTTTAAGTTTTTGAAAGTTTTATAATTGAATAATAGCTGTTACTTTGGACTTTTACGTTAAATTACTTTAATCTTGTGTAGCTTGTTGAGAAACATTTTGAAGTTTTTTAAATTGATTTTACCAGATGTTTTACGGAAAAGATTCCTCTTCCACTGTGTCTTCTTTCAATGATAAGTGATTTTACCAGATGTTTAGTTGAGTGATTTTTTTGGTGTTTTAAGTTTTTGAAAGTTTTATAATTGAATAATAGCTGTTACTTTGGACTTTTACGTTAAATTACTTTAATCTTGTGTAGCTTGTTGAGAAACATTTTGAAGTTTTTTAAATTGATTTTACCAGATGTTTTACGGAAAAGATTCCTCTTCCACTGTGTCTTCTTTCAATGATAAGTGATTTATCATTTACAGAATCATAATGTTAACTTGTGATTAATTGGAAATTCGTTAAGTTAGTTTTCCCTCTGTTTTCCCCTTTAACTGATACGTTAGTATTTCGTCATTCTGTTATTGGGTAATATATACACATTTGTCAGAAATTTACAGATTAATGCCATTTCAAAGATTGAAACTTGATTTTTTAAAAGATGAATTTTGTTCATAATAAGGAGGTCCCGATGATGAACGTTCAAAGATTATGGTTGTCCTTTTTCATTTGTTTTCTGATTCTTTTTCCCATCGAGAGTAAAATTTCTACTTTATGGATTTAGGTAGGGGTCAAGGATTTTCTACTTTAGTAAGAAAACTGTCTTAAAATCTCTCAATAAGATTTTCTTCCCATTTTTAGATTTCACTTTCCCTTATTTGAGTAACTATTCTAGCATGAGAACCCTTCATGGTTCAGCGTTCATTGATAGGATTTTATCTCGGCCAACTTAGCACCATTTGGCATTCAATATAGTTGGATATGGAGCTTTTAAAAAAGGAGGCATTCAATAATCTTGTGTAGCTTGTTGAGAAACATTTTGAAGTTTTTTAAATTGATTTTACCAGATGTTTTACGGAAAAGATTCCTCTTCCACTGTGTCTTCTTTCAATGATAAGTGATTTTACCACATGTTTAGTTGAGTGATTTTTTTGGTGTTTTAAGTTTTTGAAAGTTTTATAATTGAATAATAGCTGTTACTTTGGACTTTTACGTTAAATTACTTTAATCTTGTGTAGCTTGTTGAGAAACATTTTGAAGTTTTTTAAATTGATTTTACCAGATGTTTTACGGAAAAGATTCCTCTTCCACTGTGTCTTCTTTCAATGATAAGTGATTTATCATTTACAGAATCATAATGTTAACTTGTGATTAATTGGAAATTCGTTAAGTTAGTTTTCCCTCTGTTTTCCCCTTTAACTGATACGTTAGTATTTCGTCATTCTGTTATTGGGTAATATATACACATTTGTCAGAAATTTACAGATTAATGCCATTTCAAAGATTGAAACTTGATTTTTTAAAAGATGAATTTTGTTCATAATAAGGAGGTCCCGATGATGAACGTTCAAAGATTATGGTTGTCCTTTTTCATTTGTTTTCTGATTCTTTTTCCCATCGAGAGTAAAATTTCTACTTTATGGATTTAGGTAGGGGTCAAGGATTTTCTACTTTAGTAAGAAAACTGTCTTAAAATCTCTCAATAAGATTTTCTTCCCATTTTTAGATTTCACTTTCCCTTATTTGAGTAACTATTCTAGCATGAGAACCCTTCATGGTTCAGCGTTCATTGATAGGATTTTATCTCGGCCAACTTAGCACCATTTGGCATTCAATATAGTTGGATATGGAGCTTTTAAAAAAGGAGGCTTGGTCCAAATTATTGTGATTTGAACTTTGAAATTTACTTATGGATCATTCTATGAGCCTTAGTGAGTCCTGACTAAATAAGTGTGATGCGAATTTCAAACATACATGCAGTAATTTGTTGATGCTTTAGAAAGTGTTTCTTTGATGTGTAAAGATTATTTACTTGAGACCTCTTGAGCTTGTCTATTTGTTTTGAAGAATTATCGTTTGATGTGATTCTTTACAAATGGGTATCATTCTTTTTCAATTTTCAGAGGTTCAGATATATATCTTTGTAATCTTTGATGCTATTAAAAATTTGAAGCAATACAATGATGCTTTAATTTTAAACGATTTCTCCACCTTCATTTTTATTTTTTATTTCAGGTGTGTATTCTTTATGTGATGGACCTGGGCTTTCTCATGGGCCATATCTCGGGACAGTGACCATCTGCGCCATTGCTTCAATTGTCATTCTTGCCGTGAAGGCTTGTTTATTTTCACCTATTGTAGATATTGAATCTACGGCTTCACCTTCATTTGAAAAACTGCATTTGAAAAAGTCATGGGGAATGTCTGTTCTTTTCCTTTCGTCATTGGTTTTTGCCTTTGGTCACATTGTAGTTGCATACAGAACAAGTTGCAGAGCTCGAAGAAAGCTCTTATTTTACCACCTTGTAGACCCAGAATCAGTGAGAACTCCATTGCATATTCTCTTTAATTTTTTTAACTCTCATCTCAAATCTCACGTTGTTATTAGTTAAGAAAAAATTATGCCTTTTGTAGATTGCATTATTTGTTACTAATTAACTTAGTCTATATGTATATAGGTTTTGTCCTGCAAGAACGTGTTAACTGGATTCCCAAAGATTCCTCGTTCTCCCACACCTTATTCAGGGAAAAACGCAAAAATTTATAGTGAAGAAAAAAGAAGGGCCTTTGTGCATGATGATCACGATCTCCCAGTAAGTTTTCTTGCCGATGCTGACAGCATGTTTATTGCTTGCCAAGGGCTCACTGTGCACTACAAGCTCAGTTTACCAGAATCACCATCCTCTCGATCGTTAACCTCTTCACCGTTTCACGAACCTCGTCTCACTTGCAGCCCACCTAGTATTTCCCCTGCAAGGAATAAAATTGAGAGGTCTTTGACACATCAATTTAAAACCCTGTATCAGTGTAATAGGAGCCTCAGTTACCAATTTCAAAATTCATCTCTATATGCGCCACTGCTGGAGGAATCTCCGCCTTTGTCCATCTTTGTTCCCAGTGAAATCCCAGCACTAAAACTGGATGGTGGAAATAGTGCTGGATGTTTATTTGAGTTAGTTAATGCGGACGTTGGTGTATCAGAAAAGGGAAAGTTTGCTGTTGTCTTGGTACATGGCTTTGGTGGAGGCGTATTCTCATGGAGGCATGTGATGGGAGTATTGGCACGACAGGTTGGCTGCACAGTAGTGGCCTTTGACCGTCCTGGGTGGGGATTAACATCTCGCCCACGCCGAAAAGATTGGGAAGATAAACAACTGCCAAACCCATATGAGCTTGAATCTCAGGTAATTCCTTTTTTTTTACAAAATTCATGATGCTGGTCTACCATTGTATTAAAACAATCATGATTATATATTATGCCCAACCATCTTAAGAACAAATGCTTAATAATATACACATAACCTTTATGTTTTGTGTGTGCCCACCTATTCAATTGCTTAGTATACATTACACCAGTGTTATTTTTATTCCTTTTACATTATATGAATTATGTGCCAATGATTTATCACGTATTGAAGAGTTCCATTCATTCTAATGACTTGTGCAGGTTGATCTCCTTATTTCTTTCTGCTTGAGTATGGGCTTTTCATCTGTGGTTTTTGTTGGCCATGATGATGGAGGCCTTCTTGCACTGAAGACTGCCGAGAAATTGCGTGTCTCTGCAGAACACATCTCGGTATGTAACTGAAGCAAGTTCTATGTATGTTTATCGATTTTAAGTGATACGCGCTATTTATGTGAATGTAAATGCAATTAAGTTATTGATGACGAGCTTGGGCCATCTTCATATGCAGCATGGTTAAGTATATAAGTGAGCCCAAGCCACGTAGCTGTACAAAAGGAACGCTTTCACATTATTTAGCTCAATTATTGCAACTTTCTGCCAAAGTACAAACCTTTATGACCTTTCATGATGGTTATGATATCACTTCCCATGATTTTCACATAAGCAATTTTAAGGAAGCCAAAGTTTCAGTTTATATGCAGCATGGTTACGTATATAAGTGAGCCCAAGCTTAGTTTCAGTTTCCTTTCACATAATTATGCCTTACTAAGCTGGCTTTGGTGTTTTTGTTTTACATAACCATGGTTAAACAACGTGACCTAATTTTAAGGAAGCCAAAGTTTCAGTTTATATGCAGCATGCTTAAGTATATAAGTGATCCCAAGCTTAGTTTCAGTTTCTGAGCCCAAGCTTAGTTTCAGTTTCCTTTCACATAATTATGCCTTACTAAGCTGGTTTTGGTGTTTTGACTTGTTTTACATAACCATGGTTAAACAACCTGACCTAATTTCATTCAAGCTCCTGTAATAGCTAACAAACCAAATTATGTTTGTTTGGTAAATTATTCAACCAATGAATTGAAGTGTTGTAACTGATTATGGCCCATATTCTTGTATATCCCTAGCTGCATCATGCATGTTCTGTGTGGAAGTTCATGGTGAACCTCATGAACCGAGAAACATACAAATATGTTCCTTACTAGGTCATGTTTTTTCCCCAATGCTATGTTTTTAATGGACATCTACGACTATTCTATGTAGATGATTAATTAATAATCATCCGAGCTGGATTGTGCCTCTGGACTTGTCTTGTTCATTTGACAAAAAAATAACACCTCAATGTTTACACTAGTGTTATCAGGACACTTCGATTTTGCAAAATTTTGCCTTGTCAGACACTTGGACACTTTTGGACACATGTGTCCCTGTATGTTGGGTACTGCTCATATAAAATGTACAATGAAAGTATGTATTATTGTTAAAAAAATGAGTCCTGCAATTATATGATTTTGTATGCTAGTCTGTTACTCATTGCAACATGTTAATTGCACTTGCCTTGTGCATTGGTGATATATTTTTAACTAGACATGGGTACTGCTCATATAAAATGCACAAGGAAAATATGTATTAGTGTTAAAAAAACGAGTCTTGCAATTATATGATTTTGTATGCTAGTCTGCTACTCATTGCAATATGTTAACTACGTGCCTTGTGCATTACTGATATGTTTCTAACATTTCGGGTATAATGGATTTTTTAAGCAATATTAAATTGCATCATTTACATTTTCTTTGATTTTTGAGACATTTATAACAAATAATAATTTTATTTATACCGTTATAGCTTACGGTTAATGAACTTGCTTCTGTCGCTGTACAACTTTATTTTTACATAAAAATTTGATAAATATTTACTTTTGTGAGGAGCGGCTGCATGGAAAAAAAGCTGATCCATTATCTAAAAGATTATGAACATCTTGCTTTACATTATGCATATTACAGGTAGAGGTCAAGGGAGTTGTGCTTCTTAGTGTCAGCTTATCAAGAGAAGTGATTCCTGCCTTTGCTCGGATCCTTCTGCATACCTCACTTGGGAAAAAGCACATGGTCCGTCCTCTACTGCGAACTGAGATCACTCAAGTTATCAACCGCCGTGCATGGTACAATCCTGCCAAGCTAACACCAGAAGTTCAAAATGTTTATAAGGTACTTTATCAGGACTGTCTATTTGAAGAAAAATAACTAAGCATCAGATATTACAAGGTTATGTGAATTCATTCGTCATAAGTACTGATACACCACTTGGGTGATCCATTAACTCTATTCTCATATTCTTTGTTCCACTGTAATGCTAAATAGAAATGCATCTCTCCAAAAGGGAAATAAGTAAACATTATACAATACAAAATTTTGCTCTAAATCCGTTATTTGCAGTGTAGATAGTGAAATTTTGGTGTCATTTCATAGTTTGACTGTAGTGCTAACTACATTTCATCCATCATGCTTTGTTTTCACATAATTTTTGTTTTTAGAAATCTAAACGGTTTAGACCCACGTTATCGAAGCGGCATTTTCATTTAAGGTGCCCATCATTGCAATATAATTTTGAAGTAATTTTTCCACATGTAGTTGAGTCTCTATAACTAACACTAAGTTGGTTTTGGTAAATTTAACCTGGTTGAATAAGCTAATAAGCTAAACGGAAACCAACAAGAACAAGGTTCAGCAGGGGATCCAAGAGCCCACAACGTAATTGGTTAGGAAACTAACCAGACGTTAGTTATTTGATGTCTAAATCTCTCAACTATTTATCTTTTGTCATTATAATACATCATTAATCTCCTCATCCGAATGATTTAGAGAATGATAGCAGAGGATATTCCTTCTCCTTTGAAAAGGATAATGAATAGTCATTGAGAGGTCAGTCACAATAGGAATAAATTTCATCACATGACATTCCAGAACCCCTACCCTAAGTGGATAATAGATAACTTGATCCTGCATCAAGTGATCTTTATATGCATTCAGCTATGCTAACAGAGTTCTTCTCAACAAAATGACCAAGTATTACATTCTTTTTTTCCCGGTTTAGTTTATCTGCATTGTGATCTGACCCTAGTTCCCTCAGGTTCTTTAAACATGTCACCCCTGACTTGGAGCACTCATTGGTCTCCATTATAAATGTTGAAGCCAACTCAATCCAGTCTTCCTCCTTTTGTTCTCAGTTGATGCTTTGTCTAACTACTGATTGTTGGAGTTGGCTCCAAAAACTCCTTATTGTAAATATGTGTCCTAGTGGTGGTATATTTGTACTTTTTGATCCCTAAGGAGACCATATAAATAGTCATTAGCTTTAGGGGTTTTCATATAGAGAGAAAAAAACCTAAAGAGGAGGCTAGGGAAGTGTGTGTGTTTTGTAGAAGGAGAGTCAAATGTTGAGGATTTATGTCTTAAATAAATCTTGTAAGGTGCTTTGAGAATTTCTAATAAAGCTTGGTATTCCGCTTTCACATCTTGTTCTTTGTTTTTGGCTTGTTCTTTCTCTTTTGTCTTATTGTAAATATGTGTCCTAGTGGTGGTATATTTGTACTTTTTGATCCCTAAGGAGACCATATAAATAGTCATTAGCTTTAGGGGTTTTCATATAGAGAGAAAAAAACCTAAAGAGAAAGGAGGCTAGGGAAGTGTGTGTGTTTTGTAGAAGGAGAGTCAAATGTTGCGGATTTATGTCTTAAATAAATCTTGTAAGGTGCTTTGAGAATTTCTAATAAAGCTTGGTATTCCGCTTTCACATCTTGTTCTTTGTTTTTGGCTTGTTCTTTCTCTTTTGTCTTGAATATTGTTGTGCTTGGTTTTTTGAAGAGGTCGGTGGAATCAACAATTGATATCAAAGCTTGAGTTTATCCTTATTGCTACTCATTTGGAGCATTTTGGTAAATAAATTTCGTCAATTTACGGGTTTGTGAGTTGCGAAATTTTAGTGCACACAAGGTGTTTGACAAATGTCCTCTATGTGAACCTTCACTTCCGGTAGGGTTAAGTTTGAGGCGGCAAAGTTTGATGGTCGTATCAACTTCGGATTATGGCAAATAAGGGTAAGGAATATTCTTATACAATAAGGACTCAAGGATGCTTTGTTGGGGGAAGACAAAGAAGCCGGAGAAGATCGATGATGAAGAATGTGCCAATCTTGATGAAAGGGCGGTGAGCACAATACAATTGAATCTCTTGGATGATGTTTTGTATAGCATTAGTGAAGAGAAAACGGCAAAGGATCTATGTGAAAAGCTTGAGATGCTTTACATGGAGAAGTCTTTATCAAACAAGCTACAGTTGAAGAAGAAACTCTATGGTTTGAAGATGTAAGAAGACAAGGATGTGTTGGAACACATGAACATCTTCAATAGGATGATTTGTGACCTCTTGAGGTTGGATGTGAAGTTTGATGATAAAGACAAGTCTCTTTTATTGTTGAGTTCTCTTTCAGACTCTCATGACCACTTTGTTACTATAATGTATGGGAAAGAGACTCCCAAGTTTGAAGATGTGACTCAAGATATTATCTCGAATGCCGCAAGGAAAAGGTCCTCGAAGGGCGATCCAATGTGAAAGGTCTCCTAGTCAAGGGGGAATCGAGTGATAGAGGTAGAAGCAAAGAAAGAGCCAAAAGCAAGACACAACTCCCGGTCCAAGTCAAGGATCAAGCAAGATGTTGCATGCAACTATTGCAAGGGCAAATGGCACTTCAAGAGAGATTGCAAGGCGTGGTTAGTGCATAGGGTGGAAGCGGTCGAAGGATGATTCGGCTAGTGTGGCTTTCGAAGGTGAAGCGGAACTTCTCTCCGTCTCTCAAGGTAAATCCTCAAATGTATGGATTTTAGATTCCGGTTGTTCTTATCATATGTGTCCAAATCGAGAATTGTTTGACACTTATGAGGCCGTTGATGGTTGTTCGGTGTTAATGAAAAATGATGCACAATGCAGGATAATTGGAATGTGAACTATAAAGATTAAGATGTATGATGGTGTGGTCCGTAGATTGGAAGGAGTTAGACATGTTCCGACACTCAAGAAGAACCTCATTTCTTTGGGCATGTTTGAAGCGAAGGGATGCTCGGAAAGAATGCTATTCCCAAGGTGTCGAAAGGGTCTTGGTACTAATGAAGGGTACAAGAGTGGGCAACAATCTTTACAACTTGTGGGTGACACTATTTTGGGTGGAGCCTCAATATCCACAATGGAGAAAGCTGATGATTGTGATGACTGTAGGTTGTGGCATATGCGGTTGGGACACATGAGTGAGAAGGGCATGTGTGAACTTCATACGAGGAATTTGTTGAAGGGAATGAAGACATGCAAGCTCGACTTATGCAAGTTTTGTTTGGCGGGCAAACAAAGGAACGCGTCTTTCAGTACTACAAAGGTAGAATGCAAGAGCAAATGCATTCTAGACTACATTCACTCCGATGTGTGGGGACCGAGCCCGGTTATGTCAAAAGGTGGAGCTTCCTACTTTGTGACATTCATTGATGACTTCTCAAGAAAAGTTTGAGTGTATTTTATGAATCAGAAGTACGAGTTCTTCTTCAAGTTCAAGGAGTGGAAGGCAGAAATTGAAAACCAAATGAGAAGAAAAGTGAAGTGCTTGAGAAGTGACAATGTGGTGAATACCAAGATAGAAAGTATCTACAATTTTGCAAAGATGAATGGATTAAAAGGCACTTCACCGTAGCAAAGAATCCACAACAAAATGGCGTGGCCGAGAGGATGAATAGAACTCTCATGGAGAGGGCTAGATGCATGATGCTTCATGCGGGGTTGCCGAAGTCAGGGCAAACAAAGGAACGCGTCTTTCAATACTACAAAGGTAGAATGCAAGAGCAAAGGCATTCTGGACTACATTCACTCCGATGTGTGGGGACCGAGCCCGGTTATGTCAAAAGGTGGAGCTTCCTACTTTGTGACATTCATTGCTGACTTCTCAAGAAAAGTTTGGGTGTATTTTATGAAGCAGAAGTACGAGTTTTTCTTCAAGTTCAAGGAGTGGAAGGCAGAAATTGAAAACCAAATGAGAAGAAAAGTGAAGTGCTTGAGAAGTGACAATGGGGTGAATACCGAGATAGAAAGTATCTACAATTTTGCAAAGATGAATGGATTAAAAGGCACTTCACCGTAGCAAAGAATCCACAACAAAATGGCGTGGCCGAGAGGATGAATAGAACTCTCATGGAGAGGGCTAGATGCATGATGCTTCATGCGGGGTTGCCCAAGTCTTTTTGGGCGGAGGCGGTTAACCATGCATGCTTTGTAGTACCTTCAAAGGCTCTTAACTTCAAGGTGGCCGAAGAGGCATAAAGTGTAAAGGAAGTGGACTACACTCTTCTAAAGGTGTTTGGGTACCCGGCGTATGCACACGTTCCACATGATGAAAGGTCAAAGCAATGCCAAGTCACATAAATGCATTTTTCCTCGGTTT
Organism: Scilla litardierei; assembly: GCA_030789695.1. Lineage (NCBI taxonomy): Eukaryota > Viridiplantae > Streptophyta > Magnoliopsida > Asparagales > Asparagaceae > Scilla > Scilla litardierei. Next base: position 220,325,852 of record CM061134.1, on the reverse strand, counting down.
TGAAAAGGGAGTGAAGGGGTGTAGCTTTGGGATCCGGTAATTCGGAAGAAATTAACTAGTAGAGATGTGTGTGGTCTTTGATGATCTTCTATGTTATCAAGGGATCTTGAAGATCAACAAGATGATGATGGCAAAGGAAATAAAGTGGCCAAAGAAGTCGCATTCGAATTGGATGACTTGGGAAGAACTCAAACTTCACAATGAGAAGAAGGGAGTTCAAGCCATGGTCCGGAGCAAGAGAGCCCTCAAGAAGAGCCATATAGTATTGCTCAAGGGAGGGTGAGAAGGACCGCAACGCCACCTAATAGGCTTGGATGATAGCAAGCGGAAGAGGCGCATTATGCTCTTGCTATTAGCAGTGGTGAGCCCGGTTCATTTCACGAGTCTATGGATTCACATGAAAGTGACGAATGGTTGGAGGCAATGGTGGAGGAGATGAAATCTCTCCATAAGAATTCCATGTGGGAGTTAGTGGAGAAACCAAAAGATCGTAAATTGGTGGCTTGCAATTGGATCTATAGGGTGAAGGAGCCTTTGCATGAAAAGGAGAAACCAATTAACAAAGCAAGGTTGGTGGCGAAGGGGTATTCACAAAAGGAGATGGTGGACTATGATGAGATTTTCTCCCCGGTTGTAAAGCACACTTCTATTAAAGTACTTTTGGCTATGGTGACGGTGTTCAATATGCAGCTTGAACAACTTTGATGTAAAGACAGCCTTTCTATGGCTATGGTGAGTTGGAGGAAACTATTTACATGCACAACCAGAAGGGTTTGTAGAAGTGTGCAAAGAAGATATTGTATGTCGATTAAAGAAGTTTTTCTATGGATTCAGGCAATCCGTCAAAGACAATGGTACAAACGCTTCGACTCCTTCATGTTGCACATTGGATACTCAAGGAGTGAGTATGATTGTTGTGTGTAGTACAAGGTTCTTGCTGATGGGTCCCCCATCATGCTTCTTCTTTATGTGGATGACATGCAAATTGCATGTAAGCACATGACAATGTTGGATGAGCTCAAATCTAAGTTGAGCCATGAGTTGACATGAAAGCCATCGGGGCGGCTGCTAAAATTTGGGCATGGAGATAAAAAGAAATAGAGATTTCGAAAAGTTGTGGTTGTCACAAAAGAGGTATGTCTTTAAAGTGTTGGAGAGGTATAACATGATGGACGTGAAACCGGTTGTTACACCACTTGCTTCTCATTTTGCTTTAAGCAACGGTGGAGGAAATTGAGAAGATGAAATCGATACCGTATACAAATGCGGTAGGATGCTTGATGTATGACATGATATGCACACTGTCGGACTTAGCCCACGCGGTTGGTGTAGTTTGCAAATACATGTCAAATTGGAAAAAGAGCAATGGAATGCGATGAAGTGGATTTTAAGGTATTTGAAAGACACCAAGGAGTTGGATATCATGTTTAAGAAGAAAGTTGACTCAAATGTTGTAGTGAGATATGTTGATGTGGATTATGCGGGAAATCTTGACAAGAGGAGGTCTACTACCTGGTATGTCTTCAAAATTGCTAGTGGTCCTATTTCTTGGAGATCGGTGCTACAATCCACGACGGCATTATCTACTACGGAGGCTAAGTACAATCACAGAGGCTTCCAAAGAAGCCAGTTGGTTGCGGGGTTTGGTGAATGAACTTGGGTTGGATCAAGAGAACATCCAAATATTCTCGGATAGTCAAAGTGCAATTTGCTTGACCAAAAATCACGTCTAACGCAAGGACAAAGCACATTGCAGTGATGTATCGTAGAGTTCGTGACTGGGTCGATGATGGTGAGATCTCTATCGAGAAGGTACACACCGATGAGAATGCGGCGGATGTATTCACCAAGCCGGTGACAAGGGAGAAGTTTTGGCATTGCCTAGACTTTCAACATCTCATTGTGCTAGAGATGTGGAGGAGCGCCTCTCCTCTTGAGGATGGATGTGCGATTGTGGTAGTTGGGTGGACTCGCCATGGTTGAGGTGTATGTGACACCTTGTTGATCTTCATGGACGTGGATGAGTTTTTTCGCCAAGGTGAAGATTATTGGAGTTGGATCTAAAAACCCCTTGTTGTAAATATGTGTCTTAGTGGGGGTATATTTGTACTTTACTTGTATCCCTAAGAAGACCATATATAGGCAGTGGATATAGGAGTGATGTTAATTGCACCACACCTATTTCTGAATACATTGCAAATCTTATTTCACCGCGTACATTTTTTAAACAAAAAAATTGACTTTTTAACCTGCACATATTATATCCACTCGATCCACGGTGACAACCCCTTCAAACGCCAACTGCCTTCGGGCCATCATCGTCCGGGTTGCGGAGTCGGGGCTCCCAATCCGATTCGCCCCTCTTCGCTTCCCGTGCGTTGAGGTGGGCCTGCCCAAAGGCTGTGAGAACTTTGGACGTTGTGCCCTCGAACCAATTGCTCAGCAATTTCATGAATGCATGCGCCATGATGCGAGAGCCTTTGCTGTCGCATATCCGGAAGAGGCGCACGGTCCAGACTGCATTGTATCGGATGCAGGCAATGCGTGGACGGACAAGGTAGCTCGGGAGCTTGGCATCCCAAGGATCGCATTCAATTGCTTCGGTTGCTTTGCTCTTCTTTGCAGGCGCATACTCCACTATGAAAAGATTAGGGAGAGCATGACGGATGAAGAGGAGACATTTGTTGTGCTAGGCCTGCCTTATATGATCGAGATGACGAAGTCCCATTCACCCACGAATTCACAGGCCCGGGCATGGATGAGTTCAGGAAGGAGATGATGGACATCGAGTTGGCAGCGGACGGCGTGGTGGTGAACCACTTTAACGATTTAGAGGCTTCGTATGTCGAGAGCCAACAGAAGGCTAGGGGCATGAAAGTCTAGACTTGGAAGGGAAAGAAAGGGTTAAAAAAGTAAATATGTTTGGTGAAAAAAATATGTGCGGTGAAATAAGATTTGCGGTGTATTCAGAAATAGATGCGGTACAATTAACCTTACTCTATAAATAGTCTCTTAGCTTTAGGGGTTTTCATATATAGAGAAAAATAACCTAAAAAGAAAGGAGGCTAGGGAAGAGACATGGTTTTGGTGAAGGAGAAGCAAAGGTCTTAAATCCTTGTAAGGTGCTTTGGGAACTTCTAATAAATAAAGCTTGGTATTCCTCTTCCGCATCTTGTTCTTTGCTTTTAGCTTGTTCTTTCTCTTTTGTCTTGGATATTGTTGTGCTTGGTTCTTTGAAGAGGTCGGTGGAATCAAGACTGATGGCTACATCATTTATAATCCTAAAATATATTATTTTTGTAACAAGATGCTCGGAAAATTTTCTTCTAAGTTAACAATAAATTGTCATCTGGGAGGAAGAATAGGCATTTTGTTTTGTTGCCTCCCTTTATAGACATGTACATGTTTTCATGCAAGTCACTACTGGACGTACCTAGTGAGATCTCAATTCCAACCCTTCTGTCACCAATGTTATTTTCTTTGATTAAAAAGCTAGGAGGGAAATATGAATAAGAACTACTGCTCGGATTAATGTTGCTTTTTCTTCCCCCCTTCCATCTTTTAATGTAGCTGGTCAGCAAACATAGTTAAATTGACCTCACTAAACCTCTTTTGCACCAAAATAACACCAGCTGGCATCATGCTGCCAGCTGGTGAGACTCTCCAGTCAGCAATGGGAATCCTGACTTTAGATTACATTAACCCAACTGCATTTCCTGTTTAAAATATCACTGATTTGTTTGTGAAAGATCCCATTGTGACTGTTGGTTAACCTGCAGCGGTAACAGACTTTAAGAATTAGTGTAATCTATCTCATCTCTTCTTTATATTTAGTAATTGATAGTCAATGACCAGAAACTCCGGATATTTCATTCAACTATATCTCTTCATCAAACGTGACACCAGATGGTATAATGTGATGTGAACATATCAGTGATTTGTCTGTGAAAGATCCCGTTGTGACTGTTGGTTAATGATACGATTTGGGGGTCAAATCGTATTTAGGGCTGAATTTAAAAGAGGAAAAATGGAAAAGAGAGGAATTTCTATTGAAATACGAAGAACAATAAGATAGATTTGATCTTTTTCTGGAGAGATCACTCCCTAACTTGAATCTAAAGGATCAAGTCTAATCCCCCACTAACCCTAGCCGTCACGGCAATTAATCTCAATTCTTCGATAATGAACAACTAGGGTTTTTTGGGGTATTTATAGGACTCATCTAGTCATTGCTAATCGCACACACCGTGACTTAAGCAATGACTAAGATGTTACAAAGCAAAAACAAACCAAGCTAAGTAAAATAAGGTGGGTAGCTCTAATTCCTCCGGCCCGTGCCCGTGCCCGCTTGCCTCCTCTTGTAGACGACCGCATCATTACTCCCCCCCAAAAAACGAACCTTGTCCTCAAGGTTGTAGTCTGGGAACTGAGCCCTGATGGTATCTTCCCGCTCCCAAGTAGCCTCGTGGTCAGGCAACCCCAACCACCTCACCAGCACCTCCCTACCGCCCCTCTCAGTGTGTCGTACCTGCAGAATATCTTGGGGCGCCATCATCACCTCCGAATCAGCTGTCAATGTAGATGGCAGAGTGGCCACTGGTGTCTGCGCTCCAACCGCTCGTCGTAACTGAGAGACGTGAAACACTGGGTGTAAAGCAGATCCTGGGGGTAACGTCAGTCTATATGCCACGGGTCCAATCCTCGCCTCTATCTGGAAAGGCCCGTAAAACAGCGTGGCCAACTTCTCGTTCCGGCGTCGGGCTAGCGACCTCTGTCGATATGGTCTCAGCTTCAGATAGACCTGGTCCCCCACTGCAAACTCCATCTCTCTACGATGTGCGTCCGCCTTGGCTTTCATAAGCTTCTGAGCCCTCGCCAAATGCTTCTTCAGCTCCTCCAAAATCCCATCTCGCTCCTCGAGGTACTGATCCAACTGGGACACCGGGGTCGTCCCACAACGATAATGGACCAGCGCTGGTGGATCCCTCCCATATAGCACTCGAAACGGTGTCGTCTGTGCGGCTGAATGGAAGGAAGTATTGTACCAATACTCCGCCCATGCCAGCCATCGATACCAATTCCGAGGACAATCCGATGCAAAACAGCGAAGGTAGGTCTCAACGCTCCTGTTGACGACCTCTGTCTGTCCATCCGTCTGGGGGTGGTAAGCTGTGCTCCTCCTCAGAACGGTCCCCTGTACCCTGAACAACTCCCTCCAAAACTGGCTCATGAAGACAGTGTCCCGATCTGATACTATGGACTCGGGAAACCCGTGCAGACGCACCACCTCCCGCATAAATGCCGTAGCCACTGTCACTGCAGAGTAAGGATGTTTCAGCCCAATGAAGTGTCCATACTTGCTCAGTCGGTCTACCACCACCAAAATCACCGAGTATCCTTCCGACTTGGGTAGCCCCTCCACAAAATCCATACTGACCCCCTCCCAGACCCGCTCAGGAAGGGCTAAAGGTTGCAGCAGCCCTGCTGGTGCCATGGCCAAGTATTTGTGACGCTGGCAGACGTCACAACGGGCTACCATCTCTACGATGTCCTTCTTCATTCCCCTCCAGTACAGCTCCCTAGCCATCCTCATGTATGTCTGCTGGACGCCAGAATGCCCCCTATTGCGCTCCCATGGAATTCCTGAAAAATCAGTGGAATGTGCACTGAACCCCGTGGTATCACCAACCTTCCCCGATACAACAACTGTCGTCCCTCCACTGAATAGCCTGGGTGCTCAGTCACCCCCAGTACCAAATCCTCACGGACTCTAGACAACTCCTCGTCGGCCTCCACCTCCCTCCATAACGGCTCCCAATCCGCTAGCAGTGGTACTGACAAGGCTGCTAAGGACGTAACCTCCTCCCGTCGTGATAGCGCATCCGCAGCCTTGTTTTCCAACCCGGGCCGGTAGTGTATCTCAAACTTGTAGTCCACAAGCTTAGATAACCACTTCTGATAGTCCGCTGCCACCAGCCTCTGCTCTAGTAAATATTTCAGGGACCTCTGATCCGTGCGCACACACAATAAATGGCCGCCCCAGCAGGTACGGACGCCACTTCTGAATCGACAAGGCAATCGCCATCAACTCCCTCTCATACACGGACTTCTGTCTTGCCCGTGAAGACAAAACCTGGCTGAAGTAAGCCACGGGTCGCTGATCTTGCATCAGCACTGCTCCCAGCCCGTACCCCGAAGCATCTGTCTCAACCACAAAGGGTCTGCTAAAATCAGGAAGAGCCAGTACCGGCACGGTCGTCATCGCTCCCTTCAGGGTCTCAAATGCCGCAGTCGCCTCCTCAGTCCACTGGAACCCATCCTTCTTCAACTGCTCAGTTAGAGGCCATGCAATGGTACTATAGCCCTGCACGAACTTGCGGTAGTACCCCGTCAAGCCCAAAAATCCCCGCAACGCCCTCAGTGTAGTTGGCCGCGGCCAATCTAACATGGCCTCTATCTTGCTCCTATCAGCTGCCACCCTTGCTGCTGAGACCACATGCCCTAAGTATTCCACCTTCGCCTGGGCGAACGTGCACTTCTTCTTATTGGCATACAGCTGGTGGGCATGTAACTCCTGTAACACTATCTCTAAATCCCGCACGTGCTCCTCCACTGTCCGGCTGTACACCAAGATGTCGTCGAAGAACACCAAGACAAACTGCCGTAGGTAAGGCTGGAATATCTTGTTCATCAACGACTGAAATGTTGCAGGTGCATTCGTCAGCCCAAAGGGCATGACGAGGAACTCATAATGCCCCTCATGAGTCCTGAAAGCAGTCTTCTGTACATCTTCTGCCTTCATCCGGATCTGGTGATATCCCGACTTCAAGTCAATCTTCGAAAAGACCGACGACCCATGTAATTCGTCTAGCAACTCATCTATCACCGATATAGGAAAACGGTCTGCCACCGTCTCCTTGTTGAGGGCACGGTAGTCTACACAAAACCTCCAGCTACCGTCCTTTTTCTTCACCAAGAGCACTGGGCTAGAGAACGGACTAACACTCGGCCTAATCACCCCCGCCTGCAGCATCTCCTTGATCAATCGCTCGATCTCATCCTTCTGGACATGCGGGTACCTGTATGGTCGGACACTGATGGGCGCTACTCCCTCCTGTAGCACGATGGCGTGCTCGTGGTCTCTCTGTGGTGGAAGTCCCTGCGGCATCTGAAAAATGTGCCCATAGCTGTCCAACAACTCCTCCACCTCCGGTGGTGCCCTCTGCTCCTCTGCCACTGCCCCAAACTCCTGGTAGGACACAAAATATGCCTCTCCTCCTATCGACACTGCCCGAGCCAAGGACTTCAAGGACGCTGCGCGACAACACAGACTGGGGTCCCCTAGCAAGATCACAGTCCTTCCGTTCTCCTGATATTCCATCCTAAGCATCTTCCAGTTGAACTTGGTGTCGCCTAATGTCTGTAGCCACTGCATTCACAACACCAAGTCAACCTTCCCCGGCTCCAGGGGGTAACAGTCTACCACCACCTGAGCTCCCTGTACTGCCAGAATCACAGCCCTGCAGACACCCCTGCTCTCCTCCCTCTGGCCGGTGCCCAAAATCACCCCAAAAGTGGCTGTCTCACTCACTTCTAGCCCCACCTGCTCCACCAACTTCCTGGAGATGAAATTGTGGGTCGCCCCACTGTCTATCAATACCGTCACCTCCTGGTCTGCCAACCTGCCCACCAGCTTCATGGTGTGATAAGGAGTGAATCCCACCACGGAGCTAAGAGAAACCTCCACGACGTCTAAGTGCTGGTGCTGTTCCGCCACAGCCTCCTCCCCATCGAGTATAATGGTAATATCTCCCTCTTCTTCCTCCTCAGCCGCCACCTCCAACTGCATGGCTCGTCCTGCGCACCGATGCCCCGGAGTGAACCGCTCATCGCACTTGAAGCACAGCCCCTTGGCCCTGCGCTCCCTCATCTCTGCCTCGGTCATCCGACGGGTTTGCCCTCCAGGTCTGGTCTCCGCGGCCGGGGTCCCGGTCGTAACCCTAGGTGCTGCTGGCGGAACTGGGTTACGTGCCGCAACCCCGCCCCACACTCCTCTAGACCTCCTCTCCTGAGTCTGCCTGTCCTCCACCTTCCTGGCTAATCGCATCATAGCTGCCAACCCCTGAGGGTCGTGCACTCCTACCTCTGCTCTCACGGATGGCTTCAACCCCTTCAGAAAGTTCCCCTCCATCGATTCCGCTGACACCCCCTCTACTCTTCTCGAGAGGGTCTCGAACCTCGAGATGTAGTCACGCACTGTCCCCTCCTGTTTCAAGGCATATAACTGCTCAAACAGCCCGCCCCGTGGGTCTCCTGGAACCTCTCCATCAGGCACTCTGTCAGCTCCCTCCAAGTCCGTATCGGTCTCTGCTTCTGGGTCCACCGGTACCACGCCAGGGCTTCTCCTTCGAAATTTAGCGCCACCGCCCTCAGCCTCTCTGCTTCAGCGAAGCCCATGACCTCAAAGTATCTCTCTACCTGGTAGATCCAGCCATCGGGGTCCTTCCCATCGAACAGTGGTGCCTTCAGCTTTCGCATATCTGGGGGTGTATCTCCTCGTAGTGGCCCCCCCTGTCTGTCTGCCGCCTCTGGTAAGTATGATCCTCGGCCCTCCACTGCCCTACGCCTTCCCTGGCCCTCCCATTGGCGAGTTCTCCGACATCGTCCCACTCGTCCACATGTTCCCTCCGGGGTCCTCCATGTAGCCAACCTGCGTCGACGCCCCCAAAAGGAGGGGGAAAACCCCCCGCGGGCCCATGGTGGGCCCCCCATCCTCCCCCGCCCCCGATCGGGGGCAGTTCTCCATCGGCGGGCCCTAGGAGGGCCCGCCCCATCATCCCGCCCCCCACCGGGGGCGGAAACCCTCCCGCGCCCCCCGCCAGGGGGCGCCACCCTTCGCCGCCCCCTAGGGGGGTGGAAACACCCCAGCGGGCCCCGGATGGGCCCGCTGCTGTTCGCCGCCCCCCGTAGGGGGCGGTAGCCCTCCGGCGGCCCCGTTTCGGGGCCGCCCGCCTTCGCCGCCCCCAGTTGGGGGCGGCCGACCACCGGGGCCCCCTTGAAGGGCCCGACCACCTCCCGGTTGCCTCGGATCGCTCTCCCGTGGGGGAAATGCTACTCCTTCGTCGTCGTTTCCATGATTTGTCCGTGAGACCAGATCTAATGAACCCGACGATTGCGGATCTGGATCTCGCTGCAGAAACTGGGGTTGTTGAAGCATCCTCGCCACCTCGGCAAACCCATCCTTCATCTCGCGCGAATGGCGCTCCGAGACCCGATTCAACTTCTCATCCATGGTTGCGCTCAAACCCGCCTTGAGTTCTTCCCTCATATCCGTCATCTCCTTTCGCAACCCCGTGATTTCCGCATCCAATCGCTCCTCCAGAGTTTTTGTCGCAGTCGCCCGTGTGCTCGCCATAGGACCGAGAGCTCTGATACCAAAATGATACGATTTGGGGGTCAAATCGTATTTAGGGCTGAATTTAAAAGAGGAAAAATGGAAAAGAGAGGAATTTCTATTGAAATACGAAGAACAATAAGATAGATTTGATCTTTTTCTGGAGAGATCACTCCCTAACTTGAATCTAAAGGATCAAGTCTAATCCCCCACTAACCCTAGCCGTCACGGCAATTAATCTCAATTCTTCGATAATGAACAACTAGGGTTTTTTGGGGTATTTATAGGACTCATCTAGTCATTGCTAATCGCACACACCGTGACTTAAGCAATGACTAAGATGTTACAAAGCAAAAACAAACCAAGCTAAGTAAAATAAGGTGGGTAGCTCTAATTCCTCCGGCCCGTGCCCGTGCCCGCTTGCCTCCTCTTGTAGACGACCGCATCAGTTAACCTGCAGTATAACGGACTTTAAGAATTGGTGTAATCTCTCTCTCTCTCTCTCTCTCTCTCTCTATATATTTGGCCATTGATGGCCAATGACCAGAAACTGTATGGATGGTTCTTTCAACTAGATGGCATCATGTGACAATGATTATCATCATGATGAAAAATCAGGCGTTTTTGTTTGGTCTGAATTGCATTCTAACTCCTCTGAGTAATCATGATAAGGTTCTAGCCATAAACATGACCTCTCTCTCTCTCTCTCTCTCTCTCTCTCTCTCTCTCTCTCTCTCTCTCTCTCTCTGTGTGTGTGAGTGTGTGTGTGTTGTTAGTACTTGTCCTTGGTTCTCGCATTTATATTTCATGAAGTGGCAGTGCTCTGTAGAAACTTAGTTAAGCTGAATCCTACCTGTTTCAGTCGCCATTACGTGTTGAAGGCTGGGAGGAAGCACTACATGAGATAGGCCGGTTGTCTTTTGCAATGGTTCTCACAACACAGGATGCATCAGCACTACTAAAATCAGTTGAGGATGTTCCTGTCTTGGTGGTAGCTGGTGCCGAAGATGCGCTAGTCCCTTTAAAATCAATCCAAGCCATGGCGTCAAAGCTTGTAAATTCTGTAAGTTACCTGCCTTCCAAAATGTGAAAGATTTGCGGTGTGTAGAAATGAAGGAAATTATTTTATTGCCCGCGAAAACCAATGGCAACTTCACACCCTATAACTGGATCTCACCTCAACTCTAACCATCTGTGTGTGTGTGTGTGTGCAGAGATTAGTAGCAATATCTGGGTGCGGCCACCTACCGCATGAAGAGTGTCCGAAGGCTCTTCTGGCAGCCCTTCAGCCGTTCATAACCAGATTGATTCAGTCACCAGAGACCTCGCAAAGACGCTAGCTATTTTATTTTTTTCCTCTTTGCATCCACTTTTTATTTCTTGTAATGCAGGGCCTGATATTGATGAGAAGCAGTAGAACTCTAACATATATGTATTTCTCTGTTAGGGTGTGGAGCCAGACCCAATTCTCAGGGTTATTAGAGCTCCCATATTTTTTGTGTTGTTACCGGCGTGTTGTTGTTAATTTATGTTTCTATGCAATGTTTGTGCAATTGTGAGTTATATGAAACAGTGAGCTGGGGGGACATAAACATGTACAGTGTAGAGGGATGATTGCACATGTCCAGCAGTCCGTTTATTTTTTTCTTTCCAATTTAATTCTTGTTGCCAATTTCTGTATTTGACATTGACATTGATCAAAGGAGGAAGAGCAGAGTGATATAGTCTGAACATTTTGAGTTTAATTTTTATTGATTGAAATTTTGAGCTCTAAGTATATATGAGATAAGAAAAAATTAATTTATAAAACAAACATGCATTCTAAATGCACTTTAACCCCATCAAAGCAGAATGAAAATAAAAAAAAATTAAATGGGAAAAAAATCTAGAAGTTTAAAAAGATGTTTCACTGGTTCCATGATCACGTGTGGATACAAAAATTATTTTGCTCAATATTATCAAAGAAAACATGGCATCAATTGATTAATATAAGCCGACACACGTTTGGGCCATTAGAAGCCATGGATTAGGCTATTTGGGCTGAAAATTTAAGGTGTATGCAATTCTGTTCGGTAAACCGAATATAAAAATTTTCCCTTTAAAACGAAGCAAGCCGAATTAGTAAATTTGGACGATTTGGTGAACCTGTTACGTCGAAATATGCTCTTCCTCATTTGTAACCATTATATCCCACACGAAGGAATTAAGGATAAATTAGACTAGGTTGTACTTTCTTTATGTTATGAATAGGCCCATGAGGCCCATTGGGTATCCAAGCCCACTATTGAAAGCTATATATATGAGAGTAGGGGGCTCTTCCCCACTACACCTATTTTCCCTAATATTTCCCTTCACAACACGTTATCAGCACGATCACGCTCGTTGGAGGAATCGGCGGCTCGCGGAGAAGGAGATCCATCAATCGCTCAGATTCAAAGAAGATCGTAATCTTCTCAACAGGGAGCGAAAAGGGCATCCTTCACCAACCGTCGGCTAGATTCCTCGTCGAATCTAGAGGTAAAAATCAAAACTTTTTAGATCTAAACTTGCTTTTCTCATTAGATCTGCATGTTTTAGGATCAAAAAGTTTATAAACACGGTAAAATTCAATTTTTATTAGATCTGCATGCCTAAAAACAATAAAAATCTGTTTTTTAGCGATCTAAATAGTTGAAAAATCCGTTTTTCCCCGCCTTTGATCCAAAAATCCGCACGCCCGTAGGGCGGAACGGCGGCGCCTCTCCAGCGCCGCCGGCGGAAATCGCACGCGGCGGCCGCAGCCTGAAGCCGCGGCACTGCGCCGCGGCCTCAGGCCGCGGCCCGTCGCCGCCACGGCGGCCGCGTTCTACGCGGCCAGCCGTCGCGGCGACACGCCGCGGGCCCCCCTAGGGTTTCCTGAAACCCTAACCCTAACGGGCCATTTTTCAGGGGAGGCCCAATATTAACCCTAATGGTTTGTTTTCATGGCCTAAAAGGCCAGAAAATTAGCCCATTCACATAAATAATTTTTCTTTTTATTTTTTGACCCTAAAAAGCCCAAAATAATTAAAAGAAATTTTTAAAGGGTTTCTATAGCGGTAAAATAAAACATTAAAATATGGATCAAAAGGTAAAAGTTTTTCAAAAAAAAGGTTTTTTGCACATCGCACACAAATTTAAATTATTTTAAATGCCTGTGTTTTGATTATCTGCGTGGTTGTATGTCTCGAATATATTATCTGCGTGGATGTGCAATATTAGGCTATGTTTTTAGGGATCAGCCAGGTTTTCGACACCGTTTTAAATTCCTGCAATTTTTCTTTTTTTGAGAGAAATTTGTATGTGAGGATGAAAATGTAAAAAGAAGACCGAAGGACACCAAAAAGAAGCTGAAGGCGTTCGCACAACGAAGATAGGGGCTTCTCTCTGAAGTTCCCGAGTTGTACTTTAATTTTTCATGCATTTATTTTTGATGTAACTTCGGATTGTACTTCTCTTTATTTTTTCGGTGTCGGCTGGCTGATCCCCATAGTCCTAAATCATTTTTATGTTTCATTGTTTATGCATTAAACTGCGTGGTTGTTAATTAGCTTAAATACCATGTTTAATGTCACAATGAAACTTCTTAACAGCATGCGTGAACGTTAATCTTTATTAATTATTCACATTATCTGGAAAAAAAAGCATGTATGTTAAAATCACATTAATTAAATTCATGCTATGAAAATGTTTACATTACATGCGTGGATGTCTATCTTACTCAGTCTTAATGATACATGCTGTTTTTTCCTTTACATTGCTAGATCATTAAATGGCCAGACTCGCAAATGTCGACTTTTCGGTCCTGAAGGCCGATGGGTCAAACTACCTGAGTTGGCAGTTGGACCTGAAGTTCCATCTGCGCTTTCATGGTTTCAGTCTCACACAGACTGAAAAGGCAACAACAAGTACTGCCCCAGCAAACAAAGAGGCTTCAGTGGAAGCACCTCATACAGAGGAAGTTTCCGATATATTAAAGGCGAAAGCCATTATATATATCAGGAAACACTTAGACTCGACCTTAAAGAACGAGTACCTCACTGTAGAGGACCCTTACGAGCTGTGGGATGCACTCGAGGAGAGGTACAGACATCAGAGGGATGTCATACTCCCCCGTGCACAGTACGAGTGGACTCACCTCCGCATACAGGATTTCAAATCCGTAGCGGAGTACAACTCAGCTCTCTTCCGCATCACCTCACGCCTGAAGTTGTGTGGTGAACCAGTGACGGAGAAGATGTTGCTGGAAAAGACGTTCACGTCTTTCCACGAAAAGGACATGATCCTTATGCAACAATATAGAGAGAGGAAGTTCACAAAGTACTCTGATCTGCTTTCATGCCTGCTTATGGCTGAACAGAACAGAGACCTGTTGGTTGCCATCCACAACCTGCGCCCTCCTGGCTCCGCTCCATTGCCACCTCCTGCAGAGGCTCACTTCCAGTCTTCCCTGAAGAAGAAGACGGACAAAAAGGCAAAATTCCAGAAATGGAAAGAACAGAAGCAGCAGAAAAAGGCCACTCCCCCAGCTCCTCCTCAGAACCAGACGTTCGTGGACAAGAAGCAGAAGAGGATTCCCAACAAAGGTGGCACTCCCAAGAAAGACTGGGAGGACAAGTGCTCTAAATGCGGAATGACGGGCCACTGGTCCAGAATCTGCCGCACAGCAAAACACCTCCAGGACCTCTACCAGGCAAGCCTCAAGCCTCGAGCTGAGACTAACCTGATTGAGAGCGCAGCGTTGGCAGAGACCTCATGGACTCCTGAAAACTTCATGGGAGATGACACTCTCTAGATCTGGACCACTTCTATGCACTAGCAATGTATCTTCTATCTTTATGCATCGTATCTAGTTTTATTTCCATGTCAAAACAATATTTTGAGCATTTATTTTTATGAAAGTAGATCTTTTCTCTTCATTTATTGCGTGAATGTCTTTCCCCTTTTTAGATATGGAACTTATCTGCCTAGTGGACAGTGCATCGACGCACTCGATCCTTCAAAACATAGACTACTTCACGAGCGTAAGTAGCTATTCTGGCCCACTGAGAACAATCTCAGGACCAACAAACATAATCGAAGGATCAGGGGAAGCAATTATATTGCTTCCCGGCAACACACAAATAACACTTAAAAATGCGTTATACTCCCCTAAATCTATCCGAAACCTCCTAAGCTTTAAAGACATCCGTTTAAACGGATATCACTTATAGACGGTCGAGGAAGATAAAAGGGAATACTTGCTTGTAACGACTCTTACAAATGGTTCAAAAACCATTGTGGAACGTTTCAAGGGACTCCCCTCGGGACTCTACCAAACAAGTATACAAACTCCAGAAACATCCATGGTGGAGCACCTGCAGTGCCCCCAAACACCAGAATTCCAACTCTGGCACAGTCGACTGGGACACCCTGGTTCTGTTATGATGTACCGCATCATAAAGAACTCCAGGGGCATTGCCCTGAAGAACCTAAAGATTCTTCAAAAAGGCAAATTACCATGTCCACCCTGTTACAAGGGTAAACTGATCACGAGACCCTCTCCACTGAAAGTGGACGTGGAGTCCCCCAGTTTTCTGGAAAGAATCCACGGAGACATTTGTAGGCCGATTCACCCATCAAGTGGTCCGTTCAGGTACTTTATGGTCCTGATAGACGCATCTACTAAGTGGTCACATGTGTGCCTACTGTCCACCCGTAACCTAGCACTATCTAAGATTTTAGCTTAGATAATCAAGTTACGGGCCCACTTCCCCGACCACCAGATAAAGAAACTTCGTCTGGACAATGCGGGGGAGTTTACGTCACAAGTCTTTCTAGACTACTGCCAAGCTCAGGAAATTGAAGTCGAACATCCTGTAGCACATGTTCACACCCAAAATGGGTTAGCAGAATCTCAAATTAAGAGACTGCAATGGATCGCTCGTCCATTATTACTTCAATCCCAGATGTCAGTGAATGCGTGGGGTCATGCAATTTTGCATGCTGCATCTTTAATAAAATTAAGACCTTCTGGAGGTCAGTCATCTTCTCCAATGAAACTAACACTTGGAGCCCCACCAATTGTCTCACATTTGAGAATATTTGGTTGTGCAGTATACGTCCCCATAGCACCACCACAAAGGACAAAGATGGGTCCACAACGTCGCCTAGGCATTTATGTTGGGTTTGACACCCCCTCCATAATTAGATTCCTAGAACCCCTTACGGGAGACGTCTTTAAGGCACGTCTAGAAGACT
Organism: Scilla litardierei; assembly: GCA_030789695.1. Lineage (NCBI taxonomy): Eukaryota > Viridiplantae > Streptophyta > Magnoliopsida > Asparagales > Asparagaceae > Scilla > Scilla litardierei. Next base: position 220,310,200 of record CM061134.1, on the reverse strand, counting down.
GTGAATTCGATGAAACATCGTTTCCAAGACTAGGCTCACAGACAAAGAAGCCCGAAGCTTCAGAAAGTATCACTTGGGATACAAAGACTTTATGTCACTTTGATCCGCCAACAAGCCAGTGTGAGGAGGAGGTCCTGAAGATTCTCCACATCCAAAACACTGTCCATCTCTTGCCGGACAAATTTACTGACAACCAGAAGATTGTCAAATCACACGTCCTTGCTGCTAACACTCCAGCTAGGATTGACATACCGTAAATGGATGCAATCCGCCTGCAGCAGAAATGGTTGGACCTCTCAAAAAGAGAGGACGACCACCGGGATCCAAGGACCAAGTCCCTCGAAAGAGTAGGACCCTTGGCAATGGTAAACAAATACCACCACAGGATGCTAATATAAGCCCTGCTACCCCATCTCTCCCAAACTCTCATGAAGAGGAAAAACCGGGAAAAAATGAAGTATCGATACACCATGTACGAACTGGGGAGTATTGGGACAGAAAAAGCACAACCATAGATGACACATTTGCGTGTAATATTGCCATCAACGTCGCGTACTGCGACGATGATATTGAACCACGCTCTCTGACAGAATGTCAAAGCAGAGATGATTGGCCAAAGTGGAAAGCTGCAATAGGAGTGGAGTTGGATTCACTCACCAAACGCAAGGTCTTCGGACCCATAGTCCAGACACCAAAAGGTGTAAAACATGTGGGTTATAAATGGGTATTTGTTAGAAAACGAAATGAACAGAATGAGATCGTACGCTACAAAGCAAGGCTTGTAGCGCAGGGTTTTACCCAACGTCCTGGGGTGGATTTTGAAGCCACATACTCCCCGGTCATGGACGCGATCACCTTCCGATTCCTCATTGGCTTAACAGCACAAGTGGGTTTAGATATGCAACTCATGGACGTGGTTACTGCATACCTATATGGCAACCTAGACCGAGACATCTATATGAGATTGCCTGACGGTTATTCTTTGCCTGCAGCACTAAAAGAGAGAGAACGTGACATCTACTCAGTGAAACTGCAAAGATCATTATATGGTCTAAAACAATCCGGAAGGATGTGGTATAACAGACTGAGCGATTTCCTTGCACAGCAAGGATTTAAAAACGACCTAGTCTGTCCTTGCATCTTTATAAGAGCAAAGGCAACAGGATTTGTAATTATAGTCGTCTATGTAGACGACTTAAACCTCATCGGATCTCCTGAAGAGATCGCAGAGATTTCTAGAAGCCTGACAGAAACCTTCGAGATGAAAGACATCGGAAAATCAAAATTCTGGTTAGGTCTTCAGATAGAGCATCTTAAAGATGGGATCCTGTTACACCAGTCAACTTACACATCGAACTTATTGAAAAAATTTCAGATGGATAAGTGCCACCCCCTCAGCACTCTGATGGTCGTCAGATCATTGGATGTACACAAAGACCCCTTCCGGCCGCTGGAAGAGGGGGAGGAAGTACTAGGCCCCGAAGTGCCTTATTTAAGTGCTATCGGTGCACTCCTTTACCTGGCTAACTGCACTCGCCCTGACATAGCATTTACAGTAAACTTACTAGCCAGATATAGTGCTGCACCTACACAGCGGCACTGGGCCGGAGTTAAGCATCTTCTGCACTACCTCCAAGGGTCCATAGACTTAGGTCTTTTCTACAGAAAAAGGGCATCAACTGGTTTAGTTGGTTATGCTGATGCAGGTTACAGGTCCGATCCTCATACAGAGAAGTCTCAGACCGGATACATGTTCACATATGGCGGCACTGCCATATCCTGGAGATCTGTGAAGCAGACCATGACGACAGTCTCATCCACTCACTCAGAGCTCCTAGCGATATTCGAAGCAAGCAAGGAATGCTTCTGGCTACGCTCGGTGATCCAGCATATCCTCACCTCCACCGGCTTGACGACCGGCGTTCTTGCACCTACTACACTCCATGAAGACAATGCAGCATGTATAGCCCAGCTACAGGACGGCTACATCAAAGGTGACAAGACGAAGCATATCTCCCCCAAGTTCTTCTGGACGCACGACCTTCAGAAGCAAAAGCAGATAGAGGTACAGAAGATCCAATCATGTAATAACTTGGCGGATTTGCTTACCAAATCCCTGCCTACTAGTATCTTTGAGAAACTTGTATATGGGATTGGGATGAGGAGAGTGAGAAAATGTAAACTGGGTCAGGATGAGAGAACTATGAACTCATAGATACATAGGAGACTGATGTATAGATTCATAGGAAATCTGCAAGCCTGAAGCTTGGTCAGATAAGGGGGAGTCAACTGCAGAGTTGTACTCTTTTCCCTTGGCTACAGGTTTTTTCCCACTGGGTTTTCCGTAGTCAAGGTTTTGACGAGTCAACCTCGTTGACTCTGGATCCTGAAGTATCCACTCCTAGACACATCCCTAAAACAGGGGAAGTTATGGGTTAACTGTTCTTTCTTTAACAAGGCAGTTACCCTAACTCGGATCCTGAAGAATCCACCTCCTATTCAATGTTGGTTGGATAAGGGGAAGTGTTATGAATAGGCCCATGAGGCCCATTGGGTATCCAAGCCCACTATTGAAAGCTATATATATGAGGGTAGGGGGCTCTTCCCCACTACACCTATTTTCCCTAATATTTCCCTTCACAACACTTTAGTTCTATTTTTTTGGTAAAAATCTTTAGTTCTAATTTAACAACACGTGTGCTATTATTTTCAAAAATACAATTTGGTTGATGAGTTTATTAGAATTTATATAAATTTGGTCCCCGTCTTACAACCATTTGGACACCACATGGTTTTTTATACAATTATAATTTAAATTAATCTAAGATATATGGGCCTAAATTAATTTAAAAAAATAACAAAATCATAAGTAAATAAGTGTTATTCAAAAAAATGGGTGCTTCAACGACTGTTTAACATGAATAAAAGAAGGGTAATTTTTACATTTAGGAAAAAAATGAAAATAATATTAGATTTCGACCACACAAAAAATATTTACAGAATTCGACCAAGTTTGGCCACGTCAGCGGCCAGGCGAGTGGCATCGCCGCTGTATGGGCTAGTTTGGACAATACCGCACTTGCCAAGTGCGTCCATTTAAGTGAGGCCATTTTGGTCCAACTGGATGCTATCCAAGTGGTCCGTGACTTAAGTCACGGCATCTAACCTGGCCGCACTTGGCAAGTGCGGCAAAAAAAGCTCTTTTTGGAAGTTGTCTAATGCTTTAGTTTATCCTTTCACTTCAAAAAACTTACCAACTAACAAAACATGCAAGGCTACGCTAAAAGCTCTTTTCGGAAATGAAATCATGACACCATGCAACACGTGCAAGGATCCTTGAGTGGGTGCTAGATGGATTCCCGAGGGGTTGTGAAGAGTGGCCCTGAAATGTGCCAAGTGATGGATGTCAGCTAGTCTGCTACGGAGTGGGTTCAGTCATGCCCATCACCATGAATGCATAGAGGGATGTGCTAATTGGTTGATTTTTGTGTGGTTCAGTCTGACGTGTATAAGGATGAAGCCGCGATCATTTGGAGCTGTTCCAACGTTGAATAAGTCAAATAACGAGGATATCTAGCTCCGGGCTTCTGCATTTTGGTCGTACTTGGCAAGTGCGGCCAAAAATGCCGCACTTGACAAGTGTGACCAAAAATGACGCACTTCGCAAGCGCGGTATTGTCCAAACTAGCGACGAGGCCATGCGCCTTGTCGTTGACGTGGCCAAACATGGTCGAATTCTGTAAATATTTTTTTGTTTGGTCGAAATCTGATATTATTTTCGTTTTTTTTCTAAATGTAAAAATTACCCATAAAAGAAAGTTTCAGTTTTAATTAAATTTACCCTTTAAACGCCCTAGAGTGTCGCAATTCCGTAAATATATAGGGGCACACGGTGGGAGGGCTAATTGATTAATCCATCTTCACCTCGGAGAAATTCTATACACACAGACCTTTACACAAACACACAGCTTTAAACATAAATCTAATAATTTTAAAACTCGGCTTTACACACGTAAATCTAATAATTTTAAAACTCAAATTTTACTGTACACACAAACGTATGTCTGCAAAATACTTTTCTATTATATTCCTCTCTCTCCTTGAAAAACACATAACCTTAACCGCCGCCTCTGCTGTCACTGTCGCCTTCGCCCAAGGGCAAAACTAGGTTTGGAATTGTGAGGGTATGGGCCTCTACCAAAAAATTTTAAAAAAATATTCAAATGTATATATATTGTATATGTAAGTGTATATATTGTATATGTAGGTGTACATATATGTATATATATTATTAGGACCCTACAAAAAAATGTATATGTACGAGGGCCACCAAATCAAATGACTGGTTCCGCCATTACATTCACATCTGTCAATAGTTTCTCCATCATCCTCGTCCTTATCATCTTCATCATCATTCTCATCATTATTGATCTCATCGTCCTCATCGTCGTCTCCTCATCAGTTGTACCTATTTTTTAGAAGAAGACGACGAAATGAAGAGGATGTTGGAACTTATCCGACAAGTTGGATCTTAATCCAACGTTGGGCTAATATGCGGTGAATAATTATATAAGTCTACGTACATGCTTGGCATGAAAATTTATCGCCTAAAGTTTTGAATTGAAATTCGTGAAATGCGAATATACATGGTTAACTGTATATATATATATATCCTTTAAGCCCAAATTTTGTGTGTTAAATTTAAGTTCATTCCAATTTTAATTCTTTAGGCAAAATTCAGTTATATATACATTTCAAAATAATTCTAATTTTTTGTGAAATTCCACCAAAGTGGGTTCCACTACTAAAATTGTTATTATTTCGGAATGTAAATGGATTAAAATACATACACAGTATGATCGGTTGCCTGGATGAATTTTAAACGGATCGAAGGAGTAGATAAAAAGCTTTCCTGTATATTTACGTTTAAGTTCAGTTTCATTTAAATTCAATTTTTGGACGCATTAAATTATATGTTTCAAAATAATTTTAATTATTACGGGATCCCACCAAAGTGGGCTTTACTGTTAAATTATTATTATTTCGTAACATAAACGGTTGAATACATACTTTTGTATGATTGGTTGCCCAATATTGAATTTAATTTGGGTTGAAGGAGGAAATAAGACGTTTAAATGTATATTTCTCATCAAAGATAAAATTTTGTGTTAATTGTGCAAAATAAATTTAAATTCTGAGTTTAAGGCTTAAAACCACATATATATACTTCGGTATATAACAAGTTGACTTCATACGTTGGTATGAAAATTCAGTTAGCCTGAATTTAGATTTAAATTAAAACACAAAATTCAAGAGTTTTCTTCGGGAGCAAATAAAGGGCTTAACACATATTTCTCCTCAAGAATCAGTTTAAAAGGCCTTAAAGAATTTTTTGTGCACTAACCATCAAGCAAATGGCCTTAAAGGAAATTTGACACATTTAAAGTTATATCTAAAATGGGATAGGGTGTATATTTATATATATAACTTTATAATGTATGTTCATATACACATTAGTATACCTATATACCCCATTTTGAACAAGAAAATTTGTGATGATGTTATGGATTTTATTTAACTCAATATAAATGATTAGAAGGATGGAATAAAAGGTTCTTATATATATTTCCACTTGGTGTAATCATTTTTTGTAAAATTCGGTTTAGTTTCAATTTCAATTTTTGGCACAATTAATTATATATTTCGAATATAGAATGATTGGATCATCAACTCACCAAAGTGGGTTTTCTTGTGAAGATCAGTTCTAATCTCGAAATATAACAAGTTGAATACATACTTTTGTATGAAAATTTTGGTTGCCTTAAATTTGATTTTGAATAAAAGTGGACTTGAATATCTCCACTTAAAGTATATTCATGTATTAAATTGTGACTTAGATTCAAATTTTGCAAAGGTATATGATACGTCTATTTTACGAAGGCCCAACAACATAGACCCAAAAGCACAGCCCACCGAACGAAGCCCGAAAGATACAAGCCTGGGTGCCCGACCGCCGATCGGAAGCCCATCTGCGCGATCAGGCCCGCCCGGCAAAGCCCCATAGAGGGCCCCCAAATGTCGATCCGACCCGGCCCCGATAACACACGAGTCACTCACCCGCTCCAGCGATAACCGTTCCCCCGATCCCGTGACCACTTAATGGCTGTTATGGGGAGGTGCTGGCATGGCGCAGGGAGCGGCGACGGGAGGCGGATTGAGGGGGCACGATCGAGGGCAGACGAGTGACGTGGGTTGGGGGCAGTCACGGCGGGAGGTCTATAAAAGGTTTAGGAGGACGACTGGACAAGGGACCGCATCTCAGGTATCTAAAACCTAAGGTACTCCATCAACGACCTAGTTCCCCCATTTCATCTCCATCCTCCCCCGCTCGCGCCGTGAGACGCCGTTCCGATCTCCTCACGAGTCGAACCGTCTCCGCCGGGCCTCCTCTTTCAGATCACTGTTTGACTTAGGCATCGGAGGGGATTTGGCCGGAACCAAGGTCCGGCCCCCTGACGAGCGTTCTCGTCTACGCAAGAGGACATCCGATCCACGGGCCGAGGCTTCCCCTCCGCCCCTCGCCGACCACGCAACCAGCTGGACGATCGAGGCTACCCCTCGTCGTCCGACCGCCGAGGCCGAGCACATCCGACCGAGGCCGAGCGTCTCAACCCGGGCCGAGGCTTCCCCTCGCCCTACCAACGACCAAGGACCCCGATTCGGCCCAGCCGACGCGCTCCACGTCGTCTGCAGTTCCGACTCGCGCCTCGTCTGCGCCGACTCGACACACCCGAGGGACCCAAGCGGGCCCCTTGACCACGTTGACCGGGTTGTCCACGGTCAACGCGTTTGTAGTGAGAAAACACTCTGAAACATCTGGCGCCGTCTGTGGGAACCGAACCGTCCCACAAAGAAACAAACCACACATGCAATGGCACGAGCCAGCAACGGAAAGAGGCGCATGCCCCCCATCCCGGAGGAGGGGAATGGCGCATCCAACGGCAACCTTGAAGACACGCCCGTCAGCAATCACCCCGCCCCCTCAACCAAAGAGATTGGTGGGTCGGAACTGGCCACACAGGGACAACTCCGTGCCCTGGCCCAGGAGACCAACGCGAACATCCAGACGTTGGTCGCGGCAGTACAGCAGCTCGTCGGCACTGCGCCAGCTAACGGAGGCGTGTTGGGCGACGACCATCGTTGGACGGGGGATCCCCCGCTCTTATGATCCGCTGTGGTCGATGACCGCGGGAACCAAAGACCGAACACGGAGCGTCGGTTCACGTTGTCCGGCTCCCGTCAGGCGAGATCGTGCGCCTCCTCCCCTCATCGTGAAAGGAGCCGAAGAGAAACTGAAGGCATGGGGGACGAATCGGTGAATGCGTCGGCTCGTCGACCACGATCACCCCACCGCAGGAGAAGCAATCAACACCACTCGAGAGACCGATCGCGGCGGAGCGGGAGCTCCCGCCGGAGGAGCCGGGAACGCCGGGTCAGCCCAACCCCCAGTGTGGCGAGGGCCGTGGAGCCGACCCCGCCGACGCCTGTGCCCCCTCCACCACCGAACGAACCATAGGCGGGCGGGTGTCGAACCCCCGGGGGCATCCACGGAGACCGGTGTCCCCTATCATGGAGAATAACCGACGCGCGGGTCCCCTCTCGATTCAAGATCCCGGCGCTGGGGAAGTATGACGGGATAGGAGACCCGGGAAACCACGTGATGGACTACGAGGGGGACATGTCCTTCCAAGGAGCCGACGATGACCTGCTCTGTCGGGGCTTCTATTCGACTCTCAGGGGAGCGGCGAGGACCTGGTACCGCAGCCTACCCAGCCGCTCCATCGACAGCTTCGAGGAACTCACCCAGCTGTTCTGCAAACAGTTCATGGCGGGGAGACAGGTAAAGCCTGATGCTGAACATCTGTTTAACATAGTGCAGGGCCCAGCCGAGCCGCTCCGACAGTTCATGCGCCGCTTCAACGCGGAAAGGCTGAACGTGAACAGCCCTCCCGACCTTGTTGTCCAAACGGCCCTTAAGAAAGGGCTGCGCCATAGAGGCCTTAAGAAATCTTTGCACAACGACCCCCCGAAGGACCTCCCAGGGATCATGGCGAGGGCCGAGCGCTTCATGTTGACCGAGGAGACCTTGGCCATTGAGGCAGGAAAGGCCACTCGAGGGACCAAGCGCGGCGACAGCGGACGAGGCAGCCCCAAAGGGTACCGGACCGAGAAGAGGCCGAGAAACAGGCAGCGGGGAGAGGGTACGAGGGACGCCACCCCAGACGCCGTCCTCGCTCAAGTACAGAAGGAAGAGCGCGCCGATCGCCCCCCACCAAAGGCAAAAAGAGGTGGGAAGAGTGGGGAGAAGTACTGCAAGTACCACAAAGACAATGGCCACGACACTGAAGACTGCTGGCATTTAAAGAAGGACATTGAGAAGCTGATGAGCCGGGGGCACGCCAGGAGTTTAGCCGACGAGCCGGCCCACGGAGAAGGGACCTCCATGCAGCCGGACAAGGGGAAGAAGATCAACACCGTCCAAGGACCCCTCCGCATCATAGAGTGAGCGGGCGAGCTCTCTCCCCCCAGTCGTAGCCTAGTCCGGGGGGATTATCTAGGGTGCAAAAGAATGAAGACCGCCGCCTCACTGGAGGGGGAGGGGGAGCTTCACCCTCGCCGACCAACTCCTGTGCTCATAAGTCTGGGGACAATTCCCCCCGCCAGCGCGGACGCCGACCGGTCCTGAGCCGAAGAGCTTCGCCCTCGCCGACCAACTCCTGCGCTCATAAGTCTGGGGGCAATTCCCCCAGCCAGCGCGGACGCCGACCGGTCCTAAGCCGAGGAGCTTTGCCCTCGCCGACCAACTCCTACGCTCATAAGTCTGGGGGCAATTCCCCCAGCCAGCGCGGACGCCGACCGGTCCTAAGCCGAGGAGCTTTGCCCTCGCCGACCAACTCCTGCACTCAAAAGTCTGGGGGCAATTCCCCCAGCCAGCGCGGACGCCGACCGGTCCTAAGCCGAGGAGCTTTGCCCTCGCCGACCGACTCCTGCGCTCAAAAGTCTGGGGGCAATTCCCCCAGCCAGCGCGGACGCCGACTGGTCCTAAGCCGAGGAGCTTTGCCCTCGCCGACCGACTCCTGCGCTCATAAGTCTGGGGGCAATTCCCCCAGCAGGCGCGGACGCCGACCGGTCCTGAGCCGAGGAGCTTTGCCCTCGCCGACCGACTCCTGCGCTCATAAGTCTGGGGGCAATTCCCCCAGCAGGCGCGGACGCCGACCGGTCCTAAGCCGATGAGCTTTGCCCTCACCGACCAACTCCTGCGCTCATAAGTCTGGGGGCAATTCCCCCAGCCAGCGCGGACGCCGACCGGTCCTAAGCCGGGGGAGCTTCACCCTCGCCGACCGACTCCATCGCTCGTGAATCCGGAGGCAATTCCCCCAGCCAGCTCGTGCGTCAACCAGTCCTAGACCGAGGACGAGGCAGCAAAGCAAAATACGCGAGAAGTCCGAGTAAGTCAATTTCGTTTATAACAGTTAACCAAGGTACAAAAGTGTGTCTTATTTACAGGGAATCGAAGACTGAGGGAACCTCTCAACAAATAATCCACCCTCGACGGACAACAAAGTTCGTCCCCAACAGAAACTAGGGCGACACCGACAGAGCGAAATTTGTTGGCTAAGGACCCAAAGTTGTCGGCCTCAGCGAACATCCATGCAACCAGCAATTATTGGCTCTGAAGCGGGGAGTCGATAGCGAAGCCGAAGGAGATATCAGGGGCAGGGATCCATTTCAAGTAGACTGGCCCAAAGCGAAGCTGATGCTAAAAAATTTGAGGATAAGGCCAGGAGGGACGACTTAGGGAGCCCGGGCTCGAGAGGACACATCCTCGGGCGCTTCGCCCTGCTCAGAGCGAGGGGGATCGACAAGCGGGGTAGCTTGCCGAACGCGCTCCGCACAATCCCGGAAGGAAGACTGGACGACTTCGACAATCCGAGGGGTGATGAGGTCTTCATACGTACCGAAGGCCTCCCTGAGAACCTCGAAGATCTTCTCCCCCAGGGTCCCGACGACACCCCTCTCCACCTCCTCCGCAAGCCGCGCCACCTGACGCCGATCCGATAGTTCCCTCTGAAGCTCCTCCCTCTCCAGGCGAAACGATTCCGCCGCTTCCTCAGCTGACTACCGGGCGTCCTCCAACTTTACCTGGAGGTCACCCACTCGTCCCTCCAGCTCGGCAACACGAAGCTTGAGATGCCGAGACTCCATCTGAGCCTCCGCCATAGCTACCTCCGCCGCCCCGGCCCGCTCGTGGGCCCTCACAGAGGACTCCTCCAGCTCCCTCAAACGGACGGCTCGACGCTGCAACTCAACAGCGAGCGTTGAACCCTGAAAGACGAGACATGAGCCAAGGAGAGAGTGAAAGGAAGGGAAGGACTGCAGAATAGCCGAACCTGTTGGAGGGTCCAGACCAAGGAGTCCGACACCTTGTCGGCGGGGATCTTCTCGAGGAGACTGCGGTCCCGGGGAAGGACGGAGCCCTCAGCAACCTGCTGGGCCAAGGCTCGGTCGACAAACACCGAACTCCCGGGGGTGACATCGAGGGAAGCCATATTGCTCGACAACAGGGTTCCGATCCCCGGTGATATAGGCGGGGACGCTGCGACGGGGGTGGTTGTCAGGGCCACCGGAAGATCCCCAGTGGTCGCCGCCGGAGGCGCGGAGCACACCGGACTGGAGGGATCCACATCTCCCTTCCTCCTTTTCCCTCCGCGAGGCTCGGCAGGCGCCGAAGGGGAACGTTTCCGCCCCGCACCATCTCCACCCTCGGGGACGAGAGGGGAGACGCCAAGTGCAGGAGGGATTGCACCGGGCCCGTCGTTACCCCCCGCCACTTGGGCTGGAGGGACGGATACGGCCCTCGCGACCCCCCCGGGGAGGAGATCGCCAGAAGAAGAGGCGGGAGGCACGGCCACCACCCTGCCCACGGGGGACTCGGCTCGGCGCACCTCCTCCTCAACGGTTCGCCGAGGCGCCCTTCCGGAGGTACTACCCCGGCTCCGAGCGGCTCCGCGACGGATCAGCTCATCAACATCACGGGTGAACTCACGACCAGCCATTCCTGCCAGGGAAACCGAAATCAGGGTAAGCTACGGGGCGACCCAGGACTGAAAAAGCGACCTACCCGGAGACCACAAGACGGCCTTCAAGAGTAGGTCGTCTAACAAAGACCAGATGGATTTCGCCTCCAAGGGGAGGGTCGACAGCAGCGCGGCGGCCGCCAGCTCCGCCTCAGAGAGGGCTAGCGTTGAGTCGGGCCGGACCGACCCGCCCCAGCTTGTCAGAATTTGGGCACCCTCCAGGAAGACCACGAAGGCATAATCTGAACTCCAATCCCCCGACCAGCGGGGTAGCCCGATCAGGCATTCCCTGCTCGAGCGGGCTCGGAGTTGCAACCATGACCCGGGGCCGACCGTTTGGATCCGATAAAAGTAAAAGAGAAGGGGGAGAGACGGCTCCAGACCACGGGTACAGCAGAGCATCACGAAGCCCGTCAGTACCGCAATCGAACAGGGGGTGAACTGGCAAAGGGGCACCATGAGATACTCCATGACCTGGATGAGGAAGGGATTGAGCGGGAAACGAAGGCCCAGGTGGAACATCTCGACGTAAACGCCGACCTCGTTGCTCCTCGGAAGGCAGATCCGCTCGTCGATGAACGGAACTCGAACATCGTACGGGTAGCTGGTCGCGCCCCAGATACACACCCGGAGCGACGGTTGTAGTTTTACCGCAAGTGCACGGTGTAGCAGCGAGCGGGATATCGAACACAGGGAGGACGAATGACCGTGCTTGTTCCAATCACCCTGGCTATTCAAGAAGAAAGATTTGCCTTTGGCGATCCTGTCACAATCGTCAGACAAAGTGCGGATATATCAAATCAAATAAAGAACGTCTAGGGAATGGGGAATCCCCGCTACTCACCGTATCTCATAAATGTGGTTCGTCGGTTTCAAAATTGCTAGATTGAGATTTTGGATGGACTAGTTGAAACTGAATGTAGAACCAAGCTCACGCTCTCGCGCTGTTGCCGGTCTATAGCTATCCTAGGTTTGGGTCCAATCTCTTGCAAACCCTAGCCTAGGAAAGCTAGCATTAGGATCAACATCATCGTCCAATCGCGCACCGAGCCCAATCTCTTGCAAACTCGGCTCGAGATCTAGATTGGGATAGTTCCTACCCGCCCAATCTCTTGCAAACGGGTATTGGCACGGAATTGCAACCGGAAACCCTAGTGTCGGTCCAATCTCTTGCAAACCGATACTACGGAAATTCGATTCCAACCCAATTCGGATTTCTAGGGTTTCCTATCGAATCGGGATCCAATCTCTTGCAAATCCCGATCGGTATGAACTCCCAGCTATCCGTAGTAAATTGATCCCAACCTAATCCCTAGATATCAATTCTAGCAAGATTTCTACTAATTCATCACAAATATGAAGTTGGGCTTGTAGGGTTCATCCCCACGCCCCAAGACGTGGTGACTACTCACAATTCATAGCAAGATCACAAAAATAATCAATGAAATAAGCAATAGAATTCATCACAAATATTGAGATGTGCAATAAAAATAAAATTTTTGGAGAAGAGAAAGACAAACCAATGGAGTTCTTCAATTAATCCAACAAAAATCAAACTTTTTCTCCTCTCCATTCTCAAGAATAAAACTAAAAAGCTAATCTAAAAAGCTGCAAAAAATCTAAGGAGAAGCTCTCCAAAACTAGGGTAAAAACAGGGGTTAAATAGCCCCCAAAATCGTCCAAAAACTGTGACCAAAATACCCCTGCGCAGCCTGTTTTCCGCAATTTTCGCTACAGGCAGCGCGTCGCACTCGGCCGAGTGACAAAGGTCGCTCGGCCGAGTGAGAAACCCTGTAATTTTCCAGTAAGTCGGTGCCTTCAGGGGTCTCTACTTTGGGGGCGGCTCGGCCGAGTGAGTTGTCGTCACTCGGCCGATGGCTTCATTGTACTCGGGCGGACAGGATTCTCCACTCGGCCGAGTGGGTCTTCTGAAGCTCAGGCAGCCGAAAAACAGAAACTTGGAGATTTTTGAAGGGCTTCGTCTGGGCGCCACTCGGGCGGACGTGGTCTCGTCACTCGGCCGATGTGGTCTCCGTCGCTCGGTCGAGTGCACATAGAAATCGTGTCTGAACTGGTCGGCCGAGCGGTGTCTCGCTGGTCGGCTGAGTGGCTCCTCCACTCGGCCGAGTGGGACACAAAACATGCCCAATCTGCTTATTTTGGCCTCCTCGTCGCTCCTGCGACGTCCATTCTTCTTCCGCTCCTCTCCAACAGCAAAATACCCCTCGGGGAGGTCGTCGGTGACCCTCTGGAGTAAGCGCATCTCGAGATCACTCCAAATCGCGCCAAATCACCTGAAATGCGACAAAAACAACAAATCGTGAAAAGCATCGCAATATCATCGATATACCGTGAAAAACATGATTTAGGCGATCTAAATGGCATGCAAACATGCGGGAAAAAGGTGTAAAATAAGGAGTGATCAGTAGCAAAGATACCTCTCCCGGATCTCCGTGGCCACTGAAGGAGGAGTCCTCGACGGTGTTCGGAGGATAACCTGGGGTACATTAAGCCGCACGGCAGCCGACGCCACGTCATCGCCGACGTACTCCGGGAAGAGCTTCCCCTTCCCCTTATCTCGAAAGGAACGACTCCCAGAGGAGGAACCTGATCCCACAAGCCGGGGCCCGCCCCGCCTCGACTCAGGAGGGTCCCTCGCCCCTTGGCCGGAACCACCTATCCTAAGAGCAGCCATAATATGAAAATAAGAAAGGAGTTACCTTTTATGTTAATTTGGAGAAGACAAGGAAACGAAGGCGATGGGAAACTCCAAGTTGCGGAAAGCAAATACAGATGGAAGAGCAAGGAAGAAATTGGGATCCACACAGCCGGGGATCTTATATACCAGACTCAGGGGCGAATTCGAAGCGCCTGACAGGCCTCGGAGAACCGGCGGCGTTTCAAAATCGACGTCAAAGGAAGTCCAATCGATCCGCCTCATCATTACCTTCATTTATAACCACGCCTCGACTGACGCGCCACTCGAAACCCCAGGAGTCACATCGGTCGAACCGAACCGGCCAAGGCCGATCGGCCCCACCGATGGGGGCAATTGATACGTCTATTTTACGAAGGCCCAACAACATAGACCCAAAAGCACAGCCCACCGAACGAAGCCCGAAAGATACAAGCCTGGGTGCCCGACCGCCGATCGGAAGCCCATCTGCGCGATCAGGCCCACCCGGCAAAGCCCCATAGAGGGCCCCCAAATGTCGATCCGACCCGGCCCCGATAACGCGCGAGTCACTCACCCGCTCCAGCGATAACCGTTCCCCCGATCCCGTGACCACTTAATGGCTGTTATGGGGAGGTGCTGGCATGGCGCAGGGAGCGGCGACGGGGGGGGCGGATTGAGGGGGCACGATCGAGGGCAGACGAGCGACGTGGGTTGGGGGCAGTCACGGCGGGAGGTCTATAAAAGGTTTAGGAGGACGACTGGACAAGGGACCGCATCTCAGGTATCTAAAACCTAAGGTACTCCATCAACGACCTAGTTCCCCCATTTCATCTCCATCCTCCCCCGCTCGCGCCGTGAGACGCCGTTCCGATCTCCTCACGAGTCGAACCATCTCCGCCGGGCCTCCTCTTTCAGATCACTGTCTGACTTAGGCATCGGAGGGGATTTGGCCGGAACCAAGGTCCGGCCCCCTGACGAGCGTTCTCGTCTACGCAGGAGGACATCCGATCCACGGGCCGAGGCTTCCCCTCCGCCCCTCGCCGACCACGCAACCAGCTGGACGATCGAGGCTACCCCTCGTCGTCCGATCGCCGAGGCCGAGCACATCCGACCGAGGCCGAGCGTCTCAACCCGGGCCGAGGCTTCCCCTCGCCCTACCAACGACCGAGGACCCCGATTCGGCCCAGCCGACGCGCTCCACGTCGTCTGCAGTTCCGACTCGCGCCTCGTCTACGCCGACTCGACACACCCGAGGGACCCAAGCGGGCCCCTTGACCACGTTGACCGGGTTGTCCACGGTCAACGCGTTTGTAGTGAGAAAACACTCTGAAACAGTATATATTTATGAAATGATTTCGTGCAATCATCACCTCGCCAAAGTGGGCTCTGTTGATTTGCATTATTTCATTTCATGAATATAAAAAGAATCAAATGTGCCCGTGATTTGCGTAAGAATGCTAAATCGGCCCAAAGGAAGATTACCGTTCTATACCATTTCATGCGCACCTGTGGCAATAGACAAGGTGATGATTAGTGAGTTCAATGCATGTAAATTTAATTCGGCCCAAAGGAAGTTTTATTTTTGGCATGTTATTATTGTCATTGTCTGATTGCTACAACAAGATGTCAGTGATTAGTCAATAGATTATCCAAAGATAAATATTGGACTAGTGGGGGATGTCTTGAGATGGGAAAATAGCATTAATTTGAATTTGGTTTTGTTATGTTTAATACTCATATGAACATGTTAAAATTGTTTTCTTGTTCTCTTTTTCAGCTATTATTCCTGAAAATTTTTCTGCCAACCTAAAATCAATTCCAGTCCTTAATGGCACTAACTTCAAGGCATGGAAGGAGAATCTTTTGATAATCCTTGGAGTCATGGATCTTGATCTGCCATTAAGGACTCATTGTCCCCCACCACTCACTGATGAAAGTACCTCTGATGAAAAGAGGGAGATGGAGGAGTGGAAGAGATCAAATCGCATGAGCCTAATGCTTATAAAGAATGCCATTCCAGAATATCTCAGGGGTTCTCTTTCAGAGAAAATTTCCACAGCTAAATGGTTCCTTATAGAGCTTGAAAAGAAGTTTGTCAAGAATGAAAAGGGTGAGATTAATACACTCTTGACAAACCTATCTTCAATGAAATATGAAGGAAAAGGAAACATCAGAGAGCATATAATGAAGATGTCTAATATTGCTTCAAGGTTGAAAGCACTTGAGCTAGACCTCTCTAAGGCTCTGCTAGTGCATTTTGTTATGATATCTCTTCCATCTCAGTTTGACCAGTTTAAGATGAGCTACAATCTGAAGGATGAGACTTGGTCTCTGGATGAGCTCATCTCAAACTGTGTAAAGGAAGATGAAAGGCTTGAGCAAGAATTGACAGAAAGCCCTCTCCTGACATCCACATTCAACAAAAGTAAGAAGGATACTGAAGCTGCAGATACAGCTTCTCAAAAGAAACAATGAAGGGAACTGAAAAGTTCAGAAAGTCATGGTTGTTTCTTTCGTGGAGCTGAAGGGCATGTAAAGAAGAATTGCTCAAATTATCACGCTTGGCGTGCTAAAAAGGGTATGTTTCTTTAATTTGGTTTGATTCTAAGTTAATTTCTTTTCATACAACCTTTGGTACTTATAGGCACGTGATAGAAAGATTTGGTATAACCATTCACATCATTGTGTCTATGCAGGATTGCCTAAGATGCCAAGAGCCAAATGATGATGAAAGATACATCGATATGGGCAATGGCAAGATGGTTCAAGTAGAGGCACATTAAATTTAGATTATTTCTTTTAAATGCTAGAATGTATTTGAATTTTATGAGACTATTCTGTACCGTTTTTAACGGAATTTGGATTTCCATTTCTCTTTTGAACAAATTTGGTTATAAGTGTTCAATTTTGAATGGAAAATTTGGTTGTCTCTTAATTCAAAATTACTTTATTCTAGTTCTTTAAAAGATCATTATAATCTTCATTTATTTGGAAATGTTGCTTTATTTCTAAGATTCCGGCAGTTTAAGTACATGTGTTGTAATGAAAGAATTAACAGTTTAGAATTCAGTTATATTTTGATTGCAGCTTATATCCTTAATAAAGTTTCAACAAATGAATCAATTGCATGTTTGGATATGTCCCACTAAAGTAAGGCTTTATAAGCCTAATAAAGTAATAGGACATAATGCTAATGATTTTCTAATTTTGTTGAATAATTTTAAAGTTGATATTATTGTGTAAGGTTTTACATAATCCCACTATTAAGTTAGTTTACGAATTAGGAAATGCACACCTATTTGAGGATGCTGAGTTTGAGGGGGGAAATTTAGTTAGTGACATTACTCTTGAAGAGGATTATATCCACACAGGTGTTGTTGGCATTGTTCGGGATGGTATTCCTGACATTGTTCAAGACACAATAAATTTAAGATAATGTTGCAATTCCTCCCATTTGGGAAATTGTTCATAAGGACAAACTCTAGCACCTCAAGTAACTAATTGCCATTCAGGAAAATCCATTAAAGAGATGACAAGTTTACTGTTGACATTAGGATGATGGAAGTTTGACTTACATCAAGTCATAAAAGGTACTACATCTCTAAAATGGATTAATGCATTAATTAAGAAAGTCTTTAAATGATACTTAAAATCTTTTTCTCATTGCCATAAGGTTTGAACCCTATTGATTGTAAATAGTCTTTTTATAATCAAAAGGAATTTAAAAGGGTATTAAGAAAGATTTAAAGCGTATCACTCAGAGACTTTATACGGAAAAGAATGCATTAATTGTAAAGAGTCTTTCATTCAGTTTTCATGAAAGACTCTATAAGGTTTATAATGGCATTAGTAGAGCATTTCAATATCGTTACTGATATATTAAATTTCATTAAGTGATCACCTCGTTCGGTTTTGAGATGATATTTAATGATGTTATCTAAGTTCTGTGGGAGCATGTAATTTATATAATATCTATGTGGTAATGAATGCTAAGGTCTGTGGGAGACAAGTTTAGTCTCAAAATTGACCTGAGAATAATCTTAAGAAGATTTCCTATATCTCACCAATAGGGAGTCTAAAGTATGCTCAGTTTCATATGCATTTGGTTGTTGCATATATTACAGGTGTGTTGGGCAGATTGTTAAGTTCAGGAGTTGACCATTTGACAGTAGCCAAATGTGTCTTACGGTATTTATGGAGAACAAAAGGGTTACATGTTCAAGGATCAGTAGTAAAAAAGGTTTGAGATCATTTTGGTATACTGACTCTGATCATTTATTGGATGCAAAGAATATATGAAAATCTATGTTAGGCGCCATCTACTAGAAGATATCTAAATGGTCCCTTTTATATAGTCTCTTCTGACATGGCTTTAGATTTCATATCATATCATGTGACATCCAAATCATGAAATATATCTGCATATTTTGTCATTATGCTGCGAATTAGGGATGGTTTTGAAACACCACACAGTTTATTTAGTGACAATGAAGTCTGCAGTTTTATATTCCAGCAACAACAGGAACTCGACAAAGTTTAGATATTCAGAGATCAAGTTCCTAGATTGTTGATTAATAATAGGAGTGTATAATTGTCTAATGAGCACATCGGAACAAACCACGTAATTACGGATCCGTTATAGCAATGAAATGTCATCCAAAAGGTTTTATGAGCTAGCTACTCATATGGATGTCATTTCATTAAGAACATTCAGTTTTGTGGGAGTTTGTTCTTTTGGGTGCTCATATGATAGACAAAATTAAGTCTCCAGCTTAAGCTTGAGGTTATTTTCTGATCAGAAATAAAGTTTTTGGTTTCAGTTCGGCTTCACTCCGATTTTGGTTTGTTTATGATCTCACTAAGGTTAAGGAGGATCAGTTGGAAATAGACATGTTAGATCACATTACATGTAATTTCCACGCTACACATCCACTTCATAATCCATGTCATTCTTTTGTATTAGCACGGTGACCACTGATGGGTCGAGCTGCAATTGCTGCGGCGAAGATCTCTTTGATCCCTTGCTAATATAATTGATGGACCGGATTGTTTTTGACTCATTAAAGAAATGACAGCAGGTTAAGATCTTATTTGGTTGTATGCACTATGAAATATAATTATAAAGTTTAAGCATATAGCCCAAGTGGGAGATTGTTGGAACTTATCCAACAAGTTGGATCTTAATCCAACGTTGGGCTAATATGCGGTGAATAATTATATAAGTGCTACGCTGTCATATTAAGCCCAATATATTAGTGATCTGGTTTTAATTAATTAAATGGGCTAAATGAGTTAAACAGGTTGTTGGGCCTTTATGTGTAGCGACTATTGGACTTCAACTCGTTGATGGGCCGAGTTGGAAACCCTAGGGCTATGGAGGCTAGCCTATAAATATTAGCGGTCATGGTCCCCGAAATACACGAACAAAGTTGAGCCGTCTTTTCTACGTCCCGTCGCTAGGAGAGAAACCGGGAGAAGGCTAAAGGGATTCTCCAACCGGTTGATTCGTGCTATTCTGGAAGATCGTCCGTTGTGCTATCGTCAGGATCTTTCAGATTATTAGCGATGGACTCAGGTACGCTTCCGCTAAATCAGAGTATGCAATGATTTAAGATTCCGCATGTTATATATATCTAGATCTGTGTTATTCGGTTTGTACACATCTAAATCTTTAGTTTCTACAGAGGACATTCTTCGTCTTCATCGGTGGGCCGGGGGGGGGGGAGAGAGAGAGAGAGAGAGAGAGAGAGAGAGAGAGAGAGAGAGAATGGGGAAAGCTTTTGAACGGCAAACATGTAAATTTGGAATGGCAAGCTTGTAACTAAATGGGATGAGTGTGGGGCAATTTGGCATGGGGAATTGCCACGTGCACCTACCTTTTTACTCTGTGCACGACCACTATCCAACAACCCACTTATTTACAAGTTTGCCACTAGAATTACTCATCTCACACAACTGGGACAAATTTTCGAAACTGTCCCTTGGTGTGCGCAGTGAGTAAAATGCCCGAATGACAGCGGCCCCCTCCATCGACCTTCCTAGCCCCACCTCCTCCACCTCTGCAATCCCCAGCCAAACCCCCTCCGTTGCCCTTAGCCTCCCTCTGTCTCTTGTCTCACCCCATCTGCCGCCCCCTCCCCCGACATCCCAGCCTTGCCCCCTCCCTCCTATGACATCCCGCCCCACGCTCCCTACCTTGACCTCCCTAGCCCCGCCCCCACATCCGACATCCCAACCCCCCAACATTCGACATCCTAGCCCCGCCTCCCCGGCCTCCGACTTCCCTAGCCACATCTCTTCCAAACCTTAATAAATCATCGTCAGTTCTCGTTGGAGTCGGCGCAAGGATGGGGTTGGGAGCGGGCCAGACGATGGTAAAAGAGAAATAATGGCAAACTTGTAAATACGTGGGTTGTGCCCGAGAGTAATGACAAACTTGTAAATAAGCGGTTGTGCGCAGAGTAAAAGCGGTCGTGCACACGTACCAATTCCCTTTGATATGTGTGTATAGCAACACCCCTTCACCTTTAACCTCGCCGGCGATTTGAGACCAGCAATTCTTCTCCCGTTGCCGTCAAAAATATTTCCTCAGCAATCTTCACAAAGAGAGAGAGAGTGATAAATAATGAAGAGCAGCAGCAGAGAGATGGGAATATCTCTGGACGCCGTTAGGGATAAGAACGTTATGCAGCTGAAGAAGCTTAACACCGCTCTCTTCCCCGTTCGTTACAACGACAAGTACTACGCCGACGCCCTCTCCTCCGGCGAATTTACGAAATTAGGTATTTTTGATTTTAGTTCTTTCTTTTTTAGATTGATCGATCATCACTCTAATTGATTTGGTTTTGGGTATTTTGTGTCTGATCGCAGCCTATTACAGCGACATTTGCGTGGGATCCATCGCGTGCCGACTCGAGAAGAAGGAAGGAGGGGGAGGGGCCGTTCGATTGTACATCATGACTCTTGGGGTCTTGGCTCCCTATCGAGGCCTTGGAATTGGTACTATGCAACCAAAAAAATGTTTAATTTTTGTTCAAATATATATATATATATATATATTTTCTTGATTTTATATTTAATCGAGCAATTATACAGTAAATAACGAGTCTAGATGAAGGAAAGTGCCGATAAATTAGGGTTAATTCAGACCCTTGACTTTTGATTCTTGGATTTTGGTATGATTCTTTGTTTAGAATAGAATGTGCCTAAACGGCAATCTAGTAGTAGTTGCTTGCCTTTTTTTTTTTGAGAATGAAGGACGTAGCATTGCCCTTTAAGTACCATATGCCCCTCAAGGCATGAATTAAGTATCATATCTATGCCTCATATCTGATTTATCATTTGGCTGGGGGGACGGTTAAATTAAACAAGATCTTAAATATCGGATATAGGTATTGTATCGGACTAGTCATATCGGATATCGGAAGATAAATCGAGGATACACACAAATATCAAGTTGGTCATATCAAACAGGATACATATACAATTATAATATCATAAATATCCATGATTATTTATATTACCAAAATATCATCAATAGGATCGCATAAAGTTACAATAAATGCATTAAGTAACCACTAGCACTAACATACGAGTATGTAATACACTAATATTACAGGTCTACGAATTAACAAAATATTCAAATTTAAAATACTGCATGAATAGACAATAAATTAAAAGATTTCCAGAAAGAGTGACTTACCCTTACATTATTTAATAAGCTCACTTTGCACACGTCTTTGGCATGAATGTTTCAGCATGTATGTGCAGCTGTTTTTGCATTAGAATCAGAACTATTTGAAGAAGATGACTCTGAAGAGATCCATGAATCACAACCTAAAGCTTCCTCCTCCTCAAGCATTTGTGTCTTTCACATCCCATTTCCCGATGATGATGCGATGGTTTTTTACTTTCCTTGTAATATTTTATCTTTTACTAGCCCCTGGCGTTGGATCAGCTTCCATCGCTTCTTCATCAACCTTTCTCCAAAAAAGACTTCTTCTTTATCCACCTCATCTGAAGCAATACCAACATCAGCTCCTCATCTGAAGCAATAACAACATCAGCTGATTTTTGAGACATCCATTCGGTCACCTTGTCTTCCGTAATTGAACGAGCAGATAGGATATTGGTATTTCTGCTCTCAAAATTTTCTTTCAGCTAGGTATGGAATTTGACATAGACTAAGTCTTTCAATTTGTAAGTACTTAGTCAGTTCCTTCTCTTCGTGTGAATTTATTAACAAAAATACAATAACCAATTAGCCATCATGAGAAATATGTATAGGATTAACGGATGATATAAAAGAAAATTTATTTAAAGTTTCACCATCTCAAAAATACTCCAATTTCTTTCACAACCACTTGAGCTAGTGGTCATTCCCAAAATTCTCATGATCATCATCTTCAAATCAGGCACCGTGCCACCATACAAAAGCCACCAATTAACTAAAAATAAAAAAGCAAATTCAAATTCCTTTTAGTTTGAACTTTAAAATAGCAAAAACTGCTATAATTGAAATTAGATATTGATAGTAGTTCCTTTGATATATTTGGATCAAGTACATGATTTTTTGCTTGCCTTTGCGCTACCTTCCTACCAAAAGATCCGCTTCAATTTTGATACAACGTCAGCTGTAAGTTAATTTTATCTTGTATCTTAGGATCATTGGCATACATCTTAAATATGCACTTTGTGAAACCATCAACAAAGTCACTATCTCCATTAATAGCCTATCGTATTTGATAATAAAAATACATGTTCAACGAATAACCCGACATGTGTACATGAGTCTTCAGCTTGTCATTCAATCTTTTACCAATTAGAATGAATATCAGCCAGACTTTTTCTCATCATGCTTCAAATTAATCGGGATCTCCTTGCATATGTCCATGTCTCTATACAATCACCCCATTGATAGTGTCGTTATCTACCCTTTGAAGAATGTTGACGATAGGATCAAAACTTTTCAATGCCAGTGTCACGTTCTTTTAAAATGAACGGCCATTGATAATAGTGTATACCTACAAACGACAAATTTAATCAAAAACATCAATTAGTTATTTAACTCTTAATTGTGATAATATACGAACCAAATAATAAAATAAAATTAGATATAAGATATTAGATTTATATCCTTCTTGCTTGAGTTATCCTAAAGAACTTCAACTTCTCTCATTTCGTGGGGTTGAAAAAGTCTTCAATTTAGATTTCTTCTCCTGCAAGTTTTGCAATGACAAAACGTTGTAGCAAAGCGGGTAACACTGAGCCTAACTAGATTGCCCCCAATTTTCATTTTTATCATATCAAGCATGATAGTGTGGGCATACATGTAGACTGTAACGATGCTCACATCTAAAATTTCATTGTGGATAAGCTTCAGGTTTTCAATATCCTGCAATAAGAGGTTCAATATATGTGCATCATATGAAGTCCAAAAATAAAGGGACGCCTTACAACTAACAACTTCACTGCAACAATATAGTTCTATGCATTGTCGGTCTCTATTTGAATGACAGATTGTTCTCCAAACTTCTCAATTATTGCATTCACCAGATCATAAATATATTTGTCATTATGCACATTATTAGATGTGTTCTCAAAATCATAGAATACCGTTACAACATAAGTAAGAATGACAATGTTCATTATGCTCATATCTCTCTTGTCAATTCAACAATCTACAGTTCAACAATCTACAGCCCACATGTCTCAAGAAAAGCTTCCTACTTCTCCTTCTTCCTTAGAAAGATACTTCTCAGCTATCTCATATGATGTATGGCATTTCAAATTAGGTCCATGTTTGCCACAGCCTGCACCATCGGCCCAAAAGATGTGTAATCCACCAAATAGAATGATAATACTGCCTCAAAAATACATTGTACGATCCTATATTCTCTTTCCTTCTTCAAGTGTTCATTAAGTGGGGATTGCACCCGCTTTTCATTTCTCCTTTCACAACTGCTCCATCTTTCTCGTTTCTTGAACCTGCACATGCATGTCCATCGGTCTTCTGAACCTTACACGACCTTGACTGACTTCATGGAAGGACTACTCTTTAACATCATCATCTCTAATAACCATCTCATCTTCAAGAGCTTGAAGATTAGATTCTTTCACATCTTTCGATGACTGTGTGGCTTGTAATGTAGCAATCTTCTTCAGCTTAACCTCCTCAGGAACTTAGGTGCAAGGAGCGATATTTTCTCGTTTTCATGCAAGACGGGTCTTGAAACGGCTAATATCATCGCTCATGACATGTTCACAAAACTTGTACCTAACTTTATTAGATGCCAACTTCTCTCCATGATCCCTAAATTTTGTTCCCGCAGAGGATGATTTCTAGTTAGGATATTTTCAAAATCTACTATCAAAGAGGACAACCATTGGAAAATTACTAAATTAAAATTTAAGATGCAAATTTTTTTAACAAATTAAAACATATTATAAAAAATTAAAATATGTCATAACACATGACTATGACTGTAATTAATTGTGAGATTTACATTTACATATAATGTATTCAGAAATCAGGAGACAATGTCTCTATTTGTAGTCCAAAGTCAATATCATCTTGTCAATCTCTATAGTCAAGAATCATGCCTATGCGGTAGCCGGTTGCTTGTAAGGGACCGTATCCATTATCCAATAATCCAACTATAAGCCAAGTTATCAAGTATACAAGTGAATGCATGAACTCCCAACCAATTCAAGTGTATATCTCTAATAAGGCAATAGGCTGCCACTCATGGCCCAATAATTGATTACAAATATTAATAAGAATCAATTTAATTTTATTATCATCTATGTACATCTCACAGACTTTTCTTAAAACTGTTATTTTCTTAAAACAATGTTATCATAGAAATAAAATTTTTTAATCCAACAATATTTCTCAAACCGACAAATTTTTCTCAGATCATCTTCATTGAAAAATTATTCCCAAGTCTCAAGCCTCAAATAAACATCGGAAAAATCAAAGAATAAGAAGAAGCGACAACATCCACAGAGAAGAAAAAAAGAAGCGGCAGCCGCAGAGGAGGATTGAGGAGAAGAATAAGAATAAGCAGCTGTAGCCGTAGAGATCGAGAAAAGAAGAAAAAGAAGAAGCAGCTTCAGCCATAGAAGAGGATGAGGAGGAAGAAGATTGATAAATTAAAAATTAATAAAAAGTTTCTCGAAAGCAAAAGTAATGCAAAAAACCCTAAAATCAAGCTGGAAATCATTAAAAACTTACTTTTTACTTTGATTTTACCTTCAATTTAGGTCGGACGGCGAAGAATCTAAAGATCCAAACACAAACCCCTAGATTTAAGTTGGACGAACTCATCCAGCGAAGAGAGATGAGAGCTTCTGTGAAGTGCAAAGAGAAATTGCAAAGAGAGATGAAAACTTCTCGTCGATATCAAATCAAACGGGTTTGGATCGAATCGATTCAAAAATGTTTAAAAAATTTGTGAACCTGTCTTGCACAATAATAGCCTTTATCGGCTGATGTTGGCCCGATATATCCGGAGATATTGGCATGATATATCGGGATTATCTGATGATAAATTTGGATATCAGGTTTTTTCGTCAAATATCGCCATATCGTATTGATAGATCTGCACTTTTGGCCCAATATGGGCGATTTGGGCCATCATGGAGCGTTTTGGAAATTTTCTGATTTTAGTGGCGTTTTAGGAATTTTTAGTCCATTTGGATTTTTCTGCAAATTTCTATTTTTCCTATTAGTATTTATATGCCATGGGTTGGGAGGGATATCTTTATGCTTATTTTGAGAGAATATTGATATTAGAGGTGAGATTATCCCTCGTTCTTGGGAGTGCAGACATCCTCTCCAATTGGCGTCTTATGAGAGCGATCACATGCATCTTCAATTGTGATCATTTATCTGCTTTATTTTCAGTTTTTATATGATAAAAATAAAATCTTTGTTGGTTCTTATCATATGGTATCAGAGCTTCAAGATCCATGGCGGCGAAGACGAGATCTAAAGACAAGTTCGATGCTTTCGAAGAGAAATACAACGGCGAACTTGAGTGTTATGAAGCAAATCCTACCAAAGCACCGTGAAACCCTAACGAACGTGTTAGAGACACAAGAGAAATAAGGAGAAGCCGTAGCGCAAATCATGCAACAACTCGCACGCATTATGTCAAAGGGGGGTGACATTGATGAAAATCCTAATCGAGTGAAAAAGGCATCATCTTTGGATAAGAAAAAGGGAAAGATGGATGATTATGAAGAAAGATTGCTTTCCAACGTCGACGAGTATTATGCGGAGGACAAGGAGGAGCCCACGATGCAAGGCCATGAACTCCGAAACCCTAGGACATCAAAACAAGGTCAGAGGGCGTTATTGGCAGCAAAACAGGGGTGCCAGCCCCTTCAGGGAGCCCCACAGGGGCTGTTGCCCCCCCAGCAGGGGCACAATCCCCTCCTGGGCGCAGGCCAGGGTCTACCGCCCCCATTGGGCGCCAGCCCCTCCGGAGCCCTGGGCAGGGGCTGCCACCCCTCCATCAGGGGCGCCAGCCCCTCCTGGGCGCAGACCAAGGGCTGCCGCTCCTCCAGCAGGGGCGCCAACCCCTAGTCCCAAGACAGCACAAAATTGAGCTTCAAATGCAGTGGAACAGGTCCGGCGAGAATCCAGGATGTCGACGAGTGTCCCAAGGCCCATTAGCAATGCGCTACGACGACAACGACCCTTCAGAGTACTTGTGGGAGCGCAACGACGATGTGGACGAGTTTAAGTGCCCCACAGCCCTCGATATGTTGCACAGAGACGACGACCACCACCTCGGCATATGAGGAGTATCCAAGAGATGCCAGAGGAGAGGGTGACATGGATGAGAACGATCAAGGTTTCTATGTTGGCAGAGATGACTAGGGAGATTATGAGGACAGAGATGGAGGCCAGCGGAGGGGCTTGGAGGGTCACAAAGACCGT
Organism: Scilla litardierei; assembly: GCA_030789695.1. Classification (NCBI taxonomy): domain Eukaryota; kingdom Viridiplantae; phylum Streptophyta; class Magnoliopsida; order Asparagales; family Asparagaceae; genus Scilla; species Scilla litardierei. The sequence continues at coordinate 220,283,436 of CM061134.1, read as the reverse complement.
TGGATGCATACATACCAGCCTCACCGTCTTAGACATTACGATGGGCGAGCTGAGAAGGGTACCTTTGGGGGATGGATAGCCGGGTTCGAAAGTTGAAGATACACATCTTCGAGTGTGCGGATCTCTATGGCTGGATATACATGGCGGAGAGAATTTTTTTAAGTGACCCGCATGACTGAGTAGCAGAAGTTAGAGGCGGCGACGGTGTGTTTGGAAGGGAATGCTCTCTCTTGGTTCCGGTGAAGAGAGCATCAACGTCGTTTCCGTTCTTGGAAGGAGATCAAGGATTGCCTAGTAAAGAGGTTCTACGAGATTCAGGGATGAAATTTACAGGAGCAGCTGTTAGCCCTCAAACAGGACATCACAGTGAAATAGTATAAGGAAAGATTTGAGGCACTGTTAGGACGAGTCCGGGGGATCTCCGATGAGACACTAGAGGGAAGTTTCATGAAGTGGCTGAAGCCCACTATTCGCGCAGAGCTACGCCTGCAGAGGCTTCAGGATCTGATGGACGCCATAGAGTTGGCCCATATGGTGAAGTATCGACTTATGGAGGAGAAAAAATTTAGAGGGACTGGAGGTGGTTCCTCTTTCCATAGCTAGCCCGTGATAGGATGCCAGCAGAAGACAACGACAGGGACAGACCCGTCTAGCCAGGAGAAGAGCGGGGTGCCATCGCCAAGTGGGCAATTTAGAAGAATGACAGATACAGAGATGCGGGAAAATCGACAGAAAGGGCCGTGTTTTAGATGTGACGAGAGGTTCACCCTATAGGGCACCATTGTGGAGTTCACAAGTTTCAGCTGTTGATAGCGGGAGAAGATGAGGAGGATATATTGGAGGAAGAAGAGCCCGAATGATATGGACATCTCCACTTGGAGTAGGGCCACAGTGGACTTCATGCACCGCCTTGAGGACAAGGTGATTTTCGGAGGTGGAGTAATGATTGATCTGCACTTACGGCCCAATAGGGGCGTTTTGGAAATTTTCGGATTTTTAGGGGCGTTTTGGGAATTTTTAGTCCTTTTGGGTTTTTTGCAAATTTGTATTTTTCTGATTTATATCTATAGGCCATGAGACGTTCTCTATAATTGGCGTCTTGGGAGAGCGATCACCTCTTTAATTGTGGTTAAGTTATCTTTTTATTTTCAACAGACCTTTGCTTTCGTTCCTATCACGTATTGACTGGGAGCTGATACCGATTTATTGGCCGATAAATCGACTGTATCGACCGGTATTTAAATCCGTGAAATTAATGGTGTTGATGTGCAAAATTGAGTAACTGGTATATGTTTGGGACCCGAAATCAAACAGCTTAACCTTGAAGGTTGAAAGCAGTACACTATTTGGATATAATGTTTTGAAACATGTAATATTATATTAAATTCATATAACAGACGCTAACATTAATTGCTAGACACAATCTATCACAAGTGACAACCCGTTATGAGGGTGTTGATGGTTAAAATTTTGATTATTTGGTAGTATTACATAAATTTCAAGCTGATTGATTAGCTATGAAATGTAGTGTCACTTGACGTGCAGTTTAATAATCTTTGATGATTAAGGATGATTTCATTTGCTGAGAAATCATCGTATACACATTGTATTTGTAAACTTTGTAGAGGGTTTGGACACTGCATGCTTGCGTACACACGTGCGTATTGTAGATAAGCATGATGAATCAAGTTTTCTAACTAGGCATAACAAGAATGAACGTCAAGGAAGAAAGAAGCAGCTGAAGAAATTTTATTTTTTACTTAAAAGTTACAATTAATGAAAAATTAATTGGATTTTTAAGCTTATATCATGCAAACATGTAATGTTGTAAACTAATCATGTTTCTGTGGGGATATAATGTTTCTTTGTGATCTTTGTTATGACTTCAAGAAAATTTTGACATGTCTGATTTAAAGGTGCAGTTGACATGAACTTGTTTGGGGAGATGTTTCAGGCTGCACATTGCCTTTTTGTTGTAATGGGGGGTTCTGGTCGTGTACACAAGCAGATGATAACTACCCCTATTTTATATTAATACACACACATAAGTATTTTATTTTATTAGGTTCATTCACATAAATCCTTCTGCCCTTAGGGTTTGTCGATATGTGGTTTTATCACCAGATAAAATGAGCTTATGCGCATCCATGTCTGAGAGGAGAATGAATGCATTTTTCAAGAAGATATATAGAATCAAAGTTTAATACTAATCTTTCTTAAATAAGATCATGGCTGCATATATGGTCATTAATCCCTTTCTTATGAGATTTTTCCTATTTGCAGTTGAGAGACAATGTAGGGTGATGAATAGATTGGATTGTTACCTTGTTGTTTCTACTCATTTATAAAAATGTCATCTATTTTTTGGTTCAACAACAAGCAAATATTTTGCTTTTGCTAATTTTTGGCTTTCAATCTCTGCTATGTCTAATTAGAGAAGGGGATTGAGTAGATTCTATGGTGCGCTACAACAACCTTCCCTTACAAGTTACGAAAGAAAAGGCAAGCCCAATAATGCCGCCTCTTGAGTGCATATCTGCACTGTTTCCGCCAAAATACTCAATCATATATGGCAAAATGATAAGTCTGCTGGCTTTTCATTTTTTAGATATACTGCTTAAAATTTGAAATTACATATAACCTCATGTCCCTTGCATTTGACTCTAATTTCCTTAAGAATATATCTATTACAATTATACTTAAACTTTTTATTCATTATCTAAATTCTTTACTTCCCATACCGGTAAGACCAAAAGCATCTTTTCATAAAAGGTCCATAATTATGACTGAAGATGCAATTCTGCCCTCTTTGACTGAAGTGGAATACAATCACCTGGACAATCACCCAAAAACCTAACTTCAATGTAAGTTAGCATATATTGGGTCTCTTACCGATACCGAATGTTTTCCCTACTTCGTAAGAGAGATATGAACAAAGAGTATATGTTTTTACTAGTTCTGAAGAGAGAACTGGAAAACACTATGGTGCATTAGATAGAGAACTGGAAAACAATGATTGTCATATATAGTTGGCTGTCTTGATCCCCTCAATGTTTCCAAATTTTCATCTTTGAAGTGGCCACTGTAGTTATCTATCTAATTTGTATCTTAGTGTGTCCTTCCAAGCTAGTTGCACTGCTTTTTATGCATGTACATGAATGGATTGTTGTTTATGAATATTTTTCTTTGTGAAACTCTCTTTTCTGAGGTCATCCATGTTTGGAAGGATTTTCCATGCATCAGCACATAATTTCATTTTACAGTGGCAGAGTCTTGTATCTCTCGTTAACTTGCTGTGAACCAAATTTCGGATGCCCAGACACAAACATATGCTTGTGTTTGTTGACATGCACACTTGTACTTATTTTACAAGCAAGGATACATTCCAATTTTTTTTTGAAAAGAGGGATTATGCACTTCATATACATAGTTCTTTAGTACTTAAAAAAGTGAATATATTTGCATGTCAATCTATGCAACTCATCCACCGTATTGGATGTGCATGCATGTTGTGTAAGGACCCTGTGCTTTGAGGATACACTAGAAAGGGGTTGAATAGTGTTTATAAAATTAACGAGGAAATTACGCCTAATTAAAATCTTAACCAACCAACAATGCGGAAATACTAAGAAACAACAATTAGAACAAGCAAACACAAGAGTTCAAGGGTTCGGATTACCCAAGTCAAACCCAACTTGTTCCTGGTAATCCTACGTCCCTACCACCCGGAATACCATCCGAATACTTAAGCTAGAACTCTAACTTAAGATTTTCTTTAAACTCACTTGTAGCAACCATATAAGTGTAATCAATACACAAGATTGATGTCCTTGATTCCCACAATCTGGGATCAAGCAAACACTCTCACAAAACGAGAGCAAATCACAATAACGAAATAGTTATGAAATTGAAATACACACTTACAAACACCTATGCCTTGAAGTAGAACTTGAAGGGGCAAGAGTGTGGAGTGTGTTGTGGTCTCTTCAATGAAGAGAGGATCACCTCAGCTTGACACTACCAAATGCTCAGAAGATATGGAGTAGATTCTAGGTTGGTGAGCAGGAGAGAATGAGAGATTGAAAACTTGAGTGCTTGAGCTTGAGAGATGAAGCAATAGAGTTCTAAGGGTTACAATAGTTTTCTAATGGAACATCAAAAACCCTATTTATAAGCTCTCTAAAACCCCCAAACGTTATACCCAAAACCCTCAACACAATCAGCTGGAAAAAGGCTCAACGGCTAAAAATCCCGACAGGACAGGCGACTGATGAATGATCATCAGGCGCCTGCTGCACTGTGTTAGAGGGTGTGTGAGAATTCAAACGGCAACTTACCACATAGGACAGACGACTGCATCATGTTGGACATGTTCATGACAAACATACATGCACCTGAGAAACCAAAGGCAGGCGTCTGAAAACCCAAGTGCATAAGTTGACAAAATCAAGAATTCTGGGTAAGTAAAGACATGCGACTGATGTGGTATCCACAGGCGCCTGTGCCATAGGCAGGCGACTGTGAAACCAACGTTCAACGCATGTGTGCACAAGTGCGTAACTTGTCAAAATGAAGAATCTGGGCAAGGGATGGACATGCGACTGCAATGGAATATACAGGCGCATGTGCCATGGGCAGGCGCCTGTAAAACCAACGTACAGTGATTGGATGCACAAGTGCGTAAATTAACAGAATTGGAATATTTGGGCAAGATGATACATGCGACTGACAAAGTCACACGCGCCTGCAAGGAGCCATGCGCATGTACTTTGTACAAAAGTCGCCTGTTGAAACTTAAAAAAGAAAGCCCAAAATATCATGTCAAAAACGTGTGCATTACAGACGGCTATTGAACAAAACACAGGCGCCTGTATGGAGACATGTGCCTGAAAAATGTTCAGCAGTCGCCTGTTGATAACCAAAATACACATGTTAGGGTTTTTGTAAATTAAAGTCCTAGAAAATGAATTCTAATGGATTCCTAGGATAGATTGAGTGAATTGTGTGTGCTCCAAGTTTACTCTACTTCAAGGCTACATTCTAAGAGAAAGAAAATAGAAGAAGAAAAAGATTTACAATGAGTTTGGCTTCTTCTCTTTCTCTTGAATGAACTTGAAGTCTTTGAGTCTTCTTTTTTGTCTTGATCACCACATCATCTCTTTGAGCTTTGATTGGTCTTGATTATCATTCATTGCAATTTGATATTCATGATTTGATTAGGCAACGAATTAACTACATGGAGGGGATTAGCCACACGTATTTATATTTGCTCATCATCAAAACCAAGTAGAGAGAGGTAAATACTCAACATTCCCCCCTCTTTTGGTGATGACAAACAAACCCAAACAAAAATAAATAATTGTGCTTTAAAGAATACTTACTCCCCATACATAAATGACAATCAAGTTAGACGATTTAGATATGAGCATCAAATGATCAATTAAACAAAGAGTATGATATGAGTGACATGGAATGAATTCAAAGTATTTGAATTTAGGATTTTTGAATCCAAATTCACTATATCTTACTCCCACTGAATATAAGGCTATATCAATATTAGATTCATGTTTAGCTTCTAATTAGCAATAAATTATGAGTTTGTTTATTTCTCTCACCCTATGGCATTATCCAAAAAGTGAGAGTAGAGAAACAACACCAACTAGTGCTAAATAAAAGGAAAATAATCATGTGAGTATAAAGAATAGGATATGTATTTAATGTGATACCAAATGAAAAACTAGAAGACATGAAGGTGTATCACAAAAAATACTTATCAAAATCATCAAAAACCTAGTTGATTAGAGGAAGAGAAGTCCAATAGCAACATCTATGCCATGAAATAAAGAAATTTTAATGGTATACATCTCAACATTCAATATAACTACTCAAGAGCAAAAACAATATACAACATTCACACAAGAGTCTAATAGAGCCAAAAGGTTCACCATATGTATATATATGTATATGTGTGTGTGTATATATATATATAATCATGAACAATATCTTCAAAAAAAATCATGAACAATGAGTGCAAAAAGATATCAACTCCAAATACATCATGGTGTACAAGCTCAGAACAAAGTATAACATCAACCCAAAAATAAAACTACAAGCACCATCAACATAAAGTATCATCCCATACATCAAAACAAACTACTACACCACACATCAACACATAGACTCTCAAACACAACAAAAAATGACCTAGGGTGGTAGGTCTTCAAGATGAATCAATCTTCGAGCTGGACAAAGGTGGAAGGTTCATGAGTAGCTGAGGAGGTCTGAGGAGCTCTCATCTCCACAGAGAAGTCCCGAGTCTCCGTCTCTGAAGTGGAGGCAGCAACAGGAGGATGAGTCTGGACAGTAGGAGTGATAACAAGTGTGGCCTCAGCAGGCTCAGCAATAGTGGGAATCTGGGAGACGTCAGCTGAAGGAGGCTGTGTGACATCAGCTGGAGGAGCCTGAGCATCATCACCAGGAGGAGCGACAGCAGATGGGATATGCTCAGATGGATGCAGCAATGACTGGATGGAGGAAGGCACCGGTAATCCCTGATGCTCCATGGAAGTGTAGAGCATCTCTAACATCAATGCCACCTTCTGATCCAAAAGAGTCACCTTCTTATCCAACTGGATAAAGAAGGGGTCCAGAGGTGATGGAGCTGAAAAAGATGAATGAATGGTGGTATCAGCTGGAGGCGCTAAAGAGGAGGATGGCTCAGAAGCAGCTTGCCTCTTCTTAATTGCAATCTGCAGAGCTGAAGAAGGCTTCAGCTTCGCAGACTCATCCAGGAGAGGACCCAAAGTAACAGACTTATATGAGGCGAGATCAATCTTGAAATGCCTAAAGACATGTGTCAGAATGCAGCTGTAAGGGATGTGCGATAGGGTAGGATAGGGTAGGAGTGATGCAGGACTACATGACGATGTTGGACGATGGAGCTCTATTTGACATGTCACCTGAGGATGCTTGGGAGTACCTGGAGTCCATGGAGGATATGACACGACCATTGGATGAGACTTCAAGGAGTGATCCAACGTCACAAGTACATGACGATGGCCTCAGAAGGTTTGCTGCAACCGCTATCCTTGCCAGAGCGGGTCTGGGAGGAGCTGTCCATGGATTTTATTGATGGATTACCCAAGTCTGGAGGATTCACAGTTATACTTGTTGTGGTAGACCGCCTCAGCAAGTATGCATATTTTATACCATTACTGCATCCTTACAGTGCAATGTCACTAGCAATGTCAGTGACAGAGATTTTTCTGAGGGAGATCATTCGATTGCATGGGCTGTCGAAGTCCATTGTTTCTAATAGGGATAAAGTATTATTAAGCAGATTTTGGCAGGAGCTCTTTAGGCTACATGACACAGTATTGAAGCGAAGCACGACATACTATACACAGACGGACGGTCAGACGGAGGTGGCCAATAGGAGCATTGAGACCTACCTATGTTGTTTTATTTCGGAGACTCCGAGGTTGTGGGCACGGTGGCTAGCATGGGCAGAGTAATGACATTCCACACAGCAGCGCAAACTATGCCCTTTAAGATCTTGTATGTACGGGAGCCGCCACAATTGTTACATTATGGGCATGATACTATACATGTGTCGGAGGTAGAGTAATACTTAGCTGAGAGGGACATGGTGTTGTAGGAACTGATCATCTAGGGAGGGCTCAACAGATCATGAAGGATCGGGCAGACTCACATCGCAGGGACATGCAATTTGACGTGGGCGATATGGTATACCTGAAGTTGCGTACCTACCGTCAGAAGTCCTTGGCCCACAGGAGGAATGCGAAGCTATCTCCGCGATACTTTGGGCCATATGAGGTTGATGCCAAGGTGGGTCCGGTGGCGTATAGGTTCAAGCTAGCCCCATGATCGGTCATCCACCCTGTTTTTCATGTGTCCCAGCTTCAGCAGACGATTGGTGATCATACACCCTCACTTGCTTCCTGAGATGTTGACAGAGGACATGAAGATGATCTTAGAGCCTGAGGAGTTGAAGGGGGTCCGCACGGGGAGTGCCGGGGAGCAGGAGGTGTTGGTGTGATGGAAGGGTTTACCTACGTGTGAGCTAACGGGAGACATAGCACAACAGTTTCCTGACTTTCACCTTGAGAACATGGTGGCTTTTTTGGGGGAGTAGCGATGGTCTCATCACGTACTTTCAACGGCGCAAGATGGGAGGGCCGGACTCATCCGTATAATTCATGGGCGTATTCGTCAACTTTTGGGCCTTTTGTGATATTTTATTATCGTAGGGGGTTTTGTGTAATCTTGCAAATTAGGATTCTTATTTAAACCCACATAGCCGGCCGGCCCTAAGCTGCTTATTTTGAGAAGAGAATTGTTAAAGAGAGGAGAGAGTTCCTCGTTCTTTGGGAGAGTGCGGACGTCCTCTTCAATTGGCGTTTTGAGAGAGCGATTACATCTACAATTGTAATCAACGGTATCTTTTATTTTCAATTTTATATTCATAATGTCAAATTTTCCTCGTTCCTATCAGGCACATAACAAAGAAACTCTTTCCTTTTTCTCCCACATTCACGCTAGTCGATATATGTTCTTCTCTCACTCAAATATATCTAACTTTTTATAAGCATCAGCATATATCATAGCATATATCATGTATCTTGTCTTTTGGATTACTCTTTTAGCTTATTTCTTGATCAATTTATCTCTTTTAAGTATCATCATTCTTATATCTCCTAATGTTTGTATAAATATTGCATTTAGCTCTAACAACAACCTTCACGTGTTCCATTATGATGTCTCCTTATCTGATGGTGTAGTACATTTAGATACACCGAGTACTTATGTAGCCATCATTCTAATGTTATCCATCATTTTCTTCCACATATCACTTGTGTTTCTCTTAGAATTTCAATCATCTATCTTAAGAAACTTTTCTTTAAATCATCCATGTGTATCAACCTTTAATTTTTACACTTAATCTTAGGATATATCTTAATTTTATGGCTCTATTGTCATTTCGTACGATGCACGTCTAGAATCAAAATTTATGCTGGATGATTACATTCTCTTCTGGCACTAACTCACAATCTTTGCAATATCTTTTATGTACACTTCTAGTTAGAAAGAAATCTATTTGACTGGTATTTGTTCCACTTCTAAAGGTTAAAGTGTGAATCTCTTTAGTGAAACTAGGTGTTGGCTAATATTAAGGCATATGTAAGTGAGAACTTCAAAATAGATTCTATGTGAGAAGTTCAAACTAGATTCTCCAATTGCATATCTGTCCTTGAAACTAAAGTATCCATGCACACTCTTATAACCAATCCTGTTTGAGTTTACATAACCATTAAAGTCACTCCAACAATCATGTTTGAGTTTACAGAACCATTTAAGTCACCCCAACTGAAATTTTTCTCCATCGTGTATCTTTTGCATTACATCTTCCAAATTCATCCAAAAAATTTATTTATTTACATCATCCAATCTTATTTGTAATGCATAAGCACTAACAATATTCATCATCTCCTCCCCTTTCATCAATTTAACATGCATAATCCTATCATTTTTCTTCTTACATACATTACATGTCTTTGCAATTCTTTATCAATTAGTATTTCAACTATATTTCAATTTATCTGCTTACCAACATACCAAAGTTTATGACCTAATGGGCCGATTACTCAACCTTATTACCTACCAACTTAGTCTCTTGAGTGAATAAAATGTTATTCCTCCTCATAAACATGATATCAAGAAGTTTTTCAAATTTCCCAGTTAGAGATCATATGTTTCAAGATGGTAAATCTAATTCTTTGGTTGTGGATTAACTTTGTTACCCATCCATATCCACTAGGAAGCGGAAACATATGCATATTTAACATCATATCCAAAAAAACTTTATGTGGGTCAATTGAAAGTCGAACAGACTTCAGCGAGTGGCTGCTTAAGCATTCAGCCTATGCGGCCGCTTTGATTTTTTTCTCCTGCTTTTAAACATTGATAAAACTCTTAATAGACCACATAAGTTAATGATATCAAAACATAACCACAAACATAATTAGCTTTCTAAATGACTCCTTCCTACACCAAGTTTGTATCCCCTCAAATAACAAAACAAGCCAATGTAACATCAATCATTCCGATAGATCCATCACTATTTCATCTGGGAAAAAAGACATTGTCATTTTTTTCATCTTCTTCTTCACTTACCATAAACGCCTCCTTCTCTTGGCCATCGTCTCTCTTTTCTTTCTGTCTAGGAATGATATGCATGGTTTGAAGTCCTATCAATAATTTGCCTAAAATTATTGTGTACTTGAAAATGGAGAATTTACAATTAGATGATTAACATTTTCTAAAAATTTATTTACCTTGTCACTCCCTTTTTCCTTTTGGGTAGCGTGTCTTGGTCTAGTTTCAAGTTCAAATCACTTATGGATGTCTGCCAAGATTTCTCTTTCAGACGATGATAGTCAAGGTTCTGTCTCCATAGTCTACTCACTTCGGGTCCACATATGATACATGTGTGACGTAGCTATCCATTTCTTCCCCTTCTTTTGCCTAAGTTACACTTACAAAAACATGACAATGAACCTCAATTGCTTGAAACTATTTATCTATCCACGTGTTTTTGAAGGCGTAAGACCCGGACAGTTTATACGAAATAGGGTTTGGTGATTGGTTGTGTTCTTGGCGGAAACTAAAGAAGAAAAGTGCATAACAACATCATGGTACGCTTCTATTGATGGGATTGAATGTTCTCGTTTGTTGGAAGACTTTGTAAGACACATTGACCCGCTAGATGTGTACATCGATTTCCCCGAATATTGCATCGAATTGTAAGATAATCGTGCATTGTACCATATTGACTACACTGATTGTGTTCATGTGAAATCACTTGCCGCCTATTATAGCGATAGTAAAAGGGAATGCCCATATACACGTGTCTTTTCCAGTTTTAGATGCGGATTCGGCTTGTATGCACACTCACCTGTATACATATATATCTTTGCATGTCTATATATGTATGACGATCTCGATTATAATGACTATCGTTTTTTTCTTGTCGCTACCTGTTACGACCTAAAGATCGTAGGAGCCCGACTCCCGCCCGGATCCGCTAACATACCCCATTAACTCACCATTTCACAAAAGGGCCGCCGCCCCGAAAATCCGGGACATCATGGAGACAGGCGCACCTTGCAGCGCTCCCCGAGCCGGCCGAGGCGAACAACCGCAGCCGGCCGAGGAGAACAACCGCAGCCGCCCGACCCACCGGGGTAGCGCGCTTGGGGACACTTGGGTAGCTAGGCCAGGCCTATTGACGGGCGCGGACGTATCCTTCCGTACCGGCGGGCCATACCCCATGATCGATCGGGGGGCGCGGCCGGGCCGGACAACCCCCGATCGGAACGGCCCGCCCGATTCCCGCGAACCGCGGCGCCTAGAGTGACACAGCCCGACCTTTAGTTCGTCGCTAACTACACACAGCCTAGGATAAGGACACGACTGACACATACGTCACCCGACCGCCTGACAAAGCACCCCCAGGCGGCCGACCCATCCGACGGTTAGCGCTTTCGGCCCTGACATCCCGACAAAAGCACCCCTTGGCCGTTGCGCCGCCTGACAGAAGCAGGTCAGGAACTCCTATTCCCGACGTCCTTGTCCGAAGCTTCCGCTGACACCCGAGCCAGCTCAGCACGCCTAGTCATCACCCGTCAGGTATAAATACCACCTCTCCTCTTACGGAGAGGGGGTTTGAGAATTCTCTCTCATTCTATTATTCACACACGAGAGCGAAGGTCTTCCATATCTTTGCTCTCCCACCTATAGCTCGTCACGCGCGGCGGACACACAGAGAGTCCGACCGGCGTGTCCAGCCCCCCATTTTAAGCCCTATTACTGACTTAGGCATCGGAGGGGCTAAGGGTTGAACCCCAACCCCGCCCTTCTGACGAGTTGTTCGTGCTGCAGGAGAGCTCGCCCATTGACCAAAGTCAGCGTCAGCCCCCTGCCGTCCAACCCTCCTCAGCTGCGTCCGGCGAGATACGATCCCGTGAGCACCACCGGCAACGGATCCAACCTCTTCACCCCACTAATCACTTGTAAAACAGCCTACCTAAACCTTCTTCTCCACATAATCATCGTGCCCTTGGTTCCCCATAATACAAATTCATTGTATGCGAGTTCCACCTCGTAACAATTGGCGCCGTCTGTGGGAACGAAGGGTCACACCCATGTTAGACTCCATGCCGATCTCGCGGAACCCTGACCACGGCAAAGATCCCGTGGGTCAGGAACCGCTCTCTCTACAAATCACCCCGGCGTCCGACCCCCTTCTGGGTATGGGCACCGAAACTGAACACACTTCAGTCCACGCCGTCCTGAAGGGCTTTGAGGCCGTCACTCAGGCCAATGGAGGCTACCAGACAGCTGGAACGGAGCCTCCGCCCGGCCCCTCAGAGCCCCAGAACGTGAGGCGGAACCTCCACCCCCAGTTCGAGAAGGAGGGAGAGAACGGGGGGCTCGCTGAGGAGATTGCGGCCCAGCAAAGACTCCTGGAAGAGGAGATGGAAGTTGCGCGGCGATGGAGGCGCCTGGGGGAGGCAGCCGCCGCGCAAAGGCGTTTGGACGAAGCGGCCGAGACCGCCCGAAGGGCCTACCAAGAAGAAGAGGCCGCTCGCCGCCACCTCCGCCTCATCGTTGCGGAGCGCGAGAGGCTAAGGAGAGAGAACAGGAGCAACCGAGAAATCCTGGACGAGACGACGACGGGCCGGCGGCTCGGGGACGGGCGGGACCCGTTACTGAACAGGTCCCCACCCGGAGGAGGCAGCCCGCATCGCCAGCACCACCCCTCCGATACCCTGCACGAGGAAGCCGTTTGTCGACAACTACGCTTCCTCGCCGCCGAGCGCGAAAGGCTCCTCCGAGAGAATCAAGAACGGATGGAGGCCCGAGGAGAGCTGGCCGGGAGGCGCTGGCGCTGGGAGAACCGTAGCCCGCAACCCGTCGAATCCTTGGCCCGGGGAAGGAGCTACTCCCCGGGGACGGAGGACCGTCGGCGGCCGAGGCGCGACCAAAGCCAGACCCCCGAATGGCGGAGAGGGGATGTGCCGGATCGCCCTACCTATCCGGAGGAGGCCACGCCGCTTGCACGGTGGATCACGTCCGCCCCAAGGCCCATAAGGTTCAAACCCCCTCACTTGGCCACATACAATGGGAGAGGCGACCCCCTCACGCACGTGCAGCAATACCGGAGGGCGATGGAGGCCCAGGACGTGGATGAGGCGTTCCTATGCCGACATTTCTCCCAAAGCCTGAGGGACACCGCGTTGGACTGGTACTTTGGCTTGCCCGCGAGGTCCGTCGGGAGCTTTGGCGAACTATCCCACAAGTTCTGCCAAGAGTTCCGGGCCGGGCGGACGAAAAAGAAGCCCTTAGACTATCTCAGCACGATAGTCCAAGGGGAGGGAGAGACAACGGGTAGATACCTCCGCCGCTTTCAGGAGGAGAGACGGGCGGTGGTGACGTGTGGCGATGAGGTGCTTATGCTGGCCTTCAAAACGGGGTTACGGACTCGGAGCCTCCACAAATCCCTGCTCCGGGATCCGCCAACCGACTATGAGGCATTGGTTGCTATGGCGGAGAGACACGCGTTGGCCGAGGAGACTCTCGGCGTCAAGGCCTTATTCCCCCCGGCGAAACCCCCCCAAGGCGAACCCCGGTCACACCCACGGCCGAGGAAGGAAGAGGGGCACCGTGGTCGCGACTAGCTGGCCCGACCAAGGAGGGAACCGCTCGGGCCTCGCCCGCAAGATCGACCTGGCCCGGCGCGCGAGTTCGCTCCGGCCCAAGGGCTCCCTCGAGTCGTCCCGAGACAAGAAGGCCCCCTACGGGCACATTACACGCAACTCAATGCCTCCCTGATCGAGGTGATGGCCGCGGCTACACGGGCCGGACTGCTGCCGGAGCCGCCCCGAGAAATGAAGTCGGACCCAGCCCGGAGAGATTTTAAGAAATACTGCCGATACCACCGGGACCATGGCCACGACACCGACAACTGCTTCACCCTCAAAAGGGAAATCGAGCGGCTGATCCAGGCGGGCCACCTGGGGGACTTCGTCGGAGGCCGGAGACCGGACCGAGAAGATGGGAACCACCGAAGGGCACGGAGGGCAGACCCTCCAGCAAACGACGAGCGGGAAGAGCTTCACCCCCCGAAACCCGTCATGCGCATAAACACGATATGCGGCGGGCCATCTTCAGGAGGGGCATCGTCGTCAAGCAAAAAGGCGTATGCGAGACAAGTGATGACGGCGGGTCTTGGAGGGGACCAGAGAGGGAGAAGGATGGCCTACCCTCCCATTACTTTCAGCGACGAGGATCTAGAGGGGATCGAGCAGCCACACGACGACGCCATCGTCATCGAGGCCCAGATTGGGACGGCCATCGTCAACCGCCTCCTGATCGACACAGGGAGCTCTTGCGACATCCTGTTCATGTCCACAATTGAGAAGATGGGGTTAAGGCCGACGGACCTGAGACCCTGTACCGGACCCCTCGTCGGTTTCATCGGTCACTCGACCCCCATCATGGGAGTGATCACCTTGCCGATAACCCTCGGAGAAGAGCCACAGGTCGTCACTCGAATGACGCTGTTCGTTGTGGTCGACATTATGTCGGCGTACAACGGGATCATAGGACGACCTTACATGTCGGCCATTGGAGCGCTCCCCAGCCTTCTCCATCAGATGGTCAAGTTCCAAACCCCCCGAGGGGTGGGGATCGTACGGGGAAGCCAGAAGCTGTCTAGGAGCTGCTACGTAGGGTTGACCAAGCACAAGGGACCAAAGGTGAACCTGAAGATCGATTCCCCCAGGCGGAGTTATGACCCCTATCAGCCAGAGTTAGCTCCAGCCGATGCCACTGCCGAGGGAAACAGGATCGACCACGCGCCCCCCTGAGAAGGACGGGCTAATCACTCCAAGGGGCGCGGTGCGCCGGTCGTGGCATAGCCGAGAACTGTAAGTCCTGAACGAAATACCTTGTTCCCTTCTTTTTATCTTCGAATTTCGCCTTTTCTGCATGACAATTTCAGTTCAACCCTCTCAAAGACTCCGGGGCAGGACCAATCCTCGCCACCCAAACCGGAGAGGGGGCACGGGCCGAGCTGCGCACTCGCTCCCCCCCAGGAAGACCTCCGGGCAAGTTCACTGAGCTTGGCCACCCAAACCGGAGCGCCATATGCGGGGTAGGCGACGGCCCAATACCCGTCCGACTATAGAGGCTGCGGGGAGGCGACGGCCCAATACCCGCCCTCTCAAAGACTCAGGGGCAGGACCAATCCTCGCCACCCAAACCGGAGAGGGGCACGGGCCGAGCTGCGCACTCGCTCCCCCCAGGAAGACCTCCGGGGCAAGTTCACTGAGCTTGGCCACCCAAACCGGAGCGCCATATGCGGGGTAGGCGACGGCCCAATACCCGTCCGACTATAGAGGCTGCGGGGAGGCGACGGCCCAATACCCGCCCTCTCAAAGACTCCGGGGCAGGACCAATCCTCGCCACCCAAACCGGAGAGGGGCACGGGCCGAGCTGCGCACTCGCTCCCCCCAGGAAGACCTCCGGGGCAAGTTCACTGAGCTTGGCCACCCAAACCGGAGCGCCATATGCGGGGTAGGCGACGGCCCAATACCCGTCCGACTATAGAGGCTGCGGGGAGGCGACGGCCCAATACCCGTCCTCTCAAACACTCTGGGGCAGGACCAATCCTCGCCACCCAAACCGGAGAGGGGCACGGGCCGAGCTGCGTACTCGCTCCCCCCAGGAAGACCTCCGGGGCAAGTTCACTGAGCTCGGCCACCCAAACCGGAGCGCCATATGCGGGGTAGGCGACGGCCCAATACCCGTCCGACTATAGAGGCTGCGGGGAGGCGACGGCCCAATACCCGCCCTCTCAAAGACTCCGGGGCAGGACCAATCCTCGCCACCCAAACCGGAGAGGGGCACGGGCCGAGCTGCGCACTCGCTCCCCCCAGGAAGACCTCCGGGGCAAGTTCACTGAGCTTGGCCACCCAAACCGGAGCGCCATATGCGGGGTAGGCGACGGCCCAATACCCGTCCGACTATAGAGGCTGCGGGGAGGCGACGGCCCAATACCCGCCCTCTCAAAGACTCCGGGGCAGGACCAATCCTCGCCACCCAAACCGGAGAGGGGCACGGGCCGAGCTGCGTACTCGCTCCCCCCCAGGAAGACCTCCGGGGCAAGTTCACTGAGCTCGGCCACCCAAACCGGAGCGCCATATGCGGGGTAGGCGACGGCCCAATACCCGTCCGACTATAGAGGCTGCGGGGAGGCGACGGCCCAATACCCGCCCTCTCAAAGACTCCGGGGCAGGACCAATCCTCGCTACCCAAACCGGAGAGGGGCACGGGCCGAGCTGCGCTCTCGCTCCCCCCAGGAAGACCTCCGGGGCAAGTTCACTGAGCTTGGCCACCCAAACCGGAGCGCCATATGCGGGGTAGGCGACGGCCCAATACCCGTCCGACTATAGAGGCTGCGGGGAGGCGACGGCCCAATACCCGCCCTCTCAAAGACTCCGGGGCAGGACCAATCCTCGCCACCCAAACCGGAGAGGGGCACGGGCCGAGCTGCGCACTCGCTCCCCCCAGGAAGACCTCCGGGGCAAGTTCACTGAGCTTGGCCACCCAAACCGGAGCGCCATATGCGGGGTAGGCGACGGCCCAATACCCGTCCGACTATAGAGGCTGCGGGGAGGTGACGGCCCAATACCCGCCCTCTCAAAGACTCCGGGGCAGGACCAATCCTCGCCACCCAAACCGGAGAGGGGCACGGGCCGAGCTGCGCACTCGCTCCCCCAGGAAGACCTCCGGGGCAAGTTCACTGAGCTCGGCCACCCAAACCGGAGCGCCATATGCGGGGTAGGCGGCGGCCCAATACCCGTCCGACTATAGAGGCTGCGGGGAGGCGACGGCCCAATACCCGCCCTCTCAAAGACTCCGGGGCAGGACCAATCCTCGTCACCCAAACCGGAGAGGGGCACGGGCCGAGCTGCGCACTCGCTCCCCCCAGGAAGACCTCCGGGGCAAGTTCACTGAGCTTGGCCACCCAAACCGGAGCGCCATATGCGGGGTAGGCGGCGGCCCAATACCCGTCCGACTATAGAGGCTGCGGGGAGGCGACGGCCCAATACCCGCCCTCTCAAAGACTCCGGGGCAGGACCAATCCTCGCCACCCAAACCGGAGAGGGGCACGGGCCGAGCTGCGCACTCGCTCCCCCCAGGAAGACCTCCGGGGCAAGTTCACTGAGCTTGGCCACCCAAACCGGAGCGCCATATGCGGGGTAGGCGACGGCCCAATGCCCGTCCGACTATAGAGGCTGCGGGGAGGCGACGGCCCAATACCCGCCCTCTCAAAGACTCCGGGGCAGGACCAATCCTCGCCACCCAAACCGGAGAGGGGCACGGGCCGAGCTGCGCTCTCGCTCCCCCCAGGAAGACCTCCGGGGCAAGTTCACTGAGCTTGGCCACCCAAACCGGAGCGCCATATGCGGGGTAGGCGACGGCCCAATACCCGTCCGACTATAGAGGCTGCGGGGAGGCGACGGCCCAATACCCGCCCTCTCAAAGACTCCGGGGCAGGACCAATCCTCGCCACCCAAACCGGAGAGGGGCACGGGCCGAGCTGCGCTCTCGCTCCCCCCAGGAAGACCTCCGGGGCAAGTTCACTGAGCTTGGCCACCCAAACCGGAGCGCCATATGCGGGGTAGGCGGCGGCCCAATACCCGTCCGACTATAGAGGCTGCGGGGAGGCGACGGCCCAATACCCGCCCTCTCAAAGACTCCGGGGCAGGACCAATCCTCGCCACCCAAACCGGAGAGGGGCACGGGCCGAGCTGCGCACTCGCTCCCCCCAGGAAGACCTCCGGGGCAAGTTCACTGAGCTTGGCCACCCAAACCGGAGCGCCATATGCGGGGTAGGCGGCGGCCCAATACCCGTCCGACTATAGAGGCTGCGGGGAGGCGACGGCCCAATACCCGCCCTCTCAAAGACTCCGGGGCAGGACCAATCCTCGCCACCCAAACCGGAGAGGGGCACGGGCCGAGCTGCGTACTCGCTCCCCCCCAGGAAGACCTCCGGGGCAAGTTCACTGAGCTCGGCCACCCAAACCGGAGCGCCATATGCGGGGTAGGCGACGGCCCAATACCCGTCCGACTATAGAGGCTGCGGGGAGGCGACGGCCCAATACCCGCCCTCTCAAAGACTCCGGGGCAGGACCAATCCTCGCCACCCAAACCGGAGAGGGGCACGGGCCGAGCTGCGTACTCGCTCCCCCCCAGGAAGACCTCCGGGGCAAGTTCACTAAGCTCGGCCACCCAAACCGGGGCAGGACCAGTCCTCGCCACCCAAACCGGAGAGGGGCACGGGCAGAGCTGCGTACTCGCTCCCCCCCAAGAAGACCTCCGGGGCAAGTTCACTGAGCTTGGCCACCCAAACCGGAGCGCCTTAGGCGGGGTACCCGACGGACCAATACCCTCCCTCCCCCGAAAGGGCCTGTCACCCCTCTCCTCAAACCTCGGGAAACTACTCAAGGTCCACGAATCAAGGCAACCCCTACGCAGAGCCATCCCTGAGGAGTAACGCCTGACCCCCATAAAGCCGACGCCCGAAATGACTTGTCCAACCCAAAAGGACACTCGGGACGAACGCCACTGACAAATGTCATGCATGCCTGAGGGGTCACATCACCCGTCACCCATCGGGAACGCCCCCCCTATGACCGAAATTCCAAGACGGCCCCGACTCTCAATGAAGAGTAAATGTGGGCAGAAATTCACCACTATAAATTCCCCCCCTCAGCTTCCTTGAGGGGGGGAGGAAGGCGAGAGGAAGGATGTGCAGAAAGACTAGTCATTTTGCCACCCTCTCTCCCTCAAAATGCGCGGAAAATGCGAGCTTTGCCGACCGCCAAAGTATACAATCCCCCAACAGGATATTCCCCTTACACGACGGCTGCCCAGCCTGCTCCTCCCTTCCTTTGGACAACTTAAGGCATGGGAACGGGGGCTCCACTGGCATACCATGCCTCTCCACGGACGCCCCGCGCGCGCATGCGCGGCTGGCAGACAACCCGATGGAGGGGACAGACCTGCCAAATCGCCTTGCTAGACGCCCCGGCGGCCGCCCGCGTCGCCCCAACCAAGGGGGACTGGTCTCCGAGCGCCGGCGTGCTCCAACAGGCTGCTCCGCTTGCACCTATAGCACCCCCCTTCCACTCATCGACCTCCCCTGGACCGTTTACGCTGGGAGGACGCACGGATGGGCTACAACCCCCGTCCCTTCGTGCCTACCACACGGAGACTCCACTCAAAGGGAGCAACAAGGCCCCGCGGGATAGAACAACCACCAAGGACTCCCACTCCCCCCAACTCTGGGAACGAGGGCCTAAGCCACTGCCTGGCTCCGACGCGACCATCCGCCCCTACGCCAGGGGGGAACCCTCTGAATCAACTCCACGCCCCTTGTCAGGGGCGCGACGCCAGAGAAAGGCGGATCAACTGCGATAAGAACACCAACCTACCTAGAGCGGTACAATGTTACGCCTACGGGCCGATACAATGTTACGCCTACGGGCCGACTCAATGTTCCGCCTACGGGGCGATCCGGTTTTAGTAAACTATCAATAATAGCTGATAAAAAGACCAAAGACTACTCCTGGTTGCCCACTAGTTATAGCTTGGGTACACCTAGACCCGAGCAACCCACGAAAAGGGAGGCTACCTCGCTATCAAATCTCTAGGGCGCGCTACGCGAAATAAAGGGACTTGACACGATTCCCCCTACGCCAGGATAGAAACAGCCACACCAAGGCGTAAATCTAAGAAGGGAATTTTTGCACACACACAGGCGGAAAATCCCAGAAAAACGCGGGGACGAGCCCGGCGAATCTTCACTTTCTTTCGTTTTTAAACCACAAAAAGGGGGGGGGGGGGAGGGGGGGCCTTTACAAAACTACTTGGCGCCTCCGCCAGTCACGATGCCCTCTCCCTCATTGGAATCTCCCTCATTTGAATCTCCCGCCGCCCCGCCGTCCTCTGGCTCGTCGCCCTCCCCTCCGTCTCCATCCCCCTCCTCGTCGCTGCATGCGGCGAGCCCGTAAAGATCGACCTCTACCGGCGGGACCAGGCCCGCCACCTTCTCCTTCATCCGAGCCAGGCAGGCCTCCCATCCCTCCGCGCGGCCCTTCTCCATGCCCTCGAACATCGAATTTGCGAGGGCGGGGACGACGGTTTTCTCCTGGTACGTCCGGAATTCCTCGACCCTACTGGCCAACTCCTCCTCGGCGGCCTTGGCACGCCCCGCTAGATCCTCTGCACGAGCCTCCTCCCTCCGAAGGGCCTCCTCCAGCACCTTCGCCCTCTCTCCAGCCTCGGCCGCCCTCTGCTCATGATCGGACACGACCGCCTTCAGGCGCTCTACCTCCGCCTCGTTTCGGTCGCCCCTCTCCCTCTCCTTCGCAAGGTCCTCGCCAGCGCTCTTACGAAAAGCCGCGAGCTCGGCGACCACCCTAGCCACGGCGCCCTCTGCCTTGTGAATGGCTGGCACGTGCTTCATCATCCCAAGCATCAAGTTGATGATCTGAGTAAGGACAGAGAGAAATGTAAACCCATTTAGGGTGTTCAATAAAACCTGCTGAAAAACGTCGCCCTCCTTACAGAACATACCTGGACGCCGTGCATCACCGCGGTCCCGCACAGACCCTCCGGCTCCACCGCTTCCAGCGCCGCCCTATCGCGTGGCAGGAAAATGTTCTCCGCCAGCCTCGCCGCCACACCTCCGTCCTCAAACACGGATTCATCACTTGCTACTTTGTACGGCGTCCGATGAAGCGCCCCATCGGGGTAGCCCTCGACATTGGTCCTCTTGGCCTTAAACTTAACCAATGAGGCCTCACATAGGGGGTCGGCGGCCCTCTCGAGACCGAACATGGGACAACCGTAAGGCCAGGGGTCCCATCCCCCGGACCCGGTCGGGCCACTCGACGCTTCGGCCCTCCCCGGTTGACCACTAGCCGACGCCCCCTCCCGCCCTTCGGGTGCCAGGGGGCTAGACGGCCTCATTCGGGGCATTTCCCCCCGCCACCTATCGAACCTTCGTCCCCGCCCTCCAAGTCGATGACGGGGTCCGACATCCCCTCCCTGGCTCCGCCGCCCGCCGGACCGGTTTCCCCCGGCACGTCAGGCTCAGACGCCTTCGCCGGCTTCTTCCTCCTCTTCGTGGACAATGGCACCCCAGTCGAGCTCCACGCCCCTCCTTTCGCTCGCGACCTCTTGGGGCCAACTCTCGTCGACGATCGCCCCGCCTGCTCCGAGGCCCACCGCATCATTTCCTCGAGGGACAGACTCATCGTGCCACCTGCCACAGAGAGAAAGTTCAGCGTAAGCATATCAGGCGCATGAACACCAAAATCTTTTGTACCTTCGGGCCATGTATACGCCGTTATCATCTCAGCCCGAGAGAGCGTCCGATAATCTCGGCCCTCTGCTGGTATGGCCATTAAAATCTGGGCCACCACCTTCTCCTCGTCCCCCAATTTCACCACCTCTCTCGCCTCGGGATTCAGCTCCGCCCAATCAGACCTTATCAGCACTTCCTCCGGCACATCCACAAACACATACTGCTGGCGCCACAACTTAATTTTCCCAGGCAACCCCCTGATGAGCGGATGCGTCCTCTTCGCGGAGAGGTAGTAGCATGACCCCAACCTCTTGACCAAGAAGAAGTGGCGAAATAAGGACAGGGATGGGCTAACCTGGTTGCTTACACACAGCACTAGGAACCCCACGATGGCACTGATGGCATTGGGCATCAGGAGATACATGGGCAGTTCCAGGAAGTTCAACACTTCCAGCACGAACGGATGGGGGGGAAAGCGCAAACCTTGCTCAAACGAAGATACATATACTCCAACCTCCCGGTCGCCCGCAAAACACACCCTTTCTTGCGGCTCCGGTTCACGAACCGAATACGGCGGCCTGACGTACATAGTGAAGATCTCCGCGACGGATTTCTTCAGCACCGACTTCACGCCGGCAATCTCGATGGGCACCCTTCCTGTTTCCGCGGCGGAGCTCCCTTCTCCTACTAACCCCGAACCCTGACCACGAAACGGAGACATCGAGGAAGACATTTAGAAAACGGGCGTCTTACCTAACGGGTACCGACGACTCGGGCGCTTGCGCTTCTTCGCTGACCGCTCCCACGAGGACGACTCTGTCAAGGATACTGAAATCTCCTACGAGCCCTAGCTGCTTGTCAAAAATTTTCGCCCGACAATCAGCCCTTGTTCCCTCCCCCCGCGAGAACTCTTTAAAGCGCCTGCGCAAAGCATCACGACAGTCAAGCCTGTGACACGCGTCACCAATCCGGGGCCTGTCCAGCACCGACCCACGTGTTCTGACGCTTCGCGTACTGTCAAAACCGTCAATCCCGCCACGCGTCAGCCATACAGTGGTAGGACCGCCTCGGTTTCCGCCTGCCGTCGAATCGCCAGGCTGACGTCTAGCCATGCGACCGCCATCAATTCCCGCCCAAATCCCGACGAAATGATTACCCCCATTTGAAATTACTCCGTGCGCCGCGCGTTCCGGAACTTAGCCCGGCCTCCGCCAGGGCGGCCATAGCAAAAAGACAGCGCTCGATCCAAGATTGAGTCCGACCTCCGTCAGCGCGGCCAAAGCAAGAAAGCTTCCCTCGTACCACTGAAGGGTCCGATCTCCAGCGGGTCGGCCGGAACCGGAGTCCGCCGCCCAATTTTGTGGGATCTCGGTTCCAACACTTGGCAAGCTTTCGAACGAACCAAACAACTTTGCCCCGCCGCTGCTCCGCCGGGACCCCTCCTGGGCTTCCGAACAAACCGCCGGAGAATGTGACTAATCTCAACTCCCCTCTCCCGAATATTTCGGCAGAGCGCAGTTGGGGGCAATTACTTCCCTCGCAAAGCTGACGTTCTACGAGCAAACCAAGTAAGAATACGGTTCGGCACAAAACAATCACAATGTATTTACTCAAATAGCTAACCCGTACATTGGACTTTCCACACACTACAACACATTTTTTATAACCCTCTCACAAGAAGGTACGGCCCTCCCCAAACCCACGATTCTAGCGGCGCCGCCTCTCAACCGACCGATCTCGCATATCCTTAACCACTTGCCGAATCGCAGCCTCCTTAGCTTCTTGCAGCATCGGCACAACATGTTCGTCATGATAGCGACTGATAGCGGCTTCGATCTGTTTGCCCTCAGCGTCCCGTTTTTCCTCCAATCGACGCACCGCTAGACCCTTCTCCCTCTTCTCGGTCTTTAGGGCGACCTCCAGGTCCTCTATTTGCCGCCTCTGTAACCCGATCACTGCTTCCTTGCTTACCACTTCCGAGGTATGCTTCGCCCGGATATCATCCCTCTCTCGCATTACTTCGTGGAGCTGCTTCTCGACCATTGCTTTGGACGAATCGAAATACGCGGCCCGCCCCTTCTCCACCCCGTAGGCTGCCCTAACCCTCTCCAGCTCCGCCTCCATGTCCTTCAACTTCGCCTTGACCTCGCCAAGGTTCGCCTTCGCCACGTCCAGTGACGCCCTGGTGACGGCCGCGGAGGTACGGCCCCGCAGGGCTAACACGTTGGCGATCATCTACATATACCTCGAATCAGCGAAACACGAACAAATAAAGTCTGCGGGCGGGGATAGAAAGCCGGCGTACCTGCACGACGTGCCATATGGCCGAGCCGCCCAACCGTTCCGCCCCCACACGAGTCAAAGACTCACGATCGCGTGGTAACACGCAATACTCGGCGAGGCGCGCCGCCACTCCCGCGTCCTCGAATACCGACTCGTTGCCGCCGACTCGGAAAGGAAACTTGTGGAGCCGGTCATCGGGGTATGCCTCGACCTCTTCTCGGGTCCTCTTAAAACGAATAAGGGCGCTCTCGCAAGCTGGACTCGACGACACCCCCATTTCCCACGAAGGGATCCCGTATGGCCACCTTTGAACCACGGGCGCTCGGCGAGGCGCGGCCGTCGCTGGTACCCGCGGAGGGACGGAGGGTCCGGCCCCCCGCACGGGCGCGTCATCATGAAGATCCTCGGCGGGCCCACCGGCAGAGATACCTTGCCCGGCTGCCCCCGTCCCAGGTGCGACCTCTCCCCACGGGGGCCCCGCCCCCACGTTCCCGGGATCCCGCCTCGCTAGCCACCCCCTTGCCTTTCCCGCGGGGATCAGAATCCTCCGAGATCGGGGCCCCGGCCGAACATGACACCTCCTCCGGCTCCCTCATCGCGTCTTCGACTGCAAAAGGAAAAGAGAGACAATCAGGGCGAGCCTAGCCCAGAGTTTACAAAACTTCAAAGATAAATAGGGTCCAAAAGTCCTGGGCGAGCCGACTGCTCAACGTTAGACTCGCCCAATGACGGCACGCCTCGGGCAGCTCCCTCAAAATCTGAGCTTTGGCAATATCCTCCCCGGTCAGCTCCACCCCTTCATTTACAAAGGGATTCCGCGCCCCCCAATTCGACATCAGCGCCACGTCACTTGGCACCGTCACGAAGACGAACTCCCTCATCCAATCGCCGACATCGTCAGGCACCTCGAGCATGAGTTCTCGCCCTCTCCTGGCGCAAACGCGATGATACATCCCCCACTTCCGAACCACGAAGAAATGCTGGAACAACGCCAAGGAGGGACTCAAGGAGCAAGTAAGGCACAAGACGACAAACCCCACTAACAAGCCCCAAGAACGGGGCGCTAAGGCAAATATCGGCAGCTCCAGGAAATTCAACAAGTGAAACAAATACGGGTGGATCGGAAAGCGGAGCCCCAACTCGAAGGACCGGACATAGACCCCGACCTCATTATCCCCCGGTGAACTCACCGCTTCCTCCAACCCGGGAACTCGCATCTCGTAGGGTTGTCGCACAAACCGCACGCGAATCTCCCTGATGTTGATCCTATCCAACCTACGTCGGGGAGACTCAATGTCTCTCGGTACAACGGATCGCCATGACCGTCTTTCCTCGGGCTGCCGCACCCCCGACTGCGACGCCCCCTCGCCCACCAACTCCTCCCCCACCCGGCTACTTCCTCCAACCTCGAAACGAGAAGCCATTGATCGGAAAGGAAGGAAATTGACTGTTATTACCTGTTGATCCCTTGACCCCGGAAGGCGATTGGAAGAAGATGACCGGCGACGGAAGTGGCAAATTAGCCAGCAAGCTCTAAACAGAAATATCGAGCGCCGGAGGAGAATCGGAGAAAGACAAAAACTCCCGCCGACCGCCTCCCCAGACCCTTTTAGTGGTAAAGGTGGCCCCAGGGCCATCTCGGCCGTCAAACTTTCGCCACGCGACGCCCATCGAGACGCCCCGACGCCTCGACTGGCGTAAGGGTCACCTCATCCACGTGTCGCAAACTCAATCGCAGAGACGCTTCGATTTCCTCTGCCCCCCTTTCAAATCATAATAATGACCACTAAGGCGGGAGTTTCGAAGCCGCCGCCATCACTACCCGGTGGGTCCCAAGGCCCATATCGATGGTCCGGAGTGTTGGAGATGGTTCGCCCTCCGAGCTGAGCCGGGCTGCCGCCTCAGACTCGAAGGCCGGTGGCAATTGTTACGACCTAAAGATCGTAGGAGCCCGACTCCCGCCCGGATCCGCTAACATACCCCATTAACTCACCATTTCACAAAAGGGCCGTCGTCCCGAAAATCCGGGACATCATGGAGACAGGCGCGCCTTGCAGCGCTCCCCGAGCCGGCCGAGGCGAACAACCGCAGCCGGCCGAGGCGAACAACCGCAACCGCCCGACCCACCGGGGTAGCGCGCTTGGGGACGCTTGGGTAGCTAGGCCAGGCCTATTGACGGGCGCGGACGTATCCTTCCGTACCGGCGGGCCATACCCCATGATCGATCGGGGGGCGCGGCCGGGCCGGACAACCCCCGATCGGAACGGCCCGCCCGATTCCCGCGAACCGCGGCGCCTAGAGTGACACAGCCCGACCTTTAGTTCGTCGCTAACGACAAACAGCCTAGGATAAGGACACGACTGACACATACGTCACCCGACCGCCTGACAAAGCACTCCCAGGCGGCTGACCCATCCGACGGTTAGCGCTTTCGGCCCTGATATCCCGACAAAAGCACCCCTTGGCCGTTGCGCCGCCTGACAGAAGCAGGTCAGGAACTCCTGTTCCCGATGTCCTTGTCCGAAGCTTCCGCTGACACCCGAGCCAGCTCAGCACGCCTAGTCATCACCCGTCAGGTATAAATACCCTCTCTCCTCTTACGGAGAGGGGGTTGGAGAATTCTCTCATTCTATTATTCACACACGAGAGCGAATGTCTTCCATATCTTTGCTCTCCCACCTATAGCTCGTCACGCGCGGCGGACACACAGAGAGTCCGACCGGCGTGTCCAGCCCCCCATTTTAAGCCCTATTACTGACTTAGGCATCGGAGGGGCTAAGGGTTGAACCCCAACCCCGCCCTTCTGACGAGTTGTTCGTGCTGCAGGAGAGCTCGCCCATTGACCAAAGTCAGCGTCAGCCCCCTGCCGTCCAACCCTCCTCAGCTGCGTCCGGCAAGATACGATCCCGTGAGCACCACCGGCAACGGATCCAACCTCTTCACCCCACTAATCACTTGTAAAACAGCCTACCTAAACCTTCTTCTCCACATAACCATCGTGCCCTTGGTTCCTCATAATACAAATTCATTGTACGCGAGTTCCACCTCGTAACACTACCAAACCTCCATAGGTGAGTGGATACATTCTTGATGTCTAGTTAAGGAGGTTGCCACTGTTTCTTGCATATCCATAAGCTGCTTGTTCATCAAAGCTGAGGCGCAAACTTTGTGAAATTTCATGTGTGATTATTGTAAATTCTGAAAATTCTGAAAGATGGGCAACGTAACTAATAGATATTCCCTTGAACTGAGAAGAAAGCTGATATTTCATTTGAATAAACCTGTTTGACATTCATCGCATGCAGTTTCTCCTTATTTGATGTGATATACCAATATCAGTCCTATTAATATACATCATCTTGGCTGTTTGTGGAATAACCGAAGCACCTAAATTTGCTCGGGTCTGGATGAATATGACACTTTAACATGCTTGTACGCATCTTTCTCTATAGTGTATTGCCGGCATTGATTTTATTGATGATGTCTCTAGGCAGAGGTTTATTTTATATTAATCACCATGTTAAAAGGGGGAAAAAGGGAAAGGAAAAGTCTGTCCTTAGACATGCATTGCATGGGATAACTTGTATGCTGATTTGATTGTTCATGAATTGGAGTGCGTCTGATGCTTATCGTATTTAGAAACTGCGAACTAGAATGCCAGGTTGATAAATCTTTTTTTTTTTTGGTATTTGTTTCGAGCTTCCATGTCTTCAAACTAAGAACCATGGTTCAATACCTTTCAGGTACGAAGTTGTTAAATCATGTACTGGATCTGTCGGCTAAGCAGAACATATCAGACATCTATTTGCACGTACAAACAAACAACGACGACGCCATTGCCTTCTACAAGAAATTTGGGTTCGAGATCACAGAGACGATTCATAATTATTACACGAATATTTCTCCGCCAGATTGCTATGTCTTGAGTAAAGTAATCTCCCAAGCTAATTCGAAGAAATGAGAATCCAACCCAGTGACTCTGTATAAACCCAGTCTCTGGGGCTTATGGCATTTGGCAAAGACACTCTAGGGGCAAGGGTCAGCTGCGAGTTTTTTGTATGTTTTTAAGGCTTGTTTTCATTGCATTCCAGTGGATGACAAAGGAGAATGAAATGAATGTCCGATACATTGCAATCCATGAGAAATACCGGATGTTGGAAATAGCCTAGACCAGTCTCAATTAATAGAGGTCTTCTGGTGTTTGTAGGTGGCATCAAGCTCTGAGTCATTTCGGATCTCCCTCGATGATTTTATGTTCATATGGTGAATTTACAATACGAGGTGCTATTTAGAGAATAATGAGTAAGTCCGCTCAGGATTTATGACGACTGTCTGCCTGCCCTATATTCTCTGTGTTTTGCCTAGACAGTGGCACCACATCGGCCGAGGCTGCCGTGGCTTTTAATCGTTGGAAAGGTGTAATTTGTCAAAAGTGAGATCATCTCCACTGGAACTTATGGGATTATTGGCGTGTTTATGGACTCAGAAACTTGCAGATTCTCAAGTCAAACCGGGTCATCCATCCTCTGCCATCGTAGTCTTTCACTCGATCATACTCTTCATCTTCATCATCCGTTTATCTTTAAAGTCAAATCTTTGTGGCAACCCTTCTAATTAAGTGACAGCACAGACGTGCATTTGAACACGACGAAAAATTCAGTTTAGCATGGCTTGCTACTTTCAAGAGTCGGAACAGAAGCCTGTCAAAATATTACTGAATTCCATGCATGCACCTTACAATCTTGACAACACTAGCATTCCCTTTCGTTTTATTATTGTTGTTGCAGCTTTTCAAGGCTCAATCCCATTCCAGTCAAGCAGAGAGAAATCTGCTGTCTTTTGCTCTTTACTTCTCCTCCTTTGTATGAGATGGAAATCCACACAGTTTCTGGCATGAAAAGCGAAAACATCGCACATGCCTTTTGAGATGATCACACAATCTAAATCTAGCTCAATTATATAATACAGAATAATTTATGCTATTGCTGGCACCATGTATAGCTTGTTTAGCAACAGTAATTATACTCAGAAGTTGGAAAACACAATCAACAACTATATACATTCTAATTCAAGAGCTAAGGCTGCACATCAGTACATAACCAACCGAAAAGTCTCGCGGGTACAGAGTTGCGGAGCAGCTAAAGACCATTTCCAGTGCCAAGAAAAGCTCAATGAATGAAACCAACCATGCATGCGCCTGCACATAGAGGATCAAATAAGCAACTCGGCTTCTAAATGTAAGAAGGATCAGCTGTACTCACGTTACTCTGTGTTGTGCGTCTGGTCATGCTCAATAAAATCAAGGGCCTGGTCCTTCGAGACAACGTTGACATGGCTCACCCTGTTCTTGTGCGTCACACCATATATCTTGTCTGCAACCTTCACAAGCTCCGGCCGGAATGTAGTGGTTATAAACTGAGTATTTGCCATATCAGCCAGACGCCGTATCATATCTTTTTAGAAGTTAAGATTTCCAATAGCAGTCGTTAAATGATCATTTCACTAGTGAAAAGGTCCGCTATCCACTTTGATCAAGAGAGATGAATGGAAAAGATGCTACGATAAGAGCAAACTCATACGGAATATCCTTGCCTGGGAGCTCAATGGCATAAAACATCGACCCCACACTTCATTTCCTACAAAGCACTAATTTCACGTGTCCTGCATCGGGTCAAAGTGACGCTGGTGTGTGGCCGTGCACTTATAAGATGTTAGTGTTTGCACGTGCACGTGCATGTGTGTGCATGTGCATGTGCATGTCTGAGGAGAAGCACAACATAGAAACGGTAGGATACTTCCAACAGCAGTCCTGTACTGGGGATCCAGGGCAGCATCAATCTCATCAAACAGATAAAAAGGAGCAGGGTCGCACCGTTGTATGGCAAATATTAGTGTCAACGCCACTACAGTTTTCTGTCCGCCAGACAACTGTTTCATTGATTGAGTCTCACCTTGTCCAGTAAAAGAAACCTAAAAAGGAAATGACAAGGTATGTCCCAGACAAACATTGTTCGATTTCAAACAATTTTTCAAACTAAAATTTGGCAAAGCTGTCACAATAGCATATATCAGTAAAATTCACCATGTCAATATTTTCCACACCTTCATAACACTAAAAAAATCTCCTGCCATATGAAAATAAG
The DNA here is from genome assembly GCA_030789695.1 of Scilla litardierei. Classification (NCBI taxonomy): domain Eukaryota; kingdom Viridiplantae; phylum Streptophyta; class Magnoliopsida; order Asparagales; family Asparagaceae; genus Scilla; species Scilla litardierei. The sequence continues at coordinate 220,253,547 of CM061134.1, read as the reverse complement.
TTATCCAAGTGGCAATTCTACGGAAGGCACAATTATTTTGGGAGTATCTGATGCATGGCATGCAAATCCATAAAAACAATTTTTAGGAAGTGTTTTTGAGTTAAGATATGCAGGTCATGATGAATGGCGTGGATCACTATGATCCACCAAGCAATTTCGCCAGCAACAACTACCATGGCACATAACCCTGGAAACAATTTATATAGTACCACCAATCATTGTTGCAAATTTCTTCCAACAAAATGAAACCGTACAAGAAAGGAGGCCTTGGAGACAAACAAATGACAGACTTTATAACTACTCAGCAACCTTATGTATTGGTGCTATTCCTAGCCAATGCTATTACATGCAAAATGACTCTATATTGCCACAAGCCCGTTAAAGCCAAGTTGAAGACATATACATCAACATTTTTATCATGCAGTTCAAGCTCATTCAAATATGGAACTATGAAGAATCGAAGCGAAGATCACAAGCTGACAACCCCCCCCCCCCCCCCCCCCCCCCCCCCCCCAACCCAAAAACAACAAAAACAACAAAAACAACAAAAAACAAAAACAAAAACAAACCAAAAAACCAAAAACCAAAAAACCAAAATAAATAAAACAAAACAAAAAGCAAAGAAACGCGCACACACACACAATAAAATAAATATAAATAAACCATAAAAATATATAATTAAAAAGTACAAAAGAATTTATTTTTGGGTCCGCCCCTAGATTCAAGTATCCTAGAATGGAATCATCCATTTCCCAATCCATAAAGGTCAGATTGTAGACACTGAAAATGGTAATTTGACAGAATGTAAACAGTAATATAAAGCCAAGAAATGCCTCATATATCATGGAAACGGTATTTTGACAGAATGTAAACAGTAATATAAAGCAAAGAAACACCTCATATATCATAAACTTTTTCTTTTTTCAGATCTTAAACATTTAAGGAATAAGAAATTCATATGGTAGCAAAAGAATACATACCTTCACTTTAACACCAATGTACTTCTCAACTCTTCCCTCGGGATCTGGATCACGAGGCCCATCCTGATCGCGATCATCATCACCCAGATCACCATCCTTCACAAAGAAAGTTTATCCTTGAGTTACGGAAGACACATTACAAACAGTGCAACAATATGACAAATCCAATTAACCCAAGCACCAAATCTAACTTGTGAGCCATGCTGACTGCACTGCACTTGGAATAATGACTTTATTCCATGTAAATACATCCAAAACATATAAAACAGAAAGAATATATGGTATTATAGATAAATTTGAATCGGAAAAAGAAGATAATTTACATGCTCACTTCTACCGCTTTCAGAAGTTCACCTATGCTCTATATATATATATATATATATATATATATATATATATATATATATATATATATATATATATATATATATATATATATATATATATATATATATATATAACATTTTAGAGATGCTTCTCAATAAACCAAAGAATTCATTTTGATACATATGAAATGGCAATAGACTACTACTCATTCCATGCCATCATGTTAGACATTTCGCTGGTATATTGGAGTAACGCTATGTACTATTGATACTATAGTGTATAGAAGCCCTCCAACTCGACCAAAATTTAGAGGGGTGTTGTACACGATTGGTTCCCATAAATAATTTAAGCTCTTTTAAAAAGACCTCTCATGAGTCAATATATAAAATCTGTTGCCTCCAATATTTTCTAGTGATAGGACCGGATTAGCCCCTTTGGTTCTACCCTTGCTCCAAAAATCAACCCTATAAGCAGTCGGTTTCAATAAGTTTGTCATCGAACAATTTAAAAGTCGTTTAATGATCAAAGAAACAATGTTAAGTTCTCTATCAAGACCCTAGCATAGAATTTTATTCACAACAATGTTAAAAACAAGTTTGTGGAAAGCGGAACGCGGCAATGTACAGCTCAACCTTTTAGAGCTTTAGCAGCAAAAATTACCGAGTGATTTTAATAAAAATATCGGAGCATAAAAATCATACAGAGAAAAAAGAATATGGAGAGAAAATTCTTCAAACATAGTTCAGTAATTAATAATATTGAGTTCTAGAATTGATATGCAATAATGCAACATTTTAAGATGGTTCACAAAATATGAGTGCATCTTAAAATGGGGATTATGCGGACTTTTTACAACAGTAAATAACATATTTATAAAATCGCGATGTAGATCAAATTATAATTTTTCTACGGTGTAGCATCGCATATCACACAATAAGCTAACATGTGCACTAATTAAGCAATTACGCATGCAATTATATGTCACAACAATATGGGCAAATTTAAGTATAACCAAAGAGATGTGCTAAAAGCCTAGTAGATATACATAGGCTTGGGTCAATCATATGCTATGATCGGATATCATACCCTAGAGGGTGGTGAATACGATATGTGACCAATTTGAGAAATTTCAAAAGTATTTAAAAATAATTCACAATATTAAAATTGCAAGGAGATAATAAAGATAAGTACAGAATTTAAAGATCAATCACAAAGACACGGAAATTTATGCAGTGTGATTATACCTTTTTAATAAGTTAATTTCGTTTAAATTGATATCGGAAACCTAATGACGCAGAAAATGTCCGCGCCTTTCATACGAACTCATCGACAACAGAATCATCAAAATCAGGCAAGTGCACATGGATATGAGTAGACCCGCGTAATAAGGATTACAACTCCTTAATTTAAAACAAGACAATTTCTGCGTATATCAGCCAACTTGATATAACTATGATACTAACAGTTGACAAAAAAAACTTAGTTATAACTAAGTCATGATACATACAGGTCACCAAGTAACTAATTTTGCAGATTCAGCAAAATACATACTCCTGCCCCTAAAACTATAACCAGTGATTATAACAATATAACGTGTACTCGGCTAGGTGTGGCAAATGGATCGGGTCGGGTGCGGTACGGATCGGGTTTGACCCGACCCGGATAAGGGTAAACCCAAATCCGACCAAGCTAGAATCCGGATCATGGTTATGAAACCCGTACCCGACTCAGGTAAAATCGGTAACCCAAACCCGACCATGATTCATTTAAAATTTTCAGTTAAAAAATTTACATGTTCACATAAATTGCTTACAAGCCTTGAATCCATAACCAATCCTAACACACCCAATGCACCAACTTAACTGGAAAGCTCTTGGTATAAAAAAGCATTTAAATTATTTAATACCATTTAGAATTAAGATTTGAATAAAATGCAGTTGCTTATTTTTTTCAATATCTGGTTATTTATTAAGCATTTCATTAATAAAAGTAGTCGACATTTAAATTATTTAATAACCACTTAGAATTAAGATTTAAAATTAGTCAAAAAATGAAGATGCAAAGAATTGAACTACGTGACCTCTTAAAGAAGTGGTCTACAGTTCAAAACTAACAAAAAGTTCCAAGTGTGGTTGGGTTTGCAAGTTATTATACATACACACACAAAAATATAAAGTATAACGGGTAGAATCCAATATATCTGAGTTGACATGTCAAACCCACACCTAACCCGAAATTTATCTGGGTCGGTCCGGATTCTACCCAATCCGGTTATACCTCTTACCCATACCCGGTTAAGAAGGCCAATTTCAGGTCGGGTTGGGTTCATTTTACCACTCATACTCTCGACTAATCCCGCATCTGCATATATATACTTGATAAATCCCGCCTATGTTATCGACCATTAAAATAGTTCCTCCTCTTGATTGGTACCCCACAATCAAGCTCTGATTTTTAACCCATAATCAGCAGTCTTGAATTACACACAATAATTCAATCCCTAAAATAATATCCAAAGGAAAAATAAATGAATTATACAACCATCAATAATCAATACAAAATAAATAGCTAAAAATCAGAGTTTTAAGAATTCTCAATCAATGACATTCGTTGTGTTGATCTGGTTGTTGTGCTTGTCATTGAGCATGACCCTAATTGTTGTACAACAATTTGAACTTTTGTATACGTCCTGGAGTGTTGAGATTTTGTCTCCTTAAAATGTTGAGATCATAATTTTCTCGCAAAAGAACTTACCATGAAAATTTACACTGGCAGATGTATTCAAAATAGTTGATTTTTAATTGGAAATAACACCGTCAATTGTTAGGACACAGAAATTTTAATCCATCAAGGTTCTGAAACTCTCAATGTATTATATGCACAAAACTGTTTGTAGCTCGTCCATTTATTTTATAGCTACAGAATTGAACAATATCTCTTTCAAGGCAATTAATTTTGTTAGAAAATTTTTCTTGATGTGAAAAGATTACTATAAGCTTGTCATTCAGTCGCGTGTAAATTAGCTAAAATAGCTAAAAGTGATATTTGCATGAGAAACTGTCGGCATTTAAAATTTCTCTACATACACCACAAATTTCACCAGGAAAATCCTTCCTTTTGAGTTGCTATTGGATGTACATAGCATACTTCAACTAATTGCTTTTGATTCGATAAACCAGGCCAACATTATTTCTTAATGAACTTGTTTGAAAACTTTCTTAATGAAATTGTATACTTTCTTGTTTAATGAACTTGTATGAAAGCGTTTTATTATGTCTTTTTATGCTTCTCTGTGTGGGTCTGGGTCTGTTGGCCTATGTGAAAAAATGTTTTTTGTTTAAATCATTTGCGTTTGATTTTGATTATGCTTTTTTGTTTCCAAATTTATAAAAACATTCAAATAAATCCGAAAAAGATCATAAAAATTAAAAATAATTTTTTTCACTTTTCTTATTCAAAATAAACTCTCTTATAAACTTTTCTCTTATTATTTCTCAAAATAAACCTTTTCTATCTTTCAAATATTCATATTTAAATAATGACAATATTTTCAAGAAATTTCAAAAAATTCAAAATAAATTCCTTTTCATAAAAATAATCTCTTTTTAACTTAAAATATCATCCTTTGGAGTAGTATATATTTTTTTGTTGAAGTGGCCAAAGTGAATTTATGACAATGGTCACATGACTATTTGTATCCGCAAACACCTCAACAAACATATCAAAAATATTCACAATGATTTTTTTATCATCAAACAAGTTATCATTGATTGTTATTTCCAACAACTAAATTGAAGAATTATGATGTCTATATCCAATAGCAACTCAAAGGATTTTACTGTAGAAACTTGTAGCGTCGACAAAGAAAATTCATATACCGATAGTTTATCGTACATATATCGCTTACAGCTGATTCTTTAGCTGATTCACACGAGAGCAACCGATAAGCCTATAGACAATATTTCCGCAACAAAGAAAATTTTCATGCAAAATTAATTGTCTTGAAAGAGACACTATTCAATTCTGCAACTATAAAACGGACGGATGACCTATAGATAATTTTGCACATACCATAACAGAAAAAATCCATTGGAAGTTTTGGAACCTTGATGGATAAAAATTTCTCTAGCCTAAAAGTTCAATGTGTTTTTATGAAATTTAAAATCAACTATATTGAATAAGACATCTCTCCATGCAAAACTTTAAGGTAAGTTAGATGCAAAATGTGATCTTAACATTTTGAGGTGACAAAAATTCAACTTCAAGCAGTATATAAAAATTCAAATTGATAAATTGATGTACGACTGGTGTCTCATGCTTAATGACAAGCACAAGAACCAGATCAACACGTGAGAAATATTAAACACTAATATTTAGCTATTTATTTTATGTTGATTATTGATGCTTGTATAATTCATTTATTTTTCATTCAGATATTATTTTAGGGTTATTATGTGTAATACATGATGACTGATTGTAGGGTACCAATCAGTATGCTTGATTGTAAGGTATCAATCAAAAGGCAAGGAGCAGAAGTAAATAATGTATGAAGGATTTGCCAAGTATACATATATGATGGCAGGATTGGTGAGTATACGGGTTGTACGCGAGTGTTGTTATTATCACTAACTATAATTTTGGGGCAATAGGTATTTTACCGAACCTAGGTAAATCTCCATGATCTTTACCTTCTGCACATTTATTATCTCCCTCCGATTTTTGAGATTGTGAATTATTTTTAAAATTTCTTATGAAATTTCTTAAATCGACCACATACCATATTCACAGCATCCCCCTCTAGGGTATAATATCTGATCCCAACAGCATATACAAGTCTGCCCTGCATATAACCCTACCCATCAACCCATTTATTAAATGGGTCAAGTACGGGCTATACAACTTAACCCATTTGATCCATTTAAACCCATTAGCATTTAATTTTTTGGTCCCTGACATGTTTTTAATCCTGATTAAGGCCTAAGCCCATCTACAGGAAGAGTGAGGAAAAGACACCGTTACAATTCAAAAGGAAGCTTAAGAGGATAACCTAAGCTTCTGTCCTTCTTGCCAATCAAAGTCAGAGTTACTAAATGATTTGCATACATAAAAGGGAGAATTCATATAAAAATACCCCAACGTTTGAGGCCGCTTTCATATTAATACCCTGAACTTTTAAGTAGTTCAGAACTATACCTTTCCGTCTGTTTTGGCTAACGACGTTACATTATTCCTGTTTTGCCCTTGCACCAAAACAAAAAAAATACCCTAACGTTTTGGGATATGTTTCAAACAAGTACCCTCCACCGAAAATAGGGGACGGCAGTGGGGGGAGGGGGCGGCGTCCCCTCCTCCTCCACGACTGAGGCGGAGGCGGAGGGGACGCCCCCCCTCGAAAATAGGGGGGTGGCAGTGGCTGGGGGGAGGCGACGGCGCCCCCTCCACGACTGAGGCGGAGGGGACGCCCCCCGCGCAAAAATAGGGGGCGGCAGTGGCTAGGGGGGAGGCAGCAGCGCCCCCTCCTCCACGACTGAGGCGGAGGGGGCGCTGTCCCCTCCCCCGAAAATAGGGGGCGACAGTGGGGGGCGGGCGGCGCCCCCTCCTCCTCCACGACTGAGGCGGAGGGGGCGATGTCCCCTCCCCCGAAAATAGGGGGCGACAGTGGGGGGAGGGGGGCGACGCCCCCACCGCCTCAGTCGTGGAGGAGGGGGGCGCCGCCCCCCTCCCCCCCCCGAAAATTTTTCGGGGGGAGGGGGCGGCGCCCCCTCCTCCACGACTGAGGGGGAGGGGGTGACTCCCCCTCCCCCGAAAATAGGGGGCGGCATCCCCTCCTCCACGACTGAGGCGGAGGGGGAGGGGGAGGGGTGCCGCCCCCTTCCCCACCGAAAACAGGTGGAGCCGTAGGGGTAGGTGGGTATTAATATGATATATACATTAAACGTTAGGGTATTTACTGAAGACTGACATTGAGGGGTATAATCGTCCAAATTTCAGTAATTTGGACGGAAAATTAAAAAAAAGTATCAAGTTAAAATCGACGTATAACGTTTGGGGTTAAATTTGTACAACTTAAAAGTTCAGGGTATTAATATGAAAGCGCCCCCAAACGTTAGGGTATTTTTATGTGAATTCCCCTACATAAAAATTAATGTTAATATGCTCCTCAATGAGGTGCTGGTAACTGTTCGCAAGGTATATGGGTGAGAGGCTCAACATTTTGGAAAAGAAACACATACCTAGCTTTCCAAGTGGCTCCTCTTCCGTCCATGGATGTAAATGCCAATCCCAATAAACCCTTAAAAAAAGCAATCAAATCAAGCCCTAACCACACAAAAATATAAAAAAATAAATCCCAACCGCCCAAATCACACGTTGAGCCTCCCCATTTGGTCCCAAACTGTCCCCGCCCACACCATATCATCCTCATCTCCCTCTGAGGCTCTCTCCACTACCGATTTCCTCTCTCGGAATGATCATGTTGCTGTATCACAACTCTGTCTCCAGTTTCATCCTCTCCCCCTCCAACAAGACAACAATGATGCTAGTGAAAACATTTATATACCTATCCAAAGCTTCAAGCCTTCAATCCTCTCAATGATTCTACTTAGTTGATGACTTTGACATTATTGACGTTGTCTTCATTGAGCTTAAGATTTAATACCGGGTTGAAGTTTTTAGATGACATGTCAATCATGAACATGTATCGCGAACTCGTTGGCCAGGTATGTGTAGCATATCTCTGAACCGTAAATTAATAGGTCAGGGTAAATGCGTCGACCCGAGAACAACCAGTCCATACGCGTAGGTCAGGGTAAATGCGTAGAAGTTTTTAGATGACATGTCGATCTTGAGCTATGAACCACGGGCCAGGTGTGTGTAGCTTATCTTTGAACCATTAATATGTCAGGATAAATGCGTCGCCTCGAGAACCACCCGTCCCTACTCATGCCAACCCCATATGCTACACATATTCCAAATCTAATAAGTAAAAGGTTGTCGATAAAAATAGACAACAAGATTCAAAATTGACATCCACTTGTTTCTAATACAATAATAGATATAATATATAAATTCTTTTACAATTGCCAACAAATTAAAACAAGAGTATAATCACTTGTTAAAAGTAAACATGCCAATATAATCTACATGTCGCTTTGTTGAATGTATAAATAAAACATGCATATTATTTCATACCCATCGTTTTGTAAACTCAATACATGGATTATGAGCCTTAAAGCTCCTCATCTCTTATATTAGATCGTATATTGTATGATGCACATCGTGCATTGAACAATAAATACATCATATCTGACAATAAATAACATCATGTGATATCCACGACCGATTTTCCAACCATTTTCTACCATATCGTATCATACTCTATGAACTGAATATCAAGCAATAATATCTGGAGTGAATTTAATAAAGTCGAAATATCTAAATAATTTGTGACACTTTGCTATTGGTAGATATCAACTTAAGTCTTAACACTTCACAAATGTCTCATAACTATGGCTAAGGTTGTTGATCGGTTTGATATTATGAAAACAAGGGCAACCGCTACTGAAAATGTGCACAGCTTATAATAAGCAATCAGCTTTCGATTACACTATAACAAAGTACTATAACAAAGCACTAATGACTTCAATAATGCAAAAGGCCCAGGGCTTCATCCGCAACTAATTAAAGATTGGTGGCATAAGGGGTATCCCAACTATGAGGGTAAGCCCTTTCCTCGCAACAATAAATAAATAAATGTACCCCAGCAACATGCTTGCTTGTGCTGGTGAACTAGCATTAATAATATGAATATCATTCCAATACCTGGGGTTTAGTGTAATTAAACCTCATGTAGCTAAACTGAAGTTGATATTTATTGTCAAAGTATATTTTTCCATCAATCTGCACCCATTCTCTCAGGCAGCTAATTAATCCAGCCTTCAAGTATTTTATGGGTATTCCTGAAGCACGTGAAATAGCTTGAAAGATAGAAAAGCCAACTTACCAACACACAAGACTAATAGTATCAGACCTCTTCAACAAATTACAAATTGCGTATTTCCAAGACCAACAAAGAAAAATTTAAACTGTGTAGTCAGAATACACAGGTTGTGGATAACAAAGTAAATTATGAAGCAGAACATCTAAAAATAGCCTACAAAGTAAATTTAAACTACGTCATCGTCGTCATCTTAGCCTTCATCCCAAGAAATTGGAATGCATTATATGTTGGCTCTTATGATGACAAAATACACATTGATTAAGAATTTGAGATTAGAATGATAAAACAGTAAATATGGAATGTAAATTAGCAAACTGTGGAAGAAAAAGAGAGTAAAATTCACATCGATCATGAAGTAGCACCAAAAACTGTTCATTATCTAGGATCAGTTATTCCACCGTAAGAGCTTAGGTTGACCCCCCCCCCCCCCCCCCCCCCCCCCCCCCCGCGCGAGACACACAAACACAAACCAGATGGGAGAGGGTAGTGTTAACGTAGATAACTTGATTAAGCTAATGACCAGGCTCCGGACTTGGAATGAGAATTATATTTGGAGGATATGGTGGTATGCTTGGTCAAAAGAATGACCAGTCAATTCGTGGAACTATCACAAAAAAGGGACAAAATTTCCCTACCTTATGTCCCCGATGACACTTTACTGTTTATACTACCAGCCGCCACACACGCACATGCATACATATATATGTATGATATATGCATACATATATAGGTGCCCACATATGAATAATCATGTGTACATAATACCACAATCATGCATCCACTCAGCAATCTAACAAGGGAAATACATGTGCGTATAATATGCCTGACGAACACAAACTCGAACACGATGATGCAGGTAAGTCCCTTTTTCGCTTTGGACAAAAAAGAAATCACAAGCAGTCACATAACTGTGTATATAAGTGAACCACGCTATTCTTCAAGAACCACTGACCTAAAGCAGTAAATAAACTGCTTTTTCCTACTGTCATATTCTTCTCTCCTTGCATATGATGATATCCCTTATCTCTCCGCAAAATACAAAGAAAAACATGAAATCTGACTCTTCAATACAGTGTTGCCTTTTCTGATGACTTAACCAATTAGAACAGGGACATATTAGTTTATCAACTTTGTCTAATCAGCTAATTTACATGTGCAACCGTATGGTACACTTCAGAAAGTGCACTGATTTTCCATGTTTTGGAGAAATAATTCATATTTACTCTAACATACAGGGAGGTTAGTGAAAAGCTGATTCTTGTGTTTGCTCAAAGGTCATGCTACAACTGTTCACCTTCTTAACACATTGTGGTCCAAGCTGTTCTTTCTGATATGCATGCCTCGCTTGGCATATGAAAAACAAAGAGATTCAAGACCTGCTAATGTATGTTGGTTAAATAGTTGCCCTCAAATGCGCATTGGCAAGCTAACTGCTTCGTAAATATACCATTATAAGAGAATGAAATCATGTTTGAATTTATTACTGTTGTTCACAAGTAAGAAATTGATCATGAAGAGCTATAGTAATAATGAATAAAAGAGCATCCTTGACTATGCCTTGTGATGTAGCACATAAACAAAAACTGAAGGATAAAAAAGGAAAGAAATTTAAAAGTCAGCGACTGACCATTACCCAGCAGCAAAGAATGTAAACAACATCATAGATATAAATGAGAGAACTATACAGTAATTTATGCATTTCAAAACCATAGATATAAATGAGAGGACTACACAATAATTTATGCATTTCACAAATACGATTTCTAAAAGAAAAAACTTGTGGAATCATGATCCATTGTACAAAAAACAAGAACCAAAAGATACCCTTTTTTTCATCATAACCAAATAGCCATGACCACCTTGCACAAGCTCTGAAAATACTTCCCGGAAATGCCTTGCAACACCTTTAAATGTGCGCTCGATAGATTCATCCTTCCTCTGATCCAATACTGAAATGAGTTCTTTAATTTTCTGTAGCATTACAATGCAGTGAGACCCTTGTAGCTTGTAGACAGATGAGATTGGTTTGAAGGTATGCACATGAATACATGATGATGTCCATGCAGAAGTTATACCTGATCGCCAGCATCAAGTTCAGCTCGTCTTTTCTGCAGTTGTTCTCGCTGCTCTGTGAAGTTCATATACTGGTCAAGGGCCTTTTTGTTAACATGACTAAATTGCTGTAGTTGCTCATTGCACTTATGAAGCATCTTTTGTAATTCTTTCATGCTCTTCCTCTTGTACCTTTAGCATCACATGAAGACAAATAACTACCTCCAACAATGATAAACATAATAAAATCATAATTTGTGAGCCAAAGATCTTGTTGCAGGAAGAAGGATTTTTGTTTGGTTTGTATACAGTTTTAACCCCCTCCAACAATACTGGCACAAGTATATCAGCATTTATGCATAAACAGTGCATTTGTATACATATGCAACCTCCCCCCCCCCCCAAAATAAATAAATAAATAAATAAATAAATAAATAAATAAATAATAAATAAATAAATAGATAGATAGATAAATAGATTGATAGATAAACCAAATAAAATAAAATGAATAAAAAGACAAATTTTGGCCTAAGTTTTTCAGTAATGTGTAATCGCCACAAGCACAGAACCCCACCACAGCCCCTCCCCCCTAACCAGCATGTGTGACAAATGGACAAACAGTGTTACCAAGGCTGCTACATTCAGTTGAAAGAAGCACATGCATACTGAAATTAAAGATAAAATAAATAGTGCTAAATTCCAAGAAACCACCTGAACTTTGAGCCATTTCAAAACACCCAAAAAAATGTTGAGCTCAAAACCTCATTGAACTTTTTTTTTCAGATAAACCTCAAACTGCAACTAATGGTGTTAGATTATTTTTATATAAAAAATATCTTCTAATTTTTTTCATCATGAACTGCCACTCCTTTCAATGTTGAATAAATTTTTAACTATTAAATCTCTTTTGATTTGTTCAATATATTTTTTATTCTTTATATATATTTTAAATCCCTAAGACCGTTAGGCGCCATTTGTGATTTTCCTGAAAAAAACAGAAGTTCAAGAAGATTTTGAGCACAAGAAAATTTTTGGGTGGTTTTTCAAAACGGTTCAAAGTTCAGGGGGGTTTCTTAAATTTTAGCCATAAATACTATTGGCACACATGAACAGGGGGGGTGCTTGAAATTTCATGTGTTAGTTGTATGTATTGCTCACTTGGTACATTAAATGCCAAAGAAATAGCTAAATATGCTAACCAATAATTATGGTTAAATGTATTGGTGAAATTTTATTACGTGTCAAAAGCATCAGATGGCAATGAACCCAAATCACGGATTTTTTTCATGCAATCCTCCTGTTTGGAAAGAAGAATGTTCCTTTTGTTCAATAGCTGTTCTAAATCTTTAGCTTCATCTTGTAGTGTGCGCTCATAGTCCTCTTCAAGTGTCTGCATGAGAAATAACAATCAGATAACCAAGGCAAGCTTAATCACCACCGTTCATCATATTTTCTGTTTTCTAGTTTGTACCTTGGACTTTTCTTTTGCTGCTTTAATTTTCCTAGTTTCCTTTGTGAGGCTATCTATGTTCTCCAAAACTCCTGTGCCGATAATTCTTGGGTTCAGAAAGAGGGGGAAAAATACAACAGAACACAATGAAAAAGTAATCAAGTAAATATCTGAGAAAATACCTTTGAGCTGCTGAGTCAATTCATCAACAGTTGTTTTAGCTTCTTTTAGCTCCTGTTTTTTCATGTCAGCTTCCATAGGCAAACTGTCAGAATTAGCTGATGAAATTATGACCTCCAACTCTTGTTGTCGCCTAACAAGGTTTGTTGATAGATTAGTCTCCAGCTCCTCTTTTCTAGTCTCAAACTGTAAAATTTAAGATGCATCAAAATGGAGTGCCAACTAAAAGGAAACTCCACTAGAACAGTTAAAAATTATAAATTTGGAGTTAATATACCTCTATCCTATTTGTTTTGCAAGCCAGAAATTTCTCTTTCAGCTCCGTTATTTCAGGATTCAGTCTTGAAAGGAGATCTTTTTCACGTAGTGTTAGTTGATCAATAAGATCTGTTCCCATTTCAGCTTCCTTCATTGCAATTCCAGCTCGGATCTGATCTATTTGGTTATGGGCATTTGCTAGCAATTTTTCCTGCAAGCACATTAAACATATTCCAACAAAATTAAGAGACATATGGGGTATGGCTCATACAAATGTTACAAATGAGAAGAACGCAAGAACTCGTCTCTGCACCTTTTTCTCTAAAGCTTTAAAAATTGATGTCTTCTGCTTAGTAGCACTAGCAATGTCATGTTTAAGTTGTTCAATCTGAGACTTGGCATGACCACGTTCAGCATCCATTTTCTGTTGCTCACTAACAAGTCTAGTAATCTCCTGGTCTATCTGTGTGGGGAGTTAATGGAAAATATATGCAATGTTGAAATATACAAAAGAATTGACACAGACAGGTAGAAAATGATTTGAACAGCATTTAACACTAGCTTCCAACAAGCACACAAGCCAACCACTTGGTGCAAAATTATCTTGCATATACACGAATATGCACATGTAAACAGGTGTGTTGTCTTGTTAACCATGGTTAATATGCCGAAGGCATTTATGCTCATGTCGCTCAAAAATAGTGGTAAAATGAATCCACCCACACCAACAAGTTTTGGTCCATCCGAGAACTCTAACCTCGTTCTCAAATTGTTGAAGCAAGAGACGTAACCTAAACTTAAGATGTCAGCTTCCTGCACTGAAAGTGAAAGCACAGCCAACATGCTTGGGTTCAGTTCCAAACTCTGCATCAGCTATCAAACAGACAGGAAGAAAAGGTAAGCATTAATAAAGCTGGAAGAGATGTGTCATACAAGCATGCATGTGTATGGTACAAGGTAGCTTATAAATTATACAGCTGACCTGCCTCTTATAATAGGTTCTCCTCCCTCCCCAATAAATTAAACAAATGAAGTTTATATTTTTCATGTATGGAATTAAGAACACGCGTTAAATGGGTATCCATGTGCATAAAATGAAGGCCTAAAAATGAAAAGGGAGCCCAATTAAAAAAGCAGATAATATAAGTGAGACTCTAAGGAAATGAAAGAAAAAAGATATTCTACAGGATATCTTTGAGTCTATTTCCAATATTATCCAGTTCTGCCGTCTTTGCATGAATAGACAATTTACTTTGCTTGATAACATTCACAAACTTCAGCTTGGAACGTCTAAAATCATAAAACCCCCCTGTCATGCCACCTTTCTTGCTAACTTGGTCACCTGATATGTAAATAAGGCCAACGAAGATGAGTGTTCAAATAAAAATCAAAATTAGAACACAACATACAGTGCTAGCCTATACTTTAGACCCCACCTTCCAAGGTAATGCAGTCAAGATTATTTGATCGAGCAACATTTGTAGCCACATCCAAGTCGCGGCATATTACTGTTCTACCAAAAACCTGATAAGAAAACAATAATGCAAAAATCAATTGAGAAACAAAAGTTCAAATATTCACAAATAAATGGATAATGCATGTGCAAGCCGACAGATAAATGACCACTGTAAGAGAGACCTCTTAATAAATTGCAATATTACAAACCTTCCACTTGCTCAGTGAGAACTTGAGGGATGACAATCAAGGGTTTCATTAGGCTAACAATTTCTCCTTTGATTTGTATCCATTACGTGCATATTCATATATGCAACAAATGATATGTCTGATCATGAAACGTGAGCACTATTAAACTGTTCTTTCCCAATTGTTCTTAAAGCTCGTGTATAAAACTGTGATTTGATCTCTTGTATAAGATATAATAGGACGATTTCTGCAGCATAAATCTTAAGACATTCATCAACCATCACATAGAAAAAAAAATGCTCTGGTCATATGAATGATGCCACCCACTTACGCAAGATATCAATATTCCAGCAATTTAGTGATGCGAACCAAACAAGCTATCAAAAAGTAATAGCTCTAAACTCAAACAAACCCACAATAAGAGGGGACAGAATGTTAGTGTATGCCTGTCAGGTTAATTTTAAAATGTATCAGGGTTTTTTTACAACTTGAGCACAAGACGGGATGCAATTTCAGTGTATGGCCATCAGGTGGGTGCTACAGAATTATTGTAACTCGGAATTAATGAACTCCCGTAACATATGACAAACATATAATCTAAAAATAGACCAAAGCATTACTTAGTTCATAAGAATGACAGATGCAAAAGATACCTGTTTAAAAGCAGGACCATACTCAGACCGAAAGTTCAGTTTTTTAAGAAGCGGCACCACATCTGGATTGTGTGGATACTCTATATGTGGAGTTTTGACCCTATTCAGAGGTATAAATGTAACACGTCCACCTTTCTCTTGAGTAAGGCTTCGGATTATCTGGGTTGATATCTCATCCGTTTCAACCACCACGTGAAATAGGCTGTCGAGTGGGCAAAAATAAATTATAGACGAAGTACACCACAAGCAGTGATTCACACATATGTTCTATGAAATCTAATAAATAGTCATAACAACAAGAAAGGACATAATAATCAAATAATGTCAACCTATTTCCGGCGGTAACTTCAACTGCAGTGAAAAACTTCTCATCACAGTCAATTAATTCCAATATAGGGCCAAAAACTCCCCTAATATCCTTGGCTTTAATAATCCTGTTGACAGAATTCAGTCCTCTGCGGGTATCCTGAAAGAAGAGACAAAATTGCATATAATAACTTGACCAATAAATAGGTTGATGTAAAAACAGAAACATATCCTTAAACAAAAAAAGACGGAAAGGAAAACGATATACTTAAAACATGATGTTAAAGTTCTTTGGTCATAATGACATAAGTGTTTTCCACAAGATTGATTCCTTCCATTCTTTTCAGGCCAGCACAATAAGACGTTCTGCTGCAAACTATATGTAGAAAGAAAAGACAGACTAAATGGGAGTTCAAATATAAATTACATGCTAACATTACATAAGATAGGGCAAATTCGACTAACACCCCGTATATTATGGTCAGTGTGTCAAAACACTCATGATATTGGCAGAGACTATCCTTGAATATTGCACATGTTCCAATATGACAAGGGTGTCTGCTACTTTTTAGTGATATTTTTTGTAAATATCATGGTTCATGAATGTTTAGTCACACACACTAGCCATAACAAAGAGTATATTAGAAAAGTTTACCCTATCAGATGTACCTTTTAATAACGATGAGTTCATCTTCATCCAAATATAACAGGCTGGTCAGACCAAATTCTTGCTTGACAGCCACGAAAATAATGCATTTTGACTCTCAACTGTCTCCCTAAATCCCCAACCAATGGTTAAAGGGTCTGCGTTTTTCCTTTAACTCATCTTTATGTTGGGTACAGATAAGTCCCATTGGCTAGAGTCAGTACTCACAAGGTTTAATTGATCTACCACAGTTTGCTCGGGTAACTTTATGATATTCATAACCGACTTGATCTAATTGCCTCAAACACAACAATTTCCAATATCTTGACTAGAAAGCGTATTAATTTGATTATACACAAAAAAATTGATAAAATGGATTGTTATCTGCATATGTATATCACCATGTCTTTGTTTGTATCAAAGAGAACCATATGCAAGAAAATGGGGAAAAAGAAAGCAAACAAATATTATAGTACAATGTTGGTAAGAAAGTTGGCACAACACAATTCAAGGGTCGCTCTTCCAGTATCCGGGCAAGCTTGAACATGGATGGATAATGTGTTTTGGCTCATACAAATAAATATAACCACCTTAAGTCGTAAAGTGGCTTAACATAATAGGATTACACATACAAGCCAACCTCAGTGTGCATTCACCTTCAAGTCGTCTTGTATGTGTGTTGAGAAATATGGCGTCATCTATGAAGGGGAATTCCCTCCGATGCCCTCATAAGTCCACTCTCCATTATTTTTTACATGATCGACACATTTCATTTTGATCTTCATATTGTAAAACACAAGAACACCAAAGATCTAGTGATCAGATCTAGTGAACTCAAATTGTTGTGCTTGTTGATCTAGTTGGTGTATTAAGTTTTATTAATATAAAACCTTAATTTTACAACGACTAGATCAACAAGCAAAACACTGTGTCTTTACTAGACTATTTGTTAGACTATTGGTGTAATATGGTTTTAGAATATGAATAGTAAAATGAATGTCGATCATTCAAAAAATTGTAGGCAATGGACTTTAAACAGGCCATAGGGTATATGCGGAGATTCATCCTTGGTTAGCGGATCCTCTCTCTACACACACAAAAACAACTTAAATGTGCATTACACACACATATGCTACACTCAAGAGAAACCCAAATTTAATAATTAATCATGCAAATAGGAAATTTGTTACGTTGAATATGATCTAAAACATTTAAAGTACTCAAATAAAAATTTAAAAGATTATAATGTGTTTTGCCCATGCAAAAATTGAGCACAAAATCAACATTTTAGGACTGTAATAAAATTGATTATAGATAAGCAAAGCACAATTTGGATATTACTCGTAGATCATTTAAATTGCATAGATCACATCCATCATAACAGATTTCACATTTGGATTGCCAAGATCTGCATGTTTGATCTTCTCGAGTGTAGCATACTATATACACACGCAGATGTGCTCTCTATGTACACGCATACACACACACACAAAAAGAATAATAGGTATTGGGTGGCACATGAGGAGAAGTCCCCTAGGTGAGGGCTAAAAATCCATCCTTCACTCTTCTTTTGAACGATTGGAACCATTAATATTGATCTCTATCTCCTAAAACATAAAGTACACCAAAAATGAAAAGATTTGCATATAATCCTCTAATCATATGGTAAAAAATTAAACCGTTTTTAAACAATGGAACTTTTGTAACCCTAACATCCCTAGGTAAAAAATCCCAAACACAAAATTTTTGGGGTACTTATGTTTTAGGACACGATGACAAAAGAGTGGAAAATGAAGTTTTAGCTGGCACTTGAGGGATTTCAGCTGCCACCCAATACATTTTCTTTATACACAACTCTCATATGATATATGAAAGATATCTCTCATATATGAATGGAATAACATATTCACCTTCACACGATATAAGGAGTCACATGGTGTGTACAGCTTTGTCCACGACTCCACGTAGGACAAACGGACAGCCGAGATCTCAGCCATCCCCGATACAACGGCACGCGTAGCGCCCGCTTGCTTAGGCCCACAACTCCCGCTCGCCCGGGGCCCACAGGCGATTGAGTGGCGCCTGGGTGCGACTACCCGAGTGCACGACCCCCCAAGGATCCCGCAAAGCGTGTCCCCGTTAACAATGGGGCGGGAGACATTCTCTTATTTACGGGGATGACACCACCCTGGAGGTTTTTGTCGTTTTGCCCCCCCCCCCCCATCCCGGTATTTACATTTTATTCCATGTTTGCTCCTCCTGGGTTCTTTCTGGCTTTATGCCTCATGTTTTTTGTTTTTAAGGTCCTTCGCTTTTGCGACCCTGCGACGACTTACCTGGGGTTTCTTTTCACCGTCGTATTGCGCACGAGTGACAACTGCCCCCGTCGGCATTTCGCTCCGCTGTGCCCTCCGGGCACAAGCATTCGCTAGTATATAGATATACATACATGAAAAAATGTACAGAAGCAGACACGTCATATGTATACATATACATAACACATAATATGCATGCATATGTCTATGTAGGAAAATATGTATACATATGCAGCACAAATGTATGTATGTATAAAGTAATGATATAGTGAGATAATGAAACAAAAGATCCTCATCATAAGCTAGTCCAATCAACAACACGAATCAACACAAATTAACAATCGGTACCATTCATCTTGAAAAAACATGTCAATAGATTTATTTCCAAAAAAAGATTATTCGAACCCCTAACTTATGGCCTGGCATATTACCTCCGCCACTGCTTTTTAAACATTGAATAGATCAAGATGAACTGTTCCGATGACTTGATGTGGACAACAAATTGGACTCATGATAACATTGTGAGCCCACCAACTCATTTTATCATTTCTATACATACATGTGTATATGTATATACATATATACATATATATACATACACACATACACACAGATTAAAAGGTAATATATATGTATATATTTTTGGGTGTGTCTGTATATATACACACACATGTACACACACACATATATATATGTATACACACACGTGTATACACATGTGCATACACGCATGCATGTATGGGTGTAGGTGTATACATACACACATGCATGTATGGGTGTAGGTGTATACATACATACATTACATGCATGTATGCGTACATGCATGTATGTGTACGTACATACATACATATATGCATATATGTAAATATATGGTTTCACATTCACATAGACATGTATGTATGAGCGTGTCACACACACAAAGGACATATGAGAGATCTCTCTCATAAAAGCTTTGATGTGGAACGTTCGCCTTCATATAAGTATCAACGGTCACATGGGATGTACATTTGCTCTTTGTGGATAACGTGCCATGTTGACATATATAAGAGATTTTTCCATATGCATCGATACCCATTTCACACTCTCACACATACACACAAATGTATACATATACATATATAAGTGTGTGCATGTGTGTGCATACATTCATACATGCATGCATGCACATGCATATGGGTTTTTGGATATATGCAACCCTTAGAACTCCCTATTTTGAAATCCACCCACCTATTTTTTAAATTAAAAGACATTCCATTATTGTGTCAACAGACCTAATTTTTTAAAAATGACTAAATGGACTTCCAAGATCATTACTGCTGCAAGCTGGATACTTCCTGCTGCTCCTTCCTCTTCTTACATCAAGCCTAGTTGGAAAATAACTTGATATGCAAAAAACCTAGAAAAAAGAAAACCCCCCCCCCCCCCCCAAACACACACACACACATCAAAGTTCCTACTCTTCTTCATTTCCATCCTATTAAATCAAATACATAAAAACTTGACCACAAACTTCAAAAATAAAAAATAAAAAATTCTTAAAAATCGAGTCTCTTCTTCCTATACATGCTCTTCCAAACTAGCAAGTGTGAAAACTTCAATTGCAAGAGGCAGGAAATTTTTATAAGCATCTCTCTTTCTCATCAAATCCAGAAGATGAAAACAACCACATGAGCAAAAGTAAAGATCGTGCCTTTGAAAAATTGAGTGAATAGGCACCATTAAGAGTCATAGTGGGTTGGTGGGATGGGTAACACAAGGTACGCTTTTAGTATGGTGAAGAACGAGGATGGAAAGGAGGAAAAAAGATAGAGCTTTGGAAGATAACAAGAAAGTTTGATGTTTTTCTTTTTTTTCCGGCATGAGTTCTTTTTTTCATCCGTGGAAAGGGGCCAGATTGCGGAGAAGATTGAGAAGAAAGAACAACAATATACAGGGCATTTTTGCCATTCGCCAGCTAAAATATTATGCATTACTGAATCTATCAAATGTTATATGCACTAATATGTACTACTGAATCCCCGGATATACCTGCAAATAAAATTTAAGACGATTTGATTATTTTCAAAATCACATGTTGGGTTCAACAAATACAAACACCAAGAGAGGTTTCATATACGATGGCACCAGACCAGCAATCCAGCAAACTAAGCAACCCCTGAAAGAAACTTTGAACTAACAAATCAGATGGATAACACCATTACATCCCCGGTCAAAAAATTTAGCGTTTGCCACTTCATGCAATTATAAAACTGAAATAAGGATCAAAGGAACGGTGGGAAAATTTATAAACATCAACATCCTCAACTGATAAATGATTGCGCTACGACATGTAACAACTTCTTAGTTCATAGAGGACATAAGGAACGAAACTCTAATCTCAAATCATATAATTTATATAAAGCAAGAACCAAATTATTATACCGATTTTCTTATAAACAAAAAATAACCAAGGGATATATAATGATCAGGGGAAAGCAATTAGTCATTCCTACTTTCCTTTTTCTAACTAAGTGTATTAATAATCAGCAGAAGGACAAATTTAAATCTCATTTGTGTTCGGTTCCATCTAATTTATAGAAAAAATAATGAAATTCCTAAACATAAAGGACAAGGTTTAATCCCATAAAAAGCGGCAGTAGGCAAGGAATTAGAGGGCGAATTAGTCTCGAAACAACCAAAATAATAGATGGATATATGGTTAAATATGGTAGGACTCAAGACTCAAAACAGTTACTCTTTAATTGAGTTCGAATGCTATTAGTGACGTCCATCAGCAGATTCAGTCAGTTCATGGGCCTAATTACTTTCTTTGGGCTTACTCCAGGAATGGGGTTTCGGTCAAAATCACTTGGTTTTGGCCGTCCCGTTTTGATTTTGAACGAGGACCGTACAAGACTGTGCTGAATGTTGGCTGACATTGATGTCAAGGAGTTGAAGACAGCTTGAAGATGGGTTTGGGTTTGGGTTTGGGTTTAAATAAGATACGGGTTTAAATACCCAAACTCATTTGAAACCGAAACTTAAGTCCAATAAAGTTACACGAACCCATTTGAAACAAATACATAAAGAATATTTATTAAAGTTCTAAAAATTCTAAAATTTATTAAAATTTTAAAAATTATATCATAAATGCAATGCTAAATGTGTGTGTGTGTGTCCAAACTGAAACTCAAATGGTCAAACCCAAAATCGAGTTCTCAAACCTTGGGTTTACCAATCCTACAAAGTTGTATGAGAGCTCGTC
Source organism: Scilla litardierei (assembly GCA_030789695.1). Taxonomy (NCBI): domain Eukaryota; kingdom Viridiplantae; phylum Streptophyta; class Magnoliopsida; order Asparagales; family Asparagaceae; genus Scilla; species Scilla litardierei. Next base: position 220,231,493 of record CM061134.1, on the reverse strand, counting down.
GTTCATAAAAGAATGTGTTTGTCACTTTAAGTGGGACTTTATAAGGATGCTTGACAGTCAGCAAGTGATTGTACGGGACTTGGGTGGAGCTATGCACATCATCATGTTTTTGATGTGATGGCATGCTTGCCTCTACGTGCAACATACTATTGTGACTTTACCTCTGGGATTAGTCTGGGCAGTTCCAATGAGGCACCCTCCATCTAGTTTAGCTTAGGCTCAATTGGATATGAGCAGAGTGGAGGTTTGTTGGGATCTGGTGTCTCACATCTTTTTGAGTGCCAAAAAGTTATTGTATGGCAAGAAATTAGAGTGTGTTTTAATAATCCCACACCGAGTAAAATACTAGATGGATACATAGTTAAATATGCTTGGACTCATGTCTCAAATAGGAATAATCTTTAACATGAGTTCCAAGCCTATTAACCGCATCTATCCAATTAAATGGGATCGTTCCTTCTAATGGGCCTACCATTCATGTTGAGAAAGAAAAAGGAAAATAAAAGATGCTATAGAGCATCTAAGAATCAACAAACATTGCTAGCAATATAATCTTCTTCCGGGGCAGGTAGACAAGATTCAAATAATCAGATCCTTTTCACTCTGACATCAAAAGGCCTAAGCAGCATATTGGACAAAAGAAATGGATAACCTTGACCAATATTTAAACATGAGGATAAAAATACAATCATTAGTAGTAGCCAATGAAGTATATGATTCACATGCTCTGCAACTATTTGATTAACCCTGTATCTGGTAACATAACAAGACGTAAAGATACTCACACCAGGGGTGGCATGGTCTAAACTCTTTTGTGCCTTTACAAGATCTGATTTTAGCCTATCAATTTCAGCAGAGAGATCCCCCTCCTTCTTCCATATTGACCTGAAAGACAAATGGAATGTAGAAGGATACCAATGGAACCATTGCACGGTAGTAGGAAGTGTAGGACTTACTTCCGTTCCTCTTGCAGCTTATCTCGCTGTCTTCTTAAGCTATTAAAATCATCCTGCCTCGTGGAGATGAGTGCCTCGTGCCTCTGTGATTCCACTTTTCGTTCTTTGATGAACCTATCTAACTTGCTGTCTTCATCTTTAAGATGTTGGATTTCCTCTTGAAGCTTTTTTTCCTAGAATAAAGATATGAAACAGTTATGTTAAAAACAACAACCCAGTAATGACTCAGCATTAGAATTAATAACTGCAATTGATGCTATGCTCAGAACGAAGATGAAAAAGTACACAGTTCCAAAACTGTTTTATTGCTACAATGTTTCAAAAGATCTCTCTGCTTTAATTATGACATGAAGACAGAATTCTGTCTATTAATTTCACATATCTTGCATTTTATAGTGCATGATTGCCGAGAATGAAAACTGGATCTTATGTGTGTCAACGCAATACACATGCAAGAAAGTATGTAATCCTATAGTGCATGGTTGCCGAGAATGTAACTGGATCTTATGCACGTCAACGCAATGCATTTGCAATAAGTATGTATGTTCCAGAAACTCATCATGGTCACTGATGGATAATCATACAATGGAGAACAATTTTAACCAGAAGGCTCCAAGAGATGGTGCGCAAATCTCTGAGATGGTGCAAAATTTCAAGCAAAACAGAATGCATGCAGGAGAGGAGTTTACCATAAACACTATAAATCTGGTTGGCAGATTGCACTACCAACTTTTTTTGTCATGCAGTCTATGCTTACACAACAAATACCAAGCATCAAATATAAAGATCTTAGAATTTCTAGAAGAGGAAACATTGCCAGATCTGCTAATCAAAACATGCCATATGTATGGAAGTACAAAGACAAAAAATCACAATGACATGTGATGTATATGTGATGGTCTCATGAGCTAGTCCAGTAACAAAAGTAATAAATTAAGCTGTACAGCCATGTGGAACTGGTGGACCCTTCTGTGGATACAATTTGGTTATAGGAAAAATTATTCTGATGTATTACTGCACATCACGGTAAACATCTATCATCTGGTGAAAATAGATAAAGAGAAAAAGCTCAGGCAGAAAGAATTATGTAATACCCTGTATACGAGTATTATAATATACGTAATATTGATCATAATCATACGAATAATATTGAAGTATATTTTCAAGAATTTCCTTAAATTTTTAAAATGATAAAATTAATTTTTTTTATATCTTTGGCTTTACATGGGTGTATATTTGGATGGTATACTTAGTATTATAGTAAGTAAGTAGTATTACATTTGGTATTTTAGAAATAAACCCAAACTATTTAAGAAAGGAAACCTCCTCCTTTGAGTTGTTAATCCCTCCTTAACCACCACCAACTAGATTAGCCACATGGCATGGGGAGAGTATGACATGTTGATGAGGATTGGGATTCTTAGGAGAGAAGGAAGAAAAGAAAATAGAAAGATAAGAAAGGAACACATCATCTCCTTCTCTCTCCTTCACACAACCAGTAGAGAACCCACACCCTCTCCCTTCTCCCTTAGCCACGCAACCCACCATGGATTCGCTGCTCCTCCTCTCTCTCTCTTCCAGTTCACGCAAGCCCGCCACCCTCTTCATTTTCTTCATCGAGAAACTGAAACCAACACCAAGCCCTAACCCTAGTTCGTTAGATCCTTGGAGACGAAGGAAGAAGGGAGCTAAGCGTCAGCGGGTCTTCAAGGAGAAGAAGGGCCCCAGACTGGAGGAGTGAGGAGGTAGGATTCTAACTAAGTTAGATAGGACTCTTTTGGAATCGCGTATAGATTTAATCTTCCTTGCTGTCGAATTTGACAGCATTCCATATGGTCGCACCACAAGAAATCCATACGGCTGTATGACCTAAACCCTATACGGCCGTATGCCCCTTCCCCTCCCCTGAGCTAACTTTAGTCCATACGGGCGTATGGACTTTGCCATACGATCGTGTGGATCTTTTCCTTGAGCTTTTTCCACACGGCCGTACGAAAACATTAGACGGCCTTGTGACCTATAACACAAACGGGCGTATGAAAATATCGCACGGTCGTGTGGCCCTATCGTTTCCCAGTTTTCATAGAGCTCCACCTTTATCATTTTTGGTAATCCAAATGCTTTAAAAATGTTACGTTTCGGGATGTTATTCATACAGTAACTACGCTTTAGTCTGTATGCTTAGAAATCCATGACAAATCGTGAAGTTCATGATGATACCATGATGCAAATGAAATGATGTATATCATGTTAATTACTCTGTCATATTCATGTGAAATTGAGAAAGAAAGAAAAGTATGATGTTCTATGCAATGTTTTATATGAGATTAGTAAAGGAAGATAATTGTATGGCAATGATGAATGTATTTACTACATGATGACAAAAGGAATGTGAAATATGAATGCAACATGATCTGATAAAATTAAGAGTGTGATTGAGAACAAGAGTCTGAAGTTCTCAATCCATTCAGATGTGGGTGAGACTTTAGATATGGGTTTTGGGGGGACATGTGTAAGGAGTAGGTTAAGGAGCAGATACAGCTGAGGCTCCCACTTGCACTCCTGAGCGATGGAGTTGGCTAAGTGTGGACATAGCATGATTTCTCACCCACGCCCCCGGCAGTTGGCAGGGGAGTAGATATGGTTGATGAGACCGATTGTGTACTCGTGATGCACCATGGCGGTAACGAAGGTTTTCTCTGTTTTTCACTCAAAACCCGAGATTTCTCACTCCCGACAGAGGAGTTACGAGGCCCCTCCAGTGCCCGTGTCACTGGTTGAGTTACCACTTTTCACCCACCATGGGTGAAGTCCAACTCCTTAAGTGCCCTATTATTTACACGGGTTCCTAAACATGTAAAGTGATAACTTAAAGTAATTGCCTTTTTATTTCGTAGATGCTGCTACCACATGATAACATGTTCCTCTGTTTATTTCAATGCTGCTATCTCATGTTAATATGTTCATCTGCTTACTTTCAGCACCTGCATGTTATAATATGGTTACATAAGCATGTTTTATAAGTTCTCCTATATATGCTTGCATTATAGAATGTGAATACTTTGCACTGTGACCCCTACTTGTTAGACCACCCTTTTTAGATATGTAGTCTGGTTCTAAAACTGGGTCTTACCTAGTTTAGTTAGGTATCCTACTGGATCACGCGTTGACATGTCCCATTTACTTCTCCAGGACTAGAAGCAGGATTATCAGGGCAGAGCTAGGCTCAGGAGTCTACTCAGAGATGGAGCCCACAGAGGGTACTCTTATACAGATGATTCTCAAGGGTAGTTAGGAAGTGAGTTGTACCTTGTACAGTGTGTCAGTGTTTTCCCTTTCGGGTTCTTTGGGGGATCTTCCTGTTTTCTTATTTTGTACTCAGTTCGAAGATGGCGTATATAAATGAAGAATCATTGTATAAATAAAATGGAATGTTTTGACTTGTATTTCTGTTTAATTCTTTGTGTTAATATCTGTGATGGAGATTTACTTGTATTTCTCAGCACGTGTGTGGTGACCTGCAGATTCTTTTTCTCTTCTTTTCTCTCTTTCTAAGTAACACGCATTGATCTGGGAATACCTAGGACGGATTTGTACTTTTCGGGTATCCTGGAGAGCGATTCGTTACATTTGGTGGTTCCATGCAGGTATCCACACTGTGATGTGCGTAAGATGGTGCGGGTAATGCTCCATAGAGGTAGTCGAGTTTAAGATAGGCATGTATCCAGCCTTAGGATAGAGTCCTAACATAGAAAGCCTGAGGTACAGAGTCCTTAGAAGGGAAGATAAGAATAGTTGGTTATATATATATACGTAGCTACATACCTATGTTATGTACCCCTCTATGGTATACTTGTGCATATAGTTATGGGTATATTTTTCCGTAAAATGTTTATAAATATTTGTCGGTCTGTTTATAAATATTTGTCGGTCTGCTTATATGACTATTGTACTTTATATATACAAAGTTAGTATATGGATGAGCTATGAGACATATAGATTGATATGTATATAGTACATTATGTGTAGATCCCTGAATGGAATTGTGTATACCACTTACGTGGGAGTAGACATACTATATATATACTAGTGTATTGGGTATTGCATATATAGATATGTGGTGATAGATATGTGATGATATATACTATGTATATGAACGACTAAATGATTGTATGAGTGATTGTAAATGTTTAAGTGATATGATTGTGTATGGTTATTTACTAAATGTATGGTGTAACATATCCAAGTATATAACTAAGGGTTTATGTACTTACTATATGTTTATTAATATTTGAATATATGTAAAATATTTTACATATGTATGCTAGTGAAGTGTTGTGTGGATTGAAAATGATAAATGTGGTGGTATGTATATTTACAGTTGATATTAAACAACCCTTATTGGTGATACTAGTATTTATAAATAGATGCATCCTTAATTGTATAATTGTAATTATATTCGGAAATACCTAGGTATAACTATAGAGGTGTGTATATATATATGTGGGTATATTTGGTTTTATATATGTCCTATATGATATCTATGTAAAGACAATGGTATGTATACATAGATAAAGTATATCAGTGTATGTGTATATGAAGATCTTATGTATGTGAACTCGTGTGAATAAATGTAATTATTATATAGGTACTTGTAAAGATATTTTTAGTGTGTATACTTGTGTTTGACTGTCTTGATGGTTGTATGTATCCCTACTGGTTATAGTGATCTATAAATAAGTGTGTAGTAGTGTGCATTTGGGATATATAACTATGTATTACTATGGTAATTATGATTGTAAATACGAGTGCACATGTCTATTGTATGAGTATGATATAATTGAATAAGTGAATTATTATGAATGAGGGTACGCGAGTTATAATGTTATGTATTAACTGTAGCTAAGACATACATAACTAAATGTATACTGGATTGATATTATATGGAATGAATAAACATCTAGTGCTATTGCATGCACATATCTTATTTAGTAATATATAGCATTATAGACATAGTTGAGATGGAATGTATAATGGCAGAAGCCTCAAGGAGTGAATGGGTATGTGTATTGGTATCATGTGATACACTTTTTACTTAAGTATGTATGATTAATAGAGGGATGTGAGCAGATGGTGAGATGTGTATGATGTATGACTATATATAGTAGATATAGACATGAGGTACTTCTGTATATGAACATATAAGTAATACTACTTGAATTTAAGGTACTGGATTATTATATATATATATATATATATACAAATATGTACTTAGAATGGAATCTGGCATGTGAATACTAAACTATATGTATATATTCTTGAGAGAGATATACACTATGATGTGATGCAAGTATACTATAAGTGTATATATATTTGTATTCCTGGTTGTGTAACCCTTAAGTCTATCTGACATTCCGTTAAACATCTGGCCTAAGAAAGTCCGAGGACGAACTTTGTTTTTAAGGTGGGTAGAATGTAATACCATGTATTTCCATATACGAGTATTATATATGTAATATTGATCATATTCATACGAATAATATTGAAGTATTATATATTCAAGAATTTTCTTAAATTTTTAATATGACAAAATTAATTTTTTTATATCAGTTGGATTTATATGGGGTGTATATTTGGATGGTATACTTGGTATTATAGTAAGTAAGTAGTATTACATTTGGTATTTTAGAAAAAACCCAAACTCATTAAGAAAGGACACCTCCTCCTTTGAGTTGTTAATCCCTCCTTAACCCCCACTAACTCAATTAGCCACATGGCATGGGGAGAGAATATGATACGGTGACGATGATTGGGATTCTTAGGGGAGAAGGAAGAAAAGAAAATAGAAAGAGACGAAAGGAACCCAGCATCTCCTCCTCTCCTTCACACAACCAGTAAAGAACACACACCCTCTCCCTTCTCCCTCATTCACGCAACCCACCATGGATTCTCTCTCTCTCTCTCTCTCTCTCTCTCTCTCTCTCTCTCTCTCTCTCTTCTCTCAGTCCACGCAAGCCCGCCACCCTCTTCATTTTCTTCATCGAGAGAAACTGAAACCAACACCAAACTCTAACCCTAGTTCGTTAGATCGTCGAAGAAGGAAGAGGGGGGCAAAGTGTCAGAGGGTCTTCAAGGAGAAGAAAGGCCCCAGACTTATTGGAGGAGTGATGAGGTAGGATTCTAACTAAGTTAGATAGGACTCTTTTGGAATCGCGAAAAGATATAATCTTCGTCGCTGTCGAATTTGACAGCATTCAATCCATACGGCCGTATGGTCGCACCACCAGAAATCCATATGGCCGTATGACCCAAACCTCATACGGCCGTATGCCCCTTTCCCTTCCCTGAGCTAACTCTAGTCCATACGGCCGCATGGACTTTGCTATACGGCCGTGTATATGGCCGTGTGGATCTTTCCCTTGAGCTTTTTCCAGACGGCCGTATGAAAACATGATACGGCATTGTGACCTATAACCCATACGGCCGTATGAAAATATCACACGGCCGTGGGGTCATGTCCTTTCCCAGTTTCACAGAACTCCACCTTTATCACCTTTATCATTTTTGTTAATTCATATGCTTTAAAATGATACGTTTTGGTATGTTATTCATGCAGTAACTACGCTTCCGTCTATATGCTTAGAAATCCATGATAAATCGTGAAGTTCATGATGATACCATGACGCAAATGAAATGATGTATAGCATGTTAATTCTTCTATCATATTCATGTGAAATTGAAAAAAAGAAAAGAAAAATACGATGTTCTAAGAAATGTTTCATATGAGATTAGCACAGGAAGATAATTGTATGGCAATGATGAATGTATACACTACATGATGACTAAAGGAATGTGAAATATGAATGCAACACGATCTGATAAAATTAAGAGTGTGATTGAGAACAAGAGTCAGAAGTTCTCAATCCATCGAGAAATGGGTGAGACTTTAGATATGGGTTTTGGGTGGGACACGTGTAAAGAGTAGGTCTTAAGAAGCGGAGACAGTTGAGGCTTCTACTTGCACTCTTGAGCGATGGAGTTGGCTAAGTGTGGACATAGCATGATTTCTCACCCACGCCTCCGGCAATTGGCAGGGGGAGTAGATATGGTTGATGATGCCGGTTGTGTACTCGTGATGCACCATGGCGTTAACGAATGTTTTCTCCATTTTCCACACAAAAACCGAGATTTCTCACTCTCGACAGAGGAGTTACGAGAGGCCCCTCCAGTGCCCGTGTCGCTGGTTGAGGTACCGCTTTTCACCCACCATGGGTGAAGTCCAGCTCCTTAAGTGCCCTATTATTTACACGGGTTCCTAAACATGTAAAGTAATAACTTAATGTAATTGCCTTTTTATTTCGTAGATGCCGCTACCATATGATAATCATTCTCGTTTTGTTAGTGGCGTCTCAAGTCCAGCTGCTGAGTCATCCCCTTCCGCTCTATTTAGAGTCCATCCCAATCCCGAGTTCTAGTTACTTAGCTTATCCCAGATATAATCCCACTAAAAAGGAAGCAGTGTTCCTCAGTTTATTTCAATGCTGCTATCTCATGTTGATATGTTCCTTTGCTTACTTTTAGCACAGGCATGTCATAATATGGTTACTTATGCATGTTTTATAAGTTCTTCTATCTATGCTTGCATTATAGAATGTGAATACTTTTATATGCACTATGACCCCTACTTGTTAGACTGCCTTTCTTAGATAGGTAATCCGGTTCTAAAAATGGATCCAACCTAGTTTATTTAGGTATCCTACTGGACCACGCATTGACGTGTCCTATTTACTTTTCCAGGACTAGAAGCAGGATTGTCAGAGCAGAGCTAGACTTAGGAGTCTACTCAGAGATGGAGCCCACAGAAGGCAGTCTTGTACAGATGATTCTTAGGGATAGTTAGGAAGTAAGTTGTACCTTGTACAGGGTGTGAGTGTTTTCCCTTTGGGTTTTTTGGGGGTATTTTCTTGTTTTCTTTTTTTGTACTTAGTTCGAATATGGCGTATGTAAATGAAGAATCATTATATAAATAAAATGGAATGGTTTGACGTGTATTTCTATTTAATTCTTTGTGTTAATATTTGTGATAGAGCTTTATTTGTACTTTTCCAGCACGTGCGTAGTGACCTGCAGATTCTTTTACTCTCTTCTTTTCTCTCTTTCTACGTAACACTCGTTGATCTGGGAATACCTGGGACGGATTTGTACTTCCTGGATATCTTGGAGAGCATGTCGTTACAAATTAGATCTTATGAAGTCAGACCACGAGATAATGTGGGTTTTTCAAAAAGAATCTGCTACATCCCTTCAACTAATGGAATCATTTGCCATGTACAGAGGTGATCAATTATTCTCTTCAGAGCCACCAAAAATCTGGGTGTGGGGCCAGACCACACAAAATTAGGTAAATAAAACTCCTTATTACCACATATAAAGTTCTCAGTTAAAGAGTAGTGTGATATGCTTGAATGCCCACCATTTAATATTTTTGGAAACAATAACATGACATTAAAAGGTAAGTGTTTTGAAAGGGTATACTGGCGCAAAATGGGAGTTATAAAGACAAAAAAGGGAGAAAAAAGTAGGTCTAGGGTTATAAATTGGAAAAATGGTAAAAATTAGAGAAGAATAGATTGGGGAAAATAGGGATTCTTAATAAATAAGGGATGTTAAAAGTTTTTCACCCAGGAGTCAGCATGCCAGAGATTTAGAGATCTAGGCCTCTCACCAAGACTCTCTCTTGCACACTCTCTCGAATCTCACAAAAAAGATTTAAAGTAGAAAATTTTCTTAAAACAATTATTTTTTATTCATCGACTGATTTTCCAATAAAATAAGTTTTGAAATCTCTTTATAGGATTACAGATGTAAACAAATCTTTTCCCATCCAAGTGGGACTAAACCAAATAACTAAAATATCAAATCAAATCCTAACATATAAAAACAAATAAAAACAAATAAAGTCTCAATGGAAAATCAAATAAAATCTTTACTAACTCCAACTAATAAAAACTTATCAACTTGATCCTCATCATTCTCTCCGGGTTTGAAAAATTCATCACTTGATGAATGGTGGTAAGGAAACATAACACGATCAGTAGTAGCAAACTCTTTAAATTGGAAACAACTCATCCTGAAACTTTGAAATGAATCAATATATAAACAAATAGATCAATATATTCAGGAGAATATACCAACATCACAAAAGAAACGAGGACACGCAAAGTTTGATGATTTGTAGGATATGCTAGATCAAAAAGACAAAATCAATGTGCTCAATCTGAATCAATGGTGCTTCCATCTGCAGCTCTAAGGCAAGATCAACAAATGGCTTAAAATAGGGCTTTAACATGGATTCGGGTACTGGATCATGATCAAGCTCTGGCTCTTTCTTTAACTCTTGCTCCGACTCCAATACTAGCTCGGGCTCCAATCCGGGCTAGGGCTCAAACTATCTCAATCGCAGGATCTGACTTGAGCTTGAGCTCAAGCTCACATTTTATCTCAGGTTCTAATATGAGCTCCATCGTGGGCTGGCTTTGGGTCGATCACTTCTTTTAAATTGTTCCAACATTTGAAGTTTGGTGTTGCAGTTTGGTGTTGCTCTCACGTAACTCTTCTAGTGGATCCTTCTCAGCCTTTGAACTTGATAATTTATGGAATGATTGATGAATTAATCAATACTTGGAAAGATACCAACATCAAAAAATGATGTTGAATATAGATCAACATTGAAAAAGAACCTGAAATTGCTTATACCAGGATAGTGTTTCTTTACTTAACTTGTGATATGCATACTTATATTTCTTTTCATTTGAAAAATCAAAACATGTGAAGAAATCTTCTAAATAATACTCTCAATCATCATATCCATACCAATCATCGAAGCCATAAAATAATGAGACCTATTTCAACATCTCATACTCATAATTTATCGGAATACCCTATGAAATTTGATTCAATCCAGCAAAAAGAAAGATGTGGAAGCTGAAGGGGTGGATGGGTTTTGATTTAAGGCTGTGATCATGAAGACGATTTGATTTTTTTTTTGAAGAAAGTGGAAATGTTGAAAAGAGAATGAATAAAAATAATAAATAATGGTTGTGGGAATTTTTTTTCCTGAAATTTTTTAACTAAATTTTTTAATATACCCTGAATTTTTTTTGACTCTATTTTAAATCTTTTTCCTTTTTCTTGGCTCTTTTTTATCTCTTTTTTATTTGATTTCTCTTTTTTCTCTTTTTCAATCTTTTTTATTTTTATTTTTTGATTTCAATTTTTAAAAAATTTAAATATAAGTGGAAGACGGAAAAAGAAAAATGAGGCCGTTTATTGATGTGGGAAAAGATGAAGAAAACATTAGGTTTTTTTCAAAAATCCGAAATATAAGAATACTAGTCATAACCCGTGCCCGTGGGCACGGTTCACATAAGATTTTCCCCCGTGAAATCTTTGTTTCTCATAAAATTATTTCCACAGCCAAAATTTAAAAGAACAAATTTACGTAAAAATATTTAGTGACACGAGTGCCTTCGGCGCAAGCGCCTTCGACACAGAACAACAAATTCGACGCGTAACAACAAATTACATAGAACAACAAATTCGGTGCAGGCGCCTTCGGCGCAGAATAACAAATTAGCGTAAAAAATTTAGCAGGAGCCTTTGGCGCATAACCCGTGCCCGCGGGCACGGTTCACTTAAGATTTTCCCCCGCGAAATCTCTATACCCCAAAAAATTATTTCCACAACCAAAATTTAAATGAACAAATTAACGTAAAAATATTTAGCGGCATGGGCGCCTTCGGCGCGGAACAACAAATTCGACGAGGATGCCTTCAGCGCAGAACAACAAATTAGCGTAAACAATTTAGCCAGCGCCATAATAATGACGTCATGTGGAACCCAGTGTGAGTGTATTAATTACGACGTTCGGTTATCACATTTGTGAGTGTATTATTTTATTCTCAATGAAGTCAAATGCCCGGATAGATAAGGATGATTTGAATATGCAACATATAATTCATAGATAATATTACTTTTCCTTTTTTTAATAAATATCGTAAATTACATCACATAAATGCATGACTGTTCAACTTCCAATACCTCTTAAATTCAAAGATATCGAATTTCACAAAATTAAATGAAGATTTATTTCTCCAAAAAGTTCCACCCAAAATACAAAAGTTTTCCCTCCCAAAATTTTCACAAACTCTCATCTCAACCGTTGATTTCCCAAGATTAAAGCTCAACCATCCGTCTATCAATCCATTTGTCCTAGTCAACTTGTCTTAGTCAACCCTAGGATTCAAAAACAGTTTTCAAATGTAATATAGACTAGTCATAACCCATGCCCACGGGCACGGTTCATTTAAGATTTTCCCCCGCGAAATTTTTGTTCCCCAAAAAATTATTTCCACGACCAAAATTTAAAAAAACAACAAATTAGCGTAAAAACATTTAGCGGCACGGGCACCTTCGGCGTGGGCGCCTTCAGCGCGGAACAACAAATACGACCGGGTGCCTTCGGCATGGAACAACAAATACGGCACGCGCGCCTTCGGTGCGGAATAAATTCGGCATGGACGCCTTCGACGTGGAACAACGTGCGAGCGCCTTCGGTGCGAAATACAAAATTCGGCGTGGGCGCCTTCGACGCGAAACAACAAATTCGGTGCGGACGCCTTTGGCGCGGAACAACAAATTAGCGAAAATAAATTGCGTGGGTGCCTTCGGCGCGAACATCATTTGTTGGCGCGGAACAATGCATGAGAGCATTCAACGCGGAACAACAAATTTGGCGTGGCGCCTTTGGCGCGAAACAACAAATGAGCGTAAAAAATTTTAGCGGGCGCCTTTGGCAACATGCCTTGGGGTATTTTTCGGTGACGGTATTAACTTAATTTTTTTACGCTAGTTTGTTGTTCCGCTGAATTTTTTTACACTAATTTTTTACTTTGTTTAATTTAAGGGATCATGTTTCTTCACAATCTTTCCCAAGACACTTTTAATTTCAAAGTTGTGGTTCCCAAGACACTTTTTCCCCCAAAATTTAATCTTCACAATCTTTTCCAATACACTTTTAATTTAAAAGTTTTGGTTTCCAAGACTATTTTCTCCCCAAAATTTAAGTTTTTCCACTAAAATTTTAACAAAATCCAATCTCTCCCATTAATTTACCAAGATCAAATCTCAACCACTCTTTATCTTGTCCTAGTCAGCCCTAGAATTCAAAAAAGATTGTCAAATGTATAATAGATAATAATAAAAAATGGAAAGAAAAAGACAAAGAAAAACCATGATTTTTAATCTTTGATCTAAAACCTAACAGGAAGAAAGAAAAGATTTGTTTTTGATGGGGGAGAGAAAAAGAAGACAAACCAAGTTGTAGTTCTGATACCAAATTTGACGTATGACTGTAGATCTAAAGAGGAAAAAGGTGAAAAAAGAGGTAAATGTGAAAAAAAAATAGTAGATCTAGTGTTCTAAATTGCAAAACTGAGGGAAATTAAGGAAGACTAAATTGGAAATATAGGCATTCTAAATAAATAAGGACGTTGAGAGTTTCTCAACCAGGCTATCCTCCGCCAACTCCAACGGTTAACATGCCAGAGATTTAGAGATTTAGGCCTCTCACCAAGGCTTTCATGTGTCCTCTCTCGTGTCTCACAAGAAAGATTTAAAAGAGACTTTTTTCTTAAAACAATTATTTTTCATTCATTGACTGATTGCCGAATAAAATAAGTTTTGGAACCTCTTTATGTGCTTGCGTCTGTCATAAATCTTCTCTCATCCAATGTGATACGAAACCAAATAAGTAAAATATCAAATAAAAACAAATTAAATTCTATGAGATAAAAACAAATAAAAACAAATAAATATTAACAGAAATCCAAATAAAATCCCCACTAACTCCAACCAAAAATAAGAACTTATCAACTTCATCAGCATCATATACTCTGCATATTATATACAGATTACAGATAAAGAGGAGATGGATACAGAAAGATAGGTGTACAGTGTCAGAAAGACACATCACCCATGCATTTTGCTGTGAGGGAATTTCTGATGGCACACACAAATTCATGCAATAAATATATCTCCATTGGTAGAAACAAAAGTTGGTTTAAGCATTAAAAAATTGTTAATGTACACTTACATGTTTCATCCTTAATTAATATACAATGATGCAGTAAAGAATACATTAGTAGATCCGTAAAACACAAGAATGAGTGGTTTGTTAAGAACCATGGATAATGTTATATTCTAAAGTGAGTAAATTTAGGAGACAACTAAATCGCATGATCATATATATTACAAACAGCTAATAACAATGTTCAAAATATGAATGTGTAAGCTGTCAAAAAGTAGTTTATCACGTGGTTAGAAATCAAAACAATGAATTTTAACTACCTGTGCCAAATGTGATGACAGAATACGCTGGAGATCATCAATTTCCCTCTGAAGCCAGGCATCACGAGCAGCTTTGTTAGCAAACTGAGTAGCTCGTCCTTGCTTTTGGTACAAGATACTCAGCTGCTTCTCACGATCCATTATACTAAAATGACAATGATAAAGAATATTAGCCAGTTACTACTAACATAACATTCTAAAATAGGTGATGATAAATTTACAACAGTCATCTCTAAAGACATACCTTTTACTAATTTCCTCTTCCTCAAGCACTTTTGACTGGTGCAATGGACTAATTGCGTTCAGCTCGTTTCTGGATTCCTGAATTTCTTTTTTCAAAATCTCCAAGTGCCTTACAGCTTCATCCTAAAAATAATCATATTAAACTAGGTTAGTTATGTTCCTACAATAAAATTTTAAGAAAATATGTTGCTACACTCAGTTATCACCAAAACAAACAAACCTTTGCTCGGGCATCCCCAGAAATCCTCTCTTCCAAGTCTTTCAAATCAAGTTCAATCTGCATCCGCGTTTTCCGTGCTTCATTTCGTAACTTTTCTACCACCTCTTTGTCTTTGTGTAAACCTTGGATATTTTTTGTCAACACTTTGAGATCCTTCTCCAGCGATTTAAGTGTTTCATGTGCATCTAAAATCTCATTGTGCATCTGGGTTGACTTCTCAGAAACCTTCTTCCTTTTCTCTTCAATCTGCAAAACGGATGCAGATTAGAAGGCAGCCTTTATTAGAAATGTGAAATAGTGAGAGTGATAAAGTTCATTAATAATGGACCATGACTATTTGTAAAGTTTAATATACATGCAATATATAATGGCAAATTTTTCTAGACGACTTTAGTGAAGCTGTCATTTGCAACTTTCCATCTGAAACAGCATCATGTTCTCATTTTAGGAAAAATTATCATGGCAGTAATAAGAATGAGTAGACGCTGTTTGTACAATGATATGACAATTAGAAGGTAAGTTTAGTCCATACATAAAATAAGCTTCATGTTACTAACCTCCTCTATTTCCTGCCTAGAATCACGAAGATCTCTGTCAAAAATGGTATACTCCAGTGATCTGCGTTGTTTATCAAGCTGCTGATATTTTCGCAATTCCTCTTTCTCTTCATCCAGTTCCCTCAATCTCTCCTCCAAATACTGAACAACTTGATCGATCTGTTTCCTCTTGTTTTCTGCTTGCCACATCAGACAGCTCAATTGGAAAAATCATATGTAATCAGGGTAACACATCATGCAATAAAATATTATTTACCAGTTTCCTGCATAATTTTCAAGCTCTCACGTCGTCTCTCCTCATACACACGTGTCCCACCAATCTCCTTCAGCAGATCCAATCGTTCAGAGTCTTTCATTAGGGTAAGAGATGCTATCTGCACACAGTGAGAACTAGAGGTTAAAATAGCCATGGTTTAAGTTAAAGCAATGAAGAATGAACCACAACAGCTGTCAGTCATAAGCTCACACCTTGCCTTGCTGAACAACATAGTATGGATTGGACCGAGAGAAACCGGCACTTTCCAGCAAATTCATGACTTCTGTTTTGCTGTAAAAGAATACTCCCATTGCAAATTTTGAAATAGAAAGATAGGTAAAGTAACATTAATTTAGGCAGTGTATGAAAAATTCATACGTGACATGCTTTGCATCCAAGAAATACTCATCCTTCTTCAGACCAATTGTCCTACGCAGCCGCACCTCATCCTTATCAACCTACAACAAGCAGAGGACATGAATATACTTTTATTAATTCAAATGAGTTTGCACTAAATTGGTGCAGGTAGGCATGTTATCTTTCCATCTAATAGGTATGAAAAAGATTTTTGTGTGTGCATAAGCATAAGCTTATTTAAGAATTATATTGAATTTCTGTATGCTCAAAATAAAAACAGATTAAATGCAATCCACATAAAAACAACAAACTTTAAGAAATGAATGTTCAAATAGTAAAGCATAGCAGGTTAATCACTCCTTACAGACAAACAGATCACCGTCGTGTGTGTATAAAGTAGAGATAACATGTGCACATAGTGCACGGGATCACAGAAAAAACCCATGCAGGACCCGCGCGTAGCTGAAAAGGAAAGATAAGTGTGTGGGTGTGAGTATCGTCTGGGGGTAAATAGAGAAAAATCATGTGTTAAAGTGCAAAAAGGCTAGGGGCAAAGTGAAAAAAGAACAATGGCAAACCCGTAAAAATGGGGAAGATGGAGTGGTTTTTGGGCTCATGAAAGGCCAATGGCAAGCATGTAAATAATGGGCCTTGGGGGCTTTTTCTTTTGGGCTGATATGACATCACATGTGGCACCCCTATTTGGATGCCACATACAACAAAGTCACATCAACATCCCTCATTTGTATAATAGATTTCCAATGCACCATCCATATAACAAAGGATGCACAAATTTTAGAGCAAATACAACAGTACTTACTGGGATACGGTTGTCAGAATTGTCAAACACTATCTCCACAAAAGCTGATACAACTTGGTGGCCAGCACCTTCCTAGTAAGTTCATCCATGTGAATATTCGAGTGAGTGCAAAATCGTCAACAGTCAGTACAAGAAGGAACTAAAACAGGTGAACAATGCTTACATGGAGAAGGGCATGTCTATCTTCATTGCGCAAGTTTTGGAAGAGATCGCTGAGGACAAAACGTATAGCTACAAAGTGTTTCCATTCCCAGATAAATATATAACCAATAGTAAGGAAGGAGAAGAGTGATAAAATGAAGTAAAAAAGTTACTCATAAAATTTAATCAAAGAAGCACTCCAGGTTGAATAAAAAAGATGTTAGGACGCAAAACTTAAATAAAGAATATTACCATGAAAGAAGTTTGTCTTTCCAGATCCATTGGCACCAACTGCAGAAAAAACACAGACAAATTGTGTTATGCTGAACATTCTTTAAAAACATGGAACCCAGTACACACAATTCTAGGATTAGACTCAACGTATGAAGCTTTATTTTGCCTGGTCATATAAATTATACAACCGGTCAAATTTTAATTGGCAACCCCATGCCTCAAAAACACCTATACCGACGTGCATGGTCATATGCAATTAACTACCAACAATGTGCCAACGGTAGACAACCAACGAAATAACAGATTAAATCTTTCTTTCAGATGATCAGGCCTGATTCAGTTAAAATAATTGGCACTCCAAACGTGGATATTAAAATTTTCAAACCAAGATATAGAACCATTTGTTAGTCTGATAAAATGAATTTGTACATGGAGCTCTTTTCTATATATTTTTTCTATTTTTTCCTTTTGTGGCGGGGATGGCAGGTTTGTATTGGTTTTGGATTTCAAGGTCGGATCTGGATTTAAGATTTTGTAAATGCCCACTTCTATTTTTAAAAAGCGCAAAGGCCCGCTGGCTTTTCCCCTTTTAATTAAAAACCTATTTCTTTCACCCCCTCCCACTCTCTCTCATCCTAGCCGAGGAAAGAAAGAAAAACCCAGATGCTTTCGTTTCTCTTCCCTCACGCAAGCACGGCGGCAGCGAGAAATTAGGGTTTCGGAACACAAATCATATCTTCAACCGCGCGATCTTCTCGTGAGGAGATCCCGACGATTACGGACTCCCGATCCTCACGCGATAAGTCCCATCTCCCCCTCTATTTATACGAAGCGATTTTCTAGGGTTTGGATATGCGAAAATCATCTCTCTTTGAAAGTTTCCGACTTTTGCTTCTGAGGTTTCGGTTCTTGTTTTTGGGGGCTTCGACCTTTCCTTGGGTTCGAATCTTACTTTTGGGGTCTTCAACATTACCCCTAGGGTTCGGTTTTTGCTCCTAGAGCTACGAATTTGCTCTAGAACCTTCGGATTTGCTCTTAGGGCTTTCAGATTTGATCCTGTGGTTTTCGGATTGCTCTGATATTTTCAAATTTGCTCTGTTGGCTTCGGATCTCTTATTTTTTCTTTCGCAAACTTTGTTTCGGGTAGATTCAATCTCTATTGAACCTTTAATAATTTTATTTTCGTAATTGAAGTGATAATTCATGTGGATTTTGAGAGGATCTTTCCTCCGATGAATAACTTTGGCACCTAGTTAGATTCATGGCATTATGGCGATTGTTCCTTGTTTTTGGGTTAAGACCCTTGCATCGATTTTAATAGCGGTCTGCCGCCGAGGTGGAAGGCTCGGTTGTGGGTGTGGTTGTTGTTAGAATGTTGTTTTCATTAATGTACCCAGTTGTTATTTGCTGATTCTCGCTCATGTGCCTACTGGATGTTGCCTGATTGCATGATGTTATCATACTTGTTTGCCTGCTGGATGTTATCTGATTGCCTGCTGTTATCATACTTGTTTGCCTGCTGGATATAGCATGATTGACTGATGTTAACATACGTGTTTGCATGCTAGATGTTGTCTGATTGCCTGCTGTTATCATACTTGCTTTGCCTGCAGTCTTTTTAGGTTTTCAGTTGCTTGATGAAATATATAGCTGGTTGCTACTGATCCATTGGCATATAAATTCAGTTATAAAGAAGTAAATGTGGTACTCACAAAAAATACCCCAACGTTTAGGCTATCTTTCAAGTTAATACCCTGAACTTTAGGTTGTACATATTTAAACTCTAACGTTATATGTCGGGTTTAACTTGATACCTTTTTTCTATTTTCCGTCCAAAAGACTGAAATCTGGACGATTTTACCCCTCCCATCGTTCCTCATAGGGGAAGTCACAAAAAAATATCCTAACATTTACATTATATTTCAATTTAATACCAAAAACGGTAGAAAAATTGCCTCTTATGGCCATCAACATAGCGGTTAATCCTACTCTCCTTTTCTTTATGGAAAAGAATTCCGATGAATCCTGTTGAAAACAAGAGGATCTGTACGTCGATGAAACAAAATTAATGCAGCGACATCCACATATACCTCGAAGAAAGGCTATTCAAAATCGATAGCACCCACCAGATGGCGTCATGGCATGAACATCTTGCTGGAGGAGGTCCTCGAGCGAAAGGCTGTCTAATTCTATCTCCAGGATTGGGTCAAATGACCAATCTTGATCAAAATCGGGCCAATGTTGGACATGATCAGCTTCAGTCACCAAAGGAACCGAAGAAGATGGCCACGCCACGACATCTGATGGTGGTGGTAGTACTAGCGGCAACAAGCTAGACAAGGCATCAATGCTGGGTAGTAGTTCTTTGAGAGCAAATCATCATTGGATGACGACGACAATAGATTGCTATTGTCGTCGCTGCCTGACTGATTCGTGACATTATCAAACACCAAACCACCGCTCCAAGTTCCATAACCATCAGCCACAATCACCATAGAGCCATGTTGCTGCTGTTGTTGTTGTTGTTGCTGATGTGGTTGCTCGGCTTGCCTTCTCGTTCTCCTTCCCCAGAGACGAAGATGCTCGTGGTGATGGGATCACCGTTAAGGCTCTGGCCAGGGGTCACGAAATCAATGCCAGCCTGGACATGCCCATGAAGACCAATGAAGCAGAGCTTCATACGATAAAAGAATATGTCATTGTTCTTCTATCGTTGATGTGGACCCCGGGGATGAACGGTGGGGGATGGTCGAGGACATCGTCTCTCTCAAATGAAGAAGCTCTGCTCCCCCAACAAAGGGGCCAAGAGTGTCCACCCCTCTCTCCACCCCTCCCTCCTCCCATCTCTCGTCCCGCCCGACCACTCTCATGGCCCTGGCCTCGGCCATCTTCGCCGAGGAGCATGAAGTGCTTGCATATCTCCTAGGCTGCTGCTGCTCCGACAAGAAAGACATGGACAAACAGAAGGACAAGAAGAACAAGAACAACCAACCCCTCTAAATTGGGTTGCTCCTGCTTCGGCTGCTACAAGAGGTTTTGGGCTTGCTGGGATTCTTCCCCTAACCGACATGTCATTCACGCCATCATAGATGCGTTTAAGAAGACATCGGCAGCGCCTGTCGAGATGACGAAGACCAAGAACATCAGCATGTTCACGTGCACCTGCCACTCTTTTGTAGCAAACAACCTAAACAGAATGAGATATGGTGGACATGCCAGATGGAATGTGGTGAATTTAGCGGTCTTCACGTTCTTCAAAGTTACTTGGATGAGCAATACTACAGCGGCGAGGTCTTTGTTGCCTTTTGGGGTCGTCTGCTCCATAGGGCTTCTTTTTTACGGTTCAAACTTCTTGATCTTCATGGTTGCCTTCGTATCCATTCTCGTTGGTTGGTTTATCGTCGGTACTTACTTCCTCAAGAATCTCATCCAGTTGTAACGTACATGTTTTGACATATATTTTACCTTTGTAATGTAATGTATGATATCTCTGATTCTCAAATTGAAATAGCTTAGTGTTTTTCTAGATAGTGTGGATTGTGATGCTACTCGTCATCTGATGCTAATGAAACATTCATGTAGTTGATATATGCAGTAAGTTGTTATTTATTTTCCCTTTCAATGTTCATTTATGCTTGCTTTCATTGTCTTTCTGGCTTAATTTTGTGTGTTCCTTTATTATTTCTTGTATGCAACGAAAATGTTTTGCTTGCTATCATTCTTCTTTCTTTTTCTGTGTGAGAGCAGAAATGAATATTGAACTAGTTAGACAAGCCAAAGCCAACCCTAATGGATCATCATGGTAATCAAACTGTAGTGCAGAAGAAGCCCTCTTGATGCACAAATGTTCGTTGTAGAACGGAATGGTCGATGGTGGCAGTGTTGGAGGAAGAGGATGAAACGGCGAAAGAGAAGAAGGCATGAAATAGTGATCGCTAGGGTCACAAACGAGTTGGTTATTTGATTGAAATTGAGGGGTAAGAATTGGCCAAGAGAAAATTGGTGATACTTGGAATGTTCTTCTATTTCTTGGTGGAAGCCTTGAATGAGAAGCTGAAGCCAGTGAACAAGCTTAAGAAGGCAACAGTGCAGCATCGGCGATGTGGGCAGACGGCGCGCTGCTTGCCGGCTGGGGTCATAATCTATAGCATCCTCCATCGGATTTCCTTCAAATCATTGTGTCGTCTCAAGTCTGTGAGCAAGAATTGGAGTCGAGCCATCTCCGACGATCCTCTGTTCAAGATACTGTTCAAGATACTGCAACATCGGCTCGCAGCTAAACATGGGCCCAAGCGGTTATTAACTTGAAAGATACCCCAAATGTTAGGGTATTAACTTGAAAGATACACAAAATGTTAAGATATTAATTTGAAAGATACTCCAAACGTTAGGGTATTTTTTTGTGAGCTTCGATCGGGGCAAAACGGGTATAATTTAACGACGTTGTCGTCCTTTAGCCAAAACACGCAAAAAGGTATTGTTGTGTACGACTTAAACGTTCAGGGTATGAATTTGAAAGATACCCCAAACGTTAGGGTATTTTTTTGTGAATACCCCGAAGTAAATCTATGACCCTCATAGTAAAGTTTTGGTCTAAATTGGTACTCCATTTTTATGTGATCTTTGGGCCGAGCAACCCCTCTAGGCAGGTAGACCACAACCTATTAATGGTGCCAAATCATGAATCTGATCCCATGAGTTTTTACCAAAAAATTTCAACACTTTTCGTCTTTTCCTTATTGAATTTATAAGTTGTGTTTTAAATTATCTCCTCTGAAAATGTTAATTTGAATTGTTAACTATAATGTTCCTGCTTATGAGATTAGACATGTGAAATATTGAAAGTTTGATTTTCTTGGCTTATACCAAATTACATGATTAGAGATTATGCTACGAGATTATACAATGATATTGGTATGCTTGCCATATACACAAGATCTGACAATCCGGAACATAGTTTGCATATCTCTCTCTAATTATGTAATTTAGGGATTAAAGACATGAACATGATACTTGACACCCTAGAGCTAGAACAACTACACTTGACATCATGGGCATGGGGTAACTTATAATTAAGAGAGTGCGGGAGCGCTTGAAGCCATGCTTATGGCCCCCTATCTGAGAGGATTTCCTTTTATGGATCCTGAGTTCTCGGTACAGTTTGACCTTATACTAGGTCCGAGGTAGCACCTCGCGGTCCAAGTTGGACTTCATGTTGCAAATCGTGCTCTCCTCTTATAAGTCACATCACAACAATAATTTCTGGTTAATTGTTTGATCCTTACCGTTACTTAAAATCATGCAAGGTCAGTAGTTTCCTTTACAGTTCCTTTTGTGTCTTTTAAATTCCCGCAAAATAAATTAATTAACGGTTTAATATGGATTCAATCTATTTTGTTAATGGTGGTTCAATTCCATCAGGTGATACCCAGCTCGAAGAGGAGGCTCCGCAGTACGAGAAGTCCGATTTTCCGGTTGAGGACGCTGATTTTTGATCCTTTGTGTTAACAGGAGAGTTTTACTTTACTTTTAGTCGTTTTTTTTCTTTCGATACTATTTTTCTTTAGTTAAGTGTTGTAGTTTTTCTCTTTTGCCTAGACGATGTAATTCTTTTCGAGGATGAATAAAATGAGTATTTCTTTATCCTTGTCTTGATTATTTCTTGTTTAAACTATATTGACGTCACTGGTATCTGCAAGACCTGCAAAACTCTTGAGAGTGTGACGGCACCCGTTTCTGGGGTGTTACAAGTGGTGGCACATGCATGTCCACGCAACCACGTCGTGAACAGTATAGGATAAACAGGAAATACTTATAAGATACTCAAATTATAAACTGACAACCACCCTTGAATTGCAGAATGTCGAAAGTGTTTAACCGACGTACACGTACCACCGCTGGAACAAATCCTTATACTGCCAACGCAGAGATGGAGATGAATTTGAATGGAAATGGGAACCCTATCACTAATAGTGAAGATCTCGCCATCAACAATACCAATCTTGAAGCTGGTCCTAATGCAAACGACGCTAGCAATGATGACAGTGCTGATACTAAACAATCTCCGATGGTGCACCAGATATCTGATCGAGCATTGCGAGAAATGGTTCAAGCCATACGACAGGAAGCCGTGCGGCAGAAACCCATGCGGCAGGAACCAATGCGAGAAGAGGGAGTACAAGAGTTATCGATTACTACGCCCACCGATCTTCCCTGGACGGGAGGATCCTCTAGCTGCAGAGGAATGGTTGTGGTCCATTACTAATATGATTGAAGGTGGTACGAGCTCCTGCAAATTCCTGGGTAGATATGGCAAAGCTGCAGTTGACCAAGGATGCCATGTTGTGATGGGATTCTGTAAAGGACCGTTTACCACAGCCGATCTCTTGGGCTACATTTAAGGAGGCATTCAATGCCCAATTCTTTTCACCTGAGGCGCAAATGGAGCTCGAGGAACAATTTATGGAAGTGAAGCAAGGTTCCATGACTGTGGAAGAATACGATGCTCAGTTCTCTAAGCTCAGTAGGTGCATAATTTTGACTCATAACTGTTAATTATACCATATACGTGAATATGCTAAACAATCTGTAAACTCCAGGTTTGCTAAGGACGTGGTGTCCACTCCCCTGGCACAAGCCAAGAGATTCCAGAAGGGCCTGGACATCGACATCCGTGATAAGCTGGTTGTGTTCAAACTGAAAACTCATGCTGACGTGCTCTCCACGGCCCGAGAGTACGAGTATGTACAGCGGGAGCGAGCTCGAGAGCGTCAGGCGGCTGCCCCACGACGACCACCTCCATCATCGACAACTTTTGCAGGGCATCATAGACAAGTCACATGCTCCCACTAAGCAACTTCACAAGCATATGCATCAGACACGATTTAAGAGGCCTGCACCACCCCAGCCACCACAGCAACCCCAACAACTCAAGCGACCCAATCCTATCTGCCACTACTACAACAAGACAGGTCACATCAAACCAGAATGCCGGCTTTATCTGAATCTGTGACTGGTCTGTGGTGCCAAGGGTCACGCTGCGAGAGATTGCCCACGTAGGGGGACAAAGACCAGCTACCCCAGCTCAGACTAATGCACCAGTTTTTGCTCCAGTTCCAGCTCCAGCAAGGAGCAATAAACGTAGAGTTCCACGTCCACCTCAGTAAAAGGTGTATCAGCAAGCGAGGTCTCAGGTTCCACCGCCTAAACGCCAGGTTTTTACTATGACTGCGGAAAAGGCAGATGCTATTGGCCACGTTATCACCGGTGTGTAGTTTACAGTTTACTGCTTATTTTTTTATGCTTTCATGCGTTAGTATATATATGCTTAGACTTATAGTATATATGACCGTAGGTATTATACTAGTTGCTAGTAGACTCGTCCTCACTCTATTCGACTCAAAAGCTTCACATTGCTTCTTGTCTAAGTGGGTTTGTAGATCAGTACACCATTCCCGTTTTGCATCATGACTCTTGTTGGGACGTTAACACAGACAGTGAAGTACTGACAACTACTAGTGCGTGTTTTTCTTGTCCCGTGGAAATATGTGGACACAAACTGCCTGCGGATTTTATCGTCATCGACATGCCAAGTTTCGACGTCATCCTCGGGATGGATTGGTTGACGATACACTACGCCACGATTGAATGTCGCAAAGGGAAGAGTGGTGTTCGATGTGCCAAACCAACCTAGATTTGAATTTGTCAGGACAGAGAGACCAGCAAGATTCAGAGCTAAACCGACAGCAGCAACTGCCATGGATATTGAGATAGAGAAGTCAGAGGTAGTGCGAGAATTCCTGGATGTATTTCTGAATGAACTTAATGGGTTGCCTCCAGACCACGGAGTTGAGTCTGCAATTGAGCTGGTGCCTGGTGCCCAGCCTTATTCCAGACAGCCTCACCACATGGCACCATCTGAGTTGTATGAAGTGCGGATACAGCTGGATGATCTCTTGAAGAAAGGATGGATATGTCTCAGTGTATCTCCTTGGGGCGCTCCAATATTATTGGTGAACAAGAAAGATGGATCCAAACGGATGTGCGTTGATTACAGGGAACTAAACAAGTTTACGATGAAGAACAAGTATCACATTCTCCGTATCGATGACTTATTTGATCAGCTTGGAGGAGCATGTGCCTTTTCTAAATTGGACTTGAAGACCGATTACCATCAGTTGAGGGTTAAGAAAGAAGATGTGCATAAGACATCATTCAGTACTACATACGAACACTATGAGTTTCTGGTGATGCAGTTTGGTGTGACTAATACACCAGCGATATTCATGAATCTCATGCATCAAGTATTATACAGAGTATCTGGACAAGTTCGTAGTGGTGTATTTGGACGACATATTGGTACACTTGAAGAATGCACAGGAGCATGCCGGGCATTTGAGAACGGTCCTAGAGACATTGAGGCAGAGCAAGCTATATGCTAAGTACAGTAAATGCGAGTTCTGTTTAAACAAGGTGGTATTTCTAGGCCACGTGGTTTCGGGAGAAGGAATCTATGTGAACCCAGAAAAGGTTGCAGTAGTTCAAAATTGGTAGTCCCCTAAGACAGTATCGGAGATTCAAAGTTTCTTTGAACTAGCTGATTACTACAGAATATTCGTTAAAGATTTTCTGAGGATCACAGAGCCCATGACACAGTTGACAAGGAAGGATGTAATGTATGTGTGGTCGAAGGCTTGTAACGATGCTTTTCAAGAACTGTAGAAGCGGTTGACGACAGCGCCGATATTGATCATTCCAGATCGTATGGGAGATTTTGAAGTGTTTTGCGACACATCTGGAAAAGGTCCTATGGATTTGCTATAGCCCATATCCTTATCAGACCGGGTCTGGGAGGAGGTGACGATGGATTGTATTGATGGATTGCCAAGGTCTAAAGGGTATTCAGTCTTCATGATGGTGATAGATCGACTCAGCAAGTATTGACACTTCATGACGCTTTGACATCTTTACACTGCAGCGACAGTGACAGTAGCATTTATCAGGGAAGTGGTGAGGTTGCATGGATCCTGGAGTCCATCGTGTCTGATCAGGATTGAGTTTTCTGGAAGGAGTTGTTCAGTATGCATGGGGTATTACTAGAGAGAAGCACCGCCTACCATCTCCAAACAGACGGCCAGACAGATGTCATCAACAGGAGCATTGAGACCTATTTGTGTTGCTCTGTTTCAGAGACTGAGCAGTGGGCGAAGTGGTTGGTATCTTTTCACACTGTCATTCACACGACTCTCTTTCGAGTTTTGAATGGGTGTGACCCTCTGCATTTAGTTCACTATGGCCACAGTTCTACA
Source organism: Scilla litardierei (assembly GCA_030789695.1). Taxonomy (NCBI): domain Eukaryota; kingdom Viridiplantae; phylum Streptophyta; class Magnoliopsida; order Asparagales; family Asparagaceae; genus Scilla; species Scilla litardierei. Next base: position 220,204,994 of record CM061134.1, on the reverse strand, counting down.
CCAATCTTGCATATGGAGTAGTATTTGGAGGAAAGAGACAGAATGTTGGAGGAGTTAAAGCGCCACCGGGCGAGAGACCAACAGAGTATGACCCAGGCTGATGGACACAGAATGAAGATGCAGTTCGCGGTGGGTGACTGTATATTTGAAGCTATGGCCTTATCGACAGCGATCTTTGACGCACAGAAGGAACGAGAAACTGTCACTCCGCTACTTCTGTCCTAATGAGGTTGAGGTTGAGATTGATCAAGTGGCATATAAATTGAAGTTGTTATCCGAGTCAGCCATCCACCCAATTTTTCATGTATCGCAGCTTCGCCAAGCTATTAGGGACCACCCCCTTCTTCACTACCACAGGCTTTGATGGATGATATGGAGGTGATCTTGGAACCGCCGGTGCAGAAAGGGGCTCGCCATGGACGTTCAAAAGCAAGGGAGGTGTTGATTCAGTGAAAAGGCCTTCCAGAACATGAGACCACTTGGAAACCTTTTAAAGTTATTATGCAACTGTTTCCAAATTTCCACCTTGAGGACAATGTGATTCCTTTGGGTGGAGTGATGATGAGATCATAACATATCAGAGGCGGCAGTGCAGAACAGAGCATGGAGTGGCTGACTAGCCCAGTGGCAATTTCTGGACGTTATTGTGAATTATGTGATTTTGAGGGTCTTCGGTAATTATGAACAGATCTGTCCGTATTTATGTTTGAGGGTTGAGCTAATGATCTTCATGTTAAAATTGAGAGGATAAACCCTAGAAATATATTAGAACACTGGATAGAGAGAGTTAAGTCTTATCTCTTAGATTAAAGGCTAGGAGAGCGATTTCCTCTCAAAAGAAACCAATTGTATCTTTATCTTTATCTTGTGTTTTCCTCTCATCTATAAAAATATCTGAACTTTTCTTCACCAAAACCATAGTGTTTCCTAACACATGACTCTATCTCTCATCATCTCTCAATTTCCATCGTTTACTCTATCATATCTCACAATGTCCCAGTTTTTCTCCACTCTTGTATTAAACCATCTTTCTCTTACAGACTCCAGAGTCTAAACCCTTTTGATGAGTCATGAGTGAAATAAAGATTCATGAGTGAAAGCATGCAGTTGATAAAATTGAATAATTAATCGTTTAACTTGATTAAGAAATTTCAATTAGCAAAGTGAAACACGAACCTACATTACTCAACCTCGTAAAGTCACATGGTATTCGTGTACTGGATGAAGATAACAAGTTCTATACACACACATGTCCATTTCCAATAGTCAATATACTCTAGATTTTTTTATAAGGATATCCACACAGAAAAATAATATTTAAATGTTACTCCGACAAAGAATACTTCTAATTGGAAGTAATGAAGTGGTTAGCAACATTAGTCGTGAAATAAGATTTATTTCTAAATTTGACTTGAATTATTTTGTTTTGTGATAAATTTTCATTGGTGGTTATTTTTTATGAATTTCCCGCTTTAGTGAGTCATGACTTTCATTTGCTTAATGTTAGATTAAATTTAGCATAACAGAATTGATTCTTACTTATTTTCATTAACATGCAAACTGGATTATTGATCCCACACTATTTATTGAGTGACATATAATACTCAAACATGTGTATTTGAACATTTAATATTCGCATCTTTATTGTTGAATTTGTATTTGTTGTATGAATATCAATGTAGTATAACCGTATGTTTCTCGTACCGTACTTTTCTGGTATACCAAATAACTAACTGTGATCCAAACAATGAACGATGAGTTGAATTATTGATTGTTTAACATGATTAATTATTAGCTAAAATCAAGAAATCCCTGGAACTTTAAGTTGTTTTCACAAAACACCCTAAACTTTTTTTTGATCTAAAACACTCGTTTAGTCTAAATTCAACAATTAATGAAATTATTCGTGAATCATGAGTTATTTAATTATTTAATTAAATGACTAGCATATTTTATTTTCAAATAGTTAGATTGGTTGTAATTGTTAGGTGTTGATAATTAAGCTATTTGTTCACTTGTTAGTTAATTTTCAATTGTCAATAATTTTGCATAATTTGAAATGGAAAAAACTGGTAAAAAGAGCTCCAATGCTTCTGAGATCATACATGGCCTTATTACACCGAATTCAATGACAACAATATGAACTTGAAGTGCAAATACCATGGGAAGAAGCAATGGGGTAGTGTGAGCTGGATAAAACATCATTTGGGCCAAACATGCATGGTTACAGCAATATATACTGATAGAACCGGCCCATTAAAGAGGCATTTTGGGGGCTTTGTGTTCTTCATACACTTCTCAATCATACAGAATTCTGTGGAACCAACTTCAACGGGTGTTAATGCACAATGGAGTTGTCGATAACGAGAATATAGAGGGTCATCCTTATTTATTAGGGCCTAAAAGGTAGCTGGTGGGTTAGTCAAGCCGAAAGCCATGACTAGAAACTCGTATTGGACCTCATGTGTCCTGAACGTCGTCTTGGACACATCCTCCCGCCGCATCCTGATCTGATGGTAGCCCGACTTGAGGTCTATCTTGCTGAATATGGCTGCCCCATGTAACTCATCCAGGAGTTCATCAATAACTGGTATATGGAACTTATCTAGCATTGTCTCCTTGTTCAAAGCCCTGTAGTCTACACAAAAGCGACAGCTCCCATCCTTCTTCTTCACTAACAGCACTGGACTGGAAAAGGGACTCGCACTAGGCTGAATCACTTCGGCCTGCACCATCTCTGCCACCATCATCACGATCTCGTCCTTCTGATGCTGGGGGTAACGGTAGGGCCTGACACTGATGGGGGACACGTCCTTCCATAGTACTATGGCGTGCTCAAGATCCCTCGGTGGTGGAAGACCCCTAGGCTCCTGGAAGACCTCCTCAAACTGCTCCATCAGACACTGCACCTCTCCTGGAATGGGTTGCTCATCACTAGCCTCAGCGCTTCCCTCTCCCGTCAATGAATGTAACTCTACCAAGTATCCACCGCCCTCCGCCGGAATGGTACTCACCATGGTCTTCAGAGAGACCAATACTCTGCATAAATTGGGGTCCTCCTATAGTGTGACTGCTCTCCCCTCCTCCAGAAAATCCATCCTGAGTAGTTTCCAATTAACCGTCATCTCCCCCAACGTCTGCAGCCACGTCATGCCTAAGATGACGTCGGTGCTCCCCAGGTCTAACGGCAAAAAGTCTGCGATCACATGAGTCTCAGTACCAGCCCTCTGCAAACTCCCTGAGTGCTCTCCTTCCACGTCCCCATCATGACACTGAAACTACCACAGTCGAACAGCTGTAGCTTCTACTGGGCCACCACTCTCCTGGAAATGAAGTTGTGGGTCGCCCCACTGTCAATAAGTACGGTCAACTCCTGGTCGCCGATCTCCCCCTCAACTTCATGATATAGTTCGGTGTAAACCCTACCACGGAGTTAAGGGACACCTCCGCCACATCTAACTGCTCCATCAGACACTGCACCTCTCCTGGAATGGGTTGCTCATCACTAGCCTCGGCGCTTCCCTCTCCCGTCAATGAATGTAACTCTACCAAGTATCCACCGCCCTCCGCCGGAATGGTACTCACCATGGTCTTCAGAGAGACCAATACTCTGCAAAAACTGGGGTCCTCCTATAGTGTGACTGCTCTCCCCTCCTCCAGAAAATCCATCCTGAGTAGTTTCCAATTAACCGTCATCTCCCCCAACGTCTGCAGCCACGTCATGCCCAAGATGACGTCGGTGCTCCCCAGGTCTAACGGCAAAAAGTCTGCGATCACATGAGTGGCAGTACCAGCCCTCTGCAAACTCCCTGAGTGCTCTCCTTCCACGTCCCCATCATGACACTGAAACTACCACAGTCGAACAGCTGTAGCTTCTACTGGGCCACCACTCTCCTGGAAATGAAGTTGTGGGTCGCCCCACTGTCAATAAGTACGGTCAACTCCTGGTCGCCGATCTCCCCCTCAACTTCATGATATAGTTCGGTGTAAACCCTACCACGGAGTTAAGGGACACCTCCGCCACATCTAACTGCTGGCCCTCAGGCTTCTCCTCTTCTTCAGCGGTCTCGTCCTCGACGTCAGCCTCGTCATCATCGTCCTCGAGTAGCAGCACCTGGAGCTTGCGCCCCGCACATCTGTGACCCGGTGTGAATCGCTCGTCGCATCTGAAACACAAGCCCTTATGTCGCTTCTCCCTTATCTCAGCATCCGTCATCCGCCTGAGCTGTTCCCCGGCCTGTGATACACTACTCTCCCCAGTCTTCTCCTTGGCAGCCGGATCCGCTCCCGTAGTAGCTCTCTGTTGTCCACATGTCGCTGGCTGGCTACGGTCCACAGGTCCACTCCATCCACTCCTGGGCTTCCTCTCCTCCAACTGGCAATCCTCCCCATCTGAGCGTTCTCTATGGCCTCCATCAGACTCTGTGGCTTCTGTATGCGCACCACCGCTCAAATAGTGGCCTGCAACCCCTTCATGAAGGTGCTCTCCATCGTCTCATCTGTCACCCGTGCACATGTCCCGATAGGGCCTCAAATCTCTCTAGATAATCTCTCACCGTGCCTCCTGTCTAAGTGATAGTAGCTGCTCCCGCACGTTCCCCATGTGGGGGTCTCTGAACCTCTCCACCATCTGGTCCCTGATCTCCTCACACGAGCGAAAAGGACGCCTCGCATCCTTCCACTGAAACCACGCGAGGGCCTTTCCATCTGTGCCCGCTGCCTCCAGCTTCTGCTCCTCAGTCATGCGGGAGACTCTAAAAATCACTCCGCTCTATAGACCCACGAGACCGGGTCCACCCCATCGAATATAGGCATCTTCAACTTCCTCAGTCTGTCCATATTGAATCCCCCTGGTCCCCCGTCCTCTGCCATATCTAGGCTGGTGGTAGTGCCGTCACCTCTACTGATGTGTCTCGTGTCCTCCCTGCAGTCCCCTCTACTGGTCACCATGCACCCTCGGAGCCCATCTCCTCGCCCACCGTAGCCTCTAGTCTGGCCCCCATACTCCTCCTTATATCCTCTGTATCCTCCTCCGTAGTCCCCGCGGCGCCCCTCGTATGTGTGGGGTGGTGGACGCCCTCTATCCGATGGTCGGGGGTCCCGAAATCCCCCTCCATCATCATAGTGCACATGCCCCTCACCGGGATCAAATCCGCCGTCAAAACCATGATCTGTGTCCTCCGGATAGGGCGGAAAGCCCCTAAATTTTGCCGATGTCCCTTCAGGGCATCCCACCCCCCGGGGGGTCCACCTGACGTCGGTGGGGTCCTGCGGCCCTGCTGAGCGCCCGCGGGCCCTTGCCGATGAGTTTCGGGGCCCAAGCGGCCGCGGGGCCCTGTCGCTGGTTTTCGGGGCCTCCGCGGCCATGGAGGGTGGCCGTGGGGCCCGCCAGGGGCCTGGCTGTCTTCAACAGCCCCTAGTGGGGCTGGGGGGATGCGCCCCCCTCTTCTGAACTTGGGGTCCCGTAGGACCCCCTTCTGTCAACCGCGCATCTTGGAGGCATCGGCTAGGTTCGCCGCCCCCCTCTTCGCTTCCTCCGCCTTTCGTCGTTTCGCATCACGATAATCCACACCAAAGCGCTCCATCTTCCTCCTCGTCGACTTCCTCCTCCTCGGGGGCGAGATCCGCATCAAAAAGCTCCTCTTTTTCCTTCCCTTTGACCAACGGCGGCGCATTTCCCGCTGATTTAGGATTTGCATCTCCTTTTCCATCATTTCACGTGTTTGCCATCAATTGAAAAATTAATTGCGCGAATTATTCGTCGTGTTTCTCTTGCCATACCGTCAATTTTTCGATGGAAGCCATCACATTTGCCATGGATTCATCGTTTCCCGCCAACGCTTTCTTGATCTCGTCGATCTAGTTAGTAAATTTCACCTCTAAAGCCTCAAATTTGTCTTGTGATCTTGTCGAAGCCGCCATAGATCGTTACGTGCTCTGATACCAAATTGATAGTGTCTGCAGGTCCTGTAGTGGGCAGGGGTCTGCTGCAGCTAGGGGTGGCAAACGGGTCGGGTGGGTTCGGGTTCGGGTTCGGGTCGGGTCAAATTTGACCCGACCCGGATAGGGGTAAACCCTAACCCGACCCGGATTGAATCCGGGTAGGGTTCGGGTGACCCGGAAAATTTCCGGGTCGGGTTCGGATTAACCCGTCGGGTTAAGATTTGGCTTATACACTACTGCTCCTTTTTCGATATCCAGCTATTTATTAAGAGCCACCGACAATTTATTAAGAGTTGCAAAATTTCCGAGAGCTCGTCGCTTAAACCGCACTGATGACATCAAGGAAGTATAATTAACGTTACCATTTTATTAACGAAAGTAATAAAACTAAAAAAAAGTAGTATGTAAAGGGAATTGAATCCAAGACCTCTTAAAGAAGATGACAACAATTCAAATCGTATAAGCACAACTCACATTGCAACTGTGTATTGAAGTTATTATATAAATTTCTATATATATATCAAGTAAACCGGGTCGAATTCGGGTCATCCGGGTTGACATGCCAAACCCATACCCGATCCGGATAAAATCCGGGTCGGGTCGGGTCAACCTGTTTCCTACTTGACCCAGATTGGCCCCTACCCATACCCGGTTAAGGATGCCGGGTTCGGGTCGGATCGGGTCAAGCTCATTTTGCCACCCCTAGCTGCAGCCCTGAAGTGGGTTGCAGGCCGACTGCATGCCCCAAATTGATATAAATCAAGCTAAAACTGAAATTATATTGCTCAAAACAGCGAATAAAAAATTGATTTGCTACAATTCTAGGGGCAACCACCCTCCTAAGACGCCGATAAGCGAGGACGTCCGCACTCTCCTAAGATCCCTCGAAGAACTCTCGAAGAACTCTCACAAAATATCAATAATAAGCATAAGAGATTAAAGACGGGTAGCCCTAGCTTAAGAATAAACCCCCCTCTAAAACAATTACAAGTTTGCCATTAAATTATTAATAAAGAGGGGTTCACGAAACGCCCCTAGGGTTGCACACGCGGCTGCCCAGACGCATGCGGCTGCTCGATCTGGGTGCGGGTCCGGATTCGCCTCCTTGTATAGACTCGGGTCCCATCATTACTCCCCCCAAAAAGCCACCTTGTCCTCAAGGTGGAAGTCTGGGAATTGCTGCGACATCACCTCCATGGACTCCCACATGCTCTCGTGCTCAGGCAAATTCTTCCACTGGAGCAAAACCTCGCGCTCTCATGTGCTCCTTCTGCGAACCCACTGCAGTTCATCTGGCTCCAACCTCACCTCCATATCAGATGTCAACGTCTCCGGAAGGGTGGGTGAAGGGGTGTAGTCTCCGATAACCTGGCGAAGCTGTGAAACATGGAACACCTTGTGAATAACATATCCTGGAGGTAAACACAACCTGTAAGCCACTGGTCCCACTCTAGCCTCGACCTCGAAAGGTCCATAATATCGCGGCGCTAACTTCTCATTCCTCCTGTGGGCCAATGATAACTGCCAGTAGGGTCTCAGCTTTAAGTACACTATGTCTCCTACTGCGAACTACACATCTCTGCGGTGTTGGTCTGCCCTCGTCTTTATTACCTGCTGAGCCCTAGCCAGATGGAGCTTGAGCTATTCCAAAATCTGATCCCTCTCCGCTAAATACCGCTCCACATCTGAACTTGTGTCGTCTCTTGTCCATAAAGCAGTAAATGGGGAGGGTCTTTGCGATACAGAATCCTGAAAGGTGTCGTCTGAGCTGTCGTGTGATAAGATGTTTTATACCAGTACTCCGCCCACGCCAGTCAACGAGCCCACTCCTTGGGATTTTCTGAAATAAAGCACCGCAGATAAGTCTTCACACTCCTGTTGATGACCTCTGTCTGTCCATCGGTCTGCGGGTGGTAGGTTGTGCTCCGTCTCAACACTGTCCCCTGAAGCCTAAAAAGCTCCTACCAAAATCTACTAAGGAACACCTTATCTCTATCGGAGACAATAGACTTTGGGGGTCCATGCAAGCGAATGACCTCTCTCACAAAAATCTCTGCCACCGATAATGCGTTGTACGAAGGCCGAAGTGGCACAAAGTGTGCATACTTGCTGAGGCGGTCTACCATAACAAATGACTGTATAGCATCCCGACTTCGGCAGTCCATCAATGAAGTCCATGGAGAGGTCCTCCCACACCTGATCGGGCAAAGACAACGGCTGTAGTAATCCTCCCGGGGACATCGCCCGGTACTTGTGACGCTGGCAAACATCCTTCTTCATCCCCACATCCTTCTTCATTCCCTTCCAGTAGACCTCCCTCGCCAGTCTCTGGTAGGTCTTGAGGACCACAGAGTGCCCTCCTACTGCGCTGCCGTGGAACTCCTGGAGTATGGTCGGTATGTATGTTGAAGTCCGCGACAGAACCAATCTCCCGCAATGCAGTAACCGTCCGTCCTGAATAGAATACCATGGATACTCTGTAGATCCATGTAATAGTGCCGCACGTACGCTCGCCAAATCCTGGTCCTGCTCCACCTCCTGATGCAATGGCTCCCAGTCCTGCAACACCGAAACTGTCAGGGCCGCCAACTCTACCTCCTCTCGTCGTGAAAGTGCGTCAACCTTATTCTATAGCCCCGATCGATACTCAATCTCAAACATGTACCCCATCAGCTTTCGCAGCCACTTCTGATGCTCCTCTGCTAGCGCATAACATGCGCTGCTCTAATAAGTATTTGAGGCTCCGTTGATCTGTGCGTACCAGAAAACTCCTCCCCAACAAGTACGGCCTCCACTTCTGAATAGACATGACTATAACCGCAACCTGACTCTAGCGGTCAACACCTGACTGAAATACGCAATGGGTCGTTGCTCCTGCATCAATACTGCTCCTAGTCCATGTTCTGATGTGTCCGCCTCTACCACAAAGGGCCTGAAAAAATCTGGCAACGCCAAAACTGGCACGGTGGTCATGGCCCTCTTCAGGGCCTCAAATGTTGTCGTCGCCTCCTCACCCCAATGAACTAGTCATTCTTCAATAGCTCGGTCAACGGCCAGTCAATCGTCTCATACCCTTCCACAAATCTACGATAGTAACCCGTCAAGCCCAAGAAACCACGCAACCCTCGAAGTGTGGTGGGGCGCAGCCAGTCTAGCATCGTCGCTATTTTTGCCCTGTCTGCTGCCACCCCATCTGCTGACACCACATATCTCAGATACTCCACATGTGGCTGTCCGAAAAAGCACTTCTTCCTGTTCGCGAACAGCTGATGATACTGCAGCTCTTGAAACACGACCTGCAGGTGGTCCAAGTGCTCCTCCAAGGTACGGCTGTATACCAATATGTCATCGAATAAAACAAGTACGAATCGCCTCAAGTAAGGGCGAAATACTTTATTCATTAGGGCATGAAAGGTAGCTAGTGCGTTAGTCAAGCCGAAAAGGCATGACTAGAAACATGTAGTGGCCCTAATGCGTCCTGAACGTCGTCGTGGGCACATCCTCCCGTCGCATCCTGATCTGATGGTAGCTCAAGTCTATCTTGCTGAATAGGGTTGTCCCGTGTAACTCATCCAGGAGCTCATCAATAACTGGTATATGGAACTTATCTGGCACTGTCTCCTTGTTCAAAGCCATGTAGTCTAAGCAAAAGCGCCAGCTCCCATCCTTCTTCACTAACAGCACTGGACTGGAAAAAGGGCTCACACTAGGCTGAATCACTCCCGTCGGCACCATCTTTGCTATCATCCTCTCGATCTCGTCCTTCTGATGCTGGAGGTAACGATAGGACCTAACACTGATGGAGGACACGCCCTTTCGTAGTACTATGACGTGCTCATGATCCCACGGTGGTGGAAGACCCCTAGGCTCCTGGAAGACCTCCTCAAACTGCTCCATCAGACGCTGCACCTCTCCTGAAATGGGCTGCTCATCAATGGCCTCGGCGCCTCCCTCTCCCGTCAATGAGTGTAACTCTACCAAGTATCCACCGCCCTCCGCCTAAATGGTCCTCACCATTGTCTTCAGAGAGACCAATACTCTGCATAGACTGGGGTCCCCATGTAGTGTGACTGCTCTCCCCTCCTTCTGAAACTCCATCCTGAGTAGTTTACAAGTCACCATCATCTCCCCCAACGTCTGCAGCCACGTCATGTCCAAGATAATGTCGGTGCTCCTCAGGTCTAACGGCAAAAAGTCTGCGATCACCTGTATCCCCTGTAGTGTTAGTATTAGCCCTCTGCAAACTCCCCGACTGCTCTCCTTCTTTTCCGTCCCTATCATGACACTGAAAATACCACAGTTAGTCAGCTGGAGCTCCTGCTAGGCCACCACTCTCTGGAAATGAAGTTGTAGGTCGCCCCACTGTCAATAAGCACGGTCACCTCCTGGTCGCCGATCTCCCCCCTCAACTTCATGATATAGTTCGGTGTGAACCCTACCACAGAGTTAAGGGACACTTCCGACACGTCTAACTGCTGGCCCTCAGGCTCCTCTGCTTCAGTGGTCTCGTTCTCGACGTCAGCCTCGTCATCATCGCCCTTGAGCAGCACCTTAAGCTTGTGACCCGCACATTTGTGACCCGGTGTGAATCGCTCATCACATCTGAAACACAAGCCCTTCTGCCGCTTTTCACTCATCTCTGCATCCGTCATCCGACTCAACTGCCCCCCAGCCTGCGGTGCACTACTTCTCTCCCCAGTCTTCTCCTTGGCAGTCGGATCCGCTCCCGTAGTAGCTCTCTGATGTCCACCTGTCGCTGGCTGGCTACGGGCCGCAGGTCCACTCCATCCACTCCTGGCCTTCCTCTCTTGTACCTGACAATTCTCCGCCATCTGAGCGTTCTCCATGGCCTCCATCAGACTCCGGGGCTTCTGCATGCGCACCGCCGCTCGAATAGTGGCATTCAACCCATTCATGAAGGTGTTCTCCATCGTCTCATCTGTCACCCCGTGCACCTGTCCCGATAGGGCCTCATACCTCTCTAGATAGTCTCTCACTGTGCCCTCATGTCTAAGTGATAGTAGCTGCTCCCGCACGTTTCCCGGGTGGGGGTCTCTGAACCTCTCCACCATCTGGTCCCCGATCTCCCCCACGAGCAAAAAGGACGCATCGCATCCTTCAACTGAAACCACGCGAGGGCCTTTCATCCAGACAGATGCACATTGCCTCCAGCTTCTGCTCCTTAGTCATGCGGGAGACTCTAAAAAATCACTCCGCTCTATAGACCCAAGAGACCGGATCCACCCCCATCGAATATAGGCATCTTCAACTTCATCAGTCTGTCCATATTGAATCCCCCTGATCCCTCCGTCCTCCGCCATATCTAGGCTGGTGGTAGTGATGCCACCTCTCCTGGTGTGTCTCGTGTCCTCCCTGTGGTCCCCTCCACTAGTCACCATGCCCCCTCGGAGCCCATCTCCTCGCCCATTGTAGCATCCAGTCTGGCCCCCATACTCCTCCTCACAGCATCTGTATCCTCCTCTGTAATCCATGCGGCGCCCCTAATAGGTGTGGGTTGGTGGACGCCATCTATCGTCGCCATACCGAGGGTCGGGGTCCCGAAATCCCCCTCCATCATCATATTGTCCATGCCCCTCACCTGGATCAAATCCGTCGTCAAAACCACGATCCGCGTCCTCCGGATAGGGCGGAAAGCCCCCAAATTCTGTTGTTGTCCCTACGGGGCACCTACCCCCTAGGATAGTGCCTACAGTCCCCAAATTTTGCTGATGTCTCTGATACCAGAATGATAGTGCATGCAGGCCCTGCAGTGGGCCTACAACCCACTGCAAGGGTCTGCTGCAGCCCTGCATGGGGCTGCAGGCCCGCTGCAGGTCCTGCATGGGCCTGCAGAGGGCATGCAGGCTCTGCAATGGGCCTGCAGGCTCTATAGTGGGCAGCAGGCCCACTGCAGGGGCCTACAGGCTACAGCAGGCCTGCAGGCCCTACAGGCCTACTGCAGAACCCTGCAGGTCCTGTAGTGGGTCGCGAAACACCACATGACGGCCAGGGTTTTTCCAATCCATTGAATGTTCTTTCGCTCTGTCGGATCCTTCCTCCACGTCAGATAAATGGCCTCCTTTGAACTTTTCTTTCATCTCTTTCTTTTTCGCCAAGATTGTCGTCGTTTGCCCTAGATCTGAATTTTCATCCAGATCTGAATTTTTTGCCAAGGTTACTGTCGTTTGCCTTAGATTTGAATTTTTCATCCAGATCTGAATTTTTCACCAAGGTTGTAATCGTTTGCCCTAGATCTGAATTTTCATATAGATCTGAATTTTTAGCCAAAGTTGCAGCCTTTAGATCCGCGAATTGTTACATCATAATTTGCATGAAGGTTTCACATTTTTCATCCATTCGCGTCTCAAGCCCTTTTATCGACACATGGACCTCAGATCTGAGATCCTCCATAGACTTCTTCAGATCTTTAATTTCGACATTGAATCTTTCCTCCAAAGCTTCAATCTTTTTGGTAGTAGCCGCCTCCATGGATGCCAAGATCGTCGCTCCGATACCAAAATGATAGGAACCAAGAAAAGATCTGTTTTTTATTAAATAAAAACTGATAAAAGAGATAAATGATTACAATTTTAGGTGTAATCGTCCTCCAAGACGCCGATTTATTGGGGACGTCCGCACCCTCCCTAGGACCAAGAGAATTCTCTCTCTAATATGAAAATAATCAAATCAAATAGCATGCCTAGGGCCGGCTAGCCTCCCCTTTATTTATAATACTCCAACTCAATGTCTATTGACCCAAATACCTCTATATTAACACAAACCCCCAAAATGCCCCTTTAATGGGCCGGATCTATCATTACTCCGCCACTGAAAATTCATATTGTCCTCAAGGTGGTACATGAGGTGTGTGGGGCTTTCGTTCCAAGCTCTGATTGCATGCTTCTGATAGGATTCAAAAGAGATCTGAAATTTATTTGTAAAACTGAAATAAAAGAGACAGATTTTGACACATGTTCTCCAATTTAGGTAGATGTTTCTGATATATTTTCGAAACATGTGGGTGTGCGGATCACCATTTTACGCTACCATCATTAACAATCAATCAATTTACATGAGGTGTGTGGGACTTACCCACAATTTTTGAATCATGTTCAAATAATTTTCATAAACATGTTGAAGATGACAATGATGATTGCTTCAAGAGATGGATGTTTCTTGAGAGAGTGATAGCATGAACAGCGGAAACATGGATTCCTTTGTAGTTAAGGGGGAACATGAGCATCAGGTGCAAATAAAGGGAAATTGCGATAACAATCAATCAATGAGATGGTGAATGATCAGGATGAGGTGGGTTGATATATGCCAATTTGTGTCTGGAAATGGGCTTTTCTTTAATTTGGTTAAGAGTCAATTGTTTACGAAGGTGGTTATATTGATTGGCAAATGTAGAAAAGGATTAAAGCCATCCTCTTATCCTAAAGTTCGGCTTTTATTCTTGCAAAAGGTTGAAAAAATCAAAAAGGTCAATTTGCAAAAGTATAAAAGCAAATGAAATGGAACAAGGTCCATTTTGTAGTCCAATGGGTGGACCGATACAAAATCAAGGTCCTTATGGAACTTTCTAATTAATATTCCAAGTGAGACCATGTTTCTAGAACCAATAGACACTTCGGACATGTTGAGGGATGGGAAAGAACCGTTCAAATTGTTTGCCTCATGTAAAATAAGAACGTCGAGAAGAATGTTGCTGATAGTGCATCATCCTATATTTCTGCTGAAAATGTTGGAAGAGAAGAAACGAACATTTTTTAGGTCCCATGCATCTTTCATTGCATCAACTTGTTAAAAGATATTAGTGAGTTGTTGGTTCATAAGAATATGACTGAAATTTTTTTTTTGCACGGACCACCATTTTACGCTACCATCATTAATCAGTTCGTAACCTTACGAGAACTTTTATGGATGGAAAAGAATTTGCATGGGCTAAAGTACCAAGGTTTGCTACAAACTCTCACCTTGAAGAAGTATTTTGGAGCGAAGAGTTGGGCTTAGGCTATGTTTGCATCAGTGCAATGACAAATAAGTGCATATTCTATAAAAGGTGATGCAGTTAATGTGGAGTACTTTATTGTTCAAGCTTCGAAGTTTTCGAAACCAATTAAGTATTGTTTGAAGTGTGTGCTTTCCTTAGTCAAAGTGCTTAAGCTCAAGGATGGTCATGTGAAGCCGATAATGAGGCATGTATAGGAGGCCATGAATAGAGCAAAGGAGCAAATTGAGAGGTTTAATGATGTCAAGAGTAGATAGCAAAGGACGTAGGACATAATCGATGTATGATAGGAGTTGCAACTCCATTAGCCCCTACATGTGGTCGCCTATTATCATAAGCCCAAGGTCATATTAAAATTTCAAGTCTTCATACATTGCAATTCTGGTTGGATGATCCATGGTTGTTTCTGTTAATTTTCAAATCTGCTCATTGTTAGTGGAAACATTAACTAATGATCGGTTTCAATGCGTGCAGAAGATTTTTATGCCGATACCAACGAAAAGATGGGATTGTATTGGATCATTGAGAGACTGCATTCATCTATTTAGTCTTACTGATAAATTGAAGATTCATGACGAATTAGAAAAATTAAGAGAGCCCAAGGGATGTTCGATATATAGATAATGTTAGCGACGAAGGAACAAAAGCAATCCAGTAGTAAATTAAAAATAATTGACTTGTATACAGAATTACTTAACCTTATCATTACTTCACTTATGTTTTGCATTTGATAACTTTGTTTTATTAGCTCTTTGCTGGGAACGTTTTGGCAAGGAATGCAATAAGCTTCAAAGGCTTGCAATCCATATTTTGAGCCTCACATGTAGTGCTACAATTGATGAGAGTAATTGGGGTGTATTTAAGTTTGTCTACTCCAAGAAGAGACTGGATCATTGGAAAACTTAAGGAGTTGGAGTGTATTTAAGTTTATCTACTCCAAGTAGATGAATAGATTGGAAAACTACGGCTCTACACATTGATTTTTGTCAAGTACAACATCAATTAAAACTGCGACAATAGAATTGAAACTAAACACATTTATGATCGTATTTGCTTGTCGGATATAGAATCTGATAATGAATGGATAATAGAGAAAGAAGCGCCTTGAAAATACCACTTGCATGGACATTCACAATTGTTTAGAAGTTGGAGGATGAAGGTGTTACGCAAAATAAAGAGTAAAACAAGTATATTGGCCAACTTAATTGTTTTTCTGGAGTGTTTCATAAACTTTAGGAACTTGATACTTTATGTATAAGACTTTTTTAAGTACTATGGTTGCGCTCATATTCATGTTTAAACTTTGAATTTAAAGATGATTGAGCTTGAGCTTGAACTTCTATGTTTCAACTTTCAAGTATGAATGCTCATGTTCAAGTTCACAATGCTTAAAATTGAAAGTGTCGTATGTATGTTTTATGTTGGGAAATTGGACTGTCCTTGCATAGTTGCATATTGCATTGAATTCTATCATAATGTGTTTTTCGCACTTTCTACATTATCTCTGTTTATTACGTGTTCTATGATATTTGTGTGATTTGCTTAGTTTTTTCACTAGGTAAACTTATGTTACAATATGATATATGGTGTGATATATCTTACACTATATGATATATGTTACAATAAATAACAAAAATGATTAGCGATATATATCTATGATGGGACAACTTTGCAACCAACACGAAAACTTAGATAAGTTAAGTTAGTCCAATATTTCCAGTATATATCATCAAGTACTTCGACATAGTCAATATTGACACTACAAACCGATATAGTCAATATTGACACTAATAACCATTAACTGATCCGAGACCAACACTGATGTTTCAAACCTTGGGAATTATGATTGTTTGATTGTTACATTCCAACACCGATGTTTCAAACCTTGGGAATTATGATTGATTGGTTGTTACTGTTTGATATGTTTTGCAGTTTGAAATTGAATGAACACAAAAGTTTAGCTTGTGATTTTGTGACACTTTGCTTGATACTTAATCGCTTGTGTTTGTGGTACTTTTTAATGGATAGCTCCATAACCTCCTTTCGCTTTGACCATTTAATTGTTGTGTGTAAATTTAGATGCTTCGTAGTACTAGAGTTGGGTGCACTTCATAGTTGCTAGTCCATAGCAGATGTTTCAGTTTGACATTTAAATTTAAATGATCGATAATTAGATAGTATTATTATTTTAATTAGATAATATTATTATTTCTCAATGGTTATGATAGTTATTGTTTAGTGTCATTCCTTCATCAAACAACTAATTTAATTTGCATATTTTCGTTTAAGTTGATTTGTGACTAAGAATATTTTTATTCTGGTTGATGACATGTCGGTCATCTTTTATGGCATCTACCAGCCGCACCAATTGGCAAGACTCATATTCATAAACTTTTTAAGGTTAACTTAAATTTGGAGAGTGGCATCACGTATTTATCTTCCTAGACATGCTATAGATTATTAGTGTTTTTAACGATGTTTAAAAATATAATTTTGCTTGATAAAGATAAAGATCACCAGGTGTATGTGCGTGTAACCACTGGAATAATAAATTCATACATCATACCATAGACGTATTGATCATTTGAATTAAGAATGAAATATGTTCCCTATTATTATGGCTCCTTGATGAAATATAATGTTTGTATCCCTGCTAGCAATATGTAAGAAACTGAGTAAACCAAACAATATCTTATCCTTGATAAATAAGTCAACACCGACTTGTGAGCTGCGTAACAAAACATAATTCATGTTTAATTTACTGTGTTAATATGAGCAGAAAACATAGTGTTGGTAGCATTTTTTTCACCATTTCTACATACTACACTGCCATGATAACAAATGATGGATATTAAACTTTTGTTTCTAGGTTATCTTGTTCACAATAATTGGCATTTGAAACCAAATTTCTCTATATAAGGGTCTTTTGGACGTTCGAATGGTTAACAATCCTGAACTCTGCTACACCTAACTTTGATGCATGAAGTTCCAGAATTTACAAAAGACAACCTTTACATCCCCCATTTTGATTAACCAATAATACGTTTGTGAAATCAGGAAATGGTCCAACAGTACAAATCCAGAAAATGGGTGTAATAACATTACCAACGCAATTAACTTTTGGACTGAAAGGATCTGTCGCGACTTGTTCTTTATAACTTTTAAACCCTTCAATGATAATCTGACAAGGTTAACAAAATTATGATTACACTGTGAACAATAAGGTAACCAGCACTAAGGAAAAATAACGAGAAATTACCCTCTTTATGTACATCCTGGAAGCTGAGACGACCACACCATGCAATACCTGAGCAAACGACCGGAACAAAAAATTTCACATTAAGACAAAGTATCAGCTTCAAGCTTTCCCAGTTCAAAATTTAGCTATGGTTTTGAGCTGTAGACCCCCTAGCTTCATAATTCGACCAATCAAAACCCTAATTCGTCTGCTAGGACTTATGATCCATCGGATTTCAGCACTGGAGAAGCTAAGCAAATAGAAAATCATCGGGCGGAACTGAACAATCTGTCGCTAGAAAGTGAGACCTTCTGTAACGGTGGAAAAAAGGAAAGAGTACCTGAAATCACGCGACCGTTCGAATGATCTGATCGGCGATCGCGAGAACGAAGAGGTCGACCAACCCCTGGAGAGCTCCAATCGGTGCGATTCAGGTCTCGAGCTCCGGTCGAATTTTATCGCTGGAAAAAGCGCGGGAAATGGAAATGATTTGGGGACGGAGATAGAGACGAAGGCGGGGAGAGAGTGGGCGACTGTGAACTAACAATGCGAGGGGAAGACGGACACCCTAGTGGATGGTTGTAGTGGGCGCGTGAGAGCGCATCAGCGTGGTCTGCACGTGCAATTGCACGTGATAGTTAGAGAAGTGTCATTTGCGTGTTACTTTGCGATACCACCGTATTGGTCAACGCAAAGACCTCTTAAATTTTAGGAAAAATAACGAAGTGTTGTAAACGATTAATAATGAAAGTCTGTATTATGGATTATATCTTATCTGTATTATGGATTATATCTTATCCATATGATACGATCATATCTATTATACATATAATCATATGCGCTCTTTCATCTATTATAAATAAAGGACTGTGTCTTCTCACAGATTTGATGCTTTACAACACTTTATCAGCACGAGCCTTTAAATTTTTCCACAAAAACCGTTCGTTGCGAAAGCAATGAGAATGCGGTAGATCCACGTGCGCGTCTTCGTCTACCATGTACGAACTTCGTCTTCCACGTGCGGGCGTCATCTTCCACGCGTAGGTTTCGTTAACAGTCGCTAGGTCTGGACGACAGATCTAGAGATACTATCTTTAAATTTTTCATTTTTATCATGATCGTGATTTTATTATCCATCGATCTCGCAAGATCGGATTTGTCACGCCCCGCTTCCCATTATACTTGGGACGAGGACGCGAGCGGGCCCGCTTAGGTTGGAGCGACGAAGCTCGAACCCAATAAGCGTCTGTGAAAACACCTTTCGCATAAACTTGCATGCAACTCAGAACAACAGAAATATTTAAAACCAACATCCAGATAAAGTACACAATAATAAAAGGGTCTCAAGCATGGCCTACAACGATAGCGATACAGATAAAGTGGGTACACACCCTACAAACAACATCGGTTGTAATGGCCAGTATTTTCTAGGCGTATTATTTGTGTGTGCTCGTATTTTCGTCTTGACCATCCGGATGTTTTCGTGCGCAACTTCTATGCTTGTGCGTCAATGCGAGCGTGTTTCCGTTCTTCGTTTTACCAACCCATCATAAACCGACTATCCATTTTAACGAATTGTCTTAACACCAATTAATTACCCAAATTACATTGCCCTAATTAATTACACTTAATCAAGTTACTAATTAAACCTTATTAATTTCCACCGTTTAAGTGGGTGAGATCCAACACCCTTCAATTTGTTCTCCCCACAACCAGCTATTCCCCCACCAAACTGTCTCCCACACTATTCCTTTATCTGAATCAACATCGTCAACGTCTCCTTCACCTGCAACCTTCTTCCTTCACTGCAACCCAAAAACAATCTCCCCTGCAAACTCTCCAAGCCAAATCAAACCAGAAACCCAATCCCCATCAAATTCTTCCCAAAATCTGTTCTTCATTAGAACCAAATCATTTCTTCCCAAAAAAATTCTTTCTCCAAACAAAATTGAAATGGTAGAAACTCAGATCTGAAAACCCAACTTCAGATCTGAAATTGAGGTAAACCCAAACCAAAAATCAACAAACCCCCTTCGATCTCCTCCCTCCCCCTTGGCCGGCCACCTCCCTCCACCTGCTCGCGAGGCCGTCGCCGGAAACCGCCCCTCCCACCTACCGTCAGCCCACGCGCGCGCCGCCCAGCGCCGCCGCCCTCCGGCCCTACGCCGCCGCCGTGAACCGCAGGCCGCCCGCCGGATCTCGCCGTTCATCCGCCGTGAAGCCGCCCCTCCTCCTCCGTGCGAAGGTGAAGGCCCTCCCTCGTTTGCGTGTTCTCCCTTGCTTTGCCTGCAAATGAAATGAAAACGTTTGAACAAAAAAAGAAAGAAATGAAAGACAGCAAGAAGAAGAGAGGAGACAGTGAAAGAGAGAATAAAGAGAGTGTTTGCCTTAAAGAATGATAGATAGAAAGAGAGTGTGACAGAGGACAGGAAAGGGGCAGCCTTGAGTAATGGGTATTAAAAAGAATAAAGAGAGAGTGCATGTTGTTTTTAATGCAAGAGGACATTATTATATGTTAGATGGATATGTGTTATTAATTTTTGTAAGTAGGTAAACCCATTTAATGACATGATACATTTGTAATTAGTAAAGTTAATTAGTAGGCTAGTTAGTGTTAGTTTAAATTTAAGTGACGATTTGTTAAGATATTGTTTAATTTCAGCATGTTAACTTGTAAATAACATCGGGTGTTCATACTAGTATAAAATAAGGTGTACCCTGTTGGTATGGCATAGTGTAAACGCCACCCTAGCCAGAGAACCCGACAAAATTAGGCGAAACCAATTCAGTTGTTATTTTAATATTGCGCGTATTACGTAAAATTTCTAATTCAGTGATTTGTGTAACTAAAACAGAGAACTGGACATACCGACACGTAATACCCGTCACGACGAATCCAACGACACCAAAATCACCGAAAACAGGCAAGTGTGCAATTTATATTGAATTTACGAATTGGATGTTAAATTAGTCTCTTGTATGTAAATGTTGCTCGTTACTCTCGTAACCATGGAAATTGTTGTATAATGAGAACTGGTCTTGTTATTTAATTGATGCATGCCTTGAAATAATTAACTTGAGACATCGTGAAATCGTGCGCCTCGAAGGCGAAATCGTGATCTTCGTGATGTCATGTGAGTTGACAAATTCGTGCTTGTAAATCGTGAATTAGGCTGGCTCGTGTTCCGGCACAAATCTTGGGTGGGGTAAGGGTTGAGCGGCTGCTAGGCGTATGAACGGGTACTCTCTTCAAGGGCACCACCCGTATGCGGTGGGTTAGCGCCAATCACGGTAAGCCCCCGTGAGAAGAACGACTCACTCATCACGTCCTAAAGGCGAGAACCCTATTATAGACATGACTTGCTAACTTTCGTGAAACACTAACAAGAAACTTGCAACTTGATATTGTTATCTCGGTAAAATTGACATGCTTTACTTTACTCGTCAGATTGTTTAGAACTGCATGATAGGATGTACTTACTTTAAAATCAGCATGTTTAAACTTTCATTATTATCTCGTTTAATTTATAATTGCCTCTTAAAATTCAGTGTAAATTGTATATCTTGCCTTGGGTTCTAACACCTTTTTGCAGACCCTTGCTGACATACATTCATGTTTTTGGATGTATGTCAGATCTCGAGCTTGAGTATCAGGAGGTTCCTTCCGAGACACCTGACTTGGAGAGTCAGGAGTTCGCTGTAGACGCCGAGTTTCTCCCTGCGGAGAACTAGTGGGCTATTCCATTGCTGCTTGCCGTAGTTGCTTTCCGTTGTGTGTACGTTATCTTTGCTGTATTTCGGCCCAGCTGAGGCTTGTTGTTTTCATTTCATGTACGGACGTTTATTATTTCTGGATGTGGCTTGTAATGTATGAATAATTCTGGTTGTTCTGAAAAGCGTGCAAAGGACCTGCCCTTGCGTTTTACCACAGACGCTTCATGAACCTGAGTTTCATTGCTCCGGTTCAAGCGGACCTCAGTAACGCTCTAGCTTCCGTCGTTTTGGGAAGCGGGGCGTTACATGTTTTAGTGGTGGCCCACGCAGGTCCGTCTCTTTGCATTTGCAAATTCAGAACAATGAGAATATTTTCATCGGCCAAACATCTACAGAATCACATTCGCGAGATTAATTTGGGTTTTCCTATCTCAGAATGGCTGAGGAACGAAGCACCCAAAATGGACCCGTACCTGCTGGAGGCGGAAGTGATGACATCCGCCAGATGCTTGGTGTTATGAGGGAAATGCTTGAAGTTCAGCACCACTTGGTCCAGCAGGGACGTCAGGCTGCACCAGTTGCTCCACCACCTCGCTATGAGCCTGGAGCCAAGCAGTTCAAGGAGATGCATCCGACGAGTTTCTCTGGACGAGAGGGCCCACTAGCGGCCGAGGAATGGCTTCGCAAGACTGCGGATAACTTGGGTCTTGCCCGAATCAATCCGAACGATTGGGTAGACCTCGCCAAGCAGCAGCTGACAGACAATGCACGTCATTGGTGGGATGCTGAAGAGGCTAGGCTGATCAAGCCGATTCTTTGGGCTACTTTTCGTCAGAGGTTTGATGCCCAGTACTTCCCGAAGTCTGCAAAGAGGGAGATGCAGCAGCGCTTCATCAACCTGGAGCAAGGCACCAGGACAGTCGATGAGTATGAGGCCGAATTTACCATGCTGATTCGATTCGCCACTACACTGATAGCAGACGAGGAGGACTGTGCACACCGCTTTCTACAGGGCTTAGACCTGGACATACAGGAGATATTGTCCGGGCACACCTTTACTACTCATGAGCAAGTCCTAGTGGCCGCGAAGCAGCGCGAGCAGGTAGTTTATCAGAAGCGGGCACGTCAGGCGGGCAAGCGCCCGATGGAGCCACAGAGGAGTGCACCTAGGCCCGGCTTTCGTCCTGTTCAGACCACACAGTTCAAAAGGCCAGCTGCACCTGTCCCCAACCGAGCTGAGTTGGTTTGCCATTTCTGCGGCAAGCTCGGTCATGTGAAGAAGGACTGTAGGAGGATGCTGAATCAGTGTTTGATCTGTGGATCACCTACTCATGCTGCAAAGGATTGCACCCACGGTTCTCGACCACCTGGACCCGCTCAGAGGACCGTACCGGCACCTGGACAGCGTGGACCACCTTTAGTTCCACAGGATCGGGCCTTTCAGCAGGCCAATCCGCCGAAGCGTCGAGCTTTCAATTTGACAGCCGTTGAGGCTGAAGCTGAGGACGACGTGATTGCAGGTAACCCCTAGACTAGTCTTCCTTATTTATGCATTATGTTTGATTAGTTATATCCATGTTTAATCTAGTTGTATGTTACCCTTAGGTGTCATCTTAGTTTCATCTCACCCGGCCTTGACCCTGTTCGACTCTGGAGCTTCCATGTGCCTCCTATCTCGGAAGTTTGTAGTCGAACACTCGATACCCACCTATACACTTCCCAAGTGTTGGAATATTACAACTGGGAACGGTGTAGTGAAGGTTGCACTGGGATGTAGACCATGCCCGTTGGTAGTTAGTGGACACGAGTTATATGCTGACTTCATTGTCCACGACCTACCCAACTTTGATGCTATTCTCGGCATTGACTGGTTAGGAGATTTTTATGCCACGATCGACTGTCGCCGGAAGAAAGTGGTATTCGAAATTCCTGACCACCCAGTATTCGAGTTTGTCAGCGGAGGACGTTCGCTTGGACCTGTCAAGTTTCGAGCCCAGCCGTGCAGACTTACTATTGCATCCATGATAGCTGAGCCGGAGAAGCCTGCAGTAGTGAGAGATTTTGAAGACGTCTTCCCTGAAGACATTTCTGGATTGCCGCCTGACCGAGCATTGGAGTTCAGCATTGATCTTATGCCAGGAGCTCAACCAATTTCGAAGGCGCCTTACCGTATGGCTCCTGCAGAGTTGGAAGAGCTGAGGAAGCAGTTGGATGAGCTAATGCAGAAGGGTTTCATTCATCCCAGCGTATCTCCCTGGGGTGCACCTGTTTTACTGGTGAAGAAGAAGGATGGCTCGAGGAGGATGTGTGTGGATTATCGGGAGCTGAACAATGTCACAGTGAAGAACAAGTATCCACTGCCCCGTATTGATGATATTTTCGATCAGCTTGGTGGATCGAGAGTATTTTCAAAGTTGGACCTCCGAAGCGGATACCATCAGGTCAGAGTCAAGAAGGAAGACGTGCCCAAGACAGCTTTTCGTACTAAGTACGGGCACTACGAGTTCGTTGTCATGCCGTTTGGTGTGACCAACGCTCCTGCTGTGTTCATGAATATCATGAACCTTATCTTTTACGACTTCCTCGACAAGTTCGTGGTGATCTTTATTGATGACATCCTGGTGTACTCGAGGAGCGAGGAGGAGCATGCAGAGCACTTGAAGATGGTATTGGAGACGCTCCGTCACCATAGACTGTATGCCAAGTACAGCAAATGCGAATTCTGGCTAGACAGAGTTGCATTTCTTGGTCATGTAGTATCAGGAGCTGGTATCTCAGTGGATCCGGAGAAGGTCAGAGCAGTCAGTGAATGGCCTACACCCCGATCGGCATCGGACATCAGGAGTTTCCTCGGATTGGCTGGATACTATCGCAGATTTATTAAGGATTTCTCAAGGATAGCTGAGCCGATGACGAGATTGACAAGGAAGGATGTTAAGTTCAGTTGGTCAGACTCTTGTGAGCAAGCTCTTTCTACTTTGAGAGAGAGACTGACATCTGCACCAGTTTTAGCTATTCTGGATAGAAGCGGAGGCTTCGAGATTTTCTGCGACGCATCAGGCAAGGGACTGGGATGCGTTCTACACCAACACAATCATGTAGTCGCTTACGCTTCTCGACAGTTGAAGATCCACGAGAAGAATTATCCGACTCACGACTTGGAGTTAGCTGCCGTCATATTTGCTTTGAAGATTTGGAGGCATTTCTTGCTGAGTGAGAAAGTGAAGATTTTCACTGATCACAAAAGTTTGAAATATATATTCACTCAGAAGGAGCTGAATATGAGACAGCGCAGATGGTTGGAATTGATGGCGGACTACGACATCGATCTTCAGTATCATCCAGGGAAGGTGAATGTCGTACCTGATGCTTTGAGTCGACTGCCTGAAGTGATGATTCTCACAGCTCAGTGGAGATTGCAGCAGAATCTGCGAGAGATGGATGTTGAGGCTGTCCTACATGGAGTCACATCGTCATTGATGAGCATGCAGATTCAATCGACGATTGTGGATCGGATCAAGACTGCCCAAGATGGAGATGCTAAATTGAAGAAGATCAAAGAGCAAGTTGAAGCAGGACTTCGGACAGATTTTCTGATTCATGAGGATGGATCTTTGAGATATGGTAGTAGAGTCTGCGTGCCTGCAGGAGATATCAGAGAAGAGTTGATGAATGAGGCTCACAGTTCGCCTTATTCTATTCATCCTGGAGGTACGAAGATGTACAAGGACCTTCGTCAGAATTTCTGGTGGCATGGGATGAAGAGAAGTGTGGCACGTAGCGTTGCCAAGTGTCTTGTGTGTCAGCAAGTGAAGGCTGAACATCATCGCACTGCTGGACTACTACAACCCCTGCCAATTCCGGAGTGGAAGTGGCAGCACATCACGATGGACTTCGTGACTGGCTTACCTCGGAGCACCAGGCAGAACGACGCGATCTGGGTCATCGTTGATCGATTGACCAAGTCTGCGCACTTTATACCTTTCCGAGTTGGGCAATCCACGGAGATATTAGCAAGGAAGTATATGGAGGTAATGACCCAACTCATACCTTAATGATTTCCTTCTAATACTAGTCATGATACGAATTATGTCGTGTAGGAGATCGTGTGCTTACATGGAGTCCCCGTGAGCATTGTATCAGATCGTGATACGAGGTTCACATCACAGTTCTGGAAGAGTCTGCAGACCAATCTGGGTACCCGTCTGAAATTCAGCACTGCGTATCACCCACAGACGGATGGACAGTCGGAGCGCACTATTCAGATATTGGAGGACATGTTGAGAGCTTGCATGTTAGATCTCAAGGGTTCGTGGGAGGATCATCTGCACCTGGTGGAGTTCTCCTACAACAACAGCTATCAGGCGAGCATTGGCATGGCGCCATTTGCTGCTCTTTACGGGAGGAAATGTCGATCGCCACTGAGTTGGGATGACATCGGTGATAGAGAGCTCTTGGGGCCAGAGATGATTGTGGAAGTAGTTGACGTTGTGCGTGATATCAGGGACAAGCTTCGGATCGCGCAGGACCGTTATAAGCATTGGGCTGATGCTAAACGGCGTCCTCTAGAGTTTCAGCCGGGAGATCATGTTTTCCTGAAGATCTCCCCGAATCGAGGAGTGGTCCGATTTGGGAAGAGAGGTAAGCTTAGTCCGAGATTTATTGGACCTTTCGATGTGCTAGAGCGAGTGGGAGAGGTAGCATATCGCCTAGCACTACCACCGTCCTTGGAGGGGGTACATGACGTTTTTCATGTGTCCCAGCTGCGTCGTTATATTAGCGACCCTTCTCACGCTGTGGACTACTCCGAGATTACAGTTCAACCGGATCTGACGTATGAGCAGCAACCTGTGGAGATCCTAGATCGACGTCAGAAGGCGCTCAGGAACAAGGTTGTCAATCTCGTGAGAGTGATGTGGCGTTGTGACTCGCCAGGAGAGTCTACCTGGGAGCAGGAAGATGAGATACGGGAGCGTTATCCTTATTTGTTCCATACTCTTTAGCGGATAAGAATTCCGAGGGCGGAATTTTTCTTAAGGTGGGTAGAGTGTAATGGCCAGTATTTTCTAGGCGTATTATTTGTGTGTGCTCGTATTTTCGTCTTGACCATCCGGATGTTTTCGTGCGCGACTTCTATGCTTGTGCGTCAATGCGAGCGTGTTTCCGTTCTTCGTTTTACCAAACCATCATAAACCGACTATCCATTTTAACGAATTGTCTTAACACCAATTAATTACCCAAATTACATTGCCCTAATTAATTACACTTAATCAAGTTACTAATTAAACCTTATTAATTTCCACCGTTTAAGTGGGTGAGATCCAACACCCTTCAATTTGTTCTCCCCACAACCAGCTATTCCCCCACCAAACTGTCTCCCACACTATTCCTTTATCTGAATCAACATCGTCAACGTCTCCTTCATCTGCAACCTTCTTCCTTCACTGCAACCCAAAAACAATCTCCCCTGCAAACTCTCCAAGCCAAATCAAACCAGAAACCCAATCCCCATCAAATTCTTCCCAAAATCTGTTCTTCATTAGAACCAAATCATTTCTTCCCAAAAAAATTCTTTCTCCAAACAAAATTGAAATGGTAGAAACTCAGATCTGAAAACCCAACTTCAGATCTGAAATTGAGGTAAACCCAAACCAAAAATCAACAAACCCCCTTCGATCTCCTCCCTCCCCCTTGGCCGGCCACCTCCCTCCACCTGCGCGCGAGGCCGTCGCCGGAAACCGCCCCTCCCACCTACCGTCAGCCCACGCGCGCGCCGCCCAGCGCCGCCGCCCTCCGGCCCTACGCCGCCGCCGTGAACCGCAGGCCGCCCGTCGGATCTCGCCGTTCATCCGCCGTGAAGCCGCCCCTCCTCCTCCGTGCGAAGGTGAAGGCCCTCCCTCGTTTGCGTGTTCTCCCTTGATTTGCCTGCAAATGAAATGAAAACGTTTGAACAAAAAAAGAAAGAAATGAAAGACAGCAAGAAGAAGAGAGGAGACAGTGAAAGAGAGAATAAAGAGAGTGTTTGCCTTAAAGAATGATAGATAGAAAGAGAGTGTGACAGAGGACAGGAAAGGGGCAGCCTTGAGTAATGGGTATTAAAAAGAATAAAGAGAGAGTGCATGTTGTTTTTAATGTAAGAGGCCATTATTATATGTTAGATGGATATGTGTTATTAATTTTTGTATGTAGGTAAACCCATTTAATGACATGATACATTTGTAATTAGTAAAGTTAATTAGTAGGCTAGTTAGTGTTAGTTTAAATTTAAGTGACGATTTGTTAAGATATTGTTTAATTTCAGCATGTTAACTTGTAAATAACATCGGGTGTTCATACTAGTATAAAATAAGGTGTACCCTGTTGGTATGGCATAGTGTAAACGCCACCCTAGCCAGAGAACCCGACAAAATTAGGCGAAACCAATTCAGTTGTTATTTTAATATTGCGCGTATTACGTAAAATTTCTAATTCAGTGATTTGTGTAACTAAAACAGAGAACTGGACATACCGACACGTAATACCCGTCACAACGAATCCAACGACACCAAAATCACCGAAAACAGGCAAGTGTGCAATTTATATTGAATTTACGAATTGGATGTTAAATTAGTCTCTTGTATGTAAATGTTGCTCGTTACTCTCGTAACCATGGAAATTGTTGTATAATGAGAACTGGTCTTGTTATTTAATTGATGCATGCCTTGAAATAATTAACTTGAGACATCGTGAAATCGTGCGCCTCGAAGGCGAAATCGTGATCTTCGTGATGTCATGTGAGTTGACAAATTCGTGCTTGTAAATCGTGAATTAGGCTGGCTCGTGTTCCGGCACAAATCTTGGGTGGGGTAAGGGTTGAGCGGCTGCTAGGCGTATGAACGGGTACTCTCTTCAAGGGCACCACCCGTATGCGGTGGGTTAGCGCCAATCACGGTAAGCCCCCGTGAGAAGAACGACTCACTCATCACGTCCTAAAGGCGAGAACCCTATTATAGACATGACTTGCTAACTTTCGTGAAACACTAACAAGAAACTTGCAACTTGATATTGTTATCTCGGTAAAATTGACATGCTTTACTTTACTCGTCAGATTGTTTAGAACTGTATGATAGGATGTACTTACTTTAAAATCAGCATGTTTAAACTTTCATTATTATCTCGTTTAATTTATAATTGCCTCTTAAAATTCAGTGTAAATTGTATATCTTGCCTTGGGTTCTAACACCTTTTTGCAGACCCTTGCTGACATACATTCATGTTTTTGGATGTATGTCAGATCTCGAGCTTGAGTATCAGGAGGTTCCTTCCGAGACACCTGACTTGGAGAGTCAGGAGTTCGCTGTAGACGCCGAGTTTCTCCCTGCGGAGAACTAGTGGGCTATTCCATTGCTGCTTGCCGTAGTTGCTTTCCGTTGTGTGTACGTTATCTTTGTTGTATTTCGGCCCAGCTGAGGCTTGTTGTTTTCATTTCATGTACGGACGTTTATTATTTCTGGATGTGGCTTGTAATGTATGAATAATTCTGGTTGTTCTGAAAAGCGTGCAAAGGACCTGCCCTTGCGTTTTACCAAAGACGCTTCATGAACCTGAGTTTAATCGCTCCGGTTCAAGCGGACCTCAGTAACGCTCTAGCTTCCGTCGTTTTGGGAAGGGGGGCGTTACATCGGTGTAAATAAATAACTGCAGCGGTGATACTTCAGCAACTAGTCCACGGTAGGATAGACTTCGGGATCAGCAGAATCCTGGTCAATTGGATCACTCTGATCCAGCAACTCGTCCTCCAGATAACCTGTCTCGAAACCTGACATACATTCAAACAACATGAATGTATGTCAGCAAGGGCCTGCAAGTAGATGTCAGATGACCCAAGGCAAGATATATAACAAGTTATATATGGCAGTTTTACAGCAGTTAAAAGAATTTACACTAGCATGGTAGTTAAAGCAACAAGTTACATTAGCATGGCAGTTCAGTTATAAAAATTAACATGGCAGTTGAGCAATGTAACAGCAGTCTGTAATTAACTTTCTTTTTCAACTATTTAACTGTGTGTGCAAGTCCGTGAATAAGATTCCCGCCGTTAGACGAATAGTAAATAAATACACCTTCAAGTGCCCCTGAAGGCGACTCGTTTACTACCGGCTAGTGCCCGGGAACCAACCCCACCCACGTATATTTCCTGGATCACGTGCCAGGATGCTAATCCGTCATATACTGAAACACGAGTTCAGACTAGTCGCATGTGACATAGTCACATGTGACCGACGAGATTAGTCAACTAATAGCCAACGGCAGTAACATCTGATAGCCAACGGCAACTGGTAGCCAACTGCGGGTAACATCGGTAGCCAACGACATTTAACTACGAGAGCCAACGGCATTTAACATTCTATAAGTATCAATAGTTCTAAAATTAACCATACATGTCCAGAAACATTACCATTCACAAAGTGCGTTCATTTTGATTATTAAGGGGTCCACACACACGCACACGAGTTTAAGTCTAGCATTTCTAAAAAAAGTGTGTTTGTGACAACAATTCAGTGGACAACAACAGATAGCACAAAATCATAAAATAACTGCACGCTTGCCTGATTGGGACAGTTTAGGTTGTTCGAGTAACGGTAGGAAAGTTCGCGACGTATCTGCGTCATTAAATAATAACATTTATTATAATTAACAAAAAGTGTTTAAAACGAGAATTAACGAATTAAATCTATTGCGAGTTAAGTACAAAATTAAGTTAATCCCTAAATTAGGTTCGTCTAATTTTTTTATGGGTTCACTGGCTAGGGTGGCGGTTATATTGGGTTATATAAACTGGGTACACATTATTTTTATTCAATTTTTAT
The DNA here is from genome assembly GCA_030789695.1 of Scilla litardierei. Lineage (NCBI taxonomy): Eukaryota > Viridiplantae > Streptophyta > Magnoliopsida > Asparagales > Asparagaceae > Scilla > Scilla litardierei. The sequence goes on along the minus strand of CM061134.1, from coordinate 220,175,239 downwards.
TACACTAACAGTATTGAATCATATCGACATGGTGAACTTAATTATCATTAACAAATTAATAACAATCCTAATACTAACCCAACTTAATCTTACTCATTTTAGATAAATTAACATGGTTATATTGTTCATTAAGTCCACCAACTAATTATAACATGGTTTACAATAACATTATTTACGGTCAACAACATGCCGAAATGACTAATAACACTTAAATAACACTAATTACAACTAACTGATATTAACAAAGTTAATCACATGATTTAACATACAATAATTGGGCTACCTACCAAGTTGACTATGTGTAAAAAAAAGTTACAAGTTAAAACTTATCATTATTTAATAAATAACATCATCTAACTCTCTCTCTCCCATTCTCTTTATTATTAACCCCACAAGGCTCTCTCTCCGGTCACTTTCTCTTCTCATCTCTCTATTGCTTTCTGTTCTCCTTCTGTTCTTCTTTTATTTCTTTTTTTTCGTTTTCCTTTTTAATGGCAGCAAGAAGAAATCACAGGAGGAGGAGAGGACTTACATCGGGGAGGAGAAGGCACCGGCGCTCCGGCGGCTCCCAGGCGACGGCGGCGGCGGAATCCGGCGACGGCGCGCGCTGTGCAGGCGGCGGCAGGCGGCTTGCTCCGGCAGCGCGCGCAGGTAGGGGCGGCGGTTCAGTTGCGTGGGTGGAGGAGGAGGGAGGAAGAAGGAGGAAGGGAAAGTAGGGATTGAATCTTGAGGGTTTGTTGGGTTTAAATCTGAAATTATTTTCAGATTTGAGGAGATATAGGGTTTGATTTTGTGTTCTTGAATCTGAACTAATTCTGAAATATTTTTAGATTTGGGTTCCTTTGTTTTCCCCTCTTTGTTTTGAGTTTGGGGATTTGATTGAATTTGTTTGAGGGATGATTTGTTTGAGGGATTTGTGTTAGGAAGATGATGGATTTGGGGCTAATTTGGTGTAGAGAAGATGATGTGTTTGAGGATTTGCAGATGGTTTTACAGGAATGAAGACGGTGGGCTTTAGGTTGTAGGGAAGACACTGCTGCCTTAAGAGATGTTTGGTTGTTCTTAAGGAATTTATCAGGGGACATGTCTAATCAGATTTTTAATACATTGCTTTGACTAACGATTGGAGAATGTGCTTGTTTTGATTTATTAGCAAAGGAAAAAGCATCTGTCCATCAAGTATGTGAGTTGGGTGTGAATGTTAAGCGGGCAAGAAATATTTAGTCAAATAAGTTAGGTTTGTGATTAGTGTGAAATTAATGATGTTTGTTGACTCTAAGCAAGGGAAAATGAATCTGCCTACGAATTGGGTTCACTTCCTCTCTTCATTTGTTAAACGTGAATGTTGAGTTGGTGTAAGCATTAATTAAGTGGTAAAGAAAATAATTATTAAAAATATCAAAAGTGATTAGTAAAAACAACAATAGTAATTAGTACATATGACAAAAATAATTAGCAAAATAATTAAATTGGAGTTTTTAATTAAACGAGATGGTTAATAAACAAAGATACGGTAAAAACGGAAATACAGGGTCGCACACGCGTAACACGAAACGTACGGACGAAAAGTCAACCAGACGACTGAAGGAAAAATACCGATACAAACGAACTAAAGCACGGCTAAAAATACCGGCCGTTACATTCTACCTACCTTAAGAAAATTCTGTCCTCGGAATTCCTATCAATTAAGGAGCAGGAAATAAATATGGATAACGCTCGCGTATCTCATCTTCACGCTCCCAGGTAGATTCTCCTGGCGAGTCGCAACGCCACATCACTCTGACTAGATCAACAGTCTTGGTCCTGAAGACTTTTTGACGTCGATCTAAGATCTCCACTGGTTGTTGTTCGTATGTCAGATCTGGTCGAACTGTGATCTCTGAGTAGTCCACAGCGTGTGAGGGGTCGCTGATATAACGACGGAGCTGGGACACATGAAAGACATCATGTACTCCCACTAAAGACGGTGGTAGTGATAAGCGATAAGCTACCTCTCCAACTCGCTCTAGCACATCGAAAGGTCCAATATATCTTGGACTAAGCTTGCCTCGCTTACCAAAGCGAATCACTCCTCGAATCGGTGAGATCTTCAGAAACACATGATCTCCTGGCTGAAACTCCAGAGGACGCCGTTTAGCATCTGCCCAATGCTTATAACGGTTATGAGCAATCCGAAGCTTGTCTCTGATATCACGCACAACATCCACAGCCTCAACTATCATCTCTGGTCCCAGCAACTCTCTATCACCAACGTCATCCCAACTCAGCGGGGATTGACATTTCCTTCCATAGAGAGCAGCAAATGGCGCCATGCCAATGCTCGCCTGGTAGCTGTTGTTGTAGGAGAATTCCACCAGATATAGATGATCCTCCCACGAACCCTTGAGATCCAACATGCAAGCTCTCAACATGTCCTCCAATATCTGGATAGTGCGTTCCGACTGTCCATCAGTCTGTGGATGATACGCAGTACTGAATTTCAGACTGGTACCCAAATTAGTCTGCAAACTCTTCCAGAATTGAGATGTGAATCTCGTGTCTCGGTCTGAGACGATACTCACAGGAACTCCATGTAATCGCACAATCTCCTGCACGATTATCGATCACATCAAGACGTATACGAGAAAGAAGCTATAAAGGTATAAGAAAGGTATTTACCTCCGTATACTTCTTCGCAAGTATCTCCGTAGCTTGTCCTACTCGGAAACGTATGAAATGCGCAGACTTGGTTAATCGGTCAACGATAACCCAAATCGCGTCATTTTGCTTGGTGCTCCGAGGTAGTCCAGTTACGAAATCCATGGTGATGTGCTGCCACTTCCACTCCGGAATCGGCAGAGGTTGAAGTAATCCGGCAACGCAATGGTGTTCAGCCTTCACCTGCTGACACACAAGACATTTGGCGACGATACGAGCTACGCTTCTCTTCATACCGTGCCACCAAAAATTCAGACGGAGATCCTTGTACATTTTGGTACCCCCAGGATGAATGGAATAAGGAGAGCTATGAGCTTCATTCATCAGCTCATCTCTGATATCACCAGAAGGTACGCAGATCCTACTGCCGTATCTCAAGGAACCATCCTCATGAATGATAAAGTCCGTCCGAAGTTCAGCTTCAACTTGCTCTCGAATCTTCTGCAGTTTAGCATATCCAGACTGTGCAGCTTTAATCCGATCCACTCTCGTTGACTGAATCTGCATATTCATCAACGATGATGTGACTCCAGGTAATACAACCTCTGTGCTCATCTCACACAGATCCTGTTGTAATCTCCACTGAACTGTAAGAGTCATAACAGCTGGAAGTCTGCTCAAAGCGTCAGGTACAACATTAACCTTTCATGGGTGATACTGAAGGTCGATGTCGTAATCAGCCATCAGTTCTAACCACCTGTGTTGTCTCATATTCAACCCCTTCTGGGTGAAAATATATTTCAAACTCTTGTGATCAGTGAAAATCTTCACTTTCTCACTCAGTAAGAAATGTCTCCAAATCTTCAAAGCGAAGATAACAGCGGCTAACTCCAAGTCGTGAGTCGGGTAATTCTTCTCGGGAATCTTCAACTGTCGAGAAGCATAAGCGACTACATGACCGTGCTGATGTAGAACACATCCAAGACCTTTACCCGAAGCATCGCAAAAGATCTCGAAACCTCCAGTCCTATCTGGTATAGCCAGAAATGGTGCAGATGTTAACTTTGCCTTCAAAGTCCCAAATGCTTGCTCGCAAGTGTCTGACCAAACATACTTGACGTCCTTCCTCATCAGTCGAGTCATGGGCTCTGCTATCCTCGAGAAATCCTGAATGAATCGACGATAGTAGCCCGCCAATCATATGAAACTCCGGATGTCTGATGCTGACCGAGGGGTAGGCCAATTCATAACCGATGTAACCTTCTCTGGGTCAACTGAGATACCTTCGCCTGATACCACATGTCCAAGAAATGCAATCCGGTCTAACAAGAACTCGCACTTGCTGTACTTGGCATACAATTGATGACGGCGAAGCGTCTCCAAAACCATCTGCAGATGTTCAGCATGCTCCTTCTCACTCTTCGAATAGACCAATATGTCATCAATTAATATCGCTACGAATTTATCCAGAAAATCATAGAATATGAGATTCATGAGATTCATGAATACTACAGGAGCGTTGGTCACACCGAAAGGCATGACAATAAACTCGCAGTGTCCATACTTCGTCCGAAAAGCTGTCTTGTAGACATCCTCATTATTGACCTTCACCTGATGATATCCACTCATGAGATCCAACTTCGAGAAAACTCGTGATCCACCGAGTTGATCAAAGATGTCATCAATGCGAGGTAACGGGTACTTATTCTTCACAGTGACATTGTTCAGCTCCCGATAATCCACGCACATTCGTCTCGATCCATACTTCTTCTTGACCAGCAGTACAGTTGCACCCCAGGGAGATACGCTGGGATGAATGAATCCTTTATGCAACAAATCATCCAACTGCTCCCGTAGCTCTTCAAGTTCTGCTGGAGCCATACGGTAAGGTGCATTCGAGATTGGTTGAGTATTTGGCATCAGATCAATATTGAATTCCAAAGCTCGATCAGGCGGCAATCCAGAAATATCTTCTGGAAATACATCTTCGAAGTCTCGAACCACTGCAGGCTTCTCCGGTTCGACTTGCGTAGATGCGAGGATCGCTTCGTTCGGCTGAGCCCGAAATCTGATAGGCTCGAGCGAACGGCTACCACTGATAAATTCGAACACAAGATGGTCGGGAATTTCGAATACTACTTTCTTCTTGTGACAGTCGATAGTAGCATAGAAAGTTTCTAACCAGTCCATACCGAGAATAGCATCAAAGTTGGGTGTATCCAGGACCATGAAGTCTGCATAAAGTTCATGTCCGCAAATCACTAGGGGACAGGATTTGCATCCCAAGGTAACACTCACTACACCACCTCCGGTTGTGATATTCCATCCCTTGGAAAGTGGGTAGGTAGGGATCGAGTGTTTAACTACAAACTTCTGGGATATAACACACAGGGAAGCTCCGGAATCAAATAAAGTCAGAGCTGGGTGGGAGGCCACTAAAATAATACACAAGACAAAAATAATAAACTTAGCAAGCGAACCTAACTAACAAGCATTAATATATGGTAAAAGATAAATGCTAGGTATAAATGTTACCTGTGATTACGTCATCCTCAGTCTCAGCTTCCGCAGCTGTCATCGTGAATGCCTGGCGCTTCGGCTGATGGACCTGATGATAAGCTCGATCCTGAGGGATCAGATGTGGTCTACACTGAGCAGGTCCGGGTGCTCCTCGCTGAACAGGTGCAGGCACTGCACGCTGAACAGGTGCATGTACTCCAGTAGGTGGTCGACGGGCCTTGCCGTGAGGGCAGTCTCTTGCAGCATGTGCGGGTGATCCGCATACCAGACATTGGTTCAACATCCTCCTACAATTTTCTTCTGGTGTCCAGTCCTGTCGCAGAAGTAGCAAGTCAGATGCGATCGATCGGCAGAAGTAGATGGCCTCTTAAACGGTGTAGTCTGCGGAGGTCGGAAGTTTCCTCTGGGCACCATCCTAGGCGGCTCCATGGGACGCTTGCCTCCTCTAGTTAAAGGTCCATCGGGGAGTTTCTCTACAAGCTCATGCTCACGTGCACAATCCAGAACATCCTGAAGTGTCGTCGGTCTCACCGAGGTCATCGAGGCTTGGACCTTGCGATTCAGGCCCTTGCGAAACTGAAACGCACAATCCTCAGGGTCTTCAACCATATGAGGTGCAAAACGGCTAAGCATAGCAAACTCTGCCTCATACTCATCCATGGTCATATTTCCTTGGACCAGATTAGCGAAACGCTGCTGAAGCTCTCTATTGGCTGCCTTGGGAAAGTATTTAGCATCAAACCTTTCCCTAAACATGCCCCAAGAGATCGGTCTGACCAAACGTTTCTCTTACAGTTGCCACCAGCTCCTGGCATTGTCGGTCAGTTGTAGTTTTGCCATGTCAACCCATCCAGCCTGTGGGATACGTGCAACACTCAGTTTATCTTCAGTCGCTTGAACCCATTCATCAGCTCTTAGAGGCCCTTCTCTTCCAGAGAAGCTCTTGGGCTGCAATTCATGAAATTGTCTGACTCCTGGTTCAGCTCGAGGGGGTGGCGGCGGTGCATTCTGAGCAGGTTGTTGTCCTTGCTGAATCAGCTGTTGCTGGACTTCCATTATTCCCCTGATAAATGCGAGGACTACATTGATATCAGCACTTCTGTTAGCTGCATTATCGGTCCCATTTCCATTTCTGGTGTGGTGTCCTCCTGCCATGCTGAGAAACAAACTTGGTTAAGTTATGTACGAGATAAATCTAGACGTTTTTGGCCAGTGTTAGTATTTCCATTGGACTGAAGTTTCGCTAATGCAAGACCTGCAAGGGCCACCACAAAAACCTGTCAAGCCCCGCTTCCCATTATACTTGGGGCGAGGACGCGAGCGGGCCCGCTTAGGTTGGAGCGGTGAAGCTCCAACCCAATAAGCGTCTGTGAAAACACCCTTCGCAGAAACTTGCATGCAACTCAGAACAACAGAAATATTTAAAACCAACATCCAGATAAAGTACACAGTAATAAAAGGGCCCCAAGCATGGCCTACAACGATAGCGATACAGATAAAGTGGGTACACACCATACAAATAACAGCGGTGAAAATAAATAACTGCAGCGGTGATAATTCAACAACTAGTTCACGGTAGGGTGGACTTCGGGATAAGCAGAATCCTGGTCAATTGGATCACTCTGATCCAGCAACTCGTCCTCCAGATAACCTGTCTCGAAACCTGACATACATTCTAACAACATGAATGTATGTCAGCAAGGGTCTACAAGTAGATGTCAGATGACCCAAGGCAAGATATATAACAAGTTATATATGGCAGTTTTACAGCAGTTAAAAGAATTTACACTAGCATGGTAGTTAAAGCAACAAGTTACATTATCATGACAGTTCAGTTATAAAAATTAACATGGCAGTTGAGCAATGTAACAGCAGTCTGTAATTAACTTTCTTTTTCAATTATTTAACTGTGTGTGCAAGTCCGTGAATAAGATTCCCGCCGTTAGACGAATAGTAAATAAATACACCTTCAAGTGCCCCCGAAGGCGACTCGTTTACTACCGGCTAGTGCCCGGGAACCAACCCCACCCACGTGTATTTCCTGGATCACGTGCCAGTATGCTAATCCGTCATATACTGAAACACGAGTTCAGACTAGTCGCATGTGACATAGTCATATGTGACCGACGAGATTAGTCAACTAATAGCCAACGACAGTAACATCTGATAGCCAACGACAACTGGTAGCCAACGGCGGGTAACATCGGTAGCCAACGTCGGGTAACATCGGTAGCCAACGGCATGTAACATCGGTAGCCAACGGCATTTAACTACGAGAGCCAACGGCATTTAACATTCTATAAGTATCAACAGTTCTAAAATTAACCATACATGTCCAGAAACATTACCATTCACAAAGTGCGTTCATTTTTATTATTAAGGGGTCCACACACACGCACACGAGTTTAAGTCTAGCATTTCTAAAAAAAAGTGTGTTTGTGACAGCAATTCAGTGTACAACAACAGATAGCACAAAATCATAAAATAACTGCACGCTTGCCTGACTGGGACAGTTTAGGTTGTTCGAGTAACGGTAGGAAAGTTCACGACGTATCTGCGTCATTAAATAATAACATTTAGGGTTTTTCTCATATTAGTCCCTTAAATTATGTGTATTTTGATATTAGTCCCTTAAATCTTTGTAATTTGAATTTAGTCCCTTAAATGTTTAATATTAACCTAAATAGTCCCTTTTGTTAACCTAAATAGTCCCTTAAAGGGACTAAATTCAAATTACAAATATTTAAGGGACTAATATCAAAATACACATAATTTAAGGGACTAATATGAGAAAAACCCTAACATTTATTATAATTAACAAAAAGTGTTTAAAATGAGAATTAACGAATTAAATCTATTGCGAGTTAAGTACAAAATTAAGTTAATCCCTAAATTAGGTTCGTCTAATTTTTTTATGGGTTCACTTGCTAGGGTGGCGGTTATATTGGGTTATATAAACTGGGTACACATTATTTTTATTCAATTTTTATTACACTAACAGTATTGAATCATATCGACATGGTGAACTTAATTATCATTAACAAATTAATAACAATCCTAATACTAACCCAACTTAATCTTACTCATTTTAGATAAATTAACATGGTTATATTGTTCATTAAGTCCACCAACTAATTATAACATGGTTTACAATAACATTATTTACGGTCAACAACATGCCGAAATGACTAATAACACTTAAATAACACTAATTACAACTAACTGATATTAACAAAGTTAATCACATGGTTTAACATACAATAATTGGGCTACCTACCAAGTTGACTATGTGTAAAAAAAGTTACAAGTTAAAACTTATCATTATTTAATAAATAACATCATCTAACTCTCTCTCTCCCATTCTCTTTATTATTAACCCCACAAGGCTCTCTCTCCTGTCACTTTCTCTTCTCATCTCTCTGTTGCTTTCTCTTCTCCTTCTGTTCTTCTTTCATTTCATTTTTTTCGTTTTCCTTTTTAATGGCAGCAAGAAGAAATCACAGGAGGAGGAGAGGACTTACAGCGGGGAGGAGAAGGCACCGGCGCTCCGGCGGCTCCCAGGTGGCGGCGGCGGCGGAATCCGGCGGCGACGCGTGCTGTGCAGGCGGCGGCGGGCGGCTTGCTCCCGCAGCGCGCGCATGTAGGGGCGGCGGTTCAGTTGCGTGGGTGTATGGGCGCGCATGTAGGGGCGCACATGCACACGCACACGAGTTTAAGTCTAGCATTTCTAAAAAAAAGTGTGTTTGTGACAGCAATTCAGTGTACAACAACAGATAGCACAAAATCATAAAATAACTGCACGCTTGCCTGACTGGGACAGTTTAGGTTGTTCGAGTAACGGTAGGAAAGTTCACGACGTATCTGCGTCATTAAATAATAACATTTATTATAATTAACAAAAAGTGTTTAAAATGAGAATTAACGAATTAAATCTATTGCGAGTTAAGTACAAAATTAAGTTAATCCCTAAATTAGGTTCGTCTAATTTTTTTATGGGTTCACTTGCTAGGGTGGCGGTTATATTGGGTTATATAAACTGGGTACACATTATTTTTATTCAATTTTTATTACACTGACAGTATTGAATCATATCGACACGGTGAACTTAATTATCATTAACAAATTAATAACAATCCTAATACTAACCCAACTTAATCTTACTCATTTTAGATAAATTAACATGGTTATATTGTTCATTAAGTCCACCAACTAATTATAACATGGTTTACAATAACATTATTTACGGTCAACAACATGCCGAAATGACTAATAACACTTAAATAACACTAATTACAACTAACTGATATTAACAAAGTTAATCACATGGTTTAACATACAATAATTGGGCTACCTACCAAGTTGACTATGTGTAAAAAAAGCTACAAGTTAAAACTTATCATTATTTAATAAATAACATCATCTAACTCTCTCTCTCCCATTCTCTTTATTATTAACCCCACGAGGCTCTCTCTCCTGTCACTTTCTCTTCTCATCTCTCTGTTGCTTTCTCTTCTCCTTCTGTTCTTCTTTCATTTCATTTTTTTCGTTTTCCTTTTTATTGGTAGCAAGAAGAAATCACAGGAGGAGGAGAGGACTTACAGCGGGGAGGAGAAGGCAACGGCGCTCCGGCGGCTCCCAGGCGGCGGCGGCGGCGGAATCCGGCGGCGACGCGTGCTGTGCAGGCGGCGGCGGGCGGCTTGCTCCCGCAGCGCGCGCATGTAGGGGCGGCGGTTCAGTTGCGTGGGTGGATGATGAGGGAGGAAGGAGGAGGAAGGGAAAGTAGGGATTGAATCTTGAGGGTTTGTTGGGTTTAAATCTGAAATTATTTTCAGATTTGAGGAGATATGGGGTTTGCTTTTGTGTTCTTGAATCTGAACTAATTCTGAAATATTTTCAGATTTGGGTTCCTTTGTTTTCCCCTCTTTGTTTTGAATTTGGGGATTTGATTGAATTTGTTGGAGGGATGATTTGTTTGAGGGATTTGTGTTGGGAAGATGATGGATTTGGGGCTTTCTTATGGACAAATGTCATCCGCTTAGCACACCAATGGTCGTTCGATCATTGGAGGTCGACACAGACCCCTTCCGACCGCTGGAAGAGGGGGAGGAAACATTGGGTCCTTAAGTACCCTACTTAAGCGCACTTGGAGCACTCATATACCTGGCAAACTGCACGCGTCCCGATATAGCGTTCGCAGTTAACTTACTAGCCAAATACAGTTCTACGCCCTCAAAGCGCCACTGAAACGGAGTTAAGCAACTTCTGCGCTACCTCCAAGGGTCTGTGGACATGGGACTATACTTCAAGAAAGGTGTATCCTCCGACTTGGTCGGTTATGCAGATGCAGTATACATGTCCGACCCACATACCGCAAAGTCCCAGATCGGTTTTGTGTTCACATACGTTGGGACGGCCATCTCATGGAGATCCGTGAAGCAGGCATCGCCAGCAACCTCATCCAACCACTCCGAGCTCATTGCAATCCACGAAGCTAGCAGAGAATGCTTTTGGCTTCGATCAGTCAACAACCACATCCTCAAGCCCACCGGCCTGAAGACGGGAGATCTTGGACCTACCACCATGTATGAAGACAATGCTGCCTGCATCGCTCAACTACGAGGTGGCTACATCAAAGGTGACAGGACGAAGCACATATCTCCCAAGCTCTTCAGGACGCATGAACAGCAAGTGGACAACCAGATCGACATCCAGCAGATCCAGTCTTGCGAAAACCTGGCAGACCTGTTCACTAAAGCTTTGCCTCGCAGCACAGTTAGAAAACTTGTACTAGGAATTGGGATGAGCCAGTTGAGAGATTTACAAGCCTGAAGCTTGTACTTATCAGGGGGAGTTAATGTTGTGATGTATTCTTTTTCCTTGGCTACTGGTTTTTCCCACTGGGTTTTCCATAGCCAAAGGTTTTAACGAGGCAGCCACATCAACTCTGGATCCAGAAGTATCCACCTCTGATGTTATCCATCGATCAGGGGGATTTACAGAGACTTGTACTCTTTTCCCTTAGCCACTGGTTTTTCCCACTGGGTTTTCCTTGGCAAAGGTTTTAACGAGGCAAGTACTCTTAAACTTAAGGATCCAGAAGTATCCATAGACCCATGATCAGATAAGCTCTATGAACCTTGAAGCATTCATCACGGCTTACAACAATGGATGGATAAGGGGAAGTGTTATAAACGGGCTTTTGGTGTGCCTACCCGTTAGTGGGTATTCACACATTATGTAACCCTACCACTATAAATACAGGTCTATGGATTCCATAGCCACTACGTTTACAACAAAAGAAACATATTTCCTGCTTTCATAGTTCCTAATTTTTCATCAAGTTTGCCGTAGTCTTTAGCATATACCTTATCTATGACTTAAAGGTCTTAGCAGTTTGGTTTATATAGCATATGTGATACTAATGTTTGACATCTCAGTTTGGCATAGGCTGTATTGGTTGTTTATTAACTCTTATAATCCTATGACCATGTCACCCTGGATTTCCACCATAAGCAGTTCAGTTATGAATGTGGGGGCTTAGTCTGGCCAATAGTATATTCAGCTGCATCTCCTTTCATTTTGATCTTATAAACTATACTAGTTTTCAAGTTGTTCTCCACGTCTCTTAATCAAAATCGACTTGCTCCTGGAGCTTACGTCTCTTAGTTTCAATTCTCACCTTCTAGATGCATGCATGTTATTCCATCTGGAAAATCCTCAGCGACTTCACCCATTATCATGACAGTCGTGGATTCTATTCAAGAATCATTCACCAAGATATTATTGACTCACCGTCCTAATAGGTTCACACACATCCCATTTGTTTACAAGTTTGCCATTCAAAATATTCCTATTCACCCTTCATCTCTTCATCCTTTTACCCCTCTCTCCTCTTCTCCGGCGGCAGCGGGAGCTTTCGACCATAGCAATGATCTGAGTGGGACCCACAGGCATGCGTCGACGGCGATGCCACATGCTCAGACTTCCTGCTGGTGGCAGGCATGTACTCGAGCGGGGAGCTGTTTGTGAACGGTGAAGAAAGATGAGCGTCAGACGCCATCGAGACTATGCCTTTGAGGAGAGAGATTGGGAGGGAGATCTCTTATGGGTTTCAAGGGAATGAGGTGGTGATGCTGTCGGTGAACAAGTCAGGGTGCGGGAGCAAGCCCGGGTACAGAGGAGATGGGGAGCTCGACGAGGAAGACGGGGAGTGTGAAGGGAAAGATGATGTGAAGTTTAGGGGTAATTTGAGGATACGGGTGTGTATAAAGTAAAAAGCAGAATTTTAAATAATATTGAGTACATTTGTAAAGTAGTCTGTGTGTAAATCAATTAGGTCGGTGTGTGTAGAATTTCCCCGCTCTCCCGCCCACCCTCTTTTTTTGATGTTACGAGTTGTAGTATCTTAACCCAAGTTCCATCTTGCCAACTTAATGTGGGCTCTTCAAATTTTAAATTGCATGTCCTCCTTGTGTTTTAATACAAACATATATTACACTTGAAGGCCTAAATCAAACCGCTTCTAAGGATTCGTCCATGTTCAATTTTAACGCACAAAATGAAGTTTTAAACCCGTCAATTGTTACAGTGTGATCGACGCCTTCCAATTAACATGCCGCAATTTTCTTTTTCTTTCTTATCATATGCATCTAGTATTATCAATGCAGTATACTTGCAATCAACAATATCCATCAACGATTTCACACATTTCTTATACACTAGTATTTATTGTCTTCATTGATTCATGTTGGTCAACTTACATCTTGATGTCCACTAATGCAATCTTTACTTATCCATAGACAAAGACACCTACGACCAAAACAGGGTGCTGTTCAAAGACAGTGGGTATGTATGTTAAAGTGTTTGGATTACTAGTTGATGCAAATTCTTTCCACCAACTGAGGCGCTTTGAGCTAATATCCCAGGGCAGAAGCTGATGACTGGAGAGTGGAGACTGACAGATGCAATGGTCTGACGAAGAAGAGGGCAACAGCTTCAAGCTCATTTCCCAGTTCAACACTTCAATATCACAGGAGTCCCTGTTACTGTTGCAGAAATTTCAAATCTCATTGTTTTTGCATTATTTTGGAATTCTTAGTATCACAGAACAGTGGATGTGTTGCACAGCGAGTTTGCTTGCTTAACTAAAAAGTTTGCGGCAGTATTGTCTTGCTTTTTTTTAAAAAAACATTCTCTTTCTCTGTTGGGATAATTTCAATATTGCATGGAGGTTTCAACTAGGGAGCACATGTCTCGTGAGGGTTTTCCAAGATTCATACTTTGTTGGCATAAAAACTTATTATGTTTCTAATACAAAATGACCCCACATTCCCCTCTTCCCAATCATCATCCATTCCGAGATACAGTACCATTCTCTTGTTTCATGCATTTCCACTGGACTAAAAACACATTCTCACTCATTTCCCACTATTTTCTTGTTTCATGCATTTCCACCGTACTAAAAACACATTCTCACTCTTTTCCCACTTAATGGTGAAGAAATAGAGCTTCAAACTAGCATCAATTGCAGCAAAGATATTCCAACCACAATAAGAAACCATCTCTCGCCAGCTGATTTGATGTGGGTTCGTAGGTATAGGGATTTGTTGTAATGACCCATATTTATTTTGGGATTTTTTCTGATATTATCCCTCATAATTTTTAATGAATTTAATTTTCTTCAAACCATTTCCCTTTTAGCCCAATCAATCAGCCCACATCCCTTTCCACTTCATTTCCTTTTTTTTGAAATGGGCTAAGGGCCGATTATTCTATGTTGTTGTGAGTGTTGAAGTGGTGAGATTCTACTATTCAAGGCATTATTCACTCACTTCCACCCTCATTTCAACAAATCCTGTTCTTGTGGGTTGGATGCTTTCTCTGCTGATCTCGCCTACGTGGCAGCTTGATTCAAACAAATGTAGAAGCCTGAAAATGTTGTGATTACGGGTGTTGGAATGGGGGCCCCGGCTCTATCTCTCTGTCCAACATAACGGGGCCCGCCTCTCTGATTCTGAGAGAATATTGCATTTATTTGCCCCTCATTTGATTGTATTTTGCGTATATTTAATGTCTATTTGGTCTCTAATACGTGTATTATTGAAATATCATTTAAAATTAGAGTACATCGCTTGTTTATACGTAAAATACCATTTTTGGGGCCTAATTTTGTCTCCATTTTATTTTTCAGGAGAAGCTTGCAATTTTCCGAATCCAACGGCTATTTTTCCATATTTTTTGGAGATCGGAGCAATTTTTGGAGATTAAAAGGGCCCAGTAAAACTATTTGAAAATAGAAAACAGAAAAAAAAAATAATAATAAAAATTTTTAAAAAATATATACTGGTACATGCGGGCCCGCCCGCCTGTACAGGGGGGCCAGACCCGCCTGTTACAGGCGGGTCAAGCCCGCCTGTTAACCAGGCGGGTCAAACCCGCCTGTTCTAAACAGGCGGGCGCCCGCCCGCGTTTACCACGCGGGCGGCGCCCGCCAATCCTTTTTGACTTTGACCAGCGGGCTGCGGGTCTGCAACCCGCAGGCCCGTTAAGGCTAATTTGCTATAAAAAGGGTTGTTTTTGCTCTAATTTGATCAGCCAACCTCCGATTTGAGTGAAACAAGTTTTGGGGGCTTCTCCCCCAAATTCCAGAGGTTTTGGAGCAGCTATAGGGGAAGTTTGGAGACGTTTTGGCATCGTTTTGGGTGATTTCCTTCCACTTTTCCTATGTTTTTATTGTATTTGTATTAAGATTTGTAAGCAAATGATGTTTGTATTAATAATATTTGCTGTTTTTATTATCATGGTTGGCTAAATATCATGTGGTGTGTTATGTGGAAGTTAGTATTGATGGGTTTCATGTTTTCATTTCTTCATAGCACTCGTTTTAATCGAAAACGTTGAAAATGTCGTTTTTCACTTTCTTAATTAATTACGCATTATCCGTGAGGAATCCGCTTAGGATGACATGCCGCGAGGCATCGTCTACGTGCACAAACCCACAGAGGGGCCCAAGGAGGGTGATGAACCGCGAGGTTCATCTATTTATATGTCATTGTCTTGAAAAACGACCGATTCGATGTTTATGTAATTTGCTAAAAAAATCACCGTTTTCAAAGTTAAATCATCCGATCCCCATACCTTGGCATGGATGAGGGATTGAGTTACCCATGAAGAATGATTACCATGAGACCCTACAACACTAACTAAAACACAACACACTCACATTTTTATCGTATTATTTTTTTACATACCCGTTTTACTTTAAACAAAAACCCAACTAAAAATTCACCTTCAAAGGGTGGTTCATACTTTGCTAAATCACTTCCAAAGCAAGTTTCAGATTGTAAAACTTGTAGACTAGTTTGTCCCTGTGGAATACGACCCTGGACTCACCAGGTTTACTACTTGACCGACTTCTTATACTTGGGAATTTAAACTGCAACATTTTAGTCCAGTCAAGTTTTTGGCGCCGTTGCCGGGGACAACGGTCTATAATTTGTACAATTTCTAATTAGCTTGGAACTTTTGGTAGAATTGTCCACTTTTTGTGTATATATTCTTTGTATATCCGTATTTTTTTTCCCCTTTAGTTATTATTTTTTGTTACGTTTTCTTTTATTTTACTGGTTAGAGTGTTCCATCTTCTTAGTGTGTGATTTAAACTTTCTTTATTTTTCACTTTTAAGTCATTTTGTTTTCTTAATATTTTTATTTTTTTACTTTTACTTTTTTTTACTTTCATTTTTTACTTTTACTTTTCTTAGTGTGTGATTTAAAATTTCTTTATATTTAAGTTATTTTGTTTTTATTTTATTATTATTTTTTTTCACTTTTACTTTTTTTACTTTTTTTTTACTTTTACTTTTCTTTAAATTTTTACTTTTCTTTCTAAAATAAAAAGAAAGAACTTCTCTTTTTATTTATTTTTTTTACATTTACCTTTTCCTTTCACTTTTTACTTTTACTTTTTACTTTTCTTTCTATAATAAAAAAAAGAATTTTTTTTTTAAAAAAAAGAGATGGATTTTGATATTGACTGTGATGCTATCATTTCAGACTTTCTTTCAGGGTTAATTCAAATCCTACCAGTTTTCCATGGTACGGAGGAGGAGAACCCACATTTACATTTACAAAAGTTTGAAACGATTTGCCGCACTTTATTCGGTGGGAATGCTTGCATTGATAAATTATTTCTTAAATACTTCCCGTATTCTTTGAGAGATATTGCTAAGCATTGGTTTGAAACATTGACGTTTGACTCGGATTTTACTTGGTTGTCTTTTCAGGCTGAATTTCTTCGAGTATTTTTTCCTCTCTTCTTTGCGCAGGTACAGGAGCGGCAGGCTACGAAGCACCAAATAGCGAGTTTTGCTCAAACTGACGAGGAGGCATACTATCAAGCTTGGCAGAGGTTTAATGACTTGATGCTTGCATGTCCACACCACAGCTTCCACGATGATCATCTCCTACAGATCTTCTACATGGGATTACTGGCTTTTGCACGGGATTTCGTGCAGACAAGCTGCAATGGAGAATTCTTTGCTTATTCGACCGAGGAAGCATGTTGGTACTTGAATGATCTTGCTGAGTATGAGTTTGCACTCCAACAGGTCGACAGTCAGCCTGACGTTCCGCCTGCGGGCTTCATCCATTGTGACCCTATGGAAGAACTTGACGATCATATTGATGGGGGACATTGGAGCCAAAAGAAAGAGGATGAACAACCACCACTTGAGGAGCAAGAGGAGATGGATGATGCGGTGCGTATTGACCATGAGGAAATCTACTTTGATGATGACGAGGAGGATATATGCGAGGAAGCGAGCTTACAGACCGAGATGGAGCCCGAGCCATACATTCTTCCTACTTCCATGCAGCAGTTTCCACATCTTTCACCGCAGGACGAGATTGATGGTGATTACGAGATGATCTACATTGAGCCGACGCTGTCTTACCGTCCAGATCCACTTCCGCAGACACTTCTTCCTCACGAGGCAGAGCATCAGATCAAGCTTAGCGACACACATCAGGGGAGTTCCCACAGTTCCATGCCCTATATTATTGAATTACGAATTTCAATTCCATATACTTTAGATTCAAAATGTCGTCAATTGAATTTAAATTCTTTAGTTAATTTTGATGACTCATTTTGGAACACTTTTGTTACAGGGCATGAGAACAATGCTTGGATTGATGCAGCTCGTCTGGGAGTTACATTGCTGGAATCCAAGAAGGCCGGTGGAGGCCTAATTTCACAGCAGCTGGCTGAGGAGCGCACGGAGCTGATCGTGCAGATGCCACCTCTGCTAGATATTCTGGATCCTCCATTTGTGATGGAGTTTGCACCTTCACCATACTCGACGCCTAGCGCTTATTGGATGTCAACTATTGCACACATGCCTTTGACGTCGCCCTCTCGAGCGCTGACGGAGGATATACACAAGGAACTTCTGGAACAAATTCCTCCACCGATTGGTATCAGTGATCCTCCATTTGGGAGGCTACGGTGATCTCTTCCCTTTTTACCCTTATACGTTGTTATATATTTGAAAGGGAAGCTTTTTGTTTATGCATTCATATATTCTGATCTCCAAATTGTATTCTACCACGCTTTAAACATTGAGGACAATGTTCATTTTAAGTTGGGGGGAGGAAGTAGTAAACAATAAAATATATATGTTTTGCATAAACAACCTATATAGTTTGCATAAAGAAATGTTGTTAATAAAAAAAAATTTCATAGGCTTGTATAATAAAAAAGAGTGTTGTGTTTTTACCCAAACCATCTTTATATGTCCCTTTGAAGTGAAAATTCCAACATGTCTAAATTGAACACCCTTATTCATTATTGTAAAATAAATTAAGAATGTTTTACCCCTGCTTAGAATTTTAAATTATCATGACTTTCATGTAAATTAGTGCATGTATCCGCAATTGTAATCTCATGAAACTATTGTTTGGTTTAGGCAATTTCATATCACGTATGCGTTTATGAATTGGTAATTATGTGAAGAAGGTTATAAATTCTCAGGATAAAGGCCAACCACATACACAAGCTTGTTGATTAGTAGATGATGGAGAATTTTTCTCAAACTTGTCTCATGTCAAAAAAAAAGAAGAAGACAAAGAAAAGCAAAAAAAAAAATTGAATAAAATGCACCGTTCTTCCAGCTTCTTTTAGTAGCCGGGTCCTCGTGCCTCAGGAAGCATGGGTATTCGCGCCGAAAAGGGAAGTATGGGGGAGTGCATAATAATCTTTAGACTTTCCGAGTTATTAAGTCTGAGGGGTTTTCAAGCCTAATGCCCTATGACCATCTGGTTTGGGAGTCATTGACCTAACGCTCGTTACATGGATTGCTCTAAAAAGTTTATAAAAAAAGAAAAAAAAAGGAAAAAAAAAGAGAAAAAAATATGAGAAATTTTTGAGAAGATTCAAGATCATGATTTGGATGTTGTGGTGGCCTAATCCTAGGAAATTTACATCCTAGGACACGTGATTACCTTTTGATTAAACAAATGCAATTTGTGCGATACCGAATATCTGTGGATTGAGATAAAATTGTAGATTATTGCATTAGTCCATGAGAACCCATGATAGTTATTAAACTTTGTTGGGTAATAGTATTCTTAATTCATTTTTTTGGGTGTATAACATATTTTTGGAATATTCGCTTATTTTGCTAAGAGACTAGCAAAAAGCTAGTTGGGGGGTGTGATTCTGAGAGAATATTGCATTTATTTGCCCCTCATTTGATTGTATTTTGCGTATATTTAATGTCTATTTGGTCTCTAATACGTGTATTATTGAAATATCATTTAAAATTAGAGTACATCGCTTGTTTATACGTAAAATACCATTTTTGGGGCCTAATTTTGTCTCCATTTTATTTTTCAGGAGAAGCTTGCAATTTTCCGAATCCAACGGCTATTTTTCCATATTTTTTGGAGATCGGAGCAATTTTTGGAGATTAAAAGGGCCCAGTAAAACTATTTGAAAATAGAAAACAGAAAAAAAAAATAATAATAAAAAAATTTTTTAAAAAAAATTTACTGGTACATGCGGGCCCGCCCGCCTGTACAGGCGGGGCCCACCCGCCTGTACAGGGGGGCCAGGCCCGCCTGTAGCAGGCGGGCCCTGACCCGCCTGGTTAACAGGCGGGCCCTGGCCTGCCTGTTAACAGGCGGGTCAAGCCCGCCTGTTAGCAGGCGGGCCCTGGCCCGCCTGTTACAGGCGGGTCAAGCCCGCCTGTTAACCAGGCGGGTCAAACCCGCCTGTTCTAAACAGGCGGGCGCCCGCCCGCGTTTACCACGCGGGCGGCGCCCGCCAATCCTTTTTGACTTTGACCAGCGGGCTGCGGGTCTGCAACCCGCAGGCCCGTTAAGACTAATTTGCTATAAAAAGGGTTGTTTTTGCTCTAATTTGATCAGCCAACCTCCGATTTGAGTGAAACAAGTTTTGGGGGCTTCTCCCCCAAATTCCAGAGGTTTTGGAGCAGCTATAGGGGAAGTTTGGAGACGTTTTGGCATCGTTTTGGGTGATTTCCTTCCACTTTTCCTATGTTTTTATTGTATTTGTATTAAGATTTGTAAGCAAATGATGTTTGTATTAATAATATTTGCTGTTTTTATTATCATGGTTGGCTAAATATCATGTGGTGTGTTATGTGGAAGTTAGTATTGATGGGTTTCATGTTTTCATTTCTTCATAGCACTCGTTTTAATCGAAAACGTTGAAAATGTCGTTTTTCACTTTCTTAATTAATTACGCATTATCCGTGAGGAATCCGCTTAGGATGACATGCCGCGAGGCATCGTCTACGTGCACAAACCCACAGAGGGGCCCAAGGAGGGTGATGAACCGCGAGGTTCATCTATTTATATGTCATTGTCTTGAAAAACGACCGATTCGATGTTTATGTAATTTGCTAAAAAAATCACCGTTTTCAAAGTTAAATCATCCGATCCCCATACCTTGGCATGGATGAGGGATTGAGTTACCCATGAAGAATGATTACCATGAGACCCTACAACACTAACTAAAACACAACACACTCACATTTTTATCGTATTATTTTTTTACATACCCGTTTTACTTTAAACAAAAACCCAACTAAAAATTCACCTTCAAAGGGTGGTTCATACTTTGCTAAATCACTTCCAAAGCAAGTTTCAGATTGTAAAACTTGTAGACTAGTTTGTCCCTGTGGAATACGACCCTGGACTCACCAGGTTTACTACTTGACCGACTTCTTATACTTGGGAATTTAAACTGCAACATTTTAGTCCAGTCACTCTCTATCTCTCTCTATCTCTCTCCAACATTCACAACAATATTCACAACCCACTTCAACACAAAAAAACACAATAAAGTTGTGTGTGCCCCACAAAAAATTCCAACATCCACATTCACAACCACCCTTTCACCCAAAAAAGCACAATACTCTACTTTTCCAACACTATTCATACATTCCAACAAATACAAATATAATCTCAAAGGAACAGGCCATAAGAGACTGACCAAAACTCATTTCCCTTGCAATAAAAACTCAGACTTGTAAACTCAAGGGCTCAGCCCAAGGCCCTTATCTATATTTCCCTTCCTTCAGTTAACTTAAAAAAAAGCCGAACATTTCCTTTTTCTTTAATACAAGCCCCAGGCCCCCAGGTCCAATACTTGGGCCACTGCATTAAAAATACTCTTCGTTTTAAAGCCCCGCTGTGGGCCTAGTCCCGTATACTCTCTCCCCTTCAAATCGAAACCCTAAAGGGGTCTTATTCCAGAAACCCTAAAGGGGTCTTATTCCAGAAACCCTAATCGAAGCCGCCTCTCTTCTATTTATATTTGATGGATTTTAGGGTTTGGTTTTCATACGAGAATCTCTTCCTATCTCTCTAAATTTCTGAAATCAGATCTGGAGTTTTCCTCTCTCTCTAAACCCTCGATTAGCCTACTCCCATTTAAAATTCCACCCCATTCTCAACTCAAATCCGATACCAAATTTTTTCTACGCGATCCATTATAGTTCTCAATTGCTCTCTCGAAAAACAGCGATTAATGTCGTTTCGAGGCCGGGGGCGAGGCCGCGGAGGCCGCGGGCGGTTCGGTGGTGGGTTCGAACGGAGCGGGAAGAAGGAGCCCTACATCCTTTTCCCGGTCGGTCAGAAATAATTTATATGAATTTATTTAATTACAGACATTATATATGGATGACGATGAATATAATAGTTTTGAAAAATTAAGTTTGTTATGAAAATGGCTTCGTGGAAAATGTTGAATGACATTGACCCATCACCACCTGCAGGACATAACTCTGCCGAGTTTGCCAACCGTGTCGAAAGAGGAAATGTTGCTGATTAGATCACAATACAGGCTGGAACAGTTCTGGAAAAAACTCTTGTTATTTCTTGGAGAAGGATGAGTACCCAAGTCTCAAAGACCAAAAGTCGAGTAAGACCAAAATTAGTGGCATTTTCAATTATCAGTCAATTTTCCTCAATGGTATTTCAATGTAAATTCCCATGACATTGTTCTACAAAGGTTTCTCTTTTCTATTGATATATTTACGCTACCACAATAGTGACATTTTTTGTGTCTGCCGTGGTTTCTAACCAGCCGGGGGCCACAAAATAGAGCATCATAGGAGATGTTCTTTCCTTTTATTGGGGGGGGGGGGGGTCAGAAAGTCGACTTCCCACTATTTTTTTTGTGTTATCAGCAATGCTTAAGAGAGATTATGGGATAGGGTGTCGATTCTATAATATGGTAGACAAAAATGTTCACTCCTCACATCTTTTGGATGATTAATACGAGAAAATAGGTTAAATAACACCGGTCAAAGTTGGGTTTTAATTTATACCATCAAATTTAAAAACTTTGCCAAACTAACACCCTAACGAAAATATTGACGGAAATACCCCTGACCAAAAAGTTAAAAAGTAAAATAACTGAGAAACACTCATTTTTACCGTCGTTTGCACTCCTCCAGTTTGCCGCCCAAAATCGCCCTTCTTCCTCAACTCCGACCATCCCTCCGGCGAGCCCGTCCTGATCCGCAGCTCACGCAACTGCAACGCTCCCAAACAACGAACCATCAAAGCCATCGCCGCGTCGCCAACTCATACGCCTTAGCCCTCGCAAAGCGAAGACGACTCAGAAATCACAGCACCGCCATAATCAAGCGACTTTTTGTAGAACCAGGTAAGTGATTTCGCATATTTAGCTACTCATGTTGGAATTTTTTTTGCGATTTATGTAAAAGTTTTTTTGGGGAATTAATTTAGGGTTTTGTGAAGAATACAATTTGAGAAGAATACGAACATGATAAGTTATCACACTAATCAACTTGCATGTTAAGCAAATAAGTTTGTTTGAAGATGTGAATCAATATGCGGTACAATACGTTGGAAAACGGTAGTATACGCTGGTTTACGTTACAAATAGAAGCGCATATCAGCGCATATCAGCGCATATCAGCGCAAATTGGTGTATGTAAGCGCACATCAGTTAATTTATGCTAAAAACCTAATTAGCAGCATGTTTTTGTACTTTTTTTGGGGAAATACGATGTAATAAGATATAAAACAATGATTTATTAGGAAATTAAGTTTACTTATTTGTGTTGTATGCTTACTTGGAGTTGTGCATACCAGAAAGTTTACTTAATTGGACATTTGCATCAATATGCGGTAACATACGCTGGTTTACTTTAAAAATTGTAGCGCATATCAGCGCATCTCAGCGCAAATGGGTGTATATTAGCGTAAATCAGTGCTTAGCGGTTAATGTGACGGGATAAAGATACGTACATAAGTAGGAAGCACTTTTATTCGAGGAGCGGCATGTTTTGGTATTATTCTTTGTAAAATTCAATGTTATACGTTGTAAAACACTGATTTAATAGGAAATTATGTTGTCTTATTTGTGTTGTACGCTTAATTGGAGTTGTGCATACCCTAAAAATGCGTAATTGGACATTTGCATCAATATGCGCTAAATTACGCTGGTTTACATTAAAAATTGAGCGCATATCAGCGCATCTCAGCGTAAATTGGTGTATATCAGCGTAAATCAGTGTTTTTTCAGTTAATTTGACGGGATAATGATACGTACCTTACTAGGAAGCCCTTTTATGCGAGGACTAGCATGGTTTGGTATTTTTCTTTGTAAAATACATTGTTATACGTTGTAAAACACTGATTTAATTGGAAAATATGTTGTCTTATTTATGTTGTACGCTTACTTGTAGTTGTTACTGATTTAATTGCTTAATTGGACATTTGCGCAAACTTAATTATCTAATATCCTGATATGTTTTGCGTTATGTAGATGGGTAAAATCAAAGTTAATAATCGGGCTTCCGTGGATTGCATACGAGAGGCAAGGGCATACTTGGGCGAAGATGCATTCCAGACAATGTTGAAGGAGTACAATTTCATATGGTTCTTGTCTAAGCTTGAGAAATTCCCGATACAAAGTCCTACTTTGCATTGGTTATTATGTAGAGGGGATGTTGAAAGCAGTACCAGCCCAAATAAACGGGCATTAAAGTTTAACATAGCCGGGCATTGGCATACATTTGGGCCTGTGGAATTTGCGCTTGTGACTGGCTTGCCATTCGGGGAGTTCCCGAATTGTGACGAGGAAGCAGAGACACCGTTTCGGGCTTTCCTTGACACAGCTACCCTTCGATTTTCAGATGTGATGGCCAAGCTAGGCACCGAGGCCGTTGAAAATCCTGGCGGCGTAGAAATTCGCAAGCTTGCTGTGCTTTACATCATCCACAGCATGGTCTTCGTGAAAGACGCTGGGAACATTGTGCATCCAAGGGCAATATGCTTGGCAGATGATCCGGAGCTGTTCAATGCATACCCATGGGGAAGATTGGTGTATGAAGAATTGGTGAAGGAGTGGGCCCACATGTTGATCAGGGTTAAGAAACCAGGTGTGGCACATCTGAAGGTGGGGACGTTCCCATTTGCTATTCAAGCATGGGTTCTAGAGTGTCTTTTGCCAGATTTCGCTGCTGCCTTGGCTAGGAGGGTGCCTGGGAACCCTCTTCCAAGGATATTGCGATGGGATACGTCAAACGCGTTGGAAGGTGGCTATTCCCTAGCTAGGCAGACTATATTTGACGTTGAAGATGTAAGAATGGACTTATCTTTCAATATCCTTTTGTTTATTCATTATGTAAAATGATATGACACTGTATGCATTTAAATACAGTAGTATACGCCCAAATACGCCAATATACACCTGTGTGCGTCGCAGTATACTAGTGTATGTCAACGTATACTAGCGTATACTAGTATACACTAGTATACGCCCAAATACGCCGTTATACACCAGTGTAGGTCAAAGTATATTGGCGTATATGCACGCAAATTCACTGTATGCACTCAAATTCACTAGTATACGCCCAAATACGCCATTATACATCAGTGTAAGTCAACGTATACTAGCGTATATTAGCGTATACTGATGTATATTGGTGTATGTGAACGTAACACAGATTTTTACATACCACCTAGTTATGTTTTCATTATATATAATGATATGACACTTTATGCACTCAAATACACTCGTATACGCGAAAATACGCCATTATACATCAGTGTTAGTCAACGTATACTAGCGTATATTAGCGTATACTGATGTATATTGGTGTATGTGAACGTAACACAGATTTTTACATACCACCTAGTTATGTTTTCATTATATATAATGATCTGACACTGTATGCACTCAAATACACTCGTATACGCTCAAATACGCCATAATACGTCAGAGTTAGTCAACGTATACTAGCGTATATTAGCGTATACTGATGTATATTGGTGTATTTTCGCTTTTTCCACATCATAGACTTATTTATTTATTGTTCTTGCAGTTACCTTTCATGCGATTAACACCAGAAGCCGCAGAATTGGAAATTGATTACTATCATGAAGTTCGAACTTTCCTTGATTACAGACCGGCTTTTCTAGGATATTCAATGCCTCCTGGTGGAGATGAAGAAGAGAAGGGTCCCGGGCTTCTAAACTTGACGTTGGCTCTGAAGAATCTAGAAAAGAAGATGGACGAGAGCAACAAGAAGATGGAAGATCGTATAACAGTGTTGGAGGGGAGGGTGGCCTCGTTTGAGAAGGATAGGTTGGATGTCAAGAGGGTTGAAATAAATGTTGCGAAGCGAGTGAAGGACATTTTTTCCTATCAGATAGCCACGGCTATTTTCAAAATGGAGAGGCAACTGAGGGCTGAACTTAAACTCCCACCACCGACAAATGAACCCCCTACAGCGATCGAAATCCATGACGATGAAAAGTGTTTTGATGGTGCGGCGGTTATTGACGAGCCTGGTTTTGAAATGCCTGCTATGTCTGGGGCTATCTCTGCTGAAGTTAGTGCTGCGGTCGAGGAACACAAGAGTCAAATTAACATAGGTGGACGACCTATGAGGACGAAGAGGCCTGCAGCTGCAGTTATTAGCCCATA